>JAQQAF010000006.1:44208005-45458005 GCA_029747655.1 Ensete ventricosum | reverse complement strand
TGCTGTCCAAACCTATGGTTCGATGCATGCCTAAGTTAAAATAAGCCTTTTTCTCAGTGCAAGTGCAGGGCACCAAAACATGTAGCTTCTTTAATTGCCATGTCCAGGTGACTCAGATTCCCCCTCACCTCAGTCCACTGGTACAAACCTAACCTCCTCCTGCTGCTACAACAACCAGTGACATGGTTAGGCTCTGTAGGATTCTTCTTTCGGCTTTGTGGTTCCTTTGAACTTTGCTGCGAGGAGGTGCTCTGTTGCTTCTATCTGTGTCAAGCAAAAGTGACAAGGAGCACAGTAGGAAGGAACAGGAGGTGAGCTAGCTAGGGTCCATGGGAGAACAGTGGCACCTGGCCTAGGGTGTACCACCCCCATCTGGTCTGAGGCCCTGACATGCTTTGGGAGGATTGGGTGGAAACCAAACAGTGGGTCCAAACGCCCCTCCCTGCACAGCCACACTCGCAGTTTTCTTCTCTCCGTGTCATATAATATAATGCCGGAGGGCAGGAGGGGCTCTCAAAAATGATGATTCCTGCAAGCTTTAGGTTTGTCGCCTCCTGCATGGGAACCCGGTGGTGCTTCAAACCTTTTCCTACGTGACAAACTCTTCACTCTCTCTCTCTCTCTCTCTCTCTCTCTCTCTCTCCACTGCAGTGGCCGTGTAGGACCTGAGAGGGCACTTGGCCGTGCTGCCTCAACTTTGGAGAGAGGGATTAAAAAGAAGATGTACTTGGAGTCAGTGCATTGCAACTCTTGTGGCGTTCGTCCACACTTTCACCCTGTTTCTCTATTCTTATGGAGTTAAATCAGAGTGAAATGTACTTCCCGATCAATGATGGGGTAGATAGATTCAGAGAGTTGCATGCTGCATGGTCCCAAAAAAATGCTCGGCCTTCTTGAAGACCCACTAAATAGCAGATGCCATGTCAGTATCATCCCCAAGGGTCCTGTGTTCATGAGATCTAAGGGTAAAAGATCCGTGCATCGATCGATCTACTTGTCGTTTGACGAAATGACTGTGCATTGAAGTGCGACGGGGCCACGGCCGGGGGGGGGGGGGGAGAGAGGGGTGGGGAAGGAGGGAGGCAATCACGTGCACCCATCACTCTCCAACCTGAGGCCAAGAGGCAGCCATCCCCTTCCGTAAATTAGACGTGGGAGCTTCCGTCGTCCACACGAGCAAACAGGCTGCTCCACCGCCCTCGTGCCCCTCCCCGCGTTCCATGTCCTCCCCCCACCCCCCGCCGTGGACCAGCCGCTTCCTGGCATCAGACATGGGGTGTCCTGTTCCCTTTCGAGTGGTTCTCTTCTTAGGACGCAACCAAAACACCCGCACAGTTGACATGACTCATGCCCCTCCCGTCCTGTAAAAGATCAGTGGCAGCAGTCGATAACAGTTCTGATGGATGATGACAAGCAACAGTAGCAGGCGATAACGTTTACGTCGGCGGATAAGGAGGGGGAGAGAGAGAGACTAGAGATGCTCCCGGGAAAAATTGACTTTTGATTCTCCCAACACTTTTAATGGGGAGCAAACGATAGTGCCATCCTAACACCCTTGCGAGCTGGACCATCATCATCCATAATGGCTTGCTAATGACGCGCACCCAGCCATGTCCCGAAAACCTCGAATGAGGAGGAGATCCATGGTCTCTTCCATTATAGCTAGCCATGACAGTGAACTTGATCTTGTCCTCCCCTCTCCCTTCTGGACGCAGATGCTTCTGCACCGCTCTCCAAGCTTATATCTGCTGTCTTATATATAACACAGTCTTGAACTGAGAGAGGAGGCTGATAATGTAAGCAAAGAAATAAATATGTTGAACATGAGGTGATAATGTACATTTTTCACACCCACTTTACATCCCGATGGAATTAATAGTACAATCGCCATTGAACAAAGATCAACATAAGATTTCTCATCGAGATGTCGAGGAAGAAGATGATAAGAAGAAAAAAAAACTGTGTTCTTCTCTTCGGTCATAAAGTTAGAGATTAAAAATAGATTTAGTCCATCAATCTCTCTCCACCTTCCGAATTCCAGACAAAATCGTCATTTCCAACCCACACACCATTATCTCTCGAGATCGCACACCTTGATCGATATCAGCGGCTCATAGCAACACACCACACCCTTCGCGCCCACCTCCTCTTCCTCCTCCACCACCAGCTTCGCCGCCGCCGGCTCGACCTTCACCTCCTCCAGCACCGGTGGCGGGGCGGCCACGGCGCACGTCAGCATCTGGGCCCGCCGGGCCTGCGACTGCCAGTCGGTGGTGCCCACCGCGTGCAGCATGAGCCCCGCGCAGCAGACTTGGGCCGCGAGAAGGCCCATCCATAGACCGACGAAGCCTAACCCGAGCCAGAAGCCCAGCCCGATCGCCACGGGCATCCCGACCAGGTAGAACGCTCCCAGGTTCACGTGGGCCGCCCGGGTTGGCCGCGCGCTCCCGCGCAGGACTCCGCATCCCACCGTCTGCGGGCAGTTGCCGAGCTCGCACAGCCCCACCACCGGCAGCGCCGCCGCCGTCAGCCGCAGGATCTCGCTGTCGTCAGTGAACATCCGTCCCCAGCGCTCCCTCACGCCAGCGGTGAAGAACATGGCGGCGAGGCCCATGACCGCGGCGAGGAGTACGGACACGGCGGCGGACACTCGCGCCCGCTCTGGCCGGTTGGCGCCCAGCTCGTTGCCGACGCGCGTGGAGACTCCGAAGCCGAGCGAGGAAGGGAAGACGTAGGCGAAGGCGGTGGTCTGGATGAGGACGCCCATGGAGGCGACGGCGGGCCTGGACTCCGGGAGGAGGCCGCAGAGGAGGATCATGAGCTCATACCACCACCACTCGAGGCACACGGAGACGCAGCTGGGCGCGGCGAGGCGGGCGAGCGGGCCCCACCCGGTCAGGCACTCGGCGGTGGGCCCGCGGGGCGCGTGGGGGATGAGGCAGAGGAGGAGAGCGAGGTTGGAGGCGGCGGCGGCGGCGGCGACGCCGGGAGCGCCGAGGCGGAGGCGGGTGACGAGGAGGTAATTGGCGGGGAGGTGGACAGCAGCTGCGAAGGCTGCGGCGGTCGTGAGCGGCTGAGTGACGCCCTGGGACCGCAGGTAGATCCGGATGGGGTGGATGAGGGAGAAGGAGAGGAGGTCCGGAAGGGCGAAGAGGAGATAAGCATGGGCGAGGGCAGTGATCTCGGGATCCTGGCCGAGGAATAGGAGAATCCGGGACATGTGGAGCCAAAGCAACGCGATGGGCACGGAGGAGCAGAGGAGGAAGAGCACGGAGCGGTGGAAAGTGAGCGCGAGGAGGTGGGGCTGGTTGGCGCCGAAGGCCTGGGTGCAGAGTGGCTCCATGCCGAGGGACAGACCGGAGAGCACCGAGTAGCCAGTGATGTTGGCGAAGGCGATGGCGAGGGAGCCGGCGGCGAGGGGAAGGTCGCCCAGGGATCCGAGGAAGAGCATGGACAGGACGGAGCGGGAGTAGATGAGTAGCGCCATCAGCGCAATGGGGAAGGAGAGGCGGAAGAGGGAGCCGGCCTCCTGCAGCGTCTCCGACGGGGACGGCAAAGGAAGCAGCGACTTCTGGGTGGTGGTGGTGGTGGTGGTTGGCTTCTGTGGGGGCTCGAGAGCAGGTGACTTGGAAGCCTGGCTTTTATTGCTATTACCGGATTGTTTGGAGACAGGAACGAGGGTGAGATAAATATGGCCCGGAGGGAGCAGGGGATTCTTTTCGTGGGGGGAGGCCATGGAGACGGCGACGGCGGCGGCGGCTGTGGTTGTCGTGTTGCACATCGCGGAGGCGTCAGCCACCGGAATTCAGAGGCTCTACCACGAGCTCTACCTATCGGAAGAAGGTGAACGATAAGAAAACAGAGCACAGAAGAGAGTTGGGTTGTTTCAGCGAAGCCAACAAAGACGTCTGCTCTGCTCTCTTCCGTTTCGTATGCGGGGAGGAGAGGAGGGTTGGAAGCCAAGGGGGGGAAGGCTCAATGCTTGCGTTTCCAGTATGGGGTCTATTAATATAGCGGGCGGGGACGCGGGGGGGGAGGGGTCAATTCTTGCGATTAAATTAGCAGTTTCCCTTCTCTCTACCCTCCCCAACTCTGAGATGTGGCTTCCACCCCCCCTAAACGGACCTCCTCCTCATTGGTCATCGTCGTATTCTTTTCCTCTTGGTTTGGGTTTCCATCGGTGATCCTTATATATAAGCTTCATTTTGTTGGATCATTTCGATTCAAACCTATGACAGGATCCCTTTAATCTGGACTTCACCAGGAAGACAAAATCAACTGGCTTTCTGCAACCAGAGAGCTGTCTTTTTTTTGTTTTTTTGGAACAGTCGGCGAGAAAGTGCTGCCATATATGAGATTTCTTGAGAGAGGTCATATGTACCTGAAATGAGGTCAAGCAGTCAGTCATGCAGGCCGAGACGAGACCGACCAAGCTCGCTCATGGCGAAGCCTGCTTCCGTATGAGTCTTCCAACACCAACCATGTTGGCCATGAATCGGACAACCTGCAAGTCATCAATTTATGGGCCATCAGTCTGACAACCCTCAATCAGTAGCCATTTACTTGACAAAGGACAGATACACACCTGTTCTCCATCTCGCCCGAACTGTTCTCCATCCTGTTTCCATCTTCCTATTGCCATCTATCTAATTTTGTTTCCGGAGACAATGGCACAATAATCTCTCAGTTTTCTACAAGAACGTAAACCATACATCTCTGGTCTCTCCTCCATGCGCAGGCTCCTCGTCACCTCAGGTGGAGCCTCCTCCTCTTCATCAATCACCCTTTCTTTCCAGGTTGAACCCAACCGGAGCAGTCCCCTCTCCACCTCCCATAAAACACCTGGTCGTTCGAGTTTAGGATCCAATCTCGAATGCCATACGAGACTCGTGAAAGTTCCCTCAGTGGGAACCACTACGTGAAACCCTAACGCAGGCATGCGGTGCTACAGGGAGAGGGAGAGGGAGAGGGAGAAGGAGCACGTGCGAGCGATGATAGTAATGGGGCTAAGGAAGAGGGAATGAGGCGGGGAGGAGTCATCATCATATGTAGAGCGCGAATGGGACCTTCGCGTTTGTTCTCTCGTGCTCCGTGGTTCCTTGGCTTGGTCGAGGTCCTCCGGCTGGTGGATGGAGCCGAGGGAGTGATGGCTGGTGGCGTGGCGTGGCGTGGCGAGGCGCGCGCACGGGTGTGCTGACACGCTTGAGCTTGTGCTTGGGCTGTGTCACCGTTGGATGGGAGGCGCACAGCCTGGCGGTGCGGTGGGCCCTTCCTCACCTCGCTGGATGGCTGGAGTTTATCCCCCATATTAAAAGCAACGAGTACTATTGTGCTTCTGAAATACCCGAGTGTTCGCGTGTCGCTACCGACGGGTCCCGCACAACTCCCAATCACGTGTCTGGTACTCTCGGCGGGATAGAAAACAATGGTGGGAATAAAAGTTTGCTGCATGGTATACGTTCAGTTCTTGCAGAGGCCGAACCAACGCTGCGGTGAGTGTTTGCAGAAATCGGCTCCAAGCTCTATCGTAGATGCTACGGTGTTTCTTCTTCTTATTCTTCTCAGAGAGAGAGAGAGAGAGAGAGAGAGAGAGAGAGAGAGAGAGAGAGAGAGAGAGAGAGAGAGAGAGAGAGATGAAGCTCATGGGGACGTTTGTAAACCATTTCTGAAAATAATTCCATGTTCTTGGTAAATCCTTATTGGCAATCTTTAATTTTAGTTTTCCTTTGGGAACCATAGAACCGGGAGTTGCAGTGATGCACAGTCATGGCATGTGGTGTTGTTTTATGTGCACGGATCACAACCAAACTTCTTCGTCTCAAGAGGCAAAAAGAACCCTAAAAACAACAAGTGGTGGGAATCATAATTGATCGTGTAACAGTCGGCAGAGAGTATATATAATAAGTCGATCTGAATGGTACAGTCCATGGCGCTCTGTTCTTCGTCCTTGGAAGGATCGCACTGTAGGGCAATGAGAAGAATCAAACAAATCTATTCAAGGTTTAAAAGAGCTCCATAGACAGGTAACACTAATAATCTCCTAGCCTTATTAGGGTTGGTATACATGTCTGCGAGAAGGAAACAACTCTCACCTCCTCATAATACTTAAAAAGTAATATGACCGTGAACTGTTATTGATGTACGTGCTTTATCGTGCTGCGTAAATGGCAAGGACTTGGCATGCACACCCCCTCCACGTCTCTACACCACCACAGGCTCAGCACGTTGACGACCGAGACAGTGCTCTAGAAGTGTGCAATCAATGGCGTCAGGAGCTCCCGACACCAGTGTTGTTTGCCATTGGCGAGGCCTGTCGCAGTCGGAGAGGGTAGAAAGCAATGGCAATAAAGAGAGAGGAGGAGGAGGAGGAGGTGATCTGCGAGTGCTCAATTCAACGTGTCGCGGTGGGAGGATCCTGGCCCTCGAATCAGGATAAGCTTGTGGATAGGCATTGCCTGTGAGTAACACAGTGCATGCTGTGCTTCGAGTGATTGGGTTTTGCCCGGCCAAAACGAGGGAAGCATGGAGAGAGGATGACAATGCCAGCTTCGTTGTGGTTGTCATGATCTGCATCTTTATGCCTCCTTTGTCGTCCATGTAGTTGATGGATGGGTGTGTAAGCTACGGGCCATGGAGTTCAACTTTGACCTGCTTCCTCTCCACTGCGTGTCGTGGTGGTTGCAGATAAAAATCAAAGCAATTCCTGTTCGACCTTCTTCCTCCATCGCCCCACTATCAATGGCGGTCAACGTGCTATAGCAGTATGGGACTGTCCCTACTCATATAGTAAGTATTACACACTGAGAACATGACGCATACATGTATTTACATAGTACACGATTGACATGCAAAACTGGGCTGTTATCAGAGAGATCATGTTGGAGCAGTTGATATCACCACAGTTCGATTGCCTTACCATCGTCGTCTCGATCAAACCACAACATGTTCTTCTTCCTTCTTCTTGTTGTCCACCGCGTAAAAGATACATCTTTCTCCCAGTTGCCTACAGATACATATTAAATCACTCGTCAAGGTCCAAGCGAGATGCGATACACTGTACTTTTCCCTTTGAAAAGGTCAGTCACCATCTTTCTTTTCCTGCTTCGTGAATCATGTGCTGCTAATCCAACCTCTGTCACCCAAGTGGGAAGTTGAGAAGGTGATGATGAATCCTTCTTCTTTCTTCTTTAATCTCTTTTAGTGCTTGAGATCGTGGACACATTCATTGACTGCTCTTTCATTGGCTGCATAATCCGCTCCCACTGACACTTGATAAATATGAATGAATTGTGCATTCAAATCAATATGATTGTAGATATGCTTCTGACATCCTGATTGAACTTATTTTGCCACTTGCTGTGCCGAGTAGTAAGTATGGTGACAAATGAAGCACTCCTCGTATGCTAATCTCTCAAGAAATCACAAGACTGATACTGCTCTCTCTCTACGTGGTTTTAGAGACCCAATGATTTCCGAACGTCGAAGTTTCTGATGCTGCTTTCGCCACGGTTTGCCAGCCATCACCATTCTACTTCGATTAGATCACGTCTTGTCACCGTTCTCGGATTATTTGGACTTGGATCTTGTCAGCATGCAGACGTCACGTACCACTGATATCACAGATTTGACCGTCAATTATTTCTCTGACTCCCTTTCACGTCAAATCTTTCTTAAAAGAGTTAAAAAGATTTAATTTTAACCTCCATTTTAGCAATGAATCAGTTATACTTTTATGATAATTTTTATATTTTAAAAATATAATATATAAATTTCTTCCATCAAATTTAAAATTAATAAATATTAAAATCTATTTATATCATAATAAATTATTAATATAATAATATACATTTTAAATTAAAAAAATTATTTTAATTATTATAAATTTGGTCATGAACCATATAGTTTTTTATGATCTTGTGTTTAAAATAGTCTTTATATTTTTTTAAGACATAGCATATAAGCCATCGCATCAAGTATAAATTGATAAATATTAAAATATACTTTATGTGGTATATTGACTAATAATAAATTATTAATATAATGATATATAATTTTAAAAAATCTATCGTGTTAAGGAAGAGGAAGTGATGAAAACCGTCAAACGAATGCAAAGAGACAGAGGTAAGCAAAAGTTATACCATCATATCATAGGTACGATGGGTGAGGGCGTAGGAGAGGATGAAGTGAGAAGCGATGAGGACAAAAAAGTCCAAAAAGAAGAAGGACAAGGAGATCATTGTATGTCTAACGTTAGACTTGATCGATGCATATTCACCTGAGGTAGGACCAGAACCTCCTAAGCTTATCGCCAGCACGGGAGAGGTTGCGTGCGTATGATTCCCTGCTTGGTAACAGTGACTCGGTGCTGATGCCAGTGATCGCTTCCACGATGATTCATTCACTCGCCATTTTTTATGATTTTATTTTTTTAATTTAAATTATATATATTATTATATTAATTATTTATTATGAGTAGTATAACATATAAGCATACTCTTACATCTATTAACTCAGAATTGACGGGAGTTGATTATATATTATATTTTTAAAAATATATAAAATATTTTAGATATGAATAAACTATAAAAATTTTAATAATTTATTATCAAGGACTAAAATCAATTAATAAGTTATTTCAAATAACTTTGGACATCGAAAGTCTAAAATGGCAAGCCGTTCATAGAGGAAGAGAGAGAGAGAGAGAGAGAGAGAGTCTCGCATGCTTACACTTGCACGCACACATTGATGTGAACATGCTAGAGAATTCGGCGTGTACGGTTGACCGAGTCCAACCGAAGACTACAAAGATTTGGGTCGGGCTGTGGCTGACGAGAGATTTGGATGTGGATGACGGCATCATCTGCGCTTGGGTCGACCAACCTAACTCGTGCACCAACAAAAGTAGCAGAAATGGTTGATTAGGTTACTACGTGTGTATGTCTCGTGCACTTGAATTCTCCACCGTAGGATCGATGTCGAGGAAAAGCCATCAACCTGAAAGCTTCGAAGAGCTTATTCGATTGCTTCGGAAGCAATAGATGTTCTTCTGCGTCTCTTCCGGAAACAACCATATACAACATCACTGCCTCATAACTTGATATATATAAAGACAATGAAGTGAAGTGGGGGTGGAGAGCAGTAGACCAAACGTGTGGACGATGAAAAGGGGAGGAGAAAAGAAACAGTGCTTCTACGACACAAAACCTTAGATTCATTGGTTCCACCACGAAAAGACCTGCAAACCAATAATGCATGATCATATCATATCATGGTGTTCCGCACTCATCAACTACCGTGAATTATAGGATATATGATCAAAATCTGTTTACAATTCTTCTTTGATCCGATTCTTGAAATAGAGATGCTAACGTGTTCAAGCCTCCATGCATAGGGCTTTGTCTCAGGCTTGACTTACTCGAGACGTCATCGTTAGACATAAGTCAAAGTGAGTCCTTCCCAAGTTGATCGATCAAATTTGACTTGAATCGCGTCAGTCTAGCAAATTTGATTGATCGACCCAAATCAAGCTAGTCGAAGAAATTAATGAATTCATTGTAAAGAAATATGTATTGTGTGTACCTTATATACCCCTTTAGGGTAGAAGAATAATCTTCTATCTTGTTGAGAGTGTTTTCATAATCTAATCTCGATAATGGGTTGATTGAGATTAGGTCGGTAATGGATTAGGTCGACAGTCTCTTATTAATCATCGTCCATCTTCTCCTCGTAAATCTATAAAATAAAATAGATTAGTAAATGTAATCAAACTAATTATATTATAGATCAACCAAATAATCACATTTGTTAATTTATACTTTTGGAATTCTAAAAGTGCTTTACAGCGACTGGAGTGAATAAATTTTTCACCATTTACCTCTAATATTATATGCCCCTTTAGGTAATCTATTCTTCCTAAACTAATCTATTTTTCACCATTTACCTCTAATACCTCTCATAGTGATCGAAGTACCCCCAAATAGATGATACGGTGTTATCGAAGTAAAAAAAGAGGTGAACGAATTATTGAAAGTATAACATCACAAGGTGAATTAATGTGTGTAGTAGTACTTAAGCTTGATTTTTATATTGAACACATGATTCAGACAATATATGCAACTGTTATCTTTCTTCTACTTCGATTTGATCACGTCTTTTCACCGTATTCGGATTATTTGGACTTAGATCTTGTCAGCATGCAGACGTCACGTACCGTTGATGACAGATTTGACCGCTAATTATTTCTCTGTCCTCCTTTCGCCTACTTTCTTCAAACCCTAACTTTGGACCTCGAAAGGCTCAAATGGCAAGCCGTTCGTACACGCTTTCAAAGAAGAGTGGCGCATTCCGTTCACTATGTACGAGAGGAGTCAACTTTCACGTCCCCGAATGGGCAAGGAGAGAGAGAGAGAGTCTCGCATGCGTACACTCGCACGCACACGTTGATGTGTGCCAAATAATTCGGCATGTACGGTTGACCGACTCCAGCCGAAGACGACTACAAAGATTTGGACCGGGCTGTGGCTGACGATAGATTTGGATGTGGATGACGGCATCATCTGCGCTTGGGTTGACCAACCTGACTCGTGTGCACCAACAAAAGTAGCAGAAATGGTTGATTAGGTTACTACGTGTGTATGTCTGATGCACTTGAATTCTCCACCGTAGGATCGATGTCGAGGAAAAGCCATCAACCTGAAAGCTTCGAAGAGCTTATCCGATTGCTTCGGAAGTAATCAATGTTCTTCTGCATCTCTTCCGGAAAGCACCATATACAACATCACTGCCTCATGACTTGATATATATAAAGACAATACACCAAACGTGTAGACGATGAAACGGGGAGCAGAAAAGAACTCGTGCTTCTACTATACAAAACCTTAGATTCCTCGATTCCACCACTAAAGATTTTATTATGTAATTTTATGTTGTGGTTGAAGTGTCAACACGATTTGATTCAGTTTGAGTACACAAGGTCACCTGTGTAGGTCGTCGAGTGGTCGACACTTGTTCGGGTTGAATCGTCACCTATTGGATCACTTCGGGGTGGACGGTGGCGAGCTTGTTCCTGCACACAAGACAAAGTCGAGGGGTGTCTTTCCGACTTGACTCCTCCTTAGTTAAATCAGTATGTGGTGGAGTTGGGGAAGTATTTTTTTTTTCTATTTTTGAGATCCCACCCCTGGTGCTAGCCCAGATCGACTTTTATACCTTATAATGCAGGATCAATTGTACGCAATCTCTTAATGGTAGCCTATGCTTCGAGCGGCTTGCTCGTACACTCTGTGTGGCGCTAGGAATTTTGTTTGACTTCGTACCACGTGTTAACATTCTATGCGTTCCCGGGCGACTCATGTGGTGCGATATCGTCTCGCGCAATCCTGAGCAACTCGTGTGGTGCAGCATCGTCTCACGCAGCCCCGGGTATGATTTTGCTATTATGCATGAGTCGTCAACACCACGTCGATGCTGACGTGGCTTGCTGACCGTTGGCACGGGGATAGTACCGTAATATGCCATATCATTCTCTCCCCCCTGAAGAGGTATACCTAGGGCTCCTTGGAGAGGGACTCTAGGTACTCTGGTGCTTTCCACAGTTGGGTCCGTAACTTTGTGGGTCCTCTCGTGGTAGGTTCCCCTCAGGCTTTTGATCGACCAAGAGGAGCGACTTGGGCTTGTAATTGGGAGAGAAGTATAATTGGGGTGTTTGGCTGGCCGAACAATACAGCTTGGGCATCTGACTGGCCGAGTAACATATCTCGGGCACCTAACTAGCCAAGCAACATAACTCGGGCACCTAATTGGCCGAGCAACACAACTCGGGCACCTGACTGGCCGAACAATATAACTTGGGCACATAATTGGTCCTCAGGCACCTAAGTGGCCGAGCAACATAACTCTGGGCACCCGACTGGTCGAGCAACATAACTTGGACAAATGACTGGTCGAGCAACACAACTCGAGCACATGATTGACCGAGCAACAAAACTTGGGCGGTTGACTGACTGTGCAGCACATCCGACTAGCTGTTACTTAGATGGGCCTTGCATTGTTATGAAATATGACGGCATTGTGATGAAACCTGTTGGTGAACTTTGGGATCAGATGAAACCTGACGACAACCCTTGGGATCTATGTTTAAACGTTGGCAAAATTTTTTGAAACTTTTTAGGTTTGGGTGACTGAGTGGCTAACGAGAAACTGTGGGTTTTATGTGCTTTACTTTGGTGGGGTTTTGCTTGCTTCGAATGTGATCAGTCATTCCTTTCTCGGGGAGATGAAGTGTCATGTCAGGCGGTGAGAGCTCTTTAAACACCCTTCTATTCTCTTGAGAGGCTTCATTTTATTCATTTGCTACTCTTTCTCCTCTGCTTCAAGATTTTTCTCTTATCGGTCCCTAGCCACCAGGTTGGGATGTCTTCTTCTTCTTCCTCCTCAAGCCCTTAGTCTCCTCAGGTCGTATAGTCATCCTCGGGTAGTCCCGAGGTGGAGGTAGTGAGCTCATCCTCGAGTGGTATGACCCTAATGGTTCCGAAGGCCTATCAGGCCTTATAAGTAATGAAGTTGTCAAAGCTCTGATTCGATCATGATTGTGAAGTTGTCAAAGCTCTGATTGGGATGGTAGCTACGGAGTACGTCCAAGGGGTGCTTAGCCAGTTCGTGGCGAAGCAGCTTTACGGGGCATCGTCCAAGGTACTAATTGATCGGGCGACAAGGTCATTGGTTTGGGTCATACCTTCATCTTTCTTTTGTGACATCACCTTAGAGTTATGATTATTTTGTTCTTTTGGCAGAATCATCACTACACGATGGCCTTGATCGACCAGATATATAATGCGAGGTAGGTGATCAGTTGTATGGGTGACAAGATCACCGACATTTGAAACGAGATCCGAGAGCTGAAGGTTGGATCTTGTCCAGCGACGGTTGTGGCAGCCAAGCAACAAGCTGTCGACCTTCACACTGAGGTTGATCAGTTGAAATCTAACCTCAAGGAGGCTGAGCAATATAACATTAGAAGCTATAACAAGATGTGGATGGCCTCCACCGGCACCTCGGAGATTCACAACGTTAATTGAAGGAGGTCCTGGCCAGGGTCCGTATAATGGAGGATGAGCTACTGAATATGTCTCGAGATTTGGAAGCAGCTCACTCGAAAATGTAGGAGGCTGAAGAGGCTTCATGCACTAAGCTTCATTCAGTACACAAGAAGGCACAGTAGGTGATTGCTAAATATAACAAGTCATCTAGTTTTAAACTAAGACTCCAGAGTTCGAGTCATATGTCCTATCTGTATGGGTACCGGGTCACCTTGGCTCGGTTCCGAGCCAAACACCCTGACCTGAAAGTTGAGGAAAATCCATTCACAAGATTAACAGAGGATGATGCCGTCTCAATGGAAGAGGAGGTGTCGTTTGATTGGATTTTATGTTTTCTTTAATGGTTGGATTTCATGTTTTCTTCCTGACTTGATGTGGTTTCTTGACTGGATCAACCATTTCTCCCTAACTCGACCAGAGGATAGTTGGTGGCATGGGTGTGGTTGTATCAACGAGGACCCAATCTTCAAGCGTAGAACTTTTTTAGGTTTGATATATGCCGAGTCCTTAGCAGTGGGTTCCATTTGTGTGTGGCGAGTCAGTAAGTTCCATCTCGAATGATGTCGAATACTATGTAGGGACCCTCCTAGTTTGGCGCCAGCTTACCTCGAGCGTGAGTTGGGTCATTGATCTCGATCTTCTAAAAGACTAAATCATCGACCCTGATTTGTCAAGGGTGCACTCTTCGGTTGTAAAGCTTTACCACGACTCTTTTATATGCTGAGGTTCAAAGGTGTGTCTCAGCTCTCTACTCCAAGAGAATGTCTAATTTAGCTCGAAGCCTCCTCTGATGTATGTTCTTTGAAATTCTCAACCTAAAGAGTTAGAAAAACAACTTCGGGTGATAGTAGTACTACATTGGTCTTGAAAGCCAGACTTACGGGTGATTCATCTGTGGTGATCTTTGGTGTAGTTTAGGATGCCCATAAGATGCTTGAGAGTTCCTCGACTAATGCATCAAGGGTTTCAACGATCCTTTTATTAAGGCCTTCGAGTATTGCTCGGTTAGTTACATCAATCAAGCCATTAATTTGGGGGTATGCTACTGAGATAAATCTTAGCCAAATTTTATAGTTTTGATAGGATGAGTTGAATCTTGTGATAATGTTCCTCTAGACGAACCATTCAACTTGTTTCTTAGTGATGGATGCCAAGGGCTCGGCTTCAACCCATTTGGTAAAATGATCTACCTCGATTATCAAGAATCTTTGTTATCCCAAGGAAGGGGAAAAGGACCGAGGAGGTCCATTACCCACTGCAGTCAATCGAAGTTAAGGAAATGGCAAACTAATGTTGTACTCAAGCATGCTTCTGGCATTGTAGGTACTACTCTGCATAGGTCATGGCATCTTTGATACATGGTTGACATGTAGTAGCCTTCCTGAGAATTTTGAAGGCTAGAGCTCAACCGCCGATGTGCTCTCTATAGATACCCTTATGGACCTCGGTCAGAATTGTCTTAGCTTCTACAGGTGCTAAGCATCGAAAGAAGGGTTGATTGAATGATGTACAATAGAGTTGGTCGTTTATTTCACAATAGCAAGCCAAAGTTCATCTAAGTCAATGAGAAGTGACTCAGTCGAATAACAAGCTCTCATCTTTCTTTTAGCGGAGGATCTCTTCCATCCAGTTTAGTGTGACTTCCATTGTGACCACATCTGGGGTCGTAGTGGTCCGACAGGGAAGCTTCTAAATCTCTAAGGAACATTCTCCCGAACCATGCACCAAGGCAAACTTAGCCAACGCATCCACTTGTGCATTCTCTGCTCGAGATACCCTTGTAATCGAGAAGTGTTAGAACTGGTTGATGAGCTAGTGTGCTTCTGACAAATATTTAGTCATGGTTGTTTATCAAGCTTCATAGTCTCCGTTGATGTGGCCTACAACTAGTTGCGAGTCGGTGAAGACCTCGATCTTGTCCACATGTAATTCCAAGGCCAAGCGAAGCCCTGACAATGATTTTCATATTCAACCTCGTTGTTGGTGGCTTTAAATTTAAGGCAAACTGCGTGTTCGTATAGTTGATCGGTGGGTCCCTTCAAGATGAGGCTCGCTCCCCCCCTTTCGATAGTAGCCGACCTGTCAACATATAAGATCCATCCTCGTTTGACTTGACAATAACTGTTGTCCTTGAAGGGGGGTTAGCTCAGAGATAAAGTCGGTGATTGTTTGGGTCTTGATGGTTATCTATGAGATATATTAGATATCAAATTCCCCGAGCTCAACTGATCACTTGAGTATTCGATCAGATACATCAAATCTTGAGAGGACCTAGCGAAGCAGTTGATCGGTCACCACCCTTATTTCATGGGACTGGAAGTAGGGGATAGCTTCCTTATTGCTTGTACCAAAGCCAGCGCCAACTTCTCGATTGGTGGGTATCGTTTTTCGGGTCCATTCAAAATGTGGTTGGAGTATTAAATGAGTCGTTGTTTTCCTTCTTCATCTTTGACCAAGATTGAGTTAACCGCATGCTCAGAGGCCGCAAGGTACATCCCAACTGATTCTTATAACTTTATCTGATCGACCTTTGTCAAGAGGGACTTCAAGTATCTGTTTGGTGGGCTCAGGTCGAAGTGAAACTTTAGTTGTCTCCTTGGGGGGGGGGGGGGTCGGTTACGGGTGATTCAAGCTTCAACTTCTTGGTAAGGTGGCCGTTATCATGTAGCACTATTTGGATTCTCGCAGACCTTGAGGAGGCCTCTCTCCTTGATCTAGAGGAAAATCTCCATCCGGGACGAATTTAGAGGCATATGAGGGGGCCTCGGAAGAGACGACTCAAGTCGATCAATTTTTCTCCTTGACAGCCTCGAGGATTGTCCTTGGGATTGATCCGCGTGAGGCCTCTTATGGTCTTCCCATTTTCTTGCTACTAATGCTTTGGCGACGACATATTGGTTTGCACATTGAAGCATCTTGAAAATTTTTGTTAGCTGCCTTTCGACCAACGACCGAAAGAATCTGGATGGTCGCAAGCCCATCAGGAATGCTTGAGTGATTAGCGAGGGGTGGGCGTCGAGCACCCATGGAATCTTGATGACAAAACTAGCGACGAACTAAGAGAGGGATTTGCCGTACTTCTAGTTCAACTTGAGAAGCAAGGCCATGGATGCCTTGGCCCATGTGCTAGTCAGAAAGTTTAGCTCGAATGCTCTCATGACCTTATCATAAGACGAGGTTGAGAACGACATCAGACGACTATATCACATTCGAGCTGGGCCTCGGAGAGTGATGGGGAACGCTTGACACATTAAGGCGTTAGAGGTGTTGTAGAGGACCATATGAGTTTGAAATGGGCAACATGCTCCGTCGAGTCCGAGCTCCCTTCGTAAGTCTCCAACCTCGAGAGACAAAAAGGAAGGGGAGCTCACTTATTCTGGATCTCTTGAACAAAGAGGGGTTCCCATCGAGGAAACTTCCCTAAGCGCCTCCTTTGATTTAACAAGTTCCCTTTTAACCTCGTCTAGATGTCGAGTAACCAAGCATAGTCGCGCCCTAAGGGAATCAGCCGAATTCGATGACAATGTATCTGGTTCAGGATAGCTTTGAGTGGTGAGTTGAGAACTAATGGCGTGATGTTTCACCACCAGCCTTCGCACTCCCAAGCGCTCCTGGGTCTGCTGGCTAGGGTCCCGAATCCCAAGTTGTTGTGCAACCAGGGGTAGATCCTATGGTGCAACGAAGAGGGTCGGTCGGGCCACCAGGGATGGTTGCTAAGGGAGCCTCATCTATTGAGTCAGTTGGAAAATGAAGGAAATGATAATATGCATCATCCCCATCAATGCTTGGACCTATTAGGTGAGACCGAGGAATGCCTTAGTGGAAACAACGGGAGGTTTGGTGTTGACACCGAGAGGTGAGAAACTAGGATCGTTGAACAATCTCCAGTAATGGCTCAGAATTGGGGCTAAGGTGTTTTCGTCCCTATGCAGGGGAGGAGGTATTTGCCATTCGAGTCTGAAGTAATGGTGCGCAGTGGGGATCTTTCCTTTGTGACATCATCGGGGTTGCTCGACTGTGGATGTTCTTGCGATATCGACCTTCCTTCTAGCTCCAAAAATATTATGTAACTTTATGTCATGGCCTAGGTGTTAGCACGACTTGATTATGTCAGAGTGCACAAAGTCGCCTGCATGAGTCGTCGGGTGGTCGACACCTAGTTGGGTTGAATTGTCACCTAGTGGACTACTTCGGGGTGGACAGTGGCGTGCCTCTTTTGCTCCCTCGAGTTTGTTCTTGCATATAGGCCGAAGTTGGGGGTGTCTTCCCGATTTGACCCCTTCGTCGGTTAAGTCAGTATGCGGTGGAGTTGAGGTAGTTTTTTTTTTGTGTGTTTTTGATATCCCACCCTTGGCCGTGGCCTAAAGATTGACTTTTATACCTATCATGTAGGGTCAGTTGTACGCAACCTCATAATGGTCGTTGATGCTTCCGGCAATTTTCTAATACACTTCGTTACGCTCAGATCCATACCGCGTGCTACTGTTCTGAGTGTTCCCGAGCGGCACATGCAGTGCGATCCAATCTCATGCGATCCGGGATGGCTCGTCCGATTTGACACCATCTTACACAATCCCAGGTATGATTTTACTATTCTGCATGAGTTGTCAGCGTCGTATCGGTGTTGACATGGCTTACTGACCATTATCATAGGGGTAGTGTCGTAATATATCATATTAAACCTGTAAACCTTTAATGCGTGATCATATCATGGCTTTCGACACTAATCAATTGTGGTGAATTATAGGTTAGACGATCAAAATTTGCTTGGAATTCTTCTTCCATCTGATTCTTGAAGTAGAGATGAAACATTGTTTAAGCCTCCATGCATAGGGCTTTCTCTCGGGCATGACTGACACGAGCTCTCCTCATCGAGCATAGGTCCGGTCCAAGTTAGGCCGACCCAAGTTGGCCGATCATATTTGAATCTGAACTGAGTTAGTCGAGCAAATTGGCTTGACTTAGATTGATCGACCCAAATCAAGCTCGTTGGAGAAATCAATGAGTTCTCCGAAAAGAAATATGTATGTGAGTGCTTTATAAGCCCCTCAAGGGTAGAAGAATTGTAGAAGATTTATATGCCCCTTTAGGTAATCTATTCTTCCTAAAGAAAAATGTATTGTGTTTTAAAGCTCGATAACTTTTTTTTATCCCATATAGCCTATGCACATCTGATAGTACAACCCCAGATGATCTTTGAAAATATGAACTTTGTCTATGTATGAGATGACAAGATGACCAAATCTATTATCTTAAAGGATCTTATATAAATTTTTGATTTCATCTTCCTACTTTTTACATTTGACGCGTTCATGTAAGTGTTGAAAATAACATAATATGATAAATGAAATATCACACTTCAAATACACCAAATGCGAAGTATTCTATCCGCTTATCCCTCTTCAGAGAGTGGAATATATATCCATCGTCGTTGACTTGGGGGGGGGAGAAAACCATCCATTCCCGGATCTGATACCAGACTTTTCACATTCAATAAAATGAATCGTCGAATCAAGATCTGATTCTTCTCCTACATAACAAGCATATACAAATTACACAATATATATATATATTTAAAGGAAGTGTAATTAAAAAAAATAAAAAAACAATTACCATATCCATAGTTATCAACTTCAATCTCTTGAGTCGATAACGTTTCAATTATTAATGCTCACACGACCCGTCTCTATAGTAAGGGGTGAGCTGGTCATGGAATGAAGTAAACATGCTCGCATAGTCAAATCTGTATAAAGAAAATATTAATAGACAATGGGTGGGTGGGTGTGTGTCTTAGATGAGGGTGACGTCTGACAATGGCGATGAGAAGCCCCACACCCATGCAAAATCTTCACGTGCGGTGTGTGTTTCTTTCGCACCATGATGAGTTGGCGTCGTCAGGTGGAAGATGAGCATACACTTGAAAGAGCTAAATGCCGATGACACCTTCGAAGGAACGTACAGGAAAAGTTAACGCCAGGCAACTACAACCTTAAGTCGATAACCTTCTTCTAATTATGAATGCTCACAAGACCCGTCTCTATAGTAAGGGGGAAGTTGAAAGAGCTAATTAAGTGCCTAAGGAAGGAACGTTCAGGAGGGAAGCCAACGAGTCTGGTGGTCGTAAACTGATCGATGCGTATCAAAGACTACATCCAATAGTTCCTTCCTTCGTTGTCGGCAGCAACTTATTTTTGTTACCATCATCCGCCGGTATCAGTCATGTTGTCGGCAACAAAAGGAATCTTTATGTTTCACGCCTACTTCATTCTTCTATAATCCTTATAAATAAAAAAAAATCATACATCGAAGTCTCTCAGTTAAAGTCGACTAAACACGTTGAGGGAATTCTCTTGTGCTGGACCAACAGAAAGGAATAAAATAAGGAGAAAAAGGGGAATAGAAACTATCAAAAGTCATTAAAAAAGGAGGAGTCAGGGTTGGCTCATGTCCGAAGAAGTGAGATGATGTTCCCCATGTTGGGGTTCTCTTTATCCACAGCTGCAAAAGCCTCCAAACGTATTTATTAGATGCATCCCCTCTCGCTTCCTCCGCAGGTGGAAACAAAAAAACAGCAGTCGGGTAGACACGGTCCTCGAGACGTCGCATTTCCTCATGTTAAGTGCATGAACGCACCCGAGTCAAATCTCAAGGTGCCAATATTTTCTTTTAGCATACTTGATGTTAAATATAATTTCATGAAGAATTTTTATGAAACTTTCGACAGAATGATGCATGGGTTGGCGGAGCAAAAGCTGTGGGAGGGCAAAGGGTAAAGAGGTTGAAGACCACACGATCACCCAAAACCACAAGCTTCCATTGAAAGCTCTCGAATGTTCCATACTTCGAAGGTGATCAAGGACTTATTTTATATAACATGGAATGCGGTAATAGATGCGAGAGGTAAAAATGACAATCCCAGGCATGAGAACTAAGCTTTACACTTCCGCATGCTGATGCATCAATCTGATTTAGACGAGAAGAAGGTCGTGTGATACAGAATAAACTCAATACATGCAACTATTATTTTACAAGGTGACCAAGTAAGTACACAGGGTTCTCTACTAACATAAAACAGAATAAAAATAGAAGGCTAACTTGATCTAAAACCTAGATAAAGAACCCTAAATTGTCCAGGATCTGGCACTTTAGAAACTTAAATTACACCATTCCAGACAGCAGGCATAGCCATGGCTTGTCATAGAGCCTGAAATCTGAATATCTTTTCCACCAAGAAGTAGAGTTTTGAAGCTCAAACCGTCTCGTGGATCAAACATAAGACTAAACACCTCGGGCCAAAGTTCGTTACAGAAGCTAGCTTTAACTGCTCCTCCCTTGCAGGCTCCCTTCTTTGTGACAACAGTTAGCATGCATGACATCAACTGCGATGAGTCCAGTAAAACTTACCCACACCAAGTGCAGATCGGGATTTTACAGAAATGGCAATTCAGATGGTGACTTCATTTGCCGCTTCCATTACATTTTTGACTGACCATCCATCCGCAAAAGTTTATGCTGTTGAAGTCAGACTCCACCTGACACAAGTATAGAAAAAGAAAACAACAAAGCAGGAGTAGATAAAGAAAACAGAACATCAATGTCCGCAAAGTACAAAAACTTAGTGTTCACCGAGACATGCCTTAAAGCAGGCTTCTGCGGCGCATCAGCAGTCACACCTCCACGAGCTTCGAGGGCCACTCCAAGTGCCAGGTTTGGCTTTAGAAAAACAATAGTACAACAGAGAAAACAATACAAAATAAATTCAGTGAATAATATCTATAATTGTTTATAGACAGTTGCAGAAGGAAAGCATGCACCAGAAGCAAGACCTCCGACACATCAGCCACACCATTTTGTGCTGATCCATTCTTCAAATGTTCCGTCCCTGGGATGGTCCCTTGTTTGTCATCGTCCAATAGTTCTTGGCTGCCACCCACAATGGTACAATTACTGCCAGCAAACTGCTCCAGATCCACCTTTATCATCTCTGAATTGCAAAACAAGTCTCCTGCCGAAGCTTCACCACACTCCAAAAAAGAAGACCCATTTGTAAGCTTCCTAGCGTTCTCATCTTTGTCGTTTCCACAAGATGCTTCCACACAATCGTTTGTGCCCTCAACTGCCATCGACTCCTTCAGACTATTAGCTCTAACATCCACTGAGTCATTGAATATCACCTCTGACAATGAAACATTAGCATTTTCATCAAGGGGCCCATTTTTCTCCAGTGTGACATCCTTATGCAAAGCTTAACTGAGAAAGGTACATGATGTGTTACTGGTGTTACAAGAGAATGAATACATACCTTCATGATCTTGTTGATCAGTAGTTGCAAGTTTCTCATGACTAGGGCTAATCGATGCCCGTTTCTCAGGTTTATTTGGTCTAGCACCTGAGCAATCAGCATCAGCTTTCCGCTTAAGACGTCGCTCTGAGGATCCCCCTTCACATTCCTCCCCTATATCCTCACCAGAAGTTCTATCGACCAGCTGCTGGCAGATGGGTCTTGCTGGACGAGGTCTCTTGTAACCTTCTGGAAACACATAACAGGGTATTTGCTTTCTACGAACATGAGAAACATATAATTCCATCCCAGGTTTCCAGAACATATACATGTTCACTTCATGCCTGAACTCATCAACAGTTCCACGTATATCAAACTGTTGGCCTTCTTGTATCTTCACACCTTGTTTCCTTTGCAAACCCATAAAGAAAGCACAATGCGAACACTGCTTTGAGGGATCCTCATACTCATTGGGGTAGGGATGACACTGCAGCATGCCATAAGTGTCCCGCTCTATCTGTTTGAGAATAAAAATGGAAAGGGTTACCAAGAAAGCAAGTTGTTCACAAAGATGGAAAGAAAATAGCAAATCAAGTCCCCCTTTTAAATGCAAAAAGCCATAAATGAAACAAGATGCATGGTATCAAAAATGCACTGACCTGAAAAAATTGGAACTCACCTTCAGAGTCAACTGCCTCAACCGAGATTCAACCCATCCCTTCCATAACCGTAGATCCTCAGCATCAACAGCGACAATGTCAACCTGAAGATAATTTTTGTATGTCTCAAAGAAAAGATAGGGCTCAAACAGAGCCCCCCAACCTGCCTTGTTCAACTCAATATCCTGCAAGAGAAAAATAAATTAAATGAAACTGAAGTCAAACATCAAGCAATATCACAAAGTCACAGAGTACAGACTTCACAGATCTTGTTCCCAATTTGAAATTGTTCCATCATGACTCTCAGTGTGCTTGTTGATACATTGTAGCTAGAATTCATGCATGGATATGCCGGAGTAATAATAGGCATATGATGAGTTCGATCTCGTGGGTTCTTACGTGGATCCCACACAGGGAACCCAAGTTCATCTTCCTCAATAGCACACAACATTACTGGATTTGGCCAGCGCCACTGTGTATAAACTCTGAAGAATCGTGAAACTAGCATACTCGGCACAGCGTTAGGATAAAGCTGGCAGACACGAGCAACCAATAGAGCCCAATTAACACCCCCAAGAAATCCAGTCACCTGAGCAAAGAAAGGTAATAAATGAGTGTGAAAAAATCTTTAAAGAAAGACGAAAAAAAACTTACATTTGAATAAACTCCACGCCTCTTAGCCCAAAACTTCAAACATCTGAGAGCTGTTCGAAAATTCTACAAGAAAAATAATTGATTCAGAAGATTACAAGCATGTATAGGTGTAGTGCAAAAATCAGGATGATAACCTCAATATTTGGCACCAGCCGAAGAATTTGGTCTGCTACTCTGCAGCCATTAAGACTTCTAACAGTTGCCTCATCAATATCATAAAGCACAGATCCATGGGAGATGTCCAGATCCTGTATGAAAATTAGTCACAGAAAGTTGGTGCACAGCATTTAACCAATGCAAGAAGGCTCATGATCATACAAATACATCCAAAAAAGTGCTAAAAGCAATATAATAAGGTGCTCTGAGTGTACCAATGATTGGATGGTTCATTATAAATTCATTATTAATCTTATAATACCAAATAAACCAAACAAGCATCTAACTTAAACAAAATCAAAATTAATTGTGTTCAACACCAATCTAAACTGACTAGTCATTGTTGCAGAGAGATCATAAGGGCAAACCATTTTTGAATCATAATACTTGTCTTGCTGTAGAACTTAAATGCAAATAACAGATAGATGAACTCCACTAGCACAATTTAGGCAAGCCATCAAAATGAAAATCTGGATATAGAAAGACGAAGCACTAAAATGCCGGAGCAAACTTCCGGTAATCGAACAGCAGAAAGACCAACATGAAAAATAGAATAGCCTTTTAAACATGCATCTGAGAATAAAAATAAGAAGGAACAGAGAGGATCTAAAAATTTCAACAGACACCCAGTAAAAGTTTGAGCCCTAGACTTGCAATTTTCATGTAAAAAAACTTCCTGTGCTCTACAACCGATTATGGCGATTGGAGATACAAAAAAAATCCAACAATAAGTAACAAGATATGGTCAATACACATTCAAAAGCTTTAAGACAAATCTCTAAAATTCAAATAAGTAGAAGAGAGACAGGTAGTTGAGAATAATAGACAAAACAAGAAGCAAACTTAAGGCGATATGAAGAACCCTATATTTGATTAAACTCAGCGATTTAAATAGGCGCTCGGGCGCTCGCCTAAGCGCTCGGGCGAGGTGAGGCGAGGCCCCAGCGCCTCGCTCAAACCCCAGGCGTCGGGCGCTTCGGGCGAGCGCCCGGGTTAATCCAGGCGACCGAACCAGGCTTTTAGCTCTGGTTCTGGTTCGGTCGTTCGCGTTAGTTGGTTTAATCGAACCAACTAACGCTATATATCTTCCATTACTCAACCCTAATCCTCATCTCGATTCGGTATTACATCGTTGCATCTCGCCGCTGCCGATGTGCCGCCGTCGTTGCTCTTGCCCGAGCGCCCGAGAGCCTGGTTCGGTCGCCTGGATTACATCGTCGACACCATCGCTGCTGTCGTTCCTCTTCGCCGCCATCACTGCAGTCGCTGTTGCTCGCTACCGTTGCTGCAGTCGCTATTGCTCGCCGCCGTTCACTGCTGCCGCTTGCCGCCGTCGCTGTCACTGCCGCTCCTCTCGCCTTCGGTTAGGTCAGCTCGTCACCTCGTTTCTGCTATTAACAGTATATTAACACTTAACAATATACTGTATATTAACACTTAACACTACAGTATACTGTTAAGTTAACTAATTATTAACAATATACTATACTGTTAACAATATAATAGTATATTAACAGTATACTGTATAATGTACATTAAATATTAACAGTATACTTGTTAATGGACTATTAACAATATACTATTAATTTATTGTTAACAGTATACTATTAAATAGTATAATAATAACAATATTTTTATTTATTAGATTAATAACATATTATATCAATTTTAAATTTTAATAATACTAATCCTTATTTGAAATTATTGTTGGATTAAATAGTATATATTTCTATATTTTGGCGCCTCGCCTCGCTTCGCTCGGGCAAGCGCCTGGCGCCTCGGGCATTTTGGGACCCTGGCGCCTTTTGACGCCTACCGCTTTTTTAATCACTGATTAAACTAACTTCAAAGCCATTATCATCTAAAAAGCAGATGCAAAAATATTAATTCCACAAAAGACAAAGCTCCACATGTTGACAGAAGAAAAAGCTCCACATGTCACTACCCCACTGCAATCTGTAAGTTATAAATATGTTAAGGACAAATTATCTATAACCAGCTTACATCAACTTCCAAATACAACCTGAAATACTACTGTTGATCATCAAACTTTGTGGCCAAAACTCATAAATTTTCCCAACAGTCGTATGCTAATATTTAGCATCAAGCGAACTGTGTTGCAATGTACACTAAGGGCTAACAGGAATATCTCAGTATATATGTAAGAAAGAATATATTTTATTTGAAAGCATATACTCTCCATATACTTTTATTTTCAATGAAAGCATCGAGAGAACACGCATAACAAACAAACAACCACAATGAAGAGCAAAAAGCCTGGTGACTAAAGCTCCCATCAATGCACATTTGAGGAGGTTCAGTCTTACCCTCATAAGCCCTAGAAACTCTAGGTCAGGGGGATAAAATAAGTAACCTTTAAACCCTCTACAGATGATTTTGTATTAGTGTGAATATCCACCAATAATGCACCTTTGGGGAGGATAAACATACTTTCCTAGCTAGCAAAGATGTTACTTTCATGAACTGAACCATAGTCACCTAGCTGACAGTGGATAAAGTATACTTTTAATTTTCCCTTGCACTATTCTGTGACCAGTGCAACCCTAGACCAAAGAAGATGGAAATGAACATTGGTTTCATATAATCCATAATCACTTATCATTGGGTCAAGGGATTTAGATACTTTTCCAGCATAAATCATATAACAATGGAAGAAAACAATAATGAGGAACTAAGTAGCACTGCAAGTACTTAGAAAAAAAAGCATACTCCAGTGGATTAGGTAAGCATGAAAGAAACGAACAAATAGTCTTAGCCTCTTAGGTAACATCAAAAGATAAAAGCAACAGTAGAAAATAAACTAAAAGGAAAGAAGCTAGTGAATACTCCACTAGAAGTAAAACAGATGAATCCAGAGTCCATTAGACAGAAGGCCATATAGGACAAATTGGTAACCAAAAGTTTATTGGTTCAACCTAAAGTCACACACAAAATGGATATATATATATATATATAAACATTGTGACTTGTGAGTATTCATGTCTATTTATGTACTCTAATAAGCATCCAAACAAAAAGTTATCACAAATTTTCATATAAACAGCAATACTAGCATAAGTACGGCTCCTAAGAAAAAATTCAAGGAAAGAGCTACAGTAAAGCAACAATATCACACCCAAGCATGCAATAAGACCAGCTTGCATTAGACATATAAAAAAATGCAGGCATAAAATCCAATCAAATGCAACAGATTTTATGAGAGAAAAAAGCATAATAATAACAAATTCTCCTATCCCGATTCATAGACCATTGAAAAGCATCTATTGGGGAAATTTGGAAAGTGAGCAAGCTGGATAGCTGCAAATAATTAGAGAAGAACTAAATTTGTGGAGTTATAGAAAATTCAACTAGATCAACTAGGGAAAAAAGGAAGAGGGTTAGTTTTTCAAGACCAAGGAAGAATCCATCTTTCACATTATGTACCTACCTGCGGAACAACCAACCGCGATATACTGGCATATAGGAGATCAATAGAGATTCCATGAAATTTAAATTTCATAACAGGAACATGAGCATCAGGCACTGGCTGAAGTTCAGAAACTTCCTCCTTTTCAGCCAAAATGTCATGCAAGATAATGAAAAAGTCCTCCTGCAAAAACCACAAAACAAGTACCATTGGTGAACAAGGTCTATCATTCATAACAAAAATCAAGAAACAAATTCAACCTCCCGGTTAACATAGGAAGGTCCAACGCATAAAGTATCAATGTCAGCCCCAGGTCCATGAACCTGCATTTCAAGTTTAGTAAGAGTTATATTATTCCAAAATATACTAAATTTAATAAGGTTAGAAATAAGAAAAGAAAAAACATGAACTTCTTAAGGAGCAGAAAGCTGTAAACGAGAACAAAAACATGAGAAAGGAACATGAGCAAAATAAAGCCCTGTGTAGCTTAATAATTACAAAAGAAACACTGCATAAGAAAACAATGTTCACATAAACTTCAACCATCAACAACTTGCATTAAACTTCAACCATGTAATTGTAACTACAATCATGGTTTCAAATGTTGGTCTGATTAACACCGTAAGCCCGGTACCATTCAATAAATCATTCAGTGTTGTAGTTACTTTTAGTGCTATTGGATTGATACAGGTTGTTATAATGATCAGTATCATATCAGTCCCAAGTGGTGATCGAAATTGAAACCAACCAGTATTTACAGACTTTGCCTAACATTATGTGCAATGTACATTATTAAATAACTAGTGATAAAATAAGGGTATGGAATTCCGAAAGGCAGACCTATGACACAAATATGATTCTAAGGAAAATTCACATCTCAATTTTCTACCAATAGAAATAGAATTCTTATTACTAGTAAACACCAAGGTTTGTCGTCTTGTACCAAACAGGCATATGCAGCTACCGATAATACAGATAGTGGTGGAGAAAGAGAAGGGAAAGAAAGAAGGGCAGGCAGTGGAGGAAAGGAGGAAGGAGGAAGAAAAAGAAGGAAGAGAAAGGAAGACGATAAGGCGATGAAGGAAGAGGACAGGAGAAGAGGATACCCTAGATGAAGAGGAGAAAGAAGAGAAAGAATAGAAGAGGAAACATACACAAAAATGCCGGTGAACGATGAGTGATAGATGGGCGACAGTAACGACTCACAGGTGCATGTTGAAGAAGTAGGTCTATAGGTCTTCTGCTGTTTTTTCTTTTCTTTTTGTATTGGTTGAATTGGACCACCCAAAACGGCAGCAGCTCACATATACGTATCACCCATTCCATACTAGTCCAAGCAAACACAATTGTATGTCAAAGGGCACTCGAGAACACTCTTTATATTGGGAGAGGAGAAAAAAGATGTAAATGTAATTTATTATTCCAAACAATTTAAACAATTTCACATTCAATCTGATGGATGGTGTTTAAGTATGAACGAAGACGCTCTAGGCAACAATGATCCTAATCAACTTCTGCATTTATTTCAAGCCAAATATGGTTGTTACACAGAAATATAGAAGTGTATCCTTAGAGCTGTATATCTGGCTTCTTATCCACACTATCATGGAAGACATCCAAAATACAAGTTGAGGATATGTCATTTCTAACATATGTGCGAATGATATTATCCTAACTCTGTCAATTGACTTTAATAACTGGTGTGCATTTTACAAAAATTGAAAAATGAACATAATTCTTAATTTGCATAATTTCAAAAAAATTAACGTTCTGTGGGAATACAGAGAAATATATGTACTAATATAAAGACAGATCAAGGCCTCCCAAACTAAAATCTCCCTTTTATCCCCAATCAGCTCAATCTTCCATCTTGACAAAATGGAGAACTAAGATGGATTAAATTTTAAAGTGCTTACAGATTCTCCACTCCTGAATCAAATTTTATGTCAGAGAAGCGATTAAGGCAGCAACACAAATGGCATCCTCTAGACTGAAAAAAATTGACAAGTTTCTGAGATACATACATAATAAACAATTGTATAAAAATTAAAACATATATATCGGTACGGTATGATACCCGGTACCGAGCGATATGCACAGTGAATACCGCTCGGTATAATATAATATAATATTATGTTATATTTTATAAATTATATATAATATAATATCAATATAGTATAATATATATTAAAAAAAGAAAACAGACGAGGCGTCGCCTCGCCTCGTCACTTTGCAAGAGAACGACGCCTCATCTCCCCGCTGGAAGATGAGGCGGCACCTAGTCCCCGCGCGGGGAGACGAGGCGTCACCTCCTTCTCGCGCGGGGGAGATGCACGATACCGCCCGATAGCGGACGGTCCGCGTATCGGTATCCTATTGGACGGGTACATACCGCCCGTATCGGGCGGTACAGATTGAAACAGAGAGCCTTGACATATATATATATATATATATATATATATATATATATATATATATATATATATATATATATAGATGCCATTTTATACAATCCCCAGTCAAATCAGCAGAGATAAAGGACAAATATGGCCAACCAATATCAATTTGGCTCATTTCAAAAGTCCTTTTAGCCAAAAAGCCAATGTGGGAAATCATGTTGTGTCCTACAAAGATCTAACACCAAATTCAATCAAAGAATTGCATCTTGCCTAGAATATCCAAACAAAACATATTACCTTACTGTTACCATTTAATTTCTTCTGTAAACAAATTCAACGCTGATATAAATCTTGCAGAGGTGATTCAAAAATTGCCATCAAAACTAAGATTTGCAAGTCCTAATAACTATTAGTGATCTCCCAACATCATTGAGATGGCTGAAACTGACTAAATCTGAAGAAGTTGGCAAATGAAGCAGTCGAAATAGTGTAGATGCCTCTCAAACCGTTCTGGGCCTTCCCATGTTTGAGTATATTCATGATTTTAAAATTAAAAAGCTCACAGTATAGAGAAAATTAGAATAAGCAACATATTTCCAATCAAGACAGGATTGTAAAAAATTGATGTTTAGTATTAAGTATATTCAATCACTGAGGATCTTATTCTCAATTTGGAAGATGTTCTTGAACAAATATATAGTCAAGAAAGGCTTAACTAATACCAGCCAACTTATATCTCATTCCCTAGAATTAAATTCAAAATGTTAAAAAATATTGCATCACAAAGCTTAAATATAACTTACCCCCAAGCGATAAGAACCAAATGTAAAAATGACAGCATTCGCCTCTTCAACCATTTGATCGGAGTAACCCCTCTGACGAGTTAACTGCTTCACCCAGCTTTTGACAATCTGGGAGTGCCAAATATAAATTGAAAAGTGGATGTAATGGTATCTAAACAATAATTGGATCATACAAACTGAGAAAAAAATGCTGACCAGCCAGCTTCAGAAATAAAAGCATTAACCATGGTTATTGAGTCTAAAGCACAATTGAAACAATAAAAAATTCTCAATATCAGTATGACATCCTGTTTAAACAATCAGCAGAATAATGTCAAGGAGACCCAAAAAAACACATAGAACAGAAGTATAAATATAGTTGAGAAAAACTTCATAAAAGAAAATATTCTCCCTTTATGTTTCTAAAAAGAAAAACAAAACACAAAACGACAACAAGCTTTTCTTCGGAAGTCAGAAAAGGCAGACCATTTAAAGGACAAGCACGTCAAGCTTAAGGGATACTTTGGCCCATGGAGAGGTCCAATTATCATCACAGTTCTCACTCGATAAATATAGTTGAGGAAAACTTCATAGATCCTGACCAAAATTTTCTCTCAAAAAATTCAAACATCCATATCCTGTTCAAAAATTTAGTCTTGAAACTACTTCAGTTCCTAAACTTAACTCCTCAAAGAACCTGATTTTCAAACTTGGAAAATATCATCAAAATGAACCATGATAAGCAGCATCCACTAAGATTACCACATAAAACTATTATTTGTTAAATATAAAAACCATGAAAGTGTCTTCTCCTAGAAGCACATCCTAGACCAAATAGATGTATTACCAAGGTGTTAAAATCTTTGATTTTCAAAACAATAATCTAATTTGAGAATCTCACTTTTACTTAAATGAAAGGTTATCACCTTCAATTGCACATGGGCAACTTTGGAAAGTACATTTGCTTATTACAATAATAATAGCCTAAAAAACAACTTACAAGACTATGTTGCCAATATGAATTTGCCAAAAAACAGAAGATAGATTTAGAAGCACACCTTAATGAAAAAGTAATTGACTGAGATCTATGTTACAGAAACTAACTGTTTAGATTGTAAAAAATGAATATCATGATAATCAACACCATCATCAACAACTACAACCTAAAAGAATAAATATTAGTGTGTCATATTGTCACAGACAAAAATATAAATATGCCGTTCGATGTAATGCTCATATATGTTCGTCTATTTCGATCTTTGTTCATGCTTTGTACAACTAGTGGGCTATCAGTAGGCATGACAGCCCTAGTTTGAATAGCTTTCGTGGCCATTTTTAGCTTGTAAATGAAAATTGTATCATGTGGACATTTATGGGGATTTCGATCTATAATGAACCATGATCCTTTGTGTGTGACCGTTTAATGATTGTGAAGTTCATGGTTGTAATTTGCATTGGCTATAAAATGTTTGCTGAAATGATTATTTGTGGATACCGTATAAAACATTTTTTCTAATTTGTTTTCTCTTTTTTAGGTCCTATGGGACCATAAAGAGGTTTCAGGGAGGTTGACCTTTGCGGATGGACACGCAAGGGTGAGGCACAACTTAGGCACAACCAACTAAGTTCGTGACATTTGGTATCAGAGCGGGTTATGCACACATAAAAACACTTGGCATGCACTGGGCTGCATGGAGGGCAGCCAACATACGAAATCGTTTAGGGGAAACAGACATTAAGATATAGGGGAAGGAGTCGCTCAACATAAGACCAATGTCAACAGACTTCTCATCAAGATAGCCAAAAGTGGGGGACTTCGGGTTGATACAAGAGTGCTCGATAAAGAAACGAAGTATGCAACATGTGATATTACCTTTTTTACTCAGAGTAAGTGAAAAAGATGATAAAAAAAACGATACAATCTCAGAGGCGATCAAAACTATTAAAGACTTGCTTCGAGTTAAGGTGAAAATTTGCTCTTTTCGAGCAAAACTTCTCGCATTTTGGAAGTTCAATGGCAGTGAGTAAATCACAGTAGCTAACTCAATGAAAGGAGTGCAAACACTTTGGATGATTCGGAAGTGTGAACAAAGAGCGAGTGAAGACTAATAACCAACTCGATGCATGAAGTACAACCTCGAGAAAGCGGACGAAGTCGAGTAACCTTTGTCTTCTCAACTTTTAAGAGTGGGCGAAATCGAGTACTCTAATTCTCTTATTTATCTAGCAGAGTAACATAATATCAATCCTCACTAATGATGATCGAGTACTCTAATTCTCTTATTTATCAAGAGTTATCAAATCCTCACTAATGATGATCGATGCTACTTAAAGTAGATTGTTTGCTTTATTTACCAACATAATATCAATCAAAAGCAAAAGTGATAATAACCTACCTGAAAGCGCAACTAAGTTAAAAAAGAATCAATGGGCAAATTTTGTGAAGAAAGAACCTTAAAAACTTCAAAATCTGTGAGGCGATGCTCGTTAAAACTCCAACAAGCATCCACCCCAGTTGAAGTGGAATGATACGATCAAGATATTTGGGCATGATAAGGAAGGTCTTTTCCTTCATCAAAAGAATTCATAGAAATCAACAAGGATCAGCACAACTTAGACGACCCCAGACCATAGTTAGTCATTAGCGAGTTGAAGCAGCATCGGATCAAAGTTCGACTACTCTATAACAACGATGAAAACCAACTAGGAGCCAAGAGACGTGTCACAGCTAGAGCAAAAAATTGAAGACTCAACAAAAGACGAAGAGATGCAACGACTGCAACGGCTTCGACAAGAACGTCAAAGAAACAAGTGAGAAAGAATGTCATGGGCAAAAATATAACATGTTGTTCGATGTAATGCTCATGTATGTTTGTGTCTTTTGGTCATTGTTTATGCTTTGTACAGCATGTAGTGGATTAGCAGTAGGCTTGACAACCCTAGTTTGTAAGAATTGTATCATGTGAACACTTATAAAAATTTTGATTTATAATGAGCCATGATCCATTGTCTGTGACCGTTCAAAGCTTATGAAGTCCATGGTGTAATTTGCATTGACAAAACCAACTAAGTTCGTGACAATATAAAAAATCATTATAAACTAGGAGATGGCATGACTTGGATGATCCATGATCATCCTATATTAATCAATCATTAAAACCATTCTCATTACAATATAAATTAATCTCTTGGATAAAATTAAACAACATATATAGAAACCAAATAAAATCTAAAGATGGTGCTTAAGAGGTTACAAATGCTTATGACAAGTTGAGAACCAAAAAGTAAGCTCATGCTAGTTAGTGCCACATTACCAGCCAAGGCAAAATCAAATAGTAGATGGAACTAGTCTATATTGTAAAATGGTGGAAATAGATCCCGGGAAGACAAATTATCACACAACAATCTCTAACAGCATCACCAACTACCCCATTGATAGATACTCAATTACAAGAAACCCAAACAAAGACAAAAAAAGCACCCTCCAACTTCAAGATCCAATATATCATGTCAAATCCAGAACTACACAAAGATCATTTACATATATAAATTTTACAATATGGTTCCTTTATTAAAATAATTTGACTGAAGATTTTCATGGGAGATGATTTGTATAATTTATATAATAAATAAGATCATAATTAAAGAAAGGCAATTACCTTATCTATTTCTCCTAAAACCTCCTCTCTCTTGGTAGCTTCTTCGTTGCTCTCATGGAGCCCGACATCAACCAGGAACTTTGAGGACAAGACCATATGTAAATGCCAGATCAAGGGAGACAACATAAGTGAAATTAGAATGTGAAGAAGTTTGGTTGAAGGTGAAGCGAAGGAAAGAACAAAAGAGAAGGCAACATATGTACTTCTTCAAGTTCAATCGTCCTCTTGAGATCAGTCTCGGTAGGTCCAGCTGTTGAGATCGGCTTTGTTATACCATACTGTCTTGAAGCAGGCGGAGGTGTGCTAAACTCTTGATCAGAACTACCCATCGCACGATCTCAGATGTGAAACTACGAAACTTTCCGGGTTTTATTAACGGTCCTAGAAGAGCTTCAAGGAAATAGCTGACAAGATAAGATGCAGAGATAGGAGGATGACTAGAGATCTTCAGTACAGCAATAATCAATAACCCTAATCTCCAGGCACAGATGAAACGTATTTGAATAACAAACGAGGAGATAAATAGGAAAAGATCGCTCTTCGAGTCGGATCACGGAGGAAGCGGAATCAGTCGGGGCAAAACCAAATGAAGAAGCCCTAAAGACATCGCCTACACGACAGATTGAACAAGGATTTCAGAAGTATGGGGGTACCTCGATGCCTTGGTACAGGAACCACGACAAGATCTAAGAATTCCAGCAATTGTTCACGGGCGCACTTCAGTCAGGAAAGAAGGATCCACCCAGATGGAAGGGGAAAAAGAAGTATCTTAGTTTTTTTGGCATGTAGCAAGAACGTCTATCTACTTGAGAGGAACCCTAAAACCAAATCGGAAACGCAGAAAGGCGGGCACTAGCTAAGAAAGGGGAATCTTTTAACCCCACCGCCACCACGGAGATCGAATTCGGGACGGGATCAGGGAAGGAAAGCAAGGCAAAGAAAGGAAACCTAAAAGTTGGATCGAGACCCGCGAATCAGCCAATTCCGCGGAAATTACTCTAATCCACAACGTGGGGGTCGAGGCGGAGAAACCCTAAACGCGGATCCCGTGGCAGCTACTCGGGATGATTGTGGCGGCGGTCGCAGCGGCGCCGATTCGACGCGAGGAGGAACCAAAGCGCACGCGGGTGGGGGGAGGGGGAAAGAGGGGACGGATCCACCACCACGCGGTGTCTTCCCGCGGCGATCGAGCGGGGTGTTGAGGTCGGCAGGGGGGAGGGGAGAGGGGAAGGGCAGGGAGGCGAAGGCGAAGGCGAGGCGAGGCGTGGTTTGGTTTGGTGGTGGTGTCTCTCGAAGAGGAAGGATACCAAAATATCTCTATACATCAACAATGTTGTTCCTTTTTTTGGTAGGATTTGGTGGCGGAAGGAACGAAATAATCACGGAGGAGACATTCGGCGCCGGATACGGCAAAAATACGCTAGTCGACGGTCCTGATGTGTTTGATGTACAATTATGATTAGCCGTCGTATAATTAATTCAACGATTTCTTCCCATAGGCAAAACAAAATTACGAGATGGAATAAAGGCATATGTTTAAGGTTAACACAAATGGTATATAAAAATACAACAAGGTTTGCAAAAATCACGCCGCTTAAGCATGAACGCGTCATTTCTTATCGTGGACGGTCGGTGGGTGTTGAGGAAAAGCGTATTTTTTAAGTGTGTTATTTTGATGGCTTTCTCATTCAAGTACAATTCTACCACAGACCCGCTCACTTGGACTTAAAAAGTCAAAATTGGCTGCTGACCACCCATACTTAGAAGTCCGACCGGTTCATTGGACCCGCACGCCTTCCATGATAACCATTAGTTAGCATGCCATTCCAACATCCGTTCCACTATAATCTTTCAATATATCACATCTTATCCTCACATTTGCCCAAACCATCCAACATCATCATCTTTATTAGATGCACCGCAAATTTATCCTTTCGTCTGTCGAATTGGTGCCAACTGTAGCCCCGTCGAAGATTCTTCTAGTTGGGCTTTATTTCGATTTTGGGCTTCGTGGGCCGTACCGTCAAATGCTCGACATAGATATATATATGATTAGTGATGATGATGGCTTGCGTGGTAGCAGACGCCATCCTTACCGTACATATCCGGAGACCACAACGGAGCAACTCTAATTATAGACACCACCGCATGCCATCTACGAAAAGACGACAACAGTACACATTTCGGAACACCACAACCCGAAAAGACTTCGTCGTCGGTGAGGCATCGGGAGCCAACGAGTCAAACACGGCTCCAGACGAAGACCGGGCGCCGTCGGATACGCTTTTCCCGAATCATGAAGGAGCGAAAGGTCATGATGATGTCGCAGGGCGGCGCAGGTCCGAGTCCAACGACCCCGTCGTCCACGGGTCCGAAAGGACTGGGTCCCACGACCTCGATGGACATCATGCGACCGACGCGTCCCGGTCGCAGGAAAAGTATTCTACTCGCCGCACGTTGGGACTGTGGGGAAGTGACCGAAACGCCCTCCGATCACGGGCGTCTGAGGCCGGCCCCGGCGAGGGCAACCTGGTCATCGGCGGCGGGCGGTTTGGGATCTTCTCGGAATCTAATGGTAGATTGAGGCGTACTCTTCTTCTAAATTTAAACAGATTCGGTATCTTAGCGGGAAAATTCAAATAGGCCCCCTCCGTCGTCGTAATATCCTCCGGCATGGAGGTCAAAGGTTCACCGGTTCGTCCACGACGGCCGTGAGGTAGGGTCATGTAAGCCAGCGGTTGAGGACCGCTAGGTAATTTTATTTTTATGTTAATGTTTATTTGCGAAAAGGACCTTCGTGAAAGAAAGAAGCGCATCGATGCTTTACAGGCCCGACTTTGGGAATTCCTATGACGCGAGGAGTTTTATGTAAAACACTCGGTTAGGGTTTGACGGCCGTCGGCTCTAACTCAAGTAAATGACTGAAACGACCCTATTCCGTCCGTTTTCGTGGTTGGTAAATAAGTGAATAGCTAATCAATGTTTGGGGCATTGATGGAGATAGGAGGACGCGTTCGATTGCGTCGTCAATGGAGGGCAGCAACGTCGCGTCTCGTCAGCCGCGTGGAGAACGACCAAAAGCTTTTTGCTTTCATAAAAACGCACCGTTTTTAATCCCAGAAAGATCGATGGATTCGCCATTCAAAAACCCCTGCTCGTCCTCTCAACGGCAGTGATCGGTTCCAGTTTCCATAGCGGAGTGGAGACCGTGCTCAAAGGTGCCATCTTTCCTCATAAAACCCAGTAAAGGCCCCCGCATTTGCTCTCCACCCCGTGCGCTGTCGCTCCCACGGTTTCCAACGGCGGAAGAGAGAGAGAGCGAGCGCACCGCAGAGGCGACTAGCGAGAAAAGAGTAAGCTTTACGTGTTTTGATTCGTGCCCCATTGATTGCTCTGTGGCGTTCCCTTGGTCAGCAGAGAAGCGGAGAGAGGGAGAGAGCCCATTCTGTTTCTTTGATGAGGACGTCTATGTAATGTCTTCTTGACAGATAGATAGAGAGGAATGACCAGTGATCTCTTTTTCCTCCTCTTTCAAGAGGCCTCGTCCTTTGGCTGTAGTTCTTTTTGTGGGCAGAGTAGTTTTGATAGCATATACGAGAGAGAGAGAGAGAGAGATGGTGCATCAAAGTAGCTCAGGATTGATGGCGGCAATGTGATTCGAGAGCAAGAAAGAGAGAAGAACATAGCTTTTGCGGAGCCAGAGGCGCGAGTTGCTACTGTTGAGTTCTGTTCTAAAACGTTTTCTGGAAGCTTTTCTTTCTTCCTTCTGTCCTGATGATCAAAGATCAGAATTAGTCACAGGAAAAAGCAGGTAGCAACAGAATAAAAGGAAAAAAATCCGATTTTTTTTCCTTTTAACTAGATATGTATTCGTCCGCTCCTTTCTGTTGTGCATCGTCCACTTTTACAGGGATTTGGTACTAAGCAAAGCGAGAGGTGAGAGTGGAAGCCCGGACCTTTGGGTGTGTCATCTTCACCCTTGGGTGACCAAGTGGCCACTGGTTACGTGGTTTCGATATGGATAGGTGGTGAGGGTGGTTGAGCTACTTTTTTATGGGCATTATATAGTCCTAAGTTTGACGGAGAGAGAGAGAGAGAGTGTGTGAAAGAGAGGAAAAATCCAATCTTTCTCCGTCTTTAAGAATTAGGATAGCTATCCCTTCGTGTCTTTTCTGCTGAATTTTTGGAAGGCAGAGAATATCTGGAAGGGTGTGTTGTTTCCTCTCCTGCGCCTGAACTCCTCCTATATCAGCTAAACATCCCCAGCGAAAGCCTCCTCCTTAGTCTTCCACTTTTGAATCTGCAGCACTTCCATCTACCTCTCTCTCTCTCTCTCGCTCTGTCTCTCTCTCTCTCTATATATATATATATATATATATGATATGATATATCTGCGCTCTGCTTTTTGTTGTGTAATGGCTATCCGCAAAGGGTTTTAGCAGTGATCTCCGGTTTGTTCAATGGTTTTGGGGGCATGGTGGAGAACGCCATCCGATCTCTGGCTCTCTCTGCAACACCCATTTGTCTTGTAATGCTTTTTCTTTTGAAAAAGATCCCATTTTTGCGTCGCTTTTGGCCTAATTCTCCACATTTTCCCCTTGCGTCTTTCGACGTTTCATCACTGCGTCGCCTCTCCTTTTGGGCTTTTACCATGTCGATAAGATTCCCTGCTTTTTTGTTTGTAGTTCGTATCATGTGAGACCGTTGCATTCACATCCCTTTCGCTCTTGTTTGCGTCGTAGGAGTTCCAGACAGTAAGCGTCTTCTTCTTCGCTCTGCTCCTGCAGCCGGAGAATGGGTCGGGCGAAGCGTTGGCTGCGGAGTCTTTGGGGTGGGAAGAAGGAGAACAAGGAGAGGAAGGACTACTCCGGCTACCGTGGGGATGAGGACAGGAGGGAGAAGAAAAGGTGGAGCTTCACGAAGTCGGTCAGGGGCTCCGGCGACGACGTGGTGCTGGGCCAGAATGCTTCGACCGCGGCGGCGGTAGAAGCCGCGTGGTTCAGGTCGTTCTATTCGGAGAGTGAAAAGGAGCAGAGCAAGCACGCCATTGCGGTGGCCGCGGCCACTGCTGCAGCTGCCGACGCAGCCGTCGCTGCAGCGCAGGCCGCGGTCGCGGTCGTGCGGCTTACGAACCAGGGGAACGGTGCCATGTTCGGCCGCAACATCGAGCGTCTAGCGGCCGTCAAGATCCAGTCTGCATTCCGGGCATATTTGGTATTGGAATCAATCAACCTCCTCTTCGTTTCTTCTTTGAATGCTCCATTTCCTTTCTGCGACTCTTTTCCATTAGTATTAGATGCTGTTTTCGGTCCATTTCCTATCGATTCTGATAGCTTCTTAGTAATGACGAGCTTTTATTGCTACTTTGGAATGGATCTCTGGTTATTTCATAATTTCTTTTTGTTCCCTTCCTCATCCTTCCAATTTCGCACAATCTTTTGCTTTCGGAGTCGAATCATGTTGAATCCCATTGAGTTTAACCTTCCTCTCACTGGTTCTAATGATATCGAATCCCATTGGCGTGAGTTATGCAGGCAAAGAAAGCTCTCAGAGCTCTGAAAGCACTCGTCAAGCTACAAGCTTTGGTCAGAGGCTATCTTGTGCGCAAGCAAGCCGCCGCAACTCTTCATAGCATGCAGGCTCTCATCAGAGCTCAGGCCACGGTGCGAGCTCGGAGAGCTCGCAATCTTCTTCGGGACGACCGGAGACTTCAGCTAGAGTTCCGCCATCAGCCACCTTTTGTATGTCCCGAGTGCTGATTACGTCCTCGATATGATCTTAGTAATCGGTATATTATTACTCAGCGTTTCCTGTTCTTCTTCTTCTTCCTTGATTGCAGGAGAGGTTCGAGGAGGTGAGGTGCGAGAACATGTCGTCGTTCCATAGCAGGAGGCTCTCCGCCAGCCTCGACAACGTTTCCAATGGCTTCGACAGGAGCCCAAAGATCGTGGAGATCGACACCTGCCGCCCGAAGTCGTCGAGATCTTCCCGTCGGACGAACCCGTCGGTTTTGGACCCCGCCGACGACCTGCACTCGAGTTCCATCTCCTCTCCGCTGCCGTGCCAGATTCCGGCCAGGATCTTCATCCCCGACTGCGGCAACTTCCAAGAATACGACTGGTGCCTCGCAGGCGACAAGTGCCGGCTGTCGCACACCGCACAGAGCACTCCGCTTCGTGAACTCATCCGGTAACGCGCCTGTCACGCCGACGAAGAGCGTGTGTGGCGCCGACGGGGTTCTCCGCCGCTTCATGAACGTCCCCGACTGCCCTAACTACATGGCGAGCACGCAGTCCTTCGAAGCGAAGGCGAGGTCGCAGAGCGCACCGAAGCAGCGTCCTGAGCCGGCGGGGACGCGGAAGATGCTGCCTCTGAGCGAAGCGATGGTGGAGTCCCGGACCAGTTTGAGCGGAGCCATGATGCAGAGTTCCTGCACCCGCGTGCAGGAGGCCTTCAACTTCAAGACCGCTGTTGTTGGGAGGCTCGACAGGGAGTCATACTTGCAGAGGAAGATCTGATGCGATAGAGTTCCTGAGATCACAAGAATAAGAGGAAGAGATCTGCGCCACCTCCCTCTCTTGATCGTCTCTTTTCCTCCATAGAATCCATGTAAATTCTTAAGACTGTCTCTAACAAATCCTTGTTCTTCCTCCCTCGATGCTCGTTGATGTTAGAGATAGTGCATGGTTTCCTCGCTGTCTCATGGCTGGATGCATGTGCATCAGAGTGAGGTCTGCCGGAGACAGACCACTGTGGCCGCCATAAACTCGTGGCTTTTGCAGGGCAGCAGCAAGGTGTTATCAGTGACGATGGTGCCAGATGAGCAGCTGTTGCTTCGTCTTATTCTCTTAATAAGACCTGCAACTTCTTCAAACCTCGAAACGGAGGAACATGAACAGAGAACCCTGACTTGGCCTCGCAATCTTAGATTTGATGTGATGGTGATAACGTTGGTGGGAAAGCAAAAGATATCATCACTCACGACGACTCCCCGAGATTGCCGTCAGAGCTCGTTTCTTCCTTCAGTCAAAATCTTCCCTGCACAGTCCGTGACGCAGAATTCTTTTGGACCGTCTTCCATTTTCTGGTGCGCCGAATCCTTCGGTGACCTCTGCAACGCTACTCGGCTTGGGTTTTCAGATCATTACTTATTGCTTCTGAGCTCCACAAGCTGCTGTTGCAATAGACGAACAGCCGAAAGCTCTCATGCAGCCAAGCCAACTTTGGTTCCTCAGAACTGCTGCAGGCCATCGAATACTGATGCTAACACTGTTTAGTCTCTCTCTCTCTCTCTCTCTCTCTCTCTCTCTCTCTCTCTCTCTCTCTACCTCATTTGCAGTAATCATTAGAGTTTGATTTGATTGATGAGAGGGTTTGGGAGGCTGTGCAACACAACTCCATCACGAGCTCAAAACTATGCACTGCACTGCACTATCTCTTCATCCGAACGAAGGAGGCTGTGCTTGCATCACCCTGCCTCATCTCCCTAACCGAAATGCTCCTCCCTAGGGCACATTTGGGTACCTGCGCCTCTCACCGCCATCTCCTTGTCCGCGTACACTGCCAAGTCCACCGAGGCGTGCCACAGCTTTCTCCATGACGTGTGATGCCATTCCTCTCCCTCCATGATCCTCTTGTCGCATCAATCAGCCCATGTCCTGTTCGTTCCTTCGACGACGGGGTTGTGGATAGGATCGACGTGCAACGGGTGTTGCTGCAGCATCTCCGCCTCGGCGTCCACGGCAGAACGGACTCGCTCGCACCGTCCGGTCAAACTCATGGGTGTCATCTGATCTCGGCCCGTCCTTGGTCTCCATAGAGGAATCACGTTCATGATGTCGCTTCAGGAACTCCCCCCGTACCCAGGAATCTTCCACACCCAACATGCACCGGTGATACACGTATAGTTTCTCGCAACCGGAGCCGAAGAAGATGGAAGATGGAATGGATCAGTTCATGAATGAGCGTCTTTGCTGTAGCACTCGTCCTCCACTCTCACACTAGTGCGATTCCAAGGTGGAGAAAAGCTTGCGCTTCGGAAAAGCTACAAAAAAGTTGAAAGAAAGAACAGTGAGTGATCGTGAAAGATGAACACCGCGTGGGATCCATCTGCCTGCTCTTCTTCTGCTTTCGAGCACATGATTACCTAAATCTGAGGCAGTGGATGAACACAATCGATCACCTACTCATTCAATCAAACATCAATCGACAAGTCTTTGGAAGGTTACCCACACTTCATTTTTGCTGCTCATTTAGACTTCCTGTAAGAGAGAAGCTATGAATGAGTGAGAGCAGCAACAAAAGACAGTCACATCGAGCTATAATCTACAGAATCGGTCCAATCCAACAACCACATGAACAGTAATGGAAATACTAAGAAGCATTGACTGAACATACTGAACAACTTTGGAAATGATATGTCAGTCAAACGACAAGAGAAACGACTGATAAATCACTTGTCCTTCTTCCCTCGCTCTGATCAACCTTTCTTTACTCTGAGCTCCGACCACGAGGCTTATAATCTTTGAAGTTGAGATGGACTGACTGTTTAGATTAGTTTAAGGTGACTGTTTAGATACAGGAGTTGTATAGTTTTGAATTCTTGAAAAGGGTGTGCGCCCATGTCATCATCATCCTCTGGTGAGGTTGATGGCCATGCATCCTACCAACAATGTCAGGGCTCAATAATCCCAATTACCCTTAGCTCAAAAAGGACATGCTTACCTGGTGAACATTCAACACCTTCTCTGCAAACTGCACATTCAAGTGCTCCCACACTCACGAGTACCAAGCTGAGGATTATGGTTTGGTCTCTGTCTCTCTCTCTCTCTTGAGATCATCATCATCATCTGCTGGATCATCAGCAAAGCAAATGGCAAGTGTTTTAGGGTGAATGCGAATGCTGGTGCAGGGTGAGGTAATGCTTACAGAAGCCGTCCTTGGAATTCCTTGTGTGTGATACGGATCTTTCGGGGTCACCATGTCAGGCAACCTGCGCCGGTGTCGGGAGCCGCTCGTACATGCATCACATGACCCCTCCTCTCCCCCACCCCCTGTTGTGGATGGATCGACCGGATGCTTTATCCTCTCTCACGGCCCGGGGGCAGCCGGTGGTGGTCCTCCTCGTCCTCGGTTCTCGAGCTCCACCTCCTGCACGGTGAACTTAGTTGATTAGTGATCATCATGTAGATAAACAATCCAAACAAGATTCATCCAATCTGATGCAGTTTTGCCGGAAAGACAAAACCTGCACGCTTGACCCCTTCACTGAGACTAAGCTCCAGTGATCGACAGGGCATTTGAATTGCTACTGCGGCAGGAATCTGTGAGACATGACCCACACTTGAAATGAAAGGCACATGTCGAGAGGTCACAGTTGGGCCATGAACCCCCCCATGTTCATTTGTTCTCGCCCTCCGTTGCTTGCACTTGTCGAATGCTCAGGCCTCGCTGCGTGACTGGTGAAAGAAAGGGACTTTACCTGCTCGAAATACCTGGAAAACTCTGGCTGATGGATGAAGAGGGAGTTGGCACTCTCTCATTGATGAGATGGATGGAGTGGGCTTGCCTGTTGGGGCAAAGGGTCGAACGACAGCAAGGCATTGGGCTATCTCTCATGATCGAGGCAACCATCTATTGATCGGAAGAGATCTACCAAATTCCGATGGATTGATTCTCTGGCGTGACTTCTGCAGGAGCACATTGATGGCCACAAAAGTGTTCGCGCAAATGACTCGGGCCGACGCTGACTTGCATGGGGGTGTATCGACGACGCGTGCATTGATGAGAGCAGCAGCGCACATACCCCGGATGGCTACTGATTAGGTACAATTGTCTGCTGCTACCCAACGATGTTGAGGCCAGTTTATTACCCACCTCTGATGTTAGCGAACGGAATTCCCACTGGGTCAAAAGACTAATTGGGGGGTTGCTGTTGTTTCAGGAATCCAAATCAATCAACATTATACTTGTCACAATCTAATCCGAACGAATATTTATTTTAGCTTGTTAATTTCGTTAACTAGTGGAGGAATAATTTTACCCTCGTTAATATAGTCGAAGTCTTACCACTGACTCAATATATTTATCGGATATTTATAAATTAATCTTAATATTAATTAAGATATGGCTAAACTTGGGATGGGATGGGCATAGTATGACGGGTCCAACCATTGTGAGACCGTGTAGCTTTTGGGATGATGGAGCATATTGGGATCCACAAAATAAATGATCTCCAAAGACCTTCAAAATATGAGACGATAATTACATCTATAAAGGAATGATTCCTTGGGACATAAAGACACGCACAACATGTTCGCACGACCTATATTATATTATATTTATAGTACATGTATGCATGGCCCATAATGTACATAACTCATATGAAGGTAGGAGTGGCACATGGGGGCGGTGTAAAGTGGAACTACTTTTGTATAATATTCGTTGATAATAATAATATGGTAACTGTGAACTGAGATTTAAGTTCTATGCGGTGCACATCGCCTCATGACCACGATGGGTAGGTTGGTTAGTGAAGGCAATCTTTGAGCAATTAAGGTCGAGTCCATCCAGAATTCACCCTAGAAATAATCCATTTGAGGTCTATAATAGAATAGGTGAAGATTTTAACTAGAGGCCGGCCGGTCTATTCTACCCGAATCAATTTGAACTATTAATATAACGGAGATCTAATCTAACCTAATCCATTTGAAATTTTAGTACGGTCTATTCTAGACTGCCCATCGTGTGGTTCATGGTAAGATTCATAAACTTTGCTCACGGCCTAATTATTTATGTACATTAGGTAGGTTGTATTTATTAACTATCTGAAGTAGCAATGCGAGAAATAATTTTTTTTAATCATTTCATTTGCCTTTCTATTCTTGTTTTATATTTTACAACGGATGCATGCTTATTTCGGGCCCATGTTCCCCTATGTGATTCGTTTCCAATCAAGACTTGATTTGTAGCATCTTGATCAGAATAAAAAGACAAAACAGAGACATCCAAATCTGCTATGTCGACCGAAATCCCAATAGAAAATATTCGAAATACTTTCTGTACGTAGAAAATATTACCTTGACAATTAGGGATGATCAACTATAAAGAACGGATATGAAGATTTGATCTTTCTCTTCACTACTTAATCCATTCCAGGAGTCTTGACTTGAGCTTATTAAGAGAACGTTAAACATTCATTGCAGCTTCACTATATATATATATATATATATATATATATATATATATATATATATATATATATATATATATATATATATATATATATCAATAATTAAATAGAATAATCCACAATGAAATGTGAAATGTTGATCACAGAATGTTAAATGTTACAAAACGAAGTAAACACTATAATCCACACAAACAGATAAATAACAACAATCTTTCTCGACATAACTTCCAACAATACTTCAAGCTCATTGTTGGTAACACACCTTGGCAGGCCCATATTATAAGATTTTAAGACCAAAACCAAATGAAAAAGGATTCAAGTTCGGAATACTAATTCAAAAACCTTGATCAAAGAGATAATCACCGAGCCTCTCTACTACCATGTTGCATTGACCAGGGGTCATTGGCTCCACATATATGCCAAATATCAAAGCCAGATTGGTTTTCTTGATAGTAACACCACCAGAACCCTACAAGTCAATAGTGAAAGGAAGTCACATTGAATGTATTTATGTTTATCTGCCACTGAAACATACATCTCTGAGAAAAAAAAATCAATGCTACCGGTTGATGAAAGAACAAAAAGTTTAAATATCGAACAATTAGCTAAAGACTAATTTAGTATAAGTATGGTTCGTTGTTCTGCTACTGATATCCCATTTATGGTTATGAGTTTATATGAAAATTGGGGTGGCAGATATGGTGTTTGAGGATGGCCCAACATCAAGTCAGGTTGAACCCATTTTTACCTCTGAGCATGCATGGCATGTCTCATTTTCATCCTTTAGATAAATCTGTTTTACTTCCATGTATATAAATACCATCCAGGAAATGGCAAAAATATGACCCTACAAGATAAAAACTACATGAAGAATGACCAACCAAAACTTACCATGGCAGTTAACATAGTACTCGAACATTAGTTCTTCTACCTTTGTGCATATTAGGTATTCTCATCGAATATGCCTCGGGCAGAGCGTAATCCTATTTCAGGAACAATTTGATGAAAATAACAAATGAAGGAAATGACAAACTTTGCCTAAGCCATCTAGGAGTAGATGTGCAATTACGGCAATAGGTAGTAATCCTATTTGAGTTAGGTTAACTTCCAATGATGGTGAGACTAAGCTGTTCTGGCACGGTTTCAAGACTAAAACGTCTACCAAAAGATATTACATGGTGCAGGTAGATGAATAAGCTGCCAGACAATTGCTAATTAATATTTTTTGCTTTCTGTAATTAATCGAGGAATCCAGTTCAGGGCACCCTTGAAGAGAGCACAATAACTTATGTTGATTTAGACAATTAGTAGTTTGTCAGTTTGATGGATCCACATTAGCTAACCACTGTGTCTCTAATTTTATTGATCTGAAGTCTTCCACATCAACAAAAACATCCACTTGTTGCTTAAATTTTTTTAAAAAATAGAAAGACTAATTTAGGCCATGCTTAAGTTCTCTTAGAAGGAAAAGCCAGTTGCTTAAAGTCGACAAGTATGAAAAACAAGTTCTAAGCTAATTATTTTTAGGCCTAGGAAAAGTCACTTGCTGCCAATGTGGGCCATACTATCTTCATGTATCTCTCATGTATAAGGTCTGTTACAAAATTAGACCATATATTATACTGCAAACTGTTCTCTTACAAACTTTGACATCATTGAAAAACATCTTAAAAATGAATCACTGAAAGAAGAAGATCTATGGTTACAGTACCATCTAAATTATTTATGATCACCATTAAATAATGAGCTATATGGATCATGGGATACAATTAGAGGCAACTAGATTCAGAATTGAGGGTAACTCATACATGTTGTGGTTAATAGATTGGATGACATAACCTGCATACTATCTTAATTGCATATGCCGGATGATCATTTATAAAATTTTCAAGCAAAATGCCTTAATTTATCAACAAACTTTAAGCATAGAAACTACAAGCTCCAGTTAACTTCATCATGAATCCACAATTTAAAACAGAAATAATATGATTCTCCTCCATTAAATATACACATATAGTTTTGATCATCTTCATGATATCGCTTCCTTTTTATTAAGGCCAAATTTAATTATTGCTTGAATTGTCAAAAAAATATTAAACAATTCATGATGTGTCTTATGCATTCTATAAAACATTTAGTATTTGGAAACATAAACTCGAGTATCATCAAAGTGGCATTCTGTGCAATAACAACAGAATGAATTTCTATGCCAAATAAATATTGGACTTCACGTTAAACAAAGCACAGAATAGATTAGTCAATAAGCAGGGTATAGAGTCTGACCTTCTTCCCTCGAATAACAGCTCCTGGCTCGCCTTGGATGACCATGTATTTTGTCCCTCCAAGGTACAACCCAGTTGGAGCAAGCGATCCAGGTTCATCAAAGTCTTTCATAATTGCAGAAATCTCTTCCGGCTTGTACTGCAAAATTTATATGAATATAACTAAATGACTAGATATTCAAATGTAGAAAAGAGGGCAAAAGAAAAGTGTTCTGCAGCATCATCAGCTTGAATTTAGTGTCAACATTTAAGTTTCTTGTGTTAATACACTAATTGGCAGCCCATCAGATGAAGAGATTCTAAGTCAAATACATTATTTTGACTTGTTAAAATTGTAAATCAAATAAATTGTATGAACTTATCATGACTAGAAATAAGAAAAGATCTACTAGAATGACTTAACCCGAGGGCTTTATTATGTCAAACATTTTGTATAGCTCTCATCATTTAAATTAGTTAATGAGCGTAACAAATAAACAATTATGTCGAACACATTGTGTCAGATCTTATCATCTCTTCCGATCGCGAAAGTTTATTCTCTCACAATCATGAACGCAATCACTCATGCCTGCTCAAAAAAAAAATGGGGGCACATGCTGGAGCACGAGAATCAACAACCAGATCCCCTCTCCATTGATCATTGGCAATCCCTGTGTAATTCCACATCCAGGACTCAATACAAGATCGTCACACGATGCGATCCACCATCCAAGCCCTTCACCGCGAATTGCTCGTTGTTGTTCCACAGAGCAAGGATTCGACAGCAAGCATGAACCCACAACTACCGACATACACAAAGGTGATCCTAGGTTAGAGCCCATCAAGTCTGGGTAAGACCAACTCCGATCCAACATCAGATGAAGAAAACCACAGTTAAAAAGAGAAAAAAAAATCAACACCACAATAGATCAAACAGATCTCCCGCTGCAGCGATCATCCATCAGATCCAAAGAACACAAGCAGATCAAACTAATCGATAGGCATAGACAAAGAGGCAAACCGAAAGGAGAAGGGAGGATACCTGAGGGAAGAGCTCGCTCTGGGCCCAGACGCTGCCGTCGTGGCCGACGATGGCAGCGGCCGTGAGGCGCTGGCCGTCAATGTCGCACATCAAATGGTCGTCGACGTACGTTTGCCACGACATCGCCTTCCCTCTTCTTCAGTTCGCGTGAGGAACCACTGATGAGATGGGTCTGAGCGAGGTGGGGGGGGCTAACCCTGGTCATATATTTATAGGCGCGAACGAATTGGTGGGGGTGGTATAAAATAATATCTCACAGGAGGGTGTAAATGCAAAAGTAATATTTTCGATAACACAATACGTTGTCAACAAAACCTAAAATTTCAGAAGAGGAATATCTAATGCTAATAAAAACCTTCCACTTTGTCCTCACTGCACAGAGTAGTGCAAGCCATGTAGGGGTTCAGGATGGAGATCTAGCAAAGAGAATTAGGTCCTGCTAAGGCGACAAAGATAAAAGTTGACAGCAGATGAAGGGGAAGTCTCACCAAGTTGCTCTGAGCAACAGTGATGTTGTCTGGAAAAGCAATTCTAGGCTCATGTTCTCTCCTTTTATGAGAGGGATATAAGACCTTTGAGTGGTGACACATTGATTGCAATAAGACCAGTGTAGTGCAGGATATAACTCTTAACAAAGCAATCATAAAGAAACAGGCAGTCCATCAAAACAACCTGGCTTGCAAATTATGAAAGACAGGGATATCCTAATAGTTACCTTGGAACTTCAAGTGGGTGTGGATGAAAGCAGCAGCAATGGAATCCAGACTGTGCCCTGCAGCATCTCTCCACAAATTTGTGACCCACCTAAAAGCTATCATAACCCATGCTTCATGAGTATGGCTTCCTTCAAAAAGACATGGGCCAATTTCTGTAAAAGTATTCCTAATTTTTCTTTATTTTTGTACCACAAACATATATCTATCGGTGGGCACACTTCATCAGGAGGCATCCACAGGATCAAGCACAGAGCTGAGGATCAATCAAGAATTTTAATATGTTTAGCACGATAAAAGAGATGGTAGATAGATGACTGATTCCTATGTAATATGGAAATCCAAACAGGGAATGAATAACAGTAGTATTCAAATGTCTATTGTGGTTGGATCAAAACCTTGCACAACAAAACAGAGATCTTGAAGCCGTATGCCAACTGATTAGCAAAAGAACACGACTGTAATAATAGACTGTTTTTCTCCCCTTCTTATAATGACGGATTGATTTGGTCATCAGATTAGAAAATGGATAAAAAAAGTATTAGTCAGAAAAAGATTGGCAGAAACACATACATCACAAGAAGGTAAAATCCAAAGTTGATCGAAAATTTACTTAGGAAGGAAAACAAATGGTAAACAGCCTCCATATCTGAAAATTCAGATCGAGAATTTTCAGCAGCTTAAATTGAATGAGGTGGCAAGAATCAAGTGGAGTTATCAAAGCCACATAAAATGAATAAATAAAAAATTACCAAAAAATATATTTTAGCACTAAACATTGTATCAATAATGGGAGAACAAATTCTGGAGAATTGTCTTGATAACAATTAGAAGTCACATTATGCATATAAAAGAAGCCAAAACACTTTCCAGCAGAAGTTAGTCAAGATTTTTCTCCACCAACCAATATTTCTGTTGGAAAACATCAAGCTAAATATCAAATTAAGTAGCATTGCTATGTTAAAATGAGTTGACTCCCCATGTGGCATGAAACATGGTTGACTGTCATTGGTAAAGATTATGACAGAAATTAATGTTTATTAATTTGTTCTATCATAATTAGTGTTTATTAATAGCAGAAATCATGACTGAAATCAACAGATTTATTCTACCATAATTAATGGTAAAAATTATGACTGAAATCAAGATATTATGTTACCATAATTAGTGTATTAGTTATCTACCATAATTAGTGTATTAGATATGTATATATATTATTACCTAAAATAGATTGTCCAATAATTCTTATTTAATGGAAAGGATGAGGTCATTCAACCATTTACTCAAATCTTGTTATGGTATCAGAGCCATAGGTCCCAGGTTCTCGAATCCACAACTGAATACTCGAATTACTTTGTATGGCTTTCAGAGTTTTCTAGTCTTCATTCGTTTTTCTTATTCTGGGTTGATTAATTTATAATTAACAATTTTGCTTTGAGATTTTTTTGGTCGATCAACTTGTGGTTAACAGTCTTGCATTAAGATATTTGCATTTGAATATTTTTGAAGAATGACTACTGAGAATCTTTTTGGAAGAATATCTATAGAGATCTTGGCAATCAAATTTACAAAAAATAATTATGCAGTATGGGAATTTCAATTCAAATTGTTTTTAAAAGGAAAGGAGCTTGAGTCACACTGACAAGTCTTCTACTACTCCTGATGATTATAAGGAACTTAGATAATGGGAGACAAAGGATGCTCGAATTATCTCTTGGATTTTAGCATCTATTGAACCCCATATGGTGAACAATTTACGCTCCTTTGGTAGAGCTAAAGAGATGTGAGATTATCTAAAGCACATATACCATCAAGATAATAGTGCGAGACGATTTCAACTAGAACTCAAGATTAGTAACTTCAGTCAGAGTAATCTCTCTATTGAGCAATATTATTCTGGATTTATTAATCTATGGAGCGAATATTCTGATATTATCTATTCTAAGGTACCTAAAGAGGCCGCCTTTGTCCTCTTTAATAAGCGTGATCGATTTTTGATGAAACTGAGACCAGAATTTGAAGTTGTTCGGGCTGGATTGTTGAATAGAAATTTGGTTCCTTCTTTGGATGTATGTCTTGGTGAATTATTGCGTGAAGAACAAAGAATGGTCATATAGGCCGTTATAAGTGCGTCCAAGGAGACATCTGAGGTTGTCAATGTTGCTTACGTTGCTCAAGAGAGGAACCGAGGAAAGGGACAAATGCAGTGTTACAACTGCAAGGAGTTCGAACATATTGCTCGCAATTGTGGTAAGAAATTCTGCAATTACTGTAAGCAGAATAGACATATTATCAAGGAATGTCCTACACACCCAGAAAATCGGCGAGCTCAAGCTTTTCAAGTTGTTGTTTCAGATCCAAACATTATTAGTCGTACATCTACAACCACTAGCACTAATCAATATGTTGTTACTCCAGAAATGGTCCAACAAATTATTCTCACGGCATTCTCTGGCCTTGGACTTCAGGGCCAAGGTAAAACAATTTCTTCTCCTTGGTTTGTTGATTCTAGAGCATATAATCATATGACTGGCTCACCTGATTTGCTACATAATCTACGATAGTATACTGGTATACAAGATATTCAGATTGTTAATGGTAGTAGTCTTCTAATTATAGCCATTGGTGATATTGGACCTTCTTTTCGTAATGTATTTGTCTCTCCTAAGTTGTCTACTAGTTTAAATTCTGTTGGTCAGATGGTGGATAATAATTGTGAAGTACATTTCTCTCATGGTGGTTGTGCTATGCAGGATCAGGGTCGGGGAAGGTGATTGCAAGGGGACCTAAAGTGGGAAGATTATTTTTGTTGCAATTTATTATTCCTAGAAATTTGGCATAGACAATTGGGCCATCCAAATAATGTGATTTTATCTAATTTAATAAAGCGTGGTTTCCTTGGTAACAAAGATCAGCGTTCTACTTATAGATTGCCTTTTGACTGCTCTACTTGTAAATTAGGGAAAAATAAAACTTTACCTTTCCCTACTTATGGTGGTCGTGCTAATACATGTTTTGAGATTAAATACAGTGATGTTTGGGGTATTACTCCTTGTCATTTCACATGCACAGTATAAATATTTTTTGACGTTCATTGATGACTATAGTCGTTTCACATGGATATATTTTCTACGCACCAAAGCTGAGATATTCACTGTTTTTAAAACTTTTGTGGCTTATATTGAGACACAATTTTCCACCTGCATTAAAGTTTTACGGTCTGATAATGGCAGCGAATATATGTCACATGACTTTTCAGTCTTTTTGCTCCAGAGAGGTATTATATCTCAACGATCATGTCCTTATACCCTTTAACAAAATGGAGTGGCTGAACGTAAAAATTGTCAATTGTTGGATATGGTTCGAACATTACTCTTGAAGTCTTCAGTTCCACCCAAATTTTAGGTGGAAGCTTTATCCACAGCAGTTTATTTGATTAATCATCTGCCTTCTCAACAATTGAATTTTGATTTTCCTTACTATCGATTTTTTGATATGCATCCTGATTATCATATGCTACACACATTTGGATGTGTTTGCTTTATTCACTTACCTCCTCATGAGCGCCACAAGCTTACAGCTCAGTCAGTACGGTGTGCCTTTATGGGTTATAGCATTGCTCAAAAGGGGTTCTTGTGTTATGATGTGGTTGCTAACCGTTTACGTATTTCTAGAAATATGATTTTCTTTGAACATGAGTATTATTTTCAGCAACATGTATTCCCTTCCAATCGTGTCCTCTTTCCTAGCTTTGATGATATGTCTCCACCAATTGAGCGTTTTAAACCTGGTATTGTCTATCAGTGACGACAACCCCCATCATCACAAATCCTTCTTGACCCTGATCCAGTGCCTGCTTCGATGGCTCTTCGGAGAACCACTCGTATCAGTCATCCTCCTGATAGGTATGGATTCTCTACCACGTTAGCTAATACTTTAGTTCCTACCTCTTATGCTCAAGCAAGTAAACATGCATGTTGGGTGAAAGATATACAAGAAGAACTTTAGGCTCTTCAGGAGAATCATACTTGGGATATTATTCCTTGTCCTACTGGTGTTAAGCCCATTGGTTGTAAATGGGTATATTCCATTAAGCTGTTGTCTGATGGCTCACTTGACAGATATAAAGCGAGGTTGGTGGCACTCGGTAATCGACAGGAGTATGGGGCAGATTATGAGGAGACATTTGCACCTGTAGTACAGATGACGACTATGCGACTTGTTCTAGCTATTGTTGCTTCCAAGGGGTGGTCATTGCGACAAATGGATGTTAAGAATGCTTTTTTACATGAAGATCTTAAGGAAGAAATTTATGACTCTACCATTAGGATTATTTACTACACCCTCTTCTGATGTTTGTAAGCTAAAACGATCACTCTATGGTTTAAAACATACCCCACGTGCTTGGTTTGATAAGTTTCGCTCTACGATTATTAGCTTTTCCTTTATCCAGAGTCGGTATAATCCCTCGTTGTTTTTTTACAAGACTGCTAAGTGAATCGTCTTGCTCTTGGTATATGTTGATGATATTGTTATTACAGAGACTGACTCTGAATTTATTTATTAACTTTAGGAGCGCCTTCGAGGTTCTTTTCATATGAAAGACTTGGGTCCTTTACGGTATTTTTTAGGTCTTGAGGTGTATTCTACCTCGGTTGGTATTTTCTTACACCAGCATAAATACATCCGAGAGTTAATTGCTTTGGTTGGCCTTCAAGATGGTTGTTTTGTTCATACCCCCTTGGAAGTGAATGTTAAATATAGTTATGATGAGGGTGCTTTTCTTTCTGATCCCTCTATATATAGATAATTAGTTGGGAGCCTGAACTATATGACTATTACTCGGCCTGATATTTCCTTTGCAGTTCAACTAGTCAATTTATGTAGGTGCCTAGGCACCTCCACCTGGCCACTGTCCGTCGCATTGTTCGCTATTTACTTATGCCCGAGGTCTTTTCTTCCCAGTTGACTCTCCTATTTGTTTGGTTGCATATAGTGATGATGATTGGGCAGATTGTTTTGATACTTAACATTCAATTACTGGTTGGTGCATGTTTCTTGGCATCTCTCTCATTTCTTGGAAAAGCAAGAAGCAAGATCGGGTGTCTAAGTCCTCTACTGAGTTTGAGTATCGCGCTATGTCATTTGCATGCTCCGAAATTGTTTGGCTTCGGGGATTGTTGGGAAAGCTTGGGTTTCCCCAAATTGAGTCTACTCTGCTCCATGCGGATAATACTAGTGCTATTCAAATTGTTGCTAACCCAGTATTCCATGAGCGCACCAAGCACATTGAAGTGGATTGTCACTCTATTTATGAAGCATATGATGATGGCGTCATCTCTCTTCCGCATATCACCACCAATCTCTAGACTGCTGATATGTTTACTAAGGCTCTCTCCAACACCGACATCACTTTCTTGATGACAAATTGATGCTTTTTAATCATCCAGTATCAATTTGAGGGGGGATGTCAATGGTAAAGATTATGGCAAAAATTATGATTGAGATCAAGAGATTTGTTCTACCATAATTAGTGTTTATTAATGGCAGAAATCATGGTTGAAATCAAGAGATTTATTCTACCATAATTAGTGGTATAAATTATGACTGAAATCAAGAGATTATGCTACCATAATTAGTGTATTAGCTATCTACCATAATTAGTGTATTAGCTATATATATATATATATATATATATATACCTAAAATAGATTGTACAACAATTCTTATTTAATGGAAAGGATCCTCCAAAGGAGGTCATTCAGTCATTTACTCAAATCTTGTCACAACTCAAAATGTGATTGAAAGCTTTAAAGAAAAGCTTTAAAAGGCTTTGTAAATTGTATAAAGTTAATATAAATCTTCATGTAGATAAGAAAAAGGCACTTCTACTCAACTATAACAATGTTCAACATGATCAACAAAAAGTAAGACTGTGCTGTTTGAGAATTCATGATTAGTGTAGACAGAGAGCTGCATGTGAACCACAAAATATATAGTTTCCTGTCAATAATAAGTGCAAGCAAATTAACAAAACAATATGCATGTTCAGAAACTAAACAGAAATAGCCACAGCAACGGGCGTTAGGCATTTATAATAAATTCAAGAAAGACATAGAAGTTTATTGACACCTGAAAATGAGCAAATACCAACTGATATATTAATGTAATACTCCTAATATCAAACAAACCCACAGTGGTCAACAAGCATTGAATATCATAGGCTTTGCTCACTGGTGGAAGAGAATTGTAGAATCTGAAAGAAACTGAGGAGGTAACTGAATATTGTTGTTTACCAGCAAACTAATGTTAAAGTAGTTCATGTACAGTATAACCAAATTACATCATTTACGTAAAAGCATACAGAGAAAAAATAAGGTACATGACGCTCATAAACTAAACTTGTGATCAATTGTCTATAGCAATTAAGGCTGACAGGGAACGATTTGATGTTATTGAGATAAGCCATGGCATCTCAGCCCATCATACAAAAATGTGCACATAGGTTCCCCAACACAATGATGTTATGATCCGAGCTCAAGAAGATTTGAATTCTGAATTTCTCCATGGGCATGTAGTAAAAATTCTTAGTCTGTCTCATATATTGCCACATTTGTAAATAAAAAGCCACTCCTGAATGAACTTTATCTTTAGCAACCCAATTCAAAATATAGTTTATATCCTCTACTGCTTCAAAATTGTTTTTTTTTTTTTTTTTTTTTTGCATTTTGTCCACTACTGAGTAATGCAACGAGTATTAAAAACCCTTCATAGTGCATGGGTACATGAAACAAGAATAAAGTTTGACAGCACTTAAATACGATTAATAACTTCGTGTCTACTTGCAATGAGAGATATTTTTAACAGTATCAACAATAAATTGATCTCACGACACTATCAAGGAATGAAGATTTATTGTGAAAGATTATAACCAATTCTATTTATTGTGTTACTGATGAATTTCCAATGTTAATAATTTTATATTAAAAAAATCGACGATCCTTCTATTGTTGATACTATAGAAGTAAATCGTAAATCGGATCAATCTACAAATGTAGCCGTAAATCGGATCAATCTCTCGTTGTGATGTACCAAATCACTATCACAAATACGTAACGCAATTCAGGAAAAGAAAATATATAAGCAGTAGCTCAATTACGAAATCCCACTAATTTCGCACGCAATATAGCGACCGAACATATCAATTCTGCTCACAAACCAAAACCAAAAACAATATAATCATAAAGAATGACAAAAATCAAGTAGTTTGCGACTTAAATCCGAATCGACCACTAACATTATCTTAAATCTATACCTTATACAAAAAGGATTAGGGTTTGACAAAGATATATCGAGAAGATTCGAGGCTTACTCATCGGGCGAAGACATCCTCGACTCGACTCCGCGACGTCTTTCTCTCCTCCATCTCCCCGACCTCGAATCATGGAGAAGGGCATCACCGTTCCTCAACTTCCCTCTCTAATTACCCGATTCTAGTGGTTGACGTGGCAAAACGATGTCGACCGTCGGATCACACGATCACACAGTACCGGACGTATAGGATCGCGCGACGCAGGCCGGCCGTTCACCATCATGCACAATTGGATTATAGTTGAAACGGGAAATCGATTCTGACCGTTGGATCTTCCGATCGGGAGGCACGTGACGCTTTTGATCACCCGACGGGGCCCCTCGTTTTCTTGAATCAGATCGAAACGGTTGGATCATATTGGGCTCGGGTTTGGCCCGCAACTGGTCCGGTTTCGCCAGACCGGCCCAAATGTAAAAGAGAGATACGCCCTCCGGCCATCACCCGCTTAACCACCTGCCATGTGATTGGAGGATAGCAAGAGCCCCGCAACCGACTCCATGGACCTGTAACAGGAAACGACAACAGCGGGTAGGAAATGAAGTGTGTCGACTGTGAGGTACTAAAAAGCGGGTAGGAAATGTAATAGTGAGTCACAGTACTGGTAGACGTGGCCATGCCATATAGGATATGGATGAACGACGTGGCCTTTATCCGTATCCCTCACCCTATCCATACAATGGTGGCCGTCGGTGGAAACAATTTGTTCTAATCCACGACAAGCACGAGGAAGATGATGCAGCATGAGAAAAAGCTGATACTGCAAACCATACCTACGCATTGATTCCTTGGATTATACGTATTTGCTGTTTGTGTGAGAATCCAAGTAACCTTCACTGCCTCATCTCTTCCAGACTTTCGTTGATAGGGACGTTTCTGGTGCTTGCCCAATAGACGTTGCTGGTTCAGGCCCGTGTGCACTAGCTCACCCGCCTCACGGTCTTTTTCAGTACGGAGTGGGAGCTCGTCCGGATGAGTGGTGATTCAGGGCTCGGCGTGGAAGGTCGGCTGTTGGAGTGGTGGAGCCCGGGTGAAGAGGGAGTAATCCAATTTGGGTCGGCCGCCAACTCCTGCAAGGAGGTCGGGTCGGGTAGGTTCCCGACGTGACCCCTCCGACGATCAAGTTAGTTCAGTATTTCGTTTTCGCGATCCCCTTGCCCCGTAGAGGTGCAGGAGCTTTTATAGTGGGTGTTGTAGATCATTCGTACCTGATAACTTTACTGCCTTTATGGCTTACCATACCGCCGTACCCTCCCACCATGCTTGTTGTACTTGCAATGAGGCGTGCGTTTGCAGGTGGGGGGTGCCGACCTTACCTGTGTTGGGTCTGTTGTACGAGCACTGGCGCCCCCGGTATATCCGGCCGGTTACCTGCGTCGGGTCGGCCACGTCGACGGGCCAGCTGTCCGAGGGTGTGATGACTAGGCGGCCAGGTCAGCATTTGTCATATCATTCTTCCCCTCCCGGGAAGACCTTCTCGAGGTGCCTGATGAGGGTGTCGAAGATGAGGTCTTGCATTTAACCGCTGGTTCGAGATCGCTCTGAACTAGTTCTGAGTGCGGCGGTTGATCAAGCTGAGCAGGAGCTCAGGAATTCGATGTAGCAAGAGTCGATCCGACCGAGCATAAGCTCGGGAATTGATCCGACCGAGCACGAGCTCGGGAATTGTAATGCAGCAAGAGTAGATCCGATCGAGCATGAGCTCGGGAATTACGGCGTATCGAGAGTCGATCCGACCGAGCATGAGCTCGGGAATCGTAACGCAGTAAGAGTAAATCCGACCGAGCATGAGCTCGGGAATTGTAATGCAGCAAGAGCAGATCCGACCGAGCATGAGCTCGGGAATTACGGCGTATCGAGAGTCGATCCGACCGAGCATGAGCTCGGGAATCGTAACGCAGTAAGAGTAGATCCGACCGAGCATGAGCTCGGGAATTGTTCCGACCGAGCATGAGCTCGGGAATTGTAATGCAGCAAGAGCAGATCCGACCAAGCATGAGCTCGGGAATTACGACGTATCGAGAGTCGATCCGACCGAGCATGAGCTCGGAAATTATAACGCAGCAAGAGTAGATCTGACCGAGCATGAGCTCGGGAATTGTTCCGACCGAGCATGAGCTCGGGAATTGTAATGCAGCAAGAGCAGATCCGACCGAGCATGAGCTCAGAAATTACGGCGTATCGAGAGTCGATCCGACCGAGCATGAGCTCGGGAATTGTAATGTAGCAAGAGTGGATCCGACCAAGCATGAGCTCGAGAATTACGATGTAGGGCTCTTGCCAAGGATGGAGTCGGGCGCAAATCCAGAGATAGGGCGAAGTTGGGCGCAAATCCGGAGATTTGGCCGAGAGGGTGAAGTCGGGTGCAAATCCGGAGATTTGGCCTAGAGGGTGAAGTCGGGCGCCAATCCGAAGATTTGGCCGAGAGGGTGCACTCGGGCGCAAATCCGGAGATTTGGCTGAGAGGGTGAAGTCGGGCGCAAATCCGGAGATTTGGCCGAGAGGGTGAACTCGGGCGCAAATCCGGAGATTTGGCCGAGAGGGTGAACTCGGGCGCCAATCCGAAGATTTGGCCGAGAGGGTGAACTCAGGCGTAAATCCGGAGATTTGGCCGAGAGGGTGAACTCGGGCGCAAATCCGGAGATTTGGCCGAGAGGGTGAACTCGGGCGCAAATCCGGAGATTTGGCCGAGAGGGTGAAGTCGGGCGCAAATCCAGATTTTTGGCCGAGAGGGTGACCTCGGGCGCAAATCCGGATTTGCGCCTATGCGACAATATTATATATATATATATATATTCCGTCCCATGCCTAGGGTTTCGGTCATAGTTATGGCGCATTTAATGCGCTGAGTGCTTTTTCGGGGTGGCGGCGCTTCCTCTTACCCCGGGAAGCTGAAACGACTCCACTGGGTGCTATAAGTTAGCTGCTGGGTTGGGCAGAGACCTCACTTGCTCATTTTGCCCTCCTCCTGCCTCCGTCTCGGACCACCATAGCCACCCTTCGCCCTTTCAGCTTGGCAACTCTTTTTAACAGGTCGCGATGACCTCGTCAGACTCCTCCACTAGTGTCAGGGTCGTTTCTCCCTCGGGGTCGGGGGGGTCTAGTCATGGTGATCCCGAGGTTAGTTCCTCGGGAGCGTCTTCCGAGCCCCCGTCGCCTGTCGACGCGCATGTGCATCTCGGTATGTGCATCTCGGTAGATGCCTTGGAAGCCGGTCTTCGATTTCCTTTGCACCCTCTGATTGAGGAGTGCTTGAAATGGTGGAGAATTTCTCCTAGCCAGGTAGCGCCCAACTCGTGGCGTTACCTCGTGGTTTTTTTGGGTGAGTGCCGAGGAGCTGCGATTATCCCGACTCGGGACTTGTTCATGGCGTGTTTTCGCCTGTGCAAGAGTCGGGGCGGTTACTACCTCATCGCCCGAGTTGGTTTTAGGGTTAGCGGGGCACCTTCCAGCAACAAAGGTTGGAAGTCCCGCTATCTTTACGTTAGTGGTCTGGGTTGGGGATTCGGGTTCAGCTGGTCGGCTCATCCGATCGGCAACGCCCCCCCCCTTATCTGTCCGAGGAGGAGACCGTCCTGGTCGGCCGATTGAAGGGGATTCTCTCCTCTTCTCGTGCGATCAAGGAGATGACCGAGCTTTGGCTCGCTGAGGCAGGTTTGAGTTCGGCCTCCAAGGGTACTAGCATTTTGCTTTGCTCAAGCTTCACTAATCTCTTACTGACCTGTAAGTTGTGATGCAGACCGGATGGATCTCGGGGAGCTTCGCGGGATGCCGAGAGTGGCTGGTGGAAGGGCCCCTCCGAGCCGCCCCACCGCTCGTGAAGCCGGTGCGTCCCCTGCTAGGGAGGCTCCGAAGGCTCCGTCGAAAAGGCCGGCTCCCCCCCCCGACTGAACGGGGCGACGTTGCGGGGAAACCACAAAAGAAGACGAAGGTGCTGTCGAGGAAGCACAAGTCCCAGGTCGGCGAAGGGGGGTCCCGCTCCCGCTCCAAGGGTAAGGAGCCTGCTGCATCGCCCGAGAGGCCGGAGGCACCCGCTGAGTCCGAAGAGGGGGCCGCTTCTCCGGTCCATGAGCGCCCGAGGTCCATGAAGGACCTCTTTAAGACAAAGGTCTACAAGGGCGACCAGGGCTATTACGCCCTGCTGATGTCTGACCTGGGGCATCAAGACCCCGAGAAGGAGCTACAGGATCGATGGGCGGGGCTGAAAAACTCGACGAAGGTGTGGCACACTTCGTCGGCCGTCGAGGAATACGAAAGGGGGATTCTCCATCCCCAATTGGCGAGGGAGCTATACACGCTTCCCTCGGAGGTTTTGATGGCCCGAGCCACCAAGGAGATTGTCTCGGTAAGTCTACCGACTTGTGCCTCCATAGTGTAAGGAGATTGTCTCGGACGTTTCTGGTGCTTGCCTAGTAGACGTTGCTGGTTCAGGCCCGTGTGCGCTAGCTCACCCGCCTCACGGTCTTTTCAGTACGGAGTGAGAGCTCATCCGGATGAGCGGTGATTCAGGGCTCGACGTGGAAGGTCGGCTGTTGGAGTGGTGGAGCCCGGGTGAAGAGGGAGTAATCCAATTTGGGTCGGCCGCCAACTCCTGCAAGGAGGTCGGGTCGGGTAGGTTCCCGACGTGACCCCTCCGACGATCAAGTTAGTTCAATATTTCGTTTTCGCGATCCCCTTGCCCCGTAGAGGTGCAGGAGCTTTTATAGTGGGTGTTGTAGATCATTCGTACCTGATAACTTTACTGCCTTTATGGCTTACCATACCGCCGTACCCTCCCACCATGCTTACTGTACTTGCAATGAGGCATGCGTTTGCAGGTAGGGGGTGCCGACCTTACCTGTGTCGGGTCTGCTGTACGAGCACTGGCGCCCCCGGTATATCCGGCCGGTTACCTGCATCGGGTCGGCCACGTCGGCGGGCCAGCTGTCCGAGGGTGTGATGACTAGGCGGCCAGGTCAGCATTTGTCATATCATCCGTAAACCTGATTCTGATCATTCGATGATGCCATTTCTATTGGTTTTTACTGGAAAACTTCAATAATAAGTATAATATAACAGTAGAGATATTTTCAATCAATCATCTTCAATGTTTTAGAATGAATCAAGAACATCTATTTATATTAATTAAAATATAAAATATAAATATTTTAAAATACTAAAAAATCTATCACATCTAAATAAATATTATCCTCGTATAAACTAATCATATCCCCATCTAACTAGATTTAGATTTAAATCTTTATCTAATCCTAATTCCTTAAATCAATCTTAACTACTTGGATTATTTCTAATATACCTCATTAATTCAAGTAATTATAATTTAAAATTATTTTTAAAGAAATATTTTATTCGCCAAGCATTATTACTTGGGTACATTTTATACTACATGAGGAGGTAAAAATCGTACAAAAGGGGTTAATGCACATAGATAGTAGGTCTGCGTCGTATATTGATCGGTGGCTAAACCCTAACTTATTTATCTTGTCCCGCTGCGATACTGGTTGCCTTTATTGCATATCTATAATAGGCACGATCGTTCCTTGAGATGTTGTCTGAGTTAAAAATATGCCCTCCTACTGTGTAGGAGACATACGGAAAGTAACCTTGCAAGGGGGTGGGTGGTGAGACCTGAACCTAGCCCCTCGAGTTGTGGTTCGGGCAGTGTTCCTTCCTAAGACCTTAATCTGAGATAAATTGATAGTGTCTACGTAGCTTTTTCGGGGGTGACATTGAAATATACGTTGGACATTCCAAAATATGCTCTATCATGCATGATTTTACCATTGCCTTAATGATAAAATCATTGTTTTTTAGATTCTATTGTAAAGTAGGTTTGAACTAGGACCAATTTAAACCTACATAATTGAACTGATTCAAAACCAATTAATCCGATTCTATAAATTGATTTACTAATTTATAATTTTAAATATTTTTTTTATTTTTTTCAAATGAATCTATCTAATTTAATTAATTGAATCTAACCAAAATCTTAGTCTAATTGGACCAAGAGAACAACATTTGTGAAATTGGATCTTTAGACCGATTTGATTAACTAGTTTGAATCAATTAAGTGTTTAGGATGATGAACTCAATTGAGTTAATATTTTTTAAATTAAAATCGATTTGGGTCAGTTTGAATCAGTTAACTAAATTGAAAAAAATTATTTAAACTAAAACCATTTATAATCTTTAAAATTGAAGAACCAAGTCAATTCGAACTTATTGGAGATAGATTTTATTCAAATTTGATTTTAATTCAATTCCATTTTTTAGTTTAATTTTAACACTCCTAACTTTAGTGCAGATGCCATACCAACCCTCCACATTTCTCAGCTAGAGTATTAAGTGAGAAGTGATATAACATATTTTGGTATTGATTCCACGGGACTCGACGGTTGCCGCGATCGACCCGGTGTGGCATTTTGAAGCTGACGTGGTGCATCGAGTCAACTCAATATAACGAGTTGTTAAGATATATCCATAACGAAGAAAGGAACCGTAGTACCCGGTCAACGTATGTCGTTACATGTCAACATTTGGCTGATGCTATCAATTCTCACTAATGACGTGTTGTCCAGATCTTGTTAGACGTGCAGTAGTGGGTGCCGTTTTGGTGGTGGGCGATGCCGTCGGCGTCAGTTTCGCCGGAGCAGACCCCGATCACGATGGATGTGACGGAGCTGACCAAGTGAGGAGTTCTTATACGCTCATGAGATCGTTGCCGCTACTCCCGGAGGAAACATGGAAGGACGGCGGCCGGCCTTAGGTCTTTGTAATTATGGGCACAGAACGAACTAAAGAGGTGTATCGGATCAGATCAAATCGGATCCACTGATGGACTTACGCCCTAAGATGGGAGACAACATCCCACCTTACTTGCAGCCCAGCATGGGTGTCCTAATCACTCGCGTCCGCAGGGGATCTCAGAGCGTGAGAAACTACTGTGCCTCCGAGAATGCTGATCCTGCACCGGTGCGACACGCGGAAGTACTTTGGGTGCCACCGCCCCCCTCACTCGCACGTAGCGGGCCGCCCCCTCGGTGCCTCGCGGTCGGACTCATCCGCCGACGAGGGACACGCTGTCGCAAGTGCCAAAACGGTAGGCTGCCTCTCCCTTTCCAACCTTGCTTTCTTGACGGTGCGTGTTTGATCCCTCCAAATCTACGTCCCACATCATCAGATTCCCTTCCAGTGTTGAGAGGCAAGTGCCAATCACCAGCTTCACCATCGACACCCCCCACTTGATTCAAGTCTTCTTCCTTTTCCTCATCAATTACCTTCCGTCATCCATCGTTATCCATCCTACGGCTTGTTCGCAACTACAGAAACACTCCCACTTCTGACCGAGGATATCACTTTTGTGTGTACCGAGGTAAGGGTCCCAAATTCTCATCCCTGCGACCATGACAGTGGCCTCTGCTTTCGCTTCGATGAAGTCCGGAGGAATTCCCGGCCTCTTCTTCCTTGTTGGCCTCTTCTTTACGTGGGCGTGCCGGTCGTTACGTGCGCAGCAGCTCCCGGGCACTTGGGAGGTGGTGCTGGAGGACGCGGGCATCGCTTCCATGCACACTGCTGTGACCCGGTTCGGCACCGTGGTCCTCCTCGATCGCACGGGCATCGGGGCCTCCCGCCTGCGCCTCCCTCGCGGCCGCTGCCGCATTGACCCCGGCGACAGCTTCCTCCCCCCCGGCGGCAAGGACTGCTCAGCCCATTCTGCCCTCTTCGACCCCTCCTCCCGCCGCCTCCGCCCCCTCTCCGTCCTCACTGACACCTGGTGCTCCTCCGGTCAGTTCCTCCCCAATGGCACCCTCCTCCAGTCCGGCGGCGACCTCGACGGCCTACGCAAGCTCCGCGCCTTCTCCCCCTGCCCCTTGGCCGGCTCCTGCGACTGGCTGGAGCTCGACTCACCGCTCCTCGCCGACGGTCGATGGTACGCCACCAACCAGATCTTACCCGACGGCTCTGTCGTCATCGTCGGAGGCCGCGCCGCCCCATCTGTCGAGTTCTACCCGCCGTCGCGCCCCCTCCGCGCCTTCCCCTTCCTCGCCACAGCCGAGGACGCCCAGATGGACAACCTATATCCCTTCGTCCACCTCCTCCCCGACGGCCGCCTCTTCGTCTTTGCCAACGCCCGCTCCATCCTGTACGACGTCGACTCCGGCGACGTCGTCCACGAGTACCCGGAGCTCGACGGTGGACCCCGGAACTACCCGTCCGGTGGCTCCTCCACTATGCTCCCTCTCGATTCGGCCGACGGCTACGCGAGGGCCGAGGTGGTCGTCTGCGGTGGGGCTCAGTACGGGGTCTTCCTCCACCGGCAGACCGACACGCCTGCCGCCACAACCTGCGGCCGGATCTCGGCGACAGACCCGGACGGGGCCTGGGCCTTGGAAGAGATGCCGTTCCCGAGGGTCATGGGCGACATGGTGATGCTCCCAACGGGAGAGGTGCTCATCATCAACGGCGCGCAGGCAGGGTCGCAGGGATACGAGATGGGCTCCAACCCGTGCCTGAACCCCGTGCTGTACCGGCCCGACCAACCCGCCGGCCTGCGGTTCATGACGCTGACTCCGACAACCATTCCTCGGATGTACCACTCCACTGCCAACCTCCTCCCGGATGGCCGCGTCCTGGTGGCCGGGAGCAACCCACACTACTTCTACCGCTTCGCAGGTGACTTCCCCACGGAGCTCCGTGTCGAAGCCTTTTCGCCCGAGTACCTGGCGGCAGACAAGGCCAGTCTCCTGCCGGAGATCAAGGCGGCTCCGGAGAGGGTGTGGTACGGGGACGAGTTCGTGATGGAGGTGGAGGTGCCGTTGCCGCTGGTGGGACAGATGGAGGTGAACCTGCTGAGCGCGCCCTTCTCCACGCATTCCTTCTCGCAGGGGCAGAGGATGGTGAAGCTGGCCGTTTCACCGGCGGTGACGGTGGCGGACGGCGGGGGGGACGGGCCGCCCTACCGCTACAGGTTTGGGTGCCAGGCACCGCCGGACGGAAGGGTGGCCCCGCCGGGGTACTACATGGCGTTCGCGGTGAACCAGAGGGTGCCAAGTGTGGCTCGCTGGGTCCAGCTGGTGCTTTAAGAAAGTTGCATGAAAAGACTGCTTATATAGACGAGACTGCAACCTCTTTACTCGTCGTAATTAATTATGGTAAAAAATAGTATAAAGTTTAAGGTAGTTAAATAGCTTTATTGTACGCCTTTAGTTTAAAGCTTTTATTCTGCTTAATATATGTCTGTCCTTCAATCGTAATGATCCGTACCCTAATAGAATATACCCGATCCGTTTTACACTCCTAAATGTGTTGGTGGCGATGAACGGAGTGGAGGAGGAGGAGAACACGAAGGGAAAGAGGAGACGGTGAAGCGGATAACCGCCGACGGTTTCGAGTTCGTGGTCAACAAGAAGGCCGTTGTGGTCTCCCAGACCATCCGCAACATGCTCGTCTCCCCCTTCTTCTCCTTCCTTTCTTCCTCATCCTCCTCCTTCCCTTCTTCTTTCCCCATTGTCTGATGTTGATGTCGATTGCGATTACGAAAGTTTTTCTTCCATTTGTGGGCGCGCAGATGGCTTCGCGGAGACGCAGCGCGGCAGGTGATTTTTCCGGAGACCAGCACTGCTATCCTCGACGCCGATGCTTCTACTGGCCCCTCGAACAGCCTAGGTTGCCATCCTTCACTTCCATCTCGCATTCTTGCTGGTGATTGCTATTATACTTCTTTTCTTTTTGATGTTAATGGAAACCATCAACTTTTAAGGGCTTGGAAATGACAATTCAAGTTAGATTTACTTTACTTGAGAACAATGCCATGTGCTTGTTGAATTGCTAGTTGTTCGATCACTGTATGGATTAGTGTTGGCGAGGATTTGCTGCTGCTTGCTAACCGCAGTGGTCTTCTATGATTCGATGGGATTGCTCGCCTCATCTGTTCTAAGTTTCTGCTTCTAAGATTATCACCTTTAATTATCCCTTGTCAGCTTCCTCCCAACGTCACATAGAGGTTGAGTTTCCTACAGGCCAAATGGTTAGGCTGCTAAATCAGGGAGCCGTCTTATAGACCTAGTAGTTTTTCTTTAATTGGAATTTTATGTGCTTGCTCTTTTTTTATTGGGAGAAATATGATCGTAGTTTTGAAATTAGATATGGTTCTCGTGATATCAATTCTTTTTCGTGGATGCTTGATACTTGAATCAATTGACATGAATTTGATTGTTCTTCTGTAGTCATGCAGCACAATATTTGACCGTCCAAGATAGACTATGGATGGACATGCCCTTTCATATGTAACCCATAATGTTTACTTCATATGGGTTCAAAGGAAAAAAGATGGTATGTCCCATGGCTTGAGAATAACCAAATATCTGAGGACATTTGGCATTATATCTGGTACAAATAGTAGAGTACCATTCATTGTTTATGATGCCATTTTTCTGATTACCATCAGATATTGGAGAAGACCTCTATAGTTTCTCTCAACTTTATATAGTGAGATAACAAACAAACCATAAGAGACTCAACTAATGATCTCATAGGCAATTTTCTTCATTGAAAAATTTGATCATTTCAAAATTGTCTAGTCAAATTTTGTTTTAGTCTTTAGCTTTCTTATTCCTCTGTTTTATTGGCTAAATCCTGACTTCTCTGAGGATTAGTTTAAGTTCTCAAACTTTTAATATCAGCATATTAACTTGTTGCACCCAGAAACAAACTAAAGGTCTGTTGCTAGAAACAAATCAAATACTTTGGTCATGTATATGCTGTAAGTAAATAGCCATGCTCGTATTTCTATTTTTATGATGTTATTTTTGCAGCGTCTAACACCAAAGGACCAATATCTTAGATGTCATGGGTAACTATATTTGTGTATGGTTGTTGATATGTTGTGCTTTCTTATTTTTCATCTATTTGATTAGTGTCACTTGTCGTAAGACCTGGTTGGAGATTGAAGAAAGAACAAACGTGTTGCCAATAACACAGGAAAAATAAGCTGAAGCGAAATCTGAATAGAGTTAAATTTGGGAGGAGGATTTGGTTGGTTTCTAGGGTCAAGCAATTTAGATCATATGGTTTTAGGCTCAACAAAAATTACTGGATCCGTAGTGTCAGGCCAGGTTCGCGAGCAGTGTTTGACATGTTAATAAATATTGATCATGTCCTCTTTTAGCAGTTTTGCTTAGCTTTCTTTACCCAAATTTTTTCATATCACTTGAAAGAGATGGTTTGAGTAGTTACTATATATAAGTTTGACTATCATGTTTGCCTGACAATCTATACTTCAGTCAATACCACATAAGATGAAAATTCTTGTTGGATCGGACAGCCATTTTCTTCCTTTAGGTTTGCTTGTAACATCTAAGTATAGGTTTTCCACTCACTTGGATGTTGTTCTTGGCAGAGGAAAAGCAACAGTTTCATATTGAACCCAATACTACTTTGGAGTTGATGATGGCTGCTAACTATCTTCACACACTAGATGTTGGTTAATCTTTTGTTTGTTTTGAAGACCATAATTAACTTCATCATGACACGGCATTGCAGGTGAGGATGTTGCGAGGGTTGGAAGCTTCTATATGCTAAGTGCTCAACTAAGTTTGAAACTTTTTATCACGTAGTTGTCAACTAATTAATTACTAGGAATGCTGGAGGTGTTCAGTACAGTGAGTTTTTCATGGTTGATCATAGAAAAGGGAGGCTACCAGTTAATACATGCATGAATTAAAGCACCAATATTCCACCAGTTTCCTCACTCTGCATCGCCAGCAGTCCGCAAAATTGTGCGCCTTTGGATCGTCGTAGCAATCCAGGTGGATCCACATCTCATTGGCAGCTATCTAAATGGTGATGCTTATGGATCAATGTGAAGGCTGTTTTATATGTACATCCTCCCAAATTTCTCAGCTGCATCAACCCACCCCCTGTGAGAACTGCCACTGTAAACGCTTCAACACATCTCGTACCATCTTACTTAAGTTTATTACCTGAATCCCATGGAAGAGGGTATCGGCAGTAATCGATGTTGTCCATCACTGCAGGTTCCTTGGAGATGCACTGGAAGAGTCTCTCGTAAGCAGCGGCCATCTTCGTGGCCGTAAACAGACGCAGCGCTCTGTTCCTGGCGACCTCCCCTTTCTTCGACAGAACCTGCTTCCCATCCTTCGTAATCTTGTACAGGGACTCCTTCAGTGACTCGACCGTTGGCAAGAACGTGTAACCGACGTCCGATCCTACTATCAGAGAGCCTGTAATGCTCGCGAACCGTGTGCCGGCGATGGCCACCCCTGACAGCATTGCTTCGATGAAGGTATGATCCAGTCCCTGTGCTCTGAGGGTCGGATTGAAGTAAACGTCGAGTGAGTTGTACAACTTTGCAAGCTCGCTTTGCTCCAGAGGACCAAGAACGATGATGTTTCGTCCGAGCTCTTTGTACCTGTTGCCCCACGGCCCATCCCCAGCAACCAGGACAAAGACCTCCCGCTGGAATCTCTCTTCCTCGCCAAAGACCTGCTTCAGTGCCTCGAACATGAGAGGGTGTCCTTTGTCCTTCACCAGCCTTCCTGCTAGTCCTATCACCAAGCTCGCACGGTCAGGTACCCCGACCTTCCTCCTAAACGCCTCTCTCATCTTTGGGTCTGGCCTGTAGATGCTCTCGTCCACGCCGTTCACAATGATGTGAACTCGTTCTTCCGGGATCATGTAAATCCTCTTGAGGACGTCGCCGACGTGATCGCTCGTCGCGACGTGGTGGGCGTAGTGGGGGAAGAATTTAACCTCTTCGATCACTTTGGAGAGCCTTTCTGTTATTGTAGGCCGCCGGGGTTCGTTGGGGCCGCGGAGCAGATCCTGGACGACGTCGGAATGTATGGTCTCGTAGGCGATCCCGTGCCAAGAAGCAGCGAGGTTGCTGATGTTCCGGGCGCGGCCGTGGAGGAGGCCGACGCTCTCGGAGTGAATCAGGTCGAAGGGCCTGCCGGTGGCGTTCTCGGTCCGGAACTGCTCCCACGCCAGCGCCTGGTTGAGGTAACCAGCAGGGGAGGGCGGGGTCAGGTGGAAGCTAATGGCGGCGGGGTCGTTGTGGCGGGGGAAGGTGGCGTTTGACTTGGTGGTGAAGACGTGTATCTCGTGGCCTCTTCGCGCGAGCGCAAGGTGCAGGGTCAAGGCATGCCTTTCGAGTCCGCCGGCGAGATTGCCGTGCGGCCATCGCTTCACGAAGAGAGCGACCTTGAGGAGCCTCCGCGGAGGTTTAGCGGAGAAGGAAAGCTGGTTCAGCGCAGAGGGAAAGGCTAGGAGATGGAAGGACTCGTTCCGCTTCTCCGGGTTGAGAGCGGCTTCGCCAGTGCAGGACGCAGAGGACTGAGACCAGTAGATCAATGATACTGATGAGAGCACAGAGAAGGCGAACAGGAAGCGACACAGGAGGTGGAAATGGATGGAGGAGCTACTGCAATGATCTTTCCTCATGGATGCAAAAGCATAGAAAGACTATAACCCATACGAGAAGCGAGTCACACTGTTATAAGATCCAAGTTCTAAGATCCGGAAAATTATTGACCTGTCCCCGAGTTGATTTATTATTTGTTGAATGATGTAAATTTTTCATTCAAAGCAAAATATACCTACCTACCTGTGTAATCCTAGATGTCGAAGTGACGATGTACACGGTACGATTTTGAAAACGTAGCAGAGCTGGTCACATGGTAGCCGCACCCCATGTGAATATGCCGATTAATAGGAAATTAAGGGGGGGGGGGGGGGGGGGGGGGGAGATCCAACAACAATAAGCCCACTCTCCAAGATTTCTAGTCAACGTCCGCTTTAGTTAATGGTGCTCATGTCCCTATTTCTACTGACCTAATGCCTGATAGCCTACACCAATATCAAGAATAATTATTTACTTGGAAGCACTAACAACACCAGCTTTACCAACTCCACCATCGGTCCAAAACTTCCATGTCAATATTTCCACCAGTGACATCCCTTCCCAAGATTTCTCTAAAAACAAAGACGTCAGGAATCATGAAACACCGTCACTTGGGCTGATCAGTTCGTGTCACCAGCTTCAGGACCACTCCAAGATTCTGTCAGGCTTTAAAGAGAGTGCGTCACACCCTCATCAATGCGTGCGTGTTTCTTTTAGTTCATTCCGGAATACCAGCAATCCTTTATCTGATCCACGGGAGGGATCATCCGCTAAACAACTGTTGGTGACTTCCGTAGAAGAAACAAAGAGTTCAATGGTGGAAGGACAGTTAGGCGCATTCGACTCGAAGCAAAGCGTCAAAGCACCCACCGAAAGCGGCTAATTTGTCGTCCCCAGAGACGACTAGAAGAAGGAACTCAACGAAGCGTAACGATTCAGATACCAACCACTTCGGAGAAGGAAAAGAAAAAGAACGGTCAGCATGCAGCTTTGAGCCAACTCTGGTGGAGAGAGCAAGTCGACTGGTATGTGGTAGACTGGGAAAAAGGCTTCCCAAGTGAAGAAAGGTTTTCGCAGACCGGTCCTTTACAACCCACGAGACGGCCTCATCGCTCGTTATTGCTCGCCTGCCTTCTTTTTCCAATTAAGTCAGCTGAGTCGGTCTAACTCATACTACAAACACTCTGAAATATAATCAATATAATACAATCAGAAAGTCTGAAACATAAAACTCATACCTGCTTTGTTTCGAAATTAAATTTTTTACAATAATATTTTTAATTTTTAATTTATTGTTTTGTAACTCATCTCCGATACTTTAATTAACAAATTTAAAGTATCATATACGATTAGGAGAATTTAATAAAGTATCATAATTTTTTTTTTAAAAATGATATAATGCTTGTCACTATCTAATGAACATTAAATGCTCATGTAAATAACACGATAACCTTATATCTCAAGTGTAGTATTAATTTTGTTATTATATATGTTTTCTTTCACATATATGTTCACAATGTATGCAACAGAGAAGTTAAAAAAAAAAAAAAATGTAATTTGGAAAATTTGCCAAACATTTAAGAACATTAGCAGAGAGTTACAGATCTCTATCCTCGACTAAGTGATCCATGGATCGCCGGAGATGGACAAGTGACAACGTTGTTCTGCCATGCTTTCTTTGATGGAAGGGTCAGGCGACCGGCATCACGGAGACATGCGGCTGTTCCATCAAGAAGATGGTAGTAATGGCGGAATCAACACAACACATAACAAGTTGATAGGAATCCCAAATCAAATAGATGGAGGATGGCGTTATTTGTCTTCTCCAATCAACTACGACGGCAAAGTGATATAAGATCCGATCCTAAATCAAATATATATTTATCAGAGGTCCCGAGTGAGTGGGAAACAGAGAGGAGAAGCTGCCCGAGTGGAAGCTCTGTAACCAGCAAGGCTTCCCCAGCTTGCTCTTCTTAAGCGATGGCCAAGGAGCGGCGACACGGGGAGGCCTGCCTCCCTTCCGACTTCCTTTGCGACGATCATTTCCTCCCGGAGGAGAGAAGGCGAGACGATTGCTTCCTGGAGGAGTTCGCCATGAATCTGGACTGGCCGGCGGAGGACGAATGCCTCTACATGACCGGGCTAGCTTGGCAGATGCCTGGCTCCTTCCTCGGCGACACTCGAGTATGCTGCTTACGACCCCCTGCCCCAAACGAACCGTTCTTCCCTTCGATTCCTTTAACGTGCATCCGCTGATGATTTCAGTATTGTGATCGGAAGTATGGATTCACGGCCGGTTCCCCTGGAACCTCGCTCCGCGGTCGGTTCATCTCTTCGGAGAAGAAGGGAAGCCTCGACGCTCCTTCGTTAGTTGCCCTGCCGCCTGCGCTGTCTTTCTCAGATCATTGCGAGCCCGCCGACAGCGGCCGCCGCACGTCCCCCGTCCCCATCCACCTGCAGCGCTTTCAGGCAACTCAGGTAGCCCTTCGTTTCAGTGCAAAGGATTTTATAGGCGGACTTCGTATGGTCTCTCGATCTTCTTCGATTTCTTCTGCTCCCAATTCGTTCCACCAGCCGAAGCAGCTGCAGCTGATGAGACAACAGTTGTTCGCAAGGCAGAGTGAAGCGAGAGGAGGCGTGAATTCCCACAACCGTGGCCACCCCGTGGGACTGTCTCCTTCCGCACGCCGTCCTCGCCAAATACAGCAGCAGCAGCAGCAACCGCAGGCTGGATCTGGGATGAGGGCTGTGTTCCTCAGCAGCCCCAGCGCGAGGAGAGAAGCCGCCGGAACCGGCGTCTTCCTGCCACGCATCGGCGGCGACAAATCCGAGCCGCCAAAGAAACCAGGTACGGACCTCTCTAGCTTCGTCCTTCTTTGTCGAATCTTGGGATGTTTCGCGGTGTTGTTGTATGCTCTGCTGCTGCTCTGATCAGAGATCGTTGTTCTATTCATCCATTAGATTTTGGACGGATGTAAATGACTTGCATCGCTCAGCTCTCACAGCTCCTCTTTTGCTATGGGTGGTTGCAGCAGCTTACTCCACTGTGCTTGTGCCGGAAAGAGTGGTCCAGGCGCTGAATCTAAATCTGGAGGAGACGGGGGGGAAGCCATACTCGGTCCTCGATCATGGCAAGTTGCTCTCTGTTCGTTCCACACTCACTCCCAAAACATTGCACCAGTTGACCAAATCCTGTTCTCCTCCTAAACGCACGTCGACAGATGCTCTCATGAGCCGACGAGACGCAGTGCTCTCGCATCAGAAAAGGAACCACCGCCCTCTCCACCCAACTCCTCCTGCGATCCGTGAGATGAGACTCCCCCAGGAGTGGACGTACTGATGCATTGCTCCATGCATCACAACAGCAGCAGCAGTAAGGAATTTGTACTTGTGTTGGATCTACGTATCATGCACTATGAAAATGAAGCATATAAATATAAATAAATAAAATTTTATATATGATTTATTTTAAAAAAAGTTTTTCTTTTTTATTTTCTCACAAACGACATTTCAATTTTAAATTTCTCTCAAATTGTATCCATAATTCGAATGATACCGAAAGTAGTTGTCACCAATCCTAATGATAATTTTTTGATCAATTTTTTTTTTTACTAGTGTTGAATCATCATAATATATATATTTTTTTAAAAAGCTAAGATTATATTAGACTATTAGAGTTCTACATAACGATAAATGTGGAGAATATAGTGGGAGAAAGAGCTTTCGTTGCAGAATCATCAAATTGTATCCATAATGTGGAGTTTCGACAGCAATCGTCCATCATGTCTTGAATTGTGTGTGAGATGATGTGAGCTGCTCAACAATGGTTGCAGAATCCATCTTTAGAAGAACTTGTGTGTAATGCTTGTCAATAGCAAATTATTTTGGGGGCTCCTTATTTGATGTGAGCAGCTCAACAATTGTAGTAGAATCCATTTCTAGAAGAACTTTGTGTGGTGCTTTGTCAAAACCATATTGCAGTCCTATTTTTGCCGAGGCTTCACAACGAAGGATAATTTTTCCTCACATATTCCTTCTTGCAGAAAAGAGAAACTATTAGAATTCAACTTAAATCAGCCTACAAATAGCTGATTTCAACAATAATCCCTTTATATTTTCATTTATCATCACAAGGGTGTTGGAGACTTAATGGCTGAAACTACTAACTGTGGTATATATATATCCAACATCAATTGGGTATTAGCGCCGAGGTTTACTATGTATCGGTCCAATAGAGGACGGATATACTTAATACAGCTCGGTACCCTAGTGTATCATGTATCGATACACTTAGTATAGCTAGATACGTATTGTATCGACATTTAATTGATATGTTGGTATGATATGAGATTACGAACCTTAATTAGCGCATCAATCTTTAGCCCTACAACTAACAAATCTATACTTATATATGTAGGTATTTTGTTCAATGCCAAATTAAAAATCCAAGGATCAGTAATGAAATTAGTATGCTGACCATTACTAATTTATTTAAAAAACCTTCTCTAAGGTCAGATAAGACATGGATAAATAGACATAAACTTTAGCATGCATTATTTTGTTTAAGGATATTCGAAAGATGTAACTTATATTATTTAAGTATTTACTGATATGAGATGCTTATAAGGTAGATTTGAAAGGTGTTAAGGTCACCAATCTCATTTTCTTTTGGGGAAATGAGAGTATCCTGTTTAACAAATGAAGATCCTTATAAGTTTTAGAGTTTTTTTCTAAAAAAAAAAATTATAGTTTTAATCTGATTGAATATGCTGTTTTGGAATCAAGTGTCATGAAAAGTATATAAAATTTAGAATTGAGTTAATGAAAACTATTGATTATACTTCAAAATGGCAAGCTTTTTTTTTCTTTTTCATAATATCTTCATGGGCAAAGGGTGAGATCCATCTAGGAGCTATTGTAGCTCCAAGATATTTGAAAGGAAACAACCTTCTTTGAAGCCTAACACAACATGGAGCAAACATTCTATTTGATGGAATCTTGGGGTAATAAAATTTTCAGATTTAGAAGCACTTACACTTTGATTAGTGAAATGTTTATATGAATTAAAAAATTTTCTTAATGGTATGGTAGGATTTTGTGTTGGCTATGCAACAAAGAAGTTTATCATCTACAAATATTAGATGACCAACTTTGCAGTGAAGTCCAAAACTTAGAGGAGTAAGTTTCCCAGATATGGTTATATCATTAAAAAGCTGAGTTAAAATTGTGAAACAAAGATGTATAGGTACAGTGAAAGGAGATCAACTTGTTTGATCCCTCTATGACCGGAAAAGGAAGCTGATATTTTATCATTTATTAAGCAAGAAAAAAAAATTACATATACAAACACAAGCCTTGATCCAATGAATGAATTTAAAAGAAAAATTCATAAAGGAGGGAACCTTAAAAATAACATCTCAAGAATGCCTGTTAAAAAAGCTTTTCAAGGTCCAGTTTATTCAAGACTAGAATGTTTTTTTTTTTTCCTTTTGTAAATAGTCTCTTGAGCTATTAGAAAATTATCATATATACAAGTGATGAAAGCAGACTGTTCTTCACTGATCGAATCAATTAAGTCGTAAGGTTTGTGTCGTTTGGCCAATATTTTTAGAATAATTTGATAATTAAGATGCTAAAAATATTATAAGTAACATCATATTTTGACTCTTTGATTGTCATTACTCATAAACTATTAATATATTATTTTTTATGATTATAATTAGTATGATTAAGGTTAGGAGTCTATTTGAGTTATTAATAAGGTTTTATAATATTTTTTATTGTGATGATCAAAACATTAAAGCAGATCAATTATTTATTTCTGTTTGGGTGATGTTTTAAAATTGTTATAAATATCAATTTGAATTCTAGTATGATAACTCAGAAGATTTCTAGTGTCTTGTAGTTTTATCTAACTTATTTATAGTGCTTATAAATAATGTTGTAATATTTTTATTGAAACTTATTTATCATTGCTCGTACTACTAAATTTTTAACCTTGAAGTTGATTTGATTAAAATTATAAATTTATTTATATCATTTATAATATTTTTTTAAGTATGCCTAATAGTATTTTTCATTATGATAACTAAAAAACCATAGCAGGTTAAAACACTATAACACTAGGATTGGTGAGAAATATTTTTTTGAAAGTAACGAAAAAGGGAATTCTTTTTTTTCCAATGAAATCGTCCAAAAATATATGCAAACGTAGTAAGAAAGGATTGCAGTCGAAGACAGCTGAGCTATCTCCAATTGCGATATCCCAAGTAAAAAAGCACGGCCGCATCATATGCCCATCGCAGTGCGGTCACCGCACACTGAAACTTAGTGTGAAGTCTTTAAAACATTAGAGATAATAAACTCAAATGTATCATATAAAGAAACATACGATGAAGTTTCCAAGACGAATCTACTACTATTTAAAACTGATGAGAACGACTCAACTCTCTGCGACATGAACATATTATATGTGCAGTCAAGTGATAAAGAAAGACTTGATCTTTGCCACCCCAACACACATTCCCTTCTACCTTTCTTTCTGTGTCTTCTGAAGGAGAAAGCGTTCACAGACTTTTGTTTACCCCCTCCTTTGCTTTAACACAAAGACTGCTTCCATCAAAGGCGACCTCTTTTCTCGTAGCTTATTCCCCTCCTCTCGGCTTCCAAAAGACACCCAAAGATGATAACAATTCGGAGTTCGCCGTGCATCAAATCAAGCTAACAGGCAGTCACCTGTATCGTTATCGTCATCAACATCATGTCTTGCGTGGCCATTATTATTACTTCCTTCACTGAGTGCCTTCGCACTCACAACTTATCATGATGGGAGCGTTCAAATCAGTGCACTTTGGATTATCTACAATGGATGGAACACCGAGAGGCATTAGTATATGCGCTGTGGTCCTCTCGGGGTAGGGAGGCAGATATATTAGTCACTCGTGGGCCGACAGACACGAAATCACGCTGAACGGGGGCCCACCGCTTTGACGTTGCAGCCAACCTGTGGTCGGTACGGGGTATGTGTGGCTGACAGCGCGTAGCGAAAGAATTATTTGCACGGCGACCCCACCCGTAAGCATACGATTGGGTGGGTGTACGAATGGGTGGGAAAGGCGTTTAAATTTAAGCGACGCGGAGCTGAAGCGGCGCGGGGCCCACGGCTCTGCCTCGCATCTCAAACCCCCCCTCTCTCTCCGTCCATTTCTTTCCCTCCACCACCAGCTGGCCTCGTCGCCAACCTCGCACCGACCCGTTCCCACCCCACGGACTCGCAACCCACCGCCGTCGCTTTTGGCTGATTCCTCCTCCCGCTTCCCGGAAGAGGCAGCCCCGCCGCTCGCTCTGCCCCTCCTCCGCACTTAAAGAATGCCATCGCAGCGTCGTCTACTTTGATTCGTTGGTCGGTGGCGGCAGAGGAACTGACCCCTCCTCCCTTCTCTCTCTGGTTCCGTCGTGCTCCTTCCTTTGGTTTCCCAAGACTACCTTGAAGAAACCGGCGAAGAAGGGGCCGAGCAGATCTACATCTCGAGTTATATTCTCCTTTCTGGTACGGCGTCGCTCTGTTTCCTCCGCCTAGTATATGCTCACTGTTTTGATTAAGATTCTTTCTCTTTTCATCTTCTCTTTTCTCTGATTGCTTGCTTGCACATGTTACGCTTTCATTTCTTGGGATCCACGAAAAGTGTAGGCACTTCCGGGTTTTGATACTCGGCCGGATTGCTGTAGATCCACTGCTCACTTCTAGTGGAGGCGGTGAACGGGTTAGGGTTTTTGGACACTTTTGTTTTCTTGTTCGTGCACCTTTCTTTGATGCGTTGCGGCGACTCAAATCAAAGAAATTCTTCATACGAACGCATCAAGTTCGCGTATTGTTTCGCAAAACTGCGAAATTGTGTGGCGTAGACGCCATGTTCTTCTCGTCTGGTTTTGTGTTGTCTCTCTTTCTGTCTCTTTCTTTTTTCTTGTTTGGTTTGTAGATGAAATGAAATCCTTATGTTCTACAAAGTGAAATTGTAGTGATTAGTGTGACAAATCTTTTCTTTAGTCTTGAGTTAGATAAAGGTCAGTGAGATGAGATACGATGTTTCTGTTGTAGATTGCATTGTATTTGGTATCTGCACTTAGAGATAACACTCTTTTTCATGCATACAGCTTTGTGCACTGTGATATTAGAAGAAATTTAAATCTGAAGGTTCTGTCTCCCTTAACATGAGAAAAGGAAATCATGAACTTACAAAATCTTGTTGACAGTTGATCGCGTGTTGTGCTGTAACAAGAAACAAGTTGTACTTAAAGCAATGAAGCTGACAGAACTTCTGAAAGAAAACTAGCCAAACATGCCTTCTGAAACACCAGCAGCTCAAGCAAAGGATGATAGAATGATAGATATGCACTTCAGCCAACATGAAAAAAGGTGCTCACTGCAAAATAACTCCTCAAGATTGTCCAATGAGAGATTTTTATTCCCAAGCGGAATCAAGAATGTCGACCTCTTACAGAAGGTTGGGGCCCTTAAAACTGAAAAGCTTCCTAGACAAACAGCCAAAGATCGACAGGGGGTGAAGAAAAACTCAGCTTCATCACCTTTGGGAAATTCTCAAAAGCCATGGCCCAGTAGGAAGGGACCAGGGTTTGACGAACCAGTCATGAACATGTCAAATGTACCCTTTTATCTTCAGCGGCTGGAGGAAGGAGATAATATTCATGGAAAGGCGCTGAATTTTGGAGTTCTGGACTGGGGGCGTCTTGAGAGATGGACGCACCACCAGAAATGTGTCACAGATGTGGGAAGTGGAGACTCTGCATGTAATAGTACTCAGTCATCTGCATTTGCTACATTTGGTTCCTTTAACCAACCTAGAAAGACCATTTGTAGTCCTCTTTCTCGAGGGAAGAAATCTCCTGTTTTTCCTCATAAGAGAAGCCCTGTTACAGGCAGCCGATCAGAGATGTATGAAGGAGAAGATTCTGGACATATAGAAGGCGTCCGTAATTCTAGTATCTCTTCTAGGAAGTTTCCTACACAGAATGATAATGGAGATTTTGTTCCAAGTGCTAAACTGTTAGGGAATAAACATGATAAAGGTAACAGTAAAGATTCAGATTTGAAAGCCATATCAGGCGAAGCATGCCTACCTCAACATTCTGCAGCTTCACCGTCAAGATATATTGACACTGCTCCTGCCACTGCCACTTCAACTGGAGTGGCTGAAGACCAAAATGGAAGCTCGATGAAAGCAGAAAAGTGCCTAGACATTGGCCATAGTCAATCCATGGTCAGCAATTTTCCACAATTTTCCCAGGATTGCAAAGGAACATCAGATTTTCTTCAAGAGAATGTGGACAGTGGATGTGTTACTTCTGATTCCCCATTAACTGCTGATGACTGGCTCGCTGAGGGAAATAGCTACAACTATTCACGTAATTTAGCTGAAGATGTCGAGATCATCCATCAGTATCTTCCTGTTCCTCACGCATGTCCTCTCTCTTGTACCATTCAAAATGATGAACCTGATATATCTTGCACTGTTCTGTCAGAAGGTGTAGAACCAACTTATAAATTGGTATGCAGAAACGGGGAAAATGATCTATTTCCTAAAGGTACTTGCGAGCAATTTGAAGTCAATATGACCGAAGGATCAACAAAATCAGAAAAAAAATTGGTGTCTGCAGCAGGAAGGGAATCATCTAACCGTCCATTGAGTGCTGATCTAAAAAGCATGGGTAAGCGTTCTAGCTTGAGGGAAGGTTCATCTGAAGAACAAATCAGTTCAGTTTCTCATCTGTTTAATTCCCATGGAGATCAAGCAACCAGAAAGAATAAAGGTAGGCAAAGCCCTTTGAGGAGAATGCTAGATCCTATAATGAAGCCAAAGAACAACCTTCATTCGACTGGTCCAATTGCAGCTTTATCGGGCAGTCATCGTTCTCGTGAACTAAGTAGAACCGACAAATCAAACCATGGGGAGCACAAGCCATCAAGTGTTGACTTTACACGCCAGGTGAGGGGAAATATGATTACTTCGAATCAATTATCCAACAATGATAAAGGAACTCAAAAGGATGAAAAGCATGTTGCACCGATGAAGCAATCTCTTCTTCAAGTTGCTTGGAAGAACGGCCTTCCATTGTTTATGCTCTCATCCCGTGACAGTGAAGTATTTGCTGCAGCAATAACAATGAGAAGTATTATTAGCAATTATAATGACCTAGAGTGCATATATAAGATATTCTCTGTAAATGGTTCAAAGAAGAAAAGCATGTTCTGGAGCAGCCCCGGAAAAAAGGGCAAGAAGCATCAGTTGATCTCCAATGTTGTTGGCCAGTTGAAGGTTTCACTTCGCAACTCGAGGAGCCACGATGGTGACAGTTCTCATGTTATGAGAGAGTTTGTTTTGCTTGGTGCTGAACAAGCAACTGTTGACTCTTCTGCTATGAGCGAGCTCGCTGCCATTGTTGTTAAGGTGCCACCACCTGTGGATAAGTCCGATACCCCCACCCGAGCAGGCCACAGTAGTTGCGGAGAAAACTTATCAACAAGAAATGTAAGTGCTTCAAATGATCTATGTCAATCTGGCATCTCCGTCATGCTTCCATGCGGAGTTCATGGAGTGTCGACTGAGGGCGAGCCCTCACCTCTGATAGAGAGATGGAGATCAGGAGGAGCATGCGATTGCGGAGGTTGGGACGAGGGTTGCTCGCTAACTGTTCTTGCCGACGAGTCCCAAAAGTGCAATACCTTTGGTTCAGACCAAGATTGTCAAACTACAGATGGAACTCATAGATCTGAACTGGTCATTCAGGTATGAATACTGTCTGTTGCTTTTGCTAGCAGCATTGATTGGTGTTTCAGTAGTTGACACTAGTAATCGAACTGTTTCAGGGTGGATCACAAGAAAAGAGACTTGCCTTCAGCATTGTATCTTTTAGAGAGGGGTTGTACACTGTTGAATTCCTATCATCCATTTCAATGCTTCAGTCTCTCGCAATATGCATGGCAGTCCTCCATGGCAGGAAGACCAACAGTCCTTCAACAGAGTCAAAAATCTTGCAGGAACACATTGTGAATGATCAGTTAGGTAAAGCTCCTACTGGAGCCCAAGGTGGTGATCCTAATAGCTATGTACCAAATCATCCACCTCTGTCACCTGTTGGGAGAGCTTAATTGTCTTCTTGATCCCATCTGTGCCTGTGCAGATGTTTGTTGTGCTGTTAGATACTCACCGTGGTGGATGGAAGTGATAAAAAAAGCATCATGGATCTGTGCCCCTATCAATCACCTATGAGGAAGCTATGTAATGTGTAAAGAGAGCCTGAGTTCTTCAGTAATACATATGAGGAAGCTATGTTTTGCTAAGAAACATGATACATTGTCATCTAATAGAACCGCAATTACCTGCCACCTATCAATCACTCAGGACCAGCCATGTTAAGCAGCATCATTCAATAATTAACATATGCACAATTATATACACTCCGGAGATGACAACAGCAAAGTTTAAAATCCCAATTTCTCGTCTGCGAGCAATGCGCACTAATCATCTGCAGAATTCCAGTACAATTTTTCCGATCATGTCGATAATAACACAATCATACTGACTAATTCAAAAAGCTGGCAATTACCAGCTGCAAGTTCAACACAATCATACCGAATTTACATTCCAAAGGCTTTCGATTAGCAGCTGCAAGTTTATTTGATGCCAAGAAAGTCATGCGGAATATCTCAAAAATAATCTTAGAGGTCGGACATGTTTGTTCCTCAAAACAAATTTATCTTAGAGGTCGCATATATCTCAAAAGTCATGCGGAATGTGATTGCATAAGCATTTGATGTATGTTGTTGATGGTGGACAAAAAGCATATCAGATGCTTCACATTGGAGGCCTGTTTGAACCAAGCAGTTGCCCAACTATATTTGTCACCTGAAATACCACAATGCCGGAGACTAAGATCACTGAACTTTAAGAATGACCAATCAAGTCAAACACAAGGATCTGCAACTCCAAGTATATTACCTGCCAATATTTTGAAACGCATCGATCAATGCAACTGTTTTCACCCATGTTGAGCTCAGATTCCTTGTACCTGAAGGAATATATTGAGAGTACTTGTTAGCTAATCAGATGCTCAGTACAGACATCAATATTTGAAATTTTAATTCTTTAAAGGAAAAACGGAATAGATTTCCACACTCGAAAAAAAAAAAAAAGTCTTCCAAATAATTCTTAAGATCAAAATACATCAATCTATCATCAAAATATCAATACCATCAAAATAAAAGCTATGACATTCCACCAGAAGAAATGGTTGAAGCATAGCATACCTTTTCTCGATACATTTATCAAAACATGTCTGTGTGAGCCTGTTTCAAGAATAAAGAGAAACTACTCAGATGGTTCTACTTATGATACAAGATAAATCATATAACTAGCAGTAAACGAACCTGCACGTTAGTTGATATTGCACTACTCATAAATCATTTGCAGGAACCTTCCACTTCTTCCAAGTAGATAAAATATGGTAATGAGTAAAATTCAGATTCAAGTGAACGGTAATGTTAAAGTTGAAATTATGCATAATGTTTACCCTAAAGGTAACTAAAAACTGTCCTCTCATATAAACCATAACATGTTGTGTAAGAAGAGAAGGTGTGTGATTTGTTTAACAAAACGATGGAAAGAGAACAACGATGTTACAATTAGCAATACAATTCCAAGGGCCATGATGTGAGAGGCATGACCTAGTACATAACCGGGCTGTGCAGCATCAGTGCTGTTTGGCCCCCACCAGCAGTTGGCCAGGCTGCGATAGTAATGCAGGGTCTGGGCCAGCTCCTGTGGGAACCCATACAAGCCAGATAAAGCCCGAGGCAACTGCGATGCACTTCTCTGAGAAAGCAGAGAAATGAGCTTGAAAAGTCTACAAAGCAAAAGAGACTCAGAAAACTCCCAAAGTCATTAGCAGATCGACTGCAGCAGGAATCTAAGCTGAAAGAATTGTTATCAGCCTGAACCACAGAGCAAATGGATCAAGCCATCCTGGGTAAGTGACCAACCAGCCGCGCGTACCCATCAGCACAGGGCCAGCTAACCTTACAACAGGCACTGGCTCCAAAACCAATTCTGGGGCCGGTGAAGGCAGGGCATAAGCATGGCAATTCAAAGAGGCCTTTTCCCATAATAAGTTATCATTGTAGCATATAGTTTTCTGTAAATAAGGGTGCACACAAGCTCCAAAGAAGTCTGACTCTTGGTTATTTTGTTCTCAGCATGGTTCAATTTCTCATACGTTTCATGCCCAAGTTAGAAAGGTGACGATTAAGAGAATACAAAGCAAGGAACCTAGCCACATGGTATACACGAATTATTGGAGCATGACAAACATCAACAGCATATCGAAGCAAAGACACTGCTAGCCAAGTAATACACAAAAAGGCTGCTTACCTGTTGAAGAGATCCACCCTGTACTCCATTTCTTTCTCTGCCATTCCAAAAATCTGCTCAATTAAAATCAAAGTCTGTCAGATAATTTCATAGGAAAAAAGAAATAAAATGGTGAAATGACCTTCCGTGGACATATTACTAAAATTATCACTATTCATCATTAAAAAAAAATAGTTAAACCGTCACCCCAAGCATCCGGTGTGATGGGATTCCTAATTACTTGAATAATGATATGACTATTAGAAGTGTCAAAGACCAAGTAAACTTAGAAGTGTCCTATACTGAAACAATCTATGTTTCTTCTACAAAAAGATCGATTTTTACAAGCTCTAGCAAATTTGCAGAAAGCAAAGCAAATACTTCCGGAAAATAATAGATCAAGCACGCAAAGAATAGAGCTTCCAAGGTCCATATCCCATGATAAGAATCATCCATTTCACTGAACAAGCTAAGGAGATCTTACGTGACACAAGAAGGTTTATGTACCTGCTCTTTCTCGATGCTGCTTGCGCCATTTTTAGCAGCCATTGTGGAGCTTATCAAAGATCCTGATGGATATATCACAACCAATGTTATGCCGTAAATCTTCCAGCGAAAACTAAACAAGATAAGAAAGGAAAAAAGGCCCAAGTGAACTATCAAGAAAGAAAGGGGTGCATGCTGCATGCATACACGGCCAGAAAACAGATCCAGACCGAAGACGATATCCTCATACACTACTAATCATGTTAAACGAACAAAGAATCACAAGGACCAAGTTACTTCGTAGAAGTAGCGCACCGAGATTGTCTCGAAAACGATCAAACAAACAGAGGTCATTCTTGCTCAAGAAAGCGCAAAATTTGGTTTCCTGCCACAAACAGAACGGAAGAACTAGAGCGAAAGCCTTACGATCGTAGAACGCACAGCACAGCCGGCGATGGATGCAGCGGCGGAGGAGAGCTTGAGTCGCTGCGGGACCAAGGTTACTGCACTTTGGCGTTGGACATCATTCTTTTAGGGCTTCTCATAAACAACCGGTTGGGCTCACCAAGTCGGTGTTGAACCAAACTAACCCTAGCCGACCGGGTTTCGTCGCATTAGGTCCCCGGCTCCTAACGCAAGTCTTGTGTCTGCACACCACATGCTCGATCTATTGACATCAAGAATCACCGTATGGGTCTATCATGATGCACAAACGACCTTTACACCCACCACACGTTAAGAAATCGATATCGACTTTAGTATCTTTCGTATATGGACATACCCCTAAAGTATTTAATTCCTTTTCATTAAATAAAAGATTTACTATTGCAAAATTTTAGTTAGAGCCTTATCTTAACTTATACATAATATTATTATATTAATAATATATATAAGTTAAGATGAATCTTCAAACTTAAATTATACATATTATTATATTAATAATATATATAAGTTAAGATTTGATTATGTAATAAATGTTGATTATGTATACTGCTACTAAATAATAATCCATATTATTAATTACATGCACAAACATTCACAAAATGTGAATTATGACAAGTTGCGTTACATGAATTCTACATTAGGTGAATGTTTTGACATAGAATGGTAAACTTGAAAACATGAATGATGAGATTTTAATAGAATTTTCGAATCATGTAATGATTTTGTTCTTTAGACTAAACTTATATATGCATTACTGGCCCACTTCACCAGAAATTTCTCTGTAGCACAGGCAAGACAGGTTGCATGGATCCTCAATCTTTCTTCAATCAGAAGCTACAGATATAAAGAAAGAGCAATCAACTTGTCCATCGGCCTCCGAGAATTCATAAACTGGTTATAGTGATAAGAAATAGACCAAAATAATCTTTGGTCCGCAGACATGAAACACATCATTCATGATCATAACAAAAAAAAAAAAAAAGGCGAGGTTAGCTCATGGCTTCATGTCATCCTCCTCCTCAATCTTGGGTGCCAGGTAAAACCTAATGTATCCCATCTCTGCAATCTTGTACTCGACCACCACAGGCAGATCAGACGAGAGACTGATGGCCACGGTCTCAGAGAGTGGCGTTGCCTTGGTGAAGGAGTTCAAGTACCTCAGAGCAAAGGTCAATGAAACAGGCTCTTGCATCTCTATGATGGTAGCTTCCTCAGGCTGCACCATAAAATAGAAATGGTTACCAGTAGGGAAAACTCATTCCAAACAATTCATCTTCTTTTTCATTTTTGGGTGCATCCAAAGATTCAAATAAATGCAAATGGGTAGGAGTTTGATGTTAGTCCGTGGCCTGTTTAAGAACAGAGACGACATGCAATAGATCAATGGCTTCCTGAGACAAAGCAAGAACAAGGTACCTTGTCCACAGTCTTGTTCTGCCTACAAACGATGTTTGCAGTTCCAATGTCTCCTGCGGTCGAAAACTTCACACCTTCCTTCGTCACTGAAATGATCACTGCCAGTTCCAGACCACAATAGATAAACTACATGAGCAACACAACAAAGAGTCGAAAGAGAGTTTAACTGGGATAACTACAGTACCAGTATCCCCAATGCTGCTCAGATCCTTGCATATCCTTGCAAATTCTGAAGACGGCATCCGAACAATAGCTTGGTACTCTGCGTCCGGAATGCCCAGATGCTCGCTGTCGATGTCCATCAGCTTCATCTCGAAATCCGCGATCTTGTCTTGATCTGCACAAAATCGGGAGAAATGGGCGTAGGGAACACAGAAGGCAATAGATCCAGACACGAGAACATGAGCGATTTTTTGCGAGCATCATGCGAGATAAGGATCCTACTACGAGAAACAGATGATGAGATAGGGGTCGATCGTCGTACTGGGGCTTTCGAACATGAAAGTGACGGTGTCGCTGCCGTCATCGGCCTTGACGGTGATGATGTCGTCGTTGCCGGCGCAGCGGAGCATCTTGGACACGTTGTTAAGGTTCATGCCCATGGAGAGGTTGCGATCGCAGCGGTAGTGTTCGAAGCCCTCGGATCGGAGCAGGAGAGCGACGAGGGCGACGTGGCTGGAGTCCATGGCCTGGAGGGAGAAGCCGGTGGCGGAGCAGTCGAAGTTGGCATCGGTGACCAACTCCCTGATAGATTCCAGCACCTTCTTCAGGAGGCTGCCTTGAACCAACCGCAACTCCAACATCTTCTCCTTCTTCGCTGTTTAGGCGATGTCGCTGGCCGAGGAGAGGGGGTATCGTTTCCGGGTGGAGAGGGTCGCGAGTGAGGGGGATGAGTCTGGGACGTGAGGAAGAGGAAATAGGGCAATTTTGGCGGGAAAAGCAGCCGCTTTCCCTCCATTTGCACTTGGTTGGCGGTCTTTTCTCCGGAAAAGTTCCAGCGGGTGGCGAATTGACAGAAATGCCCTCTCGCAAATCCAAACCTGCAGGAAAGGACGTATATTAACAAAATTACCCTCAGACCAAACAAAAGCATCTCTAAATCTACCACCAATTTAACTACGGATTTTTTTTTTCCTGATATAGAAAAAGAACTAATCATTAACCAATAAGAAATCTCGAAATTAACTAAAACGAACGAGCCATATCTATCCCTGAAATAACATTAATTAACATCAACAACATTTATGAGGATTCCAAAATTAGAAAAGTGAAACTTGGCATCCTTCTATTTAATTAACCAAAGGAGTGGTCATTGACCCAAATCAGTCCCTTTCCTCAAGCCAAGCACCCAAGAACTGGCTTAATTGGTTTATCCTTATTCATCTCAGAAACAGAGTTCTGCAGCTCTACTGGTTGAAAGAGGAAGGCTTGAGGATCCTCTCACGTTATGATATAGATTAAGATGTTGGAATTGAAGGATTCCAATGCAGGTTACTTTTAGGGACGTGGGAAACTTAAAATGCCTGTCTGATGAGAGGCATTGAAACACAATTGTATCGCACGAAATGGTAAATATATGGAAATATCATGATGGCCAGCATAGCATCACAAGCACAAAAGCATGCACAGCTTGCTCAAATAAGTGACTTGATTTGATAATCCACAGTAAGCAATAACAATTTAGTTCATGTAAAAACAGATGAACAAGGGAACTTTCCTGGCAAGACAAGTAAGGTATAAATTAAATACAAGACCAGTTTCTCTTGGATAAGTTCTGCCACAGATTCCACATGATGAATGCAAGGTAAATCAACAAGGAGAAACAAGATTGCAAATGTCTTAGCAGATCAAGCGCGCATAGAATACAGAATTAGTTGCCACTGAGATGGTAAATAACTGCGAGATCCACCAGAGCTAGAGATCTGGGGCGGTTGCTGCTGCACGCTTAATTGAAGCAGACTTGATTAGATGGTTGTAACTCCCCTTTTCCTTGAAAAGCTGGGAGAAATGGTGCTTGCAATAGAGGATCCCTTCGATAGCTGCATAGTTTGAAGGGGTAATCGAGCAGCCTCCATGAAAACATCTGAAACAGGACTTGTGATATGCCTGTCCTTCAACAGTCACCTGACAAGAATAACACTGGTATCAACCAAAGCAGAATATGAAGTGTATCTGTTTGAAAGAGAAGTTCATTGTTGCAAAAAAATACTGATCATAAGAAAGGAACAACTATGATGCATGCTTAAGAAAGTTGGATGTGTTGTCCTTCTCTAGAAAATTTTACTTCAGGACTATTAAAAAAATACTGACCATAAGAAAGGAACAACTATGATGCATGCTTAAGAAAGTTGGATGTGTTGTCCTTCTCTAGAAAATTTTTACTTCAGGACTATTAAAAAAATACTGACCATAAGAAAGGAACAACTATGATGCATGCTTAAGAAAGTTGGATGTGTTGTCCTTCTCTAGAAAATTTTACTTCAGGACATAATAGTTGGATGTGTTATCACATTTTACTTTTTCTTCATAACATCATTCCCGGTGGTGTAATTTGGAGATTTTAAACATGGAAGCAGGGGATAATCTTGCCCAAGGAACTCTTATACCAACTAAATTAGAGTCAAATCAGCTGTTCATGGCCTTAGTAGAAGAAGAGAATTCTTTTAGCTAAGGTGGCATAAATGTCTTGAGTTGACAACATTAGACCTTCCATAAATGAGAAATCCCAAAAATATGAAAAAAAAAAAGCAACAACATAAATTGTAAAGTCACCAGAAATCACTTCCAGGACCAAAAAAATTATTATGACCTTAAAAATATACATATGGTCCATTTTCATTTATTGCATATATTGGATCAAATTGTTTATGCATCCACATCTGTACCTACAGAACAGCCCTTAAACAACTCAACTATTGCTAGGATCAGCTAAAACCTTCACGAGAAAGAAATATATTAAAATTAGAAAAAAAAAAGGTATTGGTACCTAGTTGAAATATGGTCCCATGTCTTGCAATGTATAAAATCAGAGCTAGAAATATGGAGACAAAATAATGTGGATACAGCAAAAGGGAACCAGATTATGCTTGTTCTATGTTAAAAATGAAACAAGCAGAGCACATGAATAATTGGGTCAGTATATACACATGTGCTTCATTTTACAAAACAGAAACTTTCATGGAATGTTTCATCAACCCTGTTCCTAGTTTTCAGCATTAGAAAGATTTGGATTACTGGAGCATCCATCACTAAGCTGGCCCAAAAATCAACCAATTGGCAGACTCAATTGAATCTAGTATTAACAAAAAAATCTGCCAAGTTTTCCTGGTTTAGTTTCTTCTGTCAGATTTTATCTTAATAAAGAACACAAGCTTTGCAGCAAATAACAGAAAGGATGACAAAGATAACAAAATGAAAAATGATACTCGATTCTTCACTGAAAGCTGACAGGTACACTGTCTCATGCTTAAAAAGTTTCAATAGCATGTCCAATGCAAGTAACTGTATTCTTCAGAAAGGCCCTTAGTCAAGCTAGTTAGAATAACTTAAAAATACACCAAGTGTCCCCTAAAACAACTGGAGGATGGTGAAAAGAATTTGTTTTCCAAGATAAATCACCACATAGCAACAAGGTTAGGTTTCCCACGTCTAACCTTGTAATGGAGAGAATTTTAAGACTTTTGTTATAAAGATGATATAATATTTTCTCAGGCTTTTGCTAATGCATACAACCAGTCCAAATGTGAACAAATATGTTTTAGAAGAATCAATGACAACTGCCAATAATTTTTATAAACAGACCAACTCATCCAGAAACATAACATCAGGTTTACTTATTTTCAGAACTCAATCCTACAAGTTCTTCAGTACGAATTAGGAAGTGAAAAGAAACAAGAACTGATATCCAAATAATAGGTCTAGTATTGCTCCAGAAATAAAGAAAACTAAGAGATATAGGCCTTGGCATGAAAAGATGATGCCAATTGACAACTCTACATTGAGTATAGTCAGTGACCTCTACCATAATGCTTGGTTTCAGAAATTCGTAAATCAGGTAAGATAGTTTGAAGGTGGTGCACAGTATACAAGAAAGAGACGACCATATGATTTTATAATTAGATCTACTAAATGGAACAACTTAAAAGTAGATTATGCACTTACAGCAGCATGACATGCTATTAATAGCAAAAATGTTTGGCGAGTCCTGTCCATATTAGATTCAGAGTAAACTAAACTTTACTAGATTGAAAACATGTAGAATACTTAACTATATGACTAACATAAGACTAGAGGAATAACTAGAAACTATCAATGTGGTCAAACCTTTTCAAGCGGATATGCTGTTTTCGCGCAAGTGGCACATTTTTCTTGTGTTCCTGAAAACATACTGGCAGCTTTGCTGGTAGACCTAGTCTGAAGTCAAGATATGTTAGCCATTTTACATAGCAATCCACAATTATGGTTAATTTGAAAATGTTTCTAAAATAAGCAATTAAGGATAAGTGACTTGGAGACAAACGGGGCAGAAAGTGGTGGTGGAAACACTGAACTTACCAATTCTGGGGCTTTTTCGGCTGATTTTGCAGCTGCAAAACAGGAAATATGTTCATAAGTTAAAGCATTATGAGAGAATGACACAACTATCTCTAAGTGGCTTTGTTGAACCCTCACGTGACTGAAAATTCTTGTTGAAGTTGCCAGATTCTTTGAAGAGCTGTTCAAAATGAGGCTTACAATACAAAACACCTTCCATTGAAGAATACGTACTTAGCTGACAAGAAAGAACAATAAATTAGAAACATAAACAATTTGTCTCTGCTCCAAATTCATGTCGAAAGAGTATTTAGGTTAAAATTCCAAGTACTTCAGAAAATTTATTTCAGAATTAGAAGGCTTGCCCCTAGGTTGTTATGCCTGCCCTGTCCTTTTATTCAGGATTGAAAGGTTGATTTCTCTTACTGCATATGGTTAGGAACCAAAGGCACTTCTATATGTAGTATCCACTTGAAACAAAAATGAACTCACATCTCAGAGTTTGGTTAGGAAGTTGGTATGCAAAATATATGTTTCTATTTGTAACTATGAAATATGATGATCAACATCATATTGCATTTATTCTATTAATCGATTGTGTCGATGACACTTTCTCTTATCCACATGAATCAATGAGAAAACCCAAGAAAAAGCCGAAAAGGCAAGAAGTTCCATGATCTTAATAATCACCAAAATCTGCATTTACGAACTCTTTGATGGTCATCACAATATATGTTCTTTGTCTTCTGTTGAATCATAGATAATTCAACTAAAGCTCTAGGTAATCCTTTAACAATAATCTTGCCACTATGTTCGGTCAAAAAATCTTTCCAGATTATTAGCTGCACCTCAAATGAGTCCTATGTGGCTCTTGTATCTCAGAAGCAAATTGACTAAAAATAATCAACCATACCAAGAATGCTTTCCTAAAGACAGATTCAGGATTAAAGAAAGACCAATAATTTGCAGAAAGATATTTAAAATAGACTTGGTGATCTGGGATACGTTAAGATGGTAATCAGCTAAAGATATGGAGGTAAATTTGCTATCTTGGCATTATATGAACAAAAGGCAGCCGCAGCAGCAACAGCAGCATGGAGTTCTCGGCCATCGGAGTGAATTCAGCTAAGCCTTTTAGAAGACCTCCCACGAATATCAAAGCTGGGAGATCGATCGATGACGACCAGTGCCGATCTTTCCATTGTCGGAACAAATCGTACGAGGCCGGCACGATCAAACTCCTTAATATCGATGCCAACCATTATTCATGTATATTATAGAAATACTCACCAGAAAAAAAAAATCCCGGAAAAGAAAAGGGAAAGGGAAAGGGAAAGGGAAAGAGAGGATACCGTGAGGGTTCCTTTGCAGTGGTTGCACTTAAAGCAGGACTTGTGGAAGACGATGCCATCGGCGGTCAGCTGATCCATCAGGTAGACCGTCTTGTCGCAGGCCTTGCATTTCTGCTGCGTGCCCGTGAAGTTGAAGGCCATCTCGTCTCTTTCCTTATCCCTTCAGTTCCTTCCCTCCTTCTAAGCCGACCGATCGTTTCCCGACCCAAATCGGCAAGAAACGAATCGGGATGCCGCTGCTGGTTGCCGCGGCCGCAGAGGATATATCCAAAGGGGGCACGAGATGGAAAGGGCGGAAGCGATGGTGACGATGCCGACGAACGTCAATAGAGATGAAAACTCTTATCGCCCATGCGGGCATGGGATCCTATCTTTGGCCGAGTCCTCGATTTCAGTTAGACGGACCCCCAACGTCGCGACACGTACCCCATGGGGGTCCTTTGTCCGACAAGTGCAGCGACTCATTCGCGCTTTACCCAGCTTTTTAGTTGGAGTCGCTCCAACTCCGCTTGCTGTATGTACATGCAATAGGTAAAAGGCTCCCTGCTATACCTACTCCAACTTCGTACCCTTTGTTTCATGAACTGCACGTCAGTGGACGGACTCATTAATGGTGTAGGTGCATAAAAAAGTGAGTGACGCTAACGTTGGAGTCTAATAAGTCCAGACGCTGAGGACGCGGAGACAGCGAACCGACGAGCGGAATCCTTGTTGGACTTTTAAATATAGAATTGTTGTCGACGGCAACTCACTTATGCCTAAACACGCACGTCTTTATAAACTATAATATATCGGAGGAATATTTTTATTATTTTATAATTATAGTTTCAAAATTTACAATATCGAATAATATATTTGAAAAGCAACACACTCGATGGGTTAGAAAGGAAATGACGAAGCAGAACGTTGACCAAAACGCTCAAAAGAAAGTCGTCAGAAGCTTAGTTATTCGGGGTAGGATGTGCTCAGTTTAAACTAATTGGATCAACATGTTACAAATGTAATCGTTGGGAATAGCAACTCAGATTACCCTACCCGCGAATTACGCGTGGTTAATTAATTCCGCATCACTGAGGCCGAGGGAGGGGCCCGCGGGATGAGGTAGACCCTGGCCCGGATCACCGATCCGTCACCTAGCTTGAAGCCCGGTCCGACCGGAAACCCAACCACCGAGCCGGGTGGCACGCGCCCTCCTGCGAACCGGACCACGCTCTCCATGTAGCGAGGATGGAAGTCCGCCCCGTTGCTAGCCTCGAAGTGGGACGGCGCCGGGTCCAGCGCGAAGGCCAGCAGGTGGAGCAGCCACATCGCCTTGGCCAGCCGGAGGAACTCGCTGTAGAACCCCGTCCGCGGATGCGCCCCCGCTAGCACTTGCCGCCGCTGCTCCGACCCGCAGCCGAACAGCGACTCCTCCAACTTCGCGTGCACGACGGCCAGGTACTTGCTGGCCGCGAATCGCCCGAAGGGGCACCTGGGGAGGATGCCCAGCAGCTGCTCCGGGTCCATCCCCTGCATGTCCCGGAACTGGGTGAAGCAGTCGCGCCGGAACTCCGCCGGGTTGATCAGCGAACTCAGAGACCCCTCCAGGTAGAATGTCTCGTTCTCAAACCCCTGGAACAGCTTGCGGTTCACGTACGACTCCAGGGCGTACTTGGCGGCGCGGGGCTCCAGGTCGGGGATGGCCAGCGGACGGTCTTCGGCGTCGTCGCCGCCGCCTGCATCGATGATGGTCCTGACGGCGGCGAGGATGTCCCAGCGGGCGGAGCGCATGAGGGAGAGGAGGTGGGCGGTGAAGGATTTGGACGCAGACTTCACTTTCTCCATGTACGCCTCGAACAGCTCCGGCGTGGCCATGCCCGGCGCACCTATTCGAGCGACCGAAATGCCATTTCAAGAAACCTTGGTTACTGGAAGAAACAGGGGAAGGTAGACTACTTCTACTTACCGGGGACGGTGACGCATCCGAACCTCTTGCTGGAATATAGCCGCCCTCTCCTTGCCGAGCTGCCGAGCGTGGAGCTCCGCACTTTCTCCTTGAGGCTCTCCGCCTCCACTTCCTTCGCCCTCAGCTGTCTCTTGAGATCATCGATCGTCGCCTCGTAAGGCGCCACCGCATCCCTCAGCGGCACCGCCGTCGGCCCAGCGGGGGAGGGGCTGACGCACCCCCGCCGGAACCGATCCCTCAGCGTCCCCAACTTCCGGAGCTCAGCCACCACCACCGCGTCGGCCACCCGCAACTTCTCCGGGTCCCATGGGTTGTGCGCCTCCTGAAGGCCCACATACGCCCGCTTCACCGCGGAGACAGCATCGAACACCTCGTACATGAAGCCCTCCATCTCCCTGATCTTGACCTTGTGGGAAAATCCAGGGACAGTGGATGCCCTTTGACCGTCCTCTTCCCAGATCCTAAGACCCTCCTCCTCCTCCTCTTCTTCGTTGGGTTGTGCCTTTTCTTCCTCGGCCCGATCAGGTTCGCCCTCATCGCAGTCGTGGTCTTCGAGCGCGTGGCCTCCGGGAAGGCGATGTGTGAGACAGGAGGAGGCGACTCGTTGAAGCAGATCGGAGATGGCTGTCACTTTGTTCGCCATGTCTTCTTCCTGCAGCAATAATAGCGACAACCAGACAAGCCCCAATCAGTTCACTACTGCCACTACATATCCATTTCCAATCAACCCAATAGAAAAGAACGCTCCGTCTGCAATCACAGGAAAAGAGATGACAGCAGATGCATCATCAAGGAGGCGTAAAGCCCTCTCTTACCTGGTCGAAAAGGGTCCGATGGATGGATTAAAGCTGCTTGTCCTCGTGCATCTCAAAAAGATGCGTTCAAGTGGTATGGAAGCAGCGGAGATGATTTCTCATCAGAGGTCACGAGATCTTGTCTGAAGTACCAGTGTACCGCTCACTGTCGTCCCGTCCGGACCATCATCCGATCTGACGGCCTAGATCCATTACCCGCAAGAACTGGTTACGGTTTGCTGTAACGTTGCAACTTGTGGCTGTTAAAGTCACTATGAACCTTGACTCGGTAGCATAAGAAACAGGGAACGGGTACTGATAACACTATTAATGAGACAGTGAGCAGAGAGCCTCACATGTTCTGCCCGTCGGTCGTAGAAGGAATCTGATGGTGGTGGGTTCTTCTCGCTGTGGCCAAGACAGGAGCAATGGGGTCCCATATCCTCCTCCTCGGGAAATTGCAGAGGTGGCCATTAACATTAATTGGCTCGATGCCCCATGCTGCAGCTGTCCTATTAAGATCCACCATGGGTCCGGTCAACATCGTCCCGCCAACTCTTAACACATAACAGTATATTTTATGATGTATGTCGTTTCTATGTGTATCCATGTAAGCCAACATCACAGGCCATACATCACATAGAAGCATATATCACGCATGACACAGACATAATCATGGATGACGTGGACCGAGCTTTTGGTGAGAGTTGGCTATACTCGATGCAGCTAATGTGTTCTTCGTATCAAACCCATCGTATTCCAGAAGTCTCCATCGACAACGATCGACCCCGGCCAAGGGCGAGAGGGAGGGAGAGAGAGAGAGCGATGTCGAGGCCGGATCGCAGCGACGCTCATCTGCCGCCGGAAGAGGCTGCGAGGGTGGAGGCGGCTACGAGGGAGTACTTCGAGGAGATCGCCCCCAAGCGCCATACCAAACCCTCCCGGAGCGAGTACTCCGCTGTCTACTCGGACGCCCTCCAGTCGGCCGATCCTGACTCCATCCCCGAGCTCGATAAGCTCCGGCATCTCGAGGCCCGTCGCCAGGTTTCTTGTCAATCCGATTTCATTAATTGCCCTCTCTTTTGATTCGGATGTTGTATTTTCTTCATCTGTTACCTCGATTCTGTATCCTCTGTTCAATGATCGCTGCTGGTCCTTGGGATTCTTGGCAGAAACTAGCTTGCGATGGTCATGAAGTGTTAGAAGAATACGTCGAGACAGAGTATTACAAGGATCTCCACTGCATCGACAAGCAGCATCATACGGTACCATCTTTAGCTGTCCTCTAATCTCCAATTACTGCACAGCTCTATTTGGTCATATGATTTGATGGAAATCTTATGAACATCTTGTGAGTTAATTGATCTATTTTTTTCTTTTGACCAAAAGGGCAAACATTTTATTGTGTTTACTCTTGTTGATGTAGATCTTTGGATATCTTCTTTAATCCTTGACTACTGCATAAATTTAATTGGCCATATGATTTGATGGAAATCTTAGGAAAAATCTTGTGAGCTATGGATCTACTTTTTTTCTTTGACCAGGAGGGCAAACATTATGTTGTACTTCAGTAAATATTCTACCATATTCCAAATTATACTGCATGTGTTTTTGTGTGTTCTTTTTTATAGTGTTGCACTGCAAACTGCCAAACTTGCATAGGCATCTTTGATCTCATTGATGCTCTTAAACTACCAATTTATATGCATCAAACTTGCAATATGTTGTGGACCATCTTGATCACCTTTTGATTTGTTCTCTTATATTTTACGTGTTCAATTAAATTCACACAGATGTGTTGGTTATCGAAACTTAGTTAGTCCTATCATCTTGGTTGAGGTGGCTGCCGCTGTTGGAGACATGTAGTTGCAGGATGTTTCCGTCGACCTTAATTTCGTTATTAATATGGATAATTTCCCTGCCTTCTCTTTCACATAGCTGTGAGGTGACCACCATAGGTGTCCCTAGTGAAGATATAGTTTCTATTTCCTAATATGAATAGACTATCTTCCTCCAATGTTGTAATTGTGTTATGTGACTCTCTTTTCGATCCTAGTTTTATCTTGAAACGAAACAACCACAATTGTATTGTCTGTTTACCTGTGTACTTAAACATTGTCTTTCTCCCAATATCTTGTTTGTTAGCTAAATACCTCGAAAGTTACCCCATTCATGTTTTGTTTCTATGAATTGGCTCTCTAGACCGGAACTGGTTTCATCAAGGTGGAAAAGTCCAGTGGAAGTAGCTTTGTCTTAGGACCAGTATCTGATGCATCTAGCTACCAGGCATCTTGCAAGGGGAATCCGGCTACAAACGAATGGATTCCATCTGCTGATATAGTATGACAATTGCAGACTGTCTTCTCTAATAGATTGATGACTACATCCTTATATCTTATATATAACGTATTGATCTGATCGTCTCATTCCAGGTTATCCCAAATTCAAACAAGCCTAAGAGGAGTGAGAATTAGCTTGGATGTAACACATTCTCCAGCACTTGGGATGCTATTGCATACATGAGCACTTGCATACAAGTGGTGTGCTGTTGTTGGCTTGTTAAGGTGACTCCACTGGTGTCATGTAAACTTATCAGCATATGCTTTGCATTCTCCTCCTGTCGCTTGTTTAATTGGAGCATCAAATGAACACTTGTATTGTCAAATGAAACTAGGAACATTTAAGGTGTAAACAAGAAAAGTCAACGATTATACTTGTCCGAGGTCAAGTATATATACTTGAATGGATTGGATGCAGTGGTTTTGGTAGAGATTTGAATTTGTACTGGACTCCGCTTTACCATTCGATTCTTGGTATGTTCTTTCCCTTGACATCCAAGTCCAGATCTACTTGTTACATTTGCCGAGTTAACGGTTTCCACTTATGCCTAATTATGAGGCTTTTGTGCTCCAGATGGTTTGTTCTTAGCTTTAGTCTCGCCAGTATAGAGAGCTTATCTGATTGAAATGAAGGATGTGGTGGACGAAATCCTTTTTTTTCTTGTAGGCTGCTGATGCAATTGTTTGGGGGAGCCTCCCATTTGGATGGGGGAAGAGGTAGTTCTTTTCCCCATCTGAAATAATGCCAATGTTTTGAGTGCTGATATCTTTTTACATGTCGATGTTTTCTTCCTTCTGTGTTATAATTACTTGCTACGTTTTGGCCGCTCAACCCTGCACAAATTTTGAGTCGGGATAAACTCCACAAAATCTTATCCAACCACATCAGCTTCGGTTGAGCTGAAACAGGCCGACCGCAACCCATTTCAGACTCACAAAATGCATGATGGAATTCTTTTGCTGAGACCACTCTCAAATATGCCATGGCAGTACTCAACCAAACTCGAATTATTGCTGTGACCTTATGCGTTAAACCAACTTGTAAATAAAAGTGGGCTAAAAATTATTCGATCGGCCTCTTTTGTGTTTTTTGGTCAATTTGTGTGTTTATATATTTCACGTATTTGCATTTATATTTTATACGATAGATATTCAATCAAGAATCAATTTGTGAATCTTAGTCGGTCTGATAAAATTAAAACAAATCAATGAATATATTGTCGTGACACTAAATATGTCACCAAATATTCACTGAATCAACTATGAACCTGAGAATATTCCTCTTACCTCAAGCTTGTATTGATTTGAGCATCAACACAAGTTTTACAATAAACGCTTAAGCCATGATTCCATATCAGGATTCGAGGTTAGCAACAGATCAAGTCAATCGAATCGACCACATTTGACTTTTATATTTCTGGGATCTTCTTTGTCGTTAATACTATGCTTTTACCTCATGCTTATGTTCATTTGAGCATTGGAAGTTTCATTAAGTCTATAAGGTTACTATTTAAAATCTCTTTTTATTATTCATATATATTTGTTATTATATTTTTTTAAAAAAAATAATATTCACGAATCCTATATTTTTTTTATATTTTTGCCCTCCTCTTTTTTCTTTTTCTTTTTTTCCTTCCCTACGATCCCACTTGATACCAATACTGCCCCACCACCCGGAAGATAATGTATTCTATGTTTTTTTTTAATCACCCAGAAAAACATCAAATACAAAGTATTTTACGAATATTTATAATATGATAGATAGTCTGACAATTTATAAGAGTCCAAAATATGACATCTTTAGGATAAATACAACTGACCCAAAATATAGATGTCTTCTAGGTTATTACATAATATATAATCGTATAAATGTAACAACATTATGGGTTTGAATATTTATATTATTCATTTTTACTAATACATGAATGAGAGAAAATAGTTAGTATTATACTTATGGATGTTAAGATCTAGAATATCAATATTTTATTATCTTATAATTACCCATAAGATGATACATCCCGTGTATTTTTGAATCTTTCTATACAAAATAATATATCGAGAGATATAGTATATTCTTGCTTGCACTTCGCATTACCCCTTAGTTGCCACAACAAAGTCAGCCTGGCATACCGAGTCGACTGTAAATTTTACTCGAGAATGTAGGGGGTGACTTAGTCTCCTACCTAGTTACTTGGGAAGCGAAGGGCAACGCAAAACAATCCAGACGACGTCTGCGCCCATCATACAGGCCGACTGTCTAAAGTGCCGATGAGTATTAAACACATGCATACGTTGATATCGATGATAATTAAACAACTACATATGTCGACACAATGCAACATGTATAAAAGCTATCCCCCAGAACAATACCAGAGGTCGATCCCTTTGCACTCATATTATAATTCTAACGATCTCAATTTTTATTGACTTAGCATCGAATGAGTCAAGTCAGGAGACCCCCCACTCAACTCTAGTATAGGGATCCGACATCAAAGTGGAAGGAGTGACCCCAATAACATCCTAAGAAGTTGGTCAAATGACCTCTAAACTAAATCCTGCACTAACTTGTTTTAGTTTGGAATTAATGTTGGTGATCTTGTACACTACATAATAAACTGTAACATCGAATATTTTATAAATACCTAAGTAATAATACTTTTGATACTTAATATAGATCTAAAATATGTATCTTGTAGGTTAATTTAATTGGAGGCAACATGACGTCTTATCTTATGAAAATATACATAACTCTAAAATATTAAATCACTATCATTCCATTTTATCATCTATCTTTTTTTTCATCATTTTAGATCACCGATAAAGAAGGAGAAGTAGTAGAAGAAGAAAAATGATGGTACGAAAGGAGTGGAAAAATATATTGGCATTGGATTATAAAATAAGGGTATATATCTATTTACAAAAAGAAATTTAAATATATTTAAAATTTAAAATAAAAATAAAAAATAAGGCTCTAAATAGAAAGCTCCTCCAGCATATCCCGTTAAGAGTCTTACCAAAAACCATTTCAAGTCATTATTATGTTTAGAAATCAGAGTTAGAAGGTTAAATCATCATTTTGATCTAGAGAAGCTCACTACTTCATGAGATGTTAACCAAAGACTCTTCAAAGTTCATATGGGGATGAGTAAGAGTTAGCAATACTAATTTGGATTGAAAAGACAATAAAATATAAAAAAATTGGATAGGTCGAGTTTAGTTCAACAAATCAAATATACAATCATTTTTAACACTAAAAATAATATTCAGATCTAATTATCCGAAATATTTTAAAAATATATATAAGTACAACAACCATGACAATATTCTAGTACATTCAAATAAATAATCTGATATCATCTTGATAAAGAATAAAAATAATAAAATTTATTTAAAAAAGGTAAAAACATATTTACGAGATCCATAGATGTAATAGTTAAAAAAGTAAATTGATTATTATTATTGGTGTTGTTAGTGGCGTGAGGAGAGATAGATGAATTCTTAGACGTCAATAAAAATTATATATATAATTTAAATATTTTTAATTTAATTTAATATATATTTTTATAAAAAATTAAAATGATAAAAAAGTTCATTTAGTTGATCCTAAATAGTTGATTGTGTTATTGTTGTTCTAATATCTTTTAATAATATTTTAATATATATGTATATATTTCATCCAAAAAAAAGAAATGAAGTAAAGAAATATGAAGATTTAAAAGAAAAATGATAAATAACAAACACTGTAAAAGACATTGTTAAATGTAATTTTACATGTATGGTTATAGTTGAGTTGTGGGTTAGTCTTGCCTTATTAGTGTATCGGGTTCTTGGATTTGGAAACCTCGAACGAAGACAAGCGATTAAGAAGCGGCGGTGCGTCGGGCGGCTGGTAGCCATCGTTTCTCCCTTCTCGCCGTCGTTGAGGAGAAGATGCGTCCGAGTTGAGGCGCGCGCGATCTCCCTCATCGCCGCTTCCCCAAACCCTAAGCCTCCTCCGAAACCATGGCCTCCGGCCAGGAGTCCTCCGGAACCACGCTCATGGATCTCATCACCTCCGATCCGGCGACGGCGGCCTCCGCTGCCCCCACCCCCGCCCCTGCTGCTGCCCCCTCCACGCTCGGAAAGCCGGTGGCCACGGATCGGAAGTCCAAGAGGGCCACCCTGACGCAGATCCAGAACGATACCATCGCTGCTGCCAAGGCCCTCAATCCCGTCAGAGCCATCCCACAGCGGCAGAGGAAGAAGGTCCAATCGATTCCCTTCAGATCTTTCTATTCTTCCATTTTATTGTTCTTTTCATTTTGGTCCGGAAAATCCTTTTCTTTGGTCTTAAGAACTGCGTACGACCTTCTTGATCTCTTTACGGCGTCTCTGACATTGCCTAATACCCCCCTGACTTCTCGTATCTGAGCAGCCGGTCTCATATGCTCAGCTGGTGAGGAGTATTCATGAACTCGCCGCCACATCCGATCAGGTCTCTGTTAATTGCGTCATTATTTATCTCTGTTTGTTGCTTAAATTGCTTGAAGGGGGAACTGATCTCTGATTGTCCATGCTGTTCTGTATAGAAAAGCTCCCAGAAGCAGCTGGTGCAGCATGTGTTCCCAAAACTTGCCGTGTACAACTCGGTTGATCCTTCAGTTGCTCCATCACTTCTCATGGTATTCCAATTTCTCAAATGTTTTTGTGTTTTGTCAAGCATCTTTGTTGACGATCATGTTGCTTCTTAGACACACTTGTGAATGCTAGACAACATAACATACCTTCGGTTGTGGATCTCAAAGAAATTACATAATTCAAAAAGGGAGGTAGGATTCTGTAATAAATATAATAAATGTATTGCTCCCATGCTGGACTCATATCTATGTCTCTGCATGTGCTTGGAGCTGCCAAAGAGTTGGAGCGTCTTAGATGAGGTGCCATTTCAATCTTCTTTTCCTGAGAGGGAGTGAGGTTCCGGGGGGGGCGAAGGGGAGATGCAGAAAGAAAGAGGCCCTCGGGTTGAGTAAGTAGGTTGGTTGATCATTTTTACATAAGGTAATAAAAAACTAAAACGTGTGATAACTCAGTTCAAAATAAGCAACAGAAATTCTCCATGATTTTGTGGAACTCCTCATACGTAAGTCTCTACATAAACTACTTTCTTAAGTCTTTACAGTGCGTTATGCAGTGTATATTTTTCATTAATCATACACATAGTTTTCTTTGTTGCCAATAGGGAATAATTCAAAACACTTTATTTCTAGTTACTATAGTAAATTGGCTTGCGTTTTACAAATTATACATCTTTATTTAAGTTTGAGGCAAAGTGTTAGTTGGCCAAGTGTATCACTGTACTTATAAGTGTATCTATTGATTAAATTAACTTTGTTGCATGTGAGGCACATTGACTTTCTCAAGCCACTTGCAATCTGGCATCTTTATGACACAATTTATTTGCAAATTTTAACACAATGATAGGGTGACAGTTTTGGTTGTTTCTGTAACTACAACTACAAAAAAAGAAATAGAAACCATGAATGCTTGAGATAGGGGCCATAAAGTATAGGTGCTCCAGAGAGCATGTTCATTATAGGACTTGGATTGCTCCGGTCCTGAATAATCATGGCATTGTTATTAGATCCAAGAATTTTGACAAAAAACAACACAGCTGGCATGGTGGTGGTATGGATCTGGTCCTGACCAATCAAGGTGTTTTGCTTGGATCCTAGGATCTGGCGAAAATGACACAACTTAGGGTGGTGGTGGGGGCCCTCCAATTTCAAAGTACTCATGAAGAGATCATTTTAGTTTTTACAGGATCAAGAACTTTATAAATAGCCATTTTATAAGGTCCTTGATGACTATAAAAATGGTGCAGAGGAAATGCAGGGAAGAGGCAACACTGAAGAGAAGGTACCACATTTATAGGAGAAAATACAAATTATAAATTCTGTATTGCCTCAGCTTTGACATTGGTTTTTATCCCATCTATTTGTAGTTGAGTTCTATTGGCTTGTTTCAGGTTTTGTGGTCTAGATTTTGTTACAAGTATTCTTTCTAGTGACATGATTCTATAACCACACGTTAAAAAATTTAATATAACTGCACACATCACATACGTTATTCATTACAAGCTCATGTATGCCAGTTTGAAACAAACTCATGATGTTTTACCTTTTGACAGCTTCACCAGCAATGTGAAGACAGGAATGTTCTACGATATGTTTACTACTACTTGGCCAGAATTTTGTCTGACGGTGGTTCACAAGGTTTAAGTCCAGGTGGTGGAATTCCTACACCGAACTGGGATGCACTTGCTGATATTGATGCTGTTGGAGGGGTCACACGAGCAGATGTGATACCTCGAATAGTAAATCAACTTACCGCTGATGCCACAAATGCTGATCCTGAATGTAACTCCTTTCTTAATTTTATTTATGTTTTAGGCTATGTTATTGTTCCATATTAAAATTTGGAGTTAAAACATTCCCTAATTTCCTGTGTTCATTTTAGTTTGATTTTTCATCGGTATATCTTGTTTTTATGAAATATGCAGTTAATAATAAATTCATTTTGAGCAGCAATAGCTCAAAAAATAGAAAAATACTTGACCTGGCTTTTGAAATTTTTTTATTCCATCAACTTAAGTCATGCAGAAATTTAAGGAACAATTTGGCATGATTACCACTGTTATGAGTTTGTGGGTTTCAAAAATTAACAATTTACAGATGTGTAAGATTTTCTTAGTGGAATAAAGCAATGAAGTCTCAGATTTCCCTTTCTGGTTCCACAGACATACCATTTGCTACTTGTTTATGAAACACCTGGCTTGTTGACATAAACATGTCTTTCTCATGAGCAGGGGATGGAAATATTGTACATGGTATCATTGGAAAGCTAATTATGAATTAGTCTTGGTGCTCTTTTAGTTTAAATGATCTCCTACCATCTGATCTAATCATCTTTACCTGTCAAATTTGCTGGTGGAGAAAATGTGCCATGTTTATTTCGTCTATTCTATTGTACCAGCATGCCAAAATCTGCTTTTGCCTCAAGATTGTAACTAGTGCATTAAGTTAATTTTTTTTTATTCATTTGAATAACTTGTTTATTGGTGTTTTGAAGTCCATGCACGAAGGCTTGCAGCTCTAAAGGCCCTTACTTCTACATCAGCAAGCAGTTCTGAGATTTTGGAGAAGTTGTATGAAATTGTGTTTGGCATACTAGAAAAGGTTTCACCCATTTCCTTTATGAATGCCTGTATAGTGTATATGATGGCTACAGTTGTCTTATCTCCTCAACATTTTTGAAAAAGCTTCATTACGATGCCTCTTGAGTACTATTTGAGCTTTAAACTTCAATCTTTTTATTCTGATGTTGGTGTGTCCCTCTCTGTAGTCCCAGTTCCTTGAAATAATTTATGTGCACCTGCTGCTAATGGTCCTCTTTCAAGTGTTCCTTGAATCTTGAACTTCTTCTCACCTTACTTTAGTAATTCTGTCCTATTATGGCAAATTGTATTTCTAGTTAGCATTGTACTATCTGTACTCACATGCTTTTAATCTTTCAGGTTGGAGATGCAAAACAAAAGCGTCGTAAAGGTTTATTTGGAAAGCAAGGTGGTGATAAGGAGGTAGTTTCTCATAGGCATAATGTAGCAATGAGCTTTGTTACTTTTTATGTGCTAAAAATTTGGAACTAAACATTTACTTGCTTTTTGTTGACCACACAAACTATATTGGCTTGCTTCAGCGTCTTTCTTATAGAAAACATTGCTATATGCTCTGATGGACAGACACCAGAATTCTGTGGTGTCCTTGTTCATCACCAATTCTTGTCGAACACTTCCTGGCACATCAGATTTATCTAAACATGTTGAACATTTGTATCATCTATAAATACTTATGTGAACTTATGATGTGTGTATGTTTTTATGCGTATGTGTGTATGTAAGGACAAATGTAGATTACATGTGCATAACTGGCAACCTCTGCATTGTGTAAGATGCATACCTGTCATCCTGTCAACCTCAGCTGAGGTGCAAGATTAAGTGCCAAAAATTACTTTCTGAAACTCTCATCATAAATTCTACATAAAAACTTTACTGGCTAATAAATAGTCAATTTGGATTATGTTATTTTTCTTGCAAAAAAGAGAACTTTTTTTTCAAAAAGTGCTATGACCATACAAAGATTCAAGACCATCAAAGCCCCCAAAAGCAAAAACAGATCAGTCGGTACCATGTTGGTCCAATATACAATTCTGCATTGTGTTGCTAGCATAGTTAGCTGGCCAGCTAGCATCCTGATTGGCTTCCTGTGTACAAGTAATACTTGTTTAATAAAAAAGTATTGTTGGAGATATTTCCTAGTTGAGATGGAGCATTCTTGTTCTTAATCATTTTCACAAATTCGATGGCTCAACTTCGTTCTTCAAAATTCTGTGTCACTTTTATTGGCTTGAAACAGTTATATGAGTGTTCAGATTCCAGTTCTAAGACCAACATAGATATCCGAGCATGAGTCATTACAATAAGGCCTAAACCAGATCTTTATACAGACACTATTCTACCCTCAGACTTGTGGACAGAAGAAGACTTATTAATATTCAATTTTGCCTAATCAAGGTCATTAACTTCCAGCTGGTTCTCAGGTGGCTAAATAGTCCTTTCCATAGACAAAATTAACTATAAAAAAACCTCTGTTATTAGAAGGAAAGCATAATATTTTCAATGGTGGGTTGGCTGGTGTTCCATTTTCGAAAGATTTGTCATATCTACATGTATGTAATATTATTGCGTCTGTTTCCTGTGGTTCATCTCATGTCTTGTATCCATGCTTCATAGGATATAACAAAATGTCATATATTCATGTGGGCTATATTACTTTGTTTCTTTGTTGCTACCAGTTGCAGATATGAGATACTTAATCAGTAAATTAACCAAAGTTCATGTTTAATGGCATATTCAATTAACTTCCACGAAAGAGAGAGTTATTCAATCACCGGTGGCATTTTTGTTCGTAGTTGATGGGGTTTTCAAGAAATTAACCATTGGTGATAACCTTTTAGAAAGAAGGTCCAAGTACTTATGTTGCATATATAGAATTGTGAATACTCATTTGATTCTGTTCATACATTATGAAGGTCTGCCATCAGAATTGCAGTGCAATGAAACCTAACATAAAGTTGATGTAATCATGAGATTGCTGTGGTTGATGTATTGTTTTCATATCTGTAGTCAAATACTCGTAGCAATCTGCAATATGCTGCTCTTAGTGCTCTCAGAAGACTTCCTCTGGATCCTGGAAACCCAGCGTTCCTCCATCGAGCCATTCAAGGGTCAGTTGATCAGATTTTTTTTTATGCGTCTCACTGTCTCTTCCATATCTATTCTGTAAAATAGAATGATACTGTTACTAGATAAATGTTGGTTATTGAAGACACATAATAGACATAAGGTAGGAGAATGATGAACTGATCTTAGATTTTTAATTAGAAATGATATTCTGCAAGTTTCATTGATTTTTTTTCTATGAAGCAGTAAAAATAATGTTTGTAAAATGACAAAATACATGCACAGTATACCTCCTTTGTAATGTATTTGCATGTGATTCGTGATTTTATGTTGGTTTAGTTGTATTGCTCCAAGGACCATTTTATGCTCGTTCTATACGTGTATACTATATCTTCTTGTAATCAACCTTGTCATGGAAATGATGATCTCATCCTTGACTTTAAGGCATTACTAGTACATGTAAACATTGCAGACAGCCAAAAATGAGTATGTTGTTAAAGGTTATCTAGTACCAATGTTTTTAATGTGGATTAAAATAATTCATAATTGATACATAAAGACTTCTCTCCATTGCAAAACATCCTAGCTGTTTGAAGTTCCGAAGATCATATATGCTGAGAGCACTAATGTCAATGCTTATCATCTTCAGATATTCACTAGCAACTATGATGTTTAAACATTATATACGGAAAGCTTGGAGGTTCCTGGCTGCAAAATGTTGTTTAAAATACTTCATTGTGCTTTCTGGTCATTGGTCAGTTTGCTTCTTTTGTATATCTATGGAGATTGATTGTTGTAGTTGACTTAGTAGGAAGCTAAGGGAGCTTTATAACGAAATTTGTTTGATATGCTTCCCTGAATTCCATAATATCTGTTTGTTATACTCACAAAACGGTGGTGTCTGTTTCCTCTCGTTCTCCTTGCTGTTGTTTTGAGCCTACCTATCTTATCTCAGTTTTAACAGTGAGCTCATGAGCTGTACATCCATCATATTCATGGTGAAACTGTCTTTCATTGGCATACCTTTTCTATGAGAAATTTATCTATATGGTTCACTTTGAAGTCCCAACAAAGCATAGGTTGTTCAGTCAACTTTCTTCTAGGTGTTCACGTGGTAAGTCTCATCTACTTTTAGATGCTAGTTGTTGATCCTGGTGCTGGCTAACGTTTTTGTCGATCATTTTGAATACTTTTAGTACTAGAACACCAATAACAGAAGTGTTTCTTTTTCTAGTTGGCTTATCATATATATGATTCTGTTATCTTGTATTAATTTAGTGCTCCTAGAAATTTGTCATATGTATAGTTATTCACTGACTGTTAACTCCGCAAGCTCTATATGAATGTAGGATTTCATTTGCTGATCCAGTGGCCGTGAGGCATGCCTTGGCGATTATTTCTGATGTAGCCACAAGAGATCCTTATTCTGTTGCAATGGCTCTTGGTCTGTTTTAAATATTTATTGCTGTTACAATCATTTCTGATTGCACACCATTAAAGTTCTCTTATTTCTGCAGTTTTGCTATAAAGCTAACTTTGTCTGAGGTGTCTATAGTAGGTACAATATCTGCGTACTAATTCTTTTCTTTTTTCTTCTTATGCAGAAAAACACATCGAACATGGAGGTGCATTTCTTTATCTTCTTTATCTTCGTTTTATAATCTGGAAGCTTGCCTTTGAAGTAGTGGAAATCATGCTTTATCAATCAACAGTAATTAATGTCTTTCAGCATTATGTGATAATTTGTTCTCCTTTTCATTATTCAGTTCCGAGCAAGTCTAGAGTGGACTATGAACTAAAGTTACTAAACTAAATTAGTTTGATACGTTCATTCTAAGACCAGAATAAATGAAAGATGTGTTTAAATTAACTAAATATATGAAAACGAGACATTATATGATAGGTGTCATTGTGTCAATACTGGTTTTAGCAATAGGTCGGACCAGTATGGTACATATATATTGAGTGGTATATATTGGTTCATACCACTTGGTATCATTAGAAAAATAATTTAAAATAAATATCAATTGGTACTAGCCTCTATGGTCCGTTACCATTCCTTGGTTGGATTAGTACATCTAGGTTGTGCTGATCCGTACAGTTAAAATTTGATTCTCTGATTCCAAGATTTTCACATTTCTATTGATAATGGATGTATGAATTGTCATTCGAGGCCACAGTTTTGAACATCTGGATATCCTCTGATTGTCATTTAACAAAATATTAAGTTATGCACAAATGACACTGTGACATTGACCTATTTTAAAGGAAAAAAAAGCCCTCGAAGGGCTGAACTAATATTTTACTATCTTCAGTTGTCACATGTGAATTTACATCCGATATTTAAAAGATGTCCCATGGCATATTATATTTCTTTATTGATCAGAAGATGGAGGAAAATGTTGAAACACGGGTCTGATGATAAACTATGTTCTCTAATAAGCACATATATTAAAGAATGGATCTTTTGTGTGAATAGAAAAGGGAATGCGGATTATCTATTTTGCAAAGATGTTATGTAAGCCAATAGCCATCAACATCTATTTGTCTGGCTGGATCTTTTCAAATTGTTATTGTTACAGTTCATATGGACTTTGCAGTTTGCTCTATGTTTTTTTTTCCTGAAATTTCTCTTCATGTTAATTTGGGATTTAGGGTTTGTTTCTCTTCTTTTTGCTATTTCTTCTCAGCCATCAGCTTTGTTCCTCTGTTAGTGCTTCTATTCAGTTTTATACAGATGCATGGAGGGCTCTTGGAACAAACAACATATATTTTTTTTCTGTGGATGATAATTGAGGAAGAGAAACGACTACAGAAAAACCACTAAATGATTCAGATTAAAAAAACAATTAATATATGCCAAACTTTGATTTAAGGATTAACTAACAAGGATGGAGGTCTCACATTTGTGCATGTCTCACATGTGGTGGATGAGAGCATTACACCATTAACGATAAATATCAACTTGTTTTAGTTATAGGAATCAGTCCTAGGATATGGCCTCACACCGCTCACATAATGTTGTAAAAAAAAATTTCAACTATTTGTCCATTCTACATGATTCATTTAACAAATTGCAATCAAGAAAAATACATCTCTTTAATCAAGACTTGTCAACCTACTTTCTTTCATTGAGGATGATTTATATCAAAGTTTATTTTTGTGAGATACCCTTGTACAGAATATTTGACTGTTATGGACTTTCTTATGTATATATCTTCAATCAAACATAAAATTCTTTACAAGAATGAAATCTTTAATCAAACCCAAGAAACTTTAATCAAATATCAAAATTTGACTTCTTCCATGTTTTGACTTAATTTTTTTTCTCCCTGATTAATTTAGAAAATTAAAATGAAAAGTACAAGATGCTGCCATGTGACAACTTGTAATATTTGTAAAAATCTTGATCTAATAAAATTTGTCCAAGGAAACGTAAATCAAAATGGGCCTGCATCATAGTCATGCTACTTGATGTCCATAAGTTCTCTACTCAATATTGTCTTTCTACCAGACCCATCTTTTGTGCTTGATCTTTTTTTGTTTCCAATATTTAAATTTGTTGAAATTTTGTATATTTTTGAATTTTAAAGTTTTTTCTTGCATTATTAAGAACATCTTTGCAGCATATTACTTGTACAAGAGTTCAATTTTTAACACTTTTATGGATATGAGTAATAATGCAATATAGTTCTTGCATCACATATATATCATAGTGAGTAATGATGGCAGTATGACATGATAAAGGCATTCTTTTTGGTTACGGGGTACACATCCATGAAGCTTACGCTTTGTCTAAGGTGAGATTCGATATTGAGCCTCAACAATAAATGCACCAGTGTGCCCCTGGCATGCCTTTGATAATGTTGCCTCTGGTGTCTCCTTGGTAGCAGGGGATTGTGAATGGGTGTGAGCTCTGAGGCGCATGAACCCAACCAAAGGCCTGATTGTTTAAATACTTGTCTGGTCCAATTCAAGGCCAACATTGCTAGTTTGTGCCTATTAAATTGATTTGTTCTAAATCACTTTCATGGGCCCAACTCTAAATCCCAAAACCCTGATGGCTTAAATACTTAGCTGGTCAAGTCCAAGGTCAAAATGGCTGGTTCAGGCATACTAAATTGAGACCTCACTTCTCAGAGCTCAATTACCCATGGGTTCAAGAAGATTCTGATGTTACAGCTATTACTCTTCAGAACCTGAATATGTTGGAGATGAAAATCCTGTTGAGCTCGATATGCTTATGGGTTTTGCTGTGTTTTTCAGTGATATCTAGGCCTCCCATAGTATATAGAAGATTGATGTCATTGTGATCTCAACTGAATTTGGTCACTTATTTTTTTATGACATGACAGCGGTTACTGGTTTTTTGATCAGGTGGTTAGGTATAATTCAAAATTGTTGTCACTGTGCTTTATGGTAGTATACTCAGGTTAATGGTATTTTCATACAATATATTATTTTATATATTCAATTTTTCTAATAAAATACAGTTGTTGGATGAGCAGGTGCTTTGCATGACATACTTCATTTGCATGATGTTCTTGCACGGGTTTCCCTTGCTAGGTTGTGCCATTCATTATCTAGAGCCCGTGCACTGGATGGTATGCATGTTTTGTTGGCTCATTAATTTTTTATGTTTAATTTAATATCTTTATGTTGATTTATTTCTTACTCGTACACTGGAGTTGAATGTCTTGTTTGATCTTTATTGTCCAGAGAGGCCTGACATAACGTCTCAGTTCAGTTCCCTTCTTTATCAACTGCTTCTGGATCCCAGTGACAGAGTTTGCTTTGAGGCAATACTTTGTGTTTTGGGGAAGTTTGACAATACAGAGAGGTGATTGCTAATGTCCTTGCAATATATTAGATAAGAATGTTCTATAAAATCATGCACTCTTATCGATTTGATTCTCCAAGACAATTATAGAAGTTTATCTTTTATTGCTCTGTTGCAGAACTGAAGAGCGTGCTGCTGGATGGATTAGATTAACCAGAGAAATTCTTAAATTGCCTGAGGCACCATCTGTTACATTAAAAGACTCCGATAACCCTACGGCAAAAGTGAATACCGTGAAGCCTTCTTCTAAAGCAAAGCGTCCTCAGCCCCTTATAAAACTTGTAATGAGAAGGTTTATGGATCTTTTCAGTTTTTCTTGTCTCTCTATTTTGCTGTTAGTAGAGCTCTAAATTAGGCAGCAATGTTGGTATTCAGACATTCTTTTGTTTCAATTACTCAGATTGGAGTCCTCTTTCCGAAGTTTCTCCCGCCCTGTGCTTCACGCTGCTGCAAGAGTTGTTCAGGAAATGGGAAAAAGCAGGGCAGCTGCATATGCATTGGGTCTGTATGATGTTGATGAGGGAATTCAACTTCATGCATATTCTGAGAATGCTGAGTCCCTTGACTCAGAGTTTAATAGCAGCTCACAATCTGAGGGTAAGTTATAAATAATTGTTCACGCATCTATTGGAGGAGCATGGTTATAAACATATTCACAGAGTAATACATCTACTATTTCTTGGAATGTTGAAGTTCTTTTCATTTTTTGTGACTTTTAGGATGATTAACCATCATATGCTTTTGACAAGATCTTATTCTTTTCGACAACTGCATCTCATGTTCATGCCATCTGGGTTGTATATTTCATCACTGCAATTGAAAAGAAAACTGAAAGTTAACAACGGTAGGCCTAAAGCTTAAATGCTAGATTTTGTCTCATTTGATTTCAAGATGAGGGTGTCTCTATGCTTGTTAACTTTTGGATTTGAAAAGGCCATCTTCTTGTTATGCAGAAGCATGTAGTGAACTGATGCACTGTTTTAACCTTTTATAGTCCTATTTTTAACTGCTATTTTTTCATTATAATTCATTCAATATACCATAAGATTGAAGGGCTATGACACTGATTAGTTTGTCATGATGCTAGTGCATTTGTCTGTGATAAAGTGTTCACTTGCTCAGTCAACTTAGGAACTGAGGTTTTTTCTCTCTGAAAATGTTTGCACCTTATGGAGATATTGAAGCTGATTTCCATGCTAACTACTTTTGCTTTTCTAAAGTATTAGTTTGCAAAAACCTTATGTATCTAATATGATATATACCACCATAAACTTTCTTATTTTTTGTTGTTGGAAATATTGTTGTTCTTGATGATTCCTGGATCCACAGGCATGTAGAAATCATTTCCAGAGGTAGTATAGTTCTTTGTACCTTTTGGATTTTAAAGGGTTAGGTTTACCTTTCAACTTGAAGTTAGATTATTTGATTGCACAAAGAAAAAATGAATAATTGATATAGTCAAGATCAAGATTTTTTAATACTGGTCTAGTGCTAGTCTAGGTTACCTATTGCCCTATTGGTCAATATGGTACTGGTATACTAGATGGTGTATTAATCTATACCATCCAATATCATTGAATAAAATCACAAAAACATAAATTGTATATGTAGATATTGAGCTATGCATTTCAATACCGATACTTGGTTGCACCAGATTGTATCGATTGGTATGTATTAGTCCAACTGGTACTTAAAACCTTGGTTAGGCTATTGAACACTACAGTAAGAACACAAAAGTTGTGGCAACATGTACAAACGCAAAACAAAGGTGTACTTTATCCCAAGGAATGCAATATCGATCTTATGTATCGGTCCGCTAGCTGACCCATACGCGGACCACCCGTTACCAGGCGATATCGTTGATTGAGGCTGTTTTCGCCCCGTTACCACCCGAAATCGATCTGTAATGGTCGATTTCGACCGTCATCGAATGCTGTCGGGCGATAACAGTCGATTTTGACCGTCGTCGGTCGATTTCATATGGTATCAACTAAGGGAGGGAGAAAGAAGAAGAGGGAGATGGACAAGAAAAACCTCGAGTCCGACGTTGCTCTTCGCTCGTGGGCGATTTCTTCGCTCGCGCGGGGAGAAAAAACGACTCCACGCGTTGTCACGAGTTTAGTTGGTTTTGCCTAAGTCGTGCGACACTCTTGTGTGTCCGTCCGCAAAGGTTAGCCTCCCAGAAATCTCCTATGGTCCCTTAGGATCTACAAAAGATAAAACAAATTAGAGAAAGTGTTTCACACGGGATCCACAAGCAACCATTTCAGTGAACTTTTCAATGTAAATTATAAACATGGACTTCACAAATTTTGAACGGTCATACACAAAGGATCATGATCCATTACAGATCGAAGTTCCCACTCTTATTTACAAGCCGAAAACAGTCATGAAAGTTAACCTAACAAGGGCTGCCAAGTCTACTGCTAACCCGCTACTTGCTGTACAAAGCATGTACAAAAATCGAATGACACAAACATACATGAGCATTACTTTGAGTACCCTCTTTATGTTTTTGCCCGTGACATTCTCGCCCACTTATCCCTTTGACGTCCTTGTCGAAGCCGCTGCAGACGCTGCATCTCCTCGCCTTTTGCTGAATCTTCAATTTTCTACTCTGGCTGCAACACGCCTCTTGGCTTCTAGTTGCTCTGTGCCGCTGTTGTTGAGTAGTCGAACTTTGATCCATTATGTTGCTTCAACTCGCCAATGACTGACTCTGGTGTGGGTCGGTTGAGTTGTACCGGTCCTTGTTGATTTTTGGATCCTTTTGATAAAGGAAAAGACCTTGTTTTGCGTCAGTATCTCAAGCGTCTCATGCCGCTTAAATTGGGTGGATGCTTGTTGGAGCTTTAACGAGCATTGCCTCCTAAACTTTAAAGTTTTTGAGGTCATTCCTTCATAAAATTTGCCCATCGATGCTTCTTCAACTTAGTTGTCGCTTTCAAGTAAGTTCGTATCACTTCCGCTTTCAATTGACATTCTATTGAGAAATGAGGCAGATAATCTACTCTCAGTAGCACCGATCACCGTTGGTGAAGATTTGACAACTCGTATTCCATTAGATTTCTTCGAAAGGCCTTTGAACTTATGTAGAGCTCCTCTGCTGGATAAATAAGAGAACTGGGGTACTCGGTTTCGCCCATTCTCTTAAGAGTTGAGAAGGCAAAGGTTACTTGACTTTGCCTGCCTCCTCGAGGTTGTAGGTCATGCATTGAGCTGGTTACTAGTCTTCGCCCGCTCTTTACGCACGCTTCTGAGGCACCCGAAGTGTTTGCACTCCTTGCATTGAGTTAGCTACTGTGATTCGCCTTCTCATCGCCATCGAACTTTCGGAATGCAAGAAGTTTTGCTCGAAAAGAGCAAAATTTCACCATAAGTTGGAGCAAGAATTTGATAGTTTTGGTCGTCTCTGGGATTATACCGTCTTTTCCATCATCTTTGCCACCTACTCTGAGTAGAAAAGGTACAACACCACGTACTGCATACTTCGTTCCTTGGTCGAGCCCTCTTGCATCAACCCGAAGTCCCCCACTTTCTTGATGAGAAGCCCATGACACTGGTCTTATAAAGTTCCTTGGCTTCTGCCCTTTAGCCTTATCTTGGTACTTGGAGTTTGCTTCTGCATTCTCCACCTCCTTAGCCCATTTCAAAATCAACACTCTCCCTCCACGAGAACAAGGGATTGATGACTCCACAGAAGTCCTGCCTCTGCGGTACCATTGCGTTGCTAAGCCCATGACACTATTATCCATTGCCTCGCATCTACGTCCCTTTCTTCGCGATTGGTAGATCCACCTTTGCGGCACTGTGACACTCCTCCGAGGCCACCTCTATTCTGATTGACGCTTAGCTTTTGGGTAGCTGAGCCCCTCTGGACTCGTCGTTTCCTTGTCCCTTTCGACCACCTATTTGAACACCTCTGTGCTCTCCGAGTAGTTCCCATTGGTTGATGGAAAGACATACGACAACTCCATGCATGGCCTCTGCCATTCTATTGCAGGGCTCATGCCGATTCTGTTCTCCTTAGCTTCCTTGGTAGCAACGTTTGCTTACTCCATTGTCCTCTGACTTGCCGGGCTCCCTTAAGCGAATATGAGCATTAGAGCAGTCAAACTCTCCAATCGCTCCGATTATACCTTTGTATGATCAAGTCCCCCTATGGGGCTCACTGGTGCTTGCTCGTGGAATTCTCCTTCGATCGTACACAACCCTAATATGCTGATAACCAAGGCTTTCATCCGATGCAAAATTCGATGCATGCACGGAAGACCCGCCTTTGTAGTACTATGAAATTCACTCCTTGAATCCATAGCCCTTCTTGTCATCGTGTTGTTCACCGTAGTGGAGCTCCTAGTAGCTCCTAATCATACCTCCGCATGATCAAGTCCCTCACGGGATTTCTCCCGCGTGTGTTGTATTGCCTCAAACTGTTCCACCACGATCCGCTGCACCATGTCGCCTCCTGGTGACATCTCCATTTCTCCTTCGATCGTACACAACCCTAATATGCTGATAACCAAGGCTTTCATCCGATGCAAAATTCGATGCACGTACGGAAGACCCGCCTTTGCAGTACTATGAAATTCACTCCTTGAATCCATAGCCCTTCTTGTCATCGTGTTGTTCACCGTAGTGGAGCTCCTAATCATACCTCCGCATGATCAAGTCCCTCACGGGATTTCTCCCGCATGTGTTGTATTGCCTCAAACTGTTCCACCACGATCCGCTACACCATGTCGCCTCCTGGTGACATCTCCATTGCATTCAGATTCTTATAGGATGAACTCGGACTACAATCTCTCGATGTGTGGCCTCTGCCAGCACATCGTACGGCCTCCAACACCTCCGATTGTGTTTGCTCCTTTGACAATTAACCTTCATTCACCCATTCTCAAGTCACACCCGGATGAAGCATCGCTCTAGGACAGTCCGCCGCCTAGTAGCTCTCGAAGTCCACAGACTTCGCTAAAATTGGTGCACCATTGTCTGGATCCTAGGCCTCCATCCCCTACTAGCATAATCTCCGTTGCGCACTATTTTCTTCATGATAACTCGAATGACATCACTATGGCATATTCTTCAAGAGTGTCCGCCTCCGAATCCTCTTGTCCCGTGCTAAGGCCTTTTGATCCCAACTTCGTCTCAGTCAGTTGAGTCGCCTTAGTTCCTCCGTCAAATGCTTCTCTGCGATAAGGTGCATGTGCCTCGAAGATCACTTCATCTTTGGCACTATGCAGGATGAGCTTGCTCCATCAGAATGATGAACTCATGGAACGACATGATCCCACTCTTGCCTCTGCAAGAGTTCATGCCCTTGACCTCTGTCCAAGTTAAGCTCTGTGCCTCCGCTCCATGTTCCATCTTCTACGTCGACTCCTTTCATACGGCTTGGATGCTTCACCAAGTTCCACCAAAGTTCCTCCGCTCCTCGATTTGCATTGAGTTGATAGTGGCCCTCGCATCCACTATTCCATGGGTCAGCCCTTCGTTGAGTCTGATTTTCACATCGGCTCTATGCGTGCCTTCGTTTTATGCTGCCATGGGTTGCTCCCCCGCTTAATCTCGCAATGCATCCACCAATACAGTACCTCATGCGAGATCATGCGACAACTCTGTGCCGCTCGCTCGGTCCATTGAACTTTGTGAAGATGTTGTCTTGAGGTAATCCTGCTTAACATGTACGGTCCGGTGCACATGATTCTCCCTGTGGAGAACCAGGACTTATCCCTCCTGGATATCTGTCCTGTTGGAGCAATTTTCATTTTCGCATTCTTCCCTTTGGAAGTTTCAGAGACCACCATCCCCTTGGACTACTTCGTCTTGCTGAACAAACTGTGCATTGTTCTGCCCCCGTAAATGCACTTGCTAGATTGCGACTCTTTGCCAATACAACTCTCGCTGCAACCTTCAAGGCCTAGTAACATGCTAAACTTGTTGCATATTTTAGCCTCCTACGGACGTATCTTCCTATGCCGAAGAGAAAGTTTCAATGCTCCATGGCGTCGAGTTTCGGTCGCCTTGGGATGGCCACAAACACTCTATCATCCGCGTACAAGCCCTTGCATGAGTACCAAATTCTTCGAGTTAGCAATTTCCCTCACCTCTGTGACCTTTGCACAACTCTTTTCAGTCGTTGTGCAACTCATCCCACTTTGCATGGTTTCATCCTTTACCAAGCGCCTTGCTTGCCATGAGCATCGTCAAATTTAGTTGCTAATGTCGAGCCATAGCTCGAACTCAGCCATCCCAACCTTTGTGCGTTACACATTCTTCCTAGCTTGCTTGTTCTCGTGGTGCCTATCGCGCAAAGGGTTGGCCATTCTTGGATGCCCGCTCCTCTGAGCGACTCTTTTCCCTACATCTCAATGTCTGTTTCCCCCAAACGGTCGCGCGTGCTGGCTCCCCTCCACGCATCCTAGCTAGGTCCCTCACGTTTGCATGTTAAGTGTTTCTACATGTGCTTGTCCCGTTTTGGTACCAACTGTCACGAACTTAGCTGGTTTTGTCTAAGTCGTGTGACACCCTTGCGTGTCCATCTGCAAAAGTCAGCCTCTCCGAAACCTCCTATGGTCCCTTAAGACCTACAAAAGAGAAAATGAGTTAGAAAAAACGTTTCACACGGGATCCACAAGCAACCATTTCAGCAAACACTTTATAGCCAATGCAAATTACAAACATGGACTTCATAAATTCTGAACGATCGCATACAAAGGATCATGGTCCATTACAGACCGAAGTCCCTACAAGTATCCACATGACACAATTCTCATTTACAAGCCGAAAACAGTCATGAAAGATAACAAAACTAGGGCTATCAGGCCTACTGCTAGTTTGCTATTTGCTGTACAAAGCATGTATAAAAACTGAAAGGCACGGACATACATGAGCATTACTTTATGTTTTTGTCCGTGACAGCGTGGGGAGAAAGAACGAGACGACATCGCCCTTTTTTTTTATTTTTTAACTTATATTATATATATATTGAACAGTATTCTTGTGTGTACCACTTGGTACCGGCATATCGTACCATACCGAGCTGAGCTTGGTATGCCAGTACGGATTGGTATGACGAACCTTGCTTTATCCCTATACTTCAATTACCTATAGAAAGGAGGTGCACACCATTGATTAGCTGACATTATCAGCGATATATGAGTTATTATTATCAAGTGTCTAATAATTTACTGATAATGAGGAGTGTAAGGTTATCTTATTTAGTAAAATGGCATGTCATGTCATTTCTGTGATTTGAAGTAAAATTAAGTATTAATGTACATGCTGATGCTTTAGCAAGCTAACTGAGAGTTGTCATGATTCAGGATCAGGTTTGGTATCATCTAATCTTATTACTCTAATGACTTCTACATATGGTGCCATGGTTTGCAGTAACTTCAGGATGAGGCTCTTATGGTATAATTATTAAAATGCAATAAAGCAATTAAAATACTTTTATACATGATGACCAAAGAACAGGCATCAAAAGGAATATTAAACAAACCAATACATTTGCTATCACTATTGTTCCACCATTTTGTTATTGAAAACACATTTGTATATGTAACATTGTCCAATAAATGGTAACATGAATAGTTTCAATTTTTGTTTCCTTATTCCTTCACAATCCTGTGAAGGGGCTACCTATTAAAATATGTGGACTTTTGGTACAAAAGTCACCAAAGGCCCACATCCAAAAGTGCCAAGCACTGGGGTGATGTGGAAGTCTGAGGGCCCATATCTATTATCTCTATTATTCATTGTCATCTATCAAGCTTCGACTTATCATTGCGGTAACTGCAATGATTCTTTCAAGATCTATTTATCGAATTGAAGTGTTATCTTTTCAATTTGCTGATAGTCTTCTCTTGCAGGAACACGTAAGACAGTTCCTGTGTCAAATGGCCCAGGTGGTATGGATACTATTGCAGGTTTATTGGCTTCGCTATTGGAAGTAGTGCGCACAACTGTAGCATGTGAATGTGTTTATGTTCGTGCAATGGTAATAAAGGCTTTAATATGGATGCAAAATCCACACGAATCACTTGAGGAACTGCAATCTATCATTGCATGCGAGTTGTCTGATCCAGCCTGGCCTTCAGCTCTGTTGAATGATATCTTGCTTACTTTGCATGCTCGGTTTAAGGTACTTCTATATTCTTTAAATTTTTCGTATTTGTTGTGTATACATACGAGGACTTGCTCTTTCTGATCTTTCCTTTGCCTATCAGCTGAAACCAAATTTCATGTTGCATAACCGCAATAAATGACCCATGTCATTTTTTGTCTTATATGCTCATTTTTAGTTACACACCTAATAGTTTTTTTATTATTACACACTGCATTGGTGGGAGATTCATGCACTAGCAATTTAAGTTACCCACTTACAGTTGGAGTTCTTGTCTGATATGTTATTCCCACTCTTTGTAGACATGGATATATGTTAGAACACATTCTGCTTCTAGTGGAGGATAATTTCTTGGCTGCTTTACTCCAAATTGCATCTTTAGACTTTCTGAATGCCTTTACATTTTTCTTTGACCTAGGATGCTTGCAAGGATTGCTGTTTTGTGGCATGGGATTGTCCCAATACCTTTTTGGCATGACACACTTGTGCAAGCTGGCACAGACCAAAAAATGGCCTAGCTATGTATCGGCACCACCTACCAATAACTTTCTGGCACCACACGTGTTGACCTATGCCAATTGGCATGATTAACCTTGGAAACCTGTGCTGGGTACATCCTGATATAATATTTTGAACAATTATGATTTAGATTATCTTAATAAACAAGTTTTGTAATTGTATACAAATACATCATATTTATGTCACATGAACTGTCTACCTGTGCATGCCCGAATCTGATAGTTACAACCTCTTTGAATACCATTTGCACTTTCAAATACTAAGGTAGTTTATCTGTTCATGATTGATACGAGAAGCTCTTCTCGGTGGAGAATGTACAAGTTTGGAATATAATAGGACAGTGGTAAATGGTGTACTGTTATTTTTGGAGTTCAAAATTTTAGAGAATTAGCTTCATAATATGTATCCTCTCTATATTATTTCTGGAATACTGCTTTATGATATTTGGCATTTTTATTTTGTCGTGATTTCCTTTCTTTCAACTACATAAACACCATCTTCAATAGGTGGTGTTCTTATTCCAAGTGAGATGCCTGTCATATAACTTTGATTATTTATTGATCTACCAGGCAACTCCAGATATGGCAGTGACACTTCTTGAGATTGCAAGAATATTTGCCACCAAAGTCCCTGGGAAGATCGATGCTGATGTGTTGCAACTGCTCTGGAAAGTAGGTTCACATTTGTGGCATATATGAGTTTGGCAATGTGTTGATTATTGCTTGCAACTATTTGGGTAACTTCATTTTAATCAGTTAAGGCACATGGGATTCAATGAAATTAGTTTACAAAAGATTCCTGGATCATTTTGTAAGAGCTGCAAACCTTCATTTTTTATTTGCTATTGGAAAGTCTGTTACTTTGCTCTCTTAATAGGTAGAATTTGGCAGCCTTAGGGAAATATTCAGCTAGATGTAGGAAATAAATTATTCTCTTGCTTAGTAAAGTTTATGGTCTTATTATGAAGTATGCTAACACAAGTTATTGAAGACTATGTAAAAAACTTATATTAAAGAATAAGGGCACTGCAGAGGATTTTCAACTTTGGTGCCTCATATCACTTGTGTGGTAGACAATTTTTCTTTTCGATTATTATTCTTTGTTTGGCTTGCTAATTTATTATGAATTATGCTAATACAAGTTATTGAAGACTATGTAAAAAACTTATATTAAAGAATAAGGGCACTGCAGAGGTTTTGGTGCCTCATATCACTTGTGTGGTAGACAAATTTTCTTTTCTATTATTATTCCTTTGTTTGGTTTGCTAATTTATAAATCGTTGACACTCTTAATCCTTAAACACCATGCCGGATATGTTCCTGAGATGGATATTAATTTGTTTAATCCTGATTTTTTGGTGAATTGTCCATCTAAAATTATGTTACGAAAACATCACTCCTTTTTGGTGATATTAATTTCTGTACCCCTCTCTTCAAATACAAGCAGGCAATTTGTTATATGTATGCATGATATATGTCGTTTGTACTGTTCTTGAACTCAATGCCATCCTGTTTCATTGTTTCCTTGTCAGACTTGCCTTGTTGGAGCTGGTCCAGAAGGGAAACATACAGCATTGGAAGCAGTCACCATTGTCCTTGATCTACCACCTCCTCACCCCGGGTCCATGTTGGGACTTACATCTGTTGATAGAGTCTCTGCATCAGATCCGAAGTCTGCTTTGGCTTTGCAGAGACTGGTGCAGGCTGCAGTAAGGACAACTTTTGCTTCCCAATTATATCTGTGTGTGTGTGTAGATATTTGTGTTTTCTCTGTGTGTTGGGGTTATATTATAGAGTATGTAAAAAAATATTTTTTTATCTCTAATGATCAATACAGGTGTGGTTTCTTGGTGAAAATGCAAATTATGCTGCCTCCGAATATGCTTGGGAGTCAGCAACACCTCCTGGCACTGCACTTATGATGTTAGATGCTGATAAAATGGTGGCTGCTGCAAGTTCTCGAAATCCTACCCTTGCTGGAGCTCTGACACGGCTTCAGAGGTGTGCCTTTAGTGGAAGCTGGGAGGTAATTTTTTGACATATAAGATTCCTTGTAGTTGTAAGCTTTCATTTATTAAATTCTATCTGTTGATCCTTCTCAGGTTCGCATCATTGCTGCTCAAGCCTTGATTACTATTGCAATTAGGTCAGGAGAGCCTTACCGACTACAGATATATGAATTCTTGCATGCTTTATCTCTAGGGGGTGTGCAATCCCAGTTTTCAGAGTCACAAATTAGTAATGGGGAAGATCAAGGTGCGAGTGGTACTGGTCTTGGATCTTTAATCAGTCCTATGCTAAAGGTCCTTGATGAGATGTACAGGGCACAAGATGATCTAATTAGGTAATCTATGAAAAAGATCCATTACATTTGAAGTTATATATCTTTCTCCCTCTGTGCTTGTTAACTGTGTTGACTTCCAGGGATATGCGCAATCATGATAACAACAAGCAAGAATGGACAGACGAGGAGCTGAAGAAACTTTATGAGACTCATGAGAAACTTCTTAATTTAGTTTCATTGTTCTGCTATGTTCCAAGAGCAAAGTATCTTCCTCTAGGTCCTACCAGGTAATTATCTGCTGCTGATAACCAGCTTTGATCAACATGAACTAGTTGAAGTCTGGTTAGTGGAAAGGGGAATTGTTATTTTGCAAATTTGTGATTTTAATATACATTACAAGCCAACTGCATTATTCTCTTATGAACATCTTATAAATTTGATTAAGTATGGCCTTATGTAACAATTTGGGAGTTAAGAACTTGTCAGGGAATGGTGAGCACAATATAAAGATTAAGGATTGGATCAGTCAGGTTTGGCACCACATGATCTGGATCGGCCAAAAATTTTATAAGTGAAAAACTGTTAAAATCCAGAAAATTGAAAATTAGAAAAATATCAAACTGGTTTTTAGAAAATAGAAAGTGCATATTCTGAAACTTCTTTTACCTCTATGTCATAAAATATTTAACTTTTTTAAAATATGGAACTAAAATGTAAAAGATAAGAAAACATAAAAGAATATGATGAAGAATAATCATGAGTACTTCATGAAATATAGTAAAAAATATTTGTGAACAAATAAATATAAAATCATTTTAAACGGATACACCAATGTTGTAATTAACTACTATATATTCATTATTCAAAGAAAATCTCAAAACAATCTGCATAAGCCCTACTAAGCACTCTAATGAAATGATAAAAAAATGTTCTGCATGGCAGTAAAATTTCAACTTAGAACTTTGAATTTAAATATAAATACTTATACAGTGTTAATAAAAGGCAGATGTCTACCAATGATGCAGCAAATTGCATTTGAAATAACCTTTTTCCATTTTTTACCTACAAATAAAGAATGTGTGGCTCAGTTGTATTTATTGGTTTGGTTGCATAAGGTCACAAGTTTGACATATGGCTTGAGTCGCATGATATTTTTTTTGTTTGCTTAACGTTCTTTATCTATGAAAAATTGTAATTATTTTATATCTCATTTGTCTCATCTTATATTTTCTTGGACTGTGATTTAGTGCCAAACTCATTGAAATCTACCGTAACCGGCATAACATTAGCACATCAACTGGGCTGAATGATCCAGCTGTTGCTACGGGGATTTCTGACCTGGTATATGGGATTTCTGAACTGGTATATGAATCTAAGGAAGCTGAAAAGGAATCTGATGCCATTGATCCTGAATTGGCAATGGCTTGGGCAGCAGGTTTAGAAGATGGCCTATGGGGAAAGAATGCGCCTGCAATGGAAAAAGTAAGATCTCTATCTTGTTTCGACAAGGATAGTTTTTTCTTAGTCTCAATTTAACAGTCATCGAGCCAACTACTGCATTACGAATGCTAAAAGATGTAGGAGACATGACTGCAGTATGAAACTGAAAGGGAGAAACCTATTATCTAAAGTATGAATATCCATTCACAAGGGTTTCTTTAGTTATTGCAACTATGACTTCTAATCTGCTGATTACACTGCTATTTAATTTACTAAGTTACACAAGTCTTTCCATTTTGCTACTGTCTCCAATTATGTTGCTGTGGGTATTGAGTATTTGTTGCCTGTTCCCCAATCCAGGTAAATGAATTTCTTGCCGGTGCTGGAACTGATGCTCCTGATGTTGAAGAGGAAGAGAACATAACATCTCGGCCATCAGTTACTTATGATGATTTATGGGCCAAGTCTATTCTAGAAACTTATGAAGCAGAGGTACCATAACTATTCTTTATATCTTTGTTTCAAGTTTGGATCTTTATGTATATTCCATTTATTCCAGGAAGATGATGCAAGGTCGTCGGGGACATCATCTCCTGAGTCAACTGGTTCTGTTGAAACTTCCATATCCTCCCATTTTGGTGGTATGAGCTATCCATCCTTGTTCAGTTCACGTCCATCAGGTTACGGAGTGTCACAGAATTCGGTATATATCTTAAACTTCATTTAATAGGAAAATAGGCACCTTTTTCTTTCTCTGTTATGTTGGTCAAATTGCATAGTGTCTTTTGAATCTATGTTCTTGGATTACATGTGTGACATCTCATCTTTGAAAAATTTTCATTTCTTATGCACTGTATGTACTATTGCAGATGCATTTTGAACTTTTTTTTTCCTTGTTGGAGTTGAATTCAAAAATAATGTCTAGCAAAACTTTATTGGACCAAGCAGGAGAGCAGGTCAGGAAACAATGGTAGGAGGTTCAGCAACACATCCACTGGTGGTCCTACTTTTGAGGGGATAGGATCTCCGGTTAGCCATACTGCAAAGTTACAACACTTGTTTTTTATTATAACAAAATATCCTTATTTTCCATTTTGTATGTCTAGGTCAGGGAAGAGCCACCATCATACTCCTCATCTGTGCTTCAGAGGTTCGAATCTTTAGAAAATCCTCTAGCAGGCCGTGGGGGACAGAGTTTTGGCTCGCAGGATGAAGACGCAGGTTCCCAGAATCCACAGTTTGGGAAAGCGCTGTATGACTTCACTGCTGGTGGTGACGATGAGGTATGCTGCAGCTTTTACATGAAATTACTGTTTCATTGATCTCTGATTCTCCACTTCTTATTGATGCACCATGATTCCTGAATGGAAATAGTTAATTACGTCTATCCTGAAAGAAGACTGGAACTACTTAATCTGGATATCTTGTTTACAGCTAAGCTTAACAGCGGGAGAGGAGGTTGAGATCGATTATGAGGTTGACGGTTGGTACTATGTAAGTTCAAGAGGTCCTTCCCTAGAAGACTGACTTGGAACAACGATGATGGTCTGGCATAACATTACCTCTCTTGTTGTGTTGGCACAGGTGAAGAAAAAGCGACCTGGAAGAGACGGGAGAATGGGTGGATTGGTTCCAGTTCTCTATGTCAGTTCCTCTTGATGAAGTACTACGATATAAGAATTCCATGCGCCATTGAGTGTTGTCGAAGAAAGTTTTCTGAGATCCGGTTTGACTTCCATTAGTAGGCTGCATCATCAGAATCTCTACTTATGCACTGCCAGACCCCGCCTGTGAGTCCTTCGACGAGCTTCACTAGTATTATTTTTTTTCATTTTGCCTTTTCTTCGAGCAACTGGTATTCAGCTATTTGTGTGTAGATCATGCTGGTAAAATTGTTGGCTTGCTTTTGTATAAGACGTTGGCGTTAATTAAAGTTCATTTTTATATAGTATTCCTTCTGTTCTCAGGAAATAAATATATACATGCCATCTTTGAACGATAGCCGACCCTATCGTCAATTCATCACCTGTTTTGTGTGTGTTACGTGTTGAATAAACGGAAATATCTAAAATGAATAAAGGTTTATTAGATTGATTTATGATAGTCTGATGGATATAAATATTTCATACTTGAATAATTGATTCGGACTCGATTAGTTAACATATTGACCCATAGGATTGTGATAGTCCTGATCAGAGTCGTAAGGCATAGTTCAGGAAAAAAAGGTATGGTGGTTCCATGCAGTGCAGCTGACACGGAGACAAAAAAAAAAAAAAAAAGATGGAAGAGTTGGAGTCCAAAAGTTCCACATGCAAGTAATTGCAAGGAAGGAAAGAACCATCATAAGTTTGCTTAGGATGAACTCCCCAATGCTTCCAGCTGGAGTTAAGGTGACATCACCAACTGCAAGGAAACGCAGTGTCGAACCCCGAATCCCTGGATTCATCATCGACTCGTTTCCCACCCACCCACACATGCATATATGCCCACAAAGGCCCCTTCCGCGTCACGCTGACTTGTAATTTATCCAACAAAAATGTCATCATACTAGCTATTGCAGCGATTGATGACCGCATGACCGACCACCTGCAACAACAAAAGTGGAAGCACAGAACCGTGGGTGGTGTTAGGCATCTGAATGAAGTCCTACCAACATTACCTTTTGCAGGTGTCAGCAACATGTAAAGTCTCTTATTACTAACAACTACATGAATAAGGGAGCGTATATACCTACATATATATATATATCCACGGATGCTAACAAGTATTTTTTAATTTTTAATTTTGTCATTCGGAGGCCGTAAAGTAAGTCGTCAGTACACCAAGTAAAAATAAGTGGTATTGTGTTTCTTCTATTGCTGTGGCTCCAATCCATCCAAGAGTTTTGCTGCTGGGTCAGATGCCTCTTTCCAACTGTCTTTGTCAATCTTTTAGGTGGACCGGTTTGAAGGGCATCCAAAGACAATGACGAAAGCGAGTTACATGCTGGGGAGAAATGGCAGAGTAGACTGAAAAAGAATTGGGAGTAATGGGGCCAGCAGCAGTAAAGGTCAAAGGAGAATCTTTGCAACCAAATATCGAGTATATGTTCGTTTCTTGAATGCCCCCAACCACAATTGGACAAAGCAAAAAGTGTTTTCATCTCCCTTTCTTTGATAACATCCATCCCAACAAATAATTGCTCACAACACAATTTTTGGATGTATGAAAAGACCCCCCCTCCCCCCCTCCCTAATTAGACGCCAAAAGTGGATCCTCCCCTCCCCCAACAACCAACTTCTAAATGGTCGGAGAATTTGGCAGCAGCAATCCTCCTAGTGCTGCTGCATGTATAATACTACCCCTTCAGTTAAGAAGAGTCTCTGGCAAAGGCCACAGCAACAATATCAAAGAATAGGTTCGATATCAATATATATATGTCCAGCCCAAGCTAATTCAAGATCATCTACCGAGGAAGATCTCAAGGCATTGGTAAAAAAAAAAAAACACCCTACCAGAGTCAGGGGAGATGTAGCCTTCCAAGAACCACAAAACAGAAATGAGTTGCAACCGGGCAATTCCTTAGATCGGTCGGTCGGTAGGTTTATCGATAAAAAGCCATCTTGGATAAGAAGCATACAGACAGACAAAACAAATGGCAAGCAACTTACTCAGATTCTGAATTAAAAGCATGGACAGAATAATCTACAAGTATGGTATCCATGGTGAACCTACTATCATGCATATCTAAAAGATGCAAAGCAAGAAATTTAGATAAAAAAAAAAAGTGTAACCAAATGTCTATGCTAATAACCTGATCTCCTTCACCTACTGTTAGGTTCCATAGTATATGCTATCCCCAGCAATCTTTAAGTTGTTTTCGGCTAACAGTGTGGCTAAGGGGAAAGGCAATTGTTATTGGAGTAACCATAAAGAGCATTGAGAATGACACAAGGAAGAAGAAGAAGAGAGGAGGAACCTGATCCAATGCAGGAATCAACTCAATGCAGTCCAAGCATGCTCCTTGTGAAGTGGCGGGAAGGTATCTGTCTTCCGCTGCTCGCTGAGACTCCATTCCTCCGGCTATTCCTCATCGGCGTCAAGTAAAACCGCAGCATACCACCACCACCACCACCACCATCTACATGGCTCGGAGAGTACCTGGCACTTCTGTTCCTCTCCAAAACAAAATCGTCTCCCCTCTTCTGATGGTTACCATTGGACTTCACACTGTTCTTCCTCATGCCCCAATACCCTGCATTGCCGCTGAAAGAACTCCTAGAGCTGTTACTCCGAAGCATCCTGCTGTCGAAGCCCCTCGACTGTAGCTCCGGCCAAGACTCCGACAGAGAGTTGTCGACTGCATTGTCTTCTCCTCTGCCACCGTTTCTTCGCTGAATAAACCCCCATATGCTCCATGCTTTGCTCCATCTCCTGGTCTTCTTAGCAGCAGCCCCTCTGTGAGGGTCCCTGAAAGCCGACTCGAAGCTCCCCGAGTAATCGTCTCTCAGAGAGTTGGAACTCCAGTCCTTTATATCCCGGTCAAGCAACGTCCCGTTGTGGAAGTGCAAGAAGTCCATACCGTTTGCTGGGGATACTTTCCCGTCGGGGACCGGCTTGAGCTCATTGACCTCTACAGGCTGCTCGCTCAAGGAGCTCGATCGGTCGAGGCTTCGCCTCCGCCGGCTGGACGAGTCCAAGTAGTAGTCCCGGGTCTGCATTGACCCCCCCGGGATGGCGGTGTCCTCCTCGACGGGGATCAGGTAGTCCGATCGCGGGACGGCAGGAGCAGGGGCGTCCTCGACGACAGAGAGCATGGGAGGGAGCCGAGGGAACACCGATCGGCTTCCGATTAGGTAGCCGTCCCAAGACGCCCTCGGCTCGTCCCACGAGAACCTGGGGTCGTCGAAGGACATCCGACCGGCGTCCAAAGAGAAGCGCGGGTCGGTGTCGCAGGATCTCCGGCCGGAGGCATCCACGGCCACCTCCGACTGTGTGTCGCGGAACCGACGGGACGTCTTAGGTGGCTTATCCGCCGGCATTGCGGTTTCGCCGCCCTGCTTCTTCAGCTTCTGCCTTCTTCGCCACTTCTGGAGCTTTTTGCTGAACACGGAGGCCGCGAGCCAGAAGTTGCTGGCGATCTCCTTGAGGTCCTTGGACGGAGGCTTCTTCGCCTGCTGCTGGGAGTCGAGATCTATGTGGTCCTTCATTGTCTTCAGTTCCGCTTCGTCCTCGTTCGCCTCCTCCTCCTGTGTCTCCTCATTTATCTCTCCCGAGGTTCCGACCACCGCGACGACAGGCCTAATCTCGTCGCCGCTGTCTCCCTCCTCTTTACGGGTTTCCGGGACAGGAAGGGCGACGGAGGGGCCCGGATGCCCTAGGTTCCCGCACTCTAGGTCGATTGTCCCACCCGTCGACGCTGCAGCCGCCGCCTCCGTAGTGGAGGCTGAGGCGGAGGGCGGAACGAAGGGGTTCTGAGCCACCCTATGGCGGTCGTCCTGGTGGAAGAGGGACCACAGAGTGCTGCGGCCGCGGACGTCGCAGGACTTCCGCTGGGGTTCCAAGGCGGATGCGGGGGGCCGCTGAGCGGATAAGCCGTCGCCGCCGCTTCCGCCACGGCTGAAGGAGAAGGACTTGGAACGGCGGAGGAAGGAGGGCCCCGCGACGGGGGCGGTACTGGAGGAGACCTTGTGGAAGACGGATCGGAGGGCGGAGGTGGACTTACGGCCGGACGTGGCGGCGGGGGTCTCGAGGCCAGCGAGGCGCTCGCGGAGGCAGGATGCGCAGAAGCCGGTGACATTTTCGCCCGGGTGGAGATCGCAGGTAGACGAAGGGGGACGGCGCTGGGGATGCAGCGGCGGAGGGAGATGCTGTTGATGGTGGTGGTGGTGGTGATGGTGCTGCTGGCTCTCGATCTCGACCGTCATGGAATAGCGTCGCGTCTCGTCCTGTCCCCTGCAATCAATGAAGCCCTCTTTGACGTCTCTCTCTCGCTCTCTCGCTCTGTCTCTCTCCCCCCCTCTTAAAGCTAGCTCTACTTCTGTGCTTCTTCCTACTTGTTAGCTTAGCATACTGCCACTTCCTCATTATTCCTCCTTGGTTATTTTTTTACTTTTTTTTTTTTCCTTGACTACTTAATATCATTTTCTATTTTTTTTATATAAATATCATATAAAGAGGGAGGGATAGATTCCAATTACACTAAATATTTTATGGACCGGCCCAAAGTTGTTGCAGTTTAGATTAATTATTATTAATTTGAAAATTTTGGATTATCTAAGTTTTTTAGAATTTCTGAATCTAATGTCCCATTAGAATAAGAATTTTTTTGTAAAAAAATCATGAAAAATAAAATTTATTTTTTTTTATAAATATCTTATGTATCTCGAGAAAAATGAAAATAATATGTTTTCTTTTTTTACTTCTGAATTTTTCTCTAGAATTTTTAGAGAGGTTAAGAGAAATTTTTCTTAAGTTTATATAGAGCTTCTAATTTCTCTTATATAGTGAAAATTTTAATTTTTCCAGACAAAAGGTTATCAAACCACGTTAAAAATTTAAACCTCTAATCTAGTTTGTACGATAGTTGGATATCTTCTATTACAATCACAAATATATCATAAAATATACAAATTTGTGTCCCTTTATATTAAAAGAAATAAACATCTTCTTGTCCATCCCTCTATTATCTTGAAATCATACATAAGGAGGGAGGTTTGTTGAGGGTAGAAAGCAATAACGATAATAATAATAGTGGTAGTAATAATAATGATACTAATAGGAGAAGAAATATAAGTAGGTTCCAATGAATAAAAACTACATAAAAATTCTTTTGGACATTAGAAATTATTTTGTTATCTTAAAACTTAAACTATCTATTTCTCATCTTAAACATAATCAGAATATTTTACGGCAAACAATCTTGCTTTATGGTTAAGCTTAATGTTATAGAATTTGCTTTTGTTCGAGCTTAGGATTAATTGAAGATGGATTACACAAACCAGTGTTGGATATTCACATTTTGCAATCACATTTGACTTCATTTTGGTTTCGGAAACAAATCAAGAGCAAGATTATTCCTGTATTTTTTAGGTTTCAACAACAAGAGGCCAACCTTAGGTATAATGGTGTAGGAGAACATCATGTAAGCGTCTCAAAGTCTTTCTTGTGTAGGCTTCAACACGGCTGGTGGGTGACAGGTTTAAGCTGGATCCGTACAAGTATAGGGTGGAGTATTGACTCCACAAACATTCATGGACATTCAAATGTCCATAAACTATTTACGATGGTGATGATGATGTTTGGGATGGTAATGAAGACTTAGTAGGCTTGTCGTTGTACATCACGTTGCATGTATCTTTATGCATATTATTAAGAAGGGTGCTGTCTCACAGAGACGCTTGTGGGGTTTCCGTGGGCAGTATAATAGTGTCAGTTCTTCATGTTTCTTTTTAAGCTTTTTCTTTGAGGAGAAGGCCTGTTTGGATTAGCAGTGGGTTGGATTTTGTTCTCATATGGAAGCCGTTTGACGTGTTGTTGGAAGTTTCCCTTCGGATCCATTTCTTTATTGTTTCTGCTATTTTTGTGCTCTTCTCTTCTGTGGCATTGTTGTTGGTCTACTGAAATGATACTTTCAGCTTCTGTAGCACTTGTGTTATGTATGTATATATATTGGTAAGAAGCTGAATAATGAAGAACACTACAATTGGCATCACACATTGGAACAAATTGAAAAGATCCTCGGGATTTACCAAGAACATGTGCTAATGAGGCTGCTAATTTTGACATTTTTGCCAAGCTTTTGCAGGTCAAGCAACGCAAAAGGCAGACAGTGCAAGATGGTAGGACACAACTCGACATGCAGAGAGAGAGAGAGAGAGAGAGAGAGAGAGAGAGAGAGAGAGAGGGAGGGGAAGGGGAAGGGGAAAGATAAGCTCATGAACACCGCACCATGTGATAGACAGAGATACCTCAGGGTGTTGTTGATCCTACTAGTGAGCTTTGTCACCTGCACCAGTGCATCCTCTGCATGCTGCTTTGAGGGAACAAAGCATGGCAGAGCTCACCCTCAAGAGAGGGACAGCTCCTAGGCCAAACCTTCTTGGGGATTCACAATATTCCAATGAGATCTTTAGCCTGGGAGGGGCACTGCTGGTTGCTGGAGGACCCTGCATGGCTCAGTGGTGATGCTGCTCCTCCTTGGAGTTCACAAAGGAAAGGGCCCACCCTCCCCTCCCCTCCCCTCCCCATGGCCTGAGAGGCTGCTGATAAAGCTTGATTGGGTTGCATGGAAATCATCCAAAGGCACTTACTTGGGTTTGGAAAAATGGGCAATGAGCAACCCTGCTTTTGATGCTTTTTTTTTCTCTGTGACAGGCAAGTGGCATGCATGCCTGATGAGCAGCTACCATATATTCCTGCTGCCAAAGCTAGCAAAAAAAAAAAAAAAAAGCAAAGGAGGGAGTCTGCTCGGTTGGTGAAGGATAAAGAATTGAAAGAAACAATCAACTCTCCTTTCACCTCAACACCACTGTGCTATTTTTTTTGCCCTTCTGCTAAAAGAAGAAAAGAGCAGCAGCTCCTGTGATCATGGCTTCACAGACACACCTCTTCCTTTTTCTCCCTCCTTTCTTTTTGGTTCAAATAAACACTTTCTACGTGATCATGTTCCTGTAAGCAATATGTGTACCAACAACATTTAGTGACTCGAGGCAAAGTTAGCAGGTGTTGTTGTCATATAAGCCATGCACATAAATTTATCTTAGCAAACGACCGCTAGAGATATGTTTGTTATCTACTACATCATGAGAAAAGAACGAGTTCCACATGCTGCAAATTCTATTACAAGCACTATATAACTAGCTTAGCATCTTCAACCTTGTTGTGTCCCCGACTCCGAAGAAACGCTATAATTGGACCGCCGTAGCTCAAACCCCTCATCTGTCGTCTTCTTGTAGGTGTACCACTTCGCAATGACAAGGTACGCCACGAAGTTAGCCAAGCTAAGAACTGCCAGGAGCCAGAAGAAGTAATCGAGGTGGCCTCGGTTGAGGTTGTCCGGGATCCAACCCAGCTTCCCGTTCCTCGTTGTAATGCCTGTGACCACCGTGACGAGCACGGTGCTCAGGTAATTGCCGAGTGCCACGGTGGTGAGGGACAGCGCAGAGCACAAGCTCCTCATGGCGTCCGGCGCCTGGTCGTAGAAGAACTCCAGTTGCCCGATGAAGGTGAAGACCTCAGCTGCTCCCACAATGAAGTACTGAGGGATCTGCCAGAAGATGGAGACGGGCAGGTAGGCATCGGAGTCATACATGTTGTGACTTGCCACGACGCGGAGCCTCACAACCTCCAGAATTCCAGCAGCCACCATGGAGAAGATGGAGATGACGAGGCCAATGCCCATGCGGGTCAGCTGCGTGAACCCGCGCTCCCTGCCGGTGCACCTCCGAGCCAACGGGACGATGATGCGGTCGTAGATGGGGACCCAAACGATCACACTGATGGTGTCGAATATGGAGAGCGAAGCCGCAGGAATCTTGAAGTGAGGACCCATGTAGGGATCCAGAGTGTTGCCTTGCAGTACAAACATGGTTCCCATCTGGCCATACACTGTGGAGAAGACGATGCCGGTCGCCCATATTGGAAGTAGCCTCACGACGCTCTTGAGCTCCTCTACCTGGGTGACCGTGCAAAGCTTCCAGGGGCTCACAGCGTTCCTGTCCTCCTGAGTGACAATTGCAGCCTTGTCAAGGAACCTGAAACGAACTCAACAGTAGCATATGAATCATGTCGCATATATCAATCAATCAATCAATCATCTCAGGAGCATACCAAGAGATACAAAAACACGTATACTACATACAGAGTTTATGCAAGAAGAAAACACGATTAAAAAAAAAAAAAAAGATAGTACGAAGAGTTTTAATGAACTTAACTTGAATCCGTGAGTGTGTCCAAGCTTTCGGCTACCATGTATGACAGACTGCTTGTCTGCCACCTCATACAGAAGAGACTTGTCGTCAGGCACGTCCATTCCGGACTTCCTCAGTGCTGCTGCAACAACCTGCGCAACTCGTGTTATAGGACTACCTCCGGGTTTCTGGTGCCTATACAATGGGGTTCCCAGGAAGAAGCTCACAACGGCGATAGCCATCACCACCGCTGGTATTCCAAAGCCCCAACCCCACCCTACATTATTCTGTATCCACACCAGCACGGAAGAAGCAATTAAAGCCCCAATGTTGATGGAGAAATAGAACCAATTGAAGAAGGAGCTCTTCCTCTTTTTCTCCGATTCATCCGACTCATCAAACTGGTCGGCACCGAAAGAAGAGACACAAGGTTTTATCCCGCCGGTTCCCAGCGCAATGAGATAAAGAGCCACAAAGACCGCTGCTGTTTGTGCTGTTGTTGGATCACAGACGCCGTGGCTACAAGTAGCCTTCAGACCCTTGACGGATGCTGTCATTGTTAGCAATACCAAACCCTGTAAACGAGATCAAAGTCGTTTAGGAATATCCCCAAAGATCAAATCTAGAAAAGGATAAATGCTGGTCTTACAATGATGTAAACGATCATGAAACTAGCAATTGTCCGATATCTTCCCCAGTAAGCATCGGCGATGAAAGCCCCGAGAAGTGGCGTGATATAGCATGTTCCTGACCAGTTAGTGACATTATTTGCTGCTCTTGCATTCCCTTGGTTGAGACGGTCTTTCATATAGTTCACTAAGTTGGTGCTCATCCCATAGTATGCTAACCTTTCACAGCATTCATTTGCTGCGATGAGATGCAAAAGCCTGATGGTTAGATCACAACACAGCATATAAATTTTCATTCTTCTGTATGTCTATTAGGTGGTGACTTGAGGATAATACCGAGGATGTAGGGGCAAGCTCTCCAATTGCCAGTGTCCTTCCTCACAGCTGGCCTTCCATGGATATCTGTTGTCCCGTCTTTAGTGTACCTCTCTTCGGTTGCCTCCATGGTTGTCTTAGGAACACTCGGAATCTGAGATTTGATCCACGCTTCAGCGTCATCGAAGACAATAGTCGAATAAATGGCACCATTGTTTCATATTAAAACAATATAAAATCAACTTATCGGTGCACAACCAAATACCAAAACACATTAGAGAAGAACGAATCTACCTTTATCGTATGATCACCAAGAACAAATGTAAAGCACTGGCAGTTTTAATCTAAATGGTTTATCACATCCTGACATATTCCTGTGTGCCATAAACAGTGATCAAAACATATAAATACTGATGGCAAATCTCATTTTACTGATAAATTCAAAGCAAGCTAAGTTATTGTCAGACCAATAAGGTCTTCGAGATCTCGAGTGTCTATTATTAATTAGAATATTATGCCACTCCAGGATGAATAAAATCCTAACACAATATTGAAATAAATTATCAGAATTGTTAATAAAAGAGTAGAGAATACTATCTCTCTTCAGGGATATTCTCCTAAATCCTTCTATCAAACTCAATCAAGAATTAGGAAGGTGAAGCCCCTATTATCTTGGAGGGAGCGTAAATAATATTTATTTTTTTGTTTTCACATACAAAAATAAAATTAATATATTCATTTGTTTTGGTTCACACATAAAATATAATTAATTAATTTCTAAAAATCACACCACTCATTGAGAAATAAATCAATTAATAATCTTATAATTATTTAATTTTTTATTAATTTACTAATTATTTAATTATAGTTGGTCCGCAGGATGAAGGAGACTCATTTTAATTATGTTATAACAAAACAAATAATTCAATTAAAGTATAGCATTAATTTTGGTAATTTGTATTGTGACAAAGGAAAAAAAATCATACGTCATCATAATTCAAGGATTGCAATACCGATGGATACTGCCCGTACTAGGCAGTACATGTCAGTCCGTCCGTTGATTGAAACGCGGATTGCCCAGTATTGTCGATTGGGATTGTTTCCACCGCGTTACCACCCGAAATCGGTTGGTAATGATCGACTTCGACCGTCATCGGTCGATTTCGAACAGTATCAACGGAGGGAGAAAGAAGAACATGGAGAAAAAAAGAGAGAACCTGGAGTCGATGCTACTCTCTCGATCCCTTCACCTGCATGATCCGTCGCCCGGGAGTGATTTCTTCACTTCGCACGGGGAGAAGAAACATCTCCCCGTAAAAAGAGAAGAAACGTCTCCCCGCGCGGGGAGAATAAACATCTCCCTGCGTAAGGAGAAGGAATAAGGTGATGTTGCCCTGGCGATGTCGCCCTTTTTCTTATCTTTTAACTTTATTATTATTATTATTATATATATATACACACACATATATCAAGCGGTATGTCTAAGTGTACCGCTTGGTACTAACGTACCATATCGTACTGAGCTGAGCTCGGTACATCGGTATGATATGATTTGGTGAACCTTGTTATAACCTAAGTGATTAGGCATTATAGAGAAATGTTTACCGATTATGATTAATCTGGCTAAATTGGTAGATATATAGCTGCAATATCTTCTTTTGAAAAACATAGCTGCACTTGATATATTTGTACTTCACCAATGACTATAATTGTCTCTGAAATCAGAAAAGCCACCGAAGAACAAAACTATAGATTTGTTCATGGAGAGACAAACAACTATCCAAACTTAGAGTAAAGAAAATGGATTTTGCAAGTTACATGCTAATAAAAAATTCTAACATTGACAACCAAAATGGCATGTTAAGTGAACTATAATACTCGTATGGTTAATTATTTCAATTCTAGTAGTATACTATTATACTCAGTGCATAAGCATCCCACTAGCATAAGAGAGTCATTGTGTGGAACTTGATAATAAGAAGGGATAGAATTATTATACAAATGAAGAGTAGTACAATGCTTGATCTTATATATTTCTCTCAAAATTATAGTTATATAGTCTCCAAAGATACATTACATTAATATACTCAAAATGAATCACTCTCTTTCAAGAAACCCTTTCAGAAATGAATAATCAATTTGACTTATCCTTCCATAAACATTTAATCTATTTTTTCTCTTGATACAATAAATCTTTTTTTGATGAAATTAACATCTTCATGATACTTGAACAAGTTTAATTCTAATATTCTCCTCTCTTAAACTTATTTCATCTAGCATGCTAAGTTTCTTTCAAAGTTATTCAAATATTTTAAATTTGAGAAGTTTTATAAGTATATCAGCCACTTGTTCACTTATCTTGACATGATGTAACTTAACTTTTTTTTTGGTATGATCTTTTATAAAATAAAATCTTGTGTCGATATGCTTCGATTTTTCATGGTAGACTGGATTTTTGGCTACGATAATAGTTGATTTGTTATCAACATAAATCTTGATTGACTTCTTTTGTGACATATGAAGTTCCTAAAGTAATATTTTTAACCATATTGCATGACAAACATAAGAAGATGCTGCTATATATTCTGCTTCACAACTTGATAGAGCGACGATATGCTATTTTTTGAAGACCATGTGAATGTAGCTTGACCAAAATAAAATACATATCCAGTTGTACTCTTTCGATCATCATACTTCTACCCAATCACTATCACTATATCCAATAAGCTTCAACCTTTTAAATGATGAATAGAACATTCCATACCCACTTACTCCTTTAATATATTATAAAATTCTTTTATCGATATTTAAATGAGATGTCTTAGGAGCTTCTATGTATCTATTTATTCCATATAGTATATCAAGTCAAGTTCATGTCAAATAATTTAGACATTCAACTAAACTATTTATAATAAGTTGGATAAATATATTTATCTTTGCCTTCCTTAGTCAACTTGATGTATCACAATCTTTCATGCAAAACTTCTTTAGAACCTCCTTTGCATAATTTTCTTGTGAGATAATTTTTTTTATTATCTTATATAACTTCGATATCAAGAAAACAAGTCATTAGGCCTAAGTTAATCATCTCAAACTCTTTTTTCATATAGTGCTTAAAATCTTTAATCATAGAGTCACTGCTATCTATAAATGTTAAATCATCTATATACAGGTATACAAACATGATATCTCCATAGAGTTAGATTTTGTATAGAGAGCATGTTCATATGTTTATATTTAGAAATATTATTTTGAATAAAATAAGCATCTATCCAAGAATTTTATACTTGTGAGGCTTGTTTAAGCCTATAAATAGCTCTCTTTAACTTATATCCCTTTGCGATCAATCGCGTTTTGTATTTCTCTACCTCCTCTTGTGTATTTCCTTTTGTTTTGAATATCCACTTAACATCAATCGCTTAGTGGTCTTCTAGAAGTGTAGTAAGCTTCCATATATCATTTTTGTTAATAATATGAATCTCCTCATTCATAGCTTGTCATCATTGTTCTTCTCTATAAGCTTCTTTGAAAGTTAATGGGTCATATCTTGCAAAAGGACAAAAAAAATCATCATTGTTAGTATCAATTTTTCGAGTCACATCATATAGCTCCTGAATCGATCTTATACCTTCTTATAATCAGACTTCTTGAATCAAGTGAACTAGCTGATCTAGGTAATGATTCTGGTAAAGTCTCTTATGTACTTGCTTGTATTATGAAGATATTACTTTTTTATGTTGTTCATTACATTTTCAATTCTAAATTTATTGTTCATCAAACTCAACATATCTTAACATCACAACTTTATCTATAATAGGATTATAGAGTTTGTAGCCACTGGAATTCTCTACAAAACATATCAAAATACATCTATAACTTTTATCCTCAAATTTTGTTCTATTTTCATATGAAAAATGTAATACTTCTAAAAATTCTTAAATGATCGACTCTTGGTTTCTGTAAGCTCTATACTTCTTATATTATAAAATTATCAATTCGTCTTGTCGAAAACTTGTTAAGTAATTAAACAACACAAACAACAACATCTTCCTAAAATTCTTTAGGAATTTTTCTTTTCCTTAATATGCATCAGATCATATTAAGTATAGCTCTAATTTTCTTTCTAAGACATCATTTTATCGAGATGTGTATACATTGTGAATTAATATTTTTTATTTCTATAAAAACTTTTAAATTTATTTAATATATATTCACCGCCACTATTTGTTTTTAAATAATTAATCTTACAATCACTTTGTCTTTCAACCAAAATTTTAAATTCTTTGAATTTGTTAAAAACTTTCTTTTCCTTTAACATGTAGACCCAAGTTTTGCCACCATGATCATCGGCGAAGGTAAAAAAATGCATGCTTCCTCTAAGTGATACCGGACTAATAGGGTCGCAAACATATGAGTATACGAGATCAAGTTGATGTCATGCTCATTTTGGTCTTCTAATCTTGAAATGCTTTCTTTTTTATTTGCCCATGACACATACTTCACATAATTTTGATGAGTGACCAATTATTATCATTCTTGTCACCATATTAAATTTCTTAAGAAATTTTAAAGCCTTAAAATTTAAGTAAGCATATCTAAGATGCCATACCGTAGAAATATCCTCCATATCAATATTAAAACAATTTGATCGATAAAAAAAAGAAAAAATATAGAGGAAACATTTTGTTCTTCACCATTTTCACATTTGTGATTAATATTTTATTTTTATCACAAATTAAAAGAGCCAGATCTTTCATCTCAATATTATAACCTTTTTCAAGTAATTATCCAAGCTCAGAATATTATTTTTCATATCAAGAACATAATAAATATTTAAATTACATAATTTTTTGCCATTATTTAGTCCAAGAAAAAGTTTACCTTTGTCTCTTACTGGTCTTTGAGACAAATCACCAAATGTAATATTTTCGGAATAACTTATATCCATTCAAAAATAATTATTTAATATTATACATGTGATTTGAAGCTCCTGTATCTAGATATCATATCATAAACTGATCTTCCTTCAAATTATTATAAGTCATTAGTAAAACTTGATTTTCGTTATTCTCTTCTTTTTAATAAATTTTTTTCTTATCACCTTTACTGTTAGGATCATAGTAACATTCAAAGGAGTAATGTCCATACATTTTGCAAACATAACAATATATTTCAGACCTTTTATAATTTCTTCCACGTTCATCGCCTCAGCCACGTCTTCGATCATAACCTCGACCTCTTTATCTAGAATTTTCTCTAACACCCTCATTGGTTAAAGATTCTTCATTAGTCTGATTTTTGCCACCTCTTTCTTTTTGTCCAAGACCTCTTTCTTTTTGAGAATTTGATTCACCTTTATTTTTAAGAGTAAGCTTGGTTTCGAATGCTTGCTCGATAGTTTTGTCTTATCCTCATTTTATAATCCTTTGTTTATAAACTTGAAGGGAACCCATAAGTTATTCTAAAGATATTTTTTTCTAAATCTTTTAGATTCTTCATCGCAACAGCAATAAAATCAAATTTTGGATCTAGAGATCTTAGTATTTTTTTATTACTCTTTGATCACTTATTTGTTCACTATTTCATCTCATTTGATGAACAATAGAAATGATTTTTGAGAAACAATCATAAATAGTTTCAAAAGTACCTTACCGTAATTTTTAAAACTTGGCTTGTAAAACTTATAGATAAAGTTTTTTTACTTTTTCAACACTACCAAATGCTTTTTGAAGCATTTCCAAAGCCTCCTTTGAACTATTTGCTAGAGCGATAATCTCGAATATTATATCATCAAGCCTCTAGTAGATTGTTAATAAGATATTTTTCTCTTTCATTCTATTTTTGAGTTATTTTTTTGCTTCTGCATTCATTGCTCTTTCTTCTACTGGACTCGGTTAAACAAATCAATCTTCTACAAACTCCTATACATCTTGGAGTCTAAAAGAAAATTCATTTGGATGCACCATATATTATAATTTTCTTTTATCAATCTTGCGATCTGGAGTTGGATGGTGCTTAGGGAAAATGTTATAGCTTAACTTGGCTCTTATATCAATTGTTGAACTTGATAGGAAGAATAGATAGAGTTATTACTCAAAGAAAGAATATGACAAGACTTGATCTTCTATATTTATCTCAAAACTCTTTACAAATTTCACAAACTCTATATGTTTCATGACTCAACATATGATGCTTATATAGTCCCTAAAAATATATTACATATTCAAAATGAATTACTCTTTTTTAATAAATCCTTTCAAGAATCAATACCCAATTTGTCTTATATTTTTATAGACACTTAATATATTTTTTCTCATGAAGTAATGATCCTCTATCTTGAAGCAATGAATATTTTGTTAATAAAATTAACCTCTTAACCTCTCTATGATATTTGAACAAATTTACTTCCAACTCGTTGTACATAGTCTTATCTATAAATTTATCAAATACTTTTCAAATCAGGAAGGAACAACATTAGACTTACCCTGTTCAATCTCACTGCAGACTTTTTGTACAGTGGTATACTATAATCGAGGGGATAAATAAATTCAAACAAAGCCACCTCGTGCCTCGTGCATAAATATGATCCTGCGGTGAAATTGAGATCCTACTTCTTATTTACTTTTCTTAATTATTCAAGCCAGAATGTGGTTCATCTCTGCATGAAAAGAATTGCCGTCTACATCCACAAGCATGCGGAATCCCTTGAACAACACAAATGTATAAAACTTAGCAAGAATGTATTTATTAGTCTTTTCATATATGTAGACCATGTGTATTAAAAGACAAATATAAGAAATGAAGGATTAGAAGTGGCAACTAAATAGAGGAAAGAGTTGCAACTGGCAACAATATTATTTATACGTTTACTATGTTTGCCACATTATTATCAAGACAAATAGGGAACAAATTTATGAAAAAGGAAAAAACAGTAATAAGCATAAATTTTATTTACAAAATGAGTTGCAGAATCATTTATCTATCACAAATACAGAAATGAATAAATATTTGATTAGAAAAGATTCGTGATCCTACTTCCTCTTTTATCAGTAATCTTAGATTTGATGTAAGAGTCTAATGTAGAGGAACAAGGAAGGAGAAACAGTTTAGAAGGTCCCACGGATGGATTCATTGAATGATGCTCTACTTGCAAGACTAGCAATAGCAATAACAAGGACTGAGGCAGCATGCCAAGGCCAAAGAAACAAGGAGCAAAAGCAGCAGTTAATTGAGTGGACAAGCAAAGGGGCAATCACCAGAGCGAATGGTTCCAAAACAAGATTGAGTAAATACTAAGAAATTTCACAGCACAAGCTACCAAAATTCGATAACCAAAATAAAATGAAAACAACTTGCCGAATGAGGGTTGTGCTTTGAGGTGAGTCAGATCATCTCGGTATCATTGTCTCCCCTACAGTGATGCTTTCTCTTAGACACGGATTACGAGATAATGACGATGTATTCAAATTCAAATTCAAATTCAAATCTCACGAACGATATTTGGGAATCGGGATCAGCGTTATCGATCAATCTCCAAGTAAAAATCAGCATACAGAAATCTACGAAATCTTCAACATCAAAGTGAAACGACGATAACAGAGGAACTCAAAAGGCTTCGATCGATGACTTACCACGTGAGATCAATCAAGCCTGGTGATCTGAACCAGAAGAAGAGGAGGGAGACAGAGCGAGGAGTCTTCTGTCTCACCCTCAAATCGATTCTCCGAGATCTACAGCAGAGAGGAGATGATGACGGCAGGGGCGATCGATTTTGTAGAGAGCAGAGTAGAGGAGGAGGAGGAGGTCCGGAAAGTATGAGCTGGACACTTGCCTTTTATCTCCGCCAAATATCTCCATTGACTGGAAGCAACAACTCACATTCCATTTCAAGGTGATACCCAACAACTCGAACTGCATCAAATTTTGAGGGGTTTTTATAGGAAGGTATGGATTCAAGGCATAACAGAAGAGAGAGAAGAATCGTTCCTGTTTCTACCTGAACATGCGACAGCTAGCCAGCTCGAAGATTCACGCCGAGGAGGAGGAAGAAGTATTGGACGGAAGAGACACTTGGCCTGCTGCAACAATCTCCCTAAGAAATCTCCGTCTCTGTGGATAGAAGAAACATGTGGAACGGGACGCAGGCAGTGGCGAGCGTTGTCGCTTGCGGAAATCCGGCACGCGTGCTCGGGAGGTGGAGGTAATGGCTGCTGCCCTACGCCCAGGAGCAGAGCACGCGGAAGGACCAGTCACGGCGCCATCCGTTACAGTGGCGCGTCCAAATACATTGAATAAGCATTTTTGTCGTGGGTGATGTGACATCCAACGGATATTTGAATTTGCACTCTAATTTTATCAATTCAGCGATTTGATCTGTGTATTTTAGTTAAAGCAAATCGACTGAGATTAAAAAGAAAAATAAAAAGAATAATTTTATTAATTTTAGCAAAAAAGATAAACTGTATCAAAATTGAAAATCTCACACGCACATTAGGATTTGGTCAACAATCTAAACGCAATTTATATATAATATTCCTTGATCAACGAGTTCTGATATATTGAAGAAATATTATGATTAATTATCCTAACTTGTTTGATTAATGGATTCCACAATTAGATTAGAGTTCTTCGCTCGTGAATTATTATATATTATAATATCAAAGGTGGAGTATTATCCGGCCTAATTCATTTTTTAAAATAGGCATCTCCGTTGACAAGATTTCTGATTTATGTTTTTTAAGTTTAGTATTGAGATTCATCTAACACAAGATCAGGATGATCTGATATGAAAAGAAAATTTTATTTAATTAAAATTTTATGCCTGGAGAGAGTTTTTTTTGCATATTTTAGTTTAAGATGCATTTCTTAAAAAATGTTCTAAGTTTGAAATTTTTTATAAAATATTTTAATTTAAATTTTTTCAGATAATATTATTTTTCCAAAATGATCATCTTACCCCTATCAATCATCGTTCTTTGCCTCACCGATTGCCCTCCCCTAGTTGCTTGTGCCTTAATACTCGAGTTACCTTTGATAATTATCCCCCTTTTATCTTTTGGTCACTTACGTCTTTATGTGCACATGAGCTAGCCCACTAGTTGCTCGACCGAATGGTTGCTTATGCTTCACATGTAGTTTGGATATCAATTATTGTTAGAGGAAAATCTTTGGTTGCTTATGCTTCACATGTAGTTTGGATATCGATTATTGTTAGAGGAAAATCTTTGGTGCCTGCTCAGTAGGCGCGGCTTGCCTTCGTGTCTGCTGGACGGGCACTGCTGGTGTAGGCCCGTGTGCACTAGTTCGCCCGTGGTCATCTCGGCGCAGGGGTGGAGCTCGGTTGGATGGGAGGAACCCTCGGGTCCGGCTCAGGAGGTCGGCTGCTAGCGTGGTGGAGCTCGGGTCGGGAATAATTATTTCAACTCGGGTCGGTAGTCGAATCCTGCATGAAGGTCGGGTCGGGTGGGGTTCCCGACGTGACCTCTTCGACGATCAAGTTAGTTCGATTGTCGATTTTTACGATCCTCCCCTCCGTAGAGGTGCAGGAGCTTTTATAGTAAAGGTTACGAGGCATCCGTACGTGAGGTCTCACTGTGCCTGTTGCTTACCATGTCGTCGTACTTCATCGCAGCCTTTGTGGTCCTTGCGGTGAGGTACGCGGCGTGCTTCGTACCACTGGGGAACGTCGGTCTTGCCCCCTTTATCCCTATCAGGTCGGGCAGGGGCCTGGGAGATGGCCCAACCGGATAAGGGCTCAGGGATTGACCCGAGCAGGGGCTCGGGAATTGATTCGACCGAGTAGGAGCTCGGGAACTGACCTTAGCGATTTTGCCGAGGGGTGATCTCGGGCACAAATCCTGGGGATTTGGCCGAGAGGGTGATCTCGGGCACAAATCCTGGGATTTGGCAGAGAGGGTGACCTAGGGCACAAATCTTGGAGATTTGGCCGAGAGGGTGGTCCCGGACACAAATCCTAGGGATTTAGCCGAGAGGGCGATCTAGGGCACAAATCTTGGAGATTTGGCCGAGAGGGTGATCTAGGGCACAAATCTTGGAGATTTGGTCGAGAGGGTGGTCTCAGGCACAAATCCTGAGATTTGGCCGAGAGGGTGATTTCGGGCATAAATCCTGGGGATTTGTGCCTAGGGGATACTTGTGTCGTGCCATTGTCATCATTTTTATTTAATACTATTATATATGTATTTTATTATTATTTCTCCTGCGTCGCGGTGCCCTCAATGCGGTGATGCATTTAATGCATTGGGTGGTTTGGGGCGGCGTCTTGTTTTGTCTCGGGAAGTTGAAACGACACTCTTGGACCCTATAAATTTCTTACAACCAGGTTGAGACCTCACTTACTCATTTTGCTCCTCTTCGCTTCTCCCTCGGGAATCCCTTAGCCACCGAGCGTCCCTTCGGTCGAAGTCTTTTTTGAACAGGTCGGAATGACCTCGGATTCTTCGAGTAGTGTTAGGGTCATCTCTTCCCCGGGGTCGGGAGGAGTGGGTCAGAGTGATCCTGAGGCCAGTCCCTCGGGAGCGTCTTCGGGGCCCCGTCGTCGGTCGACTCGAGGGCCCTGCGGGATCTGGAGGTCATGCAAACGGATCATGACCTAGATATGGCAGTGACCGAGGGGTCACTTGCCGTGATTAGGGAGCGGTACAGCATCCCGACCGAATATGAGTTGCATGTTCCGCAACCAGGGCAGCACCCCTTCAGTTCGGACGTGCCCGGTATGTGCGTCTCGGTGAATGCTTTGGAGGCCGATCTCTGGTTTCCACTGCATCCCCTTATAGAAGAGTGTCTTAGATGGTGGAGGATCTCCCCCAGCCAAGTAGCGCCCAACTCGTGGCGTTACCTGGTCATGTTTTTGGGCGAGTGTCGAGGGGCCGGGATCATCCCGACTCGGGATTTGTTCATGGCATGCTTTCGCCTTTGTAAAAATCGGGGCGGCTACTATCTTATCGCCCGAGTCGGTTTCCGGGTCAGCGGGGCACCTTCCAACAACAAAGGTTGGAAATCCCGCTACCTTTTCGTGAGTGGTCCGATCTGGGGGTTTAGGCTTGGTTGGTCGGCACACCCGATCAATAATGCCCCCCCCCCCCCCCCGTATTTATCCGAGGAGGAATTCGTCCTGGTCGACAAACTGAAGGGAATCCTTTCCTCTTCACGTGCGATCAAGGAGATGATCGAGCTTTGGCTGGTCAAGGCGGGTCTTAGCCCGGCCTTTAGGGGTATTGTTATTTTACCCTGTTTTAGCTTTTCAATTTGTTTTCTAACCTATAAGTCGGGATGTAGATAAGATGGATCTCAGCGAGCTACGCGAGATGCCCAAGGTGTCTAGCGGCAAGGCCCCCTCGACTCGTGCTGCCGAGCCAGCCCAGGAGGTCAGCGCTTCTCCAGCGAGGGAGACCCCGAAGGCCTCATCCAAATGACCGATCGATGCATCAACCAAGCAGGTCGACGATCTAGCTCGACGGTCAAAGAAGGTGAAGGTGCTGACAAGGAGACACAAGTCTCGGCATGGCGAGGGGAATCTCACTCCTGCTCCAAGGGCAAGGAGTCAGCAGCACCATAGGAGGAGCTCGAGACGCCCGCTGAATCCGATGAGGAGGGCGCGTCGTCGGTTCACCACCGCTCGAGGTCCATGAAGGACCTCTTCAAGACCAAGGTTCACAAGGACGATGCGGGGTACTACACCCTGCATATGTCCGATCTGGGCCATCAAGACCCCGACAAGGAAATGAAGGCTAGGTGGAGGGGGTTGAAGAACTCGATAAAAATCTGGAATGATTCGTCGGCCGCTGAGGAGTTCGAGAGGGGACTTCTCCACCCTCAGCTGGCACGGGAGCTATACACGCTCCCCTCGGAAGTCTTGCTAGCCCGGGCTGCCAAGGAGATGGTTCTGGTAAGTTCCCGACCCTTGTTTCGGCGTCGCTAGTTTTCCTCTTAATTGGGTTTTTACGATTGTCGTTCTGTGCAGAGCCAACATTTCCAGATGGCGCTCTTTGACCGAGTCCATGACGCAGGCCGGTTAAGTATGTTCATGGACTATAGGATCTCTAACCTTCAACAGGAGCTCGACGCCCTAAAGTCTAGAGGGGGTCCGAAGGCGGTCGCCAAGGTCGAGGAGCGAGCTTCCGAGCTAGAGCAAGAGCTCGGGAAAACCAAGCTGTCACAGACTTAACTGAATTTGCCTAAGCCGTGCGGCACCCTTGCGGCCCTCCCGAAGACTTAGCTGAAATTGCCTAAGTCGTGAAGCAACCTTGCCCACTGTTCTGGACTTAGCTGGGATTGCCTAAGTCATGAAACGCCCAAAGCGTTATCCGTCCGCACAGGGTCAGCCCTCTTACAACCTCTTAAGGTCCCGTAGGACCTGCAAAGAAGAAGTTGATTAGCTTAGAAGCGAGCGACGGACACGTCTCGACGTCTCACAAAGTGGAAAGCTATACAAGCAATTTGTTGAACACCTTGAGTGCAGCTGAGAAAAGAGAGAACGAGAGCGAAATAGGACTTTGGAGGGTTGTAGGAACGGTTGCAAGTCCGCAAACGACGGTTCCTAAGGTATCGAACGCAAGACAAGTTCAATTGCTGATGAACGCCTACGCCCGACATATACCCGGAGCCCCATCCAGCCCGGTGCCACCCGGGGGGTTCCAAGGTGCTGAAATGGCTGACATTTCGCACCGCTCAGAAAGGTTACCGTGACACACGAAAAAGACCCAAAAATAGGGCTATTTTGGCTCTGTGCAGCGAACGACCGTTCTGCAGCCTTCTACACTACTTTCGCTCATATTTCTTAGGTAAAAACACATAAACTCAAGGCAAAATAAGCTGCCAAACATATGTACAAACAAGAAAAAGCAACGAACGGTTCACGGGGCGAAGATGTTGCGGTTGAGCGACGTCCGTTCGTGACAAAGCGGGAATGGGATGAGGCGCTCCAATGGCTCGAGGCCTCCGAGAAGGAGCTGACTGAAGTCCGAAGCAACTTAGCTAAGATTCAGAGGTTGCTGAAGGAGGCGCGGGTCAGAGCTCGGAAAATGGACGACGAGCTCTTACAATCCGTAAAGGCTTTGGAGAGCGCCCGAGCCAAGCTACCCAAGCAAGCGGTTGACCGCTATAAGGAGTCGACCGGCTTTAAGGAGGGGCTGAAGTGGATGGGCCGAGTCACTTACGAGTACGGGTATTGGGTGGCATTGGCCCGCTTCCACGCTCTACACCCGGACTTAGAGGTGGAGGAGGACCCCTTCACCATCTATCCTGAGGATGATCTGGCGCCGATGAAGAGGCAGCAGGTGTTCGATGACTCGGACCCGCCCGAGTCCTGACTATGTAATTCACTGATTGTTATTTTGTAATTCGGGTCGGGAAAAGCCTTATTTTATTCCCGACGTCTTTTGTAATCACATTTTCATCAATACAACTCGGAGCTCTTTCTTTCCACATTATGGGTAGAATTTTCGTAGATTTGAAATATGCCAAGTTATGGGTAGCACTCGCCCCTCTGCTATTGCTAGTGTATAAGTCCCTTCTCGGACAACATCCACGACTCGGTAAGGACCTTCCCAGTTCGGCGCCAGCTTTCCGCGAGACCGAGTCGGGTCACTAACCTCAGCTTTCTGTAGCACTAGGTCACCCTCCTTGATAAGTCGAGGGCGCACTCGACGGTTGTAAAGCTTGGCAACATCCCTTTTATAAGCCAGCGTCCGCAGATGAGCGTCGGCTCGCTTCTCCTCCAACAGGTCGAGGTTTTCGCACAGCTATCGGTTGGATGCCCCTTCGTCGTGGGTTTGGATTCGGAGGGTCGGGAAAATCACCTTAGGAGGTAATACGACCTCGGTTCTGAAAGCCAGGCTATATGGGGATTCCCCTGTTGGGGTTTTTGGAGTTGTCCGAGATGCCCAGAGTATGCTCGAAAGTTCCTCCACCCAAGTTGTCGGGGCTCCAGAAATCCTTTTCTTCAATCCTTCGAGAATGGCTTGGTTTATCACCTCGGCAAGTCTGTTGGCTTGGGGGTGGGCGACCGAACTAAATTTCAGCTGGATGCGATAGCTTCGACAAAATGCCTTGAACTTCGCATTGTTGAATTGCGCTCCGTTGTCTGTGATTATGACTTTAGGAAGGACGAACCTGGTTATGATGTTTTTCCACATGAATCATTCTACTTGATTTTCGGTAATGGAGGCCAACGGCTCGGTCTCGAGCCATTTAGTGAAGTAATCAACTCCCACTATTAGGAACCTCTGTTGTCCTTAAGCTGGGGGAAGGGACCGAGGAGGTCTATTCCCCATTGGGCGAAAGGCCAGACACAGTCGACGGTTGCGAGTGGCACCATTGGTTGGTGCTGGATCCGGGCGTGCTTCTGGCATGGCTTGTAGCTTTGTACATAGGTCTGAGCATCCTTATGCAGGGTGGGCCAATAATAACCTTGCGTGAGGATCTTGTGCGCCAAAGTCCGTGCACCGACATAGTCTCCACATATTCCTTCATAGGTCTCGGCTATGGTAGTGCACGCTTCGATCAGATTCAAACACCGAAGCAGTGATCGACTAGAATAAATAAAATTAAATATTTTATTTTTATAATTATAAAAAATTTATAAAAATAATATGTAATTTGCCCGTTATTTGCTCAATCAAGTTTTCTAAATATAAGTAGTCCAAACAAATTGTCAAAAGTATTAGCTGGCCAAAATTAATTTAGTCGAAATTACGTATTGAATTAAGCGTAGCCGATTTTAATATAATAATAATTACTTAAATTATAAATAATCTAAATATATAAAAGAACATTTTCAGAAAAAACATGCTGAATAAAAAATAATAATAATAATGCAAAACAAAGCACGGGTCAACGTCGCGGAACCACCTTTGATTGGCTTTGTGCGCGTCCACTGATTTCCGCCCCCAAAACGCCTCTGTTGGTGGGTTTCATCGATCATCTCGGCACGCCCAATCGATCGCAGGTGGTCAACCCATCGGAATCCATGGACTCCCCGCAGCGCCATCCTCCTCCATCGCCATCTTCATCGGCGAGGCCCTTCGACCTCGAGGTCACCGTCGTCTCCGCGAAGCACCTCAAGAACGTCAATTGGCGAAACGGCGACCTCAAGCCCTACGTTGTGGCCTACCTCGATCCCGATTGCCGCGTCGCCACCAAGCCCGACGACGCCGGCTCCACTCGCCCCGTCTGGAACGAGCGCCTCGCGCTTCCCCTCCCCCTCCCCTCCTCCGAAACCCTTCTTTTCCTCACACTCGACGTCTTCCATTCCAAGCCCTCCGAGACCCCCAAGCCCCTCGTAGGCACCGCCCGATCCCCCCTCAAGGACCTCCTCGACCCCGACACCTTCACAGTCGGCGGCGGCGTCGACGGCCCGGCCTCTCCCATCCGAACCCTCGAGCTCCGCCGCCCTTCCGGCCGTCCCCACGGCAAGATCCGCATCAAGCTCGCCATCCGAGAGCGGCCCTGCCCCCCGCCCGACCTCCATCCCCATCCCCATCACCACTTCCCCCCTCCCCTTCCCTCTTCCAGCTATTATTACTCCTCCAACGCTCCCCCCTTCCCTTCTCCTTCCCCCCCTCCTCCTCCTCACCCGGCTAGAGATTACCGCACCTTTACTCCCCCGTCCCCTCCTATTCCTCCTTACGGCCACCCTGTGCCGCCTCGGCCCCAGCCCCATTCCTCGCAGTACCCCTACGGGAACTACTCTGATCCCTACACTTCTGGATACTATTCCCCTGCTCCTTACTACTCAGCACCTCCGGCTCCGGCTCCGGCTCCTGCCCCTGTCCCTGCCCAGACCCATACATACTATGACCAGACGTCCGGCTACGGGGGGCCATCAGCACCCACGGGCTACACATCAGGCTTTTCTGCTTATGATCATAAGCCAAAAGGGGGCAGAATGGGAGCGGCTACAGGCTTGGCGGTAGGGGCGGTGGCTGGAGCGTTAGGAGGGTTGGCGCTTGGGGAAGGACTGAAATATGAGGAGGAGAAGATCGCTGAAAGGGTGGAGAGCGATGTCTGTGCAAGAGATGATTACAGTGACTATCGTGCAGACTATTAAAATAGCTGCTTTCTGTTTACCAGACAGGACTTGGAGTTGAAAGAGGGGAAGATGAATAAATGATGCCGATTTCAGTGCTGTTGGTTTCTTATCTCTGACTATCATGTATTTGTTGTCTTTGCAGTCCATCTCAGTGATCAACGGACTAAGGTGTGTTATTGTGAAGTTCTCATGCTTTTAGTAGAATGGAGATTATGATACTGTGCTTGTCTAATATATATATCTCAGTCATTGTTATTGTTTTGTTGTTGTTGGATCTCTGGTCATGAAGAGGTTATTCTTTTTTGTTTGTCATTTCCTTCATAATATTAGCTTTTCCACCGTTCTTCTGTCATATATATATACCTTGACATTAATTTGACTTTTGTTTTCTTGTGTCTTTATTATTTTTGTCAAGTTTTGATTATATAGGTTCTGGTGTAAGTCAGCAAATGTCATCTATTAGTTGCTAGTCAAGAAATATTGTAGAAGTGAAGATAATTCAATCTTATGGTACATTTTGATTTCAGATCATGCAACTTTGAGGTCTGATAATCTGAAGTGTCCATAGAAAATAACTATACTTCTTTCTGAAGCATGTTAGACTTCGTTGAACGGCGATTAGGGGAATGCTTGTTCATGATTTTGAGTTGATCTATAGTGCATACGGAGGAGATTTTTGTTAATCTTTTTTTACTTTGAGGTATAATGAAGTCAGCTTCAGAAAAGCTATTTAGTTTGTTTCTGTAAAAATGTGGTTTTCTTCAAGATTATGGTTAAATCATACAAGAAATGCACACAAACAATATTTCTCTTGGCATATGATCTTATACCAATACGGTGTGAAGATAGCTATGTTATCTTAATAGTGTGATTTTGGATATTTCTTTTTATTAGGAATCAAGGTAGGTAACCGTTTTTAGGGGAAGATTGTGGATAAAGTTTGATGCACTGAGCTGAGGAGAAGGGTCTCACAAGAATTGTGTAATCGTAAGGGTTTCCAATCTAAGGCATGGAGGTGTTTATGACTAACAGATGTGGCTTATTATATTTATTGAGCAGTGTGGTGACCTGTCATTCATGAGGTTGCTAATGGAGTCAATATATGCAGATGTGGTTGTCTTTTTGTCTATCCTGTTTGGCCATGTAATTCTGAGGTTGTAGAGCCACTGCATGCCCATATGGTTCTGTTACAAACACAGAGGGTCTATATATATATATATATATATAATATTAAATTTCCTATCACATAAATGGACTATACCACCAAATTTTTATCATTTTGATCTCATGCTTAGAGTTCTTAGTTGGCATGATCATACTGGTCCAATAGTATTGTGCTTGTTGTGTATATGTATATTTCTCTGTACACCTCAAGTTTGTTAGTGAGACACTTTGACTACCAGAACACCGCGATCACCTTTAAGAAGATTGTTAGTCTACATATTGGAACCAAGGGTGCCATATGAAATTAAAACCCTTTTATTTGATTAAGGGATTGAAAGAGTTATTTTGAGTTTGGCAACTGTTTTTATCAAATTTATGGGCCATATAATGATGTTTTTAGTGTATGATTGAACAAAGATTCCAATATAAGATATGTATACCTGAAAATGTAGTTTGATGTCAAGGAGATCAACCACAGTTGTTAGGCTCTTGACAAGCCAACTATTTGGTTGGTTGACTAGTATCTTTTTTGCCATTGGAATTTAAAAGCAATATTACTTGTCCAAGAAAGAGTATTCAATTATCCTTTTGTTGTTTCTGATAAAGTTTTCTCAGGTCTTCCTCAAGGTCCTTTCACACCATTAATCCTATTTTTGTTGGCACTTAATAAGCCTATTGTCAAATAAACATTACAAAGAAGAAATGAGACACTCAGATGGCATACGGTGAGAAATGCTTATGGTCCAAAAGAAATAGTGTGGTAGTTTTGGAAGAAGAAATGAGAATATGCATGATAACATGTTAAAAGGAGAAGACCAGACAGCTCTGTGCTGGTTGCAGCAATGTTTAGAATAGTTCGAGTTGTATGTATCATTCTGCATCTATTCGTTGGTTAATGTAACAATTTACTTATAGGCTCTGAAGCCATGAATAATATCACCAAACCTTTCCCTCGTGTTTTCTTTTGCCTCTAATCTTCCATTTTACTTGGGTATAGTCATGTATGTCGGGTTGCAAATTGTGTGAAAAAAGATTTTCTTTGGCTTTGATCATCTTTCTTTTAGGTTCATATAGGCTTTTTATTCTGATTTTGTGGATGAATATTTGCTCGCAAGTTTTCCGAAAGTATTGCTCTCAAGGGAACAGATCCCTTGTTGTCTACGGAGTTAGTTAACGAGAAGATGGAAAGTTACTCTCTTTCTCCTTTACTTTTCTAAACTTTTGATCTAGATCATCAAGGCTTCTGGATGCTTATAAATTGTTCTCTTTTTCTATTCTTCATGGTCTTTCTCGAGGAAAAGAACTATACTAGATGACCATGGCTGGTTTTTGAATGACTTGCTTTGTTCTTTTATCTCCTTGGAACACTGCAAGCTCTATAATATATGGTTTCCATGGTTTCTTCAGTCATTGCTATGCTTTTGTTACTTGATGGATGTGTTTTTTTTGTTTGAAGATGTTACTTCTCGTGAGACTTTTGTGCTTCATTTTATCACACCAGTTCTTCTCCATTTCTTGGAACTTTCCATGCTTGGATTCTTTCATATCTAACTCTTATATGTTTATTTGTTAGATCTTTTTAGGTTGTTTGTCTTCCTGCATTTACGTGTAAAAGAATAGGCAGGGAGTAGATTTTGGTTGGATTGGCTCTGACTTAATATTTCTTTTGCTCTTAGAAAAAGAGTAGCTTACTACTGATCCCAGAAACGTCAAATAGAAACATAAGACTTCCTTACCTCAACAATAGTGGACAAGACCCAACCTCCCTCCACAGCAAGCAAGGAAGACTAACTTAGAAGACAGGAGATTGAGATTGATTGCTGATAAAATATAAATCCTAGGTGGCTGCTGATGAGTTTTGTTCCAAGTCGACCCAATGCAATCACGTCGTCTTAGAGAACGCTCAGCAGAACAATCTGTTGTTTGTGTTGGGAGTGGCGTGTGCTGCTGCTACGCCTTCTCCTTCTCTTTGTCCTCCTCCTCCTCCTCCTCCTTCTTGGGGCGGACCCGGCCATCGGTGCCGGCGAGCAGGCCGTACTTGTCCTTCCTTGTGAAGTTGGTGCACTCGAAGCCCAGCGTGCTGGCGAGCACGCGCTGTATGTAGTTGGCGACCTCGATGGGGGACTTGCCGCCGGCGCAGGTGAGCTCCTTGGGCAGCTGGTTCAGGAAGGTGATCTCGTAGGTGGGCCGGGGGTTCATGAAGAAGAAGTAGGGGTCGAAGAGCTTCCACCCCCTGGCGCTCGTGCCGTGGAACATGCTCTGCGTCGTGTTGATGGCCACCGGCACGATCCGGTCGGTGAGCTCCGCGAACAGGGCGCTAAACCTCAGCAGGAACGGCTCCCTGCACGTCGTCCCCTCGGGGCAGATCACCAGGTCGCCTTCCTCCAGCAGGCGCTTGATGTGCTCCGCGTCCTTGTCCCTCTCCCGCGTCAGCGCCACGGCCTTGATCGGGGAGATGAGCTCCGAGAACCTGCTGATGCTGTAGGTGACGCAGCTGATCTTGCGGCGGAGGGCGACGGCGGTGACGATGGGGTCCAGCACCGTGCGGTGGTTGCACACGAAGAGCACGCCCGGGTGGCCCTTCTTGGGCGGCGGCGGCGGCGTCCCCTTCACCACCAGGCGGATGCCCATGATCCGGTAGTTGTGGAACACGATGCGCTCGGGGAGGGGCAGGTTGATGTACACCCGGAGGAGCGACAGGGCGAAGCCCAATGGCATCCACAGGTAGGTGAGCAGCGCCACCAGGGGCGTCGGCCGCTGCACCAGGCGGCCGTCGTGGAGGACCACCCGGTTCAGGAGCTGCATCTTCGGCACCGGAGTGCATTTGGTGTGCGGCGCCACGTACGCTTCCTGCAACCAAATCCATCAGAGCACAGATGCTGCCTTGTCGGATAGTAATAAGATCGAGTCTATTACATACAGCTAATTATAATACGGACGTGAGGGATCGATTTATTTCTTGAATCATTCCTGACCTACTTTTGAATGCCAATTTATTGCCTCACTCCAATCATTCACGACTCTTGCCATGTGGTTCTTGTTCAGTAATAAATAAGAATTATGATGATATTTTTTTTTTATAAAAAAATAAATGACGAAGATAAAATATGCAATACATTATTAAACAATTAAGTCAGCTAATAACACTACTAACTTCGATGGGTTACTATTGCACACATGCAATAATCTATTGCATGCTTTTTACATAAAAGTACTAAGACACAATTATGTGTAAAGAAATAATGTGTTCATGCCGCAAGAAGAGCCTCAGTTCAATCCAATTACCTAAATCTACCTTCGTAATCTATGTTGAGGAGTGAGTTGGGGAGCAAACCTTGCAAATGGACATGAAGTCGTGATCGGTCTCCCTGTCGCCAATGCCCACGTCAGGCGAGCTCGCCCCGAACTCCATCTCGACGGCCTTCTTCTTCAGGTCCCCGACGAGCACTCCGGGCTTCTTGATGAACCCGGTGGCTCGCCCCGACTTGGTCACCTCCAGCTCCGTCCCCAGCACCTTGTCGGCGCCGAGGAAGCTCTTCACGAAGGGCTCCACCATGACCGTGGGGTTGGCCGTCACCACGTACCTCCTGCCGAAGGAGCTGAACACCCTCCACGTCTCGGGGTGGACGTCCTCCGCGTAGAACCTCGGCAAAACGGAGCGCGCCACCATCTCGATGTCCCTCACCTTTATCCTCGCGAAGGAGATGAACACCAGAATTTGTACGGCCAGCGACTCCGAGAAGAACAAGTAGATGACGTACACCACCGGCACCGACAAGAGGAGGAGGAGTCCCCTCAGGAGGCTGCCGGCTTCGATGGCCATGAGCATGAAGTAAGGGAAGGCGCTGCTAGATATGAGAAGCGTGCCGTCGAGATCCGCCGCCACAGTCTGCCCCAGCCTTCCATCGGAGCTACACTGGTCGATGTTCTTGAACCTGGGACAACCCATCGCCGGTGGGTGGTCTTGGGATCGAGGAGTTTGCCTGATGGATCACCCGGGGAGAGGGGAGAGGGGGGGTATAAATGGGGGGATCGGTAGGCCACACTGCGCGAGAAAGCCCACTTGCTCCAATGTCACTCACTGGTTTCATCTACGCAAGTCACCAACAACAAAAAGGACGGACGTATGCGGAGGTGGCCGTCATGGAAAGGCAGGTGCGGCTGCTCTCCGTTTTCTCACCAGCGTTTGGAAGCATGGATGTCAGCATCAGAATTCTTTTGTTGTCACCACTGGCGGTCGACCTCCAGCGGCACACGAATCATCCGTCCGCTTCGCCCTGCGGCCGCAGCGGGCCAAGCCACCCGCTGCCCCCCCACCCACCCCCAAGCATTAACTTGGAGCCACCAACCCACGAGACCAGAGAGAGGGAAAGCGAAAGCAGTCTGATGCGACGAGGGATTTGTTGGTTGGGAAGTAGCGGAGTCTTGCGTTAGCCATTAATGGCGTGTTATTACTGTCACATGCATGGCCTCCCTGGGAGGAGGAGACCCCTCTGCCCAAAAGCATGGCACCCTAACAGCTCAGAGGAAGGATGATGGGTGGGACTTCACAGTGGCGGCCGGCCCCATCTTTCAATGTCCAACCTACAAAAGAAGACAGTGATTGCCACTAACCTTCCGGTGACCGACGTTGAAAGAGGAGGGGGGTTCAACTTTCTGTGGGTGACATCTCTTGCCGTTCCATAGTTTAACTGGAAATGTAGTTAACCAAACTTACCAGCATTCAGGTGACCAAATGCCTCGATTCACTTTTTGGCAGAAGCTAAGTTTAGAGTTAGCGATCTGTCAGATATATATCAGATGGTAAAAGCTGATAGTTTTTTGACTTCGAAGCTGACGTGGGTAACATATTTTTGCTTGCTTGATGACCCAATCTGTATATAACAGAAGTTAGGATGGGTGGAAGAAGAAGAAGAAGAAAAAAAATAAAACAATGGAAAAGAAATGTCCACAGTTTATATGTGTCACAATATTTAGTATCTGCACATATTGTCATAAAAAAAGATGGGTCTTTGCTTATACACCCTATGGAATGAAATGTAGTACAGGTACATGGGGCCACAGTGTTAGAGAGAGGAAATGTATTGTCATGAATTATGTCAAGTACAAACACATGTATAGCAAGCAAGTTATGTAAAGTACAAAGAGCTGTATTAAAGCACTGGCATAAATTTCAAGACTAAATTAAATTCAAATGACCAAGAAGTCTCAAGGACCAATTAGGAATTAGGGCTGAGACACATCCCCAATTCTTAAATCAATTTGGATTCCTCCAATAAGCATATGGACCAGGGCTTAAATTAGGGCTTGGGTTCCCTAGTAAACAACACAGGGTTTCTTAATCCATCACTAGTAATGGATTATTTTAACTCAGATTTCTCCAGGCAAATTATAGTTGGTGAGAGATCAAAACCCAGCCCTACCATTGGAATCAAACACCTGGGCCACTGTGTTAGGTAAGGATGCTTTGACATTAAAGGATTGAGGTGGTCCAAATGGCCCTAATTAATACTCAGACATAGAAGAAGAGATGAATGCCACCATTACCGCGTTTGTGGGGATGCAATGCCACTTTATACAGCTCCAAGAAGATAACCCTTCCCTTCCCTTCCCTTCCCTTCTCTGGATCCACAGCTGCACATGCCAAACTCACTTGTATCAGTAATCTGATGTATTGATGAGGCATCTTCAAATCCCAGCTCATGTTCCTGTTAGGAGTACTTCGTCTGGTCGCCATGCATGAAACCAAAACTACAACCTTTATTTGAAAACTTTTGACGCAGCATTTCAATGTAGAGTTGCGGAAATGTAGGCCAGCTCCAGTACTCCTACATCCCCTGACGCAAAACATTTCGTTCTCGGGTATGTTCGGAGTCTCGGAAGGGTTCATTCAGCGACTTCAATATCTGCGCCGCCGCGGGTGTTGGAGAAGCCACATTGGGGGAAAAATCTTGGTTCCTTTCATGAAAAGCGCCACCTTTTGCGACTGAACAACCTTATCGATCGTCGATTTCATCTCCGGACTCAACGCTGAAGCAAAATCAAATAGGTAATTCGACAGACGACCTCCAAGATCAACAAAAGATTGGAACTGATGGCTGGCAACATTTGTCCTAGGGTTAGAAGAAATTATCTATCAACACGCAAATCAATTGAACCGACAGGCTACGGGGCGATTGAAGGAACGAGGCCTTACCGGAGAAGCACCGGGCGGAGAGGGAAGCTCCCGGCCCCTTGAACCGAAACCGCCGGGGCCGAGCGACGAGAGTTGCGCCACGTCTTCCATTGTGCGGCATTCTGCTCCGCTCGGGGTCCAACATACTGTGCGGCCCAATTATAACCCAAATGTTAACATTACCTTATGCGACCCAAATGTTTCAGCCGGCCCAATTGAACCCAAACTCAAGTGCGATCCGATCTAGTCGAACCATTCTCCTAATTGGTCCTAATCTTGCTCACCCAACCAAACCCTCTCAATTAATGTAATGTTCTAATAAATTAAAGCAATGCAATTAGGCAAGACTAGCTAAAATCCCTAATCAACATTAAAATCATAATTAGGATGCAGTTAATATCTGGTTGGAACAATTGCCACAGCGACGCGAGCCGTAACATTAATTAGGAGTCACGTCCGTAGACGTGATAAATTCGATCCAGTTAGGATCATAAATTAATGGGACATATAACATAAAATAATGTGGATTAAGCCGAATGCAACGCTCATTTACTATATACTTCATGAAACCAACCCATAGCATCACGAAGAGAAATGGTCATGCATATGTTATGCGACTCGTCGCCATATATACATACCATCTTTCTATCGACATATCGCGTGGTCTTATCCGCGTGCGTCTCCGAGATTGAGAAGGCAAGAGGGAAACCGAGCAAGAGATAGAGAGGCGGTCGTTCGCACGGCCCATGGAAGGGAAACAGGGCACGGCGGCGGTGCTGGCTCCACCGAGCCCTCCTCCGGCGAACCCCGTTGCGCAGCTGCAGGCGCGAGTCAAGGAGCTGGAAATCGGGTTCCGGGCCTGGCTGGCGAAGCAGCCCACTGCCATGGAGGCGGCCATCGTCACCGCCACCAGCGCCGCCCAGGGCGCTTTCATCGGCGCCCTTATGGGATCTCTCACTTCCGACGCCTCCTCGGCCATCCCTACACCACCTTCCAACGCCCCCGGCCTCAACCCCGAAGCCATGGCCTCCCTCAAGCAAGCGCAGGTTTCTCTTAGTTCCACGTTTCCCCTCCCATCTTTAGATATTACGGATGTGATTCGAATTTATGGTCTCATCTACTGATTTCTCGGATAGTGATGACACCCCGCTAGATTTCTAGCTAAAACATATGCGAAATCAGTATGCTTCACACTAGAGTGATTTCCTCTTGTCTTCAAGATATATACTTGTTGGGGGAGTTCTTGTAATGGGTAATCGAATATACTTTTCCTTATCGAGGTATTGGGTACTTCAGATAGATCTTTTGTGTCATTGCTCAATTTTAGCATTGCGCATTTGACAGTATTTAGGGTCTCTATTTCTGCACTGTCTTAGATTTTACTTATGCTGATTCTTAACCCTTTCCATCCTAGCACATTATCATTGTTGCTTTGTCACACCCATAGTGTATAGATACCTACAGATGATGTCAATAACAGGACTGTGGCATGAACTGCAGGCGTTTGCAGGTGGCCCGTTGGTGCAAGCTCGTAATTTTGCAGTCATGACAGGTACTAATGCAGGCATATCATGCGTGATGAGAAGAATAAGAGGGGTGGAGGATATGCAAAGTAGGTGAGTTCACTGGCACCTTTCATGCTTATTGGTCGATCCTTTTCATGCTTATTGGTCGATCAACTTTAAGTTCATAATGTTTTAACTCTGTGAAATAACTCAAACGTGGTTGGATGAAAAATAAGGTCTCATCTGTTGCTTTTTTCTTGTGAGCCTCATGTTTCTTCGATTAGGGCCACACAAAGAACTACTTGTGGATCAAAGAGGTTTGTTAGTAAATTATGAGTGTTGATTAGAGATATTACAGCTATGCATGGATGCATAATCTTGAAAGCACCACTAAAATAAAATGATCAGTTGAAAGAAGCAGCATTTGTTGAGTAGCAATGGTCTTATGCAACTTTTCGCCTTTCTTATCAAAAAAGTTTATTTTGTTGAGAACATTAATTGATGTAGAGTGCATTATCAGTGAAGTGTTCGACAAAATTTGGAAGCAAATACTTAATTGTTGTGAAATCCTTGTAATTTGGGTGGGTATTGATAGACAAACAGGTATAAGAGCCAAAAGTAAAAAGAAATAAAGAGTTTGAAGTTTGGAGAGTTTAGCAAATGAGAGACAAATTGGGGAAAAAGGTAATGACCAAGGAAATGAGTAGGAGAAGAAAGGTGACATAAACTTAGAGGGGAATGGATACAAATAGGCAGCAAGAGTTAGCAGCACAATCTAGTAAGGTTCGCCGTACCGGTCCATACCGGCATACCGAGATTTGGTTGGTATGGTATGGTACACCGGTACCACTCGGTTTGCCTGGGCATACCGAGTGGTACAAAAAAATAATACTTTAATGATAAAAATATTTTTTTAATACCTGAAAAATGAGAAAAAATTGGGTTAGGGTTTTTAAGATAAAAATTTTAGATTTATATTTGGTATAGATTCAATAATATCAATTTAAATTAGGCAAAAATAATGTTATATATCTTTTTCGAGCTTTGAGGAACAGTTTTGTATACATTACAGAACGTCGTTTTGTTGATATTGAATTATTTGCAGAAAAAATGATTTGAATTGTTAGATTATTGCTTTACAACATAAAATTTAAGATTCAAATGAATTAAATAATCACATATATAGATATACCTGATTGTTGATTCTACCACCAAAACGAACGACGAGCCTCTACTGGTGGTGGATTGGGATCCTCAATCCTATGTATTTGCATATCAATATGATATGTTTGTTGGACCTAATCTTGAAATTGATCCCACGATATAGTGTATTGATACATCGTATGTCATTAGTGTATCAATGTGGTGATGATTGTAGGTTGATCGTCATGAATTATACGTGTCCGAGGTGGCTCCTGAGGCATATATTGGTGAATGTCGGAGCTTCTACTTTCGCTACTGACTTGTTGTTTTGTATCATATTGTTGATGAGAGAAGAATGACCAACTATCACTGTACTATTGTCGGCCGTAAGATTCTCCATAATACGACGGCTGTGAATACGATGAGCTTTGTTCTGTGTAGACACCTTGTAGGCTCTGTCGCATATGCTCAAATTCATACACTACCTTCTCCTTCCCTTTTCCCTTCCTCGTATAAACATGACCAGTACATTGTCAAGCTCCGTGATCTGTGTCTTGTGTGGCATGTATAAAATGCTGCTCCTAAATCCACGCACCACCCTCAACTTGTGTAGTCGATAAGTATGACTCCCCAACATCACCGCCATTATCGGTTGAGGAACTGCTATCCGTGTTTGTATCATGTCCCTGGATCGATTGTGAAGCTGTTTCATCGCCTGATTCTATTCTTTCCAACGGTGTGGCAAATGCTACTGCCTTCCCCTTTTCTTTTGCCTTTGCACGCTGAGCGGTCGACTGCGATAATTGGGTGGCTGATGTTGATTGACTCCTTCCACCTTGTTCTGATTGAGGGGGATCTTTTCCACCTGTTGGGGATGTGCTTCCTCTTCTTCTATTGCCTCGATGATAAAATATGAAGGGCGTTGAGGATCTCCTGCCTCATCAAGTAGAGGATCCTCTTGGTTCTCCACCGCTTCGACCCACTCTAACATCGTCTCTGAATCTTCGTTGTAGAGCTGGAGGTCAATGGGTTCAATATCTGGTTCCTCTGGCTCCTTATCTAGCTCAGCACATCGCAACCTTAGCCGTAGGTTATAATGAACAAATACCTCTCTAACCGTCTATATGAGAGTCTGTTGCAGACCTTTGTGTGAATCAATGTGAATGTTGACCAATACGTTCGCAACCACTAGACATTGTCGTTTGTGAAAGTACACAAATGACAACTTTCCTTAAATGTGGTGTGTCGCCTCCAAATCGTATCCACCACTCGATTGCAAAAAGATATAAATAAGACTTTATTAGTATAACAAATAAGTAACATAAAATATAATTGACAATCAATATGTGTAATTTATTCTTACTAGGATCTATAGTGTACCGACTTGATACAGCTACAATGTCGGAGAATGAACCAATTGTGTCTCGGAGATATCGACTCTCCGTAAGAGCCTTGGCTGCATTGGTAACGTTTGACAAGATTCGATATACAACATTTCTTAGTGCCATTAGTGAATCATTATGTGTTCTAAGGGCATATTGATATTGAATTGCTGGATTTAGATAATACGCTGCATGACATAATTTTGTTAGTATAATTTTTAATTATATAAAAAATATAAATTAAATTATTCTGAACACGAATTTATCTTCATTATGGATATCTTTATCTATATGAGCTTTAGTGCGACGATCAATTATTGGTACATATTGGTCAGCCTTAAAATCATTTCTAAATGCTTTTCTGGCCTCCTCTCTTGCTGAAATCAACATATATTTAAGATACGACATTTGTGGGCGCTTTTCCATATCAACCTTACGGAGAACAATATAAAGTGGTTCAACACCTTTTATGATTTCAGCCACAGTCTCCCAAAATCTAGATGAAAGAATGGCTTTTTCTATCTTCTTTCCATCGCTCGATCTCGAATATCTAGAATCGGACCACTCTTGTGAGGTGACCATTGCCTTCAAGTCATTCTTCTTTTGCTGTAGTGACTTTAATGCAATGAAATTAGTAGCAAACCGAGCGATTCTGGGTCGAAGTATCTCACCATTTACGTACTTTTGCATTAAGCCATGGACCCAATGATGATTATATACAAACTTTGTTATTGATTGTGCTCGAGCTACACACTTCTTGATCATGTCCAACTCACCAATATCTTTCAGCATTAGATCTATGTAATGAGTTGTACATGGAGTCCAAAACAATGTGTCTTTTTTCAATTAATTGTATACCAGTTTTCTTGAAATTTGTTCCACGGTTATTATTTGCACAACATACTGTTGTCTAATCTTGTCTACAACACTATCCATCAAATACTCAATATAATTTAAATCTTGGATCTTGTTGGAAACATTGACTGACTTGTGAAACACTACCTTCTATTGTAATAAATTAGAAAGTTGATGATACTCATTCTTGCTGCCCTGTCCAACTGTCGCACATCAATGCCACCCCATATTCATCTCATTGTCTCTTGAAGGATTTTATCCAATCCTTTAGTTCTGCCACCTCTTCGTCTAAAGACACACCGTGAATCTCCTTTGGTGTTGGAGGTTGGATCCATGGACTTGACTTTTGAATGGAGGACATCATACTCTGATAATATGAACCTTTTGCTGTGTTTGCTGAAATTCTGTGAAAGTTGAATCATTTCGAAATTGCCTTCTCAATATCTCTTTTTTTTTGTATATGCATCATCAATCCGTGTTTGTTTCGCTGTTTGTGGTGGATAGGCTTGCAGATCGATATCAAACAATATCTGGTGCAGATCTCCTGCGAAGACCTCTGATCAAACCACGAAATCCACCATGCCGTATGCTACTAGTTCAGCAAATTGAGAAGGAGATGTTGGTTGCCTCATGCTAGCCAACCTTTGTATTCCACTACCACCGCCACGTTCCCATTGTGAGTGAGGTTGTCGATGCCTTATTGCTTCATCGGTCATAAACTGATCCTCTAAAGATGCACGAATTCCAGTTGTGAGATCTGGGTCGACATCATCGCTACGACCCTCAAATTGATCATAACTGGTTGTTGCACAGCCCTACTATCTTCTTCCTCAGCTATTGCCTTCTTTTATAATGTTTCTTCTTTTGCTTCTTGAAGGTTGGGTTGAAATATTTTACAAATTTTTATAGGAACTTTCTTGCATTTTGTTACATCGGGATACCCGTCGACCAAATGCATTTTCACCCGAGTTATTCCTCCACCCTTGTCAATGTAGTCACAATAGATACATTGCTAATGATGGCGGTTCCCATCCAACTTTCGGACATAAACCCATGCATCATCTTGTGGTACTTCCTTTGGTGCCATGTTCCTATTATATTTAAATTACATAAGCTATAAATATGTTGAATTGATTTAATATTGATAAAATATCATTCGAAAATATGAAGTTTGTGTATAATCAACAAATAAAGAAACAAAACAACTTGGCATTTGGATTATACATATATGTGTCTATTCAATGATCTAATGAAATCAAAATAAACTATTAGATCAACAAAATTAGCACAAGGAATAAGACATAGGAAACTATATTGCATATAAGGGAGCTAGCATATCCATCACTACAAATGATAAACCAAGCTAAGATAAGATTAGATACTTACCTCTTGATTGAAAAAATCCTCTCTTAATCTTCGTAAATTTGTCTCGATTTAATCCACAAATTTAAAAGAGTTGAAATGTTAAGAAGGTTTGGAATATGAGAAAGTAAGGGATTTTGAGAAAGAGTGAGAGTGTGAAGTGAAATGGGAGAAGGGTGGGTTTAAATAGAGTTGGGAAGGGTTTTTTTACCGTTACAGGGTCTGTAACGGTCTATTTTGACCATTACTAACGTGTAACGGTGGGTAACGATCGAAAATTCGACCGCTACCGAGAGGTATCGATCGATTTTGATCGTTATTGCCCGTTATACGTCTGTAACAATTGATTTCGATCTTTACATGGATTTTGACCATTACTAACGTGTAACGGTGGGTAACGGTCGAAAATTCAACCGCTACCGAGCGGTATCGGTCGATTTCGATCGTTATTGCCCATTATACGTCTATAACAATCGATTTCGACCGTTACAAACCATGTAACGATCGATTATAACCATTACAATCCATGTAAAGATTGATTTCGATTATACCGGGTGGTAACAGTCGAAATTATGACCGTTACCGCCCGATACAAGCCTGTATCAGATGATACGAGCCACAAATTGTGGTACCGCCCGGTATTGGGTTGTCCATGTACCGGTAACCCATCGGATCGGTACATACCACCCGTACCGTGTGGTACAGGGTGGTATGGAAAACCTTGCAATCTAGGAGGGGGTTTGAGGGAACAAAATGAAAAATAATAAAGCTGATGGAAAGAAGAAAACAAAAAAGAAAATGGGGGTCAGAAACTTATGAGTAAAAGAAGCAAACTTGATCTCATCTAAGAAGCTTTTGAATCTTCAAAAATTCCTTATCCTCATAGATGTAGTGTGCAATACATAGCTTATCAATTGGCTTTAAGGTCTTACATAAATTCTATCACATGAGTGTGAGGATGCTTTTTTGATATAAGAGGTTAATGACTTTCATAAAATTAATTTTAATTAAGACACACTAATGTCTACAATATATGACCTTGATGTCCTTTCACTGTTACCATGGAAATTATCAAGTGTTATGGCTACTAGGTTTAGCATAAACTCTACTATTGATCTCAGCCACAACATGACATGGTTGACTTGACCTGCATAAACTGCCACAAGTAAGGTAAGGAAGCTTTTTTGATATAAAAGATTGATGACATTCATAAAATTAATTTTAAGTTAAGAGACACTAGTGCCTATGATATATGACATTGATGTCCCATCACTGTTACCACTGAAGTTATCAAGTGTTGTGGCTACTGTGCTTAGCATAAACTCTATTATTGATCGCAGCCACAACATGACATGGTTGACTTGACCTTCATTAACTGCCACAAGTAAGGTGTACAAGTCCAACAAAGTTATAGCAGTGTTTTTCATACAAATTTGGAAATTAGTCAATCTGTGAGAAAGCAAGAAAATAGTGAATTAAATGTGGTTAAATGTAGATGTTAAGCACATGATGTTGGTGGAGGGTATTAACAAAAAGGTGCCTAAATGAGTCAATGAGATATTTAGCTTACATGCTTTATCTTCTTTTCATAGATGAAGTGGTAACTGTAGGACTTTGATTTCTCATCTTGCGAACTTTGAAGAAACATATGTTGTTTAGAAATCAGATTCTGAAAGTCATCTGACCTCACAAAAAAGTGATGGCTGTGCTAGTCCTAGCAATGTCTTGCTTGATTAAAGCTATCGAACTAGATTCTGATGGCTCTCTTAGGAGCTTTCCTTGGTCAGAAAGAACATACTGGCTTTTAGGTCTTGTGCTTTATGGCCTAGTCTGCTCTGACTTTTACCAGCACTGTCCAGGTATTGTAAATTTGCTTACATGACATCTGATTATAGACGGAATCTGTCTTATTCTAATTATACGTCTTGAAGTATATGATGGACTGCTTACAGATTTATACACTCGTAATTGGTCTTTCAGCATGGTAGCAGCTTTTGGTTCTGGAGCATTGTTTTCATTGGTTAGTGGCATGGGCGGCCCAAACCAGGCTCTTAATGCAGTTACATCAGGACTGTTTTTTGCACTTGTTCAAGGAGGACTTTTCAAGGTACGAAAACAAAATTGAAATTTAACATCTGCGACCAGTGATGTAATATTAGATTATTGTTACCTATTTAAACATGTTTGCATAACATTTCCCCCTTAATGTTTTGCCTTTCTGTTAATATTGCAGATAGGTGAGAAATTCTCGCAGCCACCAGCTGATGATGTGTTATACTCCAGCACAAAAAGAATGCTGACGAGCCTTGGCCTTCAGAATTATGAGAAGAATTTTAAGAAAGGCTTGCTCAGTGATGCTACTCTTCCTCTTCTTACAGATAGGTAAGCACGATCCACCTCTCCGCATTCTAAAGTTACTACAATAAGTCCCTGGATTGCATGAGAACTTCTGTAATCCTTTTTTTCTTTTGGTTTATATTCCAGTGCTCTCAGAGATGTCAATATTCCCCCTGGGCCTAGGCTTCTCATTCTTGACCACATTCAAAGGTTGAAACATAGGATTAATTATACAGCACATAAGATTGCTAGAGTTCATTGCAGTTCTTCATGATGCCCAATGTATTTGGCAGGAACTCCGAGGTGGTAAAACGGTGGTGACATTGCAGGCAACATTACTCTCTCTAAAGTTTGGTTTCAAAACCAAGAGACCGCTTGGCTGGCTGGCTGCGCTGGTTTAGAGATGAACATGGTGTGATTCAGATAATTCAATGAGATTGCAACTTAGAGGTGATTATGATTAGGTTGAACTTTAACTATCCCAATTTTGTTCCCAAATACTCCACTTTCTGCTTCATATCATATGAACTGCAGCTGTGCCTTTGCAGCTCATACTCATGGCAACACAGTCAATCATGATGGACAAGTAATTGCATCTTGTAGTTAGGGTTATTATTGTTTGTAGTGTTGCCATATTTTATGCTCGTTAGCTGTTTGTGTTTATGCCTGCATGATCCTTATAAACACCTTTGCCTCAGAATATCTTCCAATTTAAAATTCAAATCAACTCTGTGGCTCAGAATTTATTAATTGAGGTTTCATTTTTTTTTTTTCGAATAGAAGATAAAACATGGAAAGAATGAATGGGTATTTAGATTGAGACTATAATATGTCTGTGCTTACCATTTAAACTGATGGTGCTGTTCGTTGACCTTTTCATATGTCAGTAAGGAAGAAGCTGATAACCTTAATGACACTGTTATATATCAAATTATACTCGCGGTTTTAGGAGTGTTTGTGAATCCAAATAAGTTTGCAGGATTACACATTCACATTGTGCGAATAAATGTTAAACATCTTCCTCTTTACTTATTCATAGAGATTTATATATTTTTTTTCTCTTCCTCTTTATAAATTTTTTAGAACATCTTTCTGAACACTTGTTAATCCCACAGATTTATATTTGTTCTCATTCAAAACCTCGAGATATATGTGATATATATAAAAAATAAATCCTAATCTTCTTTATCTTAAAATTTTAAGATACTTATTAATCTTAATAATCTCTTTCGTTGTTTATTTTAAGATACATATAATCTTTTATGTATATATGTGATATATATATGAAAAATAAATCCTAATCAACCTCTCGGTTTGCATACCTTCTCTAATGTAGATTAGGTTGGTAACAAAGATTATTTCACTTCAATTACAACCAACATTATATAGTGCAGTCGTGATCCTATTTTTTTGATATCCAAAGAAATAGATAATTGTATCATGATCCTATTTTCATGGATCATATAATTTTAATTTGAAATATATATTTTGTTAATTCCTTCGTCGATGATTTATTGTGATAACATTCGTGTCACCTATTTATACACAAATATGAAAAAAAAAATTATTCTCATATAGTTTTTAACTATCATTTCATGCGGGACAAAGTATCAAGTTGAGCTTCAAGATGAAGCTCACTAATATTCTCATAGAATCTCTATCAAAATCTCAATTCTTCTTACGACAGCCCAAAAGGTTTGTATCTCTCAAGTAAATATCATCTCAATTAAATCAAATTTATAGAGATCACATGGATCATGGATATAAAATCATATCCGTAAAGATCACATAAATTAATCATGAATATCATATCATATTCAACAATATTCTTTTCCTAATATTACGGAGTATTATTTACATATATTATTGATGATACCATACCATATATATCATTACCATGTACCATATATTAACCTTTTTGTTGGTGAACCTTGTGACAAGGTCAAGACATCAACACGGCTCGATTCAATCCGAGTGCGCAAGGTCGTCCATGTGACTCGTCGGATGGTTGTCACCTGGTCAGGTCGGTCGTCCATCAATGAGCTCCCTCCTCTCCTTGGTTTTGTTCCTGCACGAAGGCCTATATCGAGAGGTGCATGCTCGATGTGGCTCCTCGATGATTGAGTCAGTATGTGGAGCAATTAAGAAGGATGTTGAATGTCAGAAGTATGACATCTGGAGTTAGCCAGGAGGTCGACTTTTATACTTGCTGTTGAGAGGCGATCGTACACGGTCAATTAATGGTCGTTGATGCCTCGAGCGGCCGAGTCATGCACAACGCGACCAACCAGCAAGGTCTCGTACTAGGCAGCACCGCTCCGTGCATTCTCGAGTGGCTGCATGCCGTGCGACGCTGTCCCGTACAATCCTGGGCAGCCCGAGTAAGATTTGATGTTTTGTGTGAGCCCAAGGTGTCACGTCGATATTGACGCGATTGATGTTTTGACGCCATGGCGTAGTACCACAATTTGCCCATTCAATTTTCAACATGTTTTACTTTATATTATTGATTTTGATATCTATAAAAGTGCATTAGGGAATAATTCTTCACAAGTGTTTTATAGTGCCCTTCCTATTTCACTCCATTTTGATATCACCGGTTGGGAAGATGCGAAGGCTATTTCTGGTAAGATTGGAGGGGGAGATCTATTGCTGCAAGCATTGTAAGGCCCACTCGATGACATCGTCTCTAAGGTTCCATTCTATCTATCTATCTATCGATCTATCTTTGACAACTCTTTCCTTGATTCTCTCTCTACATAGCACCACCAAGGTTATGTTGAAGATGTTCTTCTTTCCATTTATTGTTCTCTCGCCATTGTTATTAATACAATTTGGATCATGATGTTGTGCTCTAAAGCTTTTTTAAGCTATAGTTTAGAAGAAACATAGATTCATGTAAGTAAAAGTAATTGTGATTATGAATACCAAGGTAAAAATTTGCTTAATGAGACTGAAACAATCGTAAGATTTGTTCGTATTTTGAAAAGATCTTTCGAACAATAAGATATCTTAGAAACGATAAACAAAAGATAATAAGATTAGACACTCTCTTTGTATTCATGAAAACAACTATAATTTTCATCATGTGACATCGATTACAAAATCCTTGCATCGATCCTAACTTAATCACAAGTCTCTTTATATATTCTCTTACATAAACTAAAAAAAAAAAAATTATATATTCTCTATCACCTCTCTACACTGAATAAAAGAAATCTAGAAGCATTTAAATATTTGTTCACAGCTTGTTTCCCATCTACAGATGCAAGAGGTATTATTTATAACGGTAGATCATAATTCACTAAGGACATCTTTTCCTATTTAAAACCTTTGTCATGAAGCTTGACTCCTCTGGAAACTCTGAAAATATTTACAGATCAATTACAATCATAATGTTCATATCCTTATATTTGCCTCTGCTTGCACACTGTGTAAGTTGTTCCATATTTTTTAAAAATTTAACGAGTGGGCAATGGAGAAAAAAATATATCATCATCTCAAGCACCAAATGTCATAGCAAACTTTAAGTTATACTTTTATAATTTGTAATTGAAAATAAGATTGGATAAGTTATATTATAGTTCTTGACTAATATAATATTTAGGCCAAATTATATATTACCCCATATAATTAGCATCCTTTACCATTTCGATTATAAATCCTTATACTTATCAAAGTGTGAAACATTAAGACCACTATACAGGATTAAAAAGATAATAGGGTTAAAAAGTGTTTTTAGATTTATTAACTTTTACCTATATATATTTAGCGGGTCAAAACAGTCTAAAAGGGTTGATGGTTGGGTATGTATTTTATTTTATACACTTTCATTCTGATCAACAATTTTTCCTTGGAAGAACCTACCAAACCATACTCTTAGATCCGTATTATTGAGTGCATGACAAATCACAAATCCTAGATTGGCTATAAGTTTCTCGATTGAAACTTCCTTGGTTAGAAATCGAATATTTATATGTAAAAGTTATCAGGTTTTTTATATTTATATGATCATATACTATACTATACCACCCGAAAACTTGGGTGGTGGATTCTAATTTAATATGATCAAAGTAGGACTAACACAATAAGCTGAGTCGTGCAAATTTAATATGGTGGTGGAGTCTAATCCTTGAGCAGGTATAAAATGGCAAAGACCTGTTAGAAATCCTTAAGAGAGCGACCAGTAATGGTCCTTTGTACGTACATGTATGTATTGTCTGTGATATGTCTGTCACCTCTTTCTTGTAGATTCTATAAAATTACTGTGAGGTTCTCTTGGCTGTCCGACACTCTCGCAGCAGTAGAATGCTATCGTCCCCTCAAACATTTTTTTTTTTTTTTTTTCTTCTTCTTTCTAATGCATACATTCTCAAACTGTATTCAGGGAAGAAAAGGCAAAAACTATGCCATCATTTTTTTTTTTGGCCATTTAATTGTTTATATCAATAGATTTTAGAGTGAATTCTTGAAAATAAATCAATAGATTTTTTTTTGGCCATCATTTTTGAAGTTTGTTGCTCAGTGTTCGTATTGAATTATTGTTTATATCAATCGATTTTTTTTTTTTTTGGCCATCATTTTTGAAGTTTGTTGCTCAGTGTTCCTATTGAATTATTGTTTATATCAATAGAATTTTTTTTTTTTGCCATCATTTTTTAAGTTTGTTGCTCAGTGTTCCTATTTTAAAATTTCGAAACAACATTATTATTTTTTTCAAAATGACCATTCTACTTTTGTCGACTATCGCCCGCCCTCCATCCATCTCTTGGTTGTCGTGTGATCACACCTCCGCCCCACCAACCACTCCCCTCAACCTAGAAACCCTCGTATAAGGCCCTCATAGCCCTTGCTCGCAACCTTCATGCAAAGGCCCACCACATGTGAGAGCCCATCGTAGCCCTTAAAACCCTCGTATAAGGCTCGTCGCTGTCACTAGCAACCCTCGTATAAGGCCCTCATAGCCCTTGCTCGCAACCCTCATGCAAAGGCCCACCACATGTGAGAGCCCATAAGCCTACAACCCTCCTTGATGTTGCTTACAATCCTCACACGAGCACCCATCACCTATAACCCTCACCCCATTGACAACCCCGCAATTCCCCTTACCCCACAACCCTTGTCGCTATCGCTCACAACCCTAAATCACCAAACTCATCCTCTCATTCCTCACAAAAGATATGAGCAACAAATTCTACGACGCAAAAGTTAGGGAGACAACTATTAGGGTCCAATGAGAGCACAAGGTTAGGGAGACAACTAACTATTAGGATCCAATGAGAGCACAAGCATAGTTACAAAAGTGACACAAGACGATGATGCAAGAAGAAAAATACGATAATAAAAGGATAAAAAATGATCTTTTCATGCAACCAGATGTGCTATGCAGAAATTTCTCAAAAATTTACAACTATGCACAAGCATAGTTGTAAATTTTTTTTTTTTTCTTCCCATGGTGCCATTTCATCAAAAAGATCAGCAACACAGAAAACAAGAAAAGTCTTCAAGCATCGCAGATATTAATCATGGAAGTAACCCAGAGGATTACATGAGCTTGTTTCAGCATCCGCATCTCCGTATACAAGTCATCACAATAGTATGATGCCCTGACATTGGTGATCATAAATATATACAACCCAGAACAGCAATCTTTGTTGCATACGCCCACACCAAGGTTGATCGATCATCGTATAGAACGAGAAAATATAGAGAGAACTACAACTTAATTCAGCTCAAATTATATTTCGTGAAGGACGGGAGGGGAATTTAAGGCAAACGACTCGATTTTGTTCTCCAAAGAAAAAAAATGCTGATCTGATAAAATGCTGAGCAAGACCATAAAACACAACAATTAACAGCCAAGTTTCTTTTTTCTTTTTGGAACTCATAATTCAACTAAGCTGGCTGAAGAGTAACCTCATACTTCGATTTGAATCCACTGATGACTCTTTTGAGTAGTTAAATTTTCAAAATCTTTCCCCTGGCTGTCCCCAATCATACCACTCAGGAGTCAATTAGTCTATGTTCCGAGAGAAGGATGGCAAAGGAGCACGTTCTTGAGGCCCGAGAATAACTAGGATACCAAACATCCCTAGCATTGGCAAGACTAAAAGCCACTTCAGCAGCTTATAGTAATACATATGGAAAGTAAGAGAAAATTCATCAGAGAAGTAGAGCCCATTCTTGTCAACCATCTCAACAATGACAGTTCCTGTTGTCCGCACGGGCACTGTTGGAAGCTTGAGCCGTTGCTTCCCTGGACGATCATAGACCTGATTTACCACTATACGTCTCTCTCCTTGGTAATTTCCAGGAACTAGCAGAGTTGTCTGTGTTCAACAACAAAAAGAAAAACATATAGAAACAGATGACAAGAACCATTAACAATCCAGGTGGCCAAAAGTTTAAAAAAAAAAAAAACTGCTTATGAGAAGTCGTACCGTAACATTATAAGGTCCTTGAAACCCTGAGGGCACTCTGTATTTGTCGACAATCTCCATCTCCACCCAGAAATGTTTTCCTTCCTCATCACGGAAAGCTCTGGATGCATGTGAAATATAAATTCCTTCACGGTTACTGCGAACTGCAACATTGTTTCTACCCTGGTTTGGTGATCTCCATTCCTGAAATGGAAAACCAGACAGATAAATTTCATGGACACCATATATGCAAGTTGTCTTATAAGAGTAACATAGTTAAAATGGATGCAATTGGTATACAAAAGTAAATGTCTCTGGACATGTGTGCATGCATGCATACGTTCATCTAAGAAGGGTTGAATATGTTATTTTATAACTAGTTCAATTTAAAACAGTCCACTTTCTGATTAAATAAACAAAAAGTTTTAAGACAAGTATAAGAGTCTTCCACTTGACTAAAAAGTAAAAAAAATTCCCAAGCACCTTTAGAGGATGATGTGGCGACGTGGTGGAAAAGCAGAAGACATTGCCATTCATGGTCGTGACAACAAGATCAAGGTCATCTCCACCGTCAACATTATCAGCCAAGACCATGGTGTACCTGTGGATACAAGAACCTTGATTAAAGGAAAGAAAAATAGCAATTAAAAGAAAATGGTACTAATTTTAATCACAATGCCTCATAGGATGTAACATACGATGTCTCGCCGATGTCAACAACATCTGCACAGGCTGTAGATCCATCGATCAAGTACAAATAGCCATCGAATGAAGTGGTGACTAGTGTTAGCCCCTTCAATTTCTCATTGCGTTTGTTTAAATCAACTAGTAGGATCTGATTCATCACCCTCCCATGAGTTCGGAATGGGAAAGGTCGTACATGTGAACCATCCTGTCCACTTAGAACATAGATGTTCCCTGATACCGTTGGGATTACTATATCCGTATGACCATCCCCATCAACATCACCAACGGTTGGACCCTGGCATCAAATCTCAAAGTTAGATAACTACCTGTTCATAGAATAAGATAGATGTGATTTTGATGATTTTCTATGCCTGTAATTAGTCCAACTATGTGTCTTAGCACAAAGAAACATCACAAACATGTACATACAAATGCAATCTAAGATCAATGGTAACAAATAGAGAACATCACTAAATCAGTCAGAAAGAATTAAAAACCTGAAATAAGCATCAACAAGAAAATCAAAGACCAAATAAGTCAAAAGGTAACACCATATTCAACTAATACTTAACGAAACGGTTGCTGGCACTATGATGCATGTCAGGCCTTGAAGAGACATGCTTGCAGTTTTTGCTGATGTAGCTAAAATTGTCTTTCATAATTCACATGTTGCTAGGAGGAACCACTACAATGATATAGTCTCCCTAAACCATGAAAAGGCAATGAAAAAGATCCAGCAACAAAGAAACATTTATCCTATTGAATTTTATTCCCCAAAGGTTTGTGAAAATTTGAAATCTCATTATCACTTGTGGGTAGACATCAATATCGCTGTTGAAGTGAGTTGTGACTAATATGAAGTCTTCTTTCAGCAATTTTGTTAGATTTTGAGAATTCCCGACAAACTTTTACAGGTGCCTAGCCTTTGACATGATCTGATTTTCCTTTCGCAAAGGCAAGCATAACATCAGCTGATACACAAAGTCAAACAAGTTGGTAACACCTTACAAGATTAGTACATTTTGGCTTGTTCAGTTTGTGTTTTAGAACCATGATATTTCAAGAGATAGTTGCATCCTTTGTTGCTGAGCATGACTTGGATGTGGAGTGCTGGGTGAAAGATGGATGCTAGCTTCCGGCATCATAATTATTCTAATTCCAGACACAGGGATATTAGTCAAATTCAAGATATAGGTACTGGGATGAGTCTAATTAAATATTTAAAAATATGATTTAATTTAATTAATTACAATTTTGAACTTTGTCATAAAAAATCCTTGCATAAACAAATAAAATGGTTTCATGCATATATGTAAAAAATATTATATTTGTGTAATTAGTTCATCATGCAAAAGTTTCAGAGGTCATTCTTATGTGCCCTAAAGTATACATGTGAACACCAAAATTTTGGGTTGTATATGGGCAAATTTAGCATCAAAGGAGAATACGTATGTCCAAGAACAAAGATCCAGTAAGGCCGTGTGAAAATTCCTAATTCAAATTAAAATTTTATCCAGATAGATAACTGGAAATTTACTTGCCTGAGGAATTAGACTCTTAAGATGCACTTCCCAGATTTCTTCCCCTTTTGCAGTCCATGCTGCAACATTTCCGTGTGTGTCAGCTGTCACTATTTCGATTTTACCATCATCATTGATATCAGCAGCCACTACTGGTGCTTGAATCTCAGCCATCTCAAGTGGAAATTTGTTCCTCACTTTGCCTACATATGAAAATCATATCAGAATAGAGTCAACAGTACAAAGGATTTTATAAGTACCTCTAGTTGGAGAAATAGTATTTGCAAAATACAAAAATAATAGAAACACATGTACAAAACGTTGTTTAATCAACATATGATATCCGTTCTTGCGGTTGGATTATGATAGAAAGTGCAACTCATAAAAGCTATTGCATTATATTATTGCCTCATTTTTGGTAAATGTGACTGAACAAACTAAAGGATAGATTCTGTAGAATATTTGTAACACTTAACCTACCTGAGAATATCTCTATTACCCACCCCCAACTATCATTAGCTCTCTCACTGAAGAAAACGCCCTAACCAGAGCAGACACTGAATACATTCCAGCTAAAGCATGTGAACATTCCTACACGCTGGTTCAAATAACTTCTATATTGTTCAAACTTCAAATAACTTCTATATTTTGTCTAACCTCTCCCGATTTCTTTTTCAGCTTTTCTGATGGGAATTAATGAGGTTCTGGTGAGTAATGGAAATATACCCAAGCAGGTTAATGTTGTTAAAATATCCACAGGTATAGAAGCGGTAGGCTGTCTAAAATATCCCACAAATTACAGCATGTGAAAGATGAGCATATAACAATTCACTAGGGGGAAAAAAATGAAAATTACAAGAGGTAGTTATTGATTAAGCATGGAGAATAATTAATTACAACAGAAGGCAAAAGTTACCATGATGATCCAAAATATAAAACAAGCCATAGGAAGTTCCAACAAGAATGTCCATATTTCCATCACCATCCAAGTCAACAACAGTGGGAGAAGAATATATATAGGCACGGAAATTTCCAGAATCAACACTCAAATCAAGGTCTGCAGTCCATTTGACTTGTTTTGTATCAAGATTGAAAACTACAATACCACTTGCTACATACTTTTCAATGTTGATGCCACCCAAATCTGCCAAATGCTGTGGATTATCATAATACCTGTTCACTTGTCAACCACCAATTATTACAAGCATTTAAAGGACAACAAATTATTGACAAGCATTTAAAAGAAGATAAAAAATGACCTAAGAACTGTAACTCATTTCCTGAAATGAAACATTAAACATGTGTGAACAAGATAAAGTAGTTAAATGGTTGATCTACTAATACAAAGGTAAAAAAAATCACTTGAGCACATGGACAGATGTGCCGAAACGCTCCTTGTTGCATTTTCGTCCACTAAAATTTCACTAACTACGTGTTGGCTGCTGTTATTATGACATCAGAACCTACTTAAGTACAACGAGTAAATACTTTGTTGTATGAAGAAAACATCAAGATATTGTTTGCTGTTCACTTAATTTTTTCATTCTAGAAAGTAGAAACATTTATATGACAACCTAATACTTCAAAGGTGATAACTGAACACATAGAAGGAAAAAGAAAATCTTTATAAAGATGTCAAGATGAGATTCAACAATATGACAATAAGGTTTAGGTCAAGTATATAGATGATATCCAACAAAACAGAAATAAGGCCTATCCAAGTAACAAGCTGTAGGCTAACACAACATTAAGATAGCATGGTGAACAAAATGGTTGATGGCTTTATTAAAAAGATAATTTCCCAACACTCAATGACTTTAAGGAGTGGCTAAGAAATTGTCATAATTATGTCAGCAAACACTTGTTAAACTAACATAAGAAGAGAAACACAAGATTGCACAATTTCCATATACCAAAGACCACATGCAATAAAAAGCACTCACCTATCACTTTTAACTTTTTTTTCCAAAACATTCTGTACAATTTGTTTATACAAAGAGCATAACAGATAAAAAAGTGGGAAGTTCTTACTCCCGATCAAAGAAGTATGATACAGCCACTATCATTTCCTGGATGCCATCATTGTCTATGTCGGCAATTACCTTGAGAGAACATGAAATGTGGATAATTTTTTATCTTGTAGCTTAAACACAAGTATAAAATACATAAACTTATCAGCATGCTAAACTTACTGGAGTGCATAGTATGTGTGAATCTATGCTCACATAATCTTCCAGTTTCTCATGATTCTCTTCTGTCCAATTCTCATCCCCCCACATGGATTCATCAACATAATCATCATAGTCATAATTATACTCATCAGCTAACTCTTCGGGATCTCGAAATAAATCAAAAGATGAATCAGCCTCTTCTTCCAGATCTTGATCATTCTCCACAGTTGCTCCAGCACTAGTAGTAGTTTCAGAATGTCCATCTTGAGCACCTTTACCATCAGTTTCTTCAAGAAGCCTCCGCTGGATATGTGTCGTATTGTCTGTTGTAACATTTCCCATTGAAATGTCATGCTTGGTGTTATTATTGAGATTAATTGATGACCCATTATATTTATCACTTTGGATAGAATCAAGTTTTCCTTCATCCTCCAGCTTAGATGCATTGACTGAGTTATCTGAGGAAATAGAAGTATTTGTCTCAGGCATGCTTCCATTCACATCTGGACAATAGCAAACATAATCACCAATTAGATATATATATATATATATATATATAATTCTAAAAAAAGATAGACTGAAAAATAGTGATATATTAACATATTATTCTAGCATCCACACAGTAATATTCTCAGACAGAGCCCATCCTAACTTCATAAGATGAAGCTAGAAGTGAAGTGAAAAATCTCAATCCATTAAATTTATCACACAGAAAGAAGTCATGCAAGATATAAACATGCTTATCAAATATGAAAAACATTGCATTTCACATATACATCACACACAAAAAAGAGTGTGCAGAAAGTTTACTATCAGAAGAGCCATTTAATTATCAGTGAAAAAAAAGCATACAATACAAGCCAACATTCTGTGGTCAAACGTAATAAAGATTTGCATTATTGGAATTAGAACATGAAAAAATAGAAAATCACAGTGGTGTTTTGATCACATACGGGACATTGAATTCATAGCAGAAGCCTCCTCAACCAGCAGATCATCATGAACATCAGGATGTGAACGATCCACTGGGTCTGGATGCAACCCCACATACCAGTTTTTACGAACTCTTCTACGAGGTACCTCTAATTTATCCATCATCATATAGCCAGAGACCCTATAGAACCAGCAATTAATGTTGACATGCACAAATCCACCACGCAGAAGCTGAAGAAACTTACCTGAAAAAATTTATCACTCCATTGTAGGTAGCTAGACCTATTTCTCTTGTGCCATCCTTGTCTATATCAAATAAGAGGGGGCTTGAATGAACGGTTGATTGGTGGAAAGCTGGCCATCCTGAAAAAATTTGCAACTTTGTCACCAATGACAACTGAGATTATACAAATTATTCATCCTATACCGATAAAAGCAAGAAGAAGAGCCATCTATAAGATATTAATTTTTTTTATAAATATTGTTGTCGAGCATCAATGTATATACTAGCATTAATGAAGTCCAGAATCTCTAGCAGATAACTCGAAGTTTCACGTACAGAGTTGGTGCTGCAGTCAGCCTTTGTTAAAGGAAATTTTCAAAGCTAAACAAAAGAAAAAAAGTATATGAATAAATACCTGGTAGTTTATCACCATCAGAACCTTCCAATACTTCCAGGTAATGAACAAATGATGGTACCACTATCTCTAGCTTGCCATCACTAGTTGCAAAATAAACAGCAACAAAATGTCAGTACAACTTTCCAAACAACTAAAATCACATTTATTATATATGTCAGATATCAGCAATGAGACAAGATGAGCTTTGGTGTTACGATAAGGTGTCTCTTCAGTAATCTATTCAAGTCATGGGAATAGTCTCCTGACTAGCATGGGTATAATTGCATACATTGACCTTCCCAAACCTTGCAGTGGCAGGAGCCTCATGAAAGCATCCACCCTCTCTTACCAGAATCTAAAAAAATAAGAACAAAAAGGAGTCTCTACACTTAACACATCAAGAAGCAAGAAATAATATCCAACAGATACACATATATGGTACGTTATATTAGTTTCAGGGTAGGTTGAAGACCAAATCACAATTCGACCAAACTTAAATCATTCCCAATGTCTAATTTGTCAATAGAAATGCAATTTCCATTGCTGCTATTTGACAGGCTCCTTTTGGATACAGTTAGGATCAAGGTTTGACTAAATGGTACAGTACCAGTACCGGGTGGTATGCACAGTGCATACCGCCTGGTATATTAAAATATTATATTATATAAAAAAATTAATATATTAAAAAAAAAGAAAAGGGGCGACGTCACCTTGAACTTTCTCCCCGCGTGGGGAGGCATTCCGTCTCCTCGCGCGGGAGAAAAAGCGCCCGTGGGCGAGGGCGGGGACGGCGCGCGGGCGAGGACGTTACGTGGAAAGTAGGTTCTTCTTCTCCTCTTCTTTTTTTTTCTTCTTTTCCTCTTCTTCTTCTTCTTCCCTTTTTCTCCCTCAATCGACCGCCGACGGTCAATTTTTGGTGGTACCACCCAGTAGCGGGCGGTCCACGTACCGGTAACCTGACGAACCGATATGTACCGCCCGGTATAGATCGAAATTGCAAACCTTGGTTAGGATCCAAAGTCAAGTTTAAAGGAATCACGCAAGTTATCTAGTGTTATTTTTATGCTTTGACTTAGTTATGTTAAACCATATCTACCTATCTTGGTCTAGAACTAAATATAATCTAATTATGCTAGATCAACCCCAAATCAATCCAACCTATTCTTCCAGACCATTGCCAATGCAACTTAAAAGTGTCAGTGGGCCTGACACAATCAGGCCAATCATATACTTAGACTACAAATTATTCACATCAGTCATCACAACAAACAATTAAAGTCACTAAAGTGCATATAGTCCTAGTCACTTCCTTGGAACAAAATCGTCAACATGCTTTTCAGAAACTTCAGCTAAAACTGTGAACTTGTCATATCTACCATTCAAATCCAGCCAGATGTGCTGCCTGCTGGTTCACGTCATCTTTGTTCACTGGACTCCTAAAGTCATGCTCATGGAGGAAGGGTAAATCAAAGATTAGGTGATGATGGTGGATTTTGATCTTCTTGTGATCATCTAATAAAGTCAACTTCGCCAGCTAAGCTAGCTAGGATGAAAGAATAAATTAAGGCATCCAGCACAACCGTTGCCAAACATATTTTAGCTTATGTACTACAAACATAGATGCATATAGCAGCCAAGTATAGAAAAACTAAATATACCAATTTGATCTACATCAATATAGTTATTTCAACTCCCAGAACATATAAAGATGACTCAACAATGATTTATACAGCAACTATTCTACCGAAAAAAGGTACGGAAAATTTTTCACTAAAACATAACAGTCACCAAGCAGATTCACTAATAATTTATGATTAAATTAATTTAGTCGTATTATAAATCTAGCATATAAGACTACATAATTGGAGGACCCTTACCTGTTGATATCAGCTATCAATGGAGTTGCATAAATGCTGGAGCTAACCTCAGTTTGCCATCTCAATTCTAGATGCTTTGGACACTTTGTATTCAACAAAGAGTCTTCATCTCTATGAGAAAGAAACAAAAAGTGACTACCAATTAGTACATCTTGGACATATAGCACTTGATTTGACCATGATTACTGCATAGATTTAGTCAAAGAAAATAATTATACAAGTGATTCTTTGGATAACATCAAAAACCCATGTGCTCAAAGCAGGAACTAAAATTACTTGAAAGACCATTCTTGTGCACATTGGAGTATGGCCAGACTATAGTAGGCTTACGAAACTAATAAATTGGATACAAAACATGTAGTAAAAAATAGTTGTAAATTTTCACTACGGGGGTAGAATTTATCAAAGAAAAAAAATACTATATGAGTGATTCTTTTGAAACCATCGAGTAATGCTGTTCTCAAAACAGAAACTAAAAGTACTTTGAGAACCGATTTCCTGCATACTGAACACAGAAATGTAGTTAGCAAAAATACATGGCACAATAGAAAATAGTTTTTTGTTGCCGAGTTGATTTCATCATAAAAATTTATATTAAGAAATTATATAGGTAATAGGTAATTCTTTTAATAATGTCAAGTTTCGATGTGCTCAAAGAAGAAACTAAAGTTACTGGGACAACCATTTCTTGCTTATTGGAGCATACCCAGAATAAATTGAACACAGTAAATGAAGTTGGAAAAATACTGGGCACAGTATTTTGAAGTATTAGCTAATTCCATACAATAATTAGTACTAATAAAATCTCTTCTCGGCCCAAAAACCCCAGAAGTCTAACATAGCATGCTTATCATCAAATGTTTATACTTGTTGCAAAGGTCAAATTTTGTGCTGTAATGGGGCAAAATGCCAAAAGATGTTAAGATCACTTATGTGCTACCCATGCTCTGCCTTAGACTGGCATTGGCACTGACAATGGTATTGGAAGGAATGTCAAAATCATAGAAGCCACTTATAAGCTCATTGATCACCAACAGTTTCAGAATGCTAAATCATATATCGCGGCCCTGCTAAGCAAGAGACTGGTAATTGGCTGTCAGAAAGATATGAAAGCATCATGATTCCTAATCATCAACTCATGTAAAGAGAGAAACCGATTTTGAAAGGTGCACCAAGGACAAGGTAAAACTGAATCATTCCTAGACTAAGAGAGCAATAACTGTTGGCACTTCACTACAATGCAAGCGCTGGTAGCAATTGAAATCATGCTCAACCTAATATGGACGGCTACTACGTATACGTGACGAGTGTGATGAAACCACTTTTCGCTAAGAGTAAGAAACAAACTATTAACAAATTTCACATAGAAAGATCAAGCTATGGCTTCGATGATGAATACGTTGAACCAAATTCTGATCTCCAATCCGCAGTCGTGGGTCACAAACGACGAGAACGATTGTACAGGAGGATCAAGAGCAACTATTTCTACAAAATCATTATAAAGGTAAAAGAGGAGGAACGAGTAACATATACGATACGAGGGAGCTTACAAATGGGGATAGCCGAGCATATCGTCACTTGCTTCGCGGTCGCGGAATTTGTTGGTATGGTTGGAGGGGGATGCGCCATCACCCGCGATAGACCTCGGTGCAGAGATTAGGAGCACGAGGATGAGAACTCCCGCGGGGAGCCTCATCGGATCCACGACTTCTCCTACCTTCTGCCCGGAGGGGAGAGAGAAACCCTAACCGCAGAAATTAAGGGCGTATAAGAAAAGGAGAGAGAGGAAGAAAAAAGGCGAGTTCTACTATGGATCAGGTGATGCTTTGGAGAGCGATGGGAAGCGGGATCGGCTCGTCTCCCACCCTCAGACGACGACGAATGCGAGACCTAACCGACGATAGCAGTCGGAGAACAACGGCCCGATGCGCCGTGGAAGGATCATCCCAAGCACAAAACCCGACCGCTGTTCTTGGTTTGGGTCCAATTCGGTCTTCGAAGAGAGGTTTTGGGTTGGTCCAATGTCTATCAACTTCGGCCCATTGCGTTCCGATCGGCACCGGACAAGACAAATTGATCGCTATGTCGTGGAAAAGTATACTTCGTTGCTTCGATTTATTTTCCAGTTCGTCTCAAATTAAGATATTGAGAAATTACAAAATTCAAGCCGAAATCAAGCAAAAATTACATGGGCAACATATGCTCTATTAAGATTTCATTGATACTTAAATCAATATGGGATTCATATGATTCATTAAAAATGATCGAAGTTGAAGAGTAAAAGCCAATTTATTTTGGAGTATTCTTGGTGATAGAGTCTTTTTTGGGGCTTGCCAGGTGGATGCGTTTCGCCTTTAAATGTGTCGAGCAAGCCTTTGCTGGTCCAGGCCCGTGTGCGCTGGTTCGCCCGCTTCGCAATTTCTTCGGCACGGGGCGGAGCTGGTTCGGATGAGCGGTGATTCAGGGGTCGGTTCGGGAGTTCTGATGCTGGAGTGGCGGAGCCTTGGTGGAGAAGAGGTCGTCCTGCCGGGGTCGACCGCTGGTTCCTGCAAGGAGGTCGGGTCGGGTAGGTGCCCGACGTGACCCCTCCGACGATCAAGTCAGTATTGTGGTCTTTTTTGCGATCCCCCTGCCCTGTGGAGGTGCAGGAGCTTTTATAGTGGGTGCTGTGGGTTGTTCGTACCTGACGACCTTACTGCATTCATGACTCACCATGTTGCCGTGCCTCACGCCTTGCCTCCGTACTGGTGGGGAAGCGTGCGCCTGCAGGTAGGGGTTGCCGACCTTACCTGTGCCAGGTCGGTGGTACGGCATCTGGTACCCTTCGTACATCCGGTTGACCGGTCACGTCGGTTTGGCCACGTCAGTGGCCTAGCTGTCGAAGGTGTGATGTCTTGGCAGCCAAGTCGGATTTTGCCCTATCATTCTTCCCCCCCCAGGCAGACCCTCTCGAGGCCCCTGTTTGGGGTGCCGAAGATGAGGTCTTGCGTGTGATCGCTGTTTGGGGCAGCCTTAAATCAGTCCTGAGCGTGGGCCCGAATTGATCCGACAGAGCATGAGCTCGGGAATGTAGCGTTGCGTGAGTGGATCTGACCGAGCGCGAGCTCGGGAATATGGCGCGGGAGGCCTCATCCGACCGCGCGCGAACTCGGTAGTGTAATACAGCAAGAGTAGATCCGACCGAGCCTAGGCTCGGGAACGTAGTGCAGGAAGCTGGATCCGACCGGGCCTGAGCTCGGGAGTACAGCGCAGCAAGAGTAGATCCAACCGAGCCTAAGCTTGGGGATGTGGCGCAGGGGGCCAAATCCGACCGAGCCTGAGCTCGGGAACGTGGTACAGCAAGAGTAGATCCGACCGAGCCTATGCTCGGGAATGTAGTGCAGTAAGCTGGATCCGACCGAGCCTGAGCTCGGGAGTTGGCGCAAGAAGCTGAATCCGACCGAGCGTGAGCTCGGGAGTACAGCGCAACGAGAGTAGAGCCGACCGAGCCTGAGCTCGGGACTATGGCGCAGGAAGCTGAATCCGACCGAGCCTGAGCTCGGGAGTACAGCGCAACGAGAGTAGATCCGACCGAGCTTGAGCTCGGGAATGTGTCTAGAGGTTTGGCCGAGAAAGTGACCTCGGGCGCAAATTCGGGGATCTAGGCGAGAGAAAGTGACCTCGGGCGAAAATCCGGAGATTTGGCCGAGAGAATGACCTCGGGCGAAAATCCTGAGATTTGGCCGAGAGGGTTAACTCGGGCGCAAATCCGGAGATTTTGGCCGAGAAGGTGAACTCGGGCGCAAATCCGGAGATTTGGCCGAGAGGGTTAACTCGGGCGCAAATCCGGAGATTTGGCCGAGAGGGTGAACTCGGGCGCAAATCCGGAGATTTGGCCGAGAGGGTTAACTCGGGCGCAAATCCGGAGATTTGGCCGAGAGGGTGAACTCGGGCGCAAATCCGGAGATTTGGCCGAGAGGGTGAACTCGGGCGCAAATCCGGAGATTTGGCCGAGAGGGTTAACTCGGGCGCAAATCCGGAGATTTGGCCGAGAGGGTTAACTCGGGCGCAAATCCGGAGATTTGGCCGAGAGGGTTAACTCGGGCGCAAATCCGGAGATTTGGCCGAGAGGGTGAACTCGGGCGCAAATCCGGAGATTTGGCCGAGAGGGTTAACTCGGGCGTAAATCCGGAGATTTGGCCGAGAGGGTGAACTCGGGCGCAAATCCGGAGATTTGGCCGAGAGGGTTAACTCGGGCGTAAATCCGGAGATTTGGCCGAGAGGGTGAACTCGGGCGCAAATCCGGAGATTTGGCCGAGAGGGTGAACTCGGGCGCAAATCCGGAGATTTGGCCGAGAGGGTGAACTCGGGCGCAAATCCGGAGATTTGGCCGAGAGGTTTTTATTATTTTTATTATATTTATTTATTATTATTTCTTCTCTTTTTTTTTTTTTTTTTTTTTTTTTTTTTTTGGCGCGCACGAACATATATATATATATATTTCCTAGGGTTTCGGTCGCAATCATGGCGCATTCAATGCGCTGAGTGTTTCCTCGGCGCGGCGGCTTTTTCTCTTACCTCGGGAATCCGAAACGGCGCGCCTGGGCGCTATAAATTGGCTGGGGGGGCTGCGCAGAGACCTCACTTGATCTTTTTGCTTTCTCGCTGCCTCTGCCTCGGACCACCCTAGTAGTCCCTGCTTTCTCAGCTCGGCAGCCCCCTTCTAAACAGGTCGCGATGACCTCGTCGGACTCCTCCACTAGTGTCAGAGTCGCTTCTCCCTCGGGGTCGGGGGAGTCGAGTCGTAGTGGTCCTGGGGCTAGTTCCTCGGGAGCGTCTTCTGGGCCCCCGTCGCCTGTCGACGCGCGGGTTCAGAGGGACTTGGAGGTCATGATGTCACATCATGACCTCGACTCGGCAGTGACCGAGGGGTCACTTGCCGCAATCAGGGCCCGGTATAGCATCCCGTCTGAATACGGGTTGTATGTTCCGGAGCCGGGGCAGCGTCCTTACAGTTTGGACGTCCCCGGCATGTGCATCTCGGTAGATGCCCTGGAAGCCGGCCTTCGGTTTCCTTTGCACCCTCTGATCGAGGAGTGCCTGAAGCGGTGGAGAGTCTCTCCGAGTCAGGTAGCGCCCAACTCGTGGCGTTACCTAGTGGTTTTTTTAGGTGAGTGCCGAGGAGCGGGGATTATCCCGACCCGGGACTTGTTCATGGCGTGCTTTCGCCTGTGCAAGAGTCGGGGAGGTTACTACCTCACCGCTCGTGTGGGTTTTAGGGTTGCCGGGGCGCCTTCCAGCAACAAGGGCTGGAAGTCCCGGTACCTTTATGTCAGTGGTCTGGGTTGGGGATTCGGGTTTAGCTGGTCGGCTCATCCGATTGGCAATGCCCCCCCTTATTTGTCCGAGGAGGAGGCCGTCCTGGTCGGTCGACTGAAGGGGATTCTTTCCTCTTCTTGTGCGATTAAGGAAATGACCGAACTTTGGCTCGTTGAGGCGGGTTTGAGTCCGGCCTCTAAGGGTACTAGCTTTCATTTTGTTCAAACCTTGCTAATCTTGTGCTGACCTGTAAGTTGTGACGCAGATCGGATGGACCTCGGAGATCTCCGCGGGATGCCGAGGGTAGCCGGGGGACGGGTCCCGCCGAGCCGCCCCTCCGCTCATGAAGCCCGCGCCTCCCCGGCTCGGGAGGCTCCAAGGATGTCGGCGAAGAGACCGGTTCCTCCTCCGACCGGACGCGCTGATGCGACGGGGGAACCCGTTAAGAGGACAAAAGTGCTGTCGAGGAAGCACAAATCCCCGGCGGGCGAAGGAGGCTCCCGACATCGCTCCAAGGGAAAAGAGCCCGCTGCGTCGCCTGCGAGACCGGAGGCGCCCGCCGAGTCTGAGGAGGGTGCCGCTTCCCCGGTCCATGAGCGCCCGAGGTCCATGAAGGACCTCTTCCGGATGAAGGTCAGCAAGGGAGACCAGGGCTACTATGCCCTGATGATGTCTGACCTGGGGCTCCAAGACCCCGAGAAGGAGCTGCAGGCTCGGTGGGCGGGACTCAGGAACTCGACGAAGGTGTGGCACACCTCGTCCGCCGCCGAGGAATATGAAAGGGGGATTCTCCATCCCCAACTGGCACGGGAGCTGTACACGCTCCCGTCGGAGGTCTTGATGGCCCGAGCTACTAAGGAGCTCGTCCTGGTAAGCCGGCCGACTTATGAATTTCCTTCCCATTCTCCCTTACCTTTTTTTTACAAAGTCCTTCTGTGCAGAGCCAGCACCTTCAAATGGCGTTGGTCGACCGGGTCCATGATGCTGGTCGACTGATCACTTTCATGGACCACCGGGTCAAGCAGCAACAGGAGGAGCTCGACGTCCTGAAGTCGAAGGGCGGGCCCGAGGCAGTCGCTGAGGCCGAGGAGCGGGCGTCGAGGCTGCAGGAGGAGCTCGAAAAGCTCAAGGCCGAGAAAGCGGAGGAGCTCCTCAGGCATGAGGCCTCGGAGAAAGAGCTGAGGGGTCATCTGGGTGACTCTCATCACCTGCTGAAGGAGGCCCGGGCCCGGGCCAGGAGGATGGACGACGAGCTGCTCCAATCGGTGAAGGACTTGGAGCAAGCTCGAGCCGAGCTGCCCAAAATTGCCGTCGCTGAATACAAGGAGTCCCTCGGTTTTAAAGAAGGTTTGAAGCGGATGGGACGGGTCACCTACGAATACGGATATCGGGTGGCGCGAGCTCGTTTTCGTGCCCGCCACCCCGACGCCGACGTCGAAGAGGATCCGTTCACGATTTACCCCGAGGACGACTTAGTACCAATGGAGCGTCGGCAAGATTTTGACGACTCGGTGCCTCCCGAGTCTTAGTTTTGTTTCTTCTAGGAACTTGTAACTCGGGTCAGGTAGCCCTTAGATCGGCCCTGACCAATTTTGTTCTCTTTTTTTTTTTTGAAGCCTGTAACCCGGGTCGGCCCCGACCCTCTTTGTACCTTTTCCGAGGGTTAATACAAGTCGGGTTATGTTGGTGCCACCATTGCATTCTAATTTGGTACGAGTTGTGACACATGGCTACACGTAGAACTTTCGCAGGTTCGTGATATGCCAGGTTCTTGGTAGTACTCGACCTTCCATGGTTGCCAGTGTATAAGTCCCGTCTCGGATAGTGTCTATAACTCGGTAGGGACCTTCCCAATTCGGGGCCAGCTTGCCGCGGGATCGAGTCGGATCACTGACCTCGGTCTTGCGGAGCACCAAGTCGCCCGGGCCGACACGCTTTGGGCGCACTTGTTGGTTGTAGGTTTTCGCGACAGCCCTCCGGTAGGCCAGCGCTCGGAGATGAGCATCGGCCCGCTTTTCCTCCAATAGGTCGAGATTTTTACGGAGTTGCTGATCAGACTCCTCCCGATTTTGACTTTGAGTGCGAAGGGTTGGGAAGACCACCTCGGGAGGCAGCACGGCCTCAGACCCGAATGCCAAGCTATAAGGCGATTCGCCCGTCGGGGTCTTAGGGGTCGTTCTCAACGCCCATAGGACACTTGGGATTTCATCCACCCAGGAAGTCGTGGCGTTGGAGACCCTCTTCTTTAATCCTTCAAGGATGGCTCGGTTTGTTACTTCGGCCAGACCGTTAGCCTGGGGATGAGCCACCGAGCTGAACTTCAGTTGGATGCGATAGCTCTGGCAGAACGCCTTGAACTTGGCGTTGTTGAATTGCGTGCCGTTGTCGGTGATGATCGCCTTAGGGAGGCCGAACCTGGTTATGATGTTCTTCCACACGAACCCTTCGATTTGCTTCTCGGTGATGGAAGCCAGCGGCTCGGCTTCGAGCCACTTGGTGAAATAATCGACGCCGACTATCAGGAACCTTCTCTGTCCCGAGGCTGGGGGGAAGGGACCGAGGAGGTCCATCCCCCATTGGGCGAAGGGCCAGGCGCAGTCGGCGGTCGAGAGCGGCACCATCGGTCTATGTTGGAATCGGGCGTGCTTTTGGCATGGCTCGCAATTTCGAACATATGCTTGAGCGTCCTTTCGTAGTGTAGGCCAGTAGTATCCTTGCCTTAGGATCATGTGCGCCAGGGTGCGAGCGCCGACATGGTCTCCACATATACCTTCATGGATCTCGGCTAAGGTGGTCTGTGCTTCGGTCGGGTTCAGACAACGAAGCAGAGGTCGGCTGAAACCTCGCCGGTAGAGGCGGCCATCAATGATGCAGTACCATGACTCTGCCCTTCTGACTCTTCGGGCGGCCGCCTTATCCTCAGGTAAGACTCCCGCTTGTTTGAAGCGGAGGATTTCGTTGGTCCAGCCTCCATCTTCTTGGTTGACGGTCATGAGGGTCGGGCCAATGGATGGCCCGACGGTCCTAACCGTTGGCCCGGTTGGTGCGTCGGTTGCGCGGGAGGAGGCCAATTTGGCCAAGGCATCTGCCTGCGTGTTCTCGTCGCGGGGCACCTTGGTGATGACGAACTTTTGAAATCGCGCCGCTGCCAGCCGTACCTCGGCGAGGTATTTGATCATTGCCGCTTCCCGCGTTTCGAACGTGCCATTAACTTGGCCAGCAACAAGTTGGGAGTCGGTGAATACCTCTATATCTTCTGCCCCTAGGTCGGCTGCGACCTTGAGGCCGAACAGGAGCGCTTCATACTCGGCTTCGTTGTTTGTGGCTCTGAACCCCAGTCGCAAGGCATGTTCGTAAGTGTGACCGGAGGGGTCTTTGAACACCAGGCCGACCCCTCCTCTCTCCGAATTTGCTGACCCGTCGATGTGTAAGGTCCACCCGGGGGTCGGGCTTTGGGGGACTGATGGCTGCATGAGCTCCGACAGGAAGTCCGCGAGCACTTGGCCTTTAATTGCCTTCCTTGGCTCATATTCGATATCAAACTCCCCCAACTCTACCGACCACTTCAGCATCCGACCTGCAACATCAAATTTGGAGAGGATCTGTCGCAGGGGTTGGTCGGTTATCACCTTAATGGGGTGTGTCTGGAAATATGGCCTTAGTTTTCTGGAGGCCAGAATAAGCGCCAAGGCTACCCTTTCTATAAGGGGGTATCGAAGCTCAGGTCCTGCCAAGACATGGCTGGTGTAGTAGACCGGCCTTTCCCCGGTTTTGTCCAGTGTTACCAGGACCGAGCTAACAGCCAGGTCGGTCGCGGCGAGGTACAGGCCGAGCGACTCGTTATCCTTCACCGAGGCCAGCTGCGGCAGGTTCCCGAGATGACTTTTTAGCTGGCGGAAGGCTTCCTCGCACTCGGGAGTCCATTTGAAGTCTTTTGCCGACTTCAATGCGCGGAGAAAGACCGAGCTCTTATCTCCAGCCCGAGAAATGAAGCGGCTCAGGGCCGCTATCCTTCCCGCTAGTCGCTGTACCTCCTTTACAGTCCTGGGTGACTGCATCTCCTGTATGGCCTTTATTTTGTCCGGGTTGGCATCGATTCCTCGCTGGTGCACTATGAAGCCGAGGAACTTCCCGGCGGTGATGCCGAAAGTACACTTTATTGGGTTGAGGCGCATCCTGTATTTTCTTAATGTGCGAAATGTTTCCTCCAGGTCGGAGAGATGGGTCTCGGCATGTCGGCTTTTGACTATCATGTCGTCGACATATATTTCCATGTTCCTGCCGACTTGGTCTTTGAACATTCGGTTGACGAGGCGCTGATAGGTCGCACCGGCGTTCTTCAACCCGAACGGCATCACCTTGTAGCAATATGTGCCATTGTGCGTGATAAATGCCGTGTTTCCTTTGTCTCTCGGGGCCATTTGGATCTGGTTGTATCCCGAGAAGGCATCCATAAAAGAGAACAGCTGATGCCCGGACGTGGCGTCCACAAGTTGGTCAATGCGAGGGAGCGGGTAGCAGTCCTTCGGGCAAGCCCGATTGAGATCAGTGTAATCAACACACATCCGCCAATTTCCATTCGCCTTTTTAACAAGTACAACATTGGACAGCCAGGTCGGGTACTTTACTTCCTCGACGAGCTGTGCGTCCAACAGGCGGGTGACCTCGTCTTCTATGGCCTTCTGGCGATCCGGGGCGAACTTTCGCGGGCGTTGCTTTACTGGTCGGGCGTCGGGGGAGATGTTTAGGTAGTGTTGGGCAACCTCCGGGTCGACCCCTGGCATGTCGTTCGGGGTCCATGCGAAGACGTCGTCGTTCTTCCTCAGGAAATCTATCAGCTGGATTTGCTGATCCTCCGTTAACTCCGCCCCGACCTTTACTAGTTTGCCCATGTGACTCGGGTCCAGTGGTAGCTCGAGAATTCTCTCCGCGGAGTGGGCATCCCGGGCGTCTTTCACTGGATCCGGAGTCGTGGCATTGATTGGTCCGGTTCTTGGCTTCTTGCACAGCGTTGTCGCCGCCAGATAGCATTGTCTGGATTCCTTCGGATCGCTCCTGACCTCGCCGACCCCGGCTCGAGTTGGAAACTTCAGGACCCGGTGGTACGTTGAGACGACCGCCCTGAGCCGATTTAGGGTCGGACGCCCGATGATGGCGTTGTAGGCTGACGGGAGCCTAACCACCATGAAGGGTACTATCAGGGTCTTTGACCTCGGCTCTCCTCCGAGCGTGACGGGGATCGTAGTCGTCCCCATGGGGGAAATGGAGTCCCCAGTGAACCCTGTCAAGGTAGATGTCAGGGGGGTGAGGTCCAGGTCGGTCAGTCCCAACTGTTGGAAGGCATTGAAATATAAAATGTCGGCCGAACTTCCCGTGTCGATCATAACCCGCTTGACGTAGGCATTTGCCATGCGGACTGAGATCACTAGCGCATCGTCGTGAGATGCATGCTCCTCGTCCTGCGATCTGAACGCGACGTCGAGCTCTTCATGTTGCATCGGCCTTTTCCCGACCTTGGATCGCGCATAAGCTTTGCGTGCCGACGAGCTGTTGCCGCCTGAGGCTGGGCCGCCGAAGATGACGTCGATCTGTTTTTCGACCGGGCCCTGTGGTCGGGGGGACGGATCTCGGGGTGGCCGGCCGTCCGAGAGAGGTGGCTGTTCTCGGACGTACCGCCGCAAATGACCGCGCTTGATGAGGTCCTCGATCTGGTACTGGAGGTCGCGACATTCCTCGGTGTCGTGACCATACTCCCGATGGAACCGGCAGTATCTCCTCTTGTCACGCCGCTCAGGATGCGACTTCATTGGGCTTGGTGTTTTCAAGAGTCCCTTCTCTCGTATTTGGAGGAAGATCTCGGTTCGGGTCGAATTGAGGGGGATTGGAGGAGGTCTGGCTGGTAACAGGCCCGACCCCTCCTCTCTTTTCCTGAGAGGCGGGGTTGGATGCCCCCGAGACTGCTCGCCCCGTGGGCGTTTCGCCTCGTCCCGCTTGCCGGCTATGAGAGTCTCGGCCGCTACGTACTGATGTGCCCGCTGCAACATCTCGGGCAGAGTTGTTGGTGGCCGCTCGATCAGCGACCAGAAGAACCTAGAGGGCCTCAGTCCCGTCAGAAACACCTGGATGGCCAGCGACGGATGGAGGTCCGGAATGCCCTGTACTTGTGAGGTGAATCTTCTCACGAATTGGGAGAGGGGCTCATCGCTCCCTTGGGCCATCCCGAGGAGTGAGGCTGTGGTGGGCCTTGGGCGCGCGCTTGCCAAGAAATTGGACTCGAATTCTCTTGCCAATACATCAAATGATGGTACTGAGGCGGGTTTTAGCCGGGCATACCAGTTTCTGGCCGATCCTCGGAGGGTGGTCGGGAAGGCTCGACACATCAGTGCCTCTGAAGTGTCATACAGGGCCATCTGGGCGCAGAACGTAGCAATATGCTCCCTTGGGTCTCCGCTGCCGTCATAGGGTTCGAGGGCAGGTAGCCTGAACGTGGGCGGCAGGGGCTTTGAGTGTATCTCAGGGGTAAAGGGGGAGCCCCCTTTTGGGCCCTCCCCAGCTTCGTCTTTCGACCTGAGGACTTCTCTCTGAACCTCGTCGAGTCGTCGATGGACTCGACGAACCTGTTCCCTCAAGGAGTCGGTGGAATCAGTTGATAGGACGTCGAGATCAGGTTCAGTCGGCGTCGGGTTGCAAGAGCGGCTTTGTGATCGGCTTGGTACTGACGTCGGCGAAGCCGGGATCCGAGGTGGAGGGGCCTCGGTGATACGTGGCGGTGGCGCCTCGGCGGCGGGTGGGATTCCCCGACTTGGGGCCGTCGGAGACTCCGCCCGCGGAGGCGCTGACTGGTGTGCTGCCGACTGCACCAGTTGCGGTAGATACGGGATTATGGTCTGCACCATGCCCGCGAGCGCCTGGACTTGACTGGTGAGGCCGAGGAAGGCCTCGGCGGTGACCATGGGGAGTGCAGGATTGGATGCGGGCGACGGGAACCCGGGGTCGGTCATCATTCTCCAAAAGCGATTGGGAGTCGGCATAGCAGCCGGGATCTCCTCGGTCGACCGAGGGTGATCGGGTTCCGTTCGGCGCTCTGGTGCCGAGTCAGCGAGTGAGCGTTCCGGCGACATGGGCCCTCCTTCTAGCGCCAAAATGATAGAGTCTTTTTTGGGGCTTGCCAGGTGGATGCGTTTCGCCTTTAAATGTGTCGAGCAAGCCTTTGCTGGTCCAGGCCCGTGTGCGCTGGTTCGCCCGCTTCGCAATTTCTTCGGCACGGGGCGGAGCTGGTTCGGATGAGCGGTGATTCAGGGGTCGGTTCGGGAGTTCTGATGCTGGAGTGGCGGAGCCTTGGTGGAGAAGAGGTCGTCCTGCCGGGGTCGACCGCTGGTTCCTGCAAGGAGGTCGGGTCGGGTAGGTGCCCGACGTGACCCCTCCGACGATCAAGTCAGTATTGTGGTCTTTTTTGCGATCCCCCTGCCCTGTGGAGGTGCAGGAGCTTTTATAGTGGGTGCTGTGGGTTGTTCGTACCTGACGACCTTACTGCATTCATGACTCACCATGTTGCCGTGCCTCACGCCTTGCCTCCGTACTGGTGGGGAAGCGTGCGCCTGCAGGTAGGGGTTGCCGACCTTACCTGTGCCAGGTCGGTGGTACGGCATCTGGTACCCTTCGTACATCCGGTTGACCGGTCACGTCGGTTTGGCCACGTCAGTGGCCTAGCTGTCGAAGGTGTGATGTCTTGGCAGCCAAGTCGGATTTTGCCCTATCACTTGGGATTATTTTAAACTCCGATGAGCTGTTTGTTATGATGACTCCAATTTATTTTAGAATTTGAATTTTATTTGATCTCCCAACTTTACAAGGGCAAAGTTGTCCTCTGGTGTCAAAAACCCTTCTCTCAAGTCTCAATGTTATCTCCACGGTATGCAGGCAGCCGAGCCTGGAAAGGATAGAGACAGACGAGCCTGGAAGACGAGGAAGGGGGAGTCCATCCGCCATGGCCGCCTCATTTCACTTGTTAAGCAGCAACACATTCACCATCCCGTTATCGTTACGGCGTCGGAGATTCGATGCGGATCGCAAACTCTTCCACGAGTTCCCAAAGAGGGATCCCTTTTCCCTCGCCATTCTCTCCCCAGCCGGCGTTCCTAAACCGATTCAAAGGGAGACGACAACCTGGAGAGCCTCCCTCGTTGACGACGCTGGAAATGGAGCCGTGGAAGCCCCCAAACCCACTCGCAGAGGCCGGAAGAAGAAACCTACCGATTCCTCTCCTGCCACGCCCGTCAAGAGGACAAGGCGCCGGTCCCAGAAAAAAACCCCGGAAGATGAAGCAGCGGCAGAAGGGCCCCGGCTGCCGGAAGAAGCGAAGGCGCCAACGGTAGCAGCACCAGGAGAAGAAGAGGAGGAAGAGGACTTTGACGATGGGATGGACTTCCCCTACGAGTCCCCACCCCTGGTGTGCTGCTTCGGCGCGGCGCGGAGGGAGTTCGTGCCGACCGTCCGCGTCTCCGAGCGCCAGATGCACCCGGACCAGTACTCCTCCTGGAAGCAGCTCCAGTGGAGCCCGCCCGAGTTCGTCAGGGCCCCCGGCGGCCCTCCCTCCGACGTCGCCATCTCCCACGCCCGCCTCGGCGGCCGTGCCGCCTTCATGGGGAAGGTCGGCGACGACGACTTCGGCAACGACCTGGTCTACCGCATGAACTTGGAAAAGGTTCAGACTCGGGCCGTCAAGATCGACCCCGCGGTCAGAACTGCAGCCTCCCACATGAAGATAGAACTCGAGGACAGGGATGATGGCAGTGGGAAGAAGCTGGTCGCCAAAGCCGTCAAACATTGCGCCGAGGATTCCTTCTTGAAGTCTGAGATCGATGTTGCCGTCCTAAAGGAGGTTTGTCTTAACGTATTCTTTCTGCTACAGTTTTAAGAATCTTCTTATACTTTGAGCATGTGGAAATGTGTAAGCGAAGCTGGTGCCAAATTAGTTTCAGTGCTCCATGTGCTTGTCAATTTTCCTGAAACAAATAACAAGCAAGTTAAACATGTTGAAACTTGACTTGGAATTTAATCTAAATACGCAGGCTAGGATCTTTCATTTCAACTCAGAAGTCCTCCTGTCTCCAGCAATGCAGCCGGCTCTATTTCGGGCCATCAAATTATCCAAGAAGTACAACAGCAATGTGTTCTTCGATCTGAATCTGCCGTTGTCTCTTTGGAGATCACGAGATGAGACTCGAGAAGTGATCAATAAGGCATGGAGCAATTCTGACCTTATTGAGGTTTCCAGACAGGAGATGGAATTCCTTCTGGATGAAGAGCACTATGAGAGAAAGCGAAACTACCGGCCCCAGTACTACTCTGAATCCTATGAACAAACCAAAAACCGAAGGGACTATCACCATTATACGCGCAAAGAAATAGCACCTCTGTGGCATGATGGGATAAAGATCTTATTTGTAACGGATGGTACACTTCGGATCCATTATTACACCCCCAAGTTTGATGGGGCAGTCGTTGGCACAGAGGATGTCCTCATTACTCCGTTCACATGTGATCGGACTGGCTCCGGTGATGCTGTAGTGGCCGCGATCATGAGGAAGCTAACAATACATCCAGAGATGTTTGAGGATCAGGACATGTTAGAAAGGCAGCTCCGGTTTGCTGTTGCTGCAGGAATCATTTCACAATGGACAATTGGTGCTGTGAGAGGGTTTCCAACTGAGAGTGCAACTCAAAATTTGAAAGAGCAAGTCTATGTTCCATCGATGTGGTAAACCTTAGATTCTGTATGTGACAGCAAAATTAGAGAGTATGATTGCCAGTGAAGTTGTGGGACGGCAGCTGTGTCAAATAGGTGCTAGAATATTCCTGGAAGGAATATTGTATGTCAGTCAATAAATCGTAAGTGGGAGGATCAGGGGGGTCTTGCTTGTGCTTCTCTTGAGGAATCTGTCCTTTCCACATGATAATCTCAGATCAAGAAGACATGTTATGGTTGGATAATCATACGATTCAAAAGTGTTGACGATTTGAATGAAGAAGAATCAAAGAATTGGTAATATTTGATGAACTTTACTACAAATTTCGTAGACTTATCCTTCGTGTTGTTTAAATATCCTCAATGCAAGTTTCATTGGTTCTCAATGCAAGTTTACCTGAAAATATTATTATCTGATCATATCATTTCAATCCTTTATTGGCATCTTTTGTTGCTTTAGTATTTCATGATTCCGTCAACGTTTTCCTTTCATGCGAATCAGTTGGATTGGCTTATTGAGTTAGCTAGACAATAAGTTAGTCAAATTTTCCTTTCAAGCAAATCATTTTACATATTATGTCAACTGTGACTACTTGCCCTGCTTTGTTTTAGTAGGATAGAATCATGATCGTTCAAGAAAACTAAATCCCGGAAGACACGTTTGCACATTTACCATCTACAAAACCGTACGAAAGATAAATCAACTGCCAGTTCCATCATTGTAAACTTGCATTCATTTCCTTGTATGTGAAGATCATTGAATCAGTGGAGGATGTTGTGATGGTTGAAAATTTCTTTTACTTCAGCACCTAGCAAGGAGCTGTGGCATCCTCAAACACTGGAAACATTCCAGTACACACACCCATCCTAGGCATATAATCTTCTTGCTTGTCTTTTGATTTTTCCCATCTTTTTGCCATTATCTTTTCGTATACTTTATATTTTGTTCTGTACATATAGTATGTCTACATGTTCATGTTTCTTCCTTGTAAATGATGCAGAATACAAACAAACAGAGAACTGCAAAATGGATCAAAGTCAAATGTCAGAAGATCCTATCTATCAAGGGTTGATATACATGGTGGTTGTCCCTGCCAAATTAACTTCTCTTGAGCAGAAATGTTGATCATCCAAATTTTCAACAAATGGTTTTTTTTTTCTTCTAGGTTAATAGGTATTTATGGATAGATACTCGGATCATTCTTCAAATCACCTTATATATTTATCCATGTGCTCCAAGTTCTCTATGTCATAATTGAAAATGCATCAAAAGTTCTCTTAAAATCATTTGAACCACACTGGTGTTTAGATACTTTTATTTTGGGGATTCAACTCATGCAATTACAAGCTTCCATGAATTGCAATATCAAGTATCTTTCTAATTGTTTAAATGATTAGCAAATTGGTCCATTTTGAATGAATTTATAACTTTTTTTATTTCACATTTTGGTCTCAGGATACCAAACAAAGATTGTTCTGTCTGAATGCATATAATTTAAGTAGAAGAATGGAATCAGAAAACCATGTTAGCATTGGATCGGTTGAAGGGAGTTGGCAAGTGTTTAGGAGTTCAATTCGTTGTTGGGTATATGTTTTTTTATTGGATTCACCTTATAAATCTTATGGTGTTAATTAAATGGAGTGGTTAATGGTGTTGGCATTTCATGATGGACGTGCATACTGTGTGTTAGAACTTGGCAATATACTGTATATTAAATCCAATAATGACATGGTTTAACCTCATTTATATGACTCTCATGCGACACGAATTCATCTAACCGAAGCCAATTTGTTCGTGACCCAAATCGTCAAAAATCGAATCCGTCATTCTCGTGTCTCGTTGGTCGCGGGCCGAGGACTTGCCGCCTTTCTTCTTCCCCGCTGCGTGCTGCCTCCGTCTCTTTTCTCTTGTGCTTCTGCGCACAGGAGCAGACGGCGAGGGAGAGAGACCTGGTCGAATCTCTGGGCGGAGCTCGTCTTGCACGAGAAGACGACTCATCTTCTCCAAGAAAATTCGGAAGTGTTTTTACTACTGCCGTGTTACTTTTTCCGACCAGCCTCAGATTTGGACCCCCCGTGCTGTCAAGAGAGCACATATCTCACATGTTTATGCGTGGGTGGCGGTGCCGGCGCCGGCCCTTCCACGCGTTGCTTCCCGTCGCAGCGCCTCCTGCGAATCCAATGTCTCCGTCCAAGCATCTCAATCACCTCCTCCGCTCCTGCAGAGATGTCCGTTCCCTCCTCCAACTCCACTCCCGCCTCCTGGTCCTCGGGTCCCTCACGGACGACGCCACCTGCATCCTGCTCCTCAACTCCTACTCCTCCTTCCACCGATCCGACTTCGCCCTCGCCGTCTTCAGCACCTCTCCCAATCCGTCCATGGCCTTGTGGAACTCCATGATCCGGTGCTACACCAGGACCGGCGAGCACAAGAAAGCAGTCGAATTTTACTACCGCATGCTGCGGCGAGGGCTTGAGCCCGACAAGTACACCTTCACATTTGCATCCAAGGCCTGCGCCGGCGCTTTTGACTTGGAAACTGGTGATATGATACACAAGGAGGTTGCAAGGAGAGGGCTCTCAGGCGACGTCTTCATTGCCACCGGCCTCGTCGACATGTATAGTAAATTGGGTATGGTCACGACTGCCTATGAGCTGTTCGAGTCAATGGCTGAGACGGATGCGGTTTCATGGAATGCCATGATCGCGGGTTTCTCCCAGAATGGCCGTCCTCGAGAAGCTTTGGCACTTTTTGCGAGGATGCAGGTGGCCGGTGAAGTCCCCAATTCGGTCACATTTCTTAACTTGTTTCCGGCAGTGTGTGAAATCTCTGCTCTTATTTTGTGCAGGGCTATTCATGGTTTCCTCACTAGAAGATGCCATCTGCCTGCCGTATCTAATGGGTTGATTGATACCTACTGCAAATGTGGGAGTACTGGCACTGCTCGTAAGATTTTTGACAGAATGTCAAGCGGGAAAGATGATGTAACTTGGGGAACGATGATATGTGGCTATGTTTTTAATGGCTATTATGCAGATGCTCTGGTGCTTTTTGATAACTTGAAAAGTGAAGATATAAAGTTGAATCAGGTAGCGGTTGTGAGTGCCCTCTCTGCTGCATCTGAGACTGGAGATCTAGAGAAGGGAGTGAGCATCCATAATTATGCAACTGAGGAAGGAGTGGATTCAGATATTTCAGTCAAAACAATGCTCGTCACAATGTATGCAAAGTGTGGAGACTTGGAGAAGGCAAAGTCGCTGTTTAATGGGATAAAAGAGAGAGATGTTGTTGCTTGGTCAGCAATGATTTCGGCCTTTGTCCAGGCCAATCACCCTACAGATGCATTAGTTCTTTACCAGGAAATGCAAATGGCAGGTCTAATGCCAAATCAAATAACCATTGTGAGTCTACTTCCAGCTTGTGCAGACTTGTCAGAATTGAAGTTAGGAAAGAGCATCCATTGTCATGCCCTGAAGTCAAACATTCATCTGGATGTTTCGGTGGGGACTGCTCTGGTGGCAATGTACGTTCAGTGTGGATCCTTCACTTCTGCACATTCTTTGTTTGACAACATGGAACACAAAGATATTGTGACCTGGAATGCATTGATCACTGGATATGCACAAGTTGGCGAGGCAGGAAAAGCTTTGGAGTTTTTTAATCGACTGCGATTGGCGGGACACTGCCCAGATCCTGGTACCATGGTAGGTGCCGTTCCATCCTGTGCTCTCTTGAATGCTCTTGAGCTTGGTGCTTGTCTTCATGGCCTGGTTATCAAAAACAGTTTTAATTCAGATCTTTATGTGAAAAATGCAACCATTGATATGTATGCCAAGTGTGGGGACCTTTCATCTGCTGAGATTTTGTTCTTAGAGACCAAGTCTCGTGAGGATGTGATATCATGGAACACCATGTTTGCAGGATACATGCACAATGGTCGTGCTAATGAAGCTATATCTGCCTTTCGCCTGATGAGAGCTGAGAATATGAAGCCTAATTTGATTTCGCTAATCAGCATATTACCCGCAGCAGCATTCCTAGCCGCATTAAGAGAAGGCTCTGCTCTTCATTCCTACATAATCAAGATCGGCTTTGTGTCTCAAGTGCTTGTTGGGAACTGTCTAATTGACATGTACACAAAATGTGGAAGGCTTGATAATGCTAGAGACTTCTTCAACCAAATGGATCAAAAAGATACAGTATCGTGGAATGTAATGCTTGCTGGATATGCCATTCATGGACATGGTGAAAGCACCATCTCTTTGTTTCTGCAGATGAAGGATAGCTTTGTCAAGCCAGATTCTGTGTCCTTTCTTGGTGTACTGTCTGCTTGTAGACATGCAGGCTTAGTTGCAGAAGGAAAAAAGTTCTTTGAATCTATGATGACAGAACACCATTTGGAACCAAACCTAGAGCACTATGCATGCATGGTAGATTTGCTAGGTCGTGCTGGTCAATTAGGTGAAGCTTGGTCCTTGATTCAAAGAATGCCAATGACTCCTGATGCTGGTGTATGGGGAGCGCTATTGGGTGCTTGTAGAATGCATTCTGATGTAGCAATGGGGGAAATTGCACTGGATCATTTAGTCAAACTGGAACCTCAGAATGTTGCTCATTATGTGGTTCTCTCAAATATATATGCACAGGTTGGAAGATGGACCGACGTTAGAAGGATGAGATCGGCAATTAATCACATAGGCGTGAATAAAACTCCCGGTTGCAGTTGGGTCGATATCAGGAACACTATCCATGCATTTAGTGTTGGTGATCAATCTCACCCACAGTATGACAAGATGCATGATATTTGGAACGATTTGCGTGAGAAAATGGAGAAGATGGGTTATGTTCCTGACACAAGTTCAGTGATGCATAATGTTGAAGAAGAGGAGAAAGAATCCTTCCTCTCTAGTCACAGTGAAAGGTTAGCCATATGCTTTGCCCTTTTAAGCACAGAACCCGGTATGACTATCCAGATCGTAAAGAACCTCCGTGTTTGTGGAGACTGCCACACCGTGTTTAAATTTGTGTCGGAGATAGCTAATCGTGAGATAATTGTCAGAGACTCCAGTCGTTTCCATCGTTTCTTTAATGGCATATGCTCATGCAAAGACTACTGGTGATTTCAACTCGAAAACGTAACCTGCTCTGTGTAGATACGGGAAATACTGATCGGATCAATCACAAAAATGCCTCCAGCTTTGATCAACAAGAATTGAGAAGTTGGCTGATAATTTGGGCACACAGCGAGATGCAACATTCTGCTCTTTGTTGCATCCTTCTCACACCTCAGCCCAAAACAGTATGAATTTTGCCATTATAAAGGAGTACTCAAAGGTGGGATGGATGCTGGATATAAAGTCTTTATAATAGCTCGCAACCTATGGGTATCAAGTCCTACAATATCAAACTCCAGGATACATATCTCAGTCCCAGGTGCAATCAACAGTGTTTTTCTTCCATAGAGATATATTCTTGTCAAGTGTTCTTCTTCCCTTGACATTGAAAATTGGTCTCGCCTTTAAAAAAAGATCATCTGAATGTGTTTTAAGCAGAAACAGTGGAGCTGCAGCTAGCAACCTAAAAAGCCATTCACCCTGGTTATCACTGAAGTGACATGCTTACCAAAGCTGCTATTTATTTACATTGTGCATCAGAGAAACATGGCAAACAAAAGAGACGGTTCCAAATCTTTTAAGTGGAAATATCTTCAATTCAACGTTTGGCATTTGAGAGCCTATTCAACAGGGTTGTCAGAAAACCTATGAAATGAAGAGGGGGTTGAAAGCTTTTGAAGAGCTAATAATGTTTTCTGGCGAACTAATGGATGCTTTTACTCTTTCAGCACTGCTAGTTAGGGTTTATCTGCTATCAATTTCTGTGGAATGTTCCTCATTTTAATTTAATTTTGTTCTTGTTATAAGTCTGCTTTTATTCAGCTAAAACTCATGAAAGAGCCTATAACACCAAATTAATTTTCATCACTATAGTCTTCTAATGGCAATTTGAGAGGCAATGATTTGTGGTTAGATGCTTGTACTTAAATCTTGTGTTCATTACTTGAGTTCTTCATTGCAGGCAGGTGTTGAAGAGTGGAAGTTATATGGAACTATGAGAAGAAGAATGAAAGTAAATATATGATGGAATATAACATCTACTGTTAATTTTAGGATATGGAGTCATTTTATGGGCGACAATTAGTATGAGATGGAATATCATAGCTAAATATGTGGTGTGGAGTCGTAATAATTTTACTAATGGTATTTTGTTTAATCATTTCTATTAAATGGTCGTTAATCCAAATTATAGGAATATTACTTGTGTGACGTTGGATTATGGCAATCTTCACTATATTACAACCTGTGAACGCTCGTATTCCACGGAGGCCGACGAACGCTGTACGCCGTCCGCTGCCGCAGCCCCGCGAACGAACGCAGGGAGAAAGAATTAAGGCTACGATAACGGCCGTCAAGTCATTCCCCCGAATAGCCCTCTCGCTCTCTCTCTCTCTCTCTCTCTCTCTCTCTCTCTCTCTGTTTCTTCTTTATATAACGGGGCGACCTCCTCTTCCCTGGCCATGCACACCACCCCCCATTCGATCCTGGTCTCTTCAAACGCCACCAGCCCGTCTTACCTCGTCTGAGCAATGGCCTTCCGGGCATCTTCTTCCGCGACGGCCTTGGTCCTCCTCCTGTCTCAGTTCCTCCTCCTCCTCCTCCCGTCCGCCTCAGGTACGTGAATCGCTGTAATGCGCCTCGTCTTACTTGTTATCTTCTCCCTGGTGTCAACCTGACGCCTCGGTGTGTCTCAGCGGGGGTGATCTGCGAGGACCTGCCGCAGGACCTGTGCTCGTTCGCGGTGTCGTCCGCGTCGAAACGGTGCCTGCTGGAGAACACGCAGCTCGGCGGGGGGCGCACCGATTACCAGTGCAAGACGTCGGAGGCGGTGGTGGAGGGGATTTCGGACTGGATAGAGACGGACGAGTGCGTGCGGGCGTGCGGCGTCGCCCGCGGCAACGTCGGCATCTCCTCCGACTCCCTCATGGAGCCTGACTTCGTGCAGGCGCTCTGCTCCGCCGACTGCTACAGCAACTGCCCCAACATCGTCGACCTCTTCTTCAATCTCGCTAACGGAGAAGGTATTAGCCTCAGAATCTTACGTTAATTAGCCTCCAAGGAAACGTTCCAAGGAAAGCAGGGAGAGGACATCAACTTTTGGAGATTTCTGACACACATCATCGGCTTTGGCGGCCCAGTGGGCCAAAGGATCTTAAAAAGAAGTAATTATATATTCGGCAACAGGCAAGATTAGTCTATAATTCAATCTTTTGTTCTCGGATGCTACTTTGGCTCATGACACCCACATAGGATCGATTGATCACCATGAAGAATCGAAGGACTCGGATACACATCATAGCTAATTGATTGATTGATTGATTAGATTAGTAGAGAAATGTTGATTGATTAGAAAAGTCGGCTTATGCATCAATCAAAAGCTTAGCTAATAAAATTATTTGGCAATGTTACTTGCAGGTGTTTTCCTGCCGGATCTGTGCGAGGCTCAGCGAGCGGACCCCCGCCGCGCCATGGCGGAGTTTCTCAGCTCTGGAGCAGCACCGGGGCCGGTGGCTCCACCTCCTGTTTCCACCTGAGAACGAGGGCGTGGCATCATCTGTCCTTCGTCCCTCTTCTTCCTTTGTTGCAGATAACAACGTCTTGCATGCGGGGGAGCCTGCAACAACTTTTTCTTTTCGTCCATATAATAAAACATCATACCATCTCTCCTGTTTTAGGATCAGTGGTACATCGATCAAAATCTTTTATCATTATATATTCTTATTATTTTGCGAATTCAGAGAGGGGAAGGCCACAAAAAGATCAGAATTGAGGAAATTAAGGGCTCGAAAGTGTATTCTCATCTTCCAGGTGACAATTTTGATCAGAAAGGTTGAATTCCTAATATTGAGGAAAGATTTCTTTTGTTCTTTTTTTTTTTTTTTTTTTGTTAAGCAAAATGAGCAAACGAACACAACAATCATCATTCAAAGTGGATGAGAAGTATTCACTATGCTTTCTGCTTCACATGGAAGCATCACTCGGAGCTACATAACAAGCATCAGAACAAAAGAAACCCTAGAAATAATAACCCTAAAGCAACAACTTCATAGCTAGCTACCATTTCCAAGATGTCTTTTCCTTTTGATGGGGTACATATTCCTTCCAGCTTTTCTTGTGAACACAAACCTTGCTAATAATTCCTAAAGAAACAAGGAGGATAATAAAGCACAGGGTACACAGCCCATCAAGAGTGACAACACCATATATGGATGGAGATAATTCTTTTTTACTGCTTAATAAGCAATTGTTGAAGGAAATAATACATATGAACATTTTTATGATGTAAGAGCAAAATGCTTGTGTGCCCAGGCACAATTTCAATTGCTTGTATGATCATCAATATGATGTGCCACTTCCAAGTAGGCCTTTGATTTGAAGAGACTCGAGAGGGGCACCAGCCAGTTTGGAATCCCCTCTCTGGAATATGAAGCCAAAACAGTGATGTCCGAGATCGTCTATTTACCATTAGCTGCAGATTCAGAACGGATGTGGATGGATTCTTCTCCATGACTGCCATTCATTTGCATTCTCTGCCTCTGGTTGGAAACAAATCACAAATGTGCAGTCATAAGAGATGGGAATGAATCAGATAGTAATTATGTAAAAGAAAAGACAGTATGTTCTGTGGATGAAATAGCTTATGTTCTAAAAACTCTAATCGGTTGATGTATGCATAATGTTATCTATACCCTTCAGTTGTCTTAGGGAACGAAGAAAAGGAAGAGTCATTGGCAAATAACAATTTCCCAATAATATAAAAATACAATAAACTTATTGAATCTGCCGTGTGCAGACAACACTAGATGTTAAAATCAATGTATAATGTTTAGTTCCATAAACTATTTCGATGTCAGCAGACACCATGCAGAGACAACTTGCAGAAGGTAATACTGGATCCATATGTCTAGTTTTGATTGTCATGCAAACAAAAGTAAGGTTCTTCGACTTCATACGGATGCAAGTGATTGGTATTTGATATCCACGTACAGAAACAAATAGGGTAGATCTAAGTTATGTTTGGAAGCATCCTGATCCTCATGAGCTTGGTTGATAAAGCCGCGGCGAGATGTATATATGTACATCACCAGTTGACCACATAACATACTAGGAACTAACAATGTCAGATAGAAAAAAGCAACATATCAGTTAAAAGTGGTATACCCAATCAGCAGTATCCACTGAATTTCCATTTAATAACTTGAGATTCTCTTCTCTAGATTTTCCTTCTTTCTCTTTAACACTCAGCGGTAGCAATGGTTGTGATCCACTAGAACGATCGGGCATTTCTGTCAAGCAATATGAAAATTTTCATTTAATCAGATCTACAAGACAAGCAAAATAAATAGTCATAATGAAAAACACAAGCTACCGGATACACACCTGGTAGTTTTTTGTCAATGAAGAATACCACTAAATTCACGGTATACCTACAAACATTAAAATCAAAATATAGTCGAGTAGCCACCAAAAAAAAAGTGGAAAGAAATAAAAGAAAATATGATAATACAAATTCAACCCACCATGCAACGACTATGTCTACTGTGTAATGCTTGCGGGAAGCTACTATAAGCATACTCTGAATGATAGCAATAACCCAAGCAAGAAGCTTAATGAATCTGCAGTTAAATTATTGAAATTAGGTTAACTTTGATAAAATAACAAGCAACCATAGTTGCATAGTTGTGGACTCCCAGAACATCAAATTCACGAGCATAATTGAATATCACAGATGTACCTTTTAGAACCATATTTATGGTATGTACGCACAAACACCAGTGTAAATATCATGTGGGATGAAAAAATAAGATCACCACAGCCATATATGACTCCACGAGGAACTGCAAGCAAGAAGATCAAAAGAGATACCTCAATGGAATTAACTGGAATTTATGTCATTTAACTACCATGAGATAATATCAGATAAAGGATCATACAGTTAATTAGAAGCACTTCAGTTACACTCTCTGGTGAGGGCAGTCTGGCAAGCTTTGACCCCTAAATGACAAGGAAAACAAAAGATTACCTAACGACAATGATAGTTAGGACCAGGAAGCTGGGTAGAGTAGAATTGGCAAGATATTCATGCAGATAAGAGTGTTAAGAATAGTATTAAGAATTGGCAAGATATTCATGCAGATAATACCTCACGACAATGATAGTTAGGACCAGGAAGCTGGGTAGAGTAGAATGTAATGATCCGCAACACTTGACAAGCCTGAGGGCGAGGAGAATACAGAACAACCGAGGAAAGGTAACAAACAGAGAAACACAATCTTACAATTCCGAAGGTGTCGGACAACAGAATGACCAAGGAGAAAGGAAATAATAGATGAAAAACTTACAACTAGAAATGCCAAAACTCTCCGCCATAGCAGAACAGTGTAGAAGCGCTTGCTATGATAAACAAAAGGATAAAATGTCCACTGCAACAGTAACAACAACATTCCATAATCATCTATCTCGCACTCAACAAAGATATGGTGCCTACTGTGGCAGTAAATTTAAGAAATATACTGTAAGACTAAGAGCTTCATGGAAGACATGGCTATACTCTATGACATGGCACATGATGGCATATGTGTATCCATAAAGATATGCACACACATGCACAAGAGAGAAAAGAGATGGCTGCATCATGGTACTGAGTGAAACCGCAATGCCTTTAAAGAAGATATCCTGCTTATATAATAAATATAATCTGAAACACCAGACGTAACAATGCAAAAACTTTAAAAAAAGGCAATTGAAAAATCAAAAAGGTCACAGCAAGATAAGAGCACGACAATAGAAGGGAATATGCAGCAACATAAATAGAAAAAGGCTATCAAATATAGTATGAACTTGAATTATCTGCATGATGATAATTTTATTTGATAAAGCTCCAACATGTTTCATATTGGAGTTATGCTGATATTGGCATTGCTTCAATAAGCAAGCGTACCTTGTAATTTTAGACCTTTTCCTTAATTCTAACAGAATTATATGTGCAGAAACTTATAAGAGAACACATTAGACGAGGACGATGCATACCAGTACAAAGGACAAAAAGACGAAGGTGAATAGACTTTCACTGATATAGCCTCTTTCTTTTCCAAGTTCCTGAAATTGCAAAAGCATCGGTATAACTGGCATGTCACTTCAAAACAGCACTGACACTATTTTTGTTGAATTGTAATCAATTGAATGTGGCACTGGTACACACCGGAAGGATCATAAACCCAAGATCTTGAAGAGTTGGTCCAGGTTGATGTAGATAATGAACTCCTCGAGCAGACAGCCCATGGATATACTAACAAAAGAAGAAAAAAAATTAATAGTTCCCTAATCTAATCCATAATGTTTCACTTGTACAGCTATTCATACACTAACCATATACGATGAACGTAATTGGAACAAATAATTTCAGTAGATAATCACATTGTCCCACAATTGATTACAATAACAGAGATAAAAAAGAGGCAAATGATCATAACGGCAAAAAAAAACATCAGGTAAAAAATCTGAGAGATCAGTGCCAAGGTTGCCCTATTTTATCACTAAGACCACCAAAAGAGAACTCTAAGAACAACATCGTAGATACAAAAAGAAAAGAAAGTAGATTATCTAGAAGAATCAATAAGGCAAAATTTTATTGAAGAAAAGCAGCCCCAGACTTCTTTCAGGACAAGGTAACACAAGGTTTTCAAACCAACCGCATTTAAACACTAAAAAAACAAAAAAGTGCAGCAAATTACTTTTTGACCGTGAAAGGCTGCATCTGTTCTAGCACTCTAATTTGCCACATCGAGCAATCAGTAAAGTTCTTAGTAGCAGACGTAATGACTTTTTGGCGTACCAAAACACGACCTGGATTCCCTAGTCAGTACTCACAACAAAAAAACCTCTAATTTAGGGATTCCCTCAAACAGAGTGTCCGATCCAAAACAAAATAAAGAACTTCGTTAAAATTTGCATTCCAAAAGACTTCCATCCGAACAGTTAGTTGTTCAGCAATCAATTTGATGCACCCAAGAAAAAGAATCGAATTAATACCTGAAATACGAGTCCGGCGAGCAGAAGCTTCCACTTCTCCGCGAGAAGTTGAAGCTCTACGGATGTCTCCACGTAAACCTTCCTCCACAGCTGCAGAGGGAGAAAGGGTTTCAGAAATGTTGCGAAGAAGGAAAAGACGAGCAAAACAGATGGATCATGTGAAGGAAGGACCTTGGAAGCCTCGCGAGTAATGTAGAGCGTCATGACGGGCAACCGACGGTCCAACAACCTGTTCTCCACATAACCCGATCGACGCGAAGGCAGATCAGATTTGTACCGATCACGGAGGGGAATTCGATCCAAGACCAGAAAGTAACCCCAGCAAAGAAGGAAACAGAGATCGCCCTTCACAAGTGCGCATGTACAACGGAGAGAGACGACTCTGTTGTCGGGAACAAAGAAGAATAGGCTCGAGACTGCTAACGTCAGTGAGTAAGACAGTTGGGTTTCGTGGGCTCCGCCTTCTCGCCTCCCCTTCTTGTTAGAGAAGGCGATCCTCCGCGGCCGTCTCGTCACTCGGCAGCCGCCACCACCGCCGATGGAGAAGTCCGGCAAGAGAAAGAAGGGGCACCCGAGAGGAGAAAAATTGAACGCTCCGAGCTATGTAGAACTGTAAAAGAATTAATAGGAAGAGGAGTGGGGTGGTGGGGGCAGAAAAGATGCAGTCCTCCTTCCCCTTCCCACCTGTTTACCTATTCTTCAAATCAAAAGATTAGGGTGGATTTTTTTTCCCCCCCTTAAAATGAGGATTAATTATTCAAGTACATTTTTTTAGATATCGATTAATCCAATTGATAAATATTTATATTAGATCTTAGCACTTCCTATTTATTAAAATATTATTCTCTTCAAATAATAATATTTTAGTATTTCATGATAAAATTAACAACGAGTGTTTTTATGGATATAAAATAATTCTGAGGTAAATTATACTCATAAATTTAAAAAAAAATTTAAATATAACCTCAAGTCTAAGAAATTTTCATAAATTTTTTTTATTTTAAATCATCATCTTATCTTCGTTTACCATCATCCTCCGTCCAATCCCTAGTCATGTCATCGTCTCACTCGTCCATCATACCTAGACAAACAAAATTGTGAGGCACTTTCATAATTAATAATGGCCCACATCTTCCCCATGTAAGTAAGGGCATAGACAAACTTGAATTGGGGATCCAACAAGATGTGCACACTTTCTTATCACGTGTGATCTCCTCACACCCTCTCCTCGTTATCGACTACAAGCAAGGAATGAAGAGGGGTAGCTCACCCTCAAGGTCAATAACGATGGTAAGAGCCGGGAGAAGGATGAGGTGGAGGCATAAGACTGGAGTGAGCGACTGTGTGACTAGGGTTAAGATAAAAAAAAAAAAAAAAAAAAATGAGGATAAAGTCAATCTTTTCGCGTAACTACCAAAAGCATGCTATACTATGTAGAAAATTTTAAAACTTTGGGCTTTCTATATAAAGAATTATGAAATTTAGAAAAAAAATTAGAGAATTCACTCATATTTATATTAATTTTTTAAATTATATTTACCTGAAACAATTTATTTATTTTAAATGTTAATATGCGTTATGGACGGGCGTCTCTTTCTATTCTCTCTCACACACGCGAGGAGAGGCTGCGGCCTGCTGCTGCCGTTAGACGACTACCTGCAGCGGGCGAGGCTGCAACGGCGGAGGAAGAAGGCTGTCATTTATTTATCATCAGTACCTACGGAAGAACGCGGCTAAGACTTTTTTCGGCATTGACCTCCGCGGTCTGCGTGTTTGAAACGTCAACCTCTTCCTCGGAGAGCGAAACGCCGAAGGAGAAGGAACAGTGGAGAGGAAGACGAGCCACCTGCAAGGGTGCAGGTGGTGTGCGTCAGGCGCCATGTGCGTTCTCTCCGCAAGAGAAGGTGGCAGTGGCAGTGGCAGCTCCGGGCGCTGTCTCCCCACCGAGCGTACGGTGGTCGGCCTGACTATGTTGGCGAAGGAACAGGCATCGCAGGTGCGTCGTGACAGTTCTGTGTCTTCTCCCTCGGGTCGGCCACCCGACGAGGGGGGGGGAGAGCGTTCCGAGTAAATCCCGTAATGACCACTGTGGAAGTGCTCGCGTCGTTGGGTGATCCCTCCGCTCCATGCTTTTCCTGATGACAGCGGAGTCTCAATCCATCAAAGGAGATCAAACATCATCATTAACAGCTCTTCTTTTCCTGAAAGGAAAAAGAAAAAAAGGAGTCAAGCTCATCTCATGCAGTAACCATCGCAGATCCAAATAGTTTTTTTTTTTTTTGATCTTTGGACTTCTCTCCGAGCCTCTGCTTCGAGGAGGAAGCCTCCTTCGGAGATGCAATCACATCTGAACATGTTCGATGACATATAGCAGACATGACAGCAAATAATTTACAGACACGCAGACTTCTTCTTCTTTATCCGGCCGCCATTGTCTATCAAGATGGAGCAGAGGAGATCACATGCAGGTTTCGGTGGTGCACACAGGACGATGATGCATCACTCCAATGGATTCTCATAAACAAGCGAAGGTTGGGATGGGGAGGAGGAGAACCCTAACGTGCTTGCAAGTGACTGCCATGAGGAACGCAACCATGTCGACATACCTACCGCAATTGTTTTGGTCGTAACTCAACCGCGTCAGTGTTTGGGACGAAGAACATTTCTCTGTACTAAGAGTTGTAAAAAAAATGAATTGTTTAAGAACATAGAGGCGACCAACTTTTTAATAGTTTATGCTTTTGTATCACTGTATCAGCTTTTTTTTTTTTGTTAAAAATATTAATCCAATCATAAATTGGGTATAAAAAATATCACAATTTTAGTCGATCTTTACTGGCAGTACAATTTTACTCAATATTCATTCGAAATGTGATCATCACGTGATGTTTCGAGTGGAAGAAAAAAACATAGGTCATTCGTTGCCCGTTTGACCATAAGGTAAGCGATCATGAGTTATCCCCGCTCCCCCCTATCGCTCGTGTTGGACAATAGATCAAGAGAAGTTTGTTGAAGATTGTCAACTCACATAATATTTCATAAAATATTTTATCATTTTACAACTAAATAAAAAAAATTTATTATCAATATAATGAAGAAAAAAGTTACCTTTTTTCTTAGATACTTCGAGTTATTAGATATGATCAGAAAACATCTTTTGATCTTGGTCTTTTGGGTAGGTGACACCTCCAGAGTTTGGTGTTTTCACCTTGGAAGTACCTCAAACAACATTTAGCATATAGGTACGGACCACACCGATCTGATCAGGATGTCAATAACTTCTTCCGTTATCAACAATTATACTTTTATCTTATAAATTTTTTATCACCTTTTGCTCTCCTATACAACACTCTCTTATAGCGCTAAAATAGTATATTCCAACCAATGTAACGATACATCGATGCTCGTCATGTTGATACTCTCGTATCAACTCAAAAGAATGACGTATCATGAAATGACAATAGAACCGCTTATGGACCAAACGTGGTGCACATTTCTTATCACAAGCTATGTTCATGCCATGAGCCACCATTTGTATAAAAGAGATTGTAGCTCGTGTAAGGTGATACTCTCCTAGTTTTGCTCGAATCAACATGAACAAAACCATCTATGTCGAACGATCTAGAAAGATATCTCAAAGCAATGAAGAAAATTATTTTAACAAACTATCGAGAATAAAAGCAATTGGCTTTACCCAAGATGGATTTGTAAATATATACTCAATTTTTTATTATATTTAGTACGGACAGAAGTCGTTGACATCATGATCAGTTTGACGTGGTTCGAATCTATATGGGTAGGATTATTCGAGGTGCCTTCATGATAAAAAATTTCGAGCTCTTGATGTGTCACTTGTATGTAGATCAAGATTGAAAGAGATTTTTCGACTTGATATGAACACGAGTTATCAAAAAGATTATTTTTATTTTTTTATTATATTTAAGATGAGTCTTTATAAATGGTCATAAAGGAACATAATGAAGTATTATTATATGGGGAGAGAGCCTTTAACGACCTCCAACAATTTTCACATTGACCTCTTATCCATGCAGGTGATAAAAAGAGGATAATTCATAATCGTTTACGATATACCATTGCCCGCGTGGGTGGAGAGTAGCCTCTTATCTTTTCTTTCTATCAAAATTATTATGTGACAGTTACGTGTCGGATGATGATCGACTGACGATGTACTCTTTATCAATATTTTACATATATAGTTTTTAATGCATATATATTTTTCATCTTACAACCATTTTTTACTCCTAGAGCATGTATCAATTGCATGAAATTAATCACCCAAAGGCATTATGTAAACATTGTACTCACAACATGTTTCCTTCCCTATGTGTTGGGGCAAACTTTGCCTTAGATGTTGTCCAATAGGGAAGAGTAAGCTTCTAATGGCTGCACATTCAAACTCAACCGACGGTTCTATAGATTAAGAATTCGATTGGGATACATTGAGAGAGAGATAAGGGGAAAACTATATAATATATAAATATTTTTTAGGTTAAAAATTTAAAGATTCATGAGTCATCATTTATCCATTTGGCAGAGGCATATGAACAACAAGAAATTATTCTTTTCGGGAAGCTCTCATATAATTATATTCCTTCCATGTCTTATGAACTCATTATGAGAAGCTGATTGTGATGCTCGTAACCTAATAGAGAATTTGAGATATTTTGATCGCACAATATATGTTATATGATATGCCATCGAATGTTTTTTCTTTTTTTTTTTCAATTCTACGTGCATAGTCCATTAGAAATTGTATGCTTCAGAGAGCTTTTGTATATTTTTTGTTCATTCTAATTTACATGCACTTTGAAAAATATACCTCTAACGATAAAGATAATTTTGTTCCTATGATCAAACTTACTCATCAATTGTGAATACACTATATAATAGAAAGGGAATGTGCTAAAGTTCAACACCTCCATCCACAAGGATTTAGAGATAGCTAAGCTAAGCTTATCCTACATGAAAAATTTTGTGGTGTGGTAATGTGTCATCCTGATGAAACATTTCAATAATCACGAGTTTCAATTAATAATATTAGATGTATCAATTTATCATCATATCCTTATGAAGATCTAATTGTAACTCAAAATGTTACTAACACCACATTCGGAGAACCCTAATGATAGTTTTGATCGCATTCATTGTACTTAGATCCCTCTTAGATATGTTTTGATATTATTTATCATCACAATCAATATAGATCACATAGTATTGAGTGTAAAGCTCATCGTTTTGCTCGAGGTGTTGTATATAATGCTCTCATTCCATTTCATATATTATTTTTTAACCGATAGGTAAATATTGGGCTCATTGGCCCGGCCTGACCACGTAAGCTCGAGGATCACTTCAGCTCTTCGGGGAACTTGGGTCACGTAGGCAACCATCTCGACAAGCGTACTCGACCTTTACGCAACGACGTTTGCTCAGAAGGTCGTACTGACAGTTAACGGTCCCGCCGAACGAGACTTCAAGAATTTTGAACAATATCTCACGTAGAGCCGTACCCGTAGGATTGCCGAAGGCGTCGCACCCATTAAATACCTCGGTACGATCTCCCTCCGCTCCACAGGTATAAATACCCTCATTGTAGCCCACGGCAAGAGAGACTTTTTTCCCGACAATTTCTTCTCAAAACCTTCGAGGTCTTCTGAATCTCGACTTCGAATCCCCATTCCCGAATAGCTAACTTAGCCATCGAATGAGGCCTTATCGAGCACACACAAACACTCCTCGACGAAGACCTTTTTGCAAGTCCTGATCACTTCCTGAAGCCAACCCAGCAAACTCCCCGACCCGAGGGGCCGCAGTTGAGCGAAACCCGACAAGTCCACCAAGCCTCCTGAGTCTCATGATCTAACTCGAACTATCATGCACAAACGGATCAAACCGTGTCGTGTTGATTTCTCGTCCACAACACGAAATCCAGCAACATTAACTGAAATATTATAATGTTTATTAGATGAAATATCAGTGCTCCTAATCTTCATTTCAGTGCGTCGGAAATCTTCCTCCGAATGGGTTGAAACATAATACCATGGACATGATATCGTGGTTGAAAGGTGTGAAGTGCACAATTCCGTGATATATGTAATGTGATGCGAATGAACATTAAAACATCGATGTGACGAGAACCCACCTCTCACAATTTGCATCCCTCCGATTGAGACTTGACGTCGACCCACACGCCACTAATTTTCCATGCTCATTTTTTATTATCGTTCCCCACATCATGTTTGGGTCTTTTAATTTTGCTTTCCACCTACCCTTTCGTCGTTGAAGCTTCCTTTCATTTTTGGCTTTCAATATGTGAGGAGAATAAGACTTCAAATTAATAGAAAAATTGATTGAGATGATACCATGATGTCTCTTCATGAATATATACTATTCGGTTGGTGATACATCTATTCTATTCAATATAGTCAAATTGGGAGACTCGAACGTTTGCTCGAAGATTTATCTGTGAAAAAATCGAGATTGAAAGCGATAGACACAGGACAACAAATAAAAATTTTGTGTTCATCATAGCCTTGTGAGATTTTTATAATGATCTAATTTATAATATATTTGAAGATATTGATAGAATATTATTCATATAGTTCAATTATTAACCTACGCTCGGTTTTTTTTTTTTTTTGGTTGATTGTGTTATTATATGTAAAATAAAATTTTATTTAAAAATTAATTAAAATAAAATTATAAAAATTTACGTGATTCAAACACTTATACACTCAATCTACTAAAAAAGTGTTTTCATCCCTTTCTAATCCTCTCTTCAAAACTTTATTAATAGCAATGGGTTGATGATAACTCAAATCTTAAGTAGGAGACGGAACAAAATTATTGGGGTAATTATGTAATGTGGATTGATGAGTCAGCCGACCCTAAGAGGATTTTCATGTGTGCAAGATTGCTTTCGTGGAATGGTGGGGAGGGCATTCAGTTCCAACCTTGAATCGTTGCTTTGCTCGGGTCGGATCCGTGTGAGCCTGGTCGACTTGGCTCTCCTACACAAAGACCTTGACTGAGCTGTTGGTGCTCGGTCGAGTCCCTCCGACACACAAGTCATGGAGTAGGTTTTATATAATAAAATAAGTCTTTGGAGTTACCGAATCCCCTCATCAGTGGCCGCTTGAGGGTTTTTATACCTGCGAAGGAGGAGGTTGTCATAAGAAATCGTTGTCGTTGCTACAGTACCTGGCAGCCCCGAGCACGACCTTCAGTGGGGTTCCTGGGTCCTCTGATGGCGTCGCATGTCGCTAGTCGCCCGTCGAACAATTGTATTATGGGTCGATCGACGTGTCCGGATTCCTAGTTGTCCTTGCCGAGGCCAGGTCGGCATCCGACATACGTCCGACCTAGTAGCATCGTGATGTGGCTAGGTGACATGGCTAGAAAGGGAGTGTCATGTTCTTGTGCTGATGGGTCAGCCATTATTAGTCCTATCACACCCCCCCCCCCCCCCCCAGATTTCCATTAGTATCCTAAGGGAGCATAGCTGGAAAGAGATTTGCTTACCTCACTTCGGTCGACACTACCACTATGGTCGTTCGTCTGCATGATCTAACTTGACTTATAATTGGGTCTCGATTAGTGATCCTCGACTCGCAGGTTCGTAAAGTCGAGCAGCAGTCTTGGGCGTCCAAAAAAGATTGTGGTCGAGTTGAATGACTCGGGCGCTCTAGTCTCATTGTGACCGAGACGAGCGCTTCAGAACTTGTTGGTGCCAAGCTAAGCAACTCGGATACAATTGGACTGAAGGTGTCGAGATAGGCAACTCGAGCACGATTGGACTGATGGTGCCGAGATAGGCAACTCGGACATAATTGGACTAAAAGTACCGAGATAAATAACTCGGACACAATTGACTGATGATGCCGAGATAAACAACTCGAACACAATTGGACTGATGGTATCGAAATACGTAACTCAGGCACAATTGGAATGATAGTGCCGAGATAAGCAACTCGGGCACAATTGAACTGAAGATGGTTGAGCTGGAGACTCGTCCTGGGCCGTGCCTGGGTCATTTGTATCTTTGCTCACATGATTCGGTTACGTGAGCCTAAAGATTGGCTGTCAGGATCATGTGAGTGTATTTTGCGAGTGCTCTACGTGCATGGATTCTTACTCACGTGACTTGGACGTTTGTCAAGTCACACCTCAGTCTCTGCATCTTGTGCACATGATTCGCCTGCTTGACGATCGTTTAGGACTGATATGATGGGTCTATGGTGTATATATGTATTTATTGATATCACAAGTTTTTTATCTCTCTGCCTCTGGGGATGAGAATCACCGTCAAAGGGCCTTATAATCTTCCTATTGTCATCCAAATGTCTTATTGAAAATCTTGGGTGCTTGCTTCCGTGTCTCAATTTTTCTAGCCCTCGTCTATTCGGTCTCTCTGATCGATTGATCAAGGTAGATGTTCTCCTCGAATTCGTAGTGTCAGATCTGCTCTTTCTGCTAGTTCGGAAGTAACACGGTCGGGAAACGCGAGGTTCCATGAAACGGAGAAGAAGGTGATGCTTTGCGGTTCCCAGTTTGGAATATGAAGTAGGGAAGCTTGACCTCTGTAGCCTCGATGAATCTGAAGTCAACGATGGGACTGGGCGTTCCAAGCGTGAAGCATCCGCTAAGTTTCCGAGTCATTTCTGGTACAGTCAATGATGTAATGGCAGCCTCAACTTGCGCTCAGTGCATCGGGCGGCCCTCCACTGCGAGCTTCGCTTTCCATATAAAGACCTGCACCCAGCTCACCGTGGAGCGTGCAGAACCGTGGAGAGCAGGAAGAGATGAACACCGCGATGAAGCGTCTCTGCCTCCTCGCGTTGCTGGCGGTGGCGGGCATCGCGGGGATGGAGAGGGCCGACGGCGCGAGGGAGTGCGGTCGGGTGCTGGTGGATAGGGTGGCGTTCGAGGTGGTGACTCCGTGCGGGGCGGCGACAAGGGACGCCAAGGTGGTCGTGCCGGGAGGTGCTGCGCGGCGGTGCAGAGATTCGGCCGTAACCCCATCTGCCTCTGTGCTATAATGCTGTCGACCACGTCGAAGAATGCCGGAGTCGAGCCCGAGATCGCCGTCGCCATCCCCAAGCGCTGCAACCTCGCGGACAGGCCGGTGGGCTACAAATGTGGAGGTCAGTCGGTGGAGAGATAGAGAGAGAGTGCGCGCGCGTGTGTTATCGGAATCCTTCTTCGGTCTGTTCTACTGGTGCACTCCTGCTAACGATTTGATATGGCAATTTGCTGCAGATTACACATTGCCGTGAGGAGGGGAGAGGTGGAGAGAGAGAGCTCGGCGATCCCAAGGAATGGAATTCGAACTGCAAGCTGGTGTGATTTGTAGCTCGTGAGTGCTTGTTGATGAATCATATGAATGCAATAAGATGTCGAATCTGTTCAATGAACTCTCATAGTAAACTACAGTAGCTGGAATTGGGAGTGAAAACAGTCTTAGGAGTATTGGATTTTAGTTTGCTTTCGATGTGAGAGACTAAATTAGGGTGTTACAGTCTCTCTGATTGATATGAGCCACCCACACCATGTTGGGAATCGAGCATGCCACACATGCAGTACTGGAGAAGAGAGATTGGGGCCTGTGTTTGTGTGTGGAGAGAGCTGCATCCCTTTCGTGTCCACCGTAGAAGGTGCCACCTCTCTCTGCTCTTTGCATGCGTTACAGCTATCCGTCTGCAGCGACAAGTCCATATGATAGGGACGAAGGCGTGGCTGACTGCACTCCATGCTTCAGCAGTCTTCCTCGGAGTGGAACAGTACCGGAAGTTGTACTAGCACGAGCTCCTGTAACAACGCCATCACGTTGAAAGGGGGAGGACAGGCAAGATGAGGAGGAAGGTCGATATAAGAGAAGCTTTATGCTTCTGCGTATTAGCTGCACTGGTAGGAGTTCTATGGGAAACCACCCTGACCCTTGGCAGTAGCAGTGCAGAGGAACCCCACGCCGCCACACCACAATTACCTCTACCGCAGCAGCGGAGCCACCGGCCGCTGCCCCATGAAAGACGAGAACCACAAGGCTCGCCGAAGAAAGCGCCGCCTTGTTATGAATACCCTCCTCCACCATGCGGGCAGCCGCCTCGTCGTGGATATGCGCCACCCACTCATCACAAACCACAGCACGGACGAGCAACGCCACCACCCTCTCACTGCAAACACCCGCCTCCAGATCACTCCCAGCCACCGCCACCGCCATGTGGCCACTTACCACCCTCTCACGCGAAACCAACTCACGAAGAAGAACCACATCATCACTGGCACCACCCGCATTGCCATAACAGACGGCCTCCTCGTCATGGTTGCCCACCCCTAGAATCACAGACTCGCGCCAAGATCTCCTAATCATCAACCAGTTCCGGTCTTGCAGATGCACCGATCACCCAAACATGGATAGCCGCCACCTAGTACCTCAGGTTTGTCGACCACCAGTTAGCGCAGACGCCAGCACACCACTGTATGTACCGGAGCTTGTAATTTGGGTCTGATCATGTATGTTACTCTGTCTTAGAAGCTCGAATGTTATATGCCAATGGAGTGGCGAGCTTCTCTTGTAATGTTATGTATCTTAGAAAGCCTGTCTGTAATGGTAGTTTCTTTCCTTGCGATATTTCTTAGGGTTTTCCATCCAAAGGAAAAGGAGATGCAATCGACACGAGAAAACGACCTGAATCAATGGAAAGCTGTATGTAGATGTAACTCATTCGGTAAAGGACATAAAAGAACTGACCGATGCTTTACTCTTAATAGCCTGTTTGAGCTGCACGTCAAATCTGATGCATCAGAGTTCAACTAGCTCTGTTATGCCGCTCCACGCCAGCCGCCTCGAGAATGCCAGTTATGTACTCGGTCTCCTCCACCACCTCCTTCATGGGCCGCCGGTTCTGCCTCCACTCCTCGAGGCATCCCATCGCCAGATACCCCACAGCGTTCATCGTGTCCCGCTCCCTCCTGGAGAGCCCCGTCGACCGCGTCCATGAGCCTCTCCTCCGCCATGGCGCTGCACGTGGACCGACAGGTTCACGTCGTCAGGGCCCCGATTGAAGTCGATGGCGTTCTGGGAGGTAAGCAGCTCCAAACGTGGAGGTGGTCGGAGAGCGTGCCGTTGGGAATGAACTCGTAGACGGACGAGCGAGCGGTGGTTGACCTCGGAGAGGACGCGGACCTCGTTGAGCATCTGATCGGTGGACTTGGTGTTGCCGAGCTTGGCGCACTTGACGGCGACGGGGGTACCGTCGGCAAGCATGCCCTTGTAGACCTCGCCGTAACCGCCAGAGCCAAGGAGGTTGACGTAGCTTTCTTGATCTCCCTGCCGGTGAAGTGCTTGGCGAAGCGGCCGCTGGAGTGATGGGGGTTAAGGATGTCCTGCCGCTCCTTCGCCAGCCGTGCGGGCCTTGTCAAGGCGGCGCTTCCGGCGGTAGAGCAGGAAGGCCGCCACGGCCGGCCACGAGCACCGCTGCGCCATGGCCATTTGTTCGTACGTCACATCACACATTACATAAGCAGAGGAGGAGGTTGTGTACCGCCATAGCCGCCGGAGCCAACAAATGGGCTACACGAATTAATGGTGTCCATGTCAACCATGACATGGATTGGTGTCACTCCATACCTCACGAGATGGTGACGCAAACAATGAATCCAAACAGTGATCAGCGTTCCCCGCTATCAAAGGCGCATGATGGGTTTCGTTGCTTGAGATCGTAACATCTACATAAGAAGGCAGACCACAAGAGGTTTAGCGAGCATCTAAAGGAGAAATAAGAGATTTCAATGTAAATTGTACGCATCAGAAATAAGTCAATTATAGCACCCCATCATTTTAATTATAACAAAAATAGAAGATCTACAATTCGAGGAAGTAGTGTCAATTAACATAACCAAATTTAATAGCCAGCAACAGTCCATCACAAATGAGATCTACACCGTAGTAATCGGTTCTAGTAAAGGAGGCCTCCCAAAATTTGATGCTTTCTATGAGCTGACATGAAAAATTTGGCAGCTTGGTTTATAAGAACTCTTGCTTGAAGCTTCCTCAAACTTCTTCATAACAGTTTCATTCTCTTCCAAGCCAGTCTGAACGAAATATCTTACCCACCAAGATGAACTCCTTAATTTGGCCTGCCCACGAAGTGAAATGTCAAAATTGTAATCAGCTTAAACTGCAATGGAACAATGATCAGATCTAGCCACCTAAACAAATTGATCTATTGTTAGAATGACAACAAACATATATGTTATGTGACAGAAGCAGAAATGTTGAACCATCACCTGATAGTTGCTTTGGACCATAAACACCTATGATTGAAAGACATGAAAATGTGATGGGTGCTACGAAGAGAAACAATCCTATATTTGTCAGGAACTTGATGTAAACTAGTATGATTGTTCTAGGTGTCATTAGTGTACCAGGCTAATGGACAATCAGTATAAATATTTGCAGGGGAAATAAATTTAAGGTAGATCAAAGAGTGAACCTAAGGTTGAAAAATATTTTTACAGATAAAAAGGTGCAATGCTAGTGGAAATGCAGGAAAATCAAGGGTTTTCTGGAATCTGCTTAGTGGTATTGACATATGAGAAAGATGAGTGGTCAACCGCCAACCTTTCTTTCCCAAAAATGAGATCAATCTCCACCATGTATATCTTTCAATTTTTAACTTGAGCTTTGGACATGTCCCCTAGGCATCTGCTTCTTCAATGATGGAAACACGAGTTGTAGCTTCTTCCACAAATATGCTATTTTGCAATGACTAGCTCTCTTTTGGAAAGGCCGAGAAAGCTCTATGACCAAAATACACAAAATCTTCTCTCTTTCTCAAGGATGTGCAGTAGAATACTTCACATGCAGTTACAACTATGTTGGTTCTCTATTGTTCTTCATTGTTGGCTCCAAGGTCTCATCCTAAAAACTAGTAGAGATGTGCATTTCCCAATCCAATCCTATATGATCATGTTAAAGGAGTAAAAGGAACAATCACTGTGATGCTGTGAAAGTGTTGATTAGAGAAAACCAATTGGAGTTTCCCTTTAAATATAATTTATGGTTACTCAACAAAACCCAATTGCAATTGCCAGGGAGTCTACAGAATTTGATATTATGGCTCGGTATTATTGGTCATTGTTGACTTTCCTGAGACTTAGATGCACATACTAAACAATAAGAGATTATACAGAATTAGAATCTATCCTTTATCTATAAGTTGTATGGTAGAACAATTGGCCTTCAAACAAAGCCAATACTGGGTCAATACATGATATAGAGAAAATCATTTGTGAATATATTTAAACAACTATGACCAAACACGGGCCAGCAAATGTCATTCCTTTTTAAACTTTACTATTCACCACCTCCAATTAATGATGCATTTCAGAGGGAAATGATTGATGGTAAAAAAAAAGGTAAAATGAAAAGGAAAACAAACAAAATGTGAAGTTAGCACATGCATAAAGTATAGAAAGCATGAACAACCATCAGTAAATCCAAGAAAACCACATATCATGTGAATTGTAACTTCCTACAAAATGATAATGCCAACATATATATAATAACTGCAGATCATACCGGCCTTCCAAATTTTGCTAGCTCAGAAACTTTGGCCCTCTGTTGACCTGGATAACCTACAAAATTTATATGATGAAATGAGAAATATGAAGATACTTAAATACTAAAGGTTCTTTCAGAGATCACACAGCTTTGTAAGTAGTTTAACACAAGGTTTTACTTACCGGTCCGTACCGGGCGGTATGCACAGTATGTACCGCCCGGTATTAAAATATAATATATTTTTTATAATATAATATAATATTAAAAATATTAAAATATTAAAAAAAAAAAGAGAAAAGGGGGGCGACGGCGAGCAGGTGACCCGCGGGCGGCGACGGCAGGCGGGCAAGGACGGCGCTGGCGAGGTATTCTTTATTCCCCTCTTCTTCTTTTTTTCTTTTCCTCTTCTTCTTCCCTTTTTCTTCCTCAATCGGCCGCCGACGGCCGATTTTTGACGGAACCGGTAGCGGGCGGTCCGCGTACCGGTAACCTAGCGGACCGGTATGTACCGCCCGTACCGAGCGGTACAGGTCGAAATTGTAAACCTTACTTTAACATTTACCTAAGCCATAAGTATCTATAAAAATTTATATACAATTCTGAGATTATATGGCTAAAATATAATAGACAATTTATTAACTTGTAAAAAAAAATCATAAACTTGAATGAGCAAGATTTTCCACTTGAAAGTACAAAAACAAGATTTGCTATCAAACTCAAAATGAAACATATAATTACTAAATTAAAAAAGAACGAGCACCAGGATCTTCAAAGTATGCTTGCTGTCCATTCTTTTCTTATTTTATGGCATAAGTTCACAAAAATATTCCCTAGCTAATAATTACAAATACATATGTGCAAGTCACCTTAAAGTGTCTTAACAGTATATTGAAATGAGTACTGCCATACAAAACTTCACATTACCACATGAATAAGGACAAGAATATAAATATTGGGAACATTAACAACAATTTTCAGCTAGATCCATGGCTCAAGTTAAATGCAAAAAAAAGAATGTGTTCCTTTTTCTTAGTCCTTTGAGCCATTGGTCATGTAGAAAATCTTCTATTACATGTGGAAGAACTGAAGAAGAGCTCATTATTCTCAATATAATTAGTTAAATTAGTGCTGCACAAATAAAATCATAAGCAGAAGAGAACTGAACACACCAGGGCTCATGCCAATGGTAAACCATACATAAGTAAATACATATTCTGAATCATCTATTATATCTTTATCTGAATTCCCATTGGATAGAACCTTATTAAAGGCAAAATTTCAATCACCAGTGTCATTTTAGACTATAGATTTCTAAATAGCAAGAAACAATGGCAATCAAACAATTTTATTAAGATAGTGATCCATAAAATTTTATTAAGCTTACTTAAATACGAAGTAAACGAAAGATGAGCTAAAAAGTTATGAATTCTAGTAAAATAAAGTTAAAAGTTTGGACCTTTACATTCATATGTCCCTGTAACTACAGATCTGACTTAATCCTCATTGAGTACATGACAAAGTCCGTAAAACAAAATCTTATTATTACCAAAAATCTCAGTTCTGTGCAAAAAAACACCAGTAGGATTCATTATTATGTGCTTTCTACAGCAAAATAACTTCAAAACCTATGTTACATCGTGCAAAGATTTTACTTTAGTATGAAGAATTACCAGTGAATATAACAAGACCATCTGCTGAAACCCTTGCAAGGTCTGGAAGGGTCTTGTTAAGGTACTTTGGAGATAAATAATCTAACGAATCTGAGACAATGACAAGGGAGAATGATTTTGGCCTGTATGGTAGTGGGAACTTGATATCAGCTACACGCACAAAGCTTTTGCGCACAAGGCTTTTGCAGCTGCTATCAGCATCTTCCAAATCATATGGTTCCACACCCCATGCTTCAGTATCTTCTTCTTTCAACAGTTTAGAAACCACTGCACAAGAGTCAGGACCTACATGCAAAACCTTTCGCATGCTATCTCCATAAGCTTTCTTTAGAAAAGGTATAGCTTGTAGAACATCTGATGTGCAGGAAACACCTGTAAATGTGAGAAAAACAAGTCGAACTTTAAGAGAAAGAGCAAACCATATCGATGTGTATATACTTTGGCAAGGTAAAATTAGCTATAGCATCAAACACCCACATGCAACAAATTCTATCACAAATGTCATTGGTAATTGGACCATGGTAGTTAACTAATGATTGTTCCACACAGTGACCATGAAATATGGAAACTGGAGGAAGAAATCTTAGTTCACCAGGTTTTTTTTCACCAAACAGTGCGGTTATGCATGATAACATACAGTTCATGTTTATAGACTCCACTGGCTTATTTATGTTTTGATATGAAGATCTATCCCATAAAAGAAAATGTGAAATAGCCATTTTTTTAAATCCTCAACAGTTCCAGGTGAAACCCCTTGTTTGCTTGAGCTAGCATTTTAGATTTTGAAACAAGGCCTGCTGTTTTAAACTTGCTTTAACAATAAATCTTAATCCAATTTTAGAGTGTTGATGACACTAATGTTTGATTAGACTTTAACGATGTAATCTTCTCAGTTTTTTGTCGTGCAATATAGCTAATCCTAAATCTATCAAACAAGGCTTGAGAGATAAACCCATAGTTCAGTGATATACAACACACTCAAATACTTACTTGTGGGACAAATGTTTTAACTTCATGTAACTAAGCATATTAATTTTCGACTTACAATCTTCTTGCATTTCCCTGAGATTGACCTTGTGAAGTTTAGTAGAGAGTATGTAGTTCAAAAAGTTTGACATAAAGATAAAACACATGTTAAAACTTAGAAAAAGAAGGAAATAAGAACCATATTTACAACCCATGGAGTTTTTCTCAAAATCAACAAATCATATATAAATTTTAAATGAAAAGTGAACTTAGGCCAGCTTGAGAGGAACATGCGTAGAAAACCATGTAATCAGACAAGAAATTTACCTTAATTCAAGAAAGACTACAGAGATGACACAAAAAAAAAAAAAAAAAACAAAGATTATGTACCTTGACCAATATTTATAGCTTCCTTGTTGCCAGCAAATCCACCTGTTTCTCGAAGGAGGAAAAGTAGTTCGTTCAATCATGATAGTTTAGACAACAAATGAAAATAGATAAGAGGACTCCAAAGATTCAATATCTATAGACAATTGGTTCTCCTTAACAATGGATCAAATGCCCAATTCTCCCTCAAATTTTTGATAGGAGAGTCACACGTACCTGAGCCTCTAAATGAGTAACCAATGAGAAGAAAAGCACCCTAAAATTTCAGAAAGGGTACCCATCAAACTCTACATTCTCCATCAACCATCCGCCTCCTTAAGATAACAATTACACTCTGAAATGAGAGAAGACGTACCAAAATAACAAGTGCAACAGATAACAGGGGCGAATTCCGTGACTTTTGATGTAGTGAGCTGACGAGCGGAATGCTTCCGCTATCAGCGACGCGTCGAGATGGATTAATCGCTCGCCTGGACGCCATACTTCAGTTCTTTCAATCCCGCAAGCCTGATCAAAAACTATGATGGGAAAAGAAATCGTCAGATCAATCTCACACAGTTCGCAGAACATGAGCGGAGCACACACATTTTTAGATCGAACAAGCCCAAATTTATAGGCGCAAATTCCCTAAATAAATAAAGAATTCCATCCCCAGAAGCAAGGGGAAGGATCTACGGGCTTGCACAGAGCTGGCCAGAACCTAAACGTGATCGCAAGAAGCCAAATCCGCTGCGGATCCAATGTGCCACGCTAGCAATCGAAATCGACAATGTGAAGCGTCGAGCAAAAGAAACCAGATCCAAGAGCAGTGACGACCGAGACCTAGGGAGGATCGAGAGAAGAGAAAGCGACCTGTAAGCGGGGAATCGGAAGCCTTCCTTACCAGATCTAAAAGCCAAGGCCGAGCTCGACGATTGTTCGTAGCTATCTAGCTTTACACACGATTACAAGAGAGAGATTGGGAAGCATAAATGTGAGGAGCCCTGACTCATCCCAACCATCGAGCAAGTCCATCAAGAGCCGTCCAAAATATTTACCTTTCTTCGACTCCATTAAAAAAACAAAAAAAAACCAAAATCCATTCTATGCACGTTTATGGCGGAAACGTTTAAATGTTTGTATTTGGTATAAATGTATTTGCCAATCCAATATAAGATCAATATATATAATCCACCGTCTTACTGTACCAACAGAATATATTTCCATGACCAACTGTAATCGTCATTGTCGTAAAGACATATTGAAGTCATATATTTGAATTGTTAATATGAAACCAATTTAATAACCTGATTAAGTCTATATGGTCCAAATTCCAGTTAAACTCTATTTAAATTAGGACAACAACAAGCTATAATGTTGTAAATATTTGGTATTAACTACAAGATATCTAATAATTTATACATTATGCAGTTTCTAATGCCATTCCATTGTCCCACCTCAGTACGAGCCGCATGTACACAATTATACTGAAAAAACAGAAGCAGAACAAAGATAACTCAAAGTTTACTTCGCTATCAAGTAATGCTGGAGATGTCTAACCAGCTAGAGTTATTACAAAGGATTGCAGGTTAGAAACTGGCACCATGTCTTGCACTTAGACATGCATTCATCTTGATACTAGAGCGACTTGCTTCGAAACGTTTGCAGATTTAAGTAAAGACAACCAAAACCATTTTTACCCGCTTGGATAAAATCCGTTTACAGTCATTCCACCATCAACTGAAATTATCTGCCCAGTTATGTAAGAAGCAGCAGGTAGGCACAGATATCCGACCAGAGATGACACTTCTTCCGGCTCTCCAACTCGGCGGAGGGGCGTTCGATCAATTACCCTTTGCAGAAAATCTTTGTCATCGAGCAGCTGTGAGAAAGGAGATGTTATTGAAGCCTAGGAAGGAGGCGAAGAAAGATATCTTGGTTCAAGCAGAATAGGCAACACAACAGCAACAGTAATATGATGTCCCAATTAAGCAGCAATAGTGAATTCATCAAAACAATTGTTATGAAATAAGCAGCTAAATGAGGTCTTTTCTCGTCCTGTAATGGCACATTAGATCTCCCAGTACATTCACTACATGTCATAACTACATCTCTGTATGACAAAAAATGGTAAGGTTTTAAAAAACCTAAACAAGTTGCATGAGAATGAGTTTCACTGGGCACAAAGATATAAATTCATGAATATATGATGTGGTACTTAATTATTACAATAAAAAAACCAGAAATTGAACATTTTTTACTATACAGATGAGGAATTTTTATTTTGTTCCACTCCCTTAATGTTCCATCACCAGAGTTGCATAACCTATTAGTTAAAACCCATTTCTAAAACAAGTACCAAAAAACCATCTATTACAGGATTAATTTCTTTCTGGTGTCGGACCAAGAAAAACATTAGATAGAGTGACCACAAAAATCATGCATATTACTTTAGTAACTAAAGTATATGAGTATATTCTGTATTAAATGCAACATGCATGCAAGTTCTTTTCTGACAACTCAATTCAAATAAAAAATGCATGGATTTGCTACCAAAATTTTAGCTCCTGCTTACTAACAACTTATATACCCAACTTAACCAATCAAATTGTCATCAAAGATGCAATTGAGTTTCTGGCAAAATCTACTGTCACTTAACATGGCCTCAACGTGTGATTTAACAGCAATGCTTGAAATCGTTAATCTATTGTAAAAAAATAAAAAGAAGCATTTGTGTTTGCTTCATTTTAGTTAGAACAATATGGTATAAAATACCAAAAAAGGAACATTTCCCTAACTAATTCACAAAACAAATGCCGACAAAGTTATGCTTCAAAAATACCCAAAGAAGATAGCATTGCAATTTAGCTTGTGTCCCACTCCTAGAAAAATATTACTCGACCATAGGAAATCAAATTAAAAATGGAAAAAAAAAGAGAGAAAAGCGAAGGGGTTGAGCAAATAGGATGTTCTAGAAGTTAAATAGCTATCTATCTAAGGGAAGGCCAAAAATGATTTAGATGGAAGCATCAGAAGGTGTAACACCCTTAAATAACCATAAAGATGACCATCCATCTAGTTGTAAGCAACAGAAAATGTGATTCCTTTGAAGTAACTGTATGACCATTCTATGAATACACGACAGATTCAAATCATTCTTTTGCAAAGAAATCGACTGCCGACCCTCTTTACTTTTTCAAACCTCGATTTATGTCTTTTGCTCTCTGTTCTGATGTTATTGGTCGTCTATGACAGTTCCTTGTGTATTTTGCTTCATTCATTTCCTTGGCCAATGGACACAATTTTTCTCAACATTTAAAAAACTCATAACTCTCTAGTCAACCAATGCGACAAACTATATTCTAAAAAATGACAATATAGGAGCATTTGTTTCCATCCTCTTAGCAAACTCTTAAATTTCACCTATGTGACTTATCCCATAAGTCAAATCCCTTCTTGGGGAATATTTAAGTTTGCAAAAAAGTTATGTATTACCGCTTCTAAAACAAATATTAAGTTAATTCACAAATTTAACAAAGGAACTTACATGCCCACAATCTCCAGTAGCCAAAATATTCAATGTTAAGAATAACTTATGTCCTTATCACAAATTCTCATATATTGCTATTCTTGCATTTGATACCAGCATCTCTTCTACTTTGTAAAATCTTACTTGCATAGTAAGAACTAATTTGAAATGCAATCCAAGGCCCTCATGAATGATATAAGGGTAGGGGGAACTCCAAAGCACTCAAGTTAAAGTAAATTATGCATTGTCAAAATTCACTGTGTAAGTTTGTAGTCACCATACAATGCATCTGTTGATTATACAATAATAATGCAAAATTTTCAGAATCGTGCGACTTAGTAAGTATCATAACTTCAAATGAATAGGCAAGGAGGAACATACATGTTCCACTAGTTTAGTCTTGATGTACCATGGTGCAACACTGTTGATTCTAATATTGTCTTTGGCCCACTCACATGCCAAGTTCTTCGTCATTTGGTTCATTGCAGCTGAAAGGAGCACTTTGTTAACAAGTGTTTTACAGATGAAAACCATGACAATTTGCTGCGCTGCTACTAAAAGTAATCAATGCATACGAATACCAGCCATCACTAAGCAATACCTTTGGTTGCTCCATAAATGGAACCAGTACTTAGAGCTACCACCCCACCAACAGAAGAAATGAACACGATGCTTCCCATTCCCGATGCTTTAAGAAGAGGATGAGCAAGTTGGCACAAATGGTAAGCAGATTCCAGATTTGTGGCCATGAGGAATGAATACTCTTCGGCGCTAAATTCAACAGTCGGCTTCCTTATATTTGTCGCAACATTGTTTACCTGTAGAAAATTAGGTAACACAGTGTCACGGTCAAAATGCAAACAAGGTGTTTGATGAAATGCTCAAGTTTGTCCGTGTCCTTCGGTTTGTGTACATACATTGTACAGCAAGTAGCGGGCTTGCAGTAGGCTTAGCAGCCCGAGTTTGGTTTGCTTTATGGCCAATTTTGGCTTGTAAATACAAGTATGTCTTGTAAGCACTTGTGGGGGACTTCGGTCTGTAATGGACCATTATCCTTTGTGTGCAACCTCTCTGAGTTTGTGATGTCCTCGGATGTAATTTGCATATGGCTTATGAAGTGTTTGCTTGAGCAGTTGCTTGTGGATCCCGTGGGAATTGCTTCTTCTGGCCCGTTTTCTCTTTTGTGAGCCTAAGGGACTCTGGGAGATCTCGGGGAAGGCTGACCCTGTGCGGACAGATAACGCTTTGGGCGTTCCACGACTTAGGCAATCCCAGCTAAGTCTTCGGGAGGGCCGCAAGGGTGCCGCACGGCTTAGGCAAATCAGCTAAGCCCGTGACAATGTGGTATCAGAGCGGGACAAACACACGCAGAGACACTTGCCATACAAACGTGGGGGACCTTGTTGGGCTGTGTGGAGGACAGCCAGCACGCGCAACCGTTTGGGGGAAAACGGACATTGAGATGTAGGGAAAGGGGTCGCTCAGAGGAGCGGGCATCTAGGTTTGGTATTCAGCGGAGTGGCCAACCCTTTGCGCGAGAGGCACCACGAGGACAAACATGCAAAGAAGAATGCGTAGCACACAAAGATCGGGATGGTGGAGTTCGAGCTATGGCTTGACGTTGGCAACCAAACTTGACGGTGCTCAAGGCCAAGCGGGGCGTTTTGTGATAGATGAGACCGTGCAAAGTGGGAGGTGTTGCGTAACGACTGAAAGAGTTGTGCAAAGCTCACAGAGGTGAGGGGAATTGCTAACTCGAAGGATTCGGAACTCATGCAAGGGCTTGTACACGGACGACGGAGTGTTCGTGGCCATCCTAAGGTGCGATCAGAACTCAGTGCCATGGAGCATCAGAACTTTCTCTTTGACATGAAAGGCTACGTCCTAGACAGCTGAAATGTGCAACAAGTTCAGCACGTTGCTAGACCATGGAGGGTGCAGTGGAGACTGTATTGGCGAAGGGTCGCAATGTAGCAAAGTACATTTGCGGGGGCAGAACAAGGCACAAGTTGTTCAGCAAGACGGAGTGGTCCAAAGGGGATGGTGGTCTCCGAAACTTCCAGTGGGAAGAATGTAAAGAGGAAAGTTGCTCTGATAGGACAGATATCCAGGAGGGATAAGTCCTAGTTCTCCAGAGGGAGAATCATGTGCAACAGATCGCACGTATTGAGGAAGAGTTTCTCAAGGAGATATCTCCAAAACGCTCAACGGACCGAGCGAGCGACGAAGAGTCGTCGCATGATCTCGAATGAGGTAATGCATTGGTGGATGCATTTCGAGATCAAGTGGGGGAGTAATCCAAGGCAACCTCATATGAAGGCACACTTTGAGTCGATGTGGAAATCGTACTCAACGGAGGGCTGACCCGTGGAGTGGTGGACGCGAGGGCCACTATCAACTCAATGCAAATCGAGGAGCGGAACGACTTGGGTGAAACTTGGTGAAGTATCCAAGCCGCATGAAGGGAGTCGACATAGAAGATGGAACATGGAGCGGAGGCACAGAGCTTTCCTTGGACAGAGGTCAAGGGCATGAACTCTTGTAGAGGCAAGAGTGAGATCATGTCGTTCCATGAGTTCGTCATTCTGATGGGGCGGACTTATCTTCCATGGTGCCAAAGATGAAGGGAGCTTCGAGGCACATGCATGCTACCTCAGAGATGCATTTGACGCAGTAACTAAGGTGATTCAACTTGCAGAGGCAAAGTTGGGATCATGATACCTTAGCACGGGGCAAGAGGACGCAGAGGCGGGTACTCTTGAAGAATATGCCATAGTGTTGCCATTCGAGTTGTCTGGAACAAGAGGTGCATAGCAGAGATTGTGCTGGTAGGGGATAGAGGCCCAGGATCCAGACAATGGTGCACCAACTCTAGTGAAGTCAGGGGGACTTCATGGGCTACTAGGCGACGGACTGTCCTAGAGCTATGCTTCGTCCAGGTGTCACCCAAGAGTGGGTGGACGAAGGTGAAATGCCAAGGGAGCGAACTAAAAATCGGAGATGGCAGAGGCCCTACGATGTGTTGGCAGAGGCCACACGTGGAGAAGTCGTAGTCCGAGTTCATCACACGAGAATCTGTATGCAATGGAGATGTCATCAGGAGGCGACATGGTGCAGCGGATCGTGGTGGAATAGTTCGTGGCAATGCAACACAAGCGATCGTGTCCCGTGAGGGACAAGATCATGCGGAGGTATGATCAGGAGCTACTGGGAGCTCCACTTTGGTGTACAACACAACAAGAAGAAGTGCTATGGATTCAAGGAGTGAATGCCATGGTACCGCAGAGGCGGGTCTTCATGTGTGCATCGGAGCTTGCATTGGATGAAAGCCTTGATCATCAGCATATGGGGGCTGTGTACCATCGAGGAAGAAGTCCAAGTGCAAGTACCAGTGAGTCCCATAGAGGGGGACGTGATCATGTGAATGATCAGGAGCTACTGGGAGCTCCACTTCGGTGAACAATGCAACGGCAAGAAGAGCTGTGGATTCAAGGAGTGAATGCCACAGTACTGCAGAGGCGGGTCTTCCGTGTGTGCGCATCGAAGCTTGCATCAGATGAAAGCCTTGGTTGGCAGTATATGGGGACTGTGTACCACCGAGGGAGTAGTCAGATTGCAAGTACCAGTGAGTCTCATGGAGGGGACTTGATTATACTAAGGTATGATCGGAGCAGCTGGAGAGTGGGACTGCTTCAGTGCTCACATTCGCTTAAGGGAGCCCGGCAAGTCAGAGGACAAAGCCGAGTAAGCGAACGTTGCTACCAAGGAAGCTAAGGAGAACAGAATCGGCGTGAGCCCTGCAACAAGATGGCGGAGGCCATGCATGAGAGTTGCAGTCTGTCTTTCCATCGACCAAGGAGAACTGCTAGGAGGACACCATGGTGTCGAAGCAGGTGGTCGGAAAGGGCGAGGAAGCGACGACGAGTCCAGTGGGGCTCAGCTACCCAAAAGCAAAGCATCGGTTAGAAAGGAGGTGGACTCGGAGGAGCACCACAGTGCCGCAGAGGCGGATCTACCGATCGCGAAGAAAGGGATGCAGATGCAAGTCAACAGATAGTAGCGCTATGGGCTTGGCAGCGCCATGGTAGCCCAGCGGCGGGACTTCCGTGGAGTCATCGATCCCTTGCTCTCATGGAGGGAGAGCATTGGTCGCAAAAGGGGCCAAGGAGGTGGAGAATGCAAAGGCAAACTCCAAGTACCAAGACAGGGCAGAAGGGCAGAAGGGCAGAGGCCAAGAAACTTCATAAGACCGATGTCGAAGGGCTTCTCATCAAGATAGCCGAAAGCGAGGGACTTCGGGTTGACGCAGGAGTGCTCGACCAAGGAACGAAGTAGACAGTACATGGTACTGTACCTTTCTACTCAGAGGAGTAGGCGGCAAAGGTGATGGGGAAGATGGTACAATCCCAAAGGCGACCAAATCTATCAAAGACTTACTCCAAGTTGGGGGACTCCAAGTTGGGGTAAACTTTTGCTCTTTTCGGGCGAAACTTCTTGCATTCCAGAAGTTCAATGGCAGTGGGAAGGCGAATCACAGTAGCTAACTCAACGCAAGGAGTGCAAACACTTCAGGTGCTTCAGAAGTGTGAGCAAAGAGCGGGCGAATGTTAGTAACCAGCTCAATGCATGAAGTACAAACTCGAGGAGGCAGGCGAAATTGAGTAACCCTTGCCTTCTCAACTCAAGAGAATTGGCGAAACCGAGTACCCCAATCCTCTTAACTCGAGGAGGTGAGCGAAGTCAAGTAACCTTGCCTTCTCAACTACTAAGAGAATGGGTGAAGTCAAGTATCCCAGTTCTCTTACTTATCCAGCAGAGGAGCTCTGCCTAAGTTCAGTGACCCTTCAGAGAAAGCTTACGGAAGACAATAGTTGTCAAATCCTCACCATTGGTGATCGACACTACTGAGAGTAGATTGTCCGCTTCATTTTCTAATTGAATGTCAATCAAAAGTGGAAGTGATGCGAACCTACTTGGAAGTGACAACTAAACGTGGAGGAAGGATCAATGGGCCAACATTTTGGAGGAAGGACCTTAAAAACTTCAAAGTCTGCGAGGCGATGCTCGTTAAAGCTCCAACAAGCATCCACCCAGTTCAAGCAACATGAGAAGACTACGATACTGGCGCATAATAAGGCAGGTCTTTTCCTTCATCAGCAGGATCCGCGAGAACCAACAAGGATCAGCACAACTCAGCCAACCCCACACCAGACTCAGTCAGTGGTGAGTTGAAGCAGCATGGCGGATCAGAGTTCGACTACTCAACAACAGCGGCGGAGAGCAGCTGGGAGCCAAAGGGGCGTGTTGCAGCTAAAGCAGAAGATTGAAGGTTTAGCAAAATGCAAGGAGATGCAACGTCTACAGCGGCTTCGACGAGGACGTCGAAGGAATAAGTGGGGGAGAATGTCACGGTCAAAATGCAAACAAGGTGTTTGATGAAATGCTCAAGTTTGTCCGTGTCCTTCGGTTTGTGTACATACATTGTACAGCAAGTAGCGGGCTTGCAGTAGGCTTAGCAGCCCGAGTTTGGTTTGCTTTATGGCCAATTTTGGCTTGTAAATACAAGTATGTCTTGTAAGCACTTGTGGGGGACTTCGGTCTGTAATGGACCATTATCCTTTGTGTGCAACCTCTCTGAGTTTGTGATGTCCTCGGATGTAATTTGCATATGGCTTATGAAGTGTTTGCTTGAGCAGTTGCTTGTGGATCCCGTGGGAATTGCTTCTTCTGGCCCGTTTTCTCTTTTGTGAGCCTAAGGGACTCTGGGAGATCTCGGGGAAGGCTGACCCTGTGCGGACAGATAACGCTTTGGGCGTTCCACGACTTAGGCAATCCCAGCTAAGTCTTCGGGAGGGCCGCAAGGGTGCCGCACGGCTTAGGCAAATCAGCTAAGCCCGTGAGACGGTGAGACAAAGCCGGGACGTACAAGTATGTTGAGCTTTCCATTGAAGGTCGCAGAGACTTCCCGCATCAACTGATCTCTTTGCTCCCTGGAGGAGATGTCACAGACGGAGCCGGTGACGCGAAACCCTTCGGCCGCCCATTTCCTCAAGCACTCGGTGAGGTCTGCCTCTTTGCGGGCGCAGGTGTGGACCGACGCGCCCAACCCCGCCAATTCCTCCACCACCGCGTGCCTTTGGGAGTTGGAATTTGAGGAGACCAAGGGTTAAGAAGGGGGAAGGAAAAAGGAAGATGTAGGAGGAGGATGAGAAGAAGGCGACGGACCCGATTCCTCTGGTTCCGCCAGTGACGAGGGCCGTCATTCCTCGGAGAGACCATCTCGTGGTCGCATGGCCGCCGCTGCTGCGCCCCGCGTCTCCCATTTGTCACCGACGGGTATTGCTCTCCCCCTCTCGGGTCGCTTGTTCGCTGTTGCTTTTGGTACCGCGATGAACGAGGATTTAGTTTCTTTTAAAAAAATAAAAAATAATTTTATTTTGGGCTGTCGCTTAGTTGGGATAGCCACAATGAATATAAAGTCATAGCGCTTATCAACAAATTTGACCCAAAAATAATATTATATATTTTTATTAAACAAATAAAAAATACATATATATATACATATTTATATATATATTATAATAAAAACATATTATATAAATTTTTATAAGAGGTTAAATGAAAAAAAAAAACGGAATTTGAGTTAAGGACTTTACGGTAAGCCATCAAAGATTTTACAAGTAAAATTAATTAACATCTTCAAAAGAAATTTTTATTTTTAACAAAAGATATCCTCCTTTTTTTTTTTTTTTTTGCTCTTCCTTGATGGTACCTTTTTCTTTCGATCCCCACAATACCTCCAAGTGTATTAAATTTACGGGTGAACCAATCTTTTCTTTTAGAGAACCTATTACTATATGTTTCTTATTGAATTATAATGTTTTTGTGACATTAATGAAAACATTGAACTCACTCAGTGCTATAGACCAATTACAGTATTTTCTTCATTATGTTATAGTGTTTTATAATATTAATTAATAAAAAATATTATAAGATAATTATTTTTAATTAAATCATTTACTTGTCTTTTTTTTAACCATGTAATAATTCATTGGCAGATTGATTGGCACAACTTTGATTTACTAATAGACTATTGAAGAAAAAAATTCAAAATTAATATTAAATTAGATGGTTATAATATTTTTTTATAAAAATACTGTAACTTGCTTAGTATATCCATCATTCAATTTTTTGATGCATATAAGAGAATTATTTTTTAACTAAATTTTGTACTTATCAAATTTTTTTTAACCATGTAATAATTCATTGGCAGATTGATTGGCACAACTTTGATTTACTAATAGACTATTGAAGAAAAAAAATTCAAAATTAGCATTAAATAAAATACTGTAACTTGGTTAGTATATCCACCATTCAATTTTTTTATGCATATAAGAGAATTATTTTTTAATTAATTTTTTTACTTGTCATTTTTTTGAACCATGTAATAATTCATTGGCAGATTGATTGGCACAATTTTGATTTACTAATAGACTATTGAAGAAAAAAATATTCAAAATTAGCATTAAATAAGATGGTTATAATATGTTTTTTATAAAAATACTGTAACTTGGTTAGTATATCCACCATTCAATTTTTTGATGCATATAAGAGAATTATTTTTTAATTAAATTTTTTACTTGTCATTTTCTTGAACCATTTAATAATTCATTCGCGATTGGCATAACTTTGATTTACTAATAGACTATTGAAGAAAAAATATTCAAAATTAGCATTAAATAATATGGTTATAATATTTTTTATAAAAATATTGTAATTTGGTTAGTATATCCACCATTCAATTTTTTTATGCATATAAGAGAATTATTTTTAATTAATTTTTTTTACTTGTCTTTTTTTTTTAACCATGTAATAATTCCTAAGCAGATTGACTGGCACAACTTTGATTTACTAATAGACTATTGAAGAAAAAAAATATTAAGATGGTTATAATATTTTTTTATAAAAATACTGTAACTTGGTTAGTATATCCATCATTCAATTTTTTGATGCATATGAGAGAATTATTTTTTAACTAAATTTTTTACTTGTCATTTTCTTGAACCATGTAATAATTCATTGGTAGATTGATTGGCACAACTTTGATTTACTATTGAAGAAAAAATATTCAAAATTAGCATTAAATAAGATGGTTATAATTTTTTTATATATAAAAATACTATAACTTGGTTAGTATATCCACCATTCAATTTTTTGATGCATATAATTCATTGGCATCTACCATAGTGCAGTAGCTTTGATTTGGTGTTGAAGAAGAATATTTAAAATGACTACGAGATAACTCAGTTTCTTCTCATTTAGTTATAATATTTTCTCGATGGGAGTACTTTTAACTTAGTGTAAAAATAATATAATCGAGTTGAGTCACAATTGATAGAGAAATAAAATCAAAACCATAAATTATAACATAATACAGTGGGGGCAAAAACACAGTAACATCTTATAAAATAAAATATTTGATCAAAACGTAATTGATAAGCAATTACTATAATACAGTATCTTATAGACTCAAATTGTATCACAATCTGAAAAATATACCTAACTGAAACAATTGAAAACCTAGCATCGTATCACATTAACTAATGATACATTACAACATTAAGTCTTTCTCTATTAAATAATACATTCACCAGTTATAATATTTATCAAAAATTAGAAAATACACTACAATCGAGGAACAGAAAAATAAAGGACAATACAAATTAATTTATCATCCTTGTTGGAGTTTCAAATAGTTATTTTTATTCATTTCAGAATAAGAACATGTAATGAACATTTCAAATAGTTATTTTTTTTAAAATAAGTTTGTACAAGTTGTTTAATTTTGTCAGTCGAAGTAGTTGATAGTCTCTGCGATTTATCCTTCGGTAATAATGCTTACAAAACTAAAATTTTATCAATCCTCTTGTTTGTTGAAAAATAACATGAAAAGGTGGTGGCTATAAAAAAATCCTAAATAAGAGGAGAAAAGAAAAAAAATGAAGAAACTTCAAAACTAAAAATTCTTATTAAAAATGATAACTTATCAAATAGAGAGCACTATACTAGACGAGTCTTCTATTCATAGAGGGATCAAACCAAACAGGAACTCCCATCATAAACTTGAAGTTAATATTTTACTATTGTTATTAGATGGCCGTGAACTGTTGAAACATAATAGCATCATAAATCCGTTGACTTGAAATGGTAGAGTGACGTGTATCACGCTGACTGCTGGTGTTTTTTGGCACGCTTCGCATCTTCCGACACTCGTCGTCGGTCCTCCATCAAGCGAAGCTGATAAATCTCTGATCAACTGTTCCAGTCGCTGTAAATTGTTGCCGATGTCTCTGATCGGCTCGAGATTTCTAAACTGTTCATGGAATCGAGTTACAGCGGGTAAAGCAGTGAGGCATGGAGCGACGTAGTTGACCATCCGAAGGTAGTAGCTGCCTTGTGCAGCGAATAAACCACCAGGGTAAAGGATGATCCCAACGTAGAAGCACACCTGTAGCTCGTTTTGCTTGCACCACTGCAGTTTGGAAACGACACAGTCCTTCATGGCAGCGAGAGAAGCCGGAACACAGGGGCTGGTGCGATCGAGAATGATCCCTGTAGTCTGTCATCATCAGACAACGTAGTAGTAGTAGTAGATGAGGAAGAGGAATGTGCTGAATCAGAAAGCGAGGAAAAGAAGGAAGGAAGGTGTTACAAGCTTGATTCTTTCTATCAAACCATTCCTCTCGCTGCTTCCTTTGCATTCCTCGATGTCGATGTTGACGCTCGCCATATCGTGAAACAGTTCCCCCACTTTTTTGGCCTTGCCTCGCAAGTCGTCTTCGTCGCTTAAGGTTTCATTTCATTAAATTGCTTTTAAACAGGGTTGGATGCAGGAACTTATCTTAAAGTTTGTGGGAGAGAAACGAGGCCACCTCATTCTAGTTTGTTTAATGGACATGATTGTTCACCTTTCCGAAGTCTTCGTGTTCTATAAACTATCTTAGTTTCTTACATGACTTCTTTTGGTTTCAGTAGTGCCTCATCTTTGTTTTGTTTTTGGCCCTTCCGGTGAGGTTATCAGTGCTTCTCAGAACCCTTCATGTCGATAAAGAAAAGAAAAAAAAAATTTTTGATAGAAGATGAAATAAATATAAAATGAAAAATCCTTAGTATGGTCTGCTGGAATCTTCATTCAGTACATTCCTCATCATATCATCATCATCGAATGCTATTTATGTCATCACATAGCTTACACGGTAATTTAATTAGTATAATGAATTAATTTTAATTCTAAACATATCAATTTAGTTGAATTCGCTATCACAAACTTGTAATCGGTTAGAATTGATTAATTAAATCGATCTAAAGGCTCAATTTAAAAAATGATGCATAACATAGAGTTTTCATTTTGTAATCATCGTCTTATTGAGGTAGGTAACATAAATTGTATCTATCCGTAGAATACAAATTTATCTAATCGTTACATCCGACGTTCCATTGTTCACTTTCCTTGTTACAATCTGTTTAGTTTGACTCGGTTTGTGAAGGCTTCCTAGTTGACTTCAACATGTTGATTGAGATATGCAATCCTTGTGGAGACTTCTTCGATCAAAATTTTCAATCTATTAGCCATTTCCAAAATTTCTAATCTGTTCAAGATTTCTAATCCTAGTTGTAGTTAATGTCAAGGATTCCTAATCTATCCACTCTTATTTATCTGAAATCCTAGTTGTAGGATAATTAATTCTAAACTAAAGTTTCGTCTCTTATCTAAAACAATCCTCTTCGAGTATAATTCAATCGTGATTTATCTTTGGCATACTTCCTTTTTTAAATTTTTATTTACTACTATTTATCTTTGTAGAAGTGTAAACACGATGGCTTCATAATGATCTTTATAATTCCATCTTCACTTCGTACGTTGGCATAGGTAGATTTGGCTGAAGAATTACCAAAAAACATATTGATTTTTTATATATTTTGCTCAATACAGCATTTCTTCAAAAATTTTGGAACCAGATAGATAGTTTTGTAATACTATGATTGATTACTTTATGGAAGATATTGAAATTGTTTTACATCTTATAAAGAAACATTACCAAATAGTTTTTTTTTTTTTGTGTTGGCAATACAACAAGCCATATTCATTATCAAGGAATATAGTCAAATAATATTTTCTTCATCATATAAAAAATCAAAAAAATTTCCTATCAAACTAATTTAGTACATTAGGCTTTAATGGATGCTTTGGACATTTTGCTTAATCAAACTAATCTAATGGATGCTTGAGACAGTTTGCTTAGTTACATTTGCTTAGTGAATGGACAGTTTACCTAGTTAGGTTATGATAGGGCTGGTCATTGGCCGACCCAACTTATCAAGGCCCCATCTAGCTTAGCAGGCCACGAGAGCAACAGGAGGCACGTTACCTATCTACTTGGCGATGTGATGGATCGAGCTGGCACAATGATTGATCGAGGTGGCATGGTATTAACCAAAGTGTCATGTCAATGGTCGAGATGGAGCGCTCATAAATGAAGAGTGTCATGCACGCCGGCACCAACTGCCGACTTGGTGTACGACGCCTCGGTACTTTGTGATGTCGTACATCTACCTTGCTCTAGGACGTCGATGATAGTAAAGGCAGAAGTATGTACGATCATTGGTCGACGGGTATAAAAACCCCTTTTGGGAATAGTAAAAGGGGACTCTCTCTCTCTCTGAAACTCTGAACCAGTTATTCACATTCCAAGAACTTTCTCGATCGAGACACTGACTTGATCGCCGGAGGGATCATCTCGTGAGTCCCCACCTCAAGGAGGTCTTTGTGTAGGTTAATCGAGGAGGGATTTACGGTCGGGCAACCCGATATGCCAAACCCCAGGAAGTAGAGACCTGAATGGCGACCCCAGACACCTGAGATTCAAGCCCAACACTTATCGACGCGGAGGACCTTACGCACACAGGAATGACCGAGCCATACTAACACATCGACCATGACATAAACTTCCATAACATGTTACATTGAGTATTAATAGATATTTTACCTGAGATTCAAGCCCAACACTTACCGACGCGGATGACCTTACGCACACAGGAATGACCGAGCCATACTAACATATCGACCATGACATAAACTTCCACAACATGTTACGTTGAGTATTAATAGATATTTTGACCACAAATGTCATTCCATATGCATGAAATGTCTAACCCAAGAAGAATACATTTTGCATGAGAAAATATTTTGACCTAAAAAAGGTCATATTATATGTATCGAATGCATAACCCAATTAGGATGCGTTGAGACCGAGACACTTTGATCATGAAGGCCATGTCAAATGTTTTAGACACTTTAACAAATTAATTTATCGTTCTTTGTGGAGTTCCAAATAGTTATTTTTATTCATTTCATAATAAGAACATGTAATAAACTCGACTTTTATACAGTATTTTTTAATACAATTACAATATTTTTGACACATTCATAAAAATACATTAACTGAAGAAGGAATACTTGAAATCAAATACAAACTAACTTATCAACTTTAGTTGGATTATAGATAGGTAATTTTTATTAGTTCATGAATAAAAATATATAAAAATGATTTTTAAATCAATTATAATATTTCTTTAATAAGATTGTAGTGTTTTTTTTATGCATTCATAAAAATCTTGTAAGTCTATAAAAAAATATTATGGCCAAATAAGGAGGACTCAAGCTTCAACACAAATTAACGTATCAACTTTGATTGGGTTTCAAATAAGTGGTTTTTATCTATCATGAATAAGAACACGTAAAAAACTTGACTTCTACTTTGTGGTTTAATAGGATTATAAATTCTTTTACACCTCTAAAACATCATATCAACTAATACAAATATACTATAAACTGAGAAAGAAAGACTCAAAATCCAAAAAACACATTATTTTTATTAGCATCTCACACGCTTGTTATGTACTCATGTGCGTTAGCATGAACGTTGTTGATGTGGCTCTTCTTACTCTCGACGGCGAAGGCAAAGTGGCCGCGCACCACCGTCTTCCAAAGCCCCACCGCCGAGATCTTCGTCCAATGCAAATAGTTGGGGTCTTGAACTCGTGGCTCCTCCCGTTGGAACTTCAACGACGCCGCCTCATGACGGTAGTAGATTGCGCTCACCTTCGCCCCCGACGAGCCATCGTCGTCATCCATAGTGGTGATGTTGGGCATCCTCGACACCAACGATGGCCAAGGTTGACGATAAATACGATAAATTGATGCTCGGGCCTTGATCGAGGTTGCTCCGACTAACGCAATATCTCCCGTTGTGGAGCAACCCCAACATGCTTAATATAAGATGCAAGGGGTCGTTCCTTATTGAGTAGAAGGACGAGACATAAAGTCCTTGGCCGCGACGGTAGGAGTACGATCGCCCAAGGCAAGGATAAAGTTTTGGAGAGAGGGACGTGGATTGGGACGACGAAGGGTTCGAATAATGGGTTAAGCTTCATTTTAATCTATGCTATTTTAATTATTGATCATCTATTATTTTTATAATTTATTCGTATCTAAAATAATTTTTATATTTTTAAAAATATATATATAAGTCTCTTCCATAAAGTCTGAGTTAACAAAGGTTATAGTCTGCTTATGTGGTATGATTACTCATAATAAACTATTAATATAATAATATAGGTGATTTAAGTTTAAAATAAAAAATCTATTTTAGCCATAATGATTTTAGTCATGAACCAATTAAACCCTTATAGTTTTGTTTGTCTAAAATAATATCTATATATTTAAAAACATAGCATATAAGCCTCTTCGTCAAGTTTAAGTTAATATACGTTATAGTATGCTTATGTGACATATTGATTCACAAAAAAATATTAATATAACGAATGATACATGTAATTTAAGTTTAAAAAAAAAGATCTATCTTGTCGAGAAAGAGGAAGCGATAGAGGCCATAGCAAAAGACGAAGATGGAGATGCAAAGGTAGCCGAAGGTAGAGGTGAGGAAGAGCTAGACCATCACGTTATAAGCGTGATCGATGGAGGCATAGGAGACGACAAAGTAGGAGGCGACGGGGATTAAGATGCTAAGGGGGACGAAGAGGAACTAAAAGATCATTGCGTGCCTAACATAGAATTGGTTGATACATATCTACCTAAGATAGGACTATAAGCTCCTGAGCTCGTTGTCAATGTGGGAGAGGTTATATGCGTATAACGCCCTAGTGGTCGCTTCCACAACGACGCTTCCTCCCGTCATTGATGGTGATCTCAATTTTTTAATTTAAATTATATATATTATTATCTTAATAGTTTATTGTTAGTCAACGTGACATGTAAGTTTGTTAACTAAGACTTGATAGAAGAGGCTTATATACTATGTTTTAAAAATATAAAGATTATTTTAAACATGAATAAAACTATAAATGCTTAAATAATCTATGACCAAAACATTAAGAGCTAAAATAGAATTTTTTAAAAAATTAAATTATACGTGTCATTATATTAATAGTTTATTATGAGGTAATATACCACGTAAGCAGACTTTTACGTTTGTTAACTTAGGCTTGACAGAAGAGCTTATACGCTATATTTTTAAAATTATAGAGATTATTTTATATACAAGTAAATCATAAATACTTAAGTGGTCAATGTTCAAAACCACAATTACTAAAATGAAACTTAACCCAATAAAAATCTATCAAAACTTTTGCTAATTACTTATTACTTCTATAATTAATAAATATAATATATAGATTCTTATATTTTAAAAAAATTATTGAGATCTTTATACTTATAAAAAGTAAAATATTTAATCATATTTTTCATAGTATCATCAATTTTGTTAATGAAAATATCACAAAGTTTATCATTCAAAATATCACAAAGTTTGTCATTGAGCACCTGTTTACTTTGCTTCACTTTGGCTTGTCCACCTATAGTGTTTCCACCAAAAAAATCGATGACATCAGAAGAATCATGATTAAATATTTTATTTTTGTAAACACAAGTATCAATTTAAAAAATATAAAGATGAAGATGTTAAAGATAACTAATTATATGATAATATATAATTAGTCCATCAAAACTATTACATAATCCATATTATGTGCTAACCGCTAAGAAATTGGTAAACAGATATGTTAATTAAATAATATGTCTGATTACAGTATTTTTTTACTTGTGTTATAGTGTTTTGTATCAATATAATAGAAAAATATAACTCTATATTTTTTTATGCTATTAATATATTTCATGCTATTATTGATTTTATTTTTTTAAAACAACAATTCAGAGTTGATGACAGTAAACCGAAGATAAGTGTTGTTGAATTATATGATTCAAAAGAATGATATGTAGATATTTCAATTGATAAATAACTTACAATATTTTCATTAATACCACAAAACTGACTACTGTAACTCAATAAGAAAACATTATAACATAATATTACATAGGAAAAGGTAAAACCGGTCTCGCTCGTCAATGTTAGGGATCTTTTGGGAATTGAGGGAAAGAGGGGCATTGCTAGGGGAAAAAAAAAAAAAGAAGACAAAGGGGAGCACCTCTTGGGAAAAGCTCACAAAGAAAAATTAGGAATTCAACATAATATTATCTATTTTTTATTTTAACTTTAAAAACTAAAAAACAATCTTTTTATTTCATAGAAACGCACTATTTTGATTTTTTATAAATTATTTTATATTTTTTAAAATATAAAATTATCTCTAACCTTTGTTGCATCACCCTTGTTTGTCGATGAGTCCTTGTAGTGGGGCGGAGGGTGTGCATAGCTAATTTTCACGTCCTCATTGTTTTCTCTACGTGCTTTGATAGCATATGTCGCTCCCTCTCATCTCATTACATCGTTCGTTATGTTGACACCCTTACTCATCGTCGTCTTCATCTACTATTGTTTCTTCCAATTAAATCAAAGAGGTCATTAATATTCATGACACTTTCACTCTCGGCATCAATAATTGAATTGATATCGATTATGTTATTGGAGTAGGAGAAGACAATAAGGAGTAGAGGAAGAGTTTGAAGAGAAAAATAAGAAGTCTCGTTATGGACATGATTACCCTTTATCTCATTACGATGCCCCACTAGCGAAGGAGGATAAGGGAGATGAGGTAGAGATGATGAGTGATGGAGATGATCATAACATGATAACTAGATGAAGACGATGATGGATGAAATAAAAATTAGATATAATCTTTTATCTTTTAAAAGCGGAAGTAAATTGAAAAAGGAAAACTTAAGGTTTTTAAAATAAAAAGAATCCAAAATAATAGTAGAAATGGCCGTAATGAGCGAGCCCAACCGAGGCCGTGAGGAGTGAGCCCGGTCTCACATAAACCCTGGCGAAACCCTTTCCTTTTATTATAGAGGCTCCGTTACCCGCACCGCACCCGCTCAGCCCTCGTGGCTTTCTTGGAGGAGCCATTTGTGCTTTCCTAACCCTCACCGCCGCATCTCTGCCCCCCTGCATTCCCTTCCCTATCTCCAAGCAGCCATGGCCTTCACCGCCCCAAAGCAGCTCCTCCGGCCCCAGATCCACTCCTCTGCTGCACCACCGAGGCGCAAGCATCCCTCCTCCGACAGATCCATGGCTCCTAAACCTTCCATATTTGGCGCCTGCAAGAAATCCCTTGCAGCCTTCTCCACCTCCGCGGTCTCCTTTGCAGCCGCGGCTGGTGGCGGGTTCATCTTGCTTGCTTCGTCCCCTCCTCCCCCCATTGACGGCGGCGGTGGCGGAGGTTGGTACCGGGGCGGCGGCGGCGGCGGCGATGGGGGTGGTTTCTGGGCTAACCTGTTCTCCCCCATGGTGGCGCTTGCGAAGGATGAGGGCGGCGCCGGCCAGGAGTGGGACCCCCATGGCTTACCCGCTAACATCGTCGTCCAGCTCAACAAGCTGAGCGGCCTCAAGCGGTATAAGATCTCCGATATCCTGTTCTTTGACCGCCGGCGCTCGACCACCGTCGCCGGCACGGAGGACTCCTTCTTCGAGATGGTGTCCCTGCGCAACGGTGGTGTCTACACCAAGGCCCAGCTCCATTCAGAGGTGGAAAACCTGGCCGCTTCCGGTATGTTTGAGAAGGTCGACCTCGAAGCCAAGACCAAGCCCGATGGCACCTTGGCCCTCACAGTGTCGTTCGCCGAGAGCACGTGGCAGTCTGCGGACGCATTTCGTTGCATCAACGTCGGGTTGTTGCCGCAGACGAAGCAGATGGAGATGGACCCGGACATGACGGACAAGGAGAAGTTAGATTACTTCCGAAGCCAGGAGAGGGAATACAGGAGGAGGATCGATCGCTCGAGGTCATGCTTGCTGCCTGTGACGGTGCGGCGGGAGGTGCTGCAGATGCTCCGCGAGCAAGGGAAGGTGAGTGCCAGGTTGCTGCAGAGAATTCGGGACCGGGTGCAGAAGTGGTACCAGGATGAGGGGTATGCTTGTGCCCAGGTTGTCAATTTTGGGAATCTGAACACAAAGGAGGTGGTGTGTGAGGTCGTGGAGGGTGATATTACTCAGCTTGAGATCCAGTTCCTGGATAAGCTTGGAAATTTATGTGAAGGGAATACTCAAGTGGCTGTCATTCGTCGGGAGCTGCCCAGACAGGTATAATTGTCACATTGTTGCTCTCATTTATTGATAACTACTCAAAATGCTCTATGATAGAGTATATCAAAGAATGTAAAACTTTAGTATTAAGTGAGGAAACCATAGTGCTGTCTGAATTGTTTGATGCTGGAGACTGACTTGCTAGGACTGTTAGAATACAACTCTAAATTGAAACAATAATAGGTTATTCGATGTTTTTCCTTTAGGTGGATTGTTCACATGTCTGATTATTCTAGTTATTCTTTGTTAGTTTTCGCTGCATTTTGATGATATAAAGAAGTGGTCGGTATATGGAATATGTGTAGACTTAGAGTGACTTATCATTTCACTAAAACTTAAATTAGTTTCTATGAAGGTTAACTATGATTTAGTTTCTCTGTTTCCCATGAGGATTAACTATATGTATGAGGCTGATTTGTATAAATGGGATTTTTTCAAATGAAAATACCATATGGCACTAGGTTTTTGATAAAGCTCTTCAGAGTTGTAACCTATGTCCTAGGTCGGAATGTATGTTAGGTTTTCTTTCCCCTCCAACTTTAAACTAGCTAGTGCACACACATAGTGCATATTTCAACAAAAAACTACTGAAGCTACATCAATATTTGACAGTATTTAAAAGATAAATTAGATCTCATTTATTAGGAAAGGCTGACAGGTTGCATGTCTAAAATTGATAACGTACATTTCAGCATGATACTCAAAAGCATCATCTTTGTTGCATTTTAATTGTAATAAGGGCTAAATTATACGTGTCTTGGTGGTTCAGCTCCCTGCTGCGACATGTTAACTGCCGCACAACTAAAAGAGTAAGGAATGTATACCAGATATATTTTTCCAGCAAGCTAATGTTATTGAAAAAGAGATCTAACTGAACTTCCAGTCTCCAATCACAATCATGGAAAATGAAACTTGACTAGTTTTATAAATCCAATTGTACCAGTGAATGAAATAAACATCAAAATTAAACCTTAAGCGAATAATCACTGGTCTGATACAAGATGAGTTAGCCGATTATGAATGGCTAGCTGGTTATGGAAAAACTGACATTTCCAATGAATATATGAAAAAAAGATTGCCAGACATAATGGTCATTGTCATGTTGTATATTTATTAATTCAAGAAAGTAGATCTTAGAAATTGGTAATGGGATAAGATACTCGTATTGGCTGGAAAACTACCTGTCATGTTGGCAGTTTGGGTAGCTATTTCTTGCTAGTTACTTCTTCTTATTCTTTGCTAAGGCAAAAATGGAAGTGATTCACCCATTAGGATTCAATACAACTCTCTCTCTCTTTCTCTCTTTTTTCCCTATTCTCATCTTCATTTCTTTCTTTTTTATATCTTCTTTAATAAGAATGTATCTGCAATTTTTTAGATCAACTGTCAGGTTTTAATATTTTGATGGCCATTGACCACGTTGGTTTTGCTCTGTGACATCTGACTTTTTTTTCCGGTAGCATCTGCATCACTTATTCAGAATGACTTTCTGACAACCAGCTTGGTTATTGTGTTATTAAGATAAATATTCCAAGAGCAACCTGGGACATATATGCAAAAGTTTGCTATTGTGAACAGTCGTCATTCTGAACCTGGAGTTTGTTTTGTACATATTAAATATCCATTGAGGTCCTGGAGAGGGTTTTCTTGATGAGATTATACATAAATTAGTCTGATAGATTAATATCATTGTCAAACATGTATGTCGTAAAGCACATTTCTGCTTGTTCTGCAATATTCCACCAATTCCAGGTTCTCCGACATATCATCAAATCTTAAAAAGATTCGACTTTGCTATTCTTATTTCATACCTGTTCTATTATTTCTGTAATATTGTTTTTATATTATTATAAATATATTATAATATGTTTGATCTAGTGCAGCTTCGACCAGGGCATGTCTTTAACATAGAAGCAGGAAAGCAAGCTTTGAGGAATATAAACTCGCTTGCTTTATTCTCCAATATAGAGGTGAACCCACGACCAGATGAAAAGAATGAAGGAGGTATAATAGTTGAAATCAAACTCAGAGAAATGGATCAAAAGTCAGCTGAAGTAAGCACCGAATGGAGTATCGTACCTGGACGTGATGGACGACCAACACTGGTAATTCTGTCCATGCTGACATGACTTCCAGTTTGTAAGAATGGGCTGGTATTCAGATGTAAACCGTCTTATGCTCCTTCAAGTAGATCGATTCCTCACATTGTGTGCATTATTGTTGTTAGGCTTCAGTTCAACCTGGTGGAACTGTTTCATTTGAGCATCGCAACATAAAAGGCTTGAACAGATCAATTGTTGGTTCGGTGACATCGAGCAATCTTCTCAATCCTCAGGTGTGTAAATCTTAATTTCCTTGTTGCAGAATTACATATTGTTAGATTTGATTAAATTTGTTTAGTTGAAGTGCTGAAATTGAATGAAAAACTTGAGGTTGCACTGAGATCACTGTAAACATCCCCATGCATGTAGGGGTAAAGCAGAACATTGGCAATAGTGGGAGCTTGTTCATGGTTGCCCTAAAGGGTTCACCGATGGCAATAATATTTATATTATAATCAAGAGTCAGGATTCTCAATTTTCTGGTGGATTTATTCTTATTTTCAGGAGTTAGGACTTTCATTTCTTCTGTGGATTATAATGATTTAAAAGTTATTTAGCCCATATCAGAAATTTGTCTGTTGGTGTGTCCAGTGGTTGTTTGCTTCCTTCTGTGACATCGAACTGGTTTGAGAAAGCAATTCTTCCATTTGTTTTTGGAACTATGAGTAGAGAATTAGGAGATAAACACAAACCTTCATATGCTTGTGTGGTATTTGTGAGCTTTCAGTGATTTATGATGTTAGTTTGACTTGTTACATAATATTCTCACTCTTGTTCAGGATGATTTGTCTTTCAAGCTTGAATATGTGCACCCTTATCTAGATGGTGTGACCAACCCTCGCAACCGAACCTTCCGCACCAGCTGCTTTAACAGCCGGAAGTTAAGTCCTGTCTTCACTGGTGGTCCGGGTGTAGATGAAGTTCCGCCTGTATGGATTGACAGAGTGGGCTTTAAAGCCAATATAACCGAGGTATCATTGTTGACGTAGCCATTCATCTTATTTCCATGATTCATCTCTTCACTGCTGTGGAACTCACTGTTAACATTTCAGAGCTTCAACCGACAAAGCAAATTTACTTATGGGCTTGTGATGGAAGAAATCACAACCCGTGATGAAACTACTAGCATTTGTACCCATGGTGCTCGAGTATTACCTAGTGGTGGTTTAAGCATGGATGGGCCTCCAACAACCCTCAGTGGTACTGGCATTGATCGTATGGCATTTGCACAGGCGAATATTACACGCGACAACACAAAGTTTCTGAATGGTGCAATCATTGGTGAGAGAGATGTCTTCCAGGTATCTAGTTCTTGCTGTCAACTAAAGGTTTTTTGCATGCATCTGTAATCAAAGGTGTCGATATGATGGTAGATTTACATTTTTAACATTACTGTAGATAGAAAAAGTGATCCATTGGAGGCTTGTTGATAATTTCTTATTCAGAGTTGAATATTTGGACCATTTAGCATATATAGTATATTGCCACGAAATTCATAAAGATTCATTTCCCTCAACCTCACCATCTTGTCCAGATTTTCTCTAAGTAATTTGTTCATAATTGATTGGATGGTAATGCGCTTGTAAGTCGCAGCTCATCCAGGTTATCGTAGACATTTTATACATGGACAACTAATTGATGCATGTCTGATTATGTAGTTCTTATTTGTCCTGTATGTTTTTTGAGCTATGGATATGTATTAGTTCATGTATGCACAACTCCAGTGACTACAGAGACATCATAGTTTTCATTTTCTCGAGTCAAAAACTTTTCTATTGACCTATCATGCTTTTCCCTTTTGCCATTGGTTGGTGATATTTGACATCTCCATTCCGTATAAAATTTCTGAGTGACATGGAGTGAAACATCTAGACATGATGACATGCTTATCTAATGATCATATTGAATTTTGATGGTAGCTGGACCAAGGTCTCGGAATCGGTAGCAACTTTCCATTCTTCAACCGCCACCAGCTCACATTAACTCGGTTCCTTCCATTGATGAAAGTTGAAGAAGGCATTGGTAAATCACCACCACCTGTTCTGGTCCTACATGGACACTATGGTGGTTGTGTTGGAGACCTCCCAAGCTATGATGCTTTCACTCTTGGAGGTCCCTACTCAGTGAGAGGCTACAACATGGGAGAATTGGGTGCCTGCAGGAACATTCTCGAGGTAAGCAGGACACACTGCCCTGTCGTTTATTCATTGTTCCATTTTTCTTGGGTGTTGTATTCTGAAGCAACGGATCTTTCTTTGATTATGCTATCCAATATAATTCAAAATCATGACTTTTTGTTCAACTATAGCTTGCTGCTGAGCTGCGGGTCCCCGTGAAGAACACCCATGTATATTTGTTTGCAGAGCATGGAAATGACCTCGGCAGTTCAAAGGATGTAAAGGGAAACCCGACTGAATTTTTCCGCCGAGCTGGGCATGGCTCCTCCTATGGTGCCGGTGTGAAGCTTGGGATGGTGAGAGCCGAGTACGCTATGGATCACAATTCTGGTACCGGTGCAGTATTCTTTAGGTTCGGTGAGAGATTTTAAGGGGAATTTTACAGGCTTCAGTAAGAGAAATTTAACCATGTTTTTCCATTATCATTCCTATATTTACAAGATATTATGTTCAACATGCAAGTTATAGTGTGCTGTTTAAATTTTGGTGTTTTATGCCTTTATAGATCTTTGAACTAAATGAACAACAGAACCCAACTGTTTCTTATGTGACTTGCTTGACTCCACAAAGGATTAATTAGATTTTCTAGTGTCCAGTTTCAGAAATAGATTTAGAATCCAAGTTGATCCGGAAAATAACTTTGAAAGAAGCTCCATTTGTCCTGACAGTCGTCTCTTTGGGAAATGATTGGGTACTATGCCTGGCACCCCTTGGATAAACAACCCATAGAACCGTGGATTTATATCTACTCGTAGTTTCTATATCTCTGTTTCGCAAGTTCTTGGATCTCTTAATTGTGCATGTTCTTGGTATCTTTTTTATCTCCATATGACTGACCTACTCTCTAGCAGGATTTAATGAGATCACCATGGTGCGAGTTGAAATATCAAGCAGCGGAGAAGAAGATGGCCAGAGGACGTGGGCCGGTCCCCCTTGAAATCACGGCCTAATGAACCCAACCCGACCCAAAATTATAGTTCTTTGTCAGATCCGTTTGGAGCGGGTCGTAGATCCACACAACACAGTCGCGTATCTTGTTAGGTTGACCAACTCAGGGCGATGAGTGAATTGCACTAATTTAGTCCCACAGGCCATTCATCAACCTAAACCTCTATTAACTCACATCTGCCCTGCTACGTCGAAACACATCATGGTTGTCGTCTCAAGGAGAGGCACTCTCCCCTCCCTCATCTTTCTCCACCAAGAGGAAAACTTTGGCCTTTCTTTCTTTCTTTTATCGCTCCAATAATTGTGCTAAAAATTGTACAAGTGGCCCTAAACCCGGGTTAGTGTCCAGTTCTACATCAGGGGTACTTTAGTAATTGAACTCGGGACTGCAAAGTAGTCGGACACCGGACCGAGTCGTCGCGCCTTCTCTGCCCAACCCGAGTCGCCGTCTCTGACCCCACGTGGTCCGCTTCCCGCTCTGCCTAACGTTGACCAACGCCGTCGGGGTATCATACCCCGAAGCGAACTCGCTTCATGAATGACATCGTTATAACGGCGTCTCCGGGTGTGTACGCGAACGGACCGTCCCAAGCACGCCACCGCGGGCACGAGCTTCCGCCGTTGAAGCTTCGTCGAGCGCTTAAAACCTCCCTCCCTCCCCCCTCCTTCTCTATCCTCCCAAATCCCCGAATCCTTGCGGGATAAGAGTGCAAACTAAGCAAGGGATTCTCGATTCTCCTCAATTTGGCTAGCCATATTTTGGGATTTCAAGTTGGAGATTGGATCGAAGCGGATTTCTTGAATGGTTTGATCGGTGTGCGTGCTGTAATCTCTCGGAAACTCGGATTTTTTAGAGCTTCCATCCAAGATCGGTTGGGTTCAAACTTCAATGGTTGCATCTTTTTAAGCGAACTCCTCCTCTCTTCCTCCGGTGCTTCCTCGTCGTCGGCGCCGTCGCCTACGCCATCGCCGTCTTCTTTTGGTCGTACATGGCTTCCATGGAGACGGCATCGACGTACTGGTGCCACCACTGCTGTCGCTTCATTCTCATTTGGCCCTGGGACGCAGTCGTCTGCCCAGACTGTGGCGGTGGCTTCCTTGACGCGCCTTCCCGCTTTCCTCTTGCCTCCGAGACCGCCACCGAGCCTAGTCGCCGCCGCGTCCTTTCCGCCGTCGACAGCAGCTCCGCGGCCTTCGGGCGTCAGCGCCAGTCCTCGGAAACTAGGTTCCGCCGTAACAATCGTGCGGCCACTGTCGACCGGTCTCCCTTCAACCCCGTCATTGTTCTTCGCAGTCCTCCCGTAGGCGGACTACGCGATGCGGATCGGACCACCACCAGCAGCTTCGATCTCTACTACAATGACGGCACCCGATCCGGTCTCCGCCCCTTGCCGGAAAGCACGTCGGAGTTCTTGATGGGCTCGGGATTGGAGAGAATTCTCGACCAGCTCTCCCAGACTGAGGTTGACGGAATCGGCGGTGCGCATGGTTTCGAGCACCTGCCGACTTCGAAGGTCGCCATCGAGTCTATGCCCACTGTCGAGATCGCCGATGTCCATATCTCGATGGAGTCCCATTGTGCCGTCTGCAAGGACCGCTTCGAACTCGGAACTGAGGTCCGTGAGATGCCCTGCAAACACATCTACCACCAGGATTGCATCCTGCCTTGGCTCTCGCTAAGAAATTCCTGCCCTCTTTGTCGGCATGAGATGCCGACGGATGTGCAGGAAATAGAGGACGACGAGCGGGCTCATGTGGCTGAGAACGAGGAGGAGATGGTGGGGCTCACCATATGGAGGCTTCCAGGTGGTGGGTTCGCTGTTGGGAGGTTCACTGGCGACAGGAGAGGCACGGAAAGAGAGCTTCAGATGGTTCACTCGGAGATGGATGAAGGAATTAGTACCACTGGCACACCGAGAAGGATATCATGGTCCTCAAGAGGAAATAGATCCAGAGAGAGTGGAAGAATTGTTCGGGCATTCCGCAATTTCTTCTCCTTCTTCAGGCGTCTTCGATCTCCTCCTACATCTTCACTGAGACTGAGCTCCGAGTCTCGCTCTTTCTCGAACACTTCTCTTAGACACATGAGATATCCTTTCTTCAGTAGGAGCTATCGAGGATACAGCACAAGTAGGTAATCGGAGGATGGTGATGATGATAACTGAGTAGAAAAGCTCAACTTTTTGCTCTTCAATCCAATTCCTCTGCAAAACTGTAGTTACTTGATTCTGTGAAAAGAGTGCAAATGGTTGTTGGCTGGTAATTTTCTGGAGATAATTCCACTGTGAATAGTGAAGATAAAAAAAAAAATGTGGCATCTTTTGATTTCTATATCCTTTCAGATTTCCTGATCGGTTCTGCTCTTTTGTCCACACATAAGTGGCTTTTATTCTGTAGGCGAGCTTTCTGATATTACAAAGATTTATGGCCTCTTGTAGTGTGGTTATTTTGAAATTAAACAATCATTATTTCTGCTGTTGTTCAATCTTCAATAGAAAATTTTGAATTATTTCCACTCATTAGTTTAATATTTTGTATATGGTGTTTCTAACTTCTTTTGTTTGTAACCTTCTTAGTTTTACACTTCATGAAGAGATTTACAAGTGCATGTTTATACATTAAAGCCTTTCATTTGCCATATCATTAGCATCAGTATAGTTTAGAGCAGTATGTTATGTTCTCATGGTTGGTTGACCTGTACTAGTATGTCTTCATGAAAAATTTATGATTCTTTTTCTTTTTGGTGGGACTTTTTGAAAGCTATTGCTGAAATTTCTCTCTGAATACATGGGCAGATATCTGATGGTCGGCTTTCCTCAATCTGTTTGTTTGTTCTTTGTCTTCTTGTCGGTCATTGAGGAGGGGATTTCTGGTTCTTTTCTGTCCAAAAGCCATCTCTCTTCCAGCTATATTAGTGATCATTTATTTGTGTATGTTGACTGAAATTTTGCTGCCTGTTAACTTTATATCAGGAATTGCAATTGGAGTTTTTGGCTGCTTTAGAACTAGTCTTATATTTGAGAGTGATAGGCTTCTTTTTTCCTTCCCGTGTACATCATTCTTAGCTGTTATTATGTATCAATTTTCTAACAGAACCATAGAAATTGTAACACTAATTTTTAAAATTGGAATTCTTTTGTGAGACTGTAAGCAGACACAAGTTTTTACTTGATCTCAAAATTAAATGCTTGATTAGTCTTCTTCTTGTTATGGGTTGATTCCCGTTAATGATGCGTGAGACAGACTATAATATAGTTCTTCAAAGTAATTATGAAATCAGATCTACTAAACTACTAATTTGGTGATGGAATACTAAATACTTTCATACATTGTGTTCTGAAGCATGCTGTCTTTTTTTTACAGTCTTCCATCAATTTTCAGGTAAACAAAAGCTTGATGCCAAGATATTCCTCCCTATAATCATCACTTTGGATGATTGGTTCGGGAACTGAGAAGTTGTAGCTTTTCTCACATTGCATTGTTAATATAGTCAGTGTTTAAAAGGCTCTAGTAAGTAGAAATCCTTGTTAACAATGAAGCAAAATTGATTAAACAGTGATAACATGCTAGTGGCATTGGGAAGGACAGCTGCAATAGTAAAAAAATCACAAGCAGACACAACAAATCTCTCTCTTTCACATGGTCAAGATGTAATCTTAGATGGATGTGACATATGGATTTAGTGCTTTCTGTGACATGGTACATTGTATGATCCTTTTTTTTCTTAATTTGTTGTACAGGTGAACTTATATTTGAACAAGTTTGTCAGAGATTCCATGGAATGCCCATAAATACAAGGCAAGGCAAGATATGATTCTCTGCTCCACCTTTCACCAGAAGTGCCTATGTTCAGTGGACCATGACTCAGAGGTTTATTCATGCTTTAGTTGCCTTTATACTATATATCTTATGGGTTAGCTTTTGTTCAACCTGGTCAAAGTATTCAATGCATCTTTCATTACACGACCTTAGTGTTTTACTTGCTGATGTTGGTTTTAATTCTTTGCATGCAGTTACAACATGTAATATTTTCTAATGTCTTGTTGTCTTGTCTTTGATGCAGTGATGATGTAATGACCATCCATAACCCTTCATTCCTAAATCTCAAACTTTGCCATTGATGGCTCCTTGAAGAACTCAGAGCATTTCTTCTGATCAGCAAAAATGGTTGACCCAAGCCAAGATTAGCTATTTCAGATTACTGAGTTGAACCTAAAAGACCAACTTTTTGACTTCATAGTCTCTGTATACATTTCTGACTCTTGCTCAGTGCATGGTATTGTCTTTCAGATTGTGGAACTGGAAGAATCTGATGGTTTGGCTCTCATCAAACCCATTCAAAGTCCAAACAGCACTTATGTCCACTGGACCACCTTTCAGTGTGGACATCCAACAGGCATTTAAGGAGTAGCATCATCTTTGCCCCATTTACTACGTTACATTCTTGCAGAAGCTGCCATAACCATGTTGTCCCCACTTCCCATGGTGCATCATTCAAAGGGCACTGAGTCACTGACTGAGACATGGGGACACATTTTAGGTGCCATCAAGGTGGGTGGCAGCTCAGCTCCAAAAGATTTAGGTTGTTGGAGTCTGAAATCTCAAAAAATGCAATCCAGCATGACGACTCAGATTGCATTGAACTTGTCCGTATCAAATGCATTCCTCTGACTAAGTCTCTGACTGCTGCTGGGCACTGGGTTGGAGATCAATGCAGCTGGCTGCATCAGGATATTGTTTTCAATCTCTCCATGCAACCTGATTTGTCTTCTCAAAGGATTTGTTGAAGGAATCTTTCATGGTGATCAATACTAAATATGATGGAGGCCAGCAGGAGCAGCGTCGAGCGAGGCAAATGGAGCCAGAAAAGATCTGCGTCAAAAATTGGCCCTGCTTGCCATGGGCATGAGAAACTAGGTGCAGGACAAATAGACAAGAAAGAGGGGACATGGCATCTTGCAGACAAAGCTGATCATTTGTCTCTACTGCAGCAAGCACCCCAATACCAGGAAGACAAAGATGCCTATAGCAGATATAATTCGTGTTGTCTTCATCCCGATGTCTACAATGGCAGGTTAGTGCTACAATCTAGTAAATCTAAATTTAGATAATGGATTTAGCATATTGGATTCTTTCATCACATAAACCCCCACATGAAGCCCAAGCAATATGGCATCATTATTGATAACTCAAATATTAGATTTTTGTTGGTCTTTGGGGTCCATTTGGTTCCCCAATCCTGTCAATGGAGGCTTTTAGTGAGTGGGCTGGGCTTAGTGGGGCTATTAGGCTCATGTAAGAAATTTTCCCAGCAAACATCTTATACTGACATATCTATATATATATGTGTGTGTATAGTTTGCCACAGATAAGTGGACAGCTGATAAGTTCGCCAATCCTAGCAAAGCAGTAGTTATTTCAAACAGCACCTGAAACAGTTCTGCAGTAAAGACAGAGGGACTCATGGAGTTACTGCTTACAATATAACTTGTTCCAAGACAATAATGCAAACAACTTAGGTGAGTCGAGCATGGCATTATAGTACTAAATCATTAAGTGGGATTAGCATGGATTTTATGTTAAGTTCCAGCATAGTACATACACATATATTAAGCTGCACATTCACAGAGGTTCAAAAGGAAAGATTCCTATGATGTCTGTTCTTGCAAGATTTCCTCCATGTTTGACCCATGACTTTGTCTTGCAAGGACTGCTGGATTTTCTATTCAACATGATGGCCTAAATCAATGTTTCACATTCTGATATGCTGACAGGTGATTGAAGAACCTGAGGACCAACTGCTATCAGTAATATGTGAGCTCTGCAGAATGCCTCCCCTCTTTTGGTTCTTATAGCACTGTGCAGCATAATACTCTTTATCTTATTTCCCTGGGATTCCTGAACAGAATTTAAACCACCTGTTTGGTGCAACAGTACTCATCAAGCATGGCTGACAGAAGAGGCAATTAATGATGTTTGAGGGGATAAAAGAAAAGTTTACCCAAGGAGTGTCATGAGCCCCAGTAAATGCTATACTTAACCCCTCATTTTTTTCCACATGATTTGTCATCACACACAAAAGGTTTCTGAAGCTCCTCAGCATATTGGAAATTTTACTTTTATCCATGTAAAGATGATCGAGACACTGCAGAAGACATCAGTAGACCAGTTGATGATGAGCTCTGATACCATTAACTTGCTAAATCGGCACTACTTCACCACAGAAGCCAAAAAAGCTTCGTTGCAGAAAAGTGCTTGTCCTGTCACCGGCAAGTTTTTAATGGTTCAGTGGTTCTATCTGCATTGCCATCACATGGCATCTGAACTCACTTGCTTGTAGCTTTCTTGTGTAGTAGGTCATGCATGACCTCCACAATCTATCAGAAGCCCTTCCTTCAACTATGTTACCCACTTCATTCCAATTTAAAGCAGAGGATGCAAAGAGAGTAGTTTACTGCTCGCTATTCGGGTGACAAGTTATCACCTGCTTTCTTTTGAACTCACTGCCTTCGAAGCATTGTTTCATCATTCAATGCAATCAACGGAGGCAAGCTATTAGTGCTCGATTTTATCGTGTGGAGCAGTGCAACAGTTGTCACTTCGGCATGTATGTGGTTTGGCGTTTTGCTGTGGTCGTCATCTTTGATTTATGGACTTAACTCCATAGTCCAAAGTGACAGCCGAATACATGTACAATCTTTCTCTATAGGGGTTAATTTTGCAAGATCTCTTTTGCCTCTCACTTTCATTTGATATGTCAGATAGCCAAATATCTAAAAGGAACACTAACTAGTGTGAAGGAAAGTATGATTAGATTTCTAAAGAAAGAATTCTTCTAATTAGATTGGAAAAACCCTCCACTTTTTGGGATGATGTCAACAGCACATCTATGGAGTCAATTTCTCTGGCATCTTCTCTAACTACAGCAGGCAGCTATTACCAAAGCTGTGGTCCTCAACTGCTCTCCCATCGCCTTCCTTCCACATCCCTGCGTGGGACTGACCGGCCACCTTGCGATCCTGTCAAGCTTCGTACAGTGTTGGTGACGAAGCCTGCGTTGCTTCTCTACGAGGGATCAATGATGACGATCGACGTTGGAGCTTTCAGGGAGTCAAAAGAAGGTTGTGCACGAATCATGATGTTCCCATTACTTGAATCCGTCGCCATGCTTTCTGTGTAGTTTGTTCCACAGGCATAAAGAAACCTTAAGTATTGCGGCTTTTTCTTGTAGGGTGTGTTCTTATTTGACCAAGTGGCGGTGATGCAGAACCTAATTTGGATGCCTAACACCACGACGTCCCTTTATGAATCATCGCATCGTTACCAAACATCAAAATCAAGTCAAATCAGATGGAAATCTGCAACCTTCTTTTATCATTGTCATCTCAAAGGTGTCACCTTAGATCTCGCAGGGCACGGGAAGCAGAACATTCATCTCCACATATCCATGAAGGACAGGACCAGAGACGCTAATGAGCCGTATACTACACAGATATCTCACAACCAGTTCTTGCCTCCCTCTCCTCTGCCATTAGCAACCCATCACTACTGTTCTAAATGTTGGTTACTTCGATTCTACGACATTCCCAGTTCCACTAACACGACGCCTCTCTTCACAGCTTCCTTCTCCGTCCAAATCCGGAGAGTAGCAGAAACCAGAAGAAATCAAACGGCATGATCTCCTCTGCTTCTAATTCCCAATGTTTTCTTCTATTCCTGCTGCTTTTTCTTCTCCATCCCTTCACTTCTGCGGGTGGTGCAAAGGCCTCATCTTTGTCTCTTGTACTGCCGCTTAGAGCCCAAAAGGTGCCATCTTTGGCGCTCCGCAAGCCACCCAACAAGCTCCTCTTCCACCATAATATCAGCCTCACCGTCCCACTCGCCGTCGGCACGCCGCCGCAGAACGTTTCCATGGTGCTCGACACCGGCAGCGAGCTCTCATGGGTCCTCTGCAACGCCTCCGCTGCGCACTCCTTCGACCCCAACAGGTCGTCATCCTACCACCCTGTCCCCTGCTCCTCCCCGACTTGTCGCGACCGCGGCCGCGACCTCCCCATGCCGCCCATCTGCGACGCCTCCTCGCCCGGCGGCCGTTGCTATGTTTACCTCTCCTATGCTGACGCCTCCACCGCCGAGGGCGCCATCGCCACCGACTCCCTCCTCGTGGGCAGCTCGCCCTCACTGCCCACCGTTTTCGCCTGCGTGGCCTCCACCTATTCCTCCGCTGGAGGCGACACCGACGCCGCCGGGCTGCTCGGGATGAACAGGGGATCCCTCTCCTTCGTGACCCAGAGCGGCATCCGCCGTTTCTCCTACTGCATTCCGGATCACGACGCCTCTGGACTGCTCCTCCTCGGCAACGCGGAGGCCCCCTTTCCGCTGCCGCTCATTTACACTCCTTTGATCCAAATCACCCTCCCCCTCCCCTACTTCGACCGGGTCGCCTACTCTGTCCAGCTCGAGGGCATCCGCGTCGGCCACGCCCTCCTCCCGATCCCCAAGTCCGTGCTCGTCCCGGACCACACCGGCGCCGGGCAGACCATGGTCGACACCGGCAGCCAGTTCACGTTCCTCCTCGGCCCCGCCTACGACGCACTCAAGTCGGAGTTCTCGCGACAGACCAGGGGCGCGCTCGCGCCCCTGGGCGAGCCGGACTTCGTGTTCCAGGGGGCGTTCGACCTCTGCTTCCGGGTGCCAGCGAAAAGGGAGGAGCCCCCACCGGGACTGCCGGCGGTGGTGCTGCTGCTGCGAGGCGGGGCGGAGGTGGCGGTGGGGGGGGAGGCGCTGCTGTACCGAGCGCCGGGCGAGGTGCGAGGGGCGGACGCGGTGTGGTGCTTCACGTTCGGGAACTCGGACTTGGTACCACTGTCGGCGTACGTGATCGGGCACCATCACCAGCAGAACGTGTGGGTGGAGTACGACCTGGAGAACGCCCGGGTCGGGTTCGCCCCCGCGCGGTGCGACGAGGCGAGTCGACAACTCGGTGTGGCGAGCCCGTGATCACTGTTAAACGATCCGTCTTGTCGTAGCGTAAATAGGTGCGCATTGGGTCTGTGTGTATAGTAAGTAGGCGTGTATATACGTACCACGTGGACGCAGCTAATAATCGAGTCTTATTCCTGACGTGACTCGTGGTCTTAGTCCTTGCCATCGTCGTCGATCGTGCCTTTTGCTCCCGCTCGAGGTAACTCGGTTTGACTACGAAGCCCGCGATCGTGAGCCACGAGAATAGGTGGGAAGAAGCGAGTCGGTGATGCGATCGATAGTGCAATGAACACCAACTAATTCAATTGCGGCCGCCCATGTGGTCTCTTGTGAGCTCTGTGTCGGTGCCATGGACGTGGCTGCGTTCCACTACGTTACGGCCTCATTCTGAAGCCCAGCCCAACTATATCATATATATATCATATAATATTAAAGATAATGATAATGATCAATGATTTGGTATAACTATTATATTGTTAACGTGATTTACGTAGTAACTGATTTAGGGGAGATCTCGTCGTGAGATCTCCATGTCGGCGTCTCGTAATGCAGAAGATGATCGTCACCATCTCCTCCTCCCAGGTCGTTGTATGGGGGGGGGTTCTTTGACTGAGCTCCTTCGATGGTCAAGTTAACAAGAGCTAGAACTTGATGAGAAAAATTATAGTAGTCGAGTACCCTGATACTATTCATCGGAGAGGTTTTTATACCTCGTATCATAAGGTCATCGTACGAGGATATTTAATGACAATCAGTGCCATCATACGTGGATGTTAAATACGTTCATGCGTCTCAGTAAAGGTGGACCATACTTTGTGTCTCAACGTCGTCTAGGTTGGGTCGCACCCTATCGTGCTTCTCGGATGGCTGGATAGACCGATGACCTATCTACTAATGCCATCTAGGTTGCGTCACACGTTATCATGCATGCTTCTCCGAAGTTGGAGCGATAACTTTTTCCAAGGTCAAGAATGGAGCTGACTTATGGGAGCCCAGCTGACTCCATGATGACAGTTTGACGATGCTTGTGGAATGATAGACTAAGATATGTCATATAAGATATGAATTAATATATCTCTTAACTTTAATGATTATCAGAGCTTCCAATAAAAAGACCTTAAGGCCACTCCTTAGATTATCTAAATAACTTAATACAAAACAATTCTAAATCTTAAGCATCATTATTGTTATACTAAGTTAAGTCTCGGATATGCCTCTGGTATAATATATTTTTAGGATTCTGCATGGAACCCTTGTGTCGATCCGATTGAGATAGACCAAACATGATCCAAAATATTATCATTTTTCTAGTAATTTTAGTGTGCTGCATTAAATTGTTTCAGCTTCAATTCTTATGAAATTAAAGAGAAAATAAGCTACTGCACGATCAGGATCAATGAGTATTGTCATATGAATTAATACATCAAATTATAATTGACGATTTGGCGTAACTATCTTATGAATTAATACATCACTTAATTTTAATTGATCATCTGAGCTTTCTTTAACGACACTCCTTTGATTCTCTCTTCTCAAGTACACAAAACAATTCTAAATTTTAAACATCATTAATATTTTACTAACTTAAGCATGTCATCAGATGAGTCATGTCTAAAGTATAATCTTTTTCTAAGATTCTCCATTGAGCCCTTATGTCGATCCGATTGGGATGGATCGAACATGGCCCATTATATTATCATTTTTTTATGTATATATATATATATATATATATATATATATATATATATATATATATATATATATATATATATATATATATATTCCAACAATTTGAGTGCTGCATCAAATTATTTCAGCTTCAATTCTCGTGAACCGAACGAGAAAATAAGCTACGTTATGATCATGGATCAATCGGTATTATCATTGCTTAAGCACCAATTTCGAGGTGGATAAGGCAGCCTCAAGAATAGCAATCCATTGAAGAAGATGATCACCGACGAACCAACTATCATCACACTTTTACGTACTATCATCACACTTTTACGTGATCAATAATTTTTTTCACGATAGTTATCGGGTCAAATGATACTTTATAAATTTTAATATTAAATAATTAATGATAATGCATTGATAGGGTAAATAATAGGTCGACCCAACTCATCCGGGCCCATGCCAGGTCAACGGCCACATCATTATTTGAGGGGAGTCACGTCCGTTCCAGTTTGGCGGCTAGGTCGTCGACGACGTCGGGATCTGATGTGGAGGGGTCCGGATACTATGCTACCTGACTCCCCTTTCGTGCACCATTAATGCCACATGGCGCACCATATCCTCACCCCATACCACTGCATCAACTGACCCGTCGTACGACTCGGTCATGTCGGAGGTGACAACAGAGGTAAAGCTAAACGTATGGGCGACCTCCTCTCCGGTAAGTATAAAATCCACTTTCGGCAACACCAAACGGGGCTCTCTCTCTCTTACTAGACTCCTCAAAAGGGAAAAATAACTCGCCTCCCTTCTTCACAAAACCGACTAACTCTGGTGTTGGAGGGTTCACGTCGGACAACCCCCACCCCCGATGAGACCCTTGTGCAGGATCCACGGTGCGGGCACAGAGCGGAGCAGGCGGGCAGACGATCGAGTTTACGCTAGGGCGTTGACTTCCGAGGGACGGTCCCAACCGGAGTGAGATATCCTAATTTCGACCAACGTGGGCGAATTTACGTACTCGGCTGGAACCAGGTCGAGCCGACACCTCAGCATGATCCCAAAAGTTCAACAACATTTTTGGTGCCAGAAAGAGGGCTCCGAGTCATGCACCTTGGTCGACCAGTACTCCCGAGCCAAGCATCTCGGACATGAGCCCTCTGCTCCTTTTGTGGAGGGAGCTATGATAAGGTCATCTTTAGTCCCACATTGGTTGAGAAGTAGGAGAACTAAGGGCTCATAAGCCCACCAGCCTCCCTTATTCTTAAAAGTATTTTTTGGAGCTCTTAGTCCCTACAAAGGTTAAAATTGTATGAGATAATAGCATGAATAAAATAAATATTTAAAATGTGAGAGATTAGAAATATTTTTTAAAATTTTAATTAAATAAATTTATTATTATTTATATATTTTAATGATGTTAAAAATATAGCAGTCGATACCGAATAATTGAGATATCATGAATTACTCATAGTAAATGACGAATAAAAGCTGTGGATTTACTCATTTGAAGAATGATATTATATAAGTTTGGGAGCAACACCAGATGAACACCACTTGAGAAGTGCACGATTTCAGCATCCAATACATACTATAGGAAGATGGAGATCATGATAATTATAAATATCAGCGCATCAAATAAATTGGATGTATTGCTCGAAATCAAAAACCTTGTCTGAAGTAAAAAACTAATCGAGTAGTAGCTTTCTATAACATTTTAAGTTATGATCGAACTCATCAAAACTACATTAGGTTTTTGGTTTTGATCCAAATCAGTGTATCAAAGTTGATTGATTCAGACCAATTTTTAACGGGTATAATAACATAAGAGCCTCGGAAATTATGACGTGCCAAATAATAAAAATGATGACACGTATAGTCTCATCAAGGTTAAGGACACGTGTGTAAATATATGTCGACACATTTGAGTTAAAAAGGCCCACCTACGATTCATACGTACGCGTATACATCCACGGCGGTGAGAGAAGGCATAACGACAACCGGCGCGTTCGAATGGGAATAACTGCATCAACGAACAGTGAATACGGGCCCTCACAACGCCACGTTAACCTCTCGCGTCCCATCCCAGCCACGTGTCGCGGGGCCCGCACCACGTGAACCTGCCTGCGTCCAGGGGCGATGGATGGCGCCGCGGCGGGGCCGAAGGCTGCTGCGGGCGGACGTGACGGTTGACCGGCCCTATCTCGACGCGATCGGATCCCTCCGATCGGCATCCGACGGCGGCGACGGGTGAGGCCCGGTTCGCGTGGGTCAAATCGCAATGATGGGTGGGTGGGTGGGTGTCGCACGCCCCACGTGCGGTCCAGTCCGTGTCCCACTCCCACCAATGGGTTGTCCGGGTTGGAATCGTCGGACTCGCCACCCGCCCCGCCCAACCCACTCACCTCCCCCTCATCTCAAACGTGTGGATGACATCTGCTCCAATCGGATGGACTCGGGATTCCTTACCCGCCTCCTCTCATCGAACTCCTGTTCGCCCGATCACGATCCGCTACTTTTTTTTTTTTTTGTCTGTCGCTCGTGATGGCATCTTGTCGTACCGCGTAAAAGCCATATGGCATGTCGACGACCGACTCACATCGGACCAAAACATCTCACCGGTTCATTATTTCGGCTTCGTCTCGGCCTCACGGTTCGATCGGACGCGGTCATGGCCCAATGTCCCCCGGTTCTTGATTGATCACTATACCACAGCACGAATCACGACAGAACCCCACCCCCCCGGTTAACCAGACCATGTCACGAATTCGAAACATGCAGTGTCTTCTAGTCCTTTTTCGTGTTTTGAATCTTCTACACCATCACATACGATATTTAGGTGGATGGCTGTCGACAAAACAACTATTGGCAACAAACAAAATGTTTCGCGACACAGCGACATCGGTGGGTGTGACCTGTCGAGCATGGATCTCCGAGCTCCAACCCTGTTCCTGTCCCATTGTGCTGAGGTCTTCCTCGATAACGAAATATTATTAACCGAGAGAGGCCCTAATAATAGGTTTAATTTACGTTATAATTTTATTATTATTATTATTATTATTATTATTATTTGTTTCTTGGGACTCGAGCACCACGGGAGTCAACAGTCATCAGCATGTGAGGATTTCTGTGGTCTAAGTGGCAATCGTACCGCCCACATCGCTTCCCGTTGGCTGCACTAGTATCTCGCACGTGAAAAGCATGTGATGGCAGAGGAGGGGGACTGATGGAGAAGAGAGCAGGACAAAAGGGCTTTTAAGTAGAGGAACAGCGTCGCTGCTGGTAAGCTGGTAGTAGAATTAATCCTTGGAGTATTGCGAAGGATAAATAATGCAAGGAAATTTTGATGGATTTGGCGTGAAGAAAAGAAAAGAGGAGAAAAAAAGGGGTGGGTCATTTGGGTCGTCAGCCTTCTGTGGAAAAGATACTACTAAGCCACTTCCATCAGTGTCCTTCTTCCTCATAATAAATTTGACACAGTGGTGCTCCGTCAACAGTTTAATGGCAGATTTGGACAGAGGGAAGCGGCCAACGCTGCTGTCCCTTTGCCAGGCCCAGTGGCGCCTCCTCACGTTGCCGGTTCCAATCCTTCCAGCTTCGTATGCTCATTAAATTTTTACCCCCTCGTTTTTACGCTAACGTGACGCCACCACCTTTCAGCGTTTTGTAGACGAAGGATACAAAGGGAAAGGCAATAATTCAGCATGTCAGTCGCTGCCATTGCTCCCTTCATTCATTCATTCATTCATTCACAGCTCTCTCTGTCTGTCTTTCCATCCATCAATCAATTCACGGCAGAGGGAAAATGAATAAAAAACCATGGGAAAGAGCAAGAGAGGACGAAGTAGCAGCGGTGAAGATGGGTTGCAGGACACTCGGAATATATTCCTTCTCCAAATGGAAGCCAAAAAGAAGAAGCCCCCCTGCGGGAACACAGTCCATCTTTAAAGAACCATTTGTTCGGCTGCAGTAAGGGAATAATCAACAAGAACCATCGTAGCTTACAGCAGGGCGTCTCTGCCCTTCATCCCCTCTACAGGAGATCCAAAACCTCACCCGGTGTATCTAACAACACAAACCAAGTAATCGATTTGTACATGAAGAAGAAGGCAGAAAAATAGAGAAGAACTTCTACTCTCTGATCTATCTATATAAGCCTTCCTTTCCTTCCCTTGTTGTTGGTTGGGAGGAGCGGAAACCTTAGGGGTAGTCTCGCCAGCAGATGAGCATGGTGACGCAGCGGCGCATGATGTAGAACCTGGCGCGTTGCTCCTTCACCAGGCTGGCGAAGCGGCTGGAGAAGGAGCCCGGTGCGGCCGTTCTCCTCCCATCCCTCGCGCTCACCGAACCCTTCAAGAAGGGCCCAACTCCCCCTGCTCCCATCACTCTTCTGCTCCCGTTGCAGCTCCTGCTCCCCTTCTTGGACAGCTTCCACTTCTCCTCCATGTACAGCTCCATCTCCTTCCTCTCCTGATTCACTAGATCCGATCGAGGCCCTCTCTCCTGTTACGCCTCACCCACAACTCATACGCTGGCGAGTCACAAAGAAAAACCGGATCGAAGGATACCGCCAATAAAGCTGGAGTACGAGGCTCTCGGCTATGTGTGGATGAATGGTGCGGCCAAGTGCGGCGCTTGCGTATATATAGAGACGAGGAGCAGAAGAAGGGGAAGGGGAAGGGGAACGCGTATGTATGCATGTACGTCAAACAGCTGGAGATGGAACGGCGCTGTGGTGGATGATAACGGGTATCTCCCGCGTAGCTTTCCCCCTTCCCTTCTTGCATTGGATATACTTCTATTCAAATAATTAATCCCCCATATTAAATGTATGGAATCTCCTCTTCATTATTTACCGCTTATAGCAACTTACTAATACTTGTTACAAATGAAAATAAATAATATTTTACAACATGTTTGGATATCGATTCTTAATTCATCGATAAAATTGTTCCCAAATAATTGTCTCTGTGCAGTCAAACACATACGCTCAACGCACACCTCGTGCTTTGAGATTCGCGTTGAGCTTTGATCGATATCTTCAAGAGCCGCGACCGGAGCCCAATCCTTCGGTTATATATATATATATATATATATTTGACTTGGCCGATTCGAGGTATGCTACTGCAAACAGGTGCACTTGTCCGGACGTGAGCCACACGTGTGCGGTGGACTTAAGGGTGACGGTGGTGAGCAACGGATTCCGGCCGCAACGACGTTTGTGGCGGCCTCCGTGCCGGGCCCGGCAAGTAAAGTTGGTGGGCCCATGCCACGCGGGATTGTCTCCCCGTTGGGTCCACCGGTGACAATAATAGCGCAAAAATACACATATATCCCTCCCAAGAGTTGGTGTTCTGTTGAGCGTCGCTGTCGATTTAATTTAGCACTTAGGGATATCTATATACGTATAAAATTTAATTTTTTTGGCCTCGTTAGTAACCACCATTAATTTAAATTTCTGGACGACAGAAATTTATACACTTGGAGAATATATATACATATGCAAATCTAAATATTTTTTTTTGAAGGGTATTTTTTTTTAATCAGAAATTGAAAGGGACAGACATGCTATCGGCATACACGGAAAGGTTAGATATATAAAGACACTCAATAATCATAACAACGATGGTTTGCCGTGCGGCGACCGCAAGCTAATGTTCTAATTAAGATGTATGATTTCGTTGCACGCATGGCATGGTTGGATGTGGATTAGCTCATGTAGCAACGCATGGCCCACAAATTTGATAAGGATCCACATTCATCACATATTCGTATTATGATATAGTGAATGATTCATCGAATTCATTGATTTGGATCCATTAAGCCATACGAACAGTAGTGTAGTGTCCCCACCTAGTCACAATAATAGTCTATCGATAAGCATATGATGTTTATGAACGTATACTAACTTATGTATTATTTTATAGAAAATAAAGATATAAATATTTTCTTTCATCAGATAGATTTTGCTTAATGAACCCCCTATCAAATATAATAATAATATATTTCAATATCGAGCGGAAGTAAGACGAGAGATATGAGATACTTATATTTTTTTTCAGTATCTAAGATTTAGATACTCAATGATTTCTGTGTTCTTCATAGTACTCGAAAAGAACCCTCAAATTCAATTATTTTTGTTTAATTAAACCAATAATTTACCAAAATTTGAGGTTATCAAACGAGAACAACTATATTTTAACTATTAAGATAGTATTCAATCCTCAAATTATCCAGGAAATTTTAATTATACATGGATATTTATAATACCCGATTAATTGACGCCCCATTCGGTGCCACTTTCAAGCGGAGTCGTCAGATCACATGCCTTCAGATGCGTGCTACGTCGTGATTGGTACACTGACTCAAGATTCGAACCCGCATCAAACCGAGCCCGCTCGGAAACTAAAACCTAACGGGCTCGTGAGTCTCTCTCTGTTGCTCGGCATCGGAGCCGAGCAAGGAGGTCCTCCTCGTTCTCGTGTCGGCCGCGGCTTCCCCGGGGACGCGAAACGGAAGGACATGGCGAAGCGCGAGCTTTCGAGCACCCTCAAGAACCTAAAGGCGAGTCCTCGACATCCTCCGCCATCCGCAGGACTCCCCCCACCCCCTTCTCTCTCTCTCTCTCTCAGCTCTTGTCTCCAAACTAACGTAACCTTTTCTTCTCGGTTTCCAGTTCATGCAAAGGGCTGCCCTGAAGGATGAGAAGCCCAAGGAAGTCGAGAAGGTGACGCCCGGGGCAGACTTCGGCGCTTCCCCCTCCCCTGCCAGGAGATGGTACGCTTCGCTCCGCTTATCTTTAGGGTTTTGCCCCTCTTGTTCCCGGAATGGATCGGTGTCTTTAAATTGATCTCATTAGAGTCTGATCTCGCACCAATTAATTGCCAAACAAGTGTGTTTATGCTTCTCTCTGGGTTTTATCTGCCATGGTCACTTCGGATATGCTATGTAGAAACAAAGTTGATGTGGAGTTCCCTTGCAGAGCGATCAACACTTCTTGTAGCAAATTGTCTTGTCAATGTTTGGAAGGGCATCGAAATATTGGGGTATCTGGAGGTAGACCGTGTCCATATAAACAAGTATATGAAGCTACTGGTATTGCATTGCTTCAGATGAATAGAGTCTTCAGTTTGAAGTCCATAGGATATGAGCATGGCAAATGTCAGCTTGCTTGTGAAATTTGCGCCACAGCATGCATGGTTGAAATTTGGTTACGGTGGGTATAGTGAGATTGATGCTGGTTGTTCCATTGTTGATGTCAGGCCCGGACTCAAGCGGCATGCTATTGCCTACCGGGTAGAACTGTCATGTTGAGGTTACGATATAATGAAGAAACAGTAATGACAAGGATTTGAGTTTCTTATATGTCAGAAAGAGGAAAATCCACATGAGATCAGCTGTTGTACCTCAATATCATGTTGGATGCTAAAACAAAGAAGATCAAGGCCTGGTGGTTCTTAATTTTCTTTTGTATATTTTATAGAGTGGAGGACCACTTTTCTAACTACAATACAAATCCTACACATCTTTTGTTTGTTCATTTAACTACTTGAACCTGTTTTTGCACTTCCTTTTTATTAACTCATATTTTATTATTTTAATTGAATTCAGTTCTCATGGTTAAGAACTTACTTCTGGTCTGTTATGTTATTTCAAATGGAGTATCTGGTGATAATATAATCATAGTTTTGAGAGAGCTCACCTCATTGATGACAACGGAGTTCAGAATATCGGTGGTCCCTTTGGGCTTAGTTTGGTATGTATATATATTGACAAAGCGTAGCATTAGGGTGTATTAGCAAGTAGGTTTGGTGGTCTTAGGTTGATCTTGGTACTTGATTGAACATTCTGTTGCTCATGGTATTTTTTGTAGAAGCACTCGGTGACAGCATTTTTCAGAGCGATGAGAAAGGACATTTGCTTTGTAGCTTTTCAAGTGCACTCTGTAAGAGACTATATCTTACTAGGAGATCTTACATAATGCACGTGACGAAATTATTGGCAATCGTTGTCAATATTGTTTATTAACTGAAGGGACCATCCTATGAGTCAATTTTTTGTAATATGTATGTCTCATAAAAGTCCCTAGAAGAAAAAAATTCTGTATATCTTAGATCTTTTATTTAAAAAGAAAAGAGTGAGAAGGGAAGAGTAATGGATACATTATTTGCAGAGGAGCAGGATGATTAATGTGGAGAAAGTCATCAGGAGTTCTCCATGATCACTATGTTCCTTTAAATTGAAAGAAATAAAAAACAGTTGTAAGGCTAATTAGATCAGAATGGAGCGGTTTTGAAACATGTTAAGAAATTGGTGTTGTCAAAATGAGGATATTGAGATGTATGTGTGGGATTATTGGAAAAATAAAAAATGTTTACAATTAGGTTTATCTTCGATTATGGATGGAAAAAGAGAAGAATGTCTTGGGATCATGGCAGTTAGTCAGATGTGGATTTCAAGATTCTTAATCATCCTACTCTTGATCTTTTCAAGCCTTTTGAGCTATCTCACATTTGATGTGCATTATCTCTTTATTCCCATCCCCAAGATTTCAGGGGTTTTTGGGGACCTAAAATGAGGTTTTTGTTGAAAATCTTGGCTAACCAGCAACTTGTAATGATCATATTCGATTATTTCTTTTCACTACGTTTGCTTTTGCTTTTGAGGAAATTTGTTGATTATCGATGCACCTTCAGTTAACGTATTTTTCAACATTAGTTGGAGAAAATTGTATTTATCATGTTCCTGCAGAACATGACCATAGATATATATGTTTCTATGGAATGGCAGACTACTTTCCAATTCTTTTTTCTAGGTTACTGAACAGCTTCTCATCCCAGTGTAGACAATCTTGGTATTGAAGTATACTAGGGAAGAAAACATTCTTGCCTCCTTGGGCTTTATAAGATCCTTCATTTTCAATCTAGTTAAAGTTCACATTTTCTCATTGCAGTTGTGTTCTTGATGTGTTTGTTTTCTCCTCATTCTAATGCTACCCTCCTCCTTAGGATGTGTTGCCACTTCTGCCTTCTGCCTTCACTTTTGAGATTGGGCTGCCAATTGTTTCTTTTACCCATTCCCCTCTTTATTCTGTGTTTACACATCTCTCTCTGCAGCATTGTTATCATGGATGGGGATCCTCATCCAGCAGCCCTTAAAGGTCGGATGTCGTTTCAGAGTTTCAATCCTTCCATAGATGTGAGTCATGAAAAATTGTTTAAAAAGTTGTATCCTTTTCTTTGCACCCCTAAAAAGAAGATTGTCTTGCAGAAACTAAATGAAGAGGCTGCAAATAACCAGCAACATAGATCTGGTACCTCAAATAATGGTGGAATTTCTAAAAGGTGCATTGTTTGTCCTTTCTTTTTAGTACATCTGAATTCTGCATTTAGTATTTTGTTGGTTATGCTGACACTTAAGTTGCTTCACTGTCAATTATATGATGCATAGTTATCTTTCTTTGGAAAATCTTTTCTCCGATGTTTGTTTGATGGAACTAAAAAGAATTGAGAAAATTGTTTTCTCAATTTCCCTTTAAAGATCTCTTCTCAAAAACGTAGTAATTTATTTTTTCCTTCTATTTTAAATACAAGAAGAGTAGAAAAATAGTTTTCCTTTTCCTATGAACCAAACCACTTGAATATATTTTCAGTGAACAATCGCTTTCCACCTTTTATGGTGCAACCAAACAGACCTAAGTTGATCTTTGTATCTCCCTCTGTGTATGTATGTGTGTGTGTGTGTGTGTGTGTAGCCAGTCCTCTGCCCCATGAATGTATCTGGCACATAACTTGTCAGGGCCTCTGAAGATAAAACAAGCGAGAGTGAAGAGAAAAAAAAGAGAAAACTGGAAACAAGCGAGAGCGAGATTGACTTTGTCGTATTTTGTTCATGGTGGTTAACTTTTATTCTTACCTAAGCTTATTTGTAAAAGTTTGAAATCGGAGACCTATACCATGTTTGCATCATTATTCAATTTAGTATAATCGAGATTCCTTTGCCATGAACTTTGTGACATATGCATAATCTAGATGGACCTTGATTAAATTAAAATAAGCAAGGTAGAATGAAGATAGAATATAAAAGAAAGTTTGAAATATGTCCCTCTGTTGTGTTAGGGGAAATCACCGTTGACGTATGAGTCAACTCGACATGGTCCCATCCTGAGGGCGTAGAAATGTCCGAGGTTGTGGTTGAGGTAGCTCCGAGGTGTCTCTGAGTGGGAGGTGTCGAGCTCCCGAGGTGCCATCTACACTAAGACCGATGTCGGGGGAAAATTCTCGACCCGGTCCCTCCGACTCTTAAGTTAGTGATTGAGGTCTCTTAGTAGGTGTGGGTTTTTTTCTTGGAAAGAGGGGATAATTTGTTGTCGCCCCAACATTCCCCTCTTAGCGTTTTGTCCATGTGGGCGACAGGAGGGAGACAACCTCGAATCGCCTGCCTTGGATTTTTGTTCATGTGGGCAGACGTGTGGAAGGTGACCTGGACTTTTTCCTTCCATGATAGCTTTTATGTGATGATTATCTATCGGACGATGGTTGGCCGCTAATATATTTCCTATCATGTTACAGTTTGTTTGCGACGAATTGACACACTTTGGCATCAAGTTAATTTGACAAAATGCTTTCATGCTGGGGAGCATTAATTACCCAATTGATTGTTAGTTAATAATTCAATTAGTACAAGTAGCATCTAGAGTTTCTCATTAATATTCATTCAACCCTGATACACTGAACGAACGAGGAGGTTCCATGTATTGTATTTAGCGCCAATAGTTGGCAAATATTTCTTGACCGATATAATGGATCTCTTAGGAAACCATGGTATCTTCTATCAAGTTATTTTCTTTCTGGATGTGTTGTTTCAGTCTTGGCTTCCTGTGCATACGTGCTGAGAATTTTAGCCGTTGTTAATGCAGAATGGACGAAGCCTCCGCTGCAACAGACTCGAGAACAGGTAGTTCAAAAAATGTTTCTGACCTAGACCTCAAGAGGAAGGAACCAGAATCGGAGACTGACAAAACAACTCCTCGGAAGTTACCGAAAACTCCAGCTGAGGTCGGTGGTGGGCAATCGTGGATCAGTAATGATAGGAGAGCTTCTCATAAGCAGCAGAAACATGAAAAGCTGGACTGGAATGTTCTAAGACCACCGAAACCTGGCAACAGGGGTTAGCAGCATAGTGTGATTGATATACAATTGCATGTTTCAGATTCCAACTTTTTGTTCCTTGAGATTCTGTTGTTTTGTTCTTCACTCGGTGAGTGCCAATCTGCTTTCTTGCTGCTGTAACCCTGTATCGTAGAACCAGTGTAGCGTTTGAGCTTTGTTATTGTTGACGCATCCCATCTTTTCTTCTCGTGTTTCATCGTGTCATCCATCACATAAGAGTATCATTATTTACATCAATAAACTCATCAATCACTCCTATGGATGGCAAAACAAAATAAAATAAAATAAATTTAAGTGATATAAAGACTTAAGTAATCCATAATTAAAATTATAAATATTAAAATAATTTAATATATATATATATATTATATTATAATGAATTAGCATATCATGTACTATGTTTTCAAAAATATAAAAAATATTTTAAATATAAATAAATCTTAACCCAATTAAACCCTAATGCCTAATCCCATAATCTCTCATGCTCCACGCCAAGTGTTAGCCACTGCCTGTATCCATCACTGCCAGTCCGCCAATCAGTTGTCTCATTTTCATTTGTAGTAACTTTCTCCTTTGCAATCACTTCCCCCCCTCCCATCGGGAAGGCGTCCCAAGAGAGAGAAAGAGACAAAAGGATAGATCAACACGATGCATATATATATATATATATATATATATATATATATATATATATATATATATATATATATATATATATATATAAACATTAGAAAGACACCAACAAATCAAAATTCGCAACTATTTGGGAGAGGAAAACAAAAAAACATATCCAATGGCAACACAGATACATTCATCCAATTTAAGGACGATTATCGATAATGACCTCACAAATTAATGTGTCATGAGAGAATCCTCTACGATTTGTGCACCTTATTACTGCTTGAAATGTCAGTGTCAAACACTGGAAGATGAAAAATAACAGGAACCCCGTGGTACTGTTTAAGTACAATAAAACCAAATGCTGCAGTTACACGTACTGTTTCTACCATCCATTCTGGTGGAAATCAAATAACAGAGAACACCTCCAATCAATAAATCTGCTGCTTTTTCCTAACTAATTCGGAGGGGCTCCATGTAGCTAGCTATCAGCAGTTTCGTATCCAGGTTCCAGATAAAATTGGAATTACATTCTAACTAATTCAAAAGTGTGCCAAACTGTATACCAGAATCCAAGCGAGCTGCATCCAACAAGGCCTTTCTTATTTATGATCATGCTAAATTTAACAAGGCATTAGTTATGATGCTAAGACTGGCTGTCATAAGCAATCTAATTGTCGCATGAACTGTGGGTGGGTGGCCTATCTTATTAGAACAATAACCTAGTAATGCGAGTAATTGTGATTCTTGAATAGAAATGACAAACGCAAGATCAAGGAATTATACCAAAAACAGGCTGAATGAAGCAAAAAGCCCCTCCTGAAGCAATGCTCCATGACCTCCAAAATCTTCTTCATCAATTTTCAGCACATATGTATAATACCCATATATAATACCAGACGATAGCAGCAAAAATCTGTAGATAGTGAGACAAAAAAAAAAAAAAAAATTTGTCATAAGAGATACTGAAAATGAAAGAGAGAGAAAAAAAAAAAAAACCATAACGGATAGCTGCTACATGTGCATCATGAAAAATCATTTATTTTTCATGGTGCTCTTGTGATTCTTTGGAACAAAGTTTTTCTTTTCTATGTTCTAAACTGTATAACCAGAGAATTCTCTAATCAAAGCATATAATATTAGCAAACTGCGGGAACTTCAACCAGCAGAACAAATAATGTGATAATAGTCAAACAAACATACATACATCAGATACAGAAACAACAAGCCCTAACCTGGAAGTAAGATCCCACTGCCAGATCCAAGGAAAAAAAGAATCCACAAAATAAGTAAAACAAGTACGAAGCATGACTAATACCCAAATTCATGGGACATTATGGCTGCTAATGTTGTCTGCGTTGTTGCAAGTGTAAAGCATGACTAGCAGCTGCAGCACAAATCTATAACTTCAATCTTATAAACAATATTACATGAACATGTTTCGACTGCTTATATCAATTAATGACCACAGAACAGTAATATGAAAAATGTATATATCTTCTAGAATCATCTGGTTGTCATATATACACACATCAAGATAGTGGAAGCATCTCCAAACAATTTTATCCAGATGCTGAGAATTCACAATTGACCACCATGTACTGCATGGTTAGAAGATTACACAACCCCTGATAGAAGATCAATACCTCCTAATAAAAAAAACCCACACAGAAATGATATACAGATAGTTCTGGACTACTAAATAGAAAAGTAGCTGTTAGCATCATACATTAGCTATTTGCATATTTTATACTGATCTGTCATTTGATCACCATATTAGAACAAATCTTGATTTCTAAATTTTGGTGCCTAATGAGATCAAATTCTAAAGAGCAGTACTGGGAATATGTATAGCATTCACTTCTTGTAGTTCCACTAATTATAGTCAGGTAATTGATGACATATGCAAGGGTCATAAAAGATTTGTATTATACAATAAAAAGAGAAATATGAACAAAAGCTAGGAGCTGAGATTGCTAATTATTTATTAGAGAACTCACTCTTTTTGAATAAAAAACATTATCACAAGTTCACAACTAGGCTGGTACAACCACTTCAATAAAATAATAAAATCAACTATCTAATAAAGAGTAGTAAATTAAGAGAACAATCATTAGCATTGCAGTTTAAACGTACCAGAAGGATGTCACAGCCTTATGATATGACACCACCATTCTAGATTGTGATACAAAACACTCCCAAGGCCCACATCAGAGTCAATGCCAAAATCGTGGGTCTTACCTAACACTGCATCATTGCATCCTGTAAGCAGCAAACTTTCCTATATGAAGGTCATTGAGTAGACAGATGATGGGATTGGGATAGAAACCCCAACTTCAAGCTAGCACACTAGAAAGGAAGAGATTTGATTTGGGCAAACAAGGGTACAGGAAATTAGTTGCGATGAAGCATGAATACAGATTCAGGATATCAATAACATACTATGTGGATCCTCTAACACATCAACCCTTGAAAAGAACAGGGCATGGTTCTTGGAGTAGATAGGTGAGGTGAGAATGGTTCTTGGAGCATACAGGGAAGTGATTGAGCAAGAAAACCCTATTTCAAGATATGTAACACTGGACTAAAAAAGGTTTTGAATTAGGATAAATGGTATTAGAACCTATGAAGTGTGAATACCATACAACACACCAATCAAACACACAACACAGATATGCCCGCCCATACACTAAATCTTGGAAAAAGAAAGGATATGAAATGTAATGGATGCAGCAATAAACATATTTTGAATATATTATATTATATATGACAAAGTTTGGCACATCTAAAGTGCTATAGTAAGTTTAATATAGTATATAGTTCATGTAACTACTTAGTAATTAAACTAGCATCTTTAACCTATTACTTCAACTTTATATTATGCCAAGAACATAGAGAATTATAAATTACTCAGATAATTAATGATTTCATCAATAATTGACACCAAATGCAAACAACATATGAACAATTTATTCAATCACAAATGAATGTCTATAATAAAAAAATGGATTCTCAAGTAAGAACACATTCCCACAAGAACTAGAAATACAAAGAAGTATGCATGAAGTTTCCTCTTCAATGATATCTTTAATGATGACTAAAAAACTAGTTGCTTCGAATGTATCTTTCATGCATCTAACACATACCCCAAAAGTATCTTGCATGCATCTAATCAGTTACATGGCAAGAAACTAAAAGTATTTGTCTTATAAATTAGCATAATCAATTGATGAAGCATGACAAGCACAAATAGGTGAATTGAAGAAGAAACAATGTATAAAGAAACGCAAGATTTGTACAGTTGCCATTACTTTGTTTCAGACCAGTCATCACATAATTGCATAGCTAGTAACAATGAGACACAGCATTGTAGTTTATTTTCCTTATATGTTTGAAAGTAACCTCATATAACGACAATAAAAAACTTCAGTAGAAAGAGTAATTAAACCTGCTAATAACTCATTAACAAGTACACAAAAACTAAAATATGTTAAATAAAAATGCATAGTTCCTGCATCAGAACATGGATGAATCAATCGTAGCTTCTTGCTATAACTAATAAACATCTTGAGTTATCAAACATGCTTTAGATTAAACCTGACCAATCAATGAACAAGCTAATCCACCGCTAGTTGACTATCCATACAATACAGAATTACGTATCTCATAAAATCGTGCCCTCCCTACTGCATATCAACTGAAAATTAAGTTTTTCATCAGAGTAACATACCAATCACCATTTTCTAAGCTACCAAAATTAGGTATCGGATACAAACTGTTTGATAGATTAACCGATGAAAGAAATACTCTTCGGAACAAATCGCTGAAACTGTCTATGTCTAACATGACATCTGGGATGGTGAGCCGCGGAACTTACAAAGCAATCCAGATAGCACCGACCAAGGGAATGGCGCCCCACAACAGTCCACACGCGAGGCCCAACACCTGCCGGATCCAGTGCAGAACATCCCCCAGTTGATCCTACAACAACAAGAACGCTAGATTCACACTGACAACAGATCCAATCTACACGCCTCGCAGAGGAAGAAGAAGAGATCAATTTCGACGGAGCAGAAGCCCTAAATCTGGCGCGACTTGTTTAGTTACCGAAGTAAGAACAGAACCACCCCACGGGATGCACGCGTGCGTACCTTATCCCACGAAGCCTCGGGATCAAGCAATTTGGCGAACTTGGAGGGGAGGGCGTGCCCGTTCTGCTGCCGCTGCTTGGTTGATTTGACCTTCTTCATGTTCGAATCCGATAGCTGCTTGCCAAGCGAGGAGCGTACGCTTCGATCGGATCTCTGGGAGACCGCAAGGAACTCTTAGGGTTTGCTTTGGCTCGCCCCCTCTGAGCTGGGAGATTCTACTTGACCGCAGGTCTTGCGATGGGGAGTACTGACCAACGGAGAAATCCTCATAATGATTACGTGTCCTTTCGCCAATGGCTAAATGATGCTTTATCCTAATAATTAACTGGAACGGATGTCGTATCAAATACCAAATCACGATTCATAATGGTCCACGTTGTTGGCCCTCTTCTGGCCCATGTTGGCCCAAATCTGCCAATTCTTGGTTCACAGCAAGCTGTACACGTGTTTGACTGCGCGCACGTACGTATCGTCATCGATGTCACGAGAAAGTGTAGATGTGAAAAGGTCTTACAGTGTGCAGGCGTCCTCTTTTAATTTTCTTGACCAAAACTGTGTCATTAAGCGTAGGCTTACTGTAATCACCGAGGAGAGCATGACCAAATCACGATGATACTTTGAAATCGAGCCACGTGTCCTTTTGGTATGTTGACGATCCTTAATTGTTGCTTTTATATATATATATATATATATAACGGACAGTACTTCAAACAAGTCGGATAGTTGGTGGAAGATGTTGAACGGATTTGATCGAGTCCGGTTAGGTTGCTTGAGAGCCTGATGACGACGACAGCCACAACCACCCCCGGTTGACTTTGAGATAGACTCTGTGCTCCCCCGTTCCTCCTCCTCCTCCTCCTCCTCCTGCTGTCTCTCTTCCCACCAAGTCTTCTGATCCTTTTTCCTCGACTCTCAACCACAACCACTTCTTGGTCGGGGAGGGAATGGGAAAGGAGAGCGCATCGGCGGCGGCGAGGGAGGATGAGGCCAAGTTGCAGCCGTGGCGGGGGGACGGCGGCGACGCCCACCCGATCGAACTCGAGACCCCGCACCCGGTGGCCGCTCCGCCGCCCGCGCGCGGGAAGCCGCCGCCCCTGCCGCAGCGGCAGCGGGACGAGCGGTGGTGGCCGTGGCTGGTGCCCACGATCTTCGCGGCGAACGTGGCGATGTTCGTGATCACGATGTACGTCAACGACTGCCGCAAGAACAACACCGTCCGCTCCTGCGTCCTCCCCTCTCTCGGCCGGTTCTCCTTCGAGCCCCTCAAGCAAAACCCTCTCTTCGGCCCTTCCGCCAAAACGTCAGTCCCCCATCTCCGCTCCCCTTTTTGTCGTTTTATTTCGATGTTTATAAATCTACATGGTTTTGGTTTGTTTAGATTTATTATGTGGTCTGGAATCCGCTTTCCAGATGATGGTGGTAGATGCAAAGGATTTTTGTAGGTGAATTGTTTCTGTGCTTGATGTCAGTGTGTTATGTTTGATCCTTTTCCTGCAAGATTTTATGGCATCAATTACGTCATGATTTCACATTCTTGTTATCCTGTTTCCATCTTCCTTCTTCACTTCTTTATACAGAAGGCTTATTTTCTCTGCATCCTGAGGCTCTTCCTTTTAGCTGATTAATACATATCTAGTGTGAATTATACCCATTTCTTTATGCTTCGTCCTTTTAGGTGGCATTGTCCTTTTAAGTTGCTTTCTTGTTCAACTGAAAATGAATCATTGTAATGCTTATGCCATATTATACTTCATATGTTAACTTGAGAAATATTGAATCTCTAGTGGTAGTTTATGCATATTTATATCAGTGGATCGCCTTTGATATTTCCTGGCATGTGTTGATGATGTTCCTCGATCGATACAGTTTTAGTGATATCATCTGTTTCCAATGATGCAGGCTACAAAAGATGGGAGGCCTAGTAGTTGACAAAGTAGTTCATGGTCACCAAGGATGGCGTCTCATTAGCTGCATTTGGCTACACGCCGGAGTCGTCCATCTACTTGCTAATATGTTGTGCCTCCTATTGATTGGAATTAGACTTGAACAAGAATTTGGATTCGGTATGCTACAAAATCATACATTGGAATTATTCTTAATTCAGATTGTGGATCATTTTTATATGCACTTATTTATGATTGTTATCTCAGAATTAACATTTGTTGCAAGTGGACACTGGAGTAGCATTAACTAATTGTTTTGTCATTCATGGCTTTTTCTAGTCATCCTAGTTATACCTTGTTGCTCAGAACTTAGTCAACTAATGAATTGCAATAACTCAGGTTTATACTTTATGCTCAACCCTGAAAGATAAGCAATTCTATTGCCCCTACCATAAGTCATTCTTGTATATTTAGCAGTTGATATTATCAAGTGTACACTTATCATCTAAGAGTAGGATTGGCATAGCAGTGTCCACCATATGGTTGCATAGAAAACCTTAAATATGTTGGTCTCTGGTTCTCAGATTGACCTTCCATCATCTCAGACATATTTGAGTTGTCGATCACACATCTGATCCTGTCTTTTAGAACACCACAATGATATAGGTAAATCACAATTTTCTTATCTACTTTTGGTAATTATGTACTATCAATTTTAATAGTTTAAAGTTTAAACTTTAAAGTAATGGTTTCTGTTGAACTAAGAGTAAGAGCCTCATGCCCAGTGCATGACAAGGTTGGGACTTGTAAGTGTTAAAAGTAATCAGCCTCCTTTACAAGCTCTTACTAACAGACAGTATGGTAATTTCTTTATTAGCAGCAACAGCCAGTTAATCATCCCTTTAGCTGTTTGCAACAGGTAAATTTACCTAACACATGTGGTCACTTTCTTCTTAATGTGAGGCTAAAAATGTTTAGCTGAAATTAAAACATGTTTATGTTGCATTCATCTTTTGTTCTAGCATCATACCCTGTGGTAGCTGATTAAGTATACGCCAGGCGATTATGATACTGATCTTTTGGTCCTTTGATCACATAAAGCATTATATTTCTTGGTTGTCAGGCTGTTTTGTTTGTCTGCTTTACTGTGGTTTGAAACTTTGAATCACTTGAATGATGATGCATCCTCTTTGGCAGTGAGAATTGGCCCACTATATGTCATCGCTGGAGTTGGTGGAAGCTTGTTGTCTGCTCTTTTTGTCCAATCAAGTGTCTCTGTTGGTGCTTCTGGTGCTCTTTTTGGGTTGCTTGGAGCCATGCTTTCAGAACTTATAACAAATTGGACAATTTATGCTAATAAGGTAACTAAAAATGTTGCAATGCATGAGAGTAAGGACGTTTGTTTGATCTTAATTTGTTGCCTTGTTACAACCAATTATCTAATAAAACCTTTGTTTATGTCAGCTTGCTGCATTGATATCCCTCGTCCTGATAGTTTCGATTAACTTGGCTCTCGGAATCCTCCCCCACGTCGACAACTTTGCTCACATAGGAGGATTCATTACAGGGTTCCTTCTTGGATTTGTCCTTCTAATCCGCCCACAATATGGATATATAAGCCAAAAGTACAATCCTCTGGGATATAATGGCCCAGTGAAGAACAAACACATGATATACCAATATGTGCTATGGGTTACTAGTGCCATCTTATTAATTGCAGGGTAAGTATCCGAAACATGTTTTTACAGTCAACCCTGGAGTCCATTCCTTTGATTAATATTCTCCAAAACTTTTATGCGCTTTGTTATGTGCACCTGTTGCATCATTTGGGTGACAACAGCAAAGAAGTTTAACAATCAGAAATCCATCTTCTCTGCTGCGTCAGTTTTGTATTAAATCAAGTTATGCTGTTCTTTGTGTTCTGTATGTTTTGATTCAAATTAGTTATTATCTATATCTAACATACATGTCCCCAAAGATAATCCATCCAGTTTAATGGCTTTATCAGTAGACTAAATTCCTATTCAAAGAATCTGACCATTTAATCACTGTTTTCTAATTAAGCTGTATAATATCTGCAGGTTGACTGTATCTCTGATTTTGCTGTTCAGAGGGTTCGATGGAAATGATCACTGCTCATGGTGCCATTATCTAAGCTGCGTACCCACTTCAAAATGGAGCTGCAAACAAGGAACAGAAACATGCCAGGTAGGGTTTCTTATTTATGCCCATCTTATTTAGAAGAATGTTGATGGTAGCCGGTGGGTTGGTGTTCTGCGATTGTGTTATCTCTTGAATCAGTTAGTAGGCTATGGCTACTTGGACTTTTGCTCAGCACCACAATTTGTCAAATTCTTCTTTCGACAGCATAATATTACATTGACAGGGGCAAATGAAACTGCAAAGCATACTTCCTTAAATTGATTGAGCTCAGGGGTAAATTATGCACAGGAACCTAATCTAAATCCTAAAGACAGCCGAAGCACTGTTTATGAACTTAGTGAGAATAGGTTGGTCCAGTTACCATTGTTACCATGACAAGGGCCACATTGTGGGACAATTGAACACATCCACAACCTAATGACAAGAAATGTGTGTTTTCATGCTCTTGATAACTCTCATATATGTGTTCTTGTTACAGGTTTTTGAAAGTGGTAACCAATGGAATATAACCTGCCAAGACAGTGGGAGAAGCCGAATATTCATAAATGCAACTCAATCTATGGATGACCTGTGTTATCAGCTGTGCAGTTAGCAAGCAACACTCATTCCATTCTACTAGTCTCCTATTTGGTATTACTTATTTAAATTTAGATCTACCAGTTGCTGATTTGGTGGTATATGTATATGATCCATATGGACACAAGCTCATCTTGCTTGCTCATTTCTCATGTATGTTCTATGTCTGAGCTTTTTTTTTTTCTTTCTTTTTTTTAATAATTAGCACATACATGCGTGTACAAAATTCAGTTATCAGATTTACCCTACACAATTTTTTTTAGAATAAATTTATGCATGTAAGTTGTGATTGTTCATGCATGTCATTTCTCCTGTATGTTGTGTGTCTGAGGCCAAGAAAACTTGTTTCTCATGGTTGTGGCTGCAGCCATGATGGTAGTAGTAGGAGGCCAGCATAGTGAAGAGGCTACAGAAACATCATCCTCACATCCACCTTTTGACAGAATCAAGTGTCATTGTCCTCCAAGGAGAAATTTGATCTTAATTCTTTACCAATATAATTACAACATTATAAACTTAAATCAGTAGATAAAATATGATATACTAATTTATATTCTTAAAAATATTCACGAGTGAATGACAACAGTTTAAAGAAAACCATTATAAACATGACCCAAATGTTTCTTTCTGATATCAATCAATATAATTACCCATAAAAATTTAATACATCAGTATTAAAAAATTTCTTCCCACATTAAGTGGAAAAATTAGTACTTTCGAAAGACTTGTGGCTTTATCAATCTAATGGAAGGGTAGGGATGGGTGATAAGGTGATCACAAGTATTCAAGATGGAGGAGAAGTAACACTGTCAATCAATATAGGGATTAGTTTGCTCACACAGAAACGTAAAAGAAATGGGAAAAAAAAGTCTCATGAAAAAGAAGAACCGAAACAAGGCAAGCACGGGGCTCATATCAAGTGTATTTGGTAGAGAAGCCGTCATCGTGGCGGACGCCCGGAGATCTACGGCGGGAATGAGGGGGAGGAAGAAGAAGAAGCAGCAAAGATACCAAGCCAACACAGCGGCACCTTAGCTTCTCCCCCTCCACCCCCACCCCTGTCGCCGCCACAACAGATCGCCGGGGCCCTCGAACCCCACTCCAGCCCTCTCTCTTTCTAATCACCGCCCCGCCCACCCGATCAACTGATCACGAAAAGAACAATAGAAGACAAGAAAGGAAAACGAAAAAGTCAAAACCGCAGCGTGCGACGTGCTTCGCCGACGGCGATGCGGCCGCGCAATCTGCGCCACCGAAACCCTAACCCCGCGGCTTTTATCGTACGATGCTCGGCCGAAAAGACCATGATGCCCTTAACCCTCTCCGTTTGATTGATATGGAGATGATAATACGAATTAATTAATTATACATAAAAAATGACACAAATTATTGAGGTAGATACCACCGATGTGTACGCCCGTTGGGAACGTTACGCTCGACAGGATATGATGTCACTTAGATTGGGAATGGCGACGAGCATCATTTGATGACTCAAAAAGCTTCATCAATGTGGGGGACGAACTCTCCTCAGCCATTCTTTGTTGCCCCCTTCTCTACGACTCGACGAATGATGAGATTCCTCTCTCTCTCTCTTTTGCACGAAACCATCCATTGAGCTTCTTCCCTGGCCCTACTTGCCATTTCTTCTCGCATACATTTTATCTTCTTCTTCCTCCTCGGTGCTTGTGCCCTTGACCTGACCTAGGCGTTCTTTAATGGCAGCTCCTTATCCTTCATTCATGGGTGGTGAGGAGGAGTTGTTCCGTCTCATGTTCTTCATGGTGGTGTCACTTCAAGGTTCTCATCTTTACAAAAAGACAGGCCATGATCATACAAGATTTGCATCAAAGCTTTTCAGCTTATGTGCTGTCAGCGAGGAAGCATCTGACTGTGCTTTACATATCATAAAAAAAAGGTATTGAGTGAATGCAAAAGAGACGAGGGAAGAACATGAATAACGACTCTAAGCTGTATGCAGCATTAGGCCCCCTTTGTGCATTGCCATAATATTCTCAGACTTTTATGTATTGTTACTGTCGACTATTTGTCACGATCTAAGTCGGAGGTGTTACGATATGTAAACGCTCGAAAAGGGAGGGACTAAAAGGAAAGATGAGGCTACAGTGACTGTAAATTGACCCAACTCTCCTCGGGACAAGCCAAGCCTATAAATAGGAGCTCTTCGTCTCCACCATCTCTCAAGCCACAGACAAGAAGGAGGAGCTCTCATCAACACCCGACCGAGGAGTTCAGAAGATGTCTTGCTGCGGCGGAAACTGCGGGTGTGCCTCTGGCTGCAAGTGCGGCAGTGGATGCGGAGGGTAGGAACCACCACCTCCTCCTCCTCCATGTTTCTTCAAACCATATGAATCGAAAGATCACGAGACACGAAGCATTTCTCTTCTCTTCTCTGGGTGCAGGTGCAGTATGTACCCCGACTTGGGCGGAGAGCGTGGCGCCACCACCGCGAGCGTCATCGACCTCGGTGCCATGACAGGGTCAGAGTGATTCCCAAAACTTACTCTAATTCTAACGAGACAAACATCAGTGTTTTAGAGAGAAACAAAAAGACAAGAAGAGGATCTATCGTAACCTCCATTGAAATGATTCTATTTCCTCGTACGAACTGTTTTGTTGCAGGAGCGTCGAAGGGTTTGAGATGGCAGCTGGGTCCGAGGGAGGAGGCTGCAACTGCAACAAGTGCAAGTGCAGCGGCAGTTGCAGCTGTTCTTGCTGCGGCTGTAACTGAGAGACGTGGGAAGGAGACGCCATGCCCTGCTTTCTTAAGCGTCAGTTAGAATCAAATCATATTTGAGAGAGAGGAGGGCATGGTGACATATCTAAATAAGAGGACAAGCAGAGCCATATTGGATCATCATGTAACGGTTGCTGTCCTCAAGTTGACATTCGAGTATCGTCATGATCTTTTATTACTACGATTTCCATCTTTGTGTTTGATGGTATCTGCTGATGTGCTGAGACGATTCACCCTCAAACCAAAAAAGAGGAAGAGAACGAACGCACTTATTATTGCCGGATATACACATCATAGTTCACGTAAAATCCATCTCACTTCTTCCCCTAATCTCTCACTTTGGAACATGAAATTATGATAGCATGCAAGAACGCGGCAAATTAGGAAGAAATCAGAGTTGCTTCATAAGCTGTACCACAAAAAAATGTCCAATGAATAAGACACATCTTCTATCGTTAACGTAGAGGTTCTTTTGTTTTTGGCTAAGAAGAAATATGGTGAAAAGATGAACATGGTCCAGAGCCTGCTACAAGGCTTAGCCATTTCGAGGAGAACCACCACAGGTATCATGAAATTGCAGATCCAGTAAAGAAGACAACAGATCTGAATGTCAGTCAAAGAGAAGTGTTCTACGCTTCTTCCTAACCACTGGAAGGCTAGCAAAATTAGCAATCAAAAGAGGAATCTTGGTGCAGCTATGTTAATATCTCCGCCTCTAGATCAACCAATCTTCCTGCCAACATCCTTGACAACTTTGGATACGTCAATGGACTCCAATTCAGTGTATGGATCTTCTAAATCCTGCATGACATGATACCAAGAGCTAAATTTAGGCTGCACAACAACTCTTTCTTTCATTTGTGCAGCAGACTTACGATGCACAAATCAATAGCCTTTTAGAGTTTGCACAGAAGGATCACCAGATGCTGGAGAAAAATTTCACCCTCTTCGTCGTGAACCTTGAAGCATCCCTTTCTTGGCTGAAAAGAAATAAAAAGATAATCTAGCTGAAATAATCAATGTTCTAAATTCCACATTACCAGATTAATTGTTCCTTTTTCTCTTTCTTTTTAGATTTTCCCATCCTCTACCGCTCCTTGTTCAAGTCTTCTAATTTTGCTACCCCTCCTCAACTTGTCTATACACACACTAACTCCCACATATTGAGACTTTTGATGGGTTTGCCTGTTTGGAAAGACATCTCAGTGTTATTGTTTAACTATAAAAAGACATAATCAGAAGAAGCCCATAAGTAGTTCGTTAATTTACATAATAGTTTATCATCATATTAACAATTTTAGGTGCCTTAGCTTATGTCATGAAATTATTTACTTGTATGAGGATTTCTTGTTTCCTCTTACAGCATATCATAAGTGATAACGACAAATTTTTATGTTCATTCCCATCACTTAATCCACACATAATAGACTAATGCTATGAAGAACTAATATAGGTAGAAAATATAAAGTGAAAAAACATACCTCAACCACCACCTTCGTAGATATTGAGGGAAAAGCAGAGTTCAAAGCAGACGTCACATTTTTGGCTGCTTTCAGGAACTTGCCATCTTTGTTGCTGCATGAAGAACATGAGAGGCTTAACAAGGAATTACTGTAAGTAACATAAAGATTAACGATACTTAACATATCATTTATAATATGTTTCTCTAATTGTTACCTAAAAAAGGTACTCATTTCATTCAGCATTAAAATAATGCGAGAACACACTGATCACGCGTCACATTTTCCATCACTCGACAAGTTTCAATCTGAACAGAATGTCAATACATTCAGTTACATGAGAACAATCATTGTAATGCGCTGCATGACTGTGTCCATACAGCACCTTCTTGGGTGTTCTTACGAGTTGTAGTTAACCGCAAGAATTATTCAAAGAAGATCTTAAAACAGATTATACCTGTAGTGGTTAATCATAAGTTGACGAAAAAGTAACATCTGCATATAGGATTTGAGGTTAAAGGCTTCTGACAACTGAGGTGGGATACGGTAAAGGCACTAGTAGAGTTTAAGAAAACCAAATATTTTTTCAGTCTGCTACTTCTAAAGCTAATTCAATCACCACAATATAGTTTCCACTAAGATCCTCTATTTACTGCTTCTCAGGACTCAATAAACTTTTGTTCAAACAATGCACTGGAAAGCTAACTTTCAAGCAACCAAAATATACTTGCTGATGCATTCAATTGATACTCAATTGTCAAGGTCTCAGCTCAGAATGTTGAATAGTTTATAAAAGCTTGCTTTTCCGGCAATAACCAAACAAATGTGGTCCGCTAGTGAGGGTTATACATTGGATTATGTTTCAGAAACTAGTTTCTTCTGGACCCTAACACAAACAGATGTGTTATCTATACCATGAGGGTTAAACATAACATGGTTGTAGCTATTAGTACTAATGCAACTTTTGTTCAGACATGTACACCTTAAATGTATTTATGTTTATGAACCTTTAGTTATACTATTATGAATGATAGTTTTTGCACTAAATGTTTTATGCTCTGATATGTGACATTAACTATACTTATGCTTCCATTATGAAAATCCATGTAAATGTATCTTCCTTTCATAAAATGAAATGCATGCATTTTGTTCTGAAAAATCATCAAGCAATTTATGATAACATCATGATTCTGAAATGCATGTAAAATGAAAAAAGTATTTGATATCCATGCATACTTCAAAAACATGTTTTAAATGCATAAAAAATTCATGTGTTTTTTTATGTTTATTTATTATAAGTTTTGACTAATATGTGAATCATGTTGCTTATTGAGTTGTGATATCCTCATATGATTATCTCTCAAAACAGAAGCGTGGTGGATCAATTACTGATTAAATGATGTAATTAATTTATTGAGACTATTGGACATTGACATTATTTTGTATATATGTCATCTGGATTGGAATACTGTGAATTTTAAGGAGTCCTTGAATCTATTGAATGTCCTATGAGTGAATTGATTATGGATTGATTTATGTTATTAATATCCTATCGGTTGATTAATTATGAACTAGATTATGCAATAGTTATACTGTATTATTTTGTTCTGATCCTGGCCCTTGCATTCTTATGGGAAACCTATAGGATTACGAAGTTATACTGTTCCCGACTTTCTGCTGGGTCAGGAGCATTACAATAACAGTCATAAAAGCTTGTTTTTTCAGTAATAACCAAACAAATGTACCAAAGAACAATTTGTCACCGGTTTTTTTTGCGTAATAAAGTATTTTTCTCTGCACAAATTTGCATGACTGTTTCTACCAAAATGTGGAACTTGAACTAATCAGGTATCCAGGATAAATTCTCAACTTAGGATACTGTGACTGTTAATACATGTTAAATGGCCAACATCTACAATGGTACACAAATTGTTATCGTGAAAAGAAGGTAATCATCAGGGAAAAGAGAAGACGTCTATGTGACTACCAAATGTGAGCATCGAGATGGATATTGAGAATAATGCAGTTCAGAGCACATCATAATGAGCAACTAAGAAACAATGAAAATTATGAGAATAAATAAAAAAAAACTGCGAATTTCCCTTCACATTTCTATACCTATATTGACATAGTGTTACGGTAATAAAAATTTACAAAAATGGAGTCTGCAATAGAGCACAGAAACAGATCATTGCCATACGGTGAAGTATATGTCAGTTTTGATAGCTTAGACTATAAATATCTGAATTATTTCGTCCTTACTTGTAGCATGTCTACTATAGCATATCCTGCTCCCTGTATCAATATTACCATATACTTTTTTTTTACAGGAAACTTAGAGCAGAGATAGACTCCAACCAAAAATCCCAAATCAAAATCAAAGTCCTTTCCTTTGGTTAGGAAAACTGAAAAAAGAAGCTAAACAAGAACAAAATTGCGAATAAAAGTTAAGGAAACCAAGGAGAAAAAAAGAAGACATGAGTTATCTTTAGATGCATTAAAGATCGTAGTTCTTGCCAGAAAAGAAGCATATTAAGAAGGTTCAAGAAATAAAATCAACCACCTTTTAGAACGGAAAGAAACAATAAGACGCCACCATTTCATGAATCTTTGATCGGTTGATCTGATTCAGCATTGAAAACAAGCGAAACTTAGAAGAGACGAGAGCCATTGACCTCGCCTCGACGAAGATGGTGTAGGGACCGACAGAAGCGGCGCCGCCGGCCGAGGGCTTATCCTTTTCCTGGTTATCGTCGGTGGTCTTGTCCTTACCATTCCGACGACTACTGGCGTGCCTCTTCGCCGGAGTGGCCTTCCGTTTCTTGAACTGCTCGTTGGCCAGGCCATCGAGCAGCCGAATCCCACCGGCCTTGCTGGCGCTACGTGTCGCGCGCATGTTGGCGATCGTGGCGCTCCTGGTCATCCTACGGCTGACGGGGGCGCTCCGGGTAGCAAAAGGGGAGGCGGGGGATTCTTGTGCAGCGGAGGGGGAGTCGAGGGATTCATGTGCGGCTGGGGGGGAGGCAAGGGATTCCTGGGCCGTGGAGGGGGCCACACTTCTGTTGGCGGTGGTGGAACTCCTCGTCTCCCTACGGCGGACCGGGGATAATGGGGAGGAGGGGGCAGTGGAGGAGGATCCGGAAGCTCCCTGTGCTGCGGAGGGGAAGGTAGGGGAGCCATGGGTGGCGGAGGGAGAGGCGGGGCTTCTCTGGGCGTCTGAGGGGAAGACGGGGGTTCCCTCGGCGGCGGACGGGGAGATGGGGGATTCATGTGCGGAGGAAGGTGAGGAAGGGGGTCCATGAAAAGAGGAGGAGGAAGAGTAGGAGGAGGAGGACGAAAACGGCGAGGAGGGGACTCTCTCCTCTCTGCCAGAAGAGGAGGAAACAACCGACTTCTTGGCCGGCTTCGTCTTTTTCCCCGACATTTGACCGCATGCCACTGTTTTCGTTTTCTGGCTTCCCCGAAACCAAAATGGTCCGCTATAAAGCGCGTTTCCGGCTGCTCCAGGAGACGTGTAGGTACCAGATTATATCAGGAAGCAAACGGACGGCTGTAAGGAGCTCGCAGTACCTCATCAACTCTGAATATTGTGTGTTAAAAAGATACAAGTGCAATTAACCAAAAAAAAAAACACCTGGCTTTTATCGGATGATGATCTCATATTTAATTTTTATGAAGAGATTTATTTTTTAAAATATTGATAATACTCTTAAATCGAATTATTTTAAATATGATAAGTTGATTCGAATCAAATTGATTCAATCCCTTCAAATTGGGTCAGGTTGAATTGACTCACTTGCATTCAAGTTATATTTAGATTACAATCGAGTTCTTCTCGACTTACACTTATTCACAAAACCTATTAAAATGTATTAACTTTTATATAAATAAAAAAGTATTTTTTTTGTTGGAATCAAATTATAGTAGAATTCTCAAAGTTTTAATAATTAATTATCTTTAAAATATATTTTAAAAAATATTAATATTTAAAATTTAGGTAATCAAATTCATTTGTTTTAATTCGAGCATAACTAAGTTAATATAGGAAATATAAAATTTAAAATATATGAACAATATATTTTTAAAATGAGTGAAACTCGAGTGTGATTTTTCTGAATTATTTAGGATAATTTTGGATAAAAATTAAATATTTTTTTAGAATAATTCAAGTTTTATGATGATTTTATGACAATTTTATATAAAAAATAATATATTTTTAATATATTATATAAATGAGTACAATCCGAGTGTAACTTGATTTTAAAAAAATAATTTATAATATATATATATATATATATATATATTAAAATAAAGATATTTTTATGATAACTTAAGTTTTTTAGTTTTATAATAATTTTTTATATAATTTTATTAACAATAATATTTTTAAATATATTCTGTGAAGAGGAGGAGAGAGTAGTGTGTAAGGATGAGTAGAAGGAAAAATGGGAGGAGTGAGGGAGGTGGATAAGCGAGATGGAAAGGGAGTGAGGAAAGAGTAGGAGAAAGCGACGGTGGAGGAGGAAGTCAAGGGGGAAGGGGCGGGAGAGGATGTGGCGGAGTGGGAGGAGGCGGAGGTGAAGGAGGAGACCAAGGAAGCGGAGGAGGTGACGACTGAGTGGGAGGAGGATGAGAAGGGAGAGAGAGAGAGAGGGAGTAATGTAGGACTAGTAGAAGGAAAAATAGGAGTGATGGAGATGGATAGGAGAGAGGCACAGGGAGTGGGGGAAGAGTAAGAAAAAAAATGAAAGTGGAGGTGGAGGAAATGACGGGAGAGAGGGAGGGAGAGGAGGTGGTGGAGTGGAAGGAATATTTGATGATGAAGGCGGAGTGAGAGGAGGAGGAGGCAAGGTGAGTTGGGAAGAGGAGTGGGAGAAAGCGGAGGTGGAAGAGGAAATCAAGGGAGAGGGAGAGGCGACGACGGAGTGGGAGGAGGAGAAAGCAAAAGGGGAGAGAGAGTGAGGAGGATTAGGACGGGGAGGGTGGAGGAGCGGTGGTGGTGGAGACGTGGGTTATTTCAGAAAATAAAAGGATAATTTAAGATTAAATTAAATTAAATTAATAGTTAGGATATTTAATCCGGTTTATAAAAAATTGGTTCAATCGTGAAAAATTGAGACAAAAATAATAACAAATAATTAAAGATAATTATATAAATCGAATTATAATTACATAAATTATCCAATATTAGCTCCGGAATATTCCTCACTCACCACTAATTGAGGGTAATTAACGTAACAAGCAACCCAATTTTACATGAGAGAATCTAAATATTAACCATCATCTTCTCTTTTAAAAGTTAAATTAAAATATTTGTTTATTCCAGGAGTAGTAATATTAATATTTTTCGAGAAGTTTGACATTCCTAATAAATTTAGCCCGAACGTGGAAATGGAAAGGTGATCGGAACCGTCCAACTATTAACCAGGCAATCGGACGGTTCCGATTGAATGAATGGCACTTCTGTTAATGTTTTCTTCCGATGCCCCATTTCAGTCACTTCACTGTGCGTCCTTCGGCGCGCTTTTACTAGGGTTTCGACGTTCCGCCAGTCGGGTTCTTCGCCGACCTCCAGGCTTCCGACGCGCGCTAGGGTAAGAATCATCTCGTTCTCCTTCTTTTTGTTTGGTTCATTCTGTGCTGGTTGCTCTTGCTCTTTTGTTGATGATCTGTTCTCAGATCACGAAAGCGAGCATTTGCGGTTCAAAGATCTCATCTCTTTTCATGCAATTTAACTTTCGCGAGCTTAAATATTGGATCTTGTTGAATAATATTTGAGGGGAGCGTTGATTTTTGTAGCCATTGTTTGATACGTTAGGTGTTTGTAGTTTGTCTGGTATGTGTGTCGGGGAAACGCTGATGGAGTCTCGTTCTTGCTTTTCTGTGTTGAAGGCTGTTTGTGAGCACAGAAGGAAGCGATGGCACCTCCACAGCCGAATACGGGTCTCTTTGTCGGGTTGAACAAGGGGCATATTGTCACCAAGCGGGAGTTGCCTCCTCGCCCTTCCAGCCGGAAAGGGGCAAGTATCTGACCGAACATACCTCCTTTTTAAAAAAAAACTGATACCCAAAATAAAATCTTGATGGATTTGCCGTCATGGATGTTATTACGAAATAAATGTGCATATCAAAGACATACCATGCTCTTATGTTTAAATTAGCGTGTTGTTAGACTTCAGTATCAAAGTTTAGAATCAATATAGTGGCTTAAATCGTGAGTTATGTGTTCACATGGCCATTTTAGAATTACCCTAAGCCATAATGTGAAATTTTATGTTGTTCATGAACCTCATGCCTGAGTTACCTCTCAAGTTTACGAAAATCCATACTTGTTTATTAAGATTACATTACCTTTCTCTGGTGAGAATCCATCTAATGATGGTTTGCTATGTAATAAAGTGATTTCTTCTCTGTGGGGTTCATTCTTTTACTAAATGTGGATATATCATTAAATCAATTTGTTTTAAGCTGTTGTAAGTTGATGGGAAATACATAGGAGATACTTAATTCGACAGAAAAATCATTTGGAAGCAATGCTTCCTTTAACATGGCTGTTTCTTTTTCTAAATTTAGTATGCCCAAGAATTTTTTAGATCTTTCTTCATTCAAATGAGATCAGCAAGTCCTTTTAGTTTTGCCAATGGATGCCTACCTTGTAACCTTGCTAAGGTTTCTTTGAGGGAACTAAATATGTAATGCAAGTTGTGACAAGTATCTAGTTGATTGGCATAATGTTTAGGATTTAGTTTTATTTTAAGAAGCGTGCATGGAATGGCCATTTGTTTCCCTCGGCTAAATCTGATATTGTGCCTGTTTATTTATTGCTGCATAATCTACATTTAGTTTTGATATGAATAATTGAACCAGGTTATTTTGTTGGGATTAGATTTATTGGCAAATGTTTGTTTGCTGCATATTTACATTCATGGATATGGGAGAGAATCTGTGGTTTCTTTGCAGTTGATTTGGAGATAGCTTCATCAATGCAGATTCGGTTATTGCTTTTCTGTACTCTGTAGTTCATTTAGGATGAATGAATATGGGGGACGGAGCCACATAGTCTGGGAGCACTTCCTTTTTAGGTTTAGTCTTAATCAAGTTCTATCATGATTAACTTTGAAAAGGATGGTTACATGAATGGCCTAGACCATGGCTTCTAAGATAATTTTGTTCCCTTTTTTGTAGGGAAAATGACTTTTTTGTCGTAACATTTGTGTCCAACTCAAACTTGACTTGGTAGCTTATACAACTAGGTACAACTGCATTAGTAGCACAACTACAACAATGTCCTTTGTTGCATTTGCCTAGTGCTGTTGTTTACGAGTGTGTTCCTTTTGGCAACTTGGTTAAACTGAGTATCAACATTGCCCATGTTTGGAAATTAAAAATCATTTCTACCTGCGATCACCAGAACTATTATCCTGGCAAATGTTCTTCTGAAATGTCAATATTAAATCATATGATTCATCATTAAATGATTGGCTTGGAGTTTTAGAATATCTCGTCCACCTTATTTTTTTGTATTAAACTATGTCTTTCTCTGTGGGTGCTCAAATTTTTTCTTGTATCCTGCAATTGGAACAACTACATGCTTGCTGGAATTTCTTATATAATAAGAGTCTCAGGTGACAAGTTGAACTATATCAACTCGTTGCGATGGCTTGGATCAAATGGTACTGTGTTTTCATGTCTGAAACGATGTGCTATCTGTCTTTGCCAGAAAACCAGCAAGAGGGTCCATTTTGTCAGAAACTTGATCAGGGAAGTTGCTGGGTTTGCTCCTTATGAGAAAAGAATTACAGAGCTTCTCAAAGTTGGAAAGGACAAGCGTGCTCTGAAAGTGGCAAAGCGGAAGTTGGGGACACACAAGAGGGCCAAGAAGAAGCGTGAGGAGATGGCTAATGTTCTGAGGAAGATGAGGTGCGTGTTAGTTTTTTTTTTCTCTTTTCACTCTCATGCTTCCTTTTGTATCGAGTCCCCACGAGTAAATTTCAAGATCAAACATTACATCCAACCCATTGTATCTGAATACGTTTTAGTATACAGGGATGTGGTTGACTAAACCAATATGCGTACTGATACTGAACTAATCCTAACCAATGTGGTTGTTCAAACATGCAGGTCTGCTGGAGTGAGTGAGAAGAAAAAGTAGTGGGTTTGCAGCTATACAGTTTCGGAAATAGACGAGGCACTACGGTTCCAATTCTTTTAGGAACCAATGACATGATTTTTGTTTTCTCTGTTCTGTGAGCTTCTACTTAATCAGACAATTACTGCTGAAGTAGTTTCTTCGGCCACCATAAGTTTTGACATGACATGATTTAATTGCATCCGAGTTCGTTTATCTCTGTCAGCATATCGTGTGGATCACCTTAAGTGTGGAGTAGCCAGATACTCTAGACAGCGAATGCCATAATTCAGTATTTGAGTTTGACTTCTTGGTTATTTCATGATTTCTTTTCCTTAATTCTCATAGCAACTTCATGTAGGGCTACCCAGGTAATTCATCATATGCAATTCTTGATTCTGGACCTATATACACATTTATGGATGTGTTTTTTTAAGCAACATTTTTTTTGACTCATTACCATATGACTCTATGGTGTTCTTTATCAGAAAATTAGGTGTGTGTGTTTTTTTTTTTTTGAAGCTACAGGGAAGCTAAAACCTTCTGTCATTTACTACCAGCAATAGCTTGAATGGAATGATCTGTTGAGTAGAGCATGGTGAGAGGAATTGGATGCCCCTACTCTGCTTGAATACAAGTTCCCTTTATGTGACTGTTCTAAAGTTTCCCCCTCTTTGGTACAGGGAAGAGGATGGTCACCTACCCACTACAACTCTAATCCAAAGGATGCTGCGTCATGCACTTTGAACCCACATTGAATGACAAAAATGGTATGTTATTTTTGTTATTGACATCTATTTATGATGCCCAACCTTTAATATTAATTACAGTCTGTGGCGTCTTGCTTTACAAGAAAATATTAAATATATGGAACTTGGATACCTTGCTTTATAGAAGAAGAGTCGAGAAAATTGTAATGACTTCAAACCAACGCGTTAAAAATGCTCCCTTTAGCTGCAATCGAGTTCTAAGCTCCTATATAATCCCAAAAAGATGGGGACCAAAGAGGATTAGGCCACTTTGACTTGAGATGCAGGTAAGCTTAAAGGCAAAACACATGGTTATCTCCCTTGGATCTTTGAACAAATCCCGTGGTGTTGTGATTCTTTTTCGATACTTGGGTTAATTTATATAATAGAAGACGTGTTAAGCTTGGATGATTGAAGATGTCAGATCGTGGAATCAAACCTCAGACTAATTCTATTCCAAAGGGGTGTTGTTAGTGATCATACATCATCAGGGATGTTTGTGATGCTTTCTTCCCATATGTGTTTGCCCTAAATGTTAATATTCGATTCGAATTTGGTCAAAAATATACGACCGAATCAGAGTTGACCAGGAACAGTAGTTGGTGGGGGTTCTGTAAAATAAAAAGAAGAAGAAGAATGGCTTAGATCGAAACCAAGTGTAGGGAACACAATTGTTGACAAACTTATCGCCGCCTCTGCTCGGAACCTACCGTCTCAAAGTTATCGCCCATTGGCCTATTATAAAGTCCCATATATAAATCTCCAGTGTTTAACATCCCATATAAGTTTACTATTCATAAAAAAATTATATATGTCGTTGATGTTCTTAAGTGGAGATGATTGTGTGCTAACTAACTAACATTAGTTTTTTTTAGAGTTACTTTTTAAATATAAGTTATCAATTAATAACCATTGATTTATTTCCTATATATATATATATATTCGATTACAGATACATATGTGCTTGTCCAACTCCACAACATCAAATATGAAAATTTATGTAGATAAATGTAATGTATTTAATATTTTGAAAGGATAGATATATAACAACATCTGCCAATGGAATTCGGTCTTCCTCACCTCACAATTTGTAAATTAAATAATTAATTTAATACAAATCAAGTCAATTTGAGCCACATAGCACGAAGTACTAATTTGGACATAAATAAAACATCAACTGCTTCAAGTAGCTCTCTCAAGTTATCCTCTCTTGCGTTCCAAAAGGGGGGATACTTTTGGCCATTTCTTGCGGCGATGTCTTCGAATCCACGCGGAATTTGATCGGACCTGTCGATTCCCAGCCCCCGTCTCCCTATTGAGCTGCGGCAGATCTTTAGATCGGGCGAGGAATTCGTCGATTGGAGGTCCATGGCGGAGGAGGAGAAAGCGACGGCGGTAGTAACTGGGAGGGCGCTGGTGGAGAGGATGGCGGAGGCGGCAGAGGAGATCTCTGCCATCTCTGACTACCGGAACGCGTACAGGAAGCAGTTCTGCGACCTTTCCCGGCGGATGAAGCTGCTGGAGCCCATGTTCCAGGAGCTCAAGGAGAGCAAGGACCCGATCCCGGAGCAGGCGGTGCGGTCCCTTGTTCAGCTCAAACTGGCGCTCGATTCCGCCAGGGAGCTCCTTCGATTGGGGAACGAGGGAAGCAAGATATTCCTGGTATGTTGACCGCTCGTACGTTTAGCCTGCCACTGAAATGTTGCTTCTTTCTTTACTGCTGCTCTTAGAACCAAGTCAATTTCAGCTCAAGAAACATTCTTTCTTTGGATCTGATCACGTAAATCGAATTTTTCTATTTATTATGTCCATGGCTGCGACAGTAAAAGGTTAGGAAAATTATGGATTTTGGTTTCACATATTAATAATTGGAATGTTTGAGGTTTCTTCCGAATGCAAGCTTCTGCTTTTCAGGATGAAAATTAGAGCTTTGATCCGAAGGGGAAATTATTCATCTTGATACCATGTTGAAGTTTTCTTCTTCTCCCTTTTCACGATAAAAATATCAATCAAAATTCAACTTATGTTAGAAAAAGAGCATTCGAGATGATAATTGAGATTGAACTATATCTGAGATATTTTACACATATGTTCGGCATTGATCTAGAAATATATGAAAACATGTTCTAGAGTTCTTTTTACTCCTAGCAAGTAAAAGCGCATGGTAGTTGTAATTGAGATTCACATGATTCTTACAGGTATGCACTTGAGCTGCAAGAAGCATCCAAATAATGTTTAAGAATGGAGAGAAAAGAAATTTGTCAACCAAATGCTCATGTTTTATGCAAGCAGGAAAAAAAAAACTATACAAGTGAAAACCAATATTGGAAGTTGTTTGAAGTCAACGTAGGACAAATTTGTCAGAAAAGTTTGGTTTGATTTGTGAAATTAAGGATATACAAGATATGAAAGCAGCAGAAGGAAAAAAAATACCAAGCGGGACTAAGGCACCATAGGTCCTTGGGCAAAACAGATCTCACTGATGAAAATTAGGGAGTATAAGAAGTCAAAGGTTAATAATAGATCTATTGATTGCTCAGAGTATTCATAACAAATCAAAGTAGGGTAATTGTGTTTCTTATTTTAGAACACAGAGTGGTTGAATAGTATGGTTTTGTCTGCTATTAATCATCAAATCAAACAGCTAAAGGATATTTCTGGGTCTTTAACAGTTCTGTAACAAAGCATCAGAAGCTTGTAAAATGTAAAAATAAACCTAGAGTTATCAGGTTGATGCTGACACTTGGTTCATTGAGATTCAATAAGGCATTTAAGCATACATACGATATGTATGAGCGAACTGTGACAAATCAATTTAAGAGTGATTTCTTCAGCTGCTGATTTCTTACTGTGCATATAAGAAGTTTGTTACAGCATAATAAATTATCGACAAGATCCATATACTCAGATACTATGTCTCAAGGAATAAATAATCTGGAGTTGCACATATAACCTGATTTACATTTTTAATTATTAGGACATACTACCTAACACCTACACTCACCAAACTATTTTAACATACAACCTTTTGTGAGCGTCGAGTGAGTCCATGTGTAAGGCAAACTGCATGGATAATACATAGTGTTAGGTATTACGCTATTGTTTCTAAAACAATGTTGGTAGTCCGGGATATAAGTTCTATTTTGCTTTGGAAGAGATTGATGATTGACATCTAAGCTGCCCGTGTCAAGCATACGCTATTACAGCATTTTGGTTGGGCTTGGTATGTTGTTTGTATTTTGATGCCTTTCATTTTAGCTTACACGGTCATTTTTTATGTGCTTGCTCATGAACGTTTTCTGGCAGGAGCATCTGGCACTTATCTTTTCCCTGAAAGTTCTGTTTTTCTCTTGGTTTTGCAAACCCTAAATATATAGTGGGTTGTTTAAATTTGACCTCCCCATGTAAGAATTGTGTACATATCTGTGGGTGCCTATGTGATTTAGGTTCTGGAAAGGGAGAAAACTACAAAGAGGTTCCTGGAGGTCACTGTTCAACTGGAGCAGGCACTGAGCGAAGTTCCTTTTGATATGCTAAACATATCAGATGAAGTTAGAGAACAGGTAAAAATATTTGTCAAGAAATTTAGCTTTTTGAGAATATTATAGTAAAGTATTTGTTTGTACGGAATTTCAATTGTTTTTGAAGAATTCCGTTGTACTTTACTGCCTCTATTATCAGTAACAGTAGAGGAGCATCCCCCCTACCTCCTTGTTATTTATTTTAAAATCCAATACTCACCAAGTGTACAATTGCATCCAAGGTTGAACTTGTGCATGCCCAATTCAAAAGAGCCAAAGAACGGGTTGACATGATCGACATGGATCTAGACAGAGATCTTTTATCTGCTTACAACATGAGCACTGATGCCAATGTGGACCCATCAACCCTGCGTAGATTGGCTGAAAAGTTGCAGCTGTTAACTATATCAGATCTCAAACAAGAATCACTAGCATTGCATGAGATGGTAGTTGCGAGTGATGGAGATCCTGGAGAGCTCATAGAGAAGATGTCAATGCTGCTAAAGAAGGTAAAGGATTTCATGCAGACTCAGAACCCTGAAATGGGCACACCTACAAATAAAGGTCTTCTCCCCTCTAATGAAAGGGCCAAGCCTCCAGTTATCCCGGATGATTTCCGCTGTCCTATATCCCTGGAGCTAATGAAAGATCCAGTGATCGTGGCTACCGGACAGGTCTCTGTATAAGCTTGGATTTCAATTTTTTTTTAATGCAAATTCTGAGTTTTAACTTTGTTACTGCTTTCCGTTTGTGTCTCTAAAAGTTGCACTCAGTTCTGTTTTTTCTGCTTACACAGACTTATGAACGGGAGTCCATAGAGAAATGGCTTCAGGCAGGACATGACACATGCCCGAAGACTCAGCAAAGGCTGTCCAACAAATCCTTGACCCCAAATTATGTGCTGCGCAGCCTTATAGTGCAATGGTGCGAGGCGAATGGTATTGATCCACCCAAGCGCCCTGCTCGGACAGACAAGTCCCGACCAACCTGCTCATCAGAACAACATGCTAAGGTTCTTGATCTTATTAGCAAGCTGTCATCGCGGAGCATTGATGATCAACGATCAGCTGCTGCAGAGCTCCGCCTCCTTGCACGGCGCAGTGCTGAGAACCGTCTCTGCATAGCTGAGGCTGGTGCCATACCCCTCCTTGTGAAGTTATTATCTACCCATGATGTACACACGCAGGAGCATGCTGTTACTGCTCTTCTAAACCTCTCCATATTCGAGGACAACAAGGAAAGGATCATCATCTCAGGAGCTGTGCCTGGAATAGTGCATGTGCTGAGGAGGGGCAGCATGGAAGCACGAGAGAATGCTGCGGCCACACTGTTTAGCATCTCAGTGGTGGATGACTATAAGATAAGAATCGGTAACTTGGGTGCAATTCCTCCACTTGTTTCTCTGCTCCGTGAGGGCAGCCCAAGAGGCAAGAAAGATGCAGCAACAGCATTGTTCAACCTGAGCATATACCAAGGCAACAAGGGAAAGGCTGTGAGGGCTGGAGTGGTCCCAATACTGGTGGGACTGCTGATGGATCCAGAAGCAGGCATGATGGAAGAGACCCTCGCGATACTTGCAATTCTCTCGAGCCACCCTGAGGGCAAGGCAGCAATTACAGCTGCTGAGGCGCTGCCTGCGCTTGTGGAGGTGATCAAGAGTGGGTCACCCAGAAACAAGGAGAATTCAGCTGCTACACTGTTGCACCTCTGCAGTGGGGAGCAGCAGCAGCAGCATCTGGCAGAGGCACACGAGAAAGGACTGATGGGTCTACTGCAGGAAATGGCAGAGAACGGGACCAACAGAGGCAAGCGAAAGGCAGCACAGTTGATCCAGCGAATGAACAGGTTCTTGGAACAAAAGAGAGTGGCTCAAGCTCAGGCTCAGGCACTAGCGGAGCATTTGGGCAATCCAGCTTCGCCAGATTTTGATTATAGATGATTCATAGTTATAATCTGATTGCTGGTTGTTGAAATGATGGTCTCTTTGCAATGTTTGGAGGTGGAAGATCACTTCTCTGACGATCTGCAAGTTATTGGTTTGTTACTATATTCATGTGAGGGGCTTGAACTGAGTCAGGATCTCCATAAGGGACACCTTCAAGAGTAGGAATTATGGAGTTAATTCCTTGAACACTTGAACAAGGTGGCCATCTGAAGTCATGATCCTCTGATTAAACGACGATAATGTTTAGTAGTAATTAGATCTAAGACTCTTCAAATTTCTGTATATCTATCATAACCAAGGCATTTGAGAGTGAAAGTTCCTTGTGTGATCTGGTCATGTATTCAGGAGTCTCCGTTTTAGTTATATTCTTGTGATTAGCACATAGGAAAAAAGAAACGATGCAAGTTAATTCACCCTCATAACATGTTTTTTTTGTTTTTTTTGTTAATAAAGGAGTAATTTTATTACATTAAATGACATATATGATAGTTATATATAAACTCGAACTTAAAGACTTATCACTTGCATAACAATACACAAACTAATCTAATTGTCTCAACATATTACATATTATTTTCGTTATGACCTTAAGGAAGAGAGGTAATACTTTGCATGGCTTATACTAATACATGATGAAGATATTAACTAATATATCTGGAGCAGCTTATCTAGAAAAATCTTAAATAATTAATTATTTTTTACCAATAACATTCTTCTCTCCTCCGCCTACAAAGGATGTGAAGAAAGAAGAGGAGGATAGATAGATGGAGAAGAAAGAAAAAGGTATATGACGGAATAAGAGAAGAAAGAAGAAGGGATACAAGAAGTGATGGCAATGCAAGCTCGACGAAGGAGACGGGTGCAATAAGAAAGTAGAGAAGATCGACACAAATCACAAAAATCAAATTAAAAAATCAAAGATATATTTATCCATTTATAAAAAATAGATGGAGATCATACGGTAAAACCAATCAGTGAAAGTTTTTCTGGATAATTTGCCCATATATTAAATGGTAAAGACAAATGTGAGCCATCACAAACCGTATACACAGTGAAGTATGCATCTGCACATCATATGTCTGGGACACTGGTGTAGGTAAAATCCACAGAAGTAAGCGTGAACAGATGCCATAAATCATTTTGAGCATGTAGATTGCATCTAATTTCAGTAAAATGTCGGAACAAGCGGCAGGACGTAACCTTCAAACACGAAACAGTTCCCCTGATGCTCCACTTCATCCATCACAGAGGGACATGCCATCCAATGGAGATGCCAAGGCACCACAGCAAGAAACAGCGATGGAGCGAGCAGGAGATACAGAACTCTCAACAAGTGTACATCTTGATCGAGCATCTGCAGAAACAAGATAAATGTGAAATTCCAAGACTTGTAATCTATGTAACATTGTACTTGAATGGTTCCTAAGCACATCAAACTCAATGATCATTTGACACGAGGAACATGTAATCATTTGACACGAGGTAGAAATAAACATTTGACACGAGGAACATGTAATCATTGACCATACAACTACTCTATTGGAAAACAAACCTGAATTGTGCAAAGGTTGTAGCCTATACTGTGGAAAAGAGGTTCTAAGATTGATCCACGGGTTAAGCAAGTCTTAAAGATACGTATTTTTGTTAATGATGATACAGACATCATGAATGCAAAAGGTAGGAAGAGCATGAATGAGACGCCCAGTGTATCTGGCACATCTGTGGCATGCAAATCTAGCCATGAAATCTCGGGAAATGATGTCGACTGATACAAACAAGGGGAATCCAACTAACAGAAGTTTGAACAATTAATTGTAAAATGTATATTAAAAATTATCATTTAAAAAAAAAAGAGGATCACAAGAAAAAGAAAGATTCAGATAAGCCCACAATTCATCCAGAAGGAAAAAAAAAAATATGACAAATAGTTGGCTACGCCTGTCAAAATCGAGGAAGATAATATCCTCGAAAGCATTCAAACAATTAATCTATATGATGTCTTACAAAATTTTGACTAGGCACCAGCTGGTGAATACCTGACGAACTTTCCTTTGTGAAAAGATATCAACTAGACTTCTTTGGATCGTTCTCTTGCGCCTGAGGCTTCTCACCTTCCTTCCCTTCCATGACTTGCTTTATCCCTTCCTGGTACCCTTGTATAAAGCTTTTAAGTGCATCTCTGTATGCTGAGGCACGCATCATATACACACGCTGCAGAGCAGGCCTTAATGTCTCCATTCCACCTCGAGCTGCCACTGCAAGATCTTCCAACGTTGATGGTTCTCTTCTTTCAGATGTAGTCTTATCTTGACAAAGTCCACCATCATCATTTGTGACCTTTTTATAGTCATTCCGTCTAAGATCAGGACCAATATCCCGCACCCAGCTAGCAGCATAAAGTCTAGATGCTTCTTTCAAGACATACCATCGCTCTCTCCATGTGAGTTTCCTTTGTTTCTTGATATGTGGGGGGTCAGGCAGAGAGGAAGGAAAAGCAATTTCCTTCAGATCATAGCGAACATAATCATATAGTTTCCTACATACCACCCTCAGCTTCATCCTGATCTATCTCAACCCAATTTAACATCCAAAACATGAACCTACATCAATGCAAAAGCAAAATACTCAGCATAGCTTTTCTACTGCACCTATTTCATTCGTCTTGGGAGGCAAGATAACAATGTAATGAAACATAGACCAAGAAATAATAATAAATCAACATGCAAAGTAATCTTAAAACGTTGCTACTCCAGAAGAATAATATACTCCTTATTCTAAAAGGTATAGAGGACATCAGTTGAAGATCTTCCAAACACCACACATATTTCTTTTATACATATCAGACCATTTTACAAAGTTCTGCTTACATAATCTCATGAAGCAGAACCAAGTTCTGCGACTTTTACCATTTGGACTAATAAATGCTAGCCCACTAGACGGCTTTGGTAGCATTCAGTACAATTATGTCAACAACATCATCATCAACAACAATAACCCACAGCAGCATTCAACAGTATCTCCCACAAAGATTGAATCTAAATCAGGAGAAGCATGTAGTTGCGCAGAATAGTTTTAATATATTATCTTCATATTAATATTCTTCTTAAATCCAGTAAAAATTACTAAAACCTCCAAAACTAAGTTTTTTCCTCCTTGGATATAAGGCTAGAAGAAGCAAGAGATCACAGTAACATATAATGCTTCACAATGTGGTAAATAAAGAACAAACAACAGGGCTTCTCTTCCAAAACCTGAAATAAAGTTGAAACTTAGGAGACATAATTTTTATCTACATAATAGAAGAAAATGGTGCTTTCTTATGTGAAACCTCCCTTACTGTGTCTTTATGAACCATCATAATACCATAGTATTATTGCTGTTCTTCCAGTGTCTCCTCAGAGTATAATGGATAAAGTTATCTAGGATGCAGGCAATAGTTTACTATATGCAGCTGGATGAACTCGACAAACATCCACACGATAAACGTGATTATAACAAATTCAAAGCATCTCGATCAAAAATCAAGAAGTCTTGTTAGAGAGGATAAATAATTATACTGAGTTGGTCGGGCCGGCGGGAGGACTAGTAATTACCGACCCAAGAGGCAGTGGCAGGAGGAGGCTCCAGGCGATAATCCGGGCGGCTGAGAGGCGAGTGTTGAACTTCTTCTGATCGAGTGCCGCTCGGCCTTCAGGGTTTGGCGCAAAAGTATTAAAATGGAAGAGACGAGGAGGAGGAGGGATTTACTTCACTTCAGTGGTTAATTGGATGGCGAGGACGAGGGCGACGGCGAGGAGGGGGCCTCTTGACCGTGCTGTCGCCGGAAGTGACGGAGAGGTAGAAATCCGAGCGCCGATCGACTCGATATGAAGCCTAACCCTACCCAAATGAATCTGGCGATTTGAGTTGGCTCAGTCACAATCACGAGTTTGAACTCAACCTCGACGATTGGGCTCGGGCAGCGACATCTGGTTTAACCAATCAAGCATTAATTGGAAGTTTGCAAACAGACCCCGCATCTATACCGGCCACATTTGTAACGCCACTACTCTTCCTTGTTTCTGCGGGGCCATTATTGCCAGCCATGAATAATATGGTACAGAAGCGGGTATTCAAAATGCAGGTATCGATGTATTATCGCCATCCTGAGCCAATTACGTAATCGGACTGGATCAAATTTTGACTCCCAATATTTTTGGTCAAACAAGGCGATCTATATCAATCAGAATAACTACGTACTGTTGGCTGTCTCTGTTGACTATTGGTTGGTTTGGCCAGCAGGTATGGAAATATGACCGACGTTCACGTTGACTTTAGGCATTCGACACCAAGAAGTCCACTTCTAGACAATCTCTACAGGCGTACGTGTACCTCATGTTGATGAGTAGTATACATTTTAACAGACATGAAGGCAGAGAACTCGGTAATTGTACCTTTATTTCATCTTCAAATAGTCTGTCAGATTGTTAGTGCCATGTTCGAGAAGGTGAAATGGTGGACTATATATATGTTCTTGCAGATGCATGTTAAATACATCAACATATATTTTTCCTGTATTTATCACTGCATTTTCCTTGCGTTACAGACAGTGGACAAGTGAAAGAGATTCGGTCCCACACGATGAACAGAATCACGCAGAGAAATAGACACATCGATTGAGATGCCCGATGTAATAGTTTAATCTTTTGCTGACTTTAATCATGATATGAGATAGAGAATGTTTCAAAGTTTGCATGGTTGGGTTGATATCATATGTATTGTGCACGATCAGTTTATATCACTTTGTTTTGAGATCCATCAAAAGAGAAATAAAATGAAGCTACCGGTGCATCTCATATGGATTACAACAACATGTCGGTTCAACAACTCTTTATTCGCTTCTTCACATGGATTACAGTAGCATCGTCACTTTCTTCACCATTCACAGGAGAAGAAGGCAAGATGGCCTAAGGACGCAAGGTGGCCTTGTAATACGTACCAGCTGCAGCAGTAGTTTTGGTGGAGTCGAGAGGGAAATAGAAGGGATAGATCTCGTAGCGCACGATGCAGCTGCTGTAGAGAACCCGGCAACCCTTCCGGTATTGGCAGTAGTCAGGGAACTTCTCGACCGCCGACGACAAGCACTGGGCGCACGTCAGCTGCTGCAGATCGAGCGTGCACTGTGCCAGCGCGTAGATGGTGATGTAGGGCGTGAACTGCAGCTTGGCCCTTCCGAGCGCGTTGTTCCCCGGCGACACCGCGTCCGCCCTCGCCCGCCGCATCACCACCCCCACCTTCTTGTCGAAGTTCTCGGGGTCGGTCGCGTTCTCAACGTTGATGAGAATGGTGGCCACGCTGGTGTCGGACTGCCCCACGAAGTTCTCGTTGTCGTAGCGCATGAAGCAGTAGTCGTACCAGATCCGCCCGTCGGCTTGGCTCGGGCATGCGGTGGTGGGGAGCTTTTTCGCCGCGTCCGCGAGGCACGTCGAACAGTCCTCCGCGCTGACGTCGCCTCTGCATTGCGCGAGGCCGTAGATAACACTGGCGCCTATGCCATAGGAAGTGGTCGCAAAGCCACCAACGGAGGCCCTCGCGACGAGGTCGGCGAGGACGTGGTCGATGTTGGCCTGGGTCTGCTTGCTCTTAAAGCTCTTGCTGCAGTACTGAGCGATGGAGTCTGCAGCAGCAGCAGCAGCCGATAACGGAAGCAAGAGAGAGAGGAGGAGAAGGCGCTGAAACAAAGCCATTCGGATAAGGCTAAGATCTGCGAGCTCCATTGGCCGGCCACCCAGCACGTTATATAGAGTGGATGCACCATCTGCAGCATTTGTTGACCAATGGATTGATTCAAACATGATTGGTGGAGGCGAAGAAGAAAGATACGAACTCCAAATTGAAGCATTTATATTGGTTGACTAGTTAATGGATCGAGAAGGATGAAGCACTCAAAGTCCACTTCCAGATGTCGGTGGGCCGAGTTAGGCGATCTCCATGTTGAAGGATTCTGTGTGCTTCAGTTCCATGCACAAAGAACTTTTTTCTTCTGTTCTAGGCTAGCTTTTATGTCGCCTACTGCGCCTGTTGCTTCGTCGTCATTTGAAGGGCAAGCAACATCACTGATTTCTTATTACAATTCTCTGCTACAAGTCAGTCAACTTAAACTCTATGCGGAAGTATCTTCGATGAACATTACTCTCCTTAGAAACAAAGAATGTGAACTGTGACAGCCGTCCCTGCGGCATCCCCCTGTCACTTTCGAGCCATGGAAGTCGACTGCATCCCAAGTCGACTGCATCTTCTTCGCGTTATTGATGACGAGGAGGAGGTCCACGTCATGTGCAGGCTAATTGGGTCGTCAGTGGCGCACGTTTCAGCGAGGCCACGTGGCCGACGCTATCAATAGTGACGTGGCCTGAGACTATAGCGGCGGCCGACACCATATGACAGCGCAACGACGGGGGAGGAGAAGAGAGAGGAAGAGGGTATGACGAGTTAGTGGGAGACGAGAGAGAGAGAGAGAGTTCTTGGTATATTGACCGCTCAGAGTATTCACAACAAATCAAAGTAGGGTAATTGTGTTTCTTATTTTAGAACACAGAGTGGTTGAATAGTATAGTTTTGTCTGCTATTAATCATCGAAACAAACAGCTAAATGATATTTCTGGGTCTTCGACAGTTCTGTAACAACGCATCAAACCAATCTTTTTGTTTCACAATGCAAGCACTACGGAACGGAGGAGACGGATGCAAGAAGAAAGGAGAGAAGATCGAATCAAACCAATCTTTTGGTTTCACACAAATCACAAAAATAAAATTAAAAATTCAAAGATATATTTATCCATTTATAAAAAAATAGATGGAGGTCATACGGTAAAACCAACCAGTGAAAGTTTTTATGGATAATTTGCCCATATATTAAATGGTAAAGACCAATGTGAGCCATCACACACCGTATACACAGTAAGTATGCATCTGCACATCATATGTCTGGGACACTGGTGTAGGTAAAATCTACAGAAGTAAGCGTGAACAGATGCCATAAATCATTTTGAGCATGTAGATTGCATCTAATTTCAGTAAAATGTCGGAACAAGCGGCAGGATGTAACCTTCAAACACGAAACAGTTCCCCTGATGCTCTACTTCAGCCATCACAGAGAGACATGCCATCCAATGGAGATGCCAGGGAACCACAGCAAGAAACAGCTAGGGAGCGAGCAGGAGATACAGAACTCTCAACAAGTGTACATCTTGATCGAGCATCTGCAGAAACAAGATAAATGTGAAATTCCAAGACTTGTAATCTATGTAACATTGTACTTGAATGGTTCCTAAGCACATCAAACTCAAAGATCTAGAGGTAGAGATAAACATTTGACACGAGGAACATGTAATCATTGACCATACAACTACTCTATTGGAAAACAAACCTGAATTGTGCAAAGGTTGTAGCCTATACTGTGGAAAAGAGGTTCTAAGATTGATCCACCGGTTAAGCAAGTCTTAAAGATACGTATTTTTTTCAATGATGATACAGACATCATGAATGCAAAAGGTAGGAAGAGCATGAATGAGAAACCCAGTGTATCTGGCACATCTGTGGCATGCAAATCTAGCCATGAAATCTCGGGAAATGATGTCGACTGATACAAACAAGGGGAATCCAACAAACAGAAGTTTGAACAATTAATTGTAAAATGTATCTTAAAAATTATCATTTAAAAAAAAAAGAGGATCACAAGAAAAAGAAAGATTCAGATAAGCCCACAATTCATCCAGAAGGAAAAAAATATATGACAAATAGTTGGCTACGCCTGTCAAAATCCAGGAAGATAATATCCTCGAAAGCATTCAAACAATTAATCTATATGATGTCTTACAAAATTTTGACTAGGCACCAGCTGGTGAATACCTGACGAACTTTCCTTTGTGAAAAGATATCAACTAGACTTCTTTGGATCGTTCTCTTGCGCCTGAGGCTTCTCACCTTCCTTCCCTTCCATGACTTGCTTTATCCCTTCCTGGTACCCTTGTATAAAGCTTTTAAGTGCATCTCTGTATGCTGAGGCACGCATCATATACACACGCTGCAGAGCAGGCCTTAATGTCTCCATTCCACCTCGAGCTGCCACTGCAAGATCTTCCAACGTTGAAGGTTCTCTTCTTTCAGATGTAGTCTTATCTTGACAAAGTCCACCATCATCATTTGTGACCTTTTTATAGTCATTCCGTCTAAGATCAGGACCAATATCCCGCACCCAGCTAGCAGCATAAAGTCTAGATGCTTCTTTCAAGACATACCATCGCTCTCTCCATGTGAGTTTCCTTTGTTTCTTGATATGTGGGGGGTCAGGCAGAGAGGAAGGAAAAGCAATTTCCTTCAGATCATAGCGAACATAATCATATAGTTTCCTACATACCACCCTCAGCTTCATCCTGATCTATCTCAACTCAATTTAACATCCAAAACATGAACCTACATCAATGCAAAAGCAAAATACTCAGCATAGCTTTTCTACTGCACCTATTTCATTCGTCTTGGGAGACAAGATAACATTGTAATGAAACATAGACCAAGAAATAATAATAAATCAACATGCAAAGTAATCTTAAAAAGTTGCTACTCCTGGCAAAACACATACTCCCTACTCCAAAAGGTATAGAGGACAGCAGTTGAAGATCTTCCAAACACCACACATATTTCTTGTATACATCTCAGACCATTTTACAAAGTTCTGCTTACGTAATCTCATGAAGCAGAAGCAAGTTCTGCGACTTTTACCATTTGGACCAATAAATGCTAGCCCACTAGACGGCTTTAGTAGCATTCAGTACAATTATGTCAACAACATCATCATCAACAACAATAACCCACAGCAGCATTCAACTGTTATCTCCCACGAAGATCGAATCTAAATCATGAGAAGCAAGTAGTTTCATCAGACGTGTGTCTATTCTTGCAGAATAGTTTTAATATATTATCTTTATATTAATATTCTTCTTAAATCCAGTTAAAATTACTAAAACCTCCAAAACTAAGTTTTTTCCTCCTTGGATATAAGGCTAGAAGAAGCAAGAGATCACAGTAACATATAATGCTTCACAATGTGGTAAATAAAGAACAAACAACAGGGCTTCTCATCCAAAACCTAATAAGAAACTTAGGAGACATAATTTTTATCTACATAATAGAAGAAAATGGTGCTTTCTTATGTGAAACCTCCCTTACTGTGTCTTTATGAACCATCGTAATACCATAGTATTATTGTTGCTGTTTCAGTGTCTCCCCAGAGTATAATGGATAAAGTTATCTAGGATGCAGGCAATAGTTTACTATATGCAGATGGATGAACTCGACAAACATCCACACGATAAACGTGATTATAACAAATTCAAAGCATCTCGATCAAAAATCAAGAAGTCTTGTTAGAGAGGATAAATAATTATACTGAGTTGGTCGGGCCGCCGGGCGGGCGACGAACTGAGAGGACTAGTAATTACCAACCCAGGAGGCAGTGGCGGGAGGAGGCTCCAGGCGATAATCCGGGCGGCTGAGAGGCGAGTGTTGAACTTCTTCTGATCGAGTGCCGCTCGGCCCTTCCGGGTTTGGCACAAAAGTATTAAAATGGAAGAGACGAAGAGGAGGAGGAGGAGGAGGAGGACTGATTTACTTCACTTCAGTGGTAAATTCGATGGCGAGGACGAGGGCGACGGCAAGGAGGGGGCTTCCTGAGCGTGCTATCACCGGCAGTGACGGAGAGGTAGAAATCCGAGCGCCGATCGACTCGATATGAAGCCTAACCCTACCCAAATGAATCTGGCGATTTGAGTTGGCTCAGTCACAATCACGAGTTTGAACTCAACCTCGGCCGAGTGGGCTCCGGCAGCATTTCGTGCCACGACATCAGGTTTAACCAATCAAGCATTAATTGGAGGTTTGCAAACAGCCCCCGAATCTATACCAGCCGCTTCATAACGCCACTACTCTTCCTTGCTCCTGCGGGGCCATTATTCCTACCCATGAAGAGGAAGGTACAGAAGCGAGTAATGAACATGCAGGAACCTAAGTATTTTCGCCATCCTGAGCCAATTACGTAATCGGACTGGATCTAATTTTGACTCCCAATATTTTTGGTCAAACAAGGCGATCTATATCAATCAGAATAACTATGTACTGTTGGCTGTCTCTGTTGACTATTGGTTGGTTTGGCCAGCAGGTATGGAAATATGACCGACGTTCACGTTGACTTTAGGCATTCGACACCAACGAGTCCACTTCTAGACAATCTCTACAGGCGTACGTGTACCTCATGTTGATGAGTAGTATACATTTTAACAGACATGAAGGCAGAGAACTCGGTAATTGTACCTTATTTCATCTTTAAATAGTCTGTTAGATTGTTAGTGCCATGTTCGAGAAGGTGAAATGGTGGACTATATATATGTTCTTGCAGATGCATGTTAAATACATCAACATATATTTTTCCTGTATTTATCACTGCATTTTCCTTGCGTTACAGACAGTGGACATCCCACACGATGAACAGACTCACGCACAGAAATAGTTTAATCTTTTGCTGACTTTAATCATGATATGAGAGAGAGAATGTTTCCAAGTTTGCATGGTTGGGTTGATATCATACGTATTGTTTGGAGATCCATCAAAAGAGAAATAAAATGAAGGTACCGGTGCTTCTCATATGGATTCCCACAACATGTCGGTTCAACAACTCTTTATTCGCTGCTTCAAATGGATTACAGTAGCATCATCACTTTCTTCACCATTAACAGGAGTAGAAGGCAAGATGGGCTAAGGGTGCAAGGTGGCCTTGAAGTAGGTACCAACTGCGGCAGTAGTTTTGGTGGAGTCGAGAGGGAAATAGAAGGGATAGATCTCGTAGCGCACGATGCAGCTGCTGTAGAGAACCTGGCAACCCTTCCGGTATTGGCAGTAGTCAGGGAACTTCTCGACCGCCGACGACAAGCACTGGGCGCACGCAAGCTGCTGCAGATCGCGCGTGCACTGCGCCAGCCCGTAGATGGTGATGTAGGGCGTGAACTGCAGCTTGGCCCTCCCGAGCGCGTTGTTCCCCGGCGCCACCGCGTCCGCCCTCGCCCGCCGCATCACCACCCCCACCTTCTTGTCGAAGTTCTCGGGGTCGGTCGCGTTCTCCACGTTGATGAGAATGGTGGCCACGCTGGTGTCGGACTGCCCCACGAAGTTCTCGTTGTCGTAGCGCATGAAGCAGTAGTCGTACCAGATCCGCCCGTCGGCTTGGCTCGGGCATGCGGTGGTGGGGAGCTTTTTCGCCGCGTCCGCGAGGCACGTCGAACAGTCCTCCGCGCTGACGTCGCCTCTGCATTGCGCGAGGCCGTAGATTACACTGGCGCCTATGCCAGAGGAAGTGGTCGCAAAGCCACCGACGGAGGCCCTCGCGACGAGGTCGGCGAGGACGTGGTCGATGTTGGCCTGGGTCTGCTTGCTCTTAAAGCTCTTGCTGCAGTACTGAGCGATGGAGTCTGCAGCAGCAGCAGCAGCCGATAACGGAAGCAAGAGAGAGAGGAGGAGAAGACGCTGAAACAAAGCCATTTGGATAAGGCTAAGATCTGCGAGCTCCATTGGCCGGCCACCCAGCATGTTATATAGAGTGGATGCATCATCTGCAGCATTTGTTGACCATTGAATTGATTCAAACATGATTGGTGGAGGCGAAGAAGAAAGATACGAACTCCAAATTGAAGCATTTATATTGGTTGACTAGTTAATGGATCGAGAAGGATGAAGCACTCAAAGTCCACTTCCAGATGTTGGTGTGCCGAGTTAGGCGATCTCCATGTTGAAGAATTCTGTGTGCTTCAGTTCCATGCACAAAGAACTTTTTTCTTCTGTTCTAGGCTAGCTTTTATGTCGCCTACTGCGCCTGTTGCTTCGTCGTCATTTGAAGGGCAAGCAACATCACTGATTTCTTATTACAATTCTCTGCTACAAGTCAGTCAACTTAAACTCTATGCGGAAGTATCTTCGATGAACATTACTCTCCTTAGAAACAAAGAATGTGAACTGTGACAGCCGTCCCTGCGGCATCTCCCTGTAACTTGCGAGCCATGGAAGTCGACTACATCCCAAGTCGACTGCATCTTCTTCGCGTTATTGATGACGAGGAGCAGGTCCACGTCATGTGCAGGCTAATTGGGTCGTCAGTGGCCCACGTTTCAGAGAGGCCACGTGGCCGACGCTACCCTTAGTGACGTGTCCTGAGACTGTAGCGGCGGCCGACACCGTATGACCGCGCACCGCGGCGCCGGGGGAGTAGAAGGGATAGGAAGAGGGTATGGCGAGTTAGTAGGAGACGAGAGAGAGAGAGAGAGAGAGAGGAGGTCCGTCTGTGAGCTCCAACTCGGCAATAATCTTTTGTTCCCCCTCTGCCTTTCAATTGGATTGTTGATGAGTCAATTCGTTCCGATTCCACAGTCGTTCTATCAAAAATTGGATTTTTTTTTGTTTGCTCGTTTCTTTTGTTTCTAATAATTTTATCGTGTGTTTCGTGGATTAGGGTTTCGGGTTTGTTGATTGCTCTGGTTTATGGCACCTGCTCGCTTCTTTCTAATTTACGATCTGACTCTGTGGTGTTCTTTGAAAGATGTATCGACGGATGGGAAATGGTCGTTCCACGTTCCACCTCCAGCAACATTCAATGGCCGAGCTTGAAGAACAGGCTATTGTCTCTTTGTCCATCTTGTTCCATCCCGTTCTACTTTGACATGGCGAATAGGCTCATGACATAACAAATTTACCTTTTGAAGCTGTTCTCTTCGACCGGAAGGGATCGCTGCACGGTAACCAACTGTAACCTATCTCTTTGGTTCTCAGGTTGGGGATTGGATTTTTCTGATACCTATGAAATCTTAATGTAGATGTCACTAAAGTTCTCCGTGAGATCGAGCTTACGATTCATCGAGTAAAAGTATCAACAACTCCAGATGGTACAGTTGTGGACCTTTTCTTCATTACAGATGCCATGTAAGTTGGATCTATGAGATATAGCTTACTGATTCTGTTGACTGCAATTGTGTAGCTGCTCTGATCTCCTAATTTCCGTAGCACATCAGAAGCTAAGAACTGCTTCTACAACAATAAAACTTTGTTTTCCGAGACTGATAGTGTTAGCTTTTTTTACTCTTTGTAATCGTCCATTAAACTTCTGGCAGACTAGTTTTACTGTATATTTGCTGCTTCTGAACAGATAATATCATGTCTATCAAACCAGTAATTCGACCGTATCTGTATAATCTCATTTGTCATACCATGTACTACTTGCTGATTTGCTGCAAGAAATACTAATCTGCTGAGTTACATACAGATGATGATGTACTAATAAGAAGAACATGTATTGAATGTCTTGTTTTAATTATTTTAGTTCATAGGCTGTAACCTTACTCAATCTTCTTTGTTACGAGGAAATAGGTTGTAAAAATCCACTGGCATATGAAATATTAATGTACTGTTTTCTTCATTATTTTGAAGTTAGCTTCGCTTAACATTTGTCATTTCCTAAAGACACTTCTTTTCTGCTCCAAAGGTATTTGTTTGAGTTAGTATTCATGTCCTGCATGCCACCGCCGCTCTGCATGCCACGGAGGCACGGACAAAGGTTTCATACAAGAATAGTGACAAGTCCATAATGAAAGCAACACGAGAACCGCACGATCTGATGCTGATTTGCTTGTCAAGAATGCCATCCTCCTCAGTTTCATCAATCAAGGAAACCCGTAACTATTAACTCGGGTTTCATGGATTCTTGATGAGGTTGAAGTGTTACAAGTGCGTCCAAGACAACCTTCCTTCCCTGTGTCTTGAGTGTGACATGCAATTTAAATCAACGGAGCTACAGAGACCACTCCAAACCACCACCATCATCATGCATGCATCTACAGACCATCCCAAAAACCCAAGCTCAAAATGTTGACGCTCAGGGAAAGATAGGTGACCATGTGCCATCATAAGAACATGGGAACTACAGGAGCTATTAACCACCAAGCATTTCCACCACAAACGCATGCGAAGTCCTCGGTGGTTTTGGCTTTTCAACCGAACAAGTATTTTGCTAAATTCCCGGCACTTGATTTCTTGCAACGGAACTGCACATAAGATATTACCGTACAATTACAAAAAAGACTAAAGACTTCTCACAGCAATAATTCAGACAAAAGAAAAATTACCAAAATGAAAACGGCAGGGTTGATCTATCCTGAGTAGGGAGAATCTCAGTTGTGAACAATCCAAAAATGGGCTAAACTTTAAGCAGCAGCTATCTTTCAATGCAATGGTATTTGATGCAAAATTAAATCAACATTAGACACCTACAATAAAGAATAATTGGTCATTCATTCATCCTCTAGAAAAGGTCTCTCCTTGGCACCACCAAGTGAGCACTTCCGCAAGCAGCAAGCTTCTCCTAACAGATGTTTTGGAAAGAGCCCAGTGCAGCACATGTATGGTAACAGCATTATAACAACAGGAGGAACAAATCAAACAAACTGTCTTCTTGAACAAAGAAACAAAAATTCCAGAATAAGTTGCAGGCACAAGTCTATCTCATCAATGAAAGGATCCATGAGATCAGCCTGCCAAAAAGCAAAAGAGAGCATTATTGAACAAAGAATGTACAATAAGAAAAGGAAGCTTGTTCAGCAACTACTATGCATATGCGAAAAAGAAGATACCTTCATGTTGTGTGCAGGCTACATAACTCACGACTGCACAAGCTTCTGTGATGCGGGTTGCCCGTAGAAAGTCCAACTCCACCAGCTTGTATCATGATGAGATTGAAGAGAAAGAAGTTTGACCGACCAAATGAAAATGATCACCAATTCAGACACCAGATGTTCACTTTAATCCAGTAGCATGTTGAAATCAAGTGCGATAATAGTAAGACAATGAAAGCCCTCAAACCCAATCAGAACATTAACAGTATCATCTTCCCTTCCTACATTATGCCTGTTTACGGAACAATAAAACTACCAAGCACTATCAAGCAAGCAACAATTATAAACTAAAGAAGCCTATTAGGACCACTCAGTTGGTTTGCATTGATTCTGCATGGTATTTGTCCAACTCAGCATCAAGTGCTGCAGCAGATACTGGTTCACCACGGCCTCTACCTCGACCACGGCCCCTCCCCCTTCCACGGCCACCACCTCGTGGCCATCCTGCAGAACCCCTTCCTGGCCCAGTGCTGCAATGCCAAAAGCAAGTTAAGAAAAAGTCATGCTAACTAAAATAGAAACCCAGATATACAAAGATAAATAAGGAATTTAGGTTGAGTTGCTACAAATAAAAAATCACTAGATACGTGTTGCATTCATACAGGGACCACTAACATTAGGAAATATCAGATCAGCGTAGAATTTGTTAAATACACTATATCTGATATTTATGTGGAGTGTGGTGAACAATCCTAAGCTATAATTTCTTTGAAAGATAGCTTCTCTGGCACTGCAAAATAGATGCAAATTTCAAGATGATCATACATTTTCTGAATTTTTAAGTTTAGAAAGATGACTTGGTCGATATCTGTCAAAAAGCACATGCCCTATACAATGGCAATTTGGATTCATGAGATTTCATGTATGATGATTAAACAATAAAGTTCATCATTCATAGTTTTATCTAAATCATGCATTAAAATTACTCATTAATATACACCTTCCTCATTACAAACTAGAAAAAGAAAGGGATAGGATGGGATGGCATAGAGTTTCATTGGAGCAAGAATCCTAAAGAGTAGTCCACACGTGATGACGACAAAACAACAATGGTTGTATTGAAGCATATACAACTCAATAAGCTAAAAATATTAAAACGGCAATGGTTGCGTATGCGATCTTGTTGTATTAAGATCATATACTGGTGATTGTGCTAACATGATTAGCTCCGAACTTGTCTATAAAATCCACAACTTTTTAGGAAAGAAATGCAAGTAACAAGGCTTAAATAAATTGATTAAACATATTTCATATATATATATATATATATATATATATATATATATATATATATATATATTTGCAAGTAACAAGGCTTGATCAAATAAGAGATCAAATTAAATCTGAGATGTGTCTGAAGATCATAGCAAACCTTTTTGAAGCACCATTAGAATTCCCAAAAGCGCCATTAGATAACTGAGGCAAAGCAGCTGGTGTTGAGATATTCGTTCCAATAATTTCTATTTTCATTGGCTTTCCATCAAGCAGCACATTGTTGTATCTCTTTACAGCTGCTAAAGCATCAGCCCGCCTTGCAAACACCACTTCAGCCGTTCCCTTGAATTATTTATTCCAAACATGAGAAGAGACTACCACGTTGAAACTAAAGAACCACAGTGTCAAGCTGAAGGACTACCTTAGATCTTCCGCTTCTATCATAATTTATTGAATAGCGCTTCAGATCACCCACCTCTGAAAAAAGCTCCTGGAACAAATAAAACATAACATCATAAAGAAAGGCCCATAACCAATTGACCACCACGGTAAAACCAGGAAAAAGGAGCAAGTGAACTTAATAAGAAAAATTAAAGATATAGCGCATTCTTACAACTGAACATTGGACATGTATTCTGCTGACATGCACATAGTAGTTTATTTTCCACGGAGCAAGCTCTTAGACTAAACAGGATATCCTAATAAACATGTCCAAAGTATGTGGTCACTAATAAACAAGATATTATCAGAATTGCAGATGAAATACACATAGAACTCTTCTTAGACAATCAAATTTCCTCTTTTTTTTTTGTCTTGCTTACCATTATAGATCTTCATCCTAACAATGAAGCAAATGGGACCAAAAACATTATGAAGCGTAGAATATTGCATCTGAAAACCAAGATATCACAATCAAGCATGATCATGCACACAAAAACATGTGAATATTTTGTTGGAAGAAAGACTGTAATTTTGGATGGAGAAACGAACCTCAAGGTGTAGGTAGACTATGGTTAACACAAATAGAAAAATAAGTCTGAGCATACAGGGTCTGAGCCTCAGTGATTCAACAAATCATGTATATGCAATAATCTAGTTTTCCGATCCTCATGTTCTGTCAACCTCTACCTGAACTTTTTTTTCTTAAACATGATGCTACCTAGTCCAACCTTTGGGTTCTAAGATGGTATCCCTAAATCGCCTACAAATTTAGTCAAATAGGTCTAAAAGAAGGCCTAGACTGTAGAATCAACAGATTCTACACACCAACACGAGGTCAATCAAACCACGATATAACTTCTGTTGTAGAACCAACAGATTCATACACCTTGCTATAAAATAATGAAACCTATTACACGACAAATATAGAAATCTTTCTAGATAACAAACAAAAAGAAAAAAAGAACCATCAATCGATCCCATGTTGCTAAAGATAATACATCGAAAGTGTGATCAAACAACCGAAACCCAGATTAGCGCAAAACGACAAAAGGGAGGAACGGCCCCTCACCTTGATGTCCTCGTTCGAAACCCCATATTCCAAGTTCGAAATATACAGCTTGGTGCCGGTCTCTATGGAAGACGCCCTAGCCGCTGGAGCAGGAACACCGCCCATCTGAGACGCGAACATGTCGTGCTGCCACGCCGAGTCCGGAGCCTGGGATCGGAGATCAAGTGAGAAAACCGGAGGAGGCGATTCGATCGGATCGGCCGGGATCAAGTTCGGGGCGCCGGAGGAAACCCTAATCGCGTACCTTCCCGACAGAGTAAGGGGCGGATCGGTTCGCCGATCTGTTAGGGACGCGGCGGGCGGGGCCGGCACCCGAGCCACGGCCCCGTCCACGGCCCCCGGCCGCCGATTGTTTGTTGTTCTTAATGATGTCGTCGAGGGACATATCCAGTGCGCTCGACATCACCGAACGATCGTGAGGCGAACACCTCGGAGAAGGGCGGGAGAATTTTGGAGTGGATGGGCGAAAGGGTTTGGGGGCGTAGAGATGGTTGTGATCAATTACAGGCGGCGGCGCGGATGGGGAATAGGGTTTCTAGGAGAGTTAAGAAAGAAGAGTTTAAGATTTAATAATAGCGTTAAAGGTTTCTTTCTATTTTGTGGAGTAGGAGTAAGCCTCGAACGTGGACTAGAGAGAGCTAGATGGGCGATGGATGGGATATGATCAAATGGGAGGCGATGGATGGGATATGATCAAATGGGAGGCGATGGAGATTAAAAAAAAAAAAAAAAAAATTAAGAGTAAGAGGAGTAAAATTGTGTACTTAGTGTCGAACTGTTCAACTCACATATATCTATGAGATAAGATCTAAACCCTGCATACATACGATGCCTTGTTATATATATAATAACAACTCGATACTACTACTAATGATCTTAATTTAAATTATAAATATTATTATATTAATTATTTATTATTAATCAATTTATCATGTAAATAGATTCTGGTAACTCAGACTTAATAGAAGGTTTATATGTTATATTTTTTAAAATATAAGGATTATTTTATATATAATTAAAATTATGTTAAAATAATATGAATTAGAATATTTTTTAAAAAATTAAATTATATATATCATTATATTTATTATTTATTATGAGTTAACATATAAAATTCTAATGTTCATTAATTCAAACTTATGTATTAAGTTTTTAAAGGTATAAGGATTATTTTAGATATAAGTAAATTATAAAGATTTAAACGTATCAAAAATGAATTAAAATAAATCTTAATCCTTAATAATATAAATATATACGAACGTTATCACGTCAATTTAACACACCGAAGGTCTCGGGAAATCCCCGCAGAGATTATTCCATTTAGATTTCCTTAAAGGATGTCCACTACAAATCTTAAACATGTCTCGGTGTCGTGGTGTAGTTGGTTATCACGTCAGTCTAACACACTGAAGGTCTCCGGTTCGAGTCCGGGCGACGCCAAACAAACTCTTTGTTTTAGTTAGTTAGTTAGTTTTTGGTTAAGTACAAAGCTTAACTATATATATTTGGTGCACCACTGCGATGAACTGCAAGAAGTATCGCCCACGTCATCATCAAGTTCCTAACAACAACGAATCAATAAAAAGCCAGTGAGTTATAGAAGAGTTAACAAAAAGACAGCGAGCAAATCCTAGTTGTCATATTCGTGTGGCAGTACAATCCTTAGAGGTAAATTAGTTCGAGACAATCCATTCATTTGTAGAGCAGCTTGAGGCAGTGCTTCTGCACTTCAAGAAGCTATTGCTTATGGAATTAACTCACAGGGCTTCCTTCAAATGCCAAAATATACCAGAAGAGAATACTAAATACAACAACGCAGATACCACCAGTTGATGAGCCACAAGAAGATTTACACATTGCTTTGATCAGCTTGAGAAAAATCTTAAAGTTCCCCAAGACATTAATCCACATAATTGTAGATAAGATGATCCAAAATACTTAATGGTTGTCTCCTTGTTAACAAGTTTGCTAGCAACCTCGCATGTTTGCAAGGTACATCTACCAACCCACTAGTTAAATAAACAGAAACAAAGACTAGTGATGCAGATATAAAAACAGTAAGACTGGAAACTTCAACATAATTAATCTGCAATCAACGCGACAGAGAACATCAATTGGGGTCAAGCATCCATGGGAAGATAATTGAAATAGCTACAATCATCGCCTACTACCCCACAAATAGTTGCATACCATCAGCTTGTAGACATCAGTGAGGAGAAACTAATCCCATCAATGAAATCACAAGAGATACTGAAGAGGGCAGATGCCTCATATAGGTTCTATTTGGTAACTTGAACCATAAGCCCACACAATATCTAGGGAACTGACTGTTCCATGAAACTATGAACATTCCAGTGAAAGCGAACGAACAACCGCAGAAGAACAACTCCACCACCACACAAAGCAAGAGGTGCATAGACACACTCAATTAGCACGGCCTCTTATAACATCAAGGCCCATCTCAGTAGGATCAGTTGCTTGCAATTCGACCTGAATGCCATCCAGCTCTCTCTTGAACCTGTCCTTGGAGCTCGCATAGAGCATCTTGCTTCTCACTCTCGATGTGTCAGGGGACCTTCATACCAAACAATTAGAAGTCATCATCTATGGATTAGATGGACCTTAAACAAAGTAGAGTAGAGACAAACGTAATTTTACCAGGCAATAAAAAAGATCTTGCTTTTCTGGCAATTCTCCTCGGTCACAAAGTCGAAATCATAAATTGCATATCTGCATTCGTTTGTAGGAAGACTGGCGGTAAAATCATCGTATGTCAAATTGGGTTCACCAAGCTTCTCCACGATGACCTGCTTCAGCTTCTCATCGATCTTAAAGACTATGAAACGGTAAGTTCGCTTTGCTTTCAACTCCAAGAACTTCAACTTGCAGTCATCGTTCACTGCCATTCCTGATGCAGCATTAGCCTGTCATTTCACAACATAACAAGTTACACCCACATATGCAGCTACCATGATCAACAAGCAAATCTTAATCTGGTTGAGACAATACATAGAAACTAGATTTACTAGGAAACATGCCACAAGCAATATATTAGTATCATAGGTATTATAAATTCTTGACACCGAGTCAGACCAATAAAACATACCAATAAATCGATCTCTATTATGATGACAAAAGTAAGAGCTAAAAAAGGATGGAAAAGACAATCCCAATCCCCACTAGTTCAGATTTATATGTGCGTATATGAATAGAGAGATCAAGTAAACAAAATCAAGCCTTGCATCACTGCAATCAAATCCTACCATAAAACAGAATCCACTCCATCCATTACCGATCGTCACGAAGACCAAAGCACAATTGCCCCAACCTATCCATCGGTATAAGCAGAACCAACGAAGAACATCGCGAGATGGGACAATAAGTGAACAGAACAACGATCCACGCATAACCAAGATCGGACACAACGATCGGACTTCCAGCACTCCAATCGACACAAATCCGACTTGCATCACATCAGACGCACGCACACACCCTAGCCTCACGGATTCAAACACACAAACTGACCATCAAACAGAATTCCGCAAAACCATACACAGATTTCGCGAAACACAGAACTACTGTACAATCGACCACCGGCCGATTCATTAAGACCGGAAATTTCTTGATCGGTAAACAAGAAGGGACGGGAAAAACACTGGCATCGACGAGAGGGGTAAGAACGTACCATTTTGTGGGCGACGGCGGTCCCAGCGAAGAGATGGGTGGGGAAAAATTAAGGCTCAAGAAATGGGGATTGAAGATCGGAGAAGGCGAAGAGGCGGAGAGAGGAGGGGAGGAAAGGAGAGTGGTGGTGGCGATAGTATTCCTTCCTTTTTGGTCGGGGGGAATGATGGATCATTGACGGCCGTCACAAGAGGCGCCCTCGAAAAGCAAGGTCCGTCCAATTATGTTATGCCACGTATCCACCTCCCCCACGCCGTCAAGCAGCGTCGTTGCGCGCAGTAAATACCTGCTCTCTTTTTTTAACGGTGTTATCTTATCGTATTCCTCTGAAGCGACGTCAGTGACCAAACAGATATATATATATATTAATATTTGTTAATAAACCTAATTTATTTAACCAAATTAGTTATGTGCAATCTTTTTAAAACTCGAAAAGCTTTCCTTTTATACCAGTAAAATATTTATGAAACCCATCTAATTATCCGTCACGAAATACAAACATTTTTTTATTAAAATTGTATTAATATGAACCAAATGGGTCGGTTCGACTCATCCAAACTCACGCTAGATGGGCACCCACGACAATACTTTGGAAGAAGTCGTGTCAGCCCGAGGGACCAGATCGACAGCCAATCTGTTATCCGAGGTGGAGGACCGGGTACGACACTGCCTGACCCAACACCCATTAATGTAGCATGGTGTGTCATGCCCTCGCCTCATGCTGCTACAGCCGCACGTTCTCCGTATGTCTCGGCCACATCCCGAGGGACGACAAAGGTAAGGCTGGATGTACAGACGAGCTCCCCTCTCACAGGTATAAAACACCCGTTTCGACAACAGGTAAAAGGGGGGAAAATCTCTCTCTCCAGAACTCTTAGCTTCACCCTCTCAGGAGGGTAATTCTTAATTCTCCCCAACTTGGGCATCGGAGGGGCCTCACTAGGTCACCCCTCCCATTCCCGAAGAGGCCTGTGTGCAGGATTGTCATCCCCGAGACGACCCAAGGGACAAACCGATCGACGCCTCGGACGTGGACCACCGAGGAAGAGCCAACTCACGTAGGTCTCGATCCCCACCAACATTGGCGGACTTGCACACTCGGACGAGAACAAGTCGAGCCGACACCTCAGCTCGACTCCTGAAAGTTCTGTAACATTTTTGACGCTAGAAGGAGGGCCGATGTCGCAAGAACGTCCGACGAGCAACCAAAACACAGAACACCCCGACGAGTCCATCCATGTCTTCCCATCAACCTTGCAACCGGTCGGTCAAGCTCCCCGCATACTGGCGGAAGAAGCGAGCACGACGCTAGCCACACCGAATCATTACTGGAGGCTGTTCAACGATCCGTGGCTTGCTCCCCCGGACCCCGGACTTTCTCCCATCACGCCGGGCCTCGGGCCTCCCGGCATGACAACGGAGGTGTTTCTCGGTCTCACCCAACAAGTCCGAACGCTGACTGGGATGATCCAAGTCATTGTCCCCTACATCCCTCAGCTGGCCCAAACGCCGACGCACCAACATCCGTATATCCCTCGGCAGACGGTGCAGCAGGAAGCACCCCACTCAAGGCCGTCCCAAGGAGAACACCCCCACGGTTCGGCACCCCACCCCCTAGTCGAAGCCACGATCGAGAACCCGAACGCATCAGTGAGTCAACCGCCGAACCGCTCCCGAGATGTTATGCGTCTCCCGCCAGAGCCGGATGTTGTTTCCTCATACTCTACCAACTCGGTGAGGGAACAACTTCGCCAAGTCAACCAGAGGCTCGACGAGGTCCAAAGGGACTTTGTCAAATCCAAGGAGGAGATCGGAGAGACCACCAAAGGCGGATCCTCATTCGCTTCCGAGATTCTGGACAAACTTATCCCCTCCAGTTTTTGACTACCGACCCTGGAGCCCTACGACAGGAGCACTGACCCGGCGGAGCACGTCGCAGCGTTCAGAGCTTAAATGGCTCTCTACGACACCTCCGACGTGCTGATGTGCCACACCTTTCCCACGACACTTCGTGGACCGGCTCGGATGTGGTACAGTCGGATAAAGCCATCTTTCATTTCATCCTTTGACCAGTTCGCCAAAGAGTTCGAGCTCAACTTCATAGCAAGTTCCTGCCCGAGGCCGACAGCTACCTCACTGCTCGGCCTCACACAAGGAAGCGACGAGCCACTCGTCTAATTCGTCAGCAGATTCTCGGCAAAGATCTGGAGGATGCCCGACACTCATCCTACTCTGGCAATCCAAGCATTCCTGATAGGACTTCGGCCCTCATGATTCTTCTAGTCGTTGATCGAGAGGCCCCCGTCCATAGTGCCAGAGATGTTACAACGGGCGAGCCAGTATATAGCCGTCGAGTCATTGGTGGTCGGGAAGCGGGAAGATCACAAGAAACCCCGAGGTGACAAGCCTCAAGGACAATCTTCCGGGACACCCAGAAGAAGAGACAGGTCGGAGCTACCAGCCCTTAGGCCTCTCCCGATCCTGCTCACTTCAACCCAAAAGAAGTCTTTCTCCAAATTCGAGACAATGGACTCCTCAAGACCCCGAACCCAATCAAAGCAAAGATCGGGGGTCGTGACAAAAGAAGATACTACCGCTTCCATCGAGACTACGATCATGACACCGAGGAGTGCAACGACCTCAGAAACCAGATCGAGGACTTAATTCGCCAGGGGCATCTCCATCGCTTCATCCGAGATCAACGGGCCTCCGAGGAACGGCCCCGTCGGGACAGGAACCCCTCCCCTCGACCGGATTGACCAATTGAAAAGTAAATAGATGTTATTATCGGGGGACCGACTTCCGGGGGAGACAGTTCCTCGACCAGAAAAGCCTACGCCCGGTCCGCGATCGAAAAGAGGCCGAGAAGGAGCCAAGACCCGGAGATCACCTTTGGAGACGAGGATGATGCTTACCCGAACCATGACGATGCACTGGTAATCTCAACCCAGATCGCCAACGCCCGAGTAAAAAGAGTCATGGTGGACACGGGAAGTTCTGCTGATATTCTATATTTTAGTGCCTTTTAGAAGCTCGATTTAACTGACAAAAATTTGTTTCCTGTGATAACAACGCTAACAGGATTCACGGGGGATTCAGTTTCTCCCGCCGGAACAGTTGTCCTTCCAGTCATTGTCGAAGAAGAGCCGAGGTCAAAGACACTATTGGCGTCGTTCATCGTGGTGGCACTCCCCTCGGCATACAACGCCATCATCAGCAGGCCAACGCTCAACAAACTCAGGGCGATGGTCTCAACGTACCATCGAATCATGAAATTTCCGACCAGGGCTAGGGTCGGAGAAGTCCGAAGCGACCCTCGGGAATCCAGACAGTGTTATCTGACAGCAACTGTGCTTCCCAAGAAACTTAAAGCCTCGCCTCCTACCCATGACGTCCGAGACTCAAGCAAGGCGTCCTCGAAGCCCAAACCGATGGAGAAGGTAGTCGAGATCCCCTTGGATCCGAGGATCCCAGACAAAACCATCCAGGTTGGCTCAATGCTCCCGGAGGAACAGTGCATTCAACTGATCGAGTTCCTCGGGAAAAACACGGACGTCTTCGCCTGGTCCCCAAGGGACATGCCCGGGATCGATCATAGGGTGGCTCAGCGCCATCTCAACATAGAGCCTACTGCCCGACCCCGTAAAGCAGTGGCCGAGAAAGTTTGCCCCCGACCGACAAAAGGCTATCGAGAAGGAGGTCACCCCGTTACTAGATGCGGGACTCATTTCTGAAGTGAAGTATCCGACTTGGCTGTCCAATGTTGTTTTGGTCAAGAAAAGTAATGGAACCTCGAGGATGTGCATTAATTACACTAGCCTTAATCGGGCTTGCCCGAAATATTGTTATCCCCTCCTGCGGATCGACCTTTTGGTCGATTCTACCTCTGGCTACGAGTTGCTTTCATTCATGGACGCCTTCTCAGGATACAATCAGATCCAGATGACCCCGGAAGATCGGGAAAGCACGACCTTCATTACCCACCATGACACCTATTGTTACAAAGCCATGCCTTTTGGATTAAAGAACGCCAGTGCAACCTACCAAAGAATGGTCAATCGGATGTTCGAATAATAAATCGGGCGAAACATATAAATGTACATCGATGATATGATAGTCAAAAGCCGGGAAGCAGCCACACACCTAGACGACCTAGCCGAGACGTTCCAAACGTTAAGGCAATACAAGATGAGACTAAACCTGACCAAGTGTGTGTTCGGGGTCGGATCCGAAAAGTTCCTCGGGTTCATCATCCACCGAAGGGGGATCGATGTGAACCCAGAAAAGGTAGATGTCATCCTTCAGATGCATTCTCCCCGAACAATTAAGGACATCCAACGGCTCACCGGAAGACTGGTAGCACTGAGCCGGTTCGTCTCCCGAGTCGGAGATAAGAGTTTCCCCTTCTTCCGAGCCTTGAGACGAGCAAAAGACTTCGAATGGGACTCCCGATGCGAAGAAGTTTCCAACAATTGAAGATGCATATAGGCCGCCTCTCGCGCCTCACCTCAACTGACCCTAGAGAGCCCCTCGGGATCTATTTAGCAACCTCGGAGGTGGCGATCAGCTCGGTCCTAGTCCGGTTCAGAAAAAATGGGCAGGAGCTGGTATATTACTGCAGCCACATCCTGAGCAGTCCCGAGGAATGGTATCCACAAATTGAAAAGCTTGCCCTCGCGTTAATCTTAGCCTCAAGGAAGCTGAGGTCTTACTTCTAAGCTCACCCGATTAAGGTAATTATCGGTCGACCTTTGCGTCAGATACTCTCAAAGTTTGATGTTGCAGGTTGGATGCTTAAGTGGTCAGTCGAGCTTGGGGAATTCGATCTCGAGTATATTCTGAGGACCGCGATAAAAGCTCAGATCCTAGCCGACTTCATATCAGAATCAACAAGTCGAGAGGAACCGCCACCGACCGCGAAGTGGACGTTACACGTAGACAGTTCATCCAACGCGGAGCACGGAGGGAACGAGCTCGTCCTCAAGGGCCTTGACAATCAAGTCTTCGAGCATGCACTCTGACTCGAATTCAAAGCCACAAATAACGAAGTCGAGTATGAGGCATTGTTGTTTTGTTTAAATCTCACCGCCGAGCTCCGCGTCGAGGACATTGAAGTCTTCATCGACTCTCAGCTCGTCGCTGGGCAGGTCAAATGAGAATTTGAAGCCCAAGACCAGTCGATGATCCACTACCTGACGAAGGTATGACGTTCCATCCAACGGTTTAACCACTTCGTCATAACAAAAATACCTCGGATGGACAACATACGGGCCGACACCCTGGCTAGACTAGCCTCGACTCGCGGTTCTGCATCGTGCCCGACATGGGTGGCCAGGATGGCGAAGCCTTCGACGGCCACCGAGGTGGCCGCAACTGAAGTTGACCACGATTGGGTCGAAGAGATCCTCAAATTCAAGGGCGAATGCATGCTTCCCCAAGATCGCAGTGCTGCTCGACGCGTAAAGAGAGCGAGCTCGTTGTATTGCGTCCTCAACGGACATCTCTACTAACAAGGATTCACACAACCACTTCTCTGATGCCTATGCCCGATCGAGACACAAACTATGTTGGCTAAGATCCATGAAGGGATATATGGAGAGCATATCGGAGCCCAGACCTTGGCCCACAAAATGCTCAGGTAAGAGTATTATTGGCCGACCATGCGGCAAGACGCATAGGTTTACGTGCAGAAATGTGAAAGGTGCCAAAGGCATGCCAGGATCCAACACCAACCGACGGTCCCGATGTCCACCCTAGATTGCGCTTGGTCGTTCGCCCAATGGGGAATGGATTTGCTCGGCCCCTTTCCCCAGCCTCGGGAAAACAAAAATTCCTCATAGTCGGTGTCGACTACTTTTCTAAAGGGTGGAGGCCGAACCACTGGCTTCCATCACCGAGAGGCAAGTCGAAGTGTTCGTTTGGAAAAACATCATTACTCGGTTCGATATCCCGAGGACGATCGTCACCGATAATGGAACACAGTTTAACAACCCAAAATTCAGGGCGTTTTGTGATAGCTATCGGATCCAGCTGAAGTTCAGTTTCGTCGCCCACCCACAGACGAATGGACTGGCCGAAGTCACCAACGGGGCCATCCTTAACGGGCTAAAGAAAAGAGTACAAGGTGCGCGCGGGACTTGGGTGGATGAGCTCCCGAGCATCCTATGGGCATCCCGGACAACCCCAGAAGCACCACTGGCGAGTCGCTGTTCAGCTTGACCTTTGGGATCGAGGCGGTTCTCCCACCCGAGGTGGTCTACCTGACCTTTCGGGTAGAATTCTACGAAGATGTCACCTCAACCGACCGACTAAGAGAGAATCTTGATCTTTTCGAAGAATGGAGAGCCGCGGTGCATCTGCGAACCCTCGAATATAAGAATGCGGTAGCAATACTCTACAACCACCGAGTACGCCCTCAGGAGATTAGGGTGGGAGACTTGGTACTGCGGAAGGCCGAGGTCAGCGACCCTACCCGTTCCCGAGGCAAGCTCGTGGTAAACTAGGAAGGACCATACCGAGTTGAGACTTCACCCCGGGAAGGCACCTTCACCCTGACTACTATGGAAGGGAAAAGGATATCGAGGACTTGACACATTTCAAATTTATGAAAGTTCTATTTTAGTAAATCCCAAGCGTTTTCAATAAAAGAGAGCGCTTCACATTGATCTAAGGCAAGTACAACTGTTGTTCGGGGTCCAATATACAAAAGAGGAAGAAAGGGGAACCCCCGACAGACCAAAAAAAAAAAGAACAACCAACTCATTCTTCGGGCGGCGGTAGGGAATCGTCGAAAGGCTGCTCGTCGACCATCGTGACGTCGGCATCCTCGGGAAGGGTGACGAAAGGGTCCAACTCGATCTCTACCCCCGGATGCCGAGCCTGGAGTCGGGCCAGAGCCAGCTGATACCCGTACTCCATCGATACTCGCCCCATCCGCACGAGACCCATTTCGAACCCGGGTGACTCCTTGTATTCTTCGATCACCCTCTTCGGTAGGTCCTCCCGGAGAGCCTCTTTGGACCGAGCCAAATCCAGCAACTCGATCTCCATTTGGCATACTTGGGCCCTTGCACTTCAGAGTTGGCCCTTGGAGTCGCCCAGTTGTATGCGGAGATCGACAAGCTGCCTTTCTAGGTTAGCCGATCCCGATCGAGCCTTCTCCATATCCGCCTCCACCGACGCTTGGTGGTCATTTGCTTTGTCGAGCTCGACCCGAAGATGCTCGGCTATGGATTGAGCCTCGGCGGCTCGGACCTCGGCCGCAACCATCGCATCTGGATTTCCGCCCTCCTTCAGGTCTTGAAGTTCTTGGCGCAGAAGGGTCATCTTCCCGTCCAGGGAAGTGATCACCTGACCTGCGTCATGCACTCGGTCGAACAAGGCCGTCTGATAGTGTTGGTTCTGGAAACCGAACGGGCCGGTCAGTAAAAAAAATAAAGAGAAAAAAAGGGGAAAACACGAGAATAGCCTGAGAAGACACTTACCAACACCATAGCTTTGGCTACCCCGTCCATCAACACCTCGGATGGAAGAGTGTACAAATCTGACGCCAATCGCAGGAGCAACACGCCTCAGATGTATGTTGCTGAAGCCTCCGCGCTCTGCTAGACCGACGTTCCATGCGTCAGTGGTCTGAGGTCGGGGTCGAGGGGAGCATCAGAACCTTGTTCGGGAAGATTGCACATCCAGATGGAGTGATAGTCATGGCCATCAACCCCGACACGGGCGCTGCACAGTTCCCTCACCGACTTGGGCTTTTGCCTTGGGGCAGGAGGCTCGACCGAGGTGTCGGCGGACCCTTTTCCCCTTGTGGCTCTGTCGGCCTTGTGAGGGAATTTGTGTCGGTCCTTCTTCTTGTGGCCGACAGAATCCCCCCCCCCCCCCTCGCCATTTCCGAGAAGCCTCTGGCGCACCCCTGGCCTCCTCGATGGGAATCTCCTGCACGTCGGAGGTAGACCCGGACTCGGCGAGTGGGATCGACGGAGGCGGCGGTGCTGGAGCCGGAATCGAGGGCGAAGTTCCAGGGCACCCCCCGCCCCGGCCCGGGGATTCCCGCGCATCAAGCTAATGCTCACCATTTCTGCAGAACCAACCATGAGTCGGGAAATCAGATAGCGAAGTTTAAACAGAAGGACAAAGCATACCGCGAGAAGCTGGACTGAGGCTCGCCTTGACCAGCCACTCCTCGGTCAAGTTTCTAATGGCCCAAGACGCGGATAGGATGCCTTTCAGTTGCTCGACCACGTTCGTCTCCTCATCAGAAAGGTTTGGGGGAACGTTGCTAATAGGATGGGCCGACCACTCGATACCAAAATCTCATCCCTGACGCCTACTTACAAACAAAAACTGCACCTTCCAACCTTTGTTGTTGGAAGGGGCACCCCCGACCCTGAACCTCGACCGAGCAGTTAGATAGTAACCCCCTTGACCCCTACACAAACGAAAGCAAGATAGGAACAAGTCCCGACTCAGGATTATTCTCGATCCCTTACATTCCCCGAGGAAGGTTATGATGTAACGCCAAGAGTTTGACGCGATCTGACCGGGCGACACCCACCACCAATTGAGACACTCCCCGATGACAGGGTGAAGAGGGAACCTCAGCCCTGCCTCCAAGGGGTTGATAGAGATACCGAACCCCCCGGGACAAGGGTTGTACGGTCGCTACCCCGACCTAGGCGCATGAAGGACATACTCGTTCGGAATGCTAAAACGCTTCTGAACTGACCCTAAGGACTTTAGACAGATGGTTGAGTTGAAGTAATGGTGCGACTTCATAGCCTCCAAGGCTTGAAGGGCCTTAGCATCCGCCCCGATCATCACGCCCGAGGATGAGCTCTCAGGAACCAACTGATTCCCCAATGAATCATTGGACCTACATCTTTCCTCTCGGGGAGGAGGAACGAGAAAGGAAAGAGAAGAAAAGAAGCTGGAAACTTAGAAGGAATGAGTGGACACCATTCCGACCTGATCAATAAGGAAGCAGAAGGGGACAGAGCGACCGAGAGGTGTGAGGTCCGAAGGCTCAACGAAAGAAGGGAAAGAATGAGAAGTGATCATTCGCCACTGTCGACGAGAGGTTTATATGGACAACATCGTTTCAACTTCCCGAGTAGGTGGTGGAACCACCTAGGAAATATGCGAGCCGCCCCTTCAACGGTACGTAGATAAGAGTAAACACCGTCACGTTAGCCCGTCCCTCCTCGCATTACCCCTCGTTATCTCACATCGCGTGCACGGGCAGCGCCCGCCATAATTGAATGGCATTTAGACGCCAATCCACCAGTTCTTTGCCCGAGTCGCATGTCTCGGCCAGTCCGTCAATTCTTTGCCCGAGTCGTGTGTCTCGGCCAGTCCATCCTTTGCCCGAGTCGCATGTCTCGGCCAGTCCGTCAGTTCTTTGCCCGAGTCGCGTGTCTCGACCAGTCCACCAATTCTTTGCCCGATCGTGTATCTCGGCCAGTCTGCAGTTCTTTGCCCGAGTCGCGTCTCTCGGCCAGTTTGCCAGCCTTTTACTCACGTATCTCGATCGATCCTTCGCCCGAACAGTGTGCCTCACCCACCTCAATCCTCCCTATGGACCAGAGGCGATTAGAGCTCGGGGTCATCCCCTCGATTCACGAAGTGCCTCGGCGAGACCCCTCTCGGGGGGGGGGGGGGGGGGGGGGGGGGGGGGGGGGGGGGAAGAATGATAGGATACCCAATGGGCTGGTCCGACTCATCCAAGCCCACGTTAGATGGGCAGCCACGACAGCACTTCGGAGGAAGCCACGTCAGCCCGAGGGACCAGGTCGGTAGCCAATCTGTTATCCGAGGTGGAGGACCGGGTACGACACTGCCTCGCCCCATGCCCATTAATGTAGCATGGCGCGCCATGCTGCTGCAGCCACACATCCTCCGTACTTCTCAGCCACATCCCGAGGGACGACAAATATAAGGCTGGATGTACGGACGAGCTCCCCTCTCACAGGTATAAAACACCCGTTTCAACAACAGGTAAAAGGGGGAAAAAAAACTATATCTCTCTCTCACTCTCCAGAACTCTTAGCTTCATCCTCTCGGAAGGGCAATTCTTGATTCTCCCTAACTTGGGCATTGGAGGGGCCTCACTGGGTTATCCCTCCCATTCTCGAAGAGGCATGTGTGCAGGATTGTCATCCCGAGACGACCCGAGGGACAAACCGATCGACGCCCTGGACGTGGACCACGGAGGAAGAGCCAACCCACATAGGCCTCAATCCCCACCGACGTTGGTGAACTTACGCACTCGGACGAGAACAGATCGAGTCTACATTACTCCTAAAAGTTATGTAACATGTATAAATAAAAAATAAGATAAACTAATATGATTGATATGTAATGTCCTTTTTTTTTTAAATTAACAATAATGTTTGATATGATTGATATATCCGAAACAACTATCATTCGGTCCCCTATGATCCACCGACCTAAAACCTAATCGCGCCCTCTGAAGCCCCCTCATCACGCGCCGTTTCCAAACTCCATTTGGGGAAGAGAACGCACTTGCGCCGCCCGGAGATGGCTCTTGCTCTAAACCACCCGCTATCGCTGCCGGCGTCTCGCTTCCATCGCGTTAAGGTCATTCCATCTCTCTTGATCCTCAGCATCTCTCGCCGATTTCTTGAGCGTTTGGGTGTGCGACCCTACAGGTTTGTGGAACCCACGCAGCTACTTGGCATCGGGTTCGAGTTTCCGCCACCATCTCTCCAGAGATCGTTACGGCACCGAGCTATATCCCCGCGGCTCCGATTTTTCTTCCCGAGGGACTGTGGACGGAGGTCATTTCCTTTTTCTTGCCCTAATATTTTTTATAGCTGAGCTTCGATGCCTGTAATGCGATTATCGTCTGCTGTGACCTGTATTGACTGTCGTCGACAAATCCCGTTTCGGACATATAAAGTTTTATGCTGCGTGTGCTATATAAAAAGCAGATTATCTCTGAGCACCTGACATGAATAAAAGAAGATATCTTTTATTACGGATATGATGCTAAAGACAAGTATAGTGGTAAAATCTCTCTTGACCATGGTCACTATGGATAATAGAGTTGATTATTATTACAAGGACAACAATAACAGTAAAGCTGCAAGTCTCATCAATTTGGAATTGACTACATGGATCTTTTGTCGCCATTATGATTTCTATTATAAGTAAACTAGACAGAAGATTTCTATTACAATTAAACCAGAGGAGAGTTATTCAAAATTCTGAGGATCGGGTTTTGGATAAATCATAGGATATAGATTTTTGAACTTATGAATCAGCAGATTGCTAAATTAAGTTATAGTTTCCTTTTAACATTTTTATTTAAATGCTAGTAATTTGTGAGGATATATCTCAATTCGGAATTAATATGATCAGATGGACATTGATTGGGATTGGTCTCAGAGTATCTGGAATAGGCATGACCAAATGGATTGTTGGATGAAGCTGATCTCAGTTGATCTCCATGAACTGTTATTGAGGGTTTTGAGATTGGACTTACGCAGATTCTACGGTGAATCTGCCATGTAGATAATGAGGCCATGATATGAAAGAGAAAAAGGGCTCACGATAGAATGGTGTAACTGAGCCTTTCAACGTGTGACTTAGGGCACATAGCTTGAGAAAACACACGAAAAAGGCTGATGCATCTGCATCAATCTCCAAAATTCCAACACTCTGTTGATGCAGATTGAATTAGAGGACCTGCTAGTCTAGTAGGTTGGTGGCTATAGTCGAAGAAAAGGAAAAGTTGAAAAGAAAGGAATTGAAGGGGAGGGATATAGGGGAGATTTAAAGGAGAAGATATGATATAGATATTTAATGGGTTGTCTTGCAATCCTGATACCTTTTTCATGTAGAATAGGATGGCTCTTCTGAAGGAAATGACCAGCCCAATAACAAGAATAACTTTTTATCATCCCTTTCTACCTCGACTATCCAATCGATCTCAAAGCATCTGTATGACAGGATGAACACCAATTGATATTAATAAAAATCAACTATGGTAACAGCATGGTAAAATGCTCATTTGGAAAATAAAAAACCAAATATATCAGCCATTAAATCAAGGATTGCACCGAGTGATAAGGTCCTGTACTGGGCAGTACGTGCCACTCCACCAGCTGACCGGTACGTGGACCACCCGCTACCGGGTGGTACTACCGAAATCGGTCATCGGCGGTCGATTGAGGGAGAAAGAAGAAGAGGGAGAAACCTTTTTCGTCACGCGCTGCTCTTCCCCAATTCCCCCGCGCGATCCGTCACCCGCGGGCGCTTCCTTCTCCCCGCGCTTTTCATCTCCCCGCGCGGGGAGAAGGAACGAAGCAACATCCCCTTTTATTTTTAAATTTATAATTATATTATATTATTATATACCGAGTTGTATGCACTCGGTATAGGGTACTGTACCAGACCGAGATAAACTTGGTATGCCTGTACGGACCGGTATGGAAAACCTTACATTAAATGAAATACAGAACTCCATGATCCAAAACCTTCTTTCAAGATGGTGGTTGCTCCCCCCCCTGAACTTTTTGTTAGTGCAGCTTTCTCCAAAATTTTCCAGAGTTTCTTACTCGTCTCTCCTGTATGCTGTAATTATATCTTTAGTTGTAGTTGTTAATAGTCTGCACCTAGAAGGTCGATGTTTCTCTATGTATAAGTTGAGCTCAACAAATAAAGTTCATGGTACTTAGATGCTGCTTGCTGGTTAACATCAGCATCACATATACCTTCTTCTACTTTTAAGCATCGATTTTTAGAGATAGTAGTATGTGAAAATAAAAAGCTATATTTTAGATACATATCATAAGATTTCTTACTGTCACTGTCACTATCTCATAGATACCAGGTGGTGTTACAGCACCAAAAGGGTTTAAAGCTGCAGGCATATATGGTGGGCTGAGGGCAAAAGGAGATAAACCTGATTTATCTTTGGTGACATGCGAAGTTGATGCAGTGGCTGCTGGTTAGTTTACTTATTCCATAATAGGATAGGTACTTACATTAAAATTTATTAGACTGAAGTTAACCAGTAAATATTATTTAGTAAAAGGAATTCACTGTTATTATGATTCCCAGCCATGCTATATTTTTGATGTCACTATTCCTAGGTGCTTTAGTGTACTCTTAAAGATTCAACATATCTAAAAGAAAATGTACTCTTACCAATGATAGAATGATGAAAACCATTTTTTTTTCTATCTCCAGGAGCTTTTACTACAAACATTGTTGCAGCAGCGCCAGTTGTCTATTGCAGAAATGTCCTGGACACCTCAACTACGGTCTGTAATTCCTTTCTCATTATAATACTTTTCTCTTTAAATGAAGGTTCAATAGCTTTGTTGAGTTTGTCAAACAAGTCCTTACATGGAGTCATTTGAGCATACAGCTTTATTTTATGTTTAGGCACGTGCTGTATTAATTAATGCTGGTCAAGCAAATGCTGCTACAGTAAGTGCATTTATCAGCTTTGTCGAAATATGCATTTTTCAGTAAATATGATTGTTGGTTAATCAGATGAAATTTGTCATGCTAACTGATTCTTTGTACATTATAGGGAGATGCAGGCTACCAGGACACCATAGAATGCGCAAATGCTCTTGCTGAGGTTATCTCTGCTTTTTGGACTTTTGGCTTTTGGTCCAAAATGTTTATACATGGCTTTGATTTTCTTACTCTGTTATTCCAGCTCCTTCACATGAGGTCAGAGGATGTCTTGCTTCAGTCCACGGGTGTTATTGGTCAGCGGATAAAGAAGGTAAAACATAACCTGCAGTTTGATACCTAGATCATGTTGTAAATACTAGCGGAGACATATTTCCTTCTTTTACAGTCATCTGACAATCTTCTTCTGCAAAACTTTCTTCCTTCTGGTTCATACTTGGTTATGTTTGTGCAGGAAGCTCTTGTTAATTCGCTTCCAAGACTTGTTGCTTCATTATCATCAACTGTTGAGGGGTACTTGTGGTTATAAATTTTGCATTAGATTGAATAACATACTTCTAAATATGGCACTTGTTTAGCAACCACTATATTCTTATATTTCCTCTTTATAATGAATTCTCTTTTCTCATTCGAAAGATACGTGTTCCCATATCAGATGCATGGATGTTTGATTTAGTACAAGCCTGTAAATAGTAAGATGAAGATAAGTTCTTATATCAATGATTTTGTGTCAATGGACAGCCTAACCATGATGAAGTTTGTCGATATTGTTCTAGCTACATGGTATTGATGTGTCAACTTAGATGACCAAAAACCACGAACATCCTTCCTCATGCTTAGTAAAAGTAGACTCCTCAATGCAAGTATGAATAATTTTTTTCCTAAGAAATTTCAAATAAAGTTTAATTTCTAATTTCTTTGAAAGTTCTTACAATGTTTTATCCGTCAAAGCAGCCTGGGTGTACTGAAAACTGTGGTTTAAAAGTGGCATGTTAAATGCACTAGATATTGATCAATTGCTTTGAAAAGTGGGATATACAAGTTTTTATTTTGTTGAATCTCAAGTTTTCTTTTAAATGATTATCATAGGACGTATGAACTATAGACATGCTTATAAAGGATAAGCAGATATTTAGATCTTAATTCTAAAAGATTATGACAATGGTTTAAACAAGCATGTAAGAAATCAATCTTGCAAGTGGAATGAGTTGGTTTTACTACATGATAAGTTATTTAGATCTTTGTCTATTTCTGTTATAAGAAATTTATGTTTCTTGTTAGTATTGCTCTATCATTTCTCTGTTTTTGCAGGGCTGACTCTGCAGCTGTTGCCATTACTACAACTGACCTTGTAAGCAAGAGTGTAGCTGTTGAAACAAAGGTTGGAAGTTTTGATTGCTTCAGTTATTAGATTTTGTCTTTCTATAAAGTAGTTCCATGATTTGATTTACTTAGTTTCAGTTTGATAAATGTGTTGGTAATTAGCAATTTGCTTTTCTGGATGCATAAGGTTGGAGGAGTTCCTATAAGAGTTGGTGGAATGGCGAAAGGTTCAGGAATGATTAACCCAAACATGGCCACAATGCTCGGCGTATGTAATTTCTCCTCACTAGTATACATGTAGACACACTGCAATCAGATCATAGAAATGCGTTCATTTCTTGTTGCTTACTTTGTGATATTTTAGGTTATAACAACTGATGCTTTGGTTACTAGTGGTATTTGGAGAGACATGGTGCGCACATCCGTTAATAGAAGTTTTAACCAAATCACTGTAAGTGATTAGGTTACTATTTTCTTGTTACTTATCAACTTTAAGAGAAATCTTTGGGGGCTAGCATCCTTGCATGATTCTGTTATTTGAATCTATGTGCAACAAATTGTTTCTCATGTAACTAATGATTAACTGTAAGTACAATATCTTGGTAATGTCTGGTAACTGTTCCGTTTGATGCAATTATTCTCTAGATCTTGAACTGAAGTCATGTTGGAATGAGTAATTTGCAATTTTTCACTTACCTTTTCCTTGTTATCTCGGCATCTCGTAGAGATGCTGTGTGTATTGAACTTTCTTTATAGCCTAAATCATTTCACATTCAATATTTCAAGGTCGATGGAGATACAAGTACAAATGATTGTGTTCTTGCTTTGGCGAGTGGTTTATCCAGGTCAAATTGTATTTCCTCTCTTGATAGCAATGAGGCTCTTCAACTTCAAGCGTGTCTGGATGCTGTATGTAATTTTCTAATGGCCTGGCTTTTAATCTTTTATTTTTATCAGACATGTAGACTCTACTTTGTGTTTGTATTTCTTATAGATAGGGGATTACCACCAAACTACTAACATTCAGTTTTGTTTAAATATGCAGCACAACTATCTGGCTATGTTGATTAATATATTTTTATATGATACAGATTTTTGGATTACAGAACATAGGACATGCCATTTTTCCTATTTACCTTGTTCTTTTCTGAAAATTTCATTAAGATAACGTGTTTTGTGGAATTATGTTGTAGTTCTTTGTATATGTAGAATACTCTGTGGTCACAATGTAACTACTATCTCATGAAAGCTTGAGAATCCCAAAAGCAGTGCTATGCATGACACTTCTGCCAGCGATTTAAATAGGTGCTCGGGCGCTCGCCTAAGCGCCCGGGCGAGGCGAGGCGAGGCCTGAGCGCCTCGCTCAACCCCAGGCAGGCGTGCTCCAAAGAAGTGCTGCCTGGGCGCTCGCCCGAGCCCAGGTGTCGAGCGCTTCGGGCGAGCGCCTAGGTTAATCCAGGCGACCGAACCAGGCTTTTAGCTCTGGTTCTGGTTCGGTCGTTCGCGTTAGTTGGTTTAATCGAACCAACTAACGCAACTATATATCTTTCATTACTCAACCCTAATCCTCATCTCGATTCGGGATTACATCGCTGCATCTCGCCGCTGCCGCTGTGCCACCGTCGCTGCTCTTGCCCGAGAGCCTAGTTCGGTCGCCTGGATTACATCGCCGACACCATCGCTGCTGTCGTTCCTCTTCGCCGCCATCACTGCAGTCGCTGTTGCTCGCTTATTGCTGCAGTCGCTATTGCTCGCCGCCGTCACTGCTGCAGCTTGCCGCCGTTCACTGCTGCCGCTTGCCGCCGTCGCTGTCACTGCCGCTCCTCTCGCCTTCGGTTAGGTCAGCTCGTCATCTCGTTTCTACTATTAACAGTATATTAACACTTAACACTACAGTATATTGTTAAGTTAACTAATTATTAACAGTATACTATACTGTTAATAATATAATAGTATATTAACAATATACTGTATAATGTATATTAAATATTAACAGTATACTTGTTAATGGATTATTAACAGTGTACTTGTTAATGGATTATTAACAATATACTATTAATTTATTATTAACAGTATACTATTAAATAGTATACTAATAACAATATTTTTTATTTATTAGATTAATAATATATTATATCAATTTTAAATTTTAATAATACTAATCCTTATTTGAAATTATTGTTAGATTAAATAGTATATATTTTTATATTTTGGCGCCTAAGCGAAGCGCTTGGCGCCTCGGGCATTTTGGGACCCTGGCGCCTTTTGACGCCTAGCGTTTTTTTAATCACTGACTTCTGCTATATCTCTAGCTGAAATAAATTTGTTTTTCATTGACTTCACATAGATCTTGTGTTACTATGTGTAATAGCTTTAACCAATTTCATTATTAATGATTATATTGCACAGTTTGCTGAAAGTTCAATGAGGTGGAAGTTTGTGACTAGAATTATAGAAGCTATAATGCACCAAGTCTTTTGGTTGACAACATTGATCTTCTTCTACCATCAAATAAGCCCCACCAACCAACAACCTGAGAAGACGTACTCTAGTCACAGAGTGCTAGAGTTTCATGGAATGTCTATTTTTATGGAATCGTTTTTTATCTTAGTAATTAAATAGGACTGGAACAATACCACTTTTGCAGTATAACATTGTTAAGATGGTAAGGATATGTTATAATTGAAAATAACTTACTGTGTAACAAGTGGAGAAAATTACTAACTTGATTTGTGGTTGTACTTTTGGTAACCTACTGTTATCCAATGATCTAAATCTCAATGGTTTTGATAATCAGTCTGATCGATATAGTGCCTAACTACCTAGATATTAAATGGTATATTGACCTGTACTATCCAGTATTCAAAGAAAAAAATACTGCCAGTACAGGTCGATGACTGGATGATAGATACTGATAGTTATTTTCTTATGGATTTTTCTTCTAGTCATATCAGGTGTCACAGGTAGGTAAACTGACTAGCATACCGGTACCATATCAGTTCAATATGTTGTCGAAACTGATATTGGACTTGAATTCTAAAACAATATGTATTCATTTTGGATCCTGTTATGTTTTCATCTTTCATTTGTGTTATTGCATTACATTTATTCATCTGGTATTGAGAGTTGTTATTTGATTTATCCTGTATAGCTGTTATAGAAAATGGGCACTGAATTGATGATTCTTTTAACAACCTCATTTGAACTTAAAAAAAAAATGAAATAGTATCTAACTGTGGACGTAATGATATAAGATCAGTACAATTCTTAAGCTTCTTCAGTGTTCAGTGTTCTTACAGCAACTTCTTTTGGGCTGTATGAGATACCCAAAAGACGGATCTGCTGATTGTACTTTTAACTCAATATGAGGAGACAAACTTGTTGTGTTTCATATGCAGCAAATTTGTTGGGAATAATGAAGAAATTTGAAAGATTTTAAAATTCACAGTTTTCTTATTATTGTTTCACATAAATATGTTGCTGTTCGAACAATATATTAAACCCAGATTCTCTGCTTATGGTACATGGAATGACCACTACATTATACCTTTTATTTATGGATGCTGATGATTTAAATTGGTTGTATGAAATATAGGAATCTACTAGTGTAGTTATGAATTGTGAATTCCTGTTTCATTCCAGGTCATGCAAGGTCTTGCAAAATCCATAGCATGGGATGGGGAGGGCGCAACATGCTTGATTGAGGTTGATGCAAAATTTTCTTTGCTTCCTTTGTCATGAATGAATAGTATTTTATGCATGAGATCCTAAACACAGCCTGAGCAGATGAAATAAGGTTTCAACTTACTGTATAACCAACTGAAGTTCAGCTAGTTAAAGTTTTAGCGTATGCTGTTATTTAAATTTGATGGATTTTATTTTATAATGTCAACTTTCTTTCTATGACATTTTCAGTATAAAGGATGAAATAGTCGATACCTATGAATTGTCTTTCATGATTTTAGGTTACTGTTACTGGTGCGGGTGAAGAGGCAGAAGCAGCAAAGATAGCCCACTCCGTGGCATCTTCTTCACTTGTCAAAGTATGGTAGTCTTTTTTGTCAAATTATTTGATGTCGAGCACCTTGTTGATAGAGCACGAGAAAAAACAATTCTACATTGTTACATCAATTTCTACTGGTTATTCTGCTACTATTTTAACTTGCCACAACAATTAACTCAGATTTAGTGATGCCTGCAGGCTGCTATATATGGAAGAGATCCAAACTGGGGACGTATTGCATGTGCTGTTGGTTATGCAGGCATTCGTTTCAATCCTAGTGAACTTCACATATCACTTGGAGATATTCCACTCATGAGAGATGGTCAGCCACTGCCATTTGACAGGTCAAGAGGCGTCTTCCGTCTCTATTGCATAACAGATTTACTGCAATCATAATTATATCTCTCTGATAACACTACTTTTTTCCAGAGCAAAATAGCATTTATAGCCCAGCCAGTGTAGGAGTTTTTACAAAATGATGCTTAGAGAAATCCTGTATCCATCCATAAGCGTTTACCGTGATCATGATCAAGGTTTGACTTACCGGTCCGTACCAGCGTACCGAGTTCATCTCGGTACAAGTACGGTACTGGTACCGGGTGGTACGCACAGTGTATACCATCTTATATATTAAAATATATTATAATATTATATAATATAATATTAAATAATAAAAATAATAAAAAAAGAGAAAAAGGGGTGACGTCACCGAGGCGACGTCGCCTAAATCTTTCTCCCCGCGCTGGAGAAAGAGCGCTCGCGACCCGCGGGCAGCGACGTGCGCGAGTGGCGACGGCGCACGGGCGAGGACCGCGCGCGGGTGATAGGTCTTTTTTCTCTTTTTTTTTTTTCGTTTTCCTCTTCTTCTTCTTCCTCCCTTTTTCTCGCTCAATCGACCGCCGACGATCAATTTCTCCCTCAATCGATCGTCGGCGGTCGATTTCTCCCTTCAATCGACCGCCGACGATCGATTTTTGGTGGAACCGCTTGGTAGCGGGCGGTCTGCGTACCGGCAACCTGGCGAACCGGTATGTACCACCCATACCGGGCGGTAAATATCAAAATTGCAAACCTTGATCATGATTATATTGGCATTTGTTCACCCATTGCTTGTAATTTCTAGCTCGATGTTATCATCGGCCTGCTTTTTACTAAATGTCTCCAAATATAATGCTTAGCTGTCTATAGCATTTGTAAGGCATACAGTATAGTTAGTACATACAGAACATATATATACATCCAGTTGAGGTGGCTTTTACCGTTTATTCAACATACCATCTGGGAAAGAAACATTTTATTTTTCGTTTTTGTACGTATAATATTGTAACTCTTGGATTCATACTTATTATTAAATGTTACAGGGCTATGGCTAGCAAGTATCTAAGGCTGGCTGGCGAATCCCACGGAACTGTTAAAATTCATGTATCTGTCGGTAAGTTGTAGGTAACAAACACAGAACAATTTAAGCTGCAACTTTTCTTTTGTTCATTGAAGTATTCGGTTCATTGTACAGCACATGCACTTGTATACTGTATAATGTTAACCATCGGCTTAGAATCTAGTTTGTTACCTCTATCTGAAAGAAAGAAAGAAAAAGTTGATACTCTTGATTTGTGTTAAATGCGATTTCTGTACTTAATAATACATCTTAGTCAGTACAATTACCCCGTGTCATGCGAAGAACATGCCCTTCTATTCCTGTTCCTTTTTGTGTAAACGATTGACACCTTTGTTCATGCTTTTTATAACAGGGAATGGCCAGGGATGCGGAAAAGCTTGGGGTTGTGATCTCAGTTACGACTATGTCAAGATAAATGCCGAGTACACGACCTGAAACGTTAGATATTGTATGTTTCTGCTTCATGGTCACTGGTCTTTTCACTAACAGCTGAGGTGCTACGGAAGGAAAAGCAGAACATATCACCATTAGGCGAACTGCTCTTTTCACTAATAGCTGAGGTGCTACGGAAGGAACAGCTGAACATATTATCACCCATTAGGCTCCAGCTTCATGAAATGATTTATAGCGCTTTACATCTGTATCTGTCATATGTGTTATGGCGAACTGCAAACATAATGAAATGTGTTATGGCGCTTTACATCTGTGTCTGTCATAGTTGTTATGGCGAACTGCAAACATAATGAAATGTGTTGTGGAGCTTTACATCTGTATCTGTCATATGTTACATTAGTAATCTCATTGAGGCCCTTCTGCCATACATTCAACAGTTGTATCTCTGGTCCATCACCTTTGGTAGAACATCATTGTCTCTGCTATTTTATGTGGTTCTTTGATGATAGGAGAAAAGTTTCATATGCTATTAATAAAGCAGCCAGTGCTGACAATCACATTAAACAGCAACTATAGCAACATTGACTACCCACTTCGACATACCCCTGATTGGCTATCCCGCCCAAGTCATGTGTAATATTTGTCATTTGCATGTATATACTCGAATTTTGTATAAAAATAAGATCCTTCACAACATAAAAATTTCCTTTGTATGTATCTACTCGAGAAAATAGTGCAAAATTTTCAGAATTTAAAAATCTTCCTGCATATATAATTTCACTTTGCAAAGGAGAGAACACACGAAGACCAATTGCTGCAGTTACTCAACAAAGCATAAATGCCGCTGCAATCATAGTTCAGAGATCAAACGGAGAGATTCTATGCAAATAGCAAATATCACACATCTCTTTTGTGATAAAAAGAATATGATCTAAATAACGTAAACAACCATGGTACAGAAATGTAACCAGAAATTCTATGCAAATAGCAAATATCACACATCTCTTTTGTGATAAAAAGAATATGATCTAAATAACGTAAACAACCATGGTACAGAAATGTAACCAGAAATTCTATGCAAATAGCAAATATCACACATCTCTTTTGTGATAAAAAGAATATGATCTAAATAACGTAAACAACCATGGTACAGAAATGTAACCAGAAATGCAGACTGCCCATGTTATTCTAAATCTCAATGTTCTAAAATTGATCTGCAGTCCTATTTGATGTCGTTACCACAAGCAGGACAATTTTATAAGCTTTGTCCGTAAACAGTTGAGCTTAAGATGAGTGGACTTCATCCTGTAGAAATGATCCCACTTTTGAACCCTGGGAGTACATGTCTCTCCAAGCATTTGGCAGGTATGACTCCACCTACATGGATTATATTTTGGAAAAAACAACACCAAGTTATAGATAAAAAGTATTTTTATTAGACATAACATACCAATCCTATAATATGAACGAGATTAAGTAGGTAGCAAGCTGAAGATAAAAAGAAATTATGACAAAAATGATGATACTTGCATGGAGTGCTGTATTGCTTTCTGAGCTGAAGATGCAGGCAGGTAGTCATTTACAGCAAATTCCCTCTTTACTCTTTTCCTTCTCTGATTTTCCATGTTCAAGGAGAACCAAATTTGATAAGGGAAAACCTCAGCATCTTAATGGAGAAAATACATGGATTTACACTTCTGGGAAGAGTTTCAGATGAACTGGACATCATTACACATTTTCGTGAGAGAAACCATCAGTAGTTTCTCTATGAGATCAATGCCTCCCTCCTGCTTTGCATAACATACACCAAAACCAAAGGAGATTAGAACACATACTAAGACAATGAGTGGGTGAAAATATATCTTAATTGTTTGTGCTGTATAAGCAAAAGCAAAAAAGAGAAGTATACTCTAGCGCAATTTACCAACCTATATTAATGATCTAAGTAAAACACTTATTTGCAAATGTAAGGCATTAAATATTTTCAAGTTAAGATTCATTTTAACCTCTTTAGTTTTGATCATTGACCACTTAAGTCATTATGGTTTATTCGTGTCTAAAATAACCCTTATATTTTTAGAAATATAACATTTAACCACCTCCCATCAAGTCCGAGTTAACAAATATTAAAGTCTGTTTACATGACATGTTAAATCATAATAAACTATTAATATAATAACACTTATAATTGAAGTTAAAAAAATATATTTTAGTCCCTATGATTCCGACCATGGACCATTTAAGCCCTTATGGTTTCACTCGTATCTAAAATAACTACTACATAAAAAACATAATATATTAACCCTTCCCGTCAAGTCTTAGTTAAGAGACATTAGAGTTTACTTATGTAGCATATTGATTCATAATAAATCATCAATAATTAACATATAAAATTTAAATTAAAAAAATTAAGACCATCATCAATGGTTGGACGAGGTGTCATCGTGGAAGTGACCACAAGTAGTAATTACCTAGCCACTGTTGTTTAGTAAAAGGTCATACGCATACAGCCTCTCCCACACTAACGACGAGTTCAAGAGCTTCTAGTCCTACATCAAGTGGATATGCATCGACCAATTTGACGCTTGATATGCAAGGTCTCTTGGTCCCTCTTCCTCCTCTTGGGCGTCTTAGCCCCCACCACCACCCACTTCATCCTCTCCTATGCCCCCTACTCATCACGCCTATGACATGGTGATCCAACTCTCCCTCACCTCTGCCTCCTATGTCTCTCTCTCGCTTTCATCCATCTCTCCCTCTTCCTCGACAAAATAAATATTTTTTTTAACTTAAATTACATATATTCTTGTATCAATGGTTTATTATAAGTTAACATACCACGCAAGTATACTCTAATATCTATTAACTCAGACTTGACAGAAAAAACTTATATGCTATGTTTTTAAAAATGTAAGGGTTCTTTTAAACACGAGCAAAATCATAGATAAGTGATCAATATGGCCAAAACCATAAAAGCTATAATGAACCTTTTTTTTAAAATTAAATTATACATGTCATTAAAGTTAATAATTTATTATAAGTCAACATTACACATAATAACTCTCTAACGTTTGATAATTTAAATTTAATAAAAGAGGGTTATATATTATATTTTTAAATATATACGAGTTATTTTAGACAAGAGTAAAACATATAGGCTTAAGTGGTTCATGACCAAAATCACATGGACTAAAATGAACCTTAACCCAATATTTTCTCTATATCCTACACCAGAGAGTCTTATGCACTAGGCTATCCTTTTCTAAAATATGAGAATGATTAATGAATTGTGCATGACAAGCATTTAAAAATGTAGAGTATAGGCTGGATCTAAGTTGGAGATTCAATTGGCCATATTTATTTGTTTTATGGATTACATTTTATGAAATATCTTATTATGTTTTATGACTATTTGTTAGTGAAGGATATAACACTTAACTAAACATTTGATCTTATTTAGATAATAAAATGGAAGATCTCTGATATCATTGTAATGATTGTAACGAGGATCATCAGCCCAGACAACAATTATCTTGTCATCTTTCTCCCATGGTTATGATATGATAAATTATATCAACACCTCTTCTACTAATGCCAAGTAATCAATATGCCTTAAATCATGAAATTAAATTGTCCAACATATTAATGCATAAACCAGACCTGATTGATCATAGGTATTAGACCAATGGCTTTAACTCAAAGAAAGCCTCCTAGGGTTACACGGTCCTGTCGATTCAGCATCAGTAATTACTATTTTAATAGACTCCTCTAAGTAATTGAACAACTATAAATGATAAAGAAACAAAAAAAAGGAAAATAACTTGTATTAGAAGAGCATTAAGGTTGCAACCTGAATTTTATCTGAATTCTATTTGAAGCTTAGGCACTAGCATTCGTGGTGAACCTCTATGCTATACATAAATGTAGATATGTATTATGACCATCAGAGCAAAGTACCACAAACCTCCATGATAATCAATACATCCAAAGGATCATTATCTTCACAAAGCGTACATGGAATGAAACCATAGTTATAAGGATACATATCATAATAGCACAACATATGGTTTACCTGTATATATAACATAAATACAAAGCTTATAACAGAAAGAACATATTAGGACCCTAGCTAAGTCGGATCCATCAATTCATGATTAAATTGAGTTGAGTCATATTAGTCTATCCAGTTGAAGTCAGTTATGAGTCAGGTGAGCCCAATCGAGTCAGGAGTTGGTTTTTATCTTCGGTAGGATGGAGTCAATTATTATTTTCAGTTATGAGTTTATCAAGTTAGTTTAGAGTCGAAGATTAGCATGATTCTTGGCAAAGCCTTATAAATAAGGCTGTAAACTCTTTCATGAAATGAAATGAGAAGTATTAATTTTAGCCAAAAGTCAAAACCCTAGGAGGCAGATCCCTTCGAAGTGATCTAGGAGGCCCGATCCCCTCGAAAGATCGTTTATCCCTTTTTTTCACCCTCTTCCCCCAGCATTCCTATTGTGATTACGCGGTCACTCCTCTCGTCATCGTCGTCGTCGTCGCCATCGTCGTCAACGTCTCATCTTCCAAAAAAAAAAAAAAGGAAAAAAGAAAGGGAGAAAGAAAAGAGAAGAAGAAGGGGCCCCCGCACCTTTCCCCTTCTTCCTCCACTGCTCCTGCCGTCGGCCAGCGCCGCCTCAGCCGCTGCCTCCCTTGCTCTCAGCCGCAACCACCGCTGGGCGCTTCTCACGCTGACGCCACAGCCTCCTCCCTCTCTCGCTGCCGTAGCCCTCGCCGGACTGCCACTACCCTCTTCCTTCCTCCTCTGCCGGTCGCAGCCCAACCCCTGCGACATCAGCTGAGCCCATTGTCCACGCCCCTACTGCTCGCAGCCATCGTCGGACCCCAGTCGCTGCCCTCATCTTCTTTCTCTCCTCATCTACCATCGGCCATACCCGTCCTCGGCCGCTTCTCCAGCCGCGCCCTCCTCACCTTCCTCCCTCGCTTCCTCGTCGGACCCTGCTGCCGCAGCCCTCGCCGGATCCCCGCTGCCTCCTTCTCTCCTTGCCCGCACCAGTTGCGCCCATCGCTCCCAACCGCGCGCTCCTCTGCCGCACCTCACGGTGCTACCTTCCTCCTCCGCAGCCCTTGCCGCAGCCCTCACCGGACCCCGCTGCCTTTACTTCCCTCTGCCGCAATCGCCTCTGTCACAGCAACCGCCCACCTCTGCCATCCTTAACCGTCGGCTGCTGTCTTCTTCCTCCCGCGCCCATCACCGACGCTGCCGCCGTCCTCCTACGCCTCCTTCCCACGGCATGCCGCCGCTGCCCTCTCCTCCAATCTCCTCTGCTTCCTGCGGCTTTTCCACCCACTGTTGCCACTGCCGTAATCTTCTTTTCCTCCTTTCCTGCCGCAGCGTCTGCACCTTGGTTCCTCTGCCGTTGCAGCTGCCGTAACCCACTCCTCGACCGTTGCCCTCGTTTCCTCCTCCAAAAAACTGTAGCCGCAGTCGCATCCTTCGCCGGCCACGGCCACTGCCTCCTCCTGTCGGCTGTCGCTGTCCTCACCACCGGCCACAATCGCATCTACCGCAGCCACTTCATCCTATTGCTGCCACTTAGCCAAAAAAAAAAAAAAAAACCTGAATATCATTGATCTACAATCGCAGCGTCTGCACCTTGGTTCCTCTGCCGTTGCAGCCGCCGTAACCCACTCCTCGACCGTTGCCCTCGTTTCCTCCTCCAAAAAACTGTAGCCGCAGTCGCATCCCTCGCCGGCCACGGCCACTGCCTCCTCCCGTCGGCTGTCGCTGTCCTCACCACCGGCCACAATCGCATCTACCGCAGCCACTTCATCCTATTGCTGCCACTTAGCCACAAAAAAAAAAAAACCTGAATATCATTTATCTACAATCCTACGCCATTACTACAGATGATGCACTTGATGAAAGATTTAAAACATGCGAGGCTCACATGAAAGATGGATTTCAAGAGCTCCTCCGCGAAATTAGAAGAATCCGATCAGAGAAACCCAACAAAACTTAACATGGTGAAAATTTCAAAGGGAGTCAATCTGAAGGAGAACTATCACGGAGGCTCTTCGTGGAGATAATTCAAGAGAGAGCTCCTGATTCGCTTCGGACCATCAGAGTACATGAAAGTAGCCGTATCATTTGCTAGTGTACATGAAAGAAAAATCATTATGGACACTCGCCGAAACAGAAGCTTCAATAGACAGGACTTCAAGGTGGTCAACATAGACAATCGCAAACGAGAGCAACTTTTGATGGTTAGACAATTAAGGAGGAAATAAAAACTAACAATGTGGAGCTCGAATACGAAGGTCGTGACAAATTTCTGACGATTGAACCAGCTAAGGAGGAATAAAAAATTGACAATATATAGTCAAATCTCGAAGGCTGTACTAAATTCGAAGACAATATTGCTAATGAGCGAATCCTAATTTGTGATAACAGGTGGTCAAAGGTAACACAACTACTTATTGATTTCTTTTTGATGCCCCATGAAGATTTCGAAGTGGTGATCTCCAAAAGAAGACATGATATTACCACTAGCCATCGGATGAAAAGGGTTCTGCAGAATACTATAATAACAACTGCACAAGAAGATCAAACCATTACTTACATCAAGTGAAGATCCTACTTAATGATCAAAGAGTCGTGATGCATGATAAATATTGAAGTGCTTCTGAAATTTGATATTGCTCAGCCTTGAGGGCAAAGCTGATTTGAAGTGGGCGGGTATGTTAAGACCCTAGTTAAATCAGGTCCATCTATTCATAATTAAATCGAGTTGAGTCATGTTAGTTTATCCAGTTGAAATCAGTTATGAGTTGGGTGAGCCCAATCGAGTCAGTTATGAGTTGGTTAGAGTTGGTTTTTATCTTCGGTAGGATGGAGTCAGTTATTATTTTTAGTTAGAAGTTTATCAAGTTAGTTAAGAGTCGAAGATTAACAGGATTCTTGGCAAAGCCCTATAAATAAGACTATAAACTCTTTCATAAAAATCAATCAATGAGAAGTATTAGTTTTAGCCAAAAGGCAAAACCCTAAAAGGTAGATCCCCTCAAAATGATCTAGGAGGCTCGATCCCCCTCGAAAAGATCATTTATCCTCCTTTTTCACCATCTTTTCCTACGGTAGAACCCTAGGATCCTACCGGAACAAAAGAATAGGATAAAAGTAAGACAAATACCTTTATCAACCACTTTTTTCCGGTCAAATTCACATTTAAATTTGCTTACCGTTACTATATCAGTTATGGCATTCTGTTTTAAGTACGAATACAAAGTATCCTTCTCATCCACATAAATATAAATTCGAAAGACGTCATTAAATGAATTGATCAATTAAGATATTATAAATTGTCAAAGAACCCAACAGTTGAATATGTTAGCTAGGTTATGCAGAATTATTTTAATGCCAAAACAAGCAAAATTGCCAAGCTACTGTTCTAGCACCACCCATTTATTAGTATCAAACCATGTGATAGGACAGCTCATTATTGCAAATATATGGTACTTAAACACTTGAATATTATTGGGACACCAGTCCAATTAAGAAAGGAATTTACAGAGAAAGAGATGAACATGCTACTACATGAAAATTTTTCTTAGGAGATTCAGTACCTATTTCATGATCATGCCAAGGATGTGCTGTAACAGACCTTGTAGGCATGGATGAAAGTATTCTTTCTTTGAGCAGTGGATCAGCAATTTGCATGTCAGAATCCTTTGTTGGTACTTCAGGAGGTGGAGCCATAATGAGAATCTGATAAACATACTATGAATTTTCAACATAGACAATGTTCATCATCACATCCTAAATGTAAAGTTTTTGGAACATTGAAGAATGTAGAATTTACTAGCCATGAGTGAAATGCAAAAAAATGTCTTAAAACGAAAACTTCCAAAAGAAATGTACTTTGAGACTTTTGCCACCCTAATTTAACCATGGCACATTGTTAAACATATCATAGAAGACAATAGTTATCAATCAACAAGCTTTTAATCAGCACAGAATTTGAGCCTCTTCTGCCCAGCCATTCATGTCCGAGGATTTGTTTTCAGGCTGCACGTTATGCACATTATTGAGAAATGGGACACAGATTGTGGCACTATGAACATTAAAAGCCATCAATAAGAATTATTATTACACAAAAAATAAAATAACTATTACTATTATTGTGACTGTCATTGCTCCCATCCGCATTAAATTAGGCCCAAAGGCATGAGTAGTTAGCATCACTCATGCACATGCAAAGGGCAGATATATGATATGTTCAGAACACACGATGTGGGTTAAAAATCTGTAAAGCCTATGCAAAATGCCATTGTTGTCAGCATAAAAACTTTAACGAAAATTACTAGGTTTCTTTCCATTGATATGATTTGGGAGATAGGGCTCTTTCAGAACAGATTGTGCAGATCAATGACTTTCAATGACAAAATAAGATCATGAAACAGCAACGCTATCACATCTCTAGCATCTTACAGCCAGTCATGAGATCCTAAGACAGTTAAACCTGATCTAACATTGTTTTGTGCATATGTGGGACAAACACACAGCACAACTGACTTGGAATAATGGAGAGTTCAGCATCTGAATCACCAACTCTATTCTGCAACAAAGTAACATATAATAATACTATAGCCTAGAAGAAAAATAAAGTTTGGTTATATTCTAGAAAACCGGAACACACGATGTGGGTTAAAAATCTGTAAAGCCTATGCAAAATGCCATTGTTGTCAGCATAAAAACTTTAACGAAAATTACTAGGTTTCTTTCCATTGATATGATTTGGGAGATAGGGCTCTTTCAGAACAGATTGTGCAGATCAATGACTTTCAATGACAAAATAAGATCATGAAACAGCAACGCTATCACATCTCTAGCATCTTACAGCCAGTCATGAGATCCTAAGACAGTTAAACCTGATCTAACATAGTTTTGTGCATATGTGGGACAAACACACAGCACAACTGACTTGGAATAATGGAGAGTTCAGCATCTGAATCACCAACTCTATTCTGCAACAAAGTAACATATAATAATACTATAGCCTAGAAGAAAAATAAAGTTTGGTTATATTCTAGAAAACCGGAACACACGATGTGGGTTAAAAATCTGTAAAGCCTATGCAAAATGCCATTGTTGTCAGCATAAAAACTTTAACGAAAATTACTAGGTTTCTTTCCATTGATATGATTTGGGAGATAGGGCTCTTTCAGAACAGATTGTGCAGATCAATGACTTTCAATGACAAAATAAGATCATGAAACAGCAACGCTATCACATCTCTAGCATCTTACAGCCAGTCATGAGATCCTAAGACAGTTAAACCTGATCTAACATTGTTTTGTGCATATGTGGGACAAACACACAGCACAACTGACTTGGAATAATGGAGAGTTCAGCATCTGAATCACCAACTCTATTCTGCAACAAAGTAACATATAATAATACTATAGCCTAGAAGAAAAATAAAGTTTGGTTATATTCTAGAAAACCGGAACACACGATGTGGGTTAAAAATCTGTAAAGCCTATGCAAAATGCCATTGTTGTCAGCATAAAAACTTTAACGAAAATTACTAGGTTTCTTTCCATTGATATGATTTGGGAGATAGGGCTCTTTCAGAACAGATTGTGCAGATCAATGACTTTCAATGACAAAATTAGATCATGAAACAGCAACGCTATCACATCTCTAGCATCTTACAGCCAGTCATGAGATCCTAAGACAGTTAAACCTGATCTAACATTGTTTTGTGCATATGTGGGACAAACACACAGCACAACTGACTTGGAATAATGGAGAGTTCAGCATCTGAATCACCAACTCTATTCTGCAACAAAGTAACATATAATAATACTATAGCCTAGAAGAAAAATAAAGTTTGGTTATATTCTAGAAAACCGGAACACACGATGTGGGTTAAAAATCTGTAAAGCCTATGCAAAATGCCATTGTTGTCAGCATAAAAACTTTAACGAAAATTACTAGGTTTCTTTCCATTGATATGATTTGGGAGATAGGGCTCTTTCAGAACAGATTGTGCAGATCAATGACTTTCAATGACAAAATTAGATCATGAAACAGCAACGCTATCACATCTCTAGCATCTTACAGCCAGTCATGAGATCCTAAGACAGTTAAACCTGATCTAACATTGTTTTGTGCATATGTGGGACAAACACACAGCACAACTGACTTGGAATAATGGAGAGTTCAGCATCTGAATCACCAACTCTATTCTGCAACAAAGTAACATATAATAATACTATAGCCTAGAAGAAAAATAAAGTTTGGTTATATTCTAGAAAACCGGAACACACGATGTGGGTTAAAAATCTGTAAAGCCTATGCAAAATGCCATTGTTGTCAGCATAAAAACTTTAACGAAAATTACTAGGTTTCTTTCCATTGATATGATTTGGGAGATAGGGCTCTTTCAGAACAGATTGTGCAGATCAATGACTTTCAATGACAAAATAAGATCATGAAACAGCAACGCTATCACATCTCTAGCATCTTACAGCCAGTCATGAGATCCTAAGACAGTTAAACCTGATCTAACATTGTTTTGTGCATATGTGGGACAAACACACAGCACAACTGACTTGGAATAATGGAGAGTTCAGCATCTGAATCACCAACTCTATTCTGCAACAAAGTAACATATAATAATACTATAGCCTAGAAGAAAAATAAAGTTTGGTTATATTCTAGAAAACCGGAACACACGATGTGGGTTAAAAATCTGTAAAGCCTATGCAAAATGCCATTGTTGTCAGCATAAAAACTTTAACGAAAATTACTAGGTTTCTTTCCATTGATATGATTTGGGAGATAGGGCTCTTTCAGAACAGATTGTGCAGATCAATGACTTTCAATGACAAAATAAGATCATGAAACAGCAACGCTATCACATCTCTAGCATCTTACAGCCAGTCATGAGATCCTAAGACAGTTAAACCTGATCTAACATTGTTTTGTGCATATGTGGGACAAACACACAGCACAACTGACTTGGAATAATGGAGAGTTCAGCATCTGAATCACCAACTCTATTCTGCAACAAAGTAACATATAATAATACTATAGCCTAGAAGAAAAATAAAGTTTGGTTATATTCTAGAAAACCGGAACACACGATGTGGGTTAAAAATCTGTAAAGCCTATGCAAAATGCCATTGTTGTCAGCATAAAAACTTTAACGAAAATTACTAGGTTTCTTTCCATTGATATGATTTGGGAGATAGGGCTCTTTCAGAACAGATTGTGCAGATCAATGACTTTCAATGACAAAATTAGATCATGAAACAGCAACGCTGTCACATCTCTAGCATCTTACAGCCAGTCATGAGATCCTAAGACAGTTAAACCTGATCTAACATTGTTTTGTGCATATGTGGGACAAACACACAGCACAACTGACTTGGAATAATGGAGAGTTCAGCATCTGAATCACCAACTCTATTCTGCAACAAAGTAACATATAATAATACTATAGCCTAGAAGAAAAATAAAGTTTGGTTATATTCTAGAAAACCGGAACACACGATGTGGGTTAAAAATCTGTAAAGCCTATGCAAAATGCCATTGTTGTCAGCATAAAAACTTTAACGAAAATTACTAGGTTTCTTTCCATTGATATGATTTGGGAGATAGGGCTCTTTCAGAACAGATTGTGCAGATCAATGACTTTCAATGACAAAATTAGATCATGAAACAGCAACGCTATCACATCTCTAGCATCTTACAGCCAGTCATGAGATCCTAAGACAGTTAAACCTGATCTAACATTGTTTTGTGCATATGTGGGACAAACACACAGCACAACTGACTTGGAATAATGGAGAGTTCAGCATCTGAATCACCAACTCTATTCTGCAACAAAGTAACATATAATAATACTATAGCCTAGAAGAAAAATAAAGTTTGGTTATATTCTAGAAAACCGGAACACACGATGTGGGTTAAAAATCTGTAAAGCCTATGCAAAATGCCATTGTTGTCAGCATAAAAACTTTAACGAAAATTACTAGGTTTCTTTCCATTGATATGATTTGGGAGATATGGCTCTTTCAGAACAGATTGTGCAGATCAATGACTTTCAATGACAAAATAAGATCATGAAACAGCAACGCTATCACATCTCTAGCATCTTACAGCCAGTCATGAGATCCTAAGACAGTTAAACCTGATCTAACATTGTTTTGTGCATATGTGGGACAAACACACAGCACAACTGACTTGGAATAATGGAGAGTTCAGCATCTGAATCACCAACTCTATTCTGCAACAAAGTAACATATAATAATACTATAGCCTAGAAGAAAAATAAAGTTTGGTTATATTCTAGAAAACCGGAACACACGATGTGGGTTAAAAATCTGTAAAGCCTATGCAAAATGCCATTGTTGTCAGCATAAAAACTTTAACGAAAATTACTAGGTTTCTTTCCATTGATATGATTTGGGAGATAGGGCTCTTTCAGAACAGATTGTGCAGATCAATGACTTTCAATGACAAAATAAGATCATGAAACAGCAACGCTATCACATCTCTAGCATCTTACAGCCAGTCATGAGATCCTAAGACAGTTAAACCTGATCTAACATTGTTTTGTGCATATGTGGGACAAACACACAGCACAACTGACTTGGAATAATGGAGAGTTCAGCATCTGAATCACCAACTCTATTCTGCAACAAAGTAACATATAATAATACTATAGCCTAGAAGAAAAATAAAGTTTGGTTATATTCTAGAAAACCGGAACACACGATGTGGGTTAAAAATCTGTAAAGCCTATGCAAAATGTCATTGTTGTCAGCATAAAAACTTTAACGAAAATTACTAGGTTTCTTTCCATTGATATGATTTGGGAGATAGGGCTCTTTCAGAACAGATTGTGCAGATCAATGACTTTCAATGACAAAATAAGATCATGAAACAGCAACGCTATCACATCTCTAGCATCTTACAGCCAGTCATGAGATCCTAAGACAGTTAAACCTGATCTAACATTGTTTTGTGCATATGTGGGACAAACACACAGCACAACTGACTTGGAATAATGGAGAGTTCAGCATCTGAATCACCAACTCTATTCTGCAACAAAGTAACATATAATAATACTATAGCCTAGAAGAAAAATAAAGTTTGGTTATATTCTAGAAAACCGGAACACACGATGTGGGTTAAAAATCTGTAAAGCCTATGCAAAATGCCATTGTTGTCAGCATAAAAACTTTAACGAAAATTACTAGGTTTCTTTCCATTGATATGATTTGGGAGATAGGGCTCTTTCAGAACAGATTGTGCAGATCAATGACTTTCAATGACAAAATTAGATCATGAAACAGCAACGCTATCACATCTCTAGCATCTTACAGCCAGTCATGAGATCCTAAGACAGTTAAACCTGATCTAACATTGTTTTGTGCATATGTGGGACAAACACACAGCACAACTGACTTGGAATAATGGAGAGTTCAGCATCTGAATCACCAACTCTATTCTGCAACAAAGTAACATATAATAATACTATAGCCTAGAAGAAAAATAAAGTTTGGTTATATTCTAGAAAACCGGAACACACGATGTGGGTTAAAAATCTGTAAAGCCTATGCAAAATGCCATTGTTGTCAGCATAAAAACTTTAACGAAAATTACTAGGTTTCTTTCCATTGATATGATTTGGGAGATAGGGCTCTTTCAGAACAGATTGTGCAGATCAATGACTTTCAATGACAAAATTAGATCATGAAACAGCAACGCTATCACATCTCTAGCATCTTACAGCCAGTCATGAGATCCTAAGACAGTTAAACCTGATCTAACATTGTTTTGTGCATATGTGGGACAAACACACAGCACAACTGACTTGGAATAATGGAGAGTTCAGCATCTGAATCACCAACTCTATTCTGCAACAAAGTAACATATAATAATACTATAGCCTAGAAGAAAAATAAAGTTTGGTTATATTCTAGAAAACCGGAACACACGATGTGGGTTAAAAATCTGTAAAGCCTATGCAAAATGCCATTGTTGTCAGCATAAAAACTTTAACGAAAATTACTAGGTTTCTTTCCATTGATATGATTTGGGAGATAGGGCTCTTTCAGAACAGATTGTGCAGATCAATGACTTTCAATGACAAAATTAGATCATGAAACAGCAACGCTATCACATCTCTAGCATCTTACAGCCAGTCATGAGATCCTAAGACAGTTAAACCTGATCTAACATTGTTTTGTGCATATGTGGGACAAACACACAGCACAACTGACTTGGAATAATGGAGAGTTCAGCATCTGAATCACCAACTCTATTCTGCAACAAAGTAACATATAATAATACTATAGCCTAGAAGAAAAATAAAGTTTGGTTATATTCTAGAAAACCGGAACACACGATGTGGGTTAAAAATCTGTAAAGCCTATGCAAAATGCCATTGTTGTCAGCATAAAAACTTTAACGAAAATTACTAGGTTTCTTTCCATTGATATGATTTGGGAGATAGGGCTCTTTCAGAACAGATTGTGCAGATCAATGACTTTCAATGACAAAATAAGATCATGAAACAGCAACGCTATCACATCTCTAGCATCTTACAGCCAGTCATGAGATCCTAAGACAGTTAAACCTGATCTAACATTGTTTTGTGCATATGTGGGACAAACACACAGCACAACTGACTTGGAATAATGGAGAGTTCAGCATCTGAATCACCAACTCTATTCTGCAACAAAGTAACATATAATAATACTATAGCCTAGAAGAAAAATAAAGTTTGGTTATATTCTAGAAAACCGGAACACACGATGTGGGTTAAAAATCTGTAAAGCCTATGCAAAATGCCATTGTTGTCAGCATAAAAACTTTAACGAAAATTACTAGGTTTCTTTCCATTGATATGATTTGGGAGATAGGGCTCTTTCAGAACAGATTGTGCAGATCAATGACTTTCAATGACAAAATAAGATCATGAAACAGCAACGCTATCACATCTCTAGCATCTTACAGCCAGTCATGAGATCCTAAGACAGTTAAACCTGATCTAACATTGTTTTGTGCATATGTGGGACAAACACACAGCACAACTGACTTGGAATAATGGAGAGTTCAGCATCTGAATCACCAACTCTATTCTGCAACAAAGTAACATATAATAATACTATAGCCTAGAAGAAAAATAAAGTTTGGTTATATTCTAGAAAACCGGAACACACGATGTGGGTTAAAAATCTGTAAAGCCTATGCAAAATGCCATTGTTGTCAGCATAAAAACTTTAACGAAAATTACTAGGTTTCTTTCCATTGATATGATTTGGGAGATAGGGCTCTTTCAGAACAGATTGTGTAGATCAATGACTTTCAATGACAAAATTAGATCATGAAACAGCAACGCTATCACATCTCTAGCATCTTACAGCCAGTCATGAGATCCTAAGACAGTTAAACCTGATCTAACATTGTTTTGTGCATATGTGGGACAAACACACAGCACAACTGACTTGGAATAATGGAGAGTTCAGCATCTGAATCACCAACTCTATTCTGCAACAAAGTAACATATAATAATACTATAGCCTAGAAGAAAAATAAAGTTTGGTTATATTCTAGAAAACCGGAACACACGATGTGGGTTAAAAATCTGTAAAGCCTATGCAAAATGCCATTGTTGTCAGCATAAAAACTTTAACGAAAATTACTAGGTTTCTTTCCATTGATATGATTTGGGAGATAGGGCTCTTTCAGAACAGATTGTGCAGATCAATGACTTTCAATGACAAAATAAGATCATGAAACAGCAACGCTATCACATCTCTAGCATCTTACAGCCAGTCATGAGATCCTAAGACAGTTAAACCTGATCTAACATTGTTTTGTGCATATGTGGGACAAACACACAGCACAACTGACTTGGAATAATGGAGAGTTCAGCATCTGAATCACCAACTCTATTCTGCAACAAAGTAACATATAATAATACTATAGCCTAGAAGAAAAATAAAGTTTGGTTATATTCTAGAAAACCGGAACACACGATGTGGGTTAAAAATCTGTAAAGCCTATGCAAAATGCCATTGTTGTCAGCATAAAAACTTTAACGAAAATTACTAGGTTTCTTTCCATTGATATGATTTGGGAGATAGGGCTCTTTCAGAACAGATTGTGCAGATCAATGACTTTCAATGACAAAATTAGATCATGAAACAGCAACGCTATCACATCTCTAGCATCTTACAGCCAGTCATGAGATCCTAAGACAGTTAAACCTGATCTAACATTGTTTTGTGCATATGTGGGACAAACACACAGCACAACTGACTTGGAATAATGGAGAGTTCAGCATCTGAATCACCAACTCTATTCTGCAACAAAGTAACATATAATAATACTATAGCCTAGAAGAAAAATAAAGTTTGGTTATATTCTAGAAAACCGGAACACACGATGTGGGTTAAAAATCTGTAAAGCCTATGCAAAATGCCATTGTTGTCAGCATAAAAACTTTAACGAAAATTACTAGGTTTCTTTCCATTGATATGATTTGGGAGATAGGGCTCTTTCAGAACAGATTGTGCAGATCAATGACTTTCAATGACAAAATAAGATCATGAAACAGCAACGCTATCACATCTCTAGCATCTTACAGCCAGTCATGAGATCCTAAGACAGTTAAACCTGATCTAACATTGTTTTGTGCATATGTGGGACAAACACACAGCACAACTGACTTGGAATAATGGAGAGTTCAGCATCTGAATCACCAACTCTATTCTGCAACAAAGTAACATATAATAATACTATAGCCTAGAAGAAAAATAAAGTTTGGTTATATTCTAGAAAACCGGAACACACGATGTGGGTTAAAAATCTGTAAAGCCTATGCAAAATGCCATTGTTGTCAGCATAAAAACTTTAACGAAAATTACTAGGTTTCTTTCCATTGATATGATTTGGGAGATAGGGCTCTTTCAGAACAGATTGTGCAGATCAATGACTTTCAATGACAAAATAAGATCATGAAACAGCAACGCTATCACATCTCTAGCATCTTACAGCCAGTCATGAGATCCTAAGACAGTTAAACCTGATCTAACATTGTTTTGTGCATATGTGGGACAAACACACAGCACAACTGACTTGGAATAATGGAGAGTTCAGCATCTGAATCACCAACTCTATTCTGCAACAAAGTAACATATAATAATACTATAGCCTAGAAGAAAAATAAAGTTTGGTTATATTCTAGAAAACCGGAGTCATCCCTGCTGCAGATCTACTATGAGGAAGATAGAACTAGTGAATCTGGAATCCTCGTCAGGAGAAACATTTGAAAAAAAATGATAGAAGCAAGATCAGACATATTTCTTGAACTCCAATACTAAGATCCAGCAAAATAAGTACATGAAAGTTGAAACTTCTATATCTGGAATCACAAGCAACTAGCTCAGGTAAATCCTTGTCATATAGACAGAGACGGAAGCATATAATCCTCGATCGAGGCCCATAACTCTGCCTCCGATCTGGCCCAAAAAGCATCATCAAAATTGGAACAAAGAACCCTCAAAGACACCCAAATGATCCGATCCCGACAAACAAGGTTTCATGTAATCGAAATTCAAACAGTAATAAAAACGCAAAAAGACAGATGTGAGGTGTTCCAAAGAGCGGCTTACCGGAATCAGTACATCGCAACAGGAGCTGGAACCGCTCCGGATCTCCTCGAACCCGGAGATCAGAGCAAGGGAAGAGAAAACGAGAACCAAGCCCTGGAAATGGATGGAATCGGGTCGGCAGAAGAGAGAACAAGAGAAGGTGGTTTCTGGCTTCCCGCTTCCTCCCCTTAAATAGGGGGATCTGGCGCTTTATTGCAACTCCGCTAAAATCGATCCCACGAGTTCCCGATTCCGTTTGACGCGATGGCTCCGCGTTGGCGCCGTAATGTAAAGGTGCAATCTCGCTCATTAAGTAAGTTGAAAGGATGAAGTGTGTCATGTTGTTCTATTAATTAAAAAATAACTATACTAATGTTTACTACAACAAATAAAATAACTACGAAGCCTAATCCAACTCTGAAGCGTTCACTCCGCATTCGGATCAATAACTAACACAAGTCAAAATTAAATGTGCATGACAACCAAACATAACGAACGACAACCAAAGAGACTAGCTCAAACATCTTTTTCTCACACAGTCAGATTTCACATGATATCTAATATAGAACCCATTATGGCTTTGGGATGGCAGATCGCATAAGACATCATACAGTAGAATTTGTCAAGAGCATCAACAAGGATTTATAAGCCATTTTAGCATTGATGTCAAAAATAATTTAACAAGTCGATCTTCCTATGACTCAAATAAAGGTGGTAACCAGTCCAGCATTTTCCAAAACATACAGGTTTTCATATTCTGCAAAGATCACCAGAGATGCAGTTCATGTTTGGCTTTTGATATTAGGAGAAAAAATAGACACCAAGTGTTTACACACATGAACAAGCAACTTCTAGTCTATACAATCACATGAATAAGCATATACCGTATGCCATTAATAAAGTAATCAGGCTTGCAATCACACAAAACAACTAGCCATTTCGTTGTAACAGTCATCACAAAATTGGCAAATTTTGTAAGAAGCTTCAACAAAGGACTGTTTGAATGGTCCTCCTTTAGATTTCTGTTGAGCTTCCTCCTATATATATATATATATATATATATATATATATATATATAGCTACAGATCCAATCGCCCCTCAAAATGCCTCCTACCTCCTCAAGCTTTCAACAATGTAAGTAGCATAAAGGTCCCTGTAATTAAGTTCAAATATCAAAAGGGGATATAGATTATGTGAAAATAGCAAATACTACAAATCTCTTTTATGATAAAAGAATATGATTTACACAAGACAAACAATCCAAGTATAGGAATGCAATGAGAAATGAAGACCGTCGAAGTTGTTCCAGTCTGAATGTTCTAAAACCTAAAGACTAAGAATAACATTCCTCAAATTTGATTAGGCATAACAAGAAAAAAAATATTACTGCAGTCCAATTTGATATTGTCATCACATGCAGGACAACGTTATATGCTTTGTCATAAACAGTTGTGCTTAGATAAGTCCACAAGGATCATATTGTGAAAATGGTCCCAATTTGATCCCCGATCACACATCTCCCCATGCATTTGGCAGGAATGACTCACTAAATGGATTAATCTCTTACATATTTTGAAAAAGCAACATCAAGTTTTAGCTAAGTATTTTATTGTAAAGATATACCAGTCCTGTAATATAATTGAGAGTAAGTAGGTAGCAAGCCAAAGATATAAAGAAATGATAAACATGATAATACTTACATGGAATGCTGTATTGCTTTGTAAGCTGAAGATGCGGGCAGGAAGTCATCTACAGCAACGTCCTTGTTTTCATTTTTCTTATCTGATTTTCGATGGTCAAGGAGAACCAAATTTGATGAGTTTAATACCTGTGGATTTATACTTCTGGGAAGAGTTTCAGATATACAGGACAATATTGCACTTTTCATGAGATAAACCATCAGTAGTTTCTCTATGAGATCAATACCTATCTCCTGCTTTACATAAGATACACCAAAACTGAAGGAGATGAGAGTACATAAGACGATGAGTGGGTGAAAATATATCTTACATGTTTGTGCTCTAGAAGCACAAGTGAAAAAAATACAAGTAAATTGTAGCACAAAATACCTACCTACTAATGATCGGGGTTCGAGTCATGAAAACACTTATGGTAAATGTAAAGCATCAAATATTAATTTTCTCTAAATTCTACATCGGAGTCTTACACACTAATATCCTTTTCTGAAAGATGAGAGTGATCAATGAATTATACATGGCAAGCATTTATAGATGTAGAGTGTAGGGTGGACCTAAGTCTGGAAATTTAATTGACCATATTACTCTGTTTTGTGGATAACATTTTACAGATAAGTTTTTTACGTGTTAAAAATGTTGACAAATATACAAGGATACAATCTTCAAAGAAACGCCTGATCTCAGCTAAACGATGAGGTGGGAGCTCTTTGATATCATTGTAATGTTTGTATTCAGGATCATCAGCACAGACAGCAATTATCTTGTCATCTTTCTCCCCCTGTTTATGATATGATGAATTGCATCAGCACCTTTTATATCAATGTCAAGCAATCAAATGCCTTGAATTCTGAAATCAAATGGTCCAACATACTAATGCATAAACCAGACCTGATCAATCATAGGCATTAGACCAATGGCTTTAGCTCGAAGAAAGCATCCTGGAAGTACTGGTTCCTGTTGATTCAGCATCAGAAATTACTACTAACAACTACAAATGTTAAAGAAAAAAATACAAGGGAAATAACTTGTATTAGAAGAGCATTGATGTCCGTATCCTGAATCATATGTGAATTCCATTTGAGATTTAGACTTCAAAATTATGAAAAATTTCTTATAGCCTTATGTGATGGCATTTGTTCGGAAACTATTTCCTATCATACACAAATGTAATGAGTATTATGACCATGAGAGTTAAGTGTTGCAAACCTGCATGATAACCAATACATCCAAAGGATCACTATCTTCGCAAAGAGTGCGTGGGATGAAACCATAGTTATGAGGATACACCACAGATGAGTAAAGCACTCGGTCTACCTGTATATATAAAACAAATATGAAGTTTACAACAGAAACAGAAAGGAAGCAACAGTGTAAAGTACCATGAATACCTTTATCAACCCAGTTTTCTTGTCAAGTTCATATTTCACTTTGCTTCCCTTTCCTATTTCCACCACCTGCAGGAATTCCATTTTTTGTTTATAATATTAGGTATGACATCCTGTTTTAAGTACAAATATATAGTATCCTTTTCATCCACATAAATATAAGCTCGAAAGAACCTGTAAAATGAATTATTGAATTAACATATTAATTGTTAAAGACACCAACAGTTGAATATTTTAGCCAGGTTACACACAATTACTTTCATGCCAAAACAAGCAAAGTTGCCAAATTTTATGTTCTAGCACCACATTGAAGTCCATTTATTAGCATCAAAGACTGTGATAGGACAGCTCAATATTGAAAGGTATAGTGTACTTACACAGTTGAATATTGTAGGGGCACCAGGGCCTGCAAGCAAAATCCAAAGTTCAATTAAGAAAGGAATTAACATAGAAAGTGATTAATAGATTACCACATGAAAAAAAAATTATGAGATTGAGTACCTATTTCAAGATCATGCCAAGGATGTGCTGCAACGGACCTTCTAGACATGGATGAAATTATTCTCTCATTGAGTGGTGGATGAGAAATTTGCACGCCAGAAGCCTTGGTTGGTACTTCAGGAGGTGGAGCCATAATGAGAATCTGATAAACATACAATAAATTTTCATTGTAAACAATGTTCATCATCTCAACCTAAATGTATACTTGTTGGAACATTTAAGAATATAGAAGTTGCTGGTCATGAGTAAAATGCAAAATATATATATTCAGACAAAAACTTCGAAAAAGAAATGTTCTTTTTGCCTAACTTTTGCTACCCTAGATTAACCATGGCCCATTTTTAAACTACATCCATAATGTATCATACACAGTCAACAAAATATAGAATATAATAGTTGTCAATCAACAAGATAATTAATCAGCACGTAATCTGCACTTCTTATGCCTAGCTGTTCATGTCCGAGGATTTGTATTCAGGCTGCAGGTCGTCCACATTATTGAAAAACGGGACAGTGATTGTGGCATTACGAACATTAAAAGCCATCAATGAGAATTTTTATTACAAAGAAAATAATAAAAAACAATCACTATTATTGCGACTGTCATTGCCCCCATCCGCATTAAATTAGGCCCAAAGGCATGAGTAGCCTGCCGGCATCACTCATCCATAAGCAAAGGGCAGATATATGATATGTTCAGAACACACGATGTGGGTTCAAAATCTGTAAAGCCTATGCAAAATGCCAGTGTTGTCAGCATAAAAAAATTAACGAAAATTATTAGGTTTGATTTCATTGATATAATTTGGTAGATAGGGATCTATCAGAACAGATTGGGCAGATCAATGACTTTCAAGGACAAAATTAGATCATGAAACAGCAACGTTATCACATCTCTAGGATCTTAAAGGCAGTCATGAGATCCGAAGAAATAAAACAGCCAAACTTCATCCAACTTTACTTCGTGCATATGTGGGAAAAATGCGGGACAAACACAGCACAACTGACTTGGACTTATGGTGACTTCTGCGTTTGATGCACCAACTCTTTTCCGCAACAAAGCAATATATAATAATACTATAGTCTAGATGAAAAAGAAAGTTTGGTTATATTCTAGAAAACCAGGGTCATCCCTGCGGATCTACTCCGAGGAAGCTAGAACTAGTGAATCTGGAACCCTAATCTGGAGAGACATTTGAAAGAAAATGGTAGAAGCAAGATAAGACACATTTCTTGAACTCCAATACTAGATCCAGCAAAATAAGTACATGAAAGTTGAAACTTCTATATCTGGAATCACAAGAAACTAGCGCAGGTAAAATCCTTGTCATATAGCAGAACAAGATCCGCTCCGGCTCGGAACTAAACAGACAGAGACGGAAGCATATAATCCTCGATCGAGGCCCATGACTGTGGCTCCGATCCAGCGCAAGAAGCATCATTTAACTTAAAACAAAGAATCCCAAAGAGACTCAAATGATCCGATCCCAACAAACAAGGTTACATGTAATTAGAGTTCGAACAGTAACCAAAACGCAAAAAGACAGATCCGAGGTATTCAGAACAGAGGTTTACCGGAATCGGTAGATGGCAACGCAGACAGAGGAGTTGGAGCCGCTCTCGGAACCGGAGATAGGAAGAGAAAACGAGAAAAATCGTAGTAAATATGAGTCGGCACAGAGGACGGGATGAAGAGAGAAGAATCGGAGATGAGTGTTTGGGTTCGCGCTTTCTCCGCTTAAATAGGAGCTCAAAAATAAGATCCCACGGGTATCGGAATCGGCATCTTTGGCGATGCCACCGCACCTCGGACAGTGCCTCCGGGCCCCACCGACGCGCCTCTACCTTTCTTGGATGTGGGAAGGGTGGGCTTACCCGGCACGTCACGGCGCACGATTAACGACGACTGTAACGCGTCTACCTTTGGGCTCGTGGGTGACATCCGACGGTTCGTATTGCCCCGATCAACGTGGCGAGCTGATCGCGTGGGAGCGACGCGCCCCCCTTTAAGCAGGAGAACGAATCGTATTCTGTTCCCCGCAGCAGCCCATGTGACTTGTCCCAACCGGCGGGTCCCATCCGACGGTTCGTATTGGGCTCGTATGTGACTTGTAACGCGTCTACCTTTGGGCTCGTGGGTGACATCCGACGGTTCGTATTGCCCCGATCAACGTGGCGAGCTGATCGCGTGGGAGCGACGCGCCCCCCTTTAAGCAGGAGAACGAATCGTATTCTGTTCCCCGCAGCAGCCCATGTGACTTGTCCCAACCGGCGGGTCCCATGTGGACCCCAACGAGTTATCGGGCCTGCGAGAGACCGCAAGGAGCACCGCGACCGGAGAAAACGGAGTTCGCACGCACCCGGCACGTGACGGTGGGTTCGCATGTACAATATATATTGGGATTTTGATGAAAGAATATTTCGTTTATAATCTTTATTTAACGTTTGGATATATAAAAAGGTATGTTTCGGGAATCATTAGTTCAAACATACTAATTTTATGCGACTCCAAATTTCATCGTGCAACCACATATAAAGAAAAATTAAGGCAAAAGGGAGGTGTGTATGGGCAATGGTAGTACGGCAATTTGCTGTGAGTCATTAAATAAAGTGGGGGATAGTGATGTATACTGAAAAAAAATCATAAGGAGCTCAGCCAAGCTTTGAAGTGTCTATGTTGCTACAAGTCAACAACCGTTAATCGTGTTGCTGAAACTAGTGTCTCGGCTGAGGTGTCAATCTGATGAGGCTCGACCTATATGCACTGGTCCAACTTAACGGAGTCAAGGACTTGAGGAAGCTGAATAAATGATCGGATGCTAGGATGTCAAGGCTCCTCGGGTTCCGTATCGAGAGTGTTAGGCGATAGGGGACTTGTCGACAAGCCTGGGTCGGAGGGTCTGTGCCCGATTAGGCTCCTTCAATGACTAAGTTAGTCTCGAGGAATGTGATCCAGAGTTTCCCAAAGTATCCCCTAGTGCTGATCATAGCAGAGGGCATTTATAACTGTAGGTCGAAGAGTGGCCATACCGTAGCATTAAAGGGGTTCAGCGCCTTCGGTTGAATCTGAGTACGGCCCTGCACTGGAGGGCGCCTCCATCGATTGTCACAGTCTCCATCGACGGGACTGACAACCGCGGGTGCAACTTCCTGTATGACCGACGAGATCCTTAGTTTGGGGTGTCGGGCTATTATGCCACTGAGGTGGTAATCCACGTAGTCTTTGAGCTACCACGTTAGGAATGATTGATCGAAATAGCATGACTATTATCATGGACTGCTGAGATGACCATCATCACATTCTTGTCTGTCGTATATGGGCCCCTCTTGACAAGGAGCTTAGCCATTAAAAAAAAAGGAGGGTCGTGATGTATATTAAAAAAAGGGGGTAGTGATGTATACTGAAAAAAAATTATAAGGAGCTTAGCCAAGCTTTGAAGTGTCCATGTTGCTACAAGTCAACAAGCATGAATTAATCAAAAATAAATGTGAATCTAGAGATACTTATTTGACGATGACCAAAAGGACTAGTAGCTCAAGCCTCTTACTAGAAGGAGTCGTCGCATATGTTCTTATTTTGACCAGGGATTTTATAGCGCATACATTTGATGCTTGATTCGTGCTCCATGAACAGTAGTAAATGCATGCATTAGAATAGTCAAAGAGATAAAAGTAGAAGCATGAGAAAGAAAATTTTGAAGAGATCCCGTCTCGTATTATCTATCAGCTTTAGGTCTTCAATGGATTGTTGACTTACAATCGATGATGCAGAAAAGGAAATATGGGAGTGAAAAATCCCAAAAAATGGACGAAGTCACTTTGTTCTTCACACATGGATCATACGATGCATAATCCATCGGTATTTAACAATCTAATTGTCAGTAAGGTTACGACCTACCCTCATTTAAGATGACTCGATTTGAGTTGTGTTGTAGAACTTTACGTCGCGATCAATGAGTCAGCACGATTCGATTCTGCCGATATGTGCAAACGTGTTTGCACTGGTCAGGATGGTTGAGGAGCTCAGAAGAGGTCAATGTGATACGCTCCGGAGCTTGGCTCGAGATGGTGACGTTCGCTTGAGGGTTCATCTCAGGTCGACCGTAAGTTCCTGCACAAAGGCCTTGTTGGGACAGGGTGTCCGATGTGATCCCTATGATGCTCAAGTCAATACCCCGATCGAGGTCGGATTTGGATGGCATATGTAGAGAGCATCATATTTTTCTCCCCTTACTTATGCCCAGGGGTGGTTTTCATACATGTCAGCTGAGGGTCGACCATACCTCGACCTATATTATCGTCGACGTCCTTTACTGAGTTGATGTACGATCTCATGTGATTCCAAAATCTTCAAGCGTCGAGTCTGCATCAGACGCTGTTGTGCTTCGCACTCCGCAGTTGTTTTCATCCAGGTCGAACTTCCCTGTGCTAGGTCGAACTTGGATGTATGAGGTCATATTCTCATATACTAGATGGACTGTCGACATGACACTTTGTCTCGAACGCATGAAAGTTGACTACGCGGATCCAATATCAACCCGATCAAGTCGTAAATATATACTCTGTTTAACATTGTCTTAGGGCTACCTATACGAATTTTCTTCTCTCTCTTCATTCTCTTCCTAATCTTTTTTTTCGTCCTATTCTTCCTTCAAACTATTTCACTTTATGTGCCAATATACCAACATACGATATATTATAATAGCTCGCATTTGTACCGATATGAACCAAGGTTAGAATAGCTACGGTAGTCTAGACTGCAATCCTCACTTTGGTTTATAACTCCTATCTGATGACATTCAAATAATCAAGTACTCGTGTTGAGATAATTCTTACGCATATGAGAGCACTGTTTTGATGAAAAAACAAATGGATTATGTTGCGATGCCCGTAAAAGTTAAAACATTTGAAGCTAAACTCTACAGAGGAAACTTCCCGAGCGTTGAATGTGCTGTGTGAAGGCATATAAAACACTGAAATAATTATTAAAATACGAAACAAAGAGGAGCAATCTCACTAAACATGACTGTTAAATTGATAGAGGAAATATTCATCTATAATTAGAGCTCCACATGCGATCACTAATTAGGTAGAAAAAATAAAATAAAATGTTGCAGAGCTAATTCGAAAATGGAGTAATTGTTAAAATACAAAACAAAAACACATGGCCATGAGCTAAGGCAAAAAAGATAAAATATGATGAGCAAGAATCAAAATAAAAAAATATATTCATTGAATATTTTACAAGTCAGATAATATTCCAAAAGCCCCTACAGCTTGTAATTAAGAAATATTCACTGAGTTATTTTTATTCAAAGTATATTTTCTATTAATTCTAATGTGGCAAATCTTAATAGTTTGTTTTATCATTTTAGGATAAACTGAACTCCACATACCAAGCCATTTACCATGTCAAATATTAAGGTAATACATATCTCCTCCTTTAGAAAGTCAAAAGAAAAAAAACAATCACAACCAATGTGTGTGGAATTTATGTTACAGAATCATAAACCATATGAAATCTAAATCCATAAAGATTTATATCCTAGAAATGTGAAAACTTAATGGATATTGATAAGATCATTTAGTCTCACATTGACTAAAAATTAGGAGAGCTAAGGGCTCATAAGTCCACTAATCTCTTTTACTTTTAAAGACGTCTTTTGAGATTTTTAGTCTTCATAAAAGGTAAGATCATATGGGTACGTTCATAGTTCAAAATCGATAATTTATCGTATACCTATGAGTCATACCAATTATCGATCGATTAAAATATTTTTTATCAGATATTTCTTACGTTATCGACATCAACGTACTATAACTATCATAGAGATAAAAGTTTTTTCTTTTTGAAGTATGATAAAAGTATTTTTTGCAAAATTTTATGAAACTTATATTCTAATCTTTTTTTTCTAGTAACAGCAAATTTCATGCAAAGATGTAAATTTTCCCTAATTCAGATATAAAATGCTCACCAAAGATGAGAGAGAGAAAGGGGTTGTGTGGTCGAAGCCAATGAACTATTAGAGTTAATAGAACGAAATCAAACCAACATGCACAAATAGCTACGTGTTCATTTATGGAGCAATTCTGAGTCACTTTAATCTTTTGTCAGAAAAAAAAAAAGATGCATCTGTCAATCTCATAACAGCTGTTTCCATTAGCTTCTCCGAAGGGGCAGAAGAAAATGTCAAAAAAGTAAAAACAGGACAAAAGCAGCGAGAAGTGTTCTTTTCCACTTTTGAAATTATAATTTCCATTTTCTATTTATTCTTTTTAATAAAATTAATACTTAAATCATGTTAGGATCGAAAAGTATCTTTAAAATCGAGAATAAGGTTCTTCGGATGATCGAGAATCCAAGTATGAAAAAATATCTTTTCTGAATTATATATAATTTATTTATTGTATAACTACCATATCTATCTTAAAACCAAGAATGAGAAACAGAGAAAAAACACTTTAAATACTCGTATGTTTTTTTTTCTTTTAACGTTAACATAGATAAGGAGTCTCGAGCCATAACATCTTTTTTTTTTGAATGCCTAGATTAGTCTTTTGACATCAAGATATTCTCATAATTTATCGGTATAATTCTTCATGTAAGGAGTAGTAAGTATACAATGAACAAACGGGAAAAAAAAAAACATGAAAAGTATTACGTTATGTATATGAGGAGGTCAATATCGATCAATACAAGCAATCAACCGCCACTGGGTTTGTATATACAAGCTCAAATCCAAAGATCTTTAGCACTCTCTTTTCCTCGGTACTCTTCGTCTCCGGCAGCCCCTGGCCACAGGCCGCGGTGGTCGCCCGGTGCCGCCGCATGTGACCTCCCAAGGCCTGGCCAATGGCGAACTCGAGCCCGCAAATGGAGCACTCATGCACCCTCGGCTTCGCCCCGTCGCCGTCGCCGCGGCTGTCCCCGGCGAGCTTCGGCTTCTTGTGGCTGGCCCGGTGGCCGCCGAGCGCCTGGAACGACGGGAACTGCCGGTTGCACGTCTTGCACTCGAAGACACGTGCCGGTGGCGACCCCGACGACACGTCGGCGTCTGCGCCGGCGCCGGTGCCATGGGACAGCAGCATCAGTGCATGAGCCATGGTGTGGACTCTCCCCACTTCTCCTTCCCCTTCGACCCTCGTTCTCTTCATGCTGGACGAACCGTAGGTGAGCGCTCTGAACACAATGGAGGATGGGAGGCACAGGAAATGGATTTTTTGGACTCTCAGAACTTCCCAGTCATGACTTTTTGTAGCGGCAAAGAAGCGTTCGTTTTCGTGATGGCAATAAATTTGTGGGAGGAAGTCAATTCAGCTACAATGTTCCGTAGGAGAAAGGTAAGGATAGTGGTGATGGAAGCAAACACGACGACGAGAGAGAGGACTTGGTCGTCCTCCTGTCTTCTAGAAATGTGAAGTCGTCTCGATCCGATGCAGTTTGAAAAGGGAGAGAGGAAGAGTCAGCAAAAGTGTGTCGGATAGATACATGAGGTTTCACTGCACTGGATTTGCAGCAACTCAACCCAACGAGATGGAAGCACAGATTTTGCTGAGCTGCGCAGGAAATGTGTTGAATCCATGGCGTGGTAGCTGAGCAAAATCGATACAGGTGATGCGTCAATGCAGTGTACCTGACACCAGCCTTCCGAGTCTTCTTCCTGGTCTTCAACCTAACCACTACGGAGTTCCAAAGCTCACCACCTTCCTCTGCTCTTCTCGTCCACATCTCCAACCACAAACGACGTATCTATCCATGCGTTTTCAGGCTACTCATCAGCTTATTCTGTTCTACCACAGCCATTTCTTTCACTTCCACACCATCACATGAATTCCTATACTTGAGAAAACAGAAGTATATGTATCTGAACATAAAGATTCGCAGATCCGATTGATTGAAAATGACAAATTGGTTGATCCAGATACCTAAAGATAAATTATTTAGATCATCGATTTCCGTGCTGTGATATCAGGCTTTGCTCAAGATGCGTCATCGCCGACGTTACCGCCGGCTACTGAAGTCGCAGTCAGAGAAGCTCGGCTGCTTAAATAATAACCACGCAGTTTTTGTCGTCGGATGTGAAGAGAGAGCATGGAAGGTATGAAGAGAGAGCAGCATAGGTGGTTTGACTTAGACTTCCGAGGAAGGAAACACCTGCCTTTGACCAAAGCATCTGAAACCATGGACACCGGAAGGCATCACCGGGGTAGAAGAATGGAGTTGATACTTCAAAGTCCTAACAGCATATATGACACCGGAATGTTGTCACTTCTTGACTTCCAACAGCTCAAAGCTTATCTCGAAGAACCCCCGAGTCAGCAAAATGCATGAGAACGGGAGCAGCATGAACTGACCCATAGGATAATAGAACTTGGAAAGCAGACACTGCTGGGAGAAGCTTCTGAAGAAACTGAGCGCCCTGAGGAGGCAACCACTGGTGCTGACCGCTGGAGTACTTCGTTGATTTCGAATCAGCACCGCGAGCATTTGCAAGCTAATAGAAATTTAGGTATTGGATTAATTCAATACTTCTTGAGGGGTTATATTGCTATATGTGATTTTATTTAATCGTGCAATACAAATGTGATCCATCCTCTAATGGTCTCTCTTTCTAATCTTCTGTCCTTTATTTTAATGTAGAATGAAGTACGTGAATAAAAAAGTAAACTATATTTTGAATTTTTTTTAGAGAATATAAGTTTTAGATGTTCTTTATTATTGGAGATGATTCATTCTCGCTTTTTTTCTTTATAATTAAATTTGAAATCCACTATATCTCTATGTGACAACACATAGTAACTTGTAAAATACTCTCTAAAAGAAATTATATTCAAATAAGAAATGATAGACAAATGAAAATAAATCCGAGGGATTGCACCTTCGATTACCTCTCTCTCTCTCTCTCTCTATATATATATATATATAATATATATATATCCATACCATATCAATATTTGAAGAAAGCTCCCTCAAAGCATCTTGTAAAATTCGTGGAGTCATGGTCATATTTTTGGTAAGTGGAGACTGCCTTTACCCAAAAGACAATGCTCCATATATCCACTTCCTTTGCTCTAGCAATATTGTACATCAAAATTAGTGTGATCCTTAGTGGAGAAAAGAAACACAATGTGCCACTGGTCTTCACCCATCACCAGTATCATTCAGCAATGAAGAAACAAAGGTTCACACGCATCTCGATGTACAATGTTCCTAGGGAACGAAAGAGGTGTGATTGGATAAATATACATCTGCCTGGCATGATCACGTTAGACTAAGGGGCATGTTGTAGTTACATCGTCTTGATCAATCAGTTTCAACATGTCAGTCAGAGGACTACGTGGTGGGCACCTCGACAACTCGACAATCGAGACATGCTAGGCCGAGGACCACGTCGATTACTCTAGGTGTTGTACTCACGGTCGTCGCCCTTGTCGATCGAGACCTTGAAAATCGATAAAAGCACTACGCTACTGTCACAGGCTAAGCTGATTTTGCCTAAGCCGTGCGGCACCCGTGCGTGTCCATCCGCAAAGGTCAACCTTCACCGAGATCTCCTAAGGTTCCTTACGACTTACAAGAGAGAAAACGGGCTAGAAGAATCAATTACAATGGGATAGCAACTGCTCAAGTAAACACTTTATAAAGTCAATACAAATTACACCCATCGATATTACAAATCAGAAAGGTTGTACACAAATGATAATGGTTCATTATAGATCGAAGTCCCCCACAAGTGACTACATGACACATACTCACATTTACAAGCCAAAATCGGTCTTAAATGATAACCAAACTAGGGCTGCCAAATCTACTGCAAGCCCATTACTTGCTGTACAAAGAATGTATAAAAACCAAAGGATATAAAAAAATATGAGCATTTCATCGAACATATTATTTATATTTTGTCTATGACGTTCTCCCTTACTTATTCCTTCGACGTCCTCATTGAAGTCATTGTAGACGCAACATCTCCTTGCCTTTTGCTGAATCTTCAATCTTCTGCTTTGGCTACAACATGCCTCTTGGCTCCCAACTGCTCTCTACTGCTGTTGTTGAGTAATCGAACTCTGATCTGCCATACTGCTTTAACTCGCTAGTGACTAACTCTGTTGTGGGATTGGTTAAGTTGTGTTGATCCTTGTTGACTCTTGCGGATCTTCTTATGAAGGAAAAGACATACCTTGTTATGCGTCAGTATCTCAGTAGTCTCATGTTGCTTAAACTGGATGGATGCTTGTTGGAGCTTTAACGAGCATCACCTCGCAGACTTTGAAGTTTTTTAGATCATTCCTCCATAATATTTGCCCATTGATCCTTCTTTTACTTTTAGTTGTCACTTCCAAGTAGGTTTACATCACTCTCACTTTCGATTGACATTTGATTGGGAAATGAAGAGAACAATCTACTCTCAGTAGTATTGATCACCAAAGGTGAGGATTTGACAACTATTGTCTTCCATAAGCTTTTTGTGACACTGAACTTGTGCAGAGCTCATCTATTGGAAAAGTAAGAGAACTAAGATACTCTACTTCATCCATTCTCTTGAGTTGAGAAGACAAATGTTACTCGATTTTGCATGCCTCATCGAGTTTTTACTTTATGCATTCAACTTGTTACTAGCATTCGCCCGCTCATTACTCACACTTTTGAAGCACTTAAAGTGTTTGTACTCCTTGCGTTGAGTTAACTACTGTGATTCGTCTTCCTATTGCCATCGAACATTTAGAATGCAAGAAGTTTTTTCTCCAAAAAGAGCAAAAAGTTTACCCCAAATTGAAGTAATTTTTTGATAGTCCTGGTCGCTTATGGGATTGTACCGTCTTCTCCATCACCTTTGTCGCCACCTACTCTGAGTAGAAAAGGTACAGTACCGCATATTATCTACTTCGTTCCTTGGTCGAGTACTCTTATATCAACCCGAAGTCCCTCGCTTTCAGCTATCTTGATGAGAAGCCCATCGACACCGATCTTATGAAGTTCCTTGGCCTCTGCCCTTACGTCCTGTCTTTGTACTTGGAGTTTGCCTCTGCATTCTCCACCTCCTCTACCCTTTTCACGACCAATGCTCTCCCTCTATAAGAGCAAGGGATCGATGACTCCACGGAAGTCTCACCTCTGCGGTACCATGGCGCTACCAAGCTCATGACCCTACTATCAATTGCCTCACATCTGCATCCCTTTATCGCCATCGGTAGATATGCCTCTGCGATACTATGATACTCCTCCGAGTCCATCTCATTTCTAATCGACGCTTTGCTTTTAGGTAGTTGAGCCCCACTAAACTCGTCATCATTTCCTCGACCCTTTCGACCACTTGCTTCAACACCTCTGTGTTCTCCAAGCAGTTCCCGTTGGTCGATGGAAAGACAGACTGTAACTTCCATACATAACCTCCGCCATCTTGTTACAGGGCTTACACCGATTCTATCATCCTTAGCTTCCTTCGTAGCAAAGTTCGCTTACTCGGCCTTATCCTCTGACTTGCCGAGCTCTGTTAAGTGAATGTGAGCACTGAAGTAGTCCAACTCTCCAGCCACTCCGATCATACTTTTATATGATTAAGTCCCCTCCATGGGACTCTTTGGTACTTACACTCAGAATTCTCCTTCGGTGGTACACAACCCTCATATGTTAATAACCAAGACTTTTATCTGATGTAAGATTTGATTCATACAAACGGAAGACCCGTCATTGCGGTACTATGACATTCACTCCTTGAATCCATAGCCCTTCTTTCCATTGTGTTGTTCATTGAAGTGGATCTCTCAGTAGCTCCTGATTATGCCTCCGCATGATTGCGTCCCTCACGGGACATCTCCGCATGTGTTGTATTATCAATCTGCTGCACCATGTCACCTCCTAGTGACATCTCCATTGCATTCAGATTCTTATGTGATGAGCTTAGACTACGATCTATGATTTTGTTCGCTCCCTTGGCAATATACCTTCGCCCAGCCATTCTAGGGTCATACTCGGATGAAGCATAGCTCTTGGATAGTCCATTGCCTAGTAGCTCTCGAAGTCCCCTGACTTCGCTAAGATTGACGCACCATTATTTGGATCCTGGGCCTCTATCCCCTATCAACACAATCTCCGTTATGCACCACTTATTCCTGATAACTCGAATGACAACACTGTGACATATTCTTCAAGAGTACCTACCTCTGCATCTTCTTGCCCTGTGCTAAGGTCTCTTGATCCAAACTTCACCTCCGTAAGTTGAATCACATTTAGTTACTCCGTCAAATGCATCTCTAAGGTAAGGTGCATGTGGCTCGAAGCTCCTTTCATCTTTGGCACCATGCAAGATAAGTCCGACCCATCAGAATGAAGAACCCATGGAACGATGTAATCTCACTCTTGCCTCCACAAGAGTTCATGCCCTTGACCTTTGTCCAAGGAAAGCTTCGTGCCTCCACTCCATGTTCCATCTTCTATGTCGACTCCCTTCATGCGACTTGGATACTTCATCAAGTTCCACCCAAGTTGCTTTGCTCCTCGATTTGCATTGAGTTGATAGTGGCCCTCGCGTCCACCACTCCACGGGTCAGCCCTCCGTTGAGTTCGATTTCCACATCGACTCTAAGTGTGCCTTCATATGATGTTGCTTTGGATTACTCCCCCACTTGATCTCGAAATGCATCCACCAATGTATTACCTAATTCAAGATCATGCGACGACTCCTTGTCACTCGCTGGGTCCATTGAGATTTGTGGAGATATTGCTTGAGGAACTCTTCCTCAATATGTACGGTCCGTTGCACATGATTCTCCCTCTGGAGAACTAGGACTTATCCCTCCTGGATATCTGTCATGTTGGAGCAACTTTTCTCTTTGCATTCTTCCCACTGGAAGTTTCAGAGACCACCATTCCTTTTGGACTACTCCGTCTTGCTGAACAACTTGTGCTTTATTCTACCCCCATAAATGCACTTGCTAGATTGTGACTTTTCGCCAATATAGTCCTCACTGCACCCTTCAAGGTCTAGCAATGTGCTGAACTTGTTATACACGTAAGCCGCATATGGACGTATCATTTTCATGCCGAAGAGAAAGTTTTGATGCTCTATGGCATCGAGTTCCGATCGTGCCTTGGGATGGCCACGAACACTCTATCGTCCGTGTACAAGCCCTTGCATGAGTACTGAATCTTTCGAGTTAGCAATTCCCCTCATCTTTGTGAGCTTTGCACAACTCTTTCGGTCGTTGTGCAACACCTCCCACTTTGCACAATCTCATCTTTCACCAAGCGCCCCTCTTGCCTTGAGCACTGTCAAGTTTGGTTGTCAACATCGAGCCATAGCTCAAACTCAGCCATCCCAATCTTTATGCGCTACGCATTCTTCTTCGCTTGCTTGTCCTCGTAGTGCCTCTTACGCAAAGGATTGGCGATTCCTCTGAATTGCAAACCTGAATGCTTGCTCCTCTGAGTGACTCCTTTCCCTATATCTCAATGTCCGTTTCCCCCAAACGGTTGAGCATGCTAGCTGTCCTCTACACAGCCCAACTAGGTCCTTCACGTTTGTATGATGAGTGTTTCTGCGTGTGCTTGTCACGCTCTGATACCAAAATGTCACGGGCTTAGCTAATTTTACCTAAGTCGTGCGGTATCTGTGCGTGTCCATCCGTAAAGGTCAGCCTTCCCCGAGATCTCCTAGGGTCCCTTAGGACTTACAAGAGAGAAAATAGGTCAGAAGAAGCAATTCCAACGAGATCCACAAGAAGCTACTCAAACAAACACTTTATAAAGCTAATACAAATCACACTATGGACATTACAAACTCAGAAAGGTTGCACACAAATGATAATAGTCCATTATAGATCGAAGTCCCCCACAAGTGCCTACATGACACATACTCACATTTACAAGCCGAAATCAGCCATAAAAGATAACCAAACTAGGACTACCAAGTTTACTGCGAGCCCATTACTTGTTGGCAAAGAATGTACAAAAACCAAATGGCACGGACAAACATGAGCATTTCATCGAACATCTTATTTACATTTTGTCCGTGACACTACGCAGGGTCGTACCTACAGTCCGACCGAAGGTGCTGCATCCATTAAACATTGCGGTACGACCTCCCTCTACTCGATAGGTAAAAATACTCTCTACTGTAGCCTACAGAAGGGGGCTTTTTCTGGACTCCCGATCTCTTCTCCTAAAAAAACGTTCGGGATCCTAAGAGTCTCGATTGAGATCCCCACCCATAAAAGCTAATTTAGCCGTTGGAGGGACCTTATCGAGAATACACCTATGACGAAGGCCTTCTTGCAGGTCCCAGACGTCGCTCGACACCGATTCCACGACTTGAGGAGTCGCCTCTTTACGTAGCCCAACTACCTCGCCAAGCCTCCCCGAGACTTATGATCCCGTCGAGTCGATCATGTGCATACGAGCTGAACTATATCGTGTTGACTACTCGTCCACGACATAATGTTTACCAAGGAGAGAGCACTCTTGAGACTTCGTCCCCGGAGGAGAGATATTAATAAAGGTACAATCCGCAGTCTCATTTTTTATTTGTTTGCTCATGAGGAATTCATCCTGAATTTATATAAATTGAAGTATGGATTAACAGCAGCAATGATACAATTTTTTTTTGTTCGAACCAAAAGCTCTCGATACTAAATATTGGATGAACACATATAGGAGTGTTTTTTTTTATTTTAAATGATAATTGAGGACGAAAAGAGATAAAAGAAGAAGTTTATCAGATTCAAAACTCTCAAAATGAATCTTTTTCACCTCCATATGTCTATTATGTGGATGATAGAATCTCTGCACCACTCACACATATAATACGAGGAAATGAACTCAATTACACGTTTCACTCCCTGAGATGATCTCTAGTTGATCCCTTCTATTTATAAAACCCAAGTATCAGAAGAAGATATAATAATCAAAATAATAAATAAATTATATCTTAACTTATCTGGAGAAGTTAAGTTTTCAGATTCGTCTTCTTAACTAAGTTTCCTTTCTGGTACTCGATAGTCTTCGGTTCTTCCCCCTCTCTTTTTTTTAGTCTTCATTGGTCAATCTAGGAAATAAAATTAAAAAAAAATAATCTTATAAAAGAAAATTTCAAAACCGATAAAAGATTTATTTGAATTAGAAAGAACTGGAAATGATTCTGCATCACGATCGAGATGATGGCAAACAAAAAAAATGGTGTGTGTGGTTCAAGGAAAATGTCTAATATTATATGCATATATAAATTGGAAATTGGAATTTTTAGTTCTGGAGGAGAGGCTTGACCATGGATGCCAAAATGGAGGGGAGACAGTGGGGGAGAAAGTGAAGCGTACGCTGTTCCAGTTGGAGGTCGACATAAACAACAAAATGCGTGCCTCACAACCCCGTCCTCTCCTCCCCACTTTAGCGATCGCCAACGTCAAATCAACATCCACCAAAAACCCATCACCAGCTGCTGCTGATTCATCGCTCGCTCAGGTATCGCCAATCGATTAATGGCGATATCTTCGCCGTCGCTTCTCCGAGGGATGTCCACGTATGCCGCCCACACGTCAATGTGACAACACAAGTCAACTCCCCAGGTCCACTCCACGCGTAGTGAGAGGCGTTCAAGTGACAACAAATCTTTGGGCTCCCACTGTCCCAAATTCCTGGCAATCAGTAGCAAACCGTGTGTATCCATCCTCTCGGGCCAAGCAAATCACAGCTCATATCTCGCTAGTCCAGGTTGACTTCTTGACCCGTTTGATGCCTGTGAGTGAGAGAGAAGAGAAAGCAAGTGCAGTATGAAATGGCCGAGAGGGTTAGGACTCCTCCTTTGGTCGTACGCCCAAAAGGGCAGAGCCGAGTCAACCCTGAGGTCTTGTTACCTCGACACCACTTAAAACATTGCCTGCAAAGAACGGTAGGCTTTTGCACTGATTGAAGCAGAGAAAGGCGGGCTTGCGAGGAAACTGTCATCAACAATGATAAAGAGGCTATTGCGTGCGAGACACACCGTAAGTAGGCCGGCCACTCGGAGGAACTCGTGGAATCTATCTAATTCACATCATTGAGCTTCTCATGAGAGCGGGGGGAGGAGGGAGGGGGCCGACGACAACACGCAAACTGAGCACTAGCAGTCACTGTTGCTGATGTGAGGACAACGCGGTCGTGTACTGCAAGTCGTGTTTGCGTGATTGGCTTCCCTAAATTCCCAGTCTCAGTCCGCGAACATGACATGAACAGCTCCTCATGTCATGCCTCTCTCTATAAGACACCCACCTCCATGCACTTCTTCCTCATCCCGTGGCCCAAACTCCATGCAGGAAGCAGCAGATACTACCTCGGCGACTATTCCTCGCGAAGCCTCCGTCCCTGGCGGAGGAGGAATAGAGCAGGAGACGCGGGGGGGCACGGAGATGGCTAGTCTGCTACTGCTGCTCTCGTGCGAAGAGAAGCAGCGGGGGGGCGAGGACGGCGGCACGAGCAAGCCCGGCGGCGGCCGTCAGTTCGAGTGCAAGACCTGCAGCCGCCGGTTCCCGACGTTCCAGGCGCTCGGAGGCCACCGGACGAGCCACACAAGGCCGAGGGTGCGTGGAGACGGGTGCAACCCGGTGCAGAAGATGAGGCCGAAGCTTCACGCCTGCCCCGTGTGCGGCTTGGTGTTTCCGATGGGCCAGGCTCTCGGCGGCCACATGCGGCGGCATAAGCCGGCGGCGCCGGACGCGCATGCCGCGAGGGAAGGTGGTGCGAGGGAGCTTCGGTGGCTGGACTTGAACCTGCCGCCGCTGGAGAACGAACTGCAGCTCCAAAGTCTTGGTGGATCCCGATACACCGGAGAAGGATCTGCAGCGCGAGATTATTCATCGCATAGTGCATGATGATGAGTCGATGACTATATATCTATTTTGGATGAATTCCTTTCAGGAGCTCCATTGTTCATACCATCATCACCTTATTCATTTCTTTTTCTTGCTTTTGATTTCTTAATTACATTACATATGGTGTTGGATTTTAATTTGGTTCTAAATTTGTTGGTTTCGACCTAGTACTTATTCTTTTCTGATAAAATTTTCTTTTTCCTCCTTAATTAGTTTGATATAAGAATAAATTCATGGGGAATATTTCTTGAGCCTTTCTTCTTTGTAGGTTTTTTTTTTTTTTCTTCCCCCCCTTGACTTTGAAGCTATTTTTCCTCAAAAACTTTTATGATCAGGAGACTTTTTAGCATTGGCGATGGTATGCTTAGGATTATTTCTTGTCAGTAGCATAAATTTTCTTTTAATCTGGTAGAAAATTAAAAACCACACGAAATGGACACAAATTAAGGATATTTTTTGGTCAGTTAATAATTTAGCCATCCTAACAAGGAAATAAAAGACGGAAGTTGCACTGATTGATCTTTATCCACTTCTTCAAGCAAGTCCTTTTTCAAGACATTCTCATGTCCATTGCTTTTAAGGAATGCTAATTGATATAATTCATCATTAGCTAAGAAAGAGCCTAATCGAAATAATTCAATATATGCATGCATTGCCTTGCATGCAAAATATTATGCAAATAAATTTAAAATTTTATCTCTTCAAAATCAAGTATCACACCTTTCCAATAAGCAAAATTGCCACCTCGAGATATGAAATAATCAAATAGTCACCACCTCACTAACACTTAGGGAGTGGTTAAGTCACCTTACCCCCAACTTATTACTTTAATCATCGTCATATATCTCAAAGCATAAAAGATCGTGTCACTTCCATATCCCTTATTCCTCAACACTTCAAATATATCGCTGATCCGAGCATCAAAGAAATCGAGATCGAGTTGATAACAACTTTATTGACTACCTAAATCCTCAACAACCTCAAGCTCCGACTAAGTCGAATCATCCCCTTCGACGATCGACTTCAAGGTTATCAATGTGTAGCAGAGGTTCAATTGTATATGTATCACCAAGAGTTTCCAATAATTAAAATCTACTAACCATCAAAAGAAGAAAAAAAAAAAAATTGAAGTTAGAATAGCTTCATGACGTGCTACGGGCCTGGCCTCTATGGGCTGTGGATGCCCTTGTGGGCCACAGGCCGAGGCCCATGTGGTCGGGCTATTGGCGGCCGAGGGCTGGGTTTTTATGGGTTGTGGGCCGAGCAAGAAACGGGCTTTAAGTAAATCCTTGTGATTAAACCAATAACCGATGCTGTTGAACACTGCCAGTTAAGTTGTGTCGAGTCTATAGATGAAGTGCAATAAGTAGAAACAGGAGATCGTACGCCATACGCCATTTAGGGAGATGGATGGATTATGTATGATGAAAGGATAATGGGTGTACAAATTGTCAAGACGAGATTTTGAACGTTCAAGCTAAGCCAAAGGCTACTCACTCCTAAAGGAGAGAGATTTGGGTGCATACGATCGGACTAGTTAATTGGACGTAACACCGCTAAAGTAGTAAAAAAAAAAAAAAAAACATTGTGAGAACTCAAATGAAACAGAAGAGCCTGACACGACACATCACGGATGGACCACCATTGATTGCACCACCCAACTGGTCCAACGCGCACAACCCGAGGCGTCGGCATCTCTTGGAATCATCAAATGGTTTTAGGGTCCATGGAAATTGTGGAAGAACAAAAAGCTGCAGGCTATGCCACTATGTATGTGGCTTCTTCCATTTTGCACCCTTTCTTCTTACACTGTGCCGCGTGTGTGTGCTTCTAGACAAATCCCTCGACCAGCTCGAGCCATGGGGCGTGTGCTCGACAAGAATTATCGACAGAGACACCGCTACCCCTATCACTTTGCTGTGAGAATGCTGCTCCTTAGTATCCATGTATTATGGTTATCACAAGGAACACTTGGGAGGCACCGCGGAATTGCCACAGCATTGATCTTTCCTGCACTCGGTACACCTCTCCACCATCCCGGAAAGCCGCCACACCATTCGAGCTAGCAAAGCAGGGTTCGGACTCAAGGGGACAGAAAGGGGTCAGAAGAAGACCCTCCACCAAATATACATACGACCGTCTCTTTCCTTCACTTGTCCACATGCCTCCCTCCATCTCGCATGCGGCGAGGCAATACATCGAACAAGTAGTCGACAACTCCCGGAAACAAGACAAAGCTGCTGCTACCCAGAAATGATAACAATAATATCCCGTCACCGACCACATCCGGTGCCAACTGCTACACACCCTCCCAACACATCACGGAAGAAGATGAGATTTGTGATGCATTGGTGGGAGTAGAATAATGGCAGGCTTGAAGGAGGCCAAAAGGATGCAGGCGGAGGAAGCTGAGAGAAAAAAAAGGTCCAAGTTGGGGTGGAAGAGAAAAAGAGAACCCAAGGGATGGTGGTATCCACGTCACGATGCCTCGGCCTTAAGCTACTCCGCACTCGTGTAAAAGGATCCGCTTTGGATCTCAGCCACACTGCACCCCTTTTCTATGGCTTCTGTGTTCGGTTTTTGACATCGAGAAGGCTCGGTTGCAGCCCGTACCACCGTGTCCGTGTGTGCGGGTAATGGGTCAGTGTCACCATCGCAGCCCTCACCACTTGGCTTGATTCCTTGACCTAGTACGCACGCACTAGTGCTCCAATATATTGCTTTAAAAATGGCCACATCACGCGATGGGGAAGAGGAGAAGGGGGAGGCATATGAGTCGAATCAAGAGATGGATGATGTTACACATAAACAGAACCCCACGGGCTTTTTATCACGTCAGGACTCGCCTTCTTTGTGTTAAATGATAAGACACCAACTCCCCCATCACAAACACAGTGATTTAAGCAGCACCGGCTGCCGATTCATAATATAGAAATAATGCCTGGGATGAGCAGGGGAGATACTTCGGTTGGTTGCAAATGAAGATGATGCCTGTGCTAGAAATCTTTGCGATCATAATAATATGTTTGATATTGTTTTTTTCGAAAAACATTCATGTGTAAAATAAAAATTATGATCAAATCTAGAATAATACTCCTAGACGACAAAAAGATTTTTAGAGTGTGGTGGATCATTGCATAGGTAAGGGCATGCAACTTATGAAGTAATATGCTCTATCTCATATATTCTTATTTGTTAAAACTACACACTAATAAATAAATAAATAAACACAATTAGAATAGGTATAAGTTATCTAGTGGTGATCTACCAGACATTTATCAAAAATTTAAAATTTTATTTAAGAAATTTTTACACCTAAGGCATTAGTTTATGGACGAATGATAGTGGTACACTATACCTCAAGTTCAGTGTTTGAATCATCCTCCAATACATTTTAAAATGTCAGTCAACTAAAAATATCTTGACTAGGCTAATAGAAAGATCATGAAATTGAATCCGGCACTTACGTTTCCAAAAAAATCTATATCTTGTTTGGCTAAGGCAATGTGCTCTCAAATAAGGCAAGTAGGTCAGATATGGTACTTGTGCATCAAAACATTCCAGCAGCAAGTACTTGGGGACATGTTATCACTCTTCCTGGTTACACTTCTTGGCAATAACTACCCACAGTTTCTTCTCCTTTTATTTGTTTGACTAAAAATTGTAGCACCCAATGAGGCAAGAGAAGAATCTAACTCGCTGAAAGCTTCTCTTCCTTTTCACTGTTCTTTTGGTGGGCTGAGCAACACATATGAATAATATATTAAGGGCTCAAACCAGCCTTTCGTAAACCACCTAGTGTCTACGTTCACTTGTATTCAGAAAGGCAACGCAACAAAGAGCGTGTGACCTCTCCGAGGACATGGAGGAGTCGCCCCAGCCATCGGACTCCCGCTTGTCCCTTTCACTACTCGCATTATTAGCAACAGGCCAACCAAAGCTTCTTCAGCACACCCATTAATCGCTAGAGGTTACTAGGATGTCATAAAGAAGCTAAATTGCGTGCTGGATTTTGTGAGTTCGACATGACATCACCTGGCCATCGCTATGGTGGCTATAAAACCCCGTGGGTGGCGTGCCAAGGCCTCCGAGTTATTGAGAATCGAACCGTTGAGAGAGGGAGAGAAGCGTACCTGAACAGAGTGTGCCGTACAGTGATGGCGAATGCGCCGCAAACGGGAGCAGCGGCGGCCACAAGGAAGGGGCCGTGGACGGAGCAGGAGGATCTTCTACTGGTATGGTTTGTGCGCTTGTTCGGTGAACGTCGTTGGGATTTCTTAGCCAAGGTGTCAGGTTTGAGCGGTGGCGGGGGATGTAGGCCTGTAAGGCACTAAGGGTGGCGGGGGAAGGCACTGGCTTTGACCTCTGTATGCCTCCTCGTTGTGTGCAGGTCTAAACAGGACCGGCAAGAGCTGCAGGCTGCGCTGGGTCAACTACCTTCATCCCGGCCTCAAGCGCGGCCGCATGACGCCCCAGGAAGAACACCTTGTGCTTGAACTCCATGCCAAATGGGGCAATAGGTCTTCCTCACTTTTGTCTTCATATGCTTATGAGCATGGCTTGTTGCTTGCAGTCCGGTGATTCCAATTTGTCTGCTCGGTAGGTGGTCTCGCATTGCTCGGCGGCTGCCGGGGCGCACCGACAACGAGATCAAGAACTACTGGAGGACGCACATGAGGAAGAAGGCACAGGAGCGGCGGACGAGCTCGGCTCCCTCGCCGTCTTCCTCGTCCTCTAGTAACATCTCGGAGCTCAGGACGGAAAAGCATGAAGGTTGCAGCACTGCAGAGGGAACCTCGTTGATCTCAGGGCTTGAAGTGAACGATAACGAAGGGAAGGGGTACACCATGGATCAGATCTGGAATGAGATCGCCGCTTCGGAATCCGTCAGCAAGCTGAGCTTTGACGAATACAAGGGCGGATCGGCTTGCAACATGGAATCCCCTCCGGTGAGTTCCCCCATATGGGAAGACTGTTCTGCGTCGCTGTGGAGGATGGAGGACGAAGACTTGTGTCCCATGACTGACCTCTTGCTCTCTAATCGTTGACACAGCATGGTCTTTCTCTGTAAATTGTAGTGAAATCGTGCATGCGAGTCTCTAGTCCCTGTGGCAAAGATCACCCGATCTCTGTTAATCCATGGTATCTACTGTAACAACTACAGAAATGTGGGAAGTTGTTCTCCTGTTATCTATATAAAAAGCTTGTTCTGATGTATGTTTATTCTAAGAATCACTCTCCCATCAAGGTAGCTTATTATTCATCAGCGGACACGGTTCTTCAGGTAATGGATATCAATCAATGAAGGTGATATGAACAATACATTATGTTGAGGGAATGGAAACCTATGTAATCTTCAGATTACGAGGCAGATTTGGATGGAGATCTGACACACCAATTACTGAAACTAAGGACTTGGAACTTAGTTTCATCCGAATTATTTTTTTCGTGCAAGTAATCGCCTAATCTGCTGTTGATATGGAAACGTGTTCTTTCAGTACAAGGTCTTTTTAGTTGGGAACCACCAACTAAATTTCATGGATTTTACTCAAAACCACTAATTACTGCAAACACCAATAATACTTCAATCTGGATTATATAGTACCGTCAAAGCCAACACAAATCGATCATAGAAAGTATAACTAACAGGAATTCAGCTTTCATGAAAAGGTTTATATCATAAAACCTACATGTAAGAATGGCCCAAAATATTGTTTTGTGAAGAGTACGAAGTGTTTCAACAAAACCACTTTATCTTCTCCTAAGTGTGTGTTTCATCAACGTATGTAACCTTAAATTTTTGCTGCCACATGATAAGGCCTTTAAGAAGGAGATGAGAAGGGTAGTAGGAACAGCACAATTTTTTTTTTTTAATCTTCAACTATTTTCTACTGAAGATGTGGATGCATGATATCTAACATCAAATGTCTCCCAAACAAGGGCATGATAAATATCACATATGGAGTTGCAATAGTGATCATGCAAGATGGTGAGACTGTGTGGCTGCCACAGGGCAATTAAAGTAGTGATAAGGAAATGTTCTACTCCAAGAGCTTTTGGCCTTGCACCTTTTATTTGGGTGGTGGAGCTCCCAATTATCATAGCATTATCTTCAGGAATAAAATAAAGCTAATGCGTCAGTGCATACCTGTCAAACATCTGTTGTGTAAGAAAGATTGTAGATGTGCTCACTGATTCACCTTGAATAATATTGGCCCCACTATTGGAATGCAGAATCATTACATCACTTCACTTGCATTCAAGCATACTGTTCGGCACAGTGATTATGTTGTTCCACTGCAAATTGAACAGAATAGAATCTTAGTGTGAAAGCAGACCCTAAACATGCATCTTAATTTGATACAGATTTGAAAAATACAATACCTGTTTCATAATTCGCAATGTCACATATAAAAGTCTAACCTAGATGAGATATAGAAGATTAAACTTCAATTAACACTATAATTTTCGTGCATCACAAAAAAATATTTAGCTTGTCAAACAACTTAAAGTTGATCGATGTCTAATCTTACCACACTACTAATCCAAGATGAGTGCAGTTTTTTAGACACCACATTGTCAGCACAATTATGGTAATGAAAAAATTTTACCATGTGGACTAGTGAAAAAAATGACCTACAATAAATGTAGAACCTCTATCGGAGGTCAGGGAATACCTAGTTGTTTCCACTGAAACCTTGACAAAAGACATAGGTCTAAATGCTAGCAAGTGCAACAGATTCCATTATGGGCTCTTTGATTCGCATGATATATAAAAATATACACTTGTGGCTGGTCAAACCATCCACCCATGCATGACCAAACAATCTAAAAGTGGCCATGATTTAGTTACCAAGTAGAAAGTTACTTCCTACACCCACTTGGGCAAACTCCCATGAAATCCATTAAGAACTATATGATGATGCTTTATTTTCTTAAGCCATAATTTATGGAATAATAATGGAAACAGAACTTAATCGAAGAATAATGCCGAAATAGAAATTCGAACACATAAAAATGTGGATGTTTGACACAATATCTCAATCGTCAAACATACAGGTTGGTATGGGTCAATATATGCTGCTCCAACCAAATACCAGTATCAAAATGTCTCGGTATCATATGATTCATTTTTGCTTTATGTTATTTTATCCAACAATACCAGGAAATGTGATTCATATATTGCTTAATATACTGAAATTGATGTATAACCAAGATTTAAATCCTTGGTTTGGTAGTGTAAAAGACATTTCTCTCACTAATTTCACAAACTTACCTGATGAGTTTACATGATTGTGGTGATGTCATATTAATCATGCATGCTCATCATGGTTTGACAAGATATTCTGAATATAGTAACTTCTTAAAGTTCTATCTCAAGGATAGCATGATCGCATAGCATACTTTAACATTTTTAAGGCTTTGGCGAAATGGAATCGTGTTTACAAGAAAAAAAATAAAAGATAACACCTCAATAGAAGAAGTTTGATGCATGGCATTCATTAAGTGGTTGATATATAGTATTTTCCAAAGTAGGATTTTGAAAAGAATATCATTTTGCTGAAGATTCTCAGTATGTGGAGAGGTGGTACGTGCCAGTAATGCTACTGAACTAAGAAAAAAGGACATTAATGTACTTGAAGCTTCTAATGTGTATGAAAATAGTACAATCTACAAAGTCAATGTATCTACAAAACTGCATAAGAATCCAGTAGTCAGAAGGATTATTAATGAGTTAGTAGTTGTTCTTGCTCATGATGCATTGATATAACAGGATGTGAAAGGCATCAAACAAGTATCTGAGTTCATTAGCTTGACGTAACAAACCATTCTGAAGGTTGGTTGAAGAACCAAACCATTCTGAAGTCTTGATCAACAAGGATACCTGACTCAAAATGAGCACTACCATGGTCATTGAATGATCACAGGTTGTCCTTGTATTCTGGTTGCTTAAACCAGCATGATCTAGTTAAATGGCTGGAAATGTAAAGGAACATGGAAACAGCATATTTTAGTTTAGGTGTAAAATAATTGCTCCCTTCAATCTGTGTGTGTGCACATGCGCATGTGTGTGAGAGAGAAGCCTCCTTGATGACACACTAATTAATACCTGAAGAAAGCACATCTGAATCTGGACTGAACATGATACCCAATTGACATAAAAAACAATGCTACATAACAAGAAAGGAATCAACATGGTGGTCCTTAAATCTTGCTAATATTCCTTCCTTTTGAAGAAGGTGGTGGTGGTCAAGTGAATGCCAACAATTAACAGAGAAAAGGAAAAATTAAAAGAGAAAAGCTTGGGCCTACTACATAGTGGACCACATGAAGCAGTATAAGCCATACCTCAATACTGAACTTAAGGTAATAATCCACATGCAATAATCTCAAATGAAATAGTACAGACTTACTACACTTGATGACCATTCTAGTTTGATATCAAGCTTGTTTAATATGCCAACTAGTCAGTTATATCATGAATGAGATGTTTAAGATTCAAGCTTGGAAAATTCAAAGCATGACAAACAAATCACTTCATCAAACTTCGGATATGGTTTCTAAAAACCAACCAACCCATGCCACCAAGAACACTAAAACTGTGTTCTAACCTTGAGACTCATCATGTTTATGTTTTTAGTAAGGAATGCAACATGTCATGCATACCTTTCCTTTATCTCTCTGTTTCTGCAGAAGTTTTTGATTGTCATCAAACAAGCACTTATTAAGGATGGAGAACAAAAATAAAATTACTGTAACACAAACAAGAGGCTATCCTGATTAAGTCTAAAGGTACTCTGTCATAATATATAACCCAACTCCAAGCTAGTGTTACCTTATTTTCATACATATATTCTAATCCTAGTTACATAATAACTATATTATCCTTTCATTTCTTTTATCTAAGTGCATGAAAAAGAAACCATATAGAAATTTGTCTGCAGGTACTCATAGATGGGGACCAATATATCATAAAATTTATGCATAAGAACTTATCTTATATCCCTAGAAATTTGTCTCTGCAGGTTTATGCTCTTAGATGGGCACCAATATATCAAAGAATTTAAGTATAACAATATGATGGAAATTCCAATTTAGCACCAACATGAGTTGGCCAAACAGTGCCTTACTAACGCCATTGACTATTATTCTCTGAATAAGTTCTTTGGTGAATTATAACAATATGATGGAAATTCCAATGCATATACCGTAATGTTTATGAGGTAAGGCTGTTGCTTCCTTCCAGTAATTTCAGATAGAATGATGTATAAATACTAATCAACTCTTTGTCACTAGTACTTAAAAATTCCAAATATTTTCCTTATGTTAGCTTTTGAGACACTCAGTTGCCGCTGCAGCCATGGAAATGGATATTTCAAATTAGGCTTGTCATTGTTGAATGATCTAAAATTAAAAACATGAGAAATTAATAAAGTGGATAGTTTGCACTTTGCTAAAACCCAAGCCAGTTCAAATAAACCATACCAACCTGAGGTTTGAATGAAGCTACCGTACAAAACATCAGAACAGCTTAGAAAACTGTGAAATATAGTGGCCAAATGTCATATCCAACAAAGGAAGAACTTCCACAAAGGACCAAGCTTAAAAGGCAAGGCCCGAAACCTAATGGATGCTTCTTGTGCGAAGAGCCGCACATGGTGAGGGAGTGCCCAGAAAAACAGACACTCAATACTTTAACTGCATCAATGCATCCCCACAAATCGGACAAGGGCAAGGCCGTCGCCCACTTGAGGAAACATTTGTCATTTCATCTTGCAAGATGGTTGATACTTGAGATGTGGCAGAAAGACCAATTTACTGGACCATATATGGACTTGCGGAACTCACTATTTTCATAACTATCAATCATGACAGACAATTAAGTGTAGAAAACTGAAGTTTAGGAGGGATACACAGCTTAGATCTCTGTAAGGACTCTAGGTCACCTTTATCAAATATATGGTGGCACCATACATCAAGTTCAATAAAACACAGAAGACTATCATGATCCTGATCTTGATATTGCAGAACTTCCATGGTTGTTCACGTTGCAAATTGTGGGAGGGAAGCATTTGTGATGAGATTTATTGTATGCTTTTAATCCTATAATCTATCTTTACAAACCAACCATGCTTTAAGTAAATATCGCCGATCAACAATTGAATCAGGTTCAACAGATTTAAAAAAGAATATCATGTGAAATTTTGGAATGTTATGTAGCTGTGTCCAATCTTTAATCTAAGCCACTCTAGCAAACTACTCAGTGACTAAATTTATGCTTAGACAACTTGTTCAAAGAGCTGAAAGTTGAAATGATTGGGGTTGCAACTATGATGGCAATTAATCATATATTAAGTAAAATATACTTCCAAAGTAAAAATTGGAAAACAGATAATAACTTAATTTTACAGCAACAGAGAGTCACAGGAGAGAAGAATGAAATAGTTTTCGAAAACACATTTTTTTCATGAGCGAGCATGTACCCTGGAGGAGTTAATTTTAAGGTTAAGGCAACTTGTTGGCTCAAAGTGCCTTATAACACCTCTCAGGAGCACTAAAGTTTTGGAGCTCAAAATATGAGACATCTTCCTCCTGGAAACTAATACTATAAATCACATTAGGGAACAATAAGGCTGTATCTAGTGGAATGACCTTAAACAAGCAGACAATAAAATTTACAGGTCAGAATGAAATACATGTAATGATAGCATGATAAAATATTCACTGATGTAAGATACAAATACCATGATCCATACTTTATTAACCAACTAAACTAAAACCACAAATTCCCGGAGTCATAAGATAGTATAGTTCCTAATACAGGTTATAGAAGGTTCCTCAATGTCTATAGAATGCCCATCAGAGAGTGGAAAGGTCAAAGAATACGCCTTAAAAGAATGTAGAGAGTTAAAGTGCAGCATAATGAAATCTTGCAACAAATAACATGAATCATCAGTGATAGAGATTTAAAATCTTTAGTACACTTAATGTATTTCCTCAATGTTGAAATACAGGACATGGAACGTACACTTAATGTTTATTTCCTTATATACAATCCAGACTTCATAACTAATGAACCCTTTACATCTCTAATGTTATTGCCGACAAACTGCATCAGTAAAGGATAAATAATGAGTTTATTCATCCAAGCTGTTTTTGTTCTCATAGAAGCAATACATGTCTGAATAATCTATCAGATGATATTCCACTGAGGTATGGTCTGTCGATCAGTTTTGTGGTCAACTAGTGGATATCCACCTTACGATTGATGGTAAATTTGGAGAAATTTATGATAACCACAGTAACTAGAGGAAAAGTAGAACAGCACTTCATGCAGCTATTCATCAGATGGATGTATGAAATGGTAAAAACATCTTCAATCTGGTAAATTTCATTTTGACTAAGTTCACACAATCATTTTCTTCTTAAAGATACTCAAGATTTTCAGCTTATAGTTTTTCTTTTTCATTGTCCTGATGCATCAAAATATGGATAGAAGATGAAAAAGAAAGAAATTTCCATATCTCAACAAGTATGATAGGGCACAAAATTTGATACATGCTAAACTTTGATATGGAATTCTAGGTTGACACTTTGTGCAACTTTATCATCACCTGCCTCTCAGTTGACTTAAGGACTGATGGTAGTATTATATAAATACTCTTCTCTGTAATTATGAATCATTTACTGATCTCTATCAATATTTATATAGTCTCCAAGAGATCAAAGAAATAAAATTCATATTAAGAGCTGTGTTATGCCACTATCAGAGTGGTGAAGAATCTGGATTCTTAAGCATTATAAAGGGACAATAAGGTATCAAATAATCATTGTGGATGTCCTAAAATACAAATTTAGCTAAAAAAATTTGACAACTTGGAATCGGAAAAAGCAATTTTCAACTAGTTCAACTAAGTGGCATCCTCTGAAGGTTAACTAGCGGTATAGTTGTGCATTTATGGCATCAGTGAATATTTTTGAAGTCTTGGATATGTAATTGCAGTCATCTTGCATCAAATTGTCAGTATGAGACTAGTCTTAAAGTGTTCTCAGAATATAATGCAGGTGGAACTTGTTTTGAGGTAGCTCAAAAGGTTTTAAGAGTTATTTTTGATCAGACATAATAGAAAAGACTTGTTCTTGGTTAAGATAGAAGAGTTATAAGGATTATGGTGGCCAATCAATTCTTAAAGCCTTTATCTTCTAAACTAAAATGATTGCTTGACCATAATAACAACAAGACAAAGATAAAAACTCCACCAGATTTTATAGAAAGACAATATATATATGAAACTGAAAAAAACAGCCCTATAGATGGACTTAAAGCAACTGAAGACTCCTGCAAGATGAGCCGAAGCAAGAAGAAACACTAAATTATACCATAAAAGCCATTGGTTAAAAAAGGTTCCCCGAAAGACTTATTCCAAATGAAAAGAAAAATGCCACATTTTGGGAAAAAAAATGAAAATTCTCGACTTTTTTTTACCAAACACAGAATGTCTTTCTTAAGCAAATAATAACACCAATCTTGAACAGAATACTCGAAGAAGGAAAAGAAACTTCGATCAAGAAAGCATTAGAAGGACAACATGGCCAATGGAACAATGGAATTGAATGTCTCGTCAGCTGCTGTTTCTCACAAACAAGCATATAGACCTTTCAACTACCAAGAGGCAATGACAATTTTGATTCACCGAACACAAAAGGTCAGATGTTATGATCTTTAAATGGGGTAGTGTTGCTCCTTACCTTTCTCCTTTAGGGTTGTGAATAAACCCAGTAAAACATACCACGAATCCCTATGGTCGATCGAAACACTCAAATCCATCAATACATGATCCACCAATAAAATCAAGAAGGAATGCGCAAGGAACTCGAACAAATACCATGACTGGATCCTTCGATCGTCATTCCGCACCTGCAATCCGATAAAGCGGCTGGAGTCTAACTAGATTACCGAGGTTTCGACTCTCGCAGAGGATTCGGAAGACTGAGGGCTAGGGTTTCCAATCTTGATCGCGGAGTGGGTGAGTCGGTGATGGAATGGGAAACGGAGATTGCAATAGGGAAAGGAGCGGGCAACCAAGGTTTTAAAGCCCCGTTTATGACGGGATATAACGGCCAACCCGACACGGTCGCAATCCGTTACAAGTAAGCCGTTATTTTCTTCCGCCACCCGCTTCAAAGGCGTTAACCTAAAATTATTTTACACGGATTAGAAAATAAGCCTCCTATTTGACTTTGACTTAGATTTTTGTTGCAAGGTCAATTTGGACTTACCATTTCCCTTGTCACGTCCACACTAAATAATCATTCCATACTGGTTGTACTGTTGTGACAAATTCGATTGATTTCTATTATATATATATTAATTAATATATTATTATTATTTTAAACCAATGATAAATTAAATTCATAATCACCAAAAACAAGTACAAACAAAATGATTTAGTTTATTTTTCTAAAATACATCGTGAACGACAAGTTATAATATATATACTTCATGTTGCACGACTACACACACATTTGAGCAATGGGAGATCGATCATCTCCCAAAACACTGCATGAACAGAGTGGGAATTCCAACCCAATGACGCCTAGTAATCTGTGGAAAGCTGCTCGTGGGTCGCCTGGCCGATGAAGACACCGTCGTAGACCAAAGCCGCGATGGCTGCCCCGATCAACGGGCCGACCCAGTACACCCAGTGGTTGTCCCAGGTCCAGCTGACCACCGCCGGGCCGAATGAGACCGCCGGGTTCATGGACGCGCCGTCGAACGCTCCGCCCGCCAAGATGTTGGCGCCGACGATGAAGCCGATGGCGATGGGCGCGATGACTCCCAGGTCGCCCTTCCTCGGATCCACCGCCGTCGCGTACACCGTGTACACCAGCCCAAAGGTCATGACGATCTCGAACACCACGGCGTTCCACACGCTCACGTCCGACGACAGCGAGAAGGCCGACGTCTCCTGCACGTGGACACAACGGGAATGTGTCAGTCACGTCGATGGTAACGGGGACATGGCCATCGAGGGTTAGTGAGAGATGACCAGTCCACCGGTGGCGAGCTTGAGAAGCAGGCAGGCGACGACGGAGCCGAGCAGCTGAGCGATCCAGTAGAGGATCCCGCGAATCAGAGAGATGTTGCCGCCGAGGAAGGCGCCGAAGGTGACGGCCGGGTTGACGTGACCACCGGAGATGTTAGCCCCGACTGATACCGCCACGAAGAGGGCGAAGGCGTGGGCCAAGGACGCCGCCACCAGGCCTGCTGGCGTCGTGGAGCCGTCATTTGTTAGCTTATCTGCCATGACACAGTTAAATCATCAAACAAGTTAAACTGTCGATATAGTTCGAGGGGAGGAGATGAAGCTTACTGAAAGCCATCCCGGAGCCCTCGCCGGCGAAGACGAAGATGAGCGTGGAGATGAACTCCGCGAGGGAGGCTTTGATCGCGTCGGGATGGCTCGCCTCGCCAGGCGCTCCGATCGCTATGCTACGGATCGGCATCTTCTTCTGCAACAGATAGTATCGACTTGGATGGAGATCACAAGCTGCTGCTCTGTTGGTGCCTTCTTCGGAGCTGCTGCAGTTAAATAGAGGGGTGAAACGGGTGAGAGAGGGGAGCTACTACCGGTACACCCTTTTGGTAAGACGGTGAGGTCACGGGGGGGCGGGCCTCCGACTCGTTCCGCGACCGCCACGTTTACTGATGGGGTCCGTTTGATGCCAACGCGCTTGGAGATCGGCCGCCACCGTGGCCCACTCGACGACGTGGATAAACTTTGGCCATACCCGTAAAATGGTATGCGGGAGAGTTAGACGGATGAGATATGGGAACTCCAATCGAGTTTATTTAGTGACCGAGCAACTAAATTCTTCGTGTTGGGATTGTGGCCCCATTGGTCACTGTAATCAATTCGTGTGGGGGATTTTGCATCTTGTGCTGTCCAGTAATGTTTTCTTCTTCTTTCGTCGGTAGGAGACGTCAGGAGAGGAGGACGGAGCACATGGTAGCAGCACCTAACCGGCCATTCTATGGCGTCTTTAGGTGTATTGCTGTTCAAACGTGATGAGGTTTGAAAGGAAGGTGGATGGACTATGTGGGTAACTTGGACGGTGATTTTGGACCTTTCTTCACCACCCGCTGATGTTGGAAATTGGGATGTGATATGTTGCAATAATCCCGCAATACAGCACATTCCAAAAAAAATACCTAAGCTTATATATGTCAGCATCACTTTTACTGGGCTCTCCTATTGTCATTCTCCGACTGTTTTCCTCTGTATTGTGGTGGATACAAGTCACCGGTAGCAACAATTCGATCTGCTGCTTATGTTCGACTCGCTTCACCCCCATAAGAAAATCGTTTGTGATTGATGTTCGCATTGTCAAACATGTCAAAATTTCAATGAATAGGCATACGAATATTGTGTTCATTCCCACTTGTATAGATAGATGCACCAAAGTACCTCAGTTAAACAAAGCCTCGTGGTCATGAATGCATCTGCTCTTATTACAACTTTTATTGCTCCTATACACGAAGAACAAATGGAAAAAAAAAAAAAAAAAACGCTTATTTGTTCAGATAGCGTGGTGCAAACCCTGGAATTACAATTCACTTGTAAAAATGGTAATAGACAGCTCAAGGATTTTCTACACTGCTCAATAATAACGCAACATAAAAACCTTTTTTATTAGCAACAAAAACGAAATATTACATATAACTGATAACTACAACGTATAGAGGGGATATGCTCCAATCGTGTCCACAGCAAAAGATGTGTGCTCCAAGGTCATATATAAATAAATAGCAAGAAAGTTGTGTTGGTGAAAGATCACCACGAAAAGGGGTTTGCACCAAATAAAAATATCTCATTTTCTAAATCTCTTACCCATTGACAAACTCTGTTGCATGTCTTAATTGCGTGAGCCTGCAAATTTATCATAACCAACGTCAGTTTCCCATCGTATCAAAGGTTATACATCAGCTTCTCAAATCTAATATGGTAATTAGCGTTCTTGAATATATGTTAATTTTTGGAGATATTTTGGTGTAATTGACCCTACAAACATTTTAATTTTCTATTTATCCATTTTCCATCTTGTTAAAAGTGAAGCCATAGAGTCAGAACAAGAATAAAGATGATCCTAAATAAAAATTCAATACTGGGATAGAATAAACAAGAGAACTCACAAAAGAAGAAAGAGAATCAAACCTTATCTGCAAGTGGATCAAATGCTGCATAAAGTTCAAAATCTTGAGTGATCCAGCACAGGAGAACTGCCAGTTATAACTCTAAATTAAGATTATGTATAGATTTCAAAAAAATGCTAGACTGATCAAAACTAGGGAACCACAGAGGCACAAACCAAGGCACTCAAAAGGGCAACCCAGTGCACAACCTGCTGCAAGTACAGGTGCTGGGGTAGGCCCATGAAAAACAACAATCTACATATTGAAAAAAAATATATAGCAATTCCCACACTTCTAAAGTGGAAATCATGTTGCTACTAGACATACAACTCACCGAAATCTTCATCTCTTCTGAACTGTGTTTTATGTGGGCCAGTTCCATTATCATGCATCGAAGCATACAACTTTTCATAAGCCCTAAATAACCTGCATGTTCATTAGATTTATTAATTTATGAGGGTGAACCAGGTAGATATATCGAATAGATACAAAAAGCTGCAAAGCTCACAAAACGTTGTGTAAAGCCAGCAATAGCACCTTTTCTGTTGACTTGAACTGCTTATGGGTGAGGAGAACTCCGATGATACATATTGATCAAGGTAGATGCTCCTGTACATGAAATGCCAAAGTCCAGAGGGGCCACCGATCCCAGTTTGAGAAGAGGAAAGTTCAGGTGTTGTCAGAGACCTAGACCGAAGAGAAGAATCAAGTGGGAGATCCTCAACACGTAGACCACCATCTAGCATTGATCTTTGAACTTCAGAGAGAACATTGGACTTCACAAGCACGGTCTCAACACGAATCCTTGATATCATCAATGGAACTGATGTCATTTGTTACAGTACGGCAAAAACTTATTCCTATGTTGTGGAGCAGCAATAGAAAGAAAACAACTGGTGTGTGTTGAAGTTTATTGTTTCTTTATGTAACAGCCCACCTGCAATCCTTGAGATGATAGAAAGAATCTGAACTGGCAGTAAGCAATGTCAAATATGTATCCACCTGTATAACAATGATAAGTTGCTGAGATTGTAACCTAAGCCAGTGCTCTGACGAATCCATGAAAAGGACAAAGTTCTTTCGAATGAAAACCATGAAGCTTGGTCAAATATATATTTTGATCCAGATCGCAAAATCAAAGATACAAGATGAATTCTACAGGGATATATCTCACTCACATCAAGAAAATGGACATAAGCATAAAGGAACACCATTGGATTGTATCTTGGCAAGCAAATTGGTGAGAAAGACTCAGAAGTCCTGCACAATGCAAATGGAATCATTCAAGAGAATAGTTATCTAAGCAAGTCCAATAGTTATGATTTAAATTTGTACCATTGTCATCCAATAAGTTCAAGAATCTTTACACTCTAGAAGGTCATGCAGTGCTATAAAAAAGCTCATGCAAAATGTTAAAAGCTAAGTATTAAGAAAACACAGAAATTTTTATTCTTATAGGAAACAAATATTTGACAATTAAGTTAGATAACATAGAGTTATTACTGAGAGAAAAAACATGTCTTTCTGCAGAACGATTGTTGATACAGTATGAAAAAGTGATGAAGATTATGAAACTAAAATGTCTAGAAACCACTGAACTTCAAAATCATTTAAGACACAATTGAATATATAGTTCAACCGTATAAGTCACACACCTACATCAGTCTGAAAATACCATTACTACTATTTACAGCAATTATCCTCCTAAGTGATCCTTTCACTTGGCTTTTTTCATTTGGTCGCCAAATTCAATTTCAGGTACCATTGTCACATAGGATTTATATAGATAGGTCAAATCTAGATCCAACCTCTAATGGGATAATATCAGACATTGTCCTCACATGATTTCTAATTACTGTACAGTAGTTGTTCTAAATATGGGTTTGAATCCAAGTAAGATGACTACCTGAATGATTCTGAAGACATTATAAAATTGGAAAGTAACAGCATGTCATCAGGGTGCAGAGATGCCTTTTGAGTTCCAACGAGACTGACAACCTGCAGCATAGTATAGTGAAGTCAGCCTCCCGATGCATGCTAAGGATGAATAACTTGTATGTCACAGGATTAAGGCTTAACACCATAAATATTTGATGGAATTCTACATAAAATAATTATGTTGGTACTGGAAACATTTGAGGTTTAAAATCTATGTCCAATACAAAGGGCAGTGTCACAAGATCTTTTGGGGGCGATCAAATTTTCATACTGTATTTATCTTTTTTACTAATTCTTCCTAGGCCATACTGTTGAATAGATTATTACAGACAAGGAATATTGGAGGAATTGCATTGCACACCTAGAAGCAAGCTATACATGACAAAATGGTTGGGTCTTTCAAAAGAAAAATCATGAAGATCTTGAAGATGCTACTAATTTTCTACACTAAGTCTGCAGGCAAAATCAGGCTTACAACTCTTTCCTAAAGAAACAACAATACTACAGAGATAAAAAGCAATGAGAAGCAAAATATGAGGGGTGCACAATGGAAAACTTCATATTTGAAGGATATTGTACAAATAAACATTAAAATATGGAAGGATTCAAGAATGAGAAAAATGAATGTTGATTGAGTCTAAATTATTACGAGAATTAGCACAAAAAATTTAAGTGCTGACACAATTATAATGACAAAGCAGGGGCCTGTGCCATGTACCATGACAGTGATCAGCCTCCAGGAGAAAAGCAAACTGCACTCAGATCCTTGATTAGTCATACTGATTTTACAAGAAGAGACGAAAAAAGGACTCAACCAGACTAAACAGACAAATGGATGTGATAGAATTAGCTACTCTTATAATTTCTATACCCAAACAACGGAAACCATTCTTTATTAGCCAAAGCCAGAAAATATCAGTTTCATCTTAAGTGATGTAAAATGGCTAAATCAACCAGACACATTCATAAGCACATAGGTTCTATCTTACATCTCAAACATGGATATGATTACTTCAACCAAAAAATAGGGTGAAATATCAGGCATTAAATAAGAATGATATACCAGCATATTTTGGTGCTTTACATATGCAATTTTGTTAACCAATGTTTCTGCAATTTTGTATAAAGCCATAAGCAGCAAATAAGACTGATACAGAAGAATATTTTGGTGCTTTACATGAGTGTATAAATCCATATGCATGGTGCAATTTTTGTTAACCAATGTTTACAGAAATGATTTATGATAAACAGGCAAAGGATGACAAGCTATTGCTTAATCTCTTTATGTGCTTCATAACCAAAAACATCTGCAAACATTGTATACTTTGAACAAACCTTGTTCTTACACATCAATAATGCAAACAAAACTCCTGAATCAGCAACAACTTGCAATATAGCACTGGCAGCTTGTCTTGTTGAATAAGCCAGAGGAAGGCATGTGTATGCATTAAGAATTGTAGCAGGATTGCTGAAATACATAAAACAGAAGTCAATGGCATACCTCATCATGTTTTAGATAATTAACATCTTATTTTACGTATTATGACTACCTCAAACAACATTCTTATTTACCTTATCATAAAATGACCATGCAACTCTCTCTCTCTCTCTCTCTCTCTCTCTCACACACACACACACACAGGGATGATGTTCTCGTGGCACTCTTAATGAGGAATAAGGTAAACTCAAGGATAGGTTGGCCATTTGTTACACTAATAAATGGACTGCAAGACATGCTCTTAAATGTCTGGTCCACCCTTGATAGACTGATTCTAAATTAAACAACCAAGGGCATCTAGCTGTTTTTCATTGTTGAAGCAATTTACAAGTTAAACATTATAATTCTACCAGTATCAAATATATGCAAACATATATATAGCAAAAATCCTTTCGCATGTGTCTAGGGACAGAGTTGACACAAGAAACCCCAAACTACAGCACAATGATACAGCTAGTGAAGAAATCCATAATGTACCAACATGAATGATTTATGAAAGCATACAATTTCCTTTAAAATCTTATAATTATAGTATCATGTTTTGAGCTTTAGTGACCGTGTACTAATGTTAATGCCATGTGAAGGTTTATTGGTCTGTCACATTTTTCTCATCAGCTACAAGACAATCAGCACAGAAGGATCTGTTTGTTAGAAAATATGAAATTTGATGCCTTGAGCAAAAGAGCAACTATAACTAATGTACCAAATAACCAAAGCTTTTGGCTTCAGATTAGAAAATACAAACCAGCTGAATGCATGAATCAGAGAAGAGAAAACCGCATCAGTTCCTCTCAACAACGGGGTCATGTCATATTTTGGATTCTTCTCGAAACATCTATTTACCGATTTTGTCAAGATAAGCAGCATCTGGATCAACATAATAACAAAGAAGGCTTTGAAATTAAAGAGAAAATATGTATCCATTCACAGAACCATAAGCACATACTTGATTAAATAACAAGGAAAATCACTAAATGCAAGAAAAAAATAAGGGCACTCAAACAGTGCATGGTGTTACAAAGTTAAGCATGAAGTACCTGACCATAAATAAGCTCCAATTGTCTTTTCAAAGCTTCATATGGCTCTTCTGTACAGCTTATGCACACTAAATAAATTGGAACTTTTACAAGAAAAACCACCTGAGCAAACAAAAACGCAAAATAACGTACACAAGGGTGAAAATAGCATATGAAATATAGATTATTGAACACCTTTCACATCAACTCCACAATCTAAAATAAAGTATGGTGGGTGTGTAAACCATAAACTCATCATATGATGGAAACGACTAAAGAACTTCATTCTATCTCATAAATTGCGGCAAACCAATTTGTATAATAACATATACTTAACAGTTACAAGCAATGTAGAGCAACAACATATAAAGTCACTGATGCATCATAATTATCAATTGCAAATTTCTTATTGAATGAAACACCAAAGAAGTTACACCGTATCCAATAAAAGAACAATGCATTTTTAAATTAGAACAAACCACGGAAACAAGTAACACAATCTTCTTACAAAGTTTGCAATGAAATGAAAGGACTGAACTTCACCACTGACGGAATCATAAGAAAAGGGAAGGAAACAGAAGAATTTTCAAGGCTGTAAGACAAATAGGTTGTATCAAAGGAGCACTTAAGACGAAAGAAAATGGAGGACCAATTTCAGGATTCATGAAAGTGAATTGACAATGATGCCAATCTGCCAAGCCCAAGAATCGGTAGTGTCCCAGCACATGACTGCAAATCCTCAATTACCAACAAATTGAAAAGTCTAACACACCAGGTTCTTGCAACAAGCCAACAACTAGGGAAGAGTAATGGAGGAAAGATTAAATAATTCATAAATAAAAATAAAAAAACAAATTTGACAGTTTCACCAAACAAATCTGAAAAGTTATAAGAATCCAGATATTTACTGGTATTGCATCTTGATCAGGCTGCTTTTGTTCTATTTTTTTCATTTTGCACAGATTTTATACTAATCAGGATCTTCAAAGAATGTAGGTTGGGTTTTTCTTTTATGGGATCTAATCTTATCTATAAATGTGACAAAGAAGATCACCTTTCCTCAAATTCCAGCAATCAAATCTTCCAGAACTTTAGTGAGTATGTTCATGTTGGTAACATGAAGTGTTTCCAGATAAAATGTCAAATAGTGTGCCATCTTCCTATTTACAGCAAGGACAATTTATGTGCCCTTACAAATATTAGTTCTAAGGAGCAGTAATTGAACACAAAATAAAGGCCACAACTGACCTGATGGTTCCCAGCTCTTATAAACTTCAGGCAATCTCCACTAGCAAAATATATGAAGAATGTCTCAAATCAGTTCACTGGAACCAAATTTTCAAGAAATGGTCTGATTGACAAAACCGATCAGCAAAATATCATACCTGTTTTCTACAAAAGAAATAATAGCCTGCAAAGTTGCTGAAAATCCTGCTAATTTATGCTCATCCCCATACCTGAAATTGCAGTAAGATGAAATGTGAAAAGGTTCCAATTTTATTTAATCATGATGTGATTGCTGGTGTGGCGATAAACACTGTGCCAAGTAGATAAAAGTCAAGCACATAAATGTAGACATACCTAGAATATATTGGCTTCCCAGAGTTACTCAGAATAAAGAAGTGCTTCTTTCGCTTTCTCCATGAAACTGAACCATCATCCTACAATTCAGATAAATGGGAAAAAAAATAACCAATCTGGCCAAATCTTAAAGCTTAGAAGAAGGATAACAATGAACATGCTGGAAAATATTTTTTACTCTCGCACTTAAAACTTCCAAGGTTATCGGATAGCACAAAGAATTAACACAAGGAGATCAGCAATCACATATGGACTGGACATGACAAATTCAGATTTTAGTGAATGCAATACATGCTAACATGCAAAATGGGTACAAAAGATCCTAGCACTGCATTCACCAACTTGAAACTTGCGAAACTTCAGAGACCACCAGAGATTCACAAGACCAAGAACTAGTCACCTCATCAGGATGCCGCTTCCCGCGGCTCCAATCATCCAGCATCGTCTCTCGGTCCTCGGCCTCGTCAATCTCGCTCGACCCTCCACTGCTCCCCCTCTCTCCAGCATAACCGCTGCTGCTGGGGCTAGGCAGCGCGTCCCCGCGGCCCGAGCTCTCCCGACAGGCACCAGGGCTACCAAAAGACGAAGGCCCGGCCAGATCCCCAGAGACCGGCGACCCTTCCTCCATGACCTCGATCTCACCCGCGGCCGCATAGAAATCAGCGGGCAGAAACCCGTTGCCGGCCGGCCGCTCTGCGCCCGCGACGTCGCCGGCTTCTCCCAACGTGAGAGAACCCATCTGTTCGACCGTACCGGGCTCAGCGTCGAGGGAAGGTTCGGGGTGGTTGGGTTTCGGATCGGTGATGGTATCGTCGGAATCCATGGGCCGGGGAGAAAGGGGGCCAATCGGAGGAGGGATTTACGGAGGTTTCTTGTTCGGAATTAGGGTTTCGATGGGATCGACTGGGGGAAGACCCCGGAAAGATATGGCGTCGTCTTCTACCCGTTGCTCTCTCTCTCTCGCTCGCTCTAATATTAAAGGGGGAGGAGATTGGTTGTTGGGTAAACAAGATCGTTTGCTTGACCAGTTGTTGAGAGGAACACGATTCTTCTCCCGTTAAGGTTCTCCGGTTTCCCCGTGTGCTTTTGTTATATGTGATGCCTGAGGCGCCAAGTTCAATTAATACGGTGAAGTCCAAAGCATACTAACTAACCACTTGTTGTAATGCACTTCCAATTACTTGATGTATTTGGATTACATGATTCAGCTTTGTACGATACATTGATTCCAAAACCTTAGCTTCCCAGAGAGTATGCCTGTTTGTGCACAGTGAAGAAAACAAGAAACATTCACTCAGGACGAAGGTGAACGAGAACAAATGGCACGGCAAACACAGGCTGTGGCTGCATCAGAGTGCATCTCAAAGCATTTAGATCCCTTGTTTGAACTCTCGAGTTCTGTGACTTGATTGAATTCGTAGCAGCTCAATACATGGATAGAAAAAGGTTCCAATGATCTGATACTCACTCGCAAAACAGCGACCGAGATGTCGATAAAACAAAAAAATTTAAGAACGGACTCTATCCATGAGCTCATCTCGTGCACAACTCGAGAAACAACAGAATGGCAAAAGGTGACGGCATTTAGATCCCTAGTTTGAACTCTCGAGTTCTGTGACTTGATTGAATTCGTAGCAGCTCAATACATGGATAGAAAAAGGTTCCAATGATCTGATACTCACTCGCAAAACAGCGACCGAGATGTCGATAAAACAAAAAATTTAAGAACGGACTCTATCCATGAGCTCATCTCGTGCACAACTCGAGAAACAACAGATTGGCAAAAGAGATGAGTTGACCCATAAAGATGTAGAATTTAGTTCATAAATTGTGCAAGGAAGCATAAAAGACTAGGAAATGGGTCCTGAAGAAAAATCGAAGCCTTCTTTCTTTGTTCCCAACGTTTGAGCTTACAGGGGAGCAGGAAATATACATCCAAGTGTGCCAGAACCTGCACTCCAAACAGATGAAGTTCGGGCAGTCTCCTGTTATTTAGAATAGATCAAATTAATTGGAGGGCAACAAAGACTAATTTCTATCAAAAACACATAAACGAATAATCTGCATTCCAGAGTAAGAGTGTCTGTCATTACCTCGCTGATAGCTACCAGGCGTTGCTATTGTCATTCATGCAAAATGTCAAAATGAACTCCATTGCGTGTGGTTTGCAGGGAAAATGCACCAGAGCAAGGTCATGCTGTCAGGCACTAAAACATTTTATTGCAGAGACAAGCTTAAGAAGAATTCAGCAGTTCCAGGAGCTTCGCTGTTTCCTCTTCCTTGACAACCTACCATCATTCAGATTAAAAATGACTATTCCATGCCAACTAGAGGAAAAGAAACAAGAAAATAGTCCAAAAAAATGTCAAGTTCCATGCTTTGTATTATCAGTCAAATCCCAATCAAAATTGTCAAGTTCCCACATTAAAACGCCCCAAATTTTCAGGGATCACCTAATATCTACAAAAATCAATAATTAATTTATCTCTCAGATACAATTCAACCAACACAATTCTAGTCAACCCTTCTTGCAATTCTTCTAAACCATCTTGTATTTTTCTGGTCATTTTTGTCCGTATAGCTTTCAGCATCTCTAAAGTACAGCCAAAGTCATTATATCATGCCCAGCCCCAGGATATGAATTCAACATCAGAACATTTTTCTAGGTCCAACAGAAAAAAAAAAGATCATATGCCTACTGCAACATGAATTATATGAACATCAGGTTAATGACTTGCCATATAGAAAAATCAATATTTTGCCAAGGACAAAGTGAAACTACCCTCCTTCATTAAAAGGAAACTTTTTTAACAATTAAACAATCAGTTGTTGCTTTAAAACTCAATCTGATGATCTTCTTTTTTTTTTTTTTTGTGGCAATGGACACATTAAATGCCATGAAATCAATGCCTTATCCTCACAGAAACCCTTAGACCATGTTTACTTACTAGAACTTTAAATTACTCGAGAAAACATTCAATGAAAGACCAAGCCGGACAAAAGATACATCACATTACCTATATTCCAACACTTCTTTTTTTTTCTCTAAAAAGTTAAAACTATTTTTAGGTCATTATGCATCATTATTAACATGAATGCTTAACATTTACCAATACTTCACTTTGTGAACATCAGAACCTGACCCTAATCACTGAAAGTTACAAGCTATAGGACCATGCTGGAGTGAAGGAAATCGCAATGTGCGGCTCCACAATGAAGGCAATGGTGGTGATACATTGCATATGGAGCTGACCAGTAACCTCAATAAAGATACATCAAAAATTGTGGGAAAATTGATTTAGTGAAGGTTAGTTACAGTATATTCTAGAAAAGGCAAAGTATGCAAAACCAGCAATAACATGACAGATGAGGAAAAGATAAAAGATGCACACAGCTCTTTAAGTAAAATGTTACCGAAGTGCATTCTGGTGTCTATACAGTTGTCTACTCTAATACTCATACATATTTATAGTCAGTTCATTCCCCAGGTTATCTTGCCTAATTTCAGCCATTCCGGGGCCACGATATTATCCATCTATGTGAAATTGATACTTCTACTTCCAAAGAAAGATGAACTCTATTTATACATGCACTTTTTGATGAGAAAATGTCTCTGCAGCTGCTTTTAGAGTTAAGGTACACTAGCCCTTGAAGCAGGTAACCCAAGCTGGTGGATAGTAGCTTGGCAGAATTGACATATAGATACTTGTCTACAGCACATGTATCTGTAGTTAATTCTGAAAAGATGCCATCATTTGCATCAATAAATATTTAAGCATGGATCAGATGAAATGTTTACAAAGATACTCAGAATCTTCCGAAGTCTATTCTTTGGTTTCCCTAGTCCATCGATGATCAGATTTCTAACTTCCACACAAAAATTTAGCATTTCTGCTGCCACTAAAAACATAATCACTGTAGAACAGCAATTGAACAATCCAAATGATGCAATCAAGAAAGATACAAGCAATATTCATATTTTGACAGCATAAGTTTAAGAACAACCTACAAACGATATAAAATGATCTACCAGAGGTCTAGAACTGACAAACATTTGCAGGCAAGAAATTTGTTTTCTGCAAAGAGAATAATACAAAATGCATCGATATCATTCCAAAAGTACCTTAACTGGGAGATCCTTTGGAAGACCAACTGAATCAAGGAAATCACATCCAATTTTTTGCCAATCGATTGAAACAATTTGTTTGTCTATGCTGCCCTTTGGTTGAGTTTTCCCATCAGCCTGTTCAAATTCACTCCCTATCCACAAATATAGTACATAACCACCTGCCTCTCCACTTCTATTAGCACTATGAATTAAGAAAAGAAGCACAGCTCTCGAATCAAGATCCTCTGTGGAAATTGTTGCTAGCTTTTCCATACTTGGCCAGCGGTATACACGGGGTAGTTCAGGATTTGGTTTCTCCAATCTACCATCAACAAGACCACTTGAACCATGGAATAATTGATCATCCTTCCGTACAAAAATTCTCTTTACATTTTTATAGCTCTCAGAACTACTGATAGCAATTTCAGCTAAGCACTTAACACCTGATTCTAGACCTGCACTGTTTGTACAGCCTAAAACATTATGATTTTGATTTTCATCAATATTAAGTTTATCTAGGACTTCATGTGTAATTTGGCAAGCAGAAGATGCATTTAGTGACCAAGACATTAGTGAGGCATCTTTGGAAAGTGTAGGCATTTTTAAAGATGAAAAACCTCCCCTTCTTTCAGCAATAGATTTTGCTAGCCCCTTGGATGGAGAACGAATTGTTCTAACGGGTGATTTCAATGACTCAACTGTGTCAGAAATCTTTTGAGAAAGTCCAGTTGATTGTAGCAAAGGGTTGCATATGTTATGTGATGCAGGTGGTAGCATAAGAGGAGAGGACCACGTTGAAAGAGAAACTGAAGGTGACTCCAAACTAGACTTCGAACAAGTGCTTAAATCAGAAGAAGAAAGACTACTGGGAGAAGGATATGACAGGGAATTTGATGTCTCTGCATTAAATACCTGCATCCTACCAGAACAAGTATCGATATCTCTCACCGATGCTGCATCTGAAAAAAACCTACCAGTGGTTACTGATACAAACTTTTGCCTCAACACACTCCAACTACTTTCTCTTGCTGGAAGGTGTGTTTCACATTCGTGTCCTGAAGAAGCAAATGGTGGCACAATACCTCCACTAAGAGCTTTGTAGAAGAGCTCAAAATCTACATCATAGTCTTCCACTCTCCTTTTACCTACAACAAACCTAGCTGCTTCAATTTGTTCCTTCTCAATCTTTGTGCCATCATACAAAGACAGTGCACTCAGGAAGTTCTCCCAAAAATCTAAGGGCTCTTTCCCTTCTTCAATCAATACGATTGGCCCCTGCACTTGCTCATACCTTACCACCTGAAAGGCAGCAGCTTTTGCATCCTTCTCCATTACGGACTCACAGTTATTACCAATCCACACATATATTGATGAAAGAACATGAATTATAAATGCACCCCTTGAATCCAGTGCAGATGGCGAAGGATCATTTAACATCTTGGGGACAAGGTGCAAAGGATCATAAGGTGAGTGAGGTGCCATTCGGTACATCCCACGCAATGACTTGGGGCTTGGCGGGATCGCATGCACCCTCTTCTGGCACTGTAACAGTTGACAGGCAAAACCCATGTTGGGGTTAGCAATTCCTCTTGCTGCCTTTACAAACTGGAAGGCATCGTCAAAGCTCTGCCCTTCCCTCCACATCAGGTAAGCTATGACCAGCGACGTTGACCTTGACACACCTTGGCAGCAATGGACAAACACTCTCCCATCCTGCTGCCGAACATCCTCAAAGTAATCAAACACATCATACAATATACTTGTGATGTCCTCTGTCGGGCTATCCTGCAACCAAAGGGTCTTGTAAACGAGATCTGACTTGAAGTACTCTGGGCAAACGAAGCCAACACAATTCAGGACATGGGTAATCCCATGCTGGCGGAGGATTTCTCGGTTCCTAGCAACATAATCTCCACCAAGATAGATGTGATTTGCGACCTTGGAACACTCCTTGTCAAAGAACGCAATTTGATCTCTCTTACCTTGGGATCTCAGTGAAGAAAGATCCAACTTTAAACCATCTCCCAGCTTGCAGACGTCAGCCTTTGCACCTGGGGTGGAGGCCTGTGGCCACTCCCCAATATCATCGGACCCCGCCTTTGGCCACTCATCCAAGCTTCGGCGGGCGATGGCAAGCGGTTGGAGAGGCGGAAGACAAGACCGTGCCTTCTGGCTCTGGGACCTAGGGGTAAGAAGAGGCCCCGGCCGGTGCTGTAGCTGGCCATTGCTCGCGTTCTCCTCTTCAGAAGCACAGTCTCTTGAGTGGTCCAGAGCAGACGTCCGGGAAGCAGACCAAGAAGCCGACCTCCAAAAGGTCCTCCGGCCGCTGGGAAGCGGCACGCCGGCGGAATCCTGCTCGCCACCCATCACCGCAATTCGCTCAATCAACACTTGAAAAGAAACCCTATATCACCGCCGACAACGGTCCTCTCCTCCGACTGCAACAGATCGGCATCCTCTCAAACCTAGACAACAGCAAGATGCAATTTTTATTCAATCCAAAGCCAAAAAGCCACCACAGCACATAAACAGAAAACAAAACAAGGGCATAAAAAACAAGGGAAGAATCAAGTTTTAGTTTATCGCCCACCAGAATGGACTTGGATTCTTTCCTTTCTTCATTTATAGCCACAAAAGATGGAGCTTGAGAAGGAGACAAATTAAAGTGAGAGATAATCAAAGTTAAACTTACACGTACCAACAAGGATAGGCGACGCTTAACAACGAATCGAGAGACGGAAAAAAAAAAAGGAGAAACGGGACTCAACCCTAGAACAGAGAACAAGGCTAGGCGACGCTTAACAACGAATCGAGAGAGAGAAAAAGTAAAAGCGAGGAGAGACTCAACCCTAGAACAGAGAGAGAGAGAGAGAGAGAGAGAGAGAGGAGTTCAAAAGGGGGATAGAGGGAAGATCAGATTAACCGCGGTTAGGAGTAGGGGTTGGGATGGGTTAATTCGGGTACACGGCGCCTCCAGTGTGCCAGACATCAGAGCCGTCGGACTCGACAAGTCAAATGCGATCCGTGATGTATCGAGAGATCAGGGCCCGTTCGCGAGTGCGACCCACGGGCCAAGTGGAGACTTGTAGCGGTCAACTTTTGGGGGCCAGGTCAACATGAGAGCCACCTGTCAGTCGAAAGGACTTTAGCCTCAAACCGCATTGCTGAACAATTAATAATGATTCTTCTTTCTCTAATAAAAAAAAGAACAACGCTGAAGTTATTTTTCCCTGTTAACATATATAAATGATTGTTCAATGAATAGTTTTGCCTTCAAAACCTATCGCACATATTAAAGAATAATAATGATTAACTTGCCATTGAGGACACTATAAATCAAGCAATCAAAAATTGCCAAATTTTTTAGAAATTACAGCAACAAAGAGATAAATAAACAAAACTGCTAGAAAGCCATATGATAGATTCCACTTGATGTTTTGAGTATCAGTTGTCGGCGCTTAGGAGACGCTTCTGGAAGTCTGTCACCATTAGGGGTAACCCTTGCCGCAATGTAACCTTCGGCTCCCAATTCAGCAGTTCCTTTGCCTTTGATATATCAGGTTTTCTCATATGAGGATCATCTGCAGTGTTGGGTCTGAATTCAATGGTTGCAGAAGAATCAATGACTTCTTTCACAACCTGAACAGGTGTTGGAAATTTGTTACTTAAACATAAAGAGTGGAAAGAACCGATGATATATTAAGTCCTTGAATTTTCTGGTAGCACCTCAGCTAGCTCCAGCATGGTGAACTCCCCTGGATTACCCAAGTTAAAAGGTCCAATGTGCTCACCTTCCATTAGTGCTACTAATCCATCAACCTAGAAAGTTTGGATTTTAGGACACTGTTAATGATTCATGTATGTTACTCTGCCGGCATGAGAATGCTGCATGAAAATAAGTGACCTGAGATATCAAAATTATGGGTAACAAAATTTCAGTTATGGGTAAATGCAATCAACAAGTGCATGATTTGATCGGAAAAGACTTTGTGATGCTAAATTCCTACGTATATAGGGAACCTCGGATCCCTCTCCCTCACCCTTTGAATTCTTTATGGCTAGAAATAGATTGTGTTGCACAGGAAAGACTCAAATCACAACAACATTGAGATTTCTTTCTTCCCCCTTTTTCTTATATAAAAAGTAATGGCAGCAGCAACAGCAACAGAAACATTCCTCCATAAACAATAACAACTACAACAACAATAAAACAACATGATTATTCCTTAAACAAAGACTTCCATGAAAAATGGAGCATGCAAGTTATGGGACCTCTATAATAAATGTCTATCAATAGAAAGCATCCAGAAGGATCTTGCGAAGTGATTGCTACATACTGATAGGCATGCTTCAACATACTATGAGATAAATTTATTATATACATGGCCAAAATGTATCATTTACCCCTTATTCTTGATAGTCCAATACAAACAGTCATACAAAAGTAACTGTTGGACATGCATGTGCTGTGAAAGATCCTATGGGCCATAATCAGTTAAGTGCTTTTTCCATAACTTGCATCCATGCTAGTGCCAACATTTCAAAAAATCCTGAGCTACATCTTAGGATACATAAATATATATATGCATATGAATAATGAAACTAAAATGGCACAAGGTAATGTGATATATAGGACTAATATAGTCATGCTCAGGCAGCAACTAACCCAAAGTGAATAAAGCAATCATACTAAGGTATATCTGCTCAGACAAATCCCTTATTTTTATAATATTAGTGTTCAAGAACTATGCAATGACCAACTGATTTATGTACTTTACGAAACAAGGCTACACAACTACCTTAATGGAACGTGAACCATCTAGTACAACATCACAACTACAGCAAGAAGCCTAGGCCATTTAGAAACTCATTCTTGCTGATGCTTCCAAATAGCAAAAAGTCCAATTAGTTCAACTCAGAGAGGTAGAATATGGGTGAATTATTTTACTGAACAAGCCCAATGTACTACCATGAAAATCATAAAATAAATGTTACATGTTCTGGACAGTTCCTAAATTGGATGTCTCAGGCAGCAACAACTATATGTCATCATTGTTGGGTTTCAAAGATGGTAAAATACTTAAGCACACCATTAAAAGTGCAGGAAGAAAAGGTTAGAATCATAAAGCCATAAACCAATAATTGAGGAAAAACTGCAATGGTTCATTTTATGACAACAGGAAAGAGATTAGGTCTGTTGTGATATAAAAGGTATAACATGATTCAGTACCAAATCTGAAACATATTGGAAACTTCGGGTTTGCTTTCCATCACCATAAACTGTCATGGGTTCTTTACGAAGTGCCTGCAAAGTATGGATTCTAATATCATCAAATCCTGATATTTTTACATCTTCAATCTTCATGACAACTATGTTCCACTACACATTGAACTTCAAAAGAGAACATATTACACATGAAGGAAAAGTTACCTGTGCAACAAAGTTGCTAACAACACGGCCATCATCTAGGCACATGCGAGGTCCATATGTATTGAATATCCGTGCAATACGGACCTGAAAAGGCATTGCCACAAATAAATTTTATTGAGGAGATTTCGTCTCTGGCGAAATGAGGCAACAATTTTGTTGCCCTAAGCGCAAAAATGTTGCAACTGAAGAAGTTCTATACATGAAGGCAAAAAGTAACTCTTTCATTCACAGATTGAGACACAGTATTCCTAAATTCATATGAATAACTTGGAAAATATCAGAAAGCTCGTATATAAGAAAGAGGGAATATTATAGTGGATAACATGGAATGACCAACAGGTCTCAGGCCAGCATGGGCGCAGCATTAACATCCCTCCTTGACAGGGTTACTGTGTCAGCATGGCTCAGCAAGATAAGATATGATGACTATTTTGCTGAAGCCTGCTTCCATATTGGTCATTGACTAAGACATCCGTCATTGGCAGATGTGGTTATCCTGTTTTAAGAAAAATCTTGTTGCCCACTAAGCTAATTAAACATAATATGAAAATTTTCATTATTGCCAAGAATAGTAAGGAAGCCTGCTTGTTGGTAGAATATCCAAACACGTTATAAATATTTGCAGCAGTAAAAAGATTTTTACAATTATATATGGATGTAATTATATCACACACAATTCCCTAATGATGACATATATCCCGCTATATAACTGAAAAAAGAAGTGTTTTCTCATGAGAATGTACTTATGTCATCAAAAAATTTGATTCAGGTTTAAGGGTAAAAAGTATATTAAATTTGATGCTGATATGATGATTAAAAATAAAAGATGATGTCAGATACTTTTTGATCTTTTCTAACTAGAAAACATTTTACAGAACATATGCAAGTTAGTAAGAAAATGGAAACCTTACGGTCAGAACTGTATCACCATGTGCACATATTACCATGCTCCTCGATTAGCACATATCACAACACGATCAACAAAAGAAAGAAAAGGTTTAATTTTGAATCCAATTGTTCAAAATCACCTCAACTTCAGCACCACGATGGTAATCCATGGTCAAAGTTTCTGCTGTTCTCTTTCCTTCATCATAACAGCTCCTAACACCTAAGGACCAGTGAATGTTAATGATAAAACATTGATCCAATGAATAATAATGGATAACAAATAAACATAATGAATAAGAAAGGGAATAGAAGATGCTTTAGCCCCCACATTGGAGGGTGCATTAATAGGGTTCATATTATGGTTAAAAAAAGCATTAACGAAAGTGAACATAAATTGGCCAACCTATAGGATTGACATGGCCCCAGTATGTCTCCTTCTGTGGATGCTCAAGTGGATCACCATATACCTCACTAGTACTCGTCAACAGGAATCTAGCTCCAATTCTCTTTGCCAATCCTAACATGTTCAACGTTCCCATCACATTTGTCTTGTAGTAAATTGTTAAGAACCTAAAACAATTCCATTACACAAAAGAAATCACCATTGCTACAAAATCAAATAACATACCACTAATTCATAAGAAGAAGAACAAAAGACAAACTACAAACCACGATCTCCAAATTCATGTGAACTCTAAGCAAGTGTAATTTTGTTCTTCTTCTTATGAATTAAAACAAGCTATTCAATTCACCATAATTAATCAAAAAAATTCAAAACAATCCTAATTCCACCAACCCACTCCTTCAGTCATGCAAATACTAAAATAAATGAGTTCAGAGAACCTAAAATCCATTGGAGATCGACGGCATGTGTCATGATAGAAGTATGGATATTGGACAAATCTTGCAAAAAGAAAACTCGTAATGAAATCAGAAGGATATGATAGTCTTGATAGGGTTGTATTTGTAGTGTACGGGTGAGGCCGGGCAGGCGAGATGGTAAATCTCGTCGACCTCCAGCAAGATCGGCTCGACAACGTCGTGGCGGATCAGCTCAAACCTCGGGTTTCCGAAGTGATGCACTACATTATCCTTCCTCCCCGTGAAGAAATTATCGATCACGATCACGCTATCCCCCCTACCCAATAGCTTGTCCACCAGGTGACTTCCAACGAAGCCGGCGCCCCCCGTGACCACGACCCGCTTCGACGGCTTCTTGAGGCCAACTGGTATCCTCCTCCCACCGCCACCTACACCGACGCTTCCGCCGCCATCGGACGCAGAAAAAGAAGGGGAGGAGGGGTGGCGGAAAGTGGGGAGAAGGCGATGGGAGAGGTGGTCGTAGGGGTGGAGACGGGAGAGAGAGTGGAAGTAGGGGTGGAGAAGGAAGAAGGTGGAAGCGATTACGGCGCCTGCGAGGACGAAAAGGAGGCGCTGCTCGCGGAGTAGGTAGCCGGCGGCGGCGCGTAGAGGGGAGGAAGCAGCAGAGGATGGGCGGGCCTGCGGCTTGGCGGGCTTGGCCGCGTAGGTGGGGATCAGTTGGGTCTGATTGAGGCTGGATTGTTTGTGGAGCTGCTTCATCACGGGATCGGATTGCCGGGGTGGCTCCGCCGAGAACTATTCCCGCAGGCCACTGGGGAGAGATGGCGAATGACGAGATCCAACGGAAGCGCCGAGGCGAAGAGACCGCGAGAGAAGGGCACGCGCGTCAAAATAGGAGATCTGAGTGGCATGTGCATTGCAGGTGTGATTTCGTGGATTAATGTCTCGTGTACATGGGAATGCAAGAAATAAAAATATTTAGCAATATTTAAAAAAAAAATGAAATAATAATGAATCACTTACAAAAAAGAAAAGCAATTTTTTTATTAGGATAAAACAATAATCAATATTTTTTTTACTAAAAACTTGACAACCCATTTGATATAGAATAAAATGAACTACATGAACACCTTCATCTCAGCCAAAAATAAAAAATAAAAATGGGCCACCTCAGCCAACATTTGTGGCATGTAATAATTTTCAGGAAAAATTACACCACCTCAAATAGGAAGTGATGTCATAATTATGCTACATCAGCAAACAGTTACATCATGTAACTCTACCAATCAAGGCCATTCTACCACCTCAGCCATCACTACGATAGGTAATCACACTATCGAGACGACATTTATGCCATCTCAATCACCATCTCAGCAAAGTAAATGCACCACCATTCGACAACAACTCCAACGATTATAATCATTGATAGTTACAAACCTTAGGTATAAGTAATCTTTATTATTCTCTCCTTTCTCTTTTTGATGAATCATTTTTTTATATTTCTGATAACTCTCAAATTTTTTGAGGATTCGAGTCAAGTTTTTTTCGGCCCTAATCTTCTTATAGGGTTCTGGACTATGCTTGGGAGCAATAAATATCATCACTATCCTCCTTAGTAAATTCCTCATTTCCTCGACCTCCTCAAATCTCCAGTTAATTCATCCGTTGGTCGTATCATTCCATTATATTTTGATGGATTTTGAGTTTGACACCATCTTCTTTTTACTTTCTTCATAAATTTTATCAAAATAAAAAATAAACTAAAGTAAAAAATAACCTAATGTTTAAAAATAAATAAATTTTAGAGTTATGTAATATACGATTTGAGTAGCAGTCAGTTATGAGCTTAGTTTAAATCGGTTATGAGTTTATTTAATTTTTTTATTATTTAATTAAGAGTTCATATCCAACACGATTTTAAATAAAATTCTATAAATAGAACTGTAACTATTCATTTAAAAATCAATCAATGAAAAAAATATATTATTTTAGCCAATAGGCCAAAACCCTAGGAGGGTCGATTCCTGAAGTGATAAATGAGGTTGTTCCCCTCGAAGTGATTAAGGAGGCCCGATCACATCGAAGTGATCGTTTATCCCTTCTTTTCCATGATATAACCATAGGGGTTCCTACTAATTAGTATCATAGCAGCAATCCTTAGTGTTTTTACTGCGATTCTACATATCTCCACCGTAAAGATCTTGTAGCCATCTTCGTGCTACCATCCCTCTTTCTAAGCCACAAGAAAGATCAGTCTCCCACAGCCTTATGTTGTCGTTGCCATCACCCCTGCCATCTCCCACATCTGCCTGCCTATCGTCGGCCCAATCCACACCTTCTCACAGCAGCCACTCAAAAGTCAGCTCCTTGCCTCTTTCTGTTTCACAATCGCTGCAGCCCAGCCATCATCGTTGCCACTGCTTCCCACTGCCCAACTGCGTCACCAGCCCTGCTCCTTAACAACATCAATCGTTGCCTTCCTAGCCCGACGATGGCTGCCCTTGGGTCGCAGCAACCGTAGTCATAGCCACCGTTGGTCGCTCCCCATGTTGACGTCACTGCCTCCTTTGCCTCTCATTCAGCCTTTTTCTGTCATCGCCTCCTACAGCTACTACCACCATGCTCATCTACCACAAGCAGCCCACGCAGCTGCGTAGCCTTCACATCGCTGCTGTTGCCTTCCTCTCCACCTGCGCACAACAGCGTCGTCGCTGCTTCCTGTTGCCCATCCCCGTCGCTCTCAACCGCACCCTACTATTCCCCTTCTCCCTTGCTCCACTACAATCGTGTCTTCCAGCCTTCTATCGTAGTCATGACTAACGCTATCGATCTCTGATGCAACTTCGGTCGCCCTCTCATATTCTCCTCTCTCCCTCTGCGTAAAAGTTGCGAGACTTGGGGTTGCGATTAGAGTAGTATCGCTGCAGCAATCCATTGTGTGAAGATCCTATATCCACTAAGATATAATCTATTAGAGTTATATGAGTGACTCTCTATAAAAAGGAAGGGAGGTATATAGATAATACATTGCATATTTGATCGCCCTCTCCTATTCTCCTCCCTCCCTATGCGTAAAAGTTACAAAACTTGTAGCTTAGATTGAAGGAGTATCGCAGCAATAATTCATCATGTGGATAAATCTAATGCATATATATATATATAAGACAAAATCATATGAGATTATCTGAAAATAGATAATCTCATATGAATAAAATTATGTGATCCATCGAGAGCGGATAACTATTTATGCTTCAAAGAACTACTGAATCATTCGAAGATGTTACTATTGAAGATCTTTATTCTTAAGAAAAAATATTAAAAACTTGGATAAGGTTTTGTTAAATTTGATTTAGGTTTCAGGTGTAAAATCTGTTGATATTTATCAAAATTTATATCGTATGCTCATACTCGTATATTTTTTTGGGCAGCTTAAAAACATATATTTATTTTTTATTAACAAGGATCTCATGATTCTGGTAATCGGTGCGCTTTTTTATGCTTAAATGCGATTCCGACCTTCGAACATAGGAGTAGTTACTTTCGCAGCATGAACTGTGAGAACCACGGGCAGCGATCCCTCCTCATCCCCGTATGCCCGTGAATTCCCTCCGCCATTTCTCTTTCCCCAAGCTTCGTACTCTTCTCCCGGTCCGCCCCCTTCGAAAGATCATGTCCGTCTCTACGGGATCAGGCGCTGCAGGAGCCACCGATCCGACGGATCCTGGCACGGCCTTCAAGCTGCTCCTCTCCTGCCCCTCCGGTCTCCCCGCTTCAAGGGTAGCGTCTCTTATGTTTCTAGGGCTAGAAAACAAAATCTCGCGTACACAGGCTTGTATTATTGCAAATGGATCCGTATGATTCTAATATTAATTAACGTGTTAAATGAAGGTTTTTGTCAAATTCGATCCGTCCTACGATCGCATCCCTCACCCGGATGCTAATTTAGAAGAATCCATAAATGAGGTACCAATTTTTTTGTTAAGATTTTGTTTCATATGCCAAGTTTTTATTATATTGTTGAATGAAGTTTTATACGGGAAGATGCCTAAGGCAAACCTTTTGTTTTCTTGTCTTTAAAGTATAAGGGTTGAATCAGCAACACTGACAACATTTCTTTAAGAGTTGATTGCTTGTCAAAAAGTGTTTCTGCACCTATTGCCCTAGAGAATTTGCCTTCTTGAATTATTTCAATCAAGTATAACATATTAAAAAAAATTATACAACATTAGATATGTTTAGTTATAATTGTTTGATGTCTACGGTTATGCTTACGTGTGCATCTGATCATGTAAGCATACATGTGAAATGTGACTGTTCAAGGTCTTAGCCCTCTATGGTTATTTGTTTTCCTAGTAAATCTAGTTTCAGCAACATCTTTTGGTCGCCATGCAGAGTCTAAGGTTCATTGACTACAACAATGCATTGTTTGGTTAGTTGGATTTGGCAGGAAAAGAAAATTTTGTTGAAGCTTGATTCATGTCGCCTAATGAGATGAGATTCTTGTTTCATGTGCTGTAGATATGGAGCCAACGAATTCAGCAGAATCCATCACTATATAATGGCATAAAATTCAGAGTATGTTACCTTTGGCCTAACTTGCATGATATATTTTTTCTTTTCCTTCCAATAACTTCTTTCTAGTATCTGTTCAAGTTGGCAATGGATAATTGAGTCATAAAATTATCGAGGAGCCACACTTTAGGTGAAGCCTAACACTATTCCGTAATTGGATTCCTAGGATTTGGTTTATTCAAGAAATGAACTGTCTGTTGAATTGCAAATAAACTTTTGTGTTGTAACTATGATTACTAAAAATATTAGCATTAAACAAAGTAAACATTTAAAAAATATATTTTCCATCAAGATATAGGTTGCTGTTACTGCAATATTCTGTGCATGGATTAACTCAGAAAACTGTAATTTTGGGCACAGTTGGTTGTGTGGAATGTGTAGATACAAATTTTAGTGTGGATGACATAATTTTAGAGGCTAGTCATAGGTTTAGTGTGTCAATCTTTGATTTTCAAGTAGTAGTACGAGTAACTGTTGGTTGGAACATCATTTACTGATATTAGTTTTCAATAGATGAGTTTGCAATACTGCGTATGATTAGCCATGATATGAAAGGGAAGGACGTAGGACACAGGACACACATGCTTTACATTTGTGAATGATGCATATGCTAATCATCATGCTATATACTTTGACCAAATAGGACTGGTCATAGAGCACAATTAGAAAATTATAAAGGCTTCATCGAAGTTACTTGTGAATGATTATTTATCTGACATCAATTCTGTAGAGGTGGTGCCTCTTTCTTGTTCAAGGTAAAGTTGGCAAATATACTGCAGCAAAAATCTAAAAGGCTGTCAGCAGGTAGGTATAAAAACTACTTATCTAGATGAAGTTGAGGATCAGAAGTGTTGGATGAGTAATCCTAACATCCACTTACAAATTTTTTATTATTGCACTCTATTTAAGTGAATTATATGAAATGGACAATATATGTCATGGCCTCCTTTAGAAGACTTTGCTTTTCAATTGATTTTTTTCACATTTTCAGTTTTAGTTATACTTCTAAATTGATTGCTACTATGATTGATTTAATGTATTTCAGTATGGAGGTCATGCCATAGAATATGTGGATGGCTCAGGCCAAATTTCATCCGTCTGCCTTCACTTGGGTCTCACGGATTACAGGTTATATCCTTTTTTTCATCAAAGTCTTAATTGCATGATATTCTATTCCATCTTATAACTAATCTCAATTCTTATTCTTTTTTTCCTAGGATTTTCCTGAGTTAATTTTTACATGATCTTACTAATTTGTTGTTGTGCATGTTGTCCAATTTTATTTTACTGTTAAAAGGTGAAGGTCTATTTTCTTAAAGTAGATTATGGTAAACACATCAGTGTTAGAAGATAATTGTTAAATCTTTGGGGAGGTTGAGGTGAAATACTTGTGGTTGTCCACACTGGGAGGCTTTCATAATCATCTTATTTCTTCAGTTAGCTTTCTGGATACTGAATATGAAATTGATTTACAATGTTATTTAATTCAACCTTGTTGATATGTATACTTGTGATTGTAGCACATTTTCCTATATTTATAATGGTTTAGGAAATCCTGTTGGTTTGTTTCTTGATTTCAGTATATCAACTAATTGGTAGTTGTTTTATAAGAAAAACTCATTTCTCGGTTCACAACCACATAAATGATATTGTTTTGAAGGTCTTTTAGGCAGACAACAAATTTGTAATGGAGATCGTGGCAAACCATTGCATTTAATCTGGAGAAATGTGGTATATGATATGTTTCTGCAAGTTGGTAGTCTTGTTGAAGTACTGCATAATTTTTGGTTTGTTTGGTAATATGCTTTATCACTATTTTGAGTGGATTTAGGTTTCTGTTACATTCGTAGGATTCCAGTTTGATCAATGTATAGTTTTACTAGAAATGATTGTCTTCTCATTTACCACCAAAATCTTTTTGTCATAAGTTTTCAATATTTGTACACCTTATACAATGAATGTTTATATATTTTCTCATTAGGTTGTTTGTGCTGGTTCTACTATTATGATCGTCTATAAACATCGAGTCATACTATCTAAGAAGCTGTTCAGAGTTGTTGGTTTTGGATTTTTGTGCTGGAATGCAAAATGTTTCTTTAAATTTGTATTACATTCAGGACATTTGTGGGCACAAACCTGAGTCCTCTATGGGAGAGGTATCTTGTTCCTTCAACAGGTAAATGTCTCCAGAACTAAAGAGTGTACATTATATTTCTGTATACTGGTCTTGCCAAACCTTTTTTTATCCATTTTTCTTAGACAACTCGTTGGGGTGTCAACATACATCAAGTCCATTGGGTAATGGAGCTATAGTGGAAACATCTGATGGCAAGATTCTTGTGTTACAAAGAAGCTATAATGTTGGTGAGTTTCCAGGATATTTTGTTTTCCCTGGAGGCCATTCAGAGGTAACTTTATATTGTATAAGCTTACAAAAGTAAGACTAGGTGATTATGCAACTAAAGGAATAATGAATCAGCTCGATGTCAATGCATCTGTTTATCATCTCATGGTATTATAGGAAAATGAAGCATTACAATAATCAGTGAACATATTTGGTGAAATGGATTACCAAGTAATAATGTTTGATTTATGATGGAAGTGTGAAGCTTTAGTTTATTTTAATCATATGACAATTGTGCAAATTTTTTAGATATATGTCATATTTTCTTTTCAGCCCCAAGAAATTGGGATTTCAGCCCATCAGACTGACAAAGGCCAGACAGAATCTGAACTTCTAAATCAGAAAGTTTCCATGGAAATGTTTGATGGTATCATTCGTGAGGTGGTTGAAGAAATTGGTCTTCCTGCAAGCTCGCTGGTAAGTTACCACCAGGTTTTACTATAGCATGGGATGCTCTGCCCTTGTAGTTTAATCTAGCAGTTTCATTTCCTTGCATCATTAGGTTATGGCATGCACTTACATATCTATGACACTCTAGATGATAATATATCCTCAAAAGAATGCTGTACAGGGAAATAAATTTTCAATAAAACCTGAGATCCAAAGCAACAAGGACTATGTAGTACCTGAAAGAACTTTATCAATGATTTATTTTCATGTATCTTAGTTTTAGCTTTTAATTTGACTTTTCATGTATTCTGCATCTCAATTCTGGATAGTTTAATACAGTGTACTAGTATTTACAGAAAAAAAGAAAAAAAAATTGATCTCAATATTAATTGCCATAAAATTTTGCATGTGGATCATCATACCATTAGTTGATAAATACCTAAATTATAATCTCTAGTCTATATCTTATCATTCTCAGAATCCGGTGAAATGTAAATTACTAATGACAAACAAGAAAGTACTTCACAGTATCCTTTTGGAATTAACTTTCAGCTGAACTAGGATTTTGCTCATCATTTTTTTGCTTTCGGTTACTGATCTAATAAGTTTATTTTGGTATCCCTTGAAATTTTGTTGTAATATGGATGCTCTGTTGAAAATTTTCACTTGTATAGGTCATGGTAGTCATGTTATCTCCAGGTTAACTGGTTGGACATATCTGAACAGGTCTCAAATTCAAGGCACAACTCTGATTGGCTTTAGCCATTTTATATTTGGGATGATGGTCCTAGATGCTAACATAATGCATTTAATTCATTAATTTTCTTTTAACATCCTAGACAAGAGGAAAAAAATATTTAAAGAACATTGCAGTGAAATGACTTTTGACATAGAGTTCCTATTGACCTTGAATTGCTTTTGGCATCTTAAGGTCTACCCTTATTGTGACTCGTCTGACTTGTGTGCAGACAGATCCTCTCTTTATAGGAATTTCTCGGCGGGTCATGAATGTCAGGCCAACAGCCTTTTTCTTTTTGAAGTGCAATCTGGAGGCAAAAGAAGTTTGTAAATTATATTCCAGTGCTCAAGATGGATACGAGTCCACTCAGATTTTCACAGTTCTAAGAGTTAGCACTTCTTTGACCACACATTATATGCTTCTTTATTTTATCTCGATCAATGTGACTTTTATTTTAGTATTTAATACTCACAAGTTACGAAAAATATCAGGGTGATTTGAAACAAATGGCAGTGAAGATGCCTGGTTGCCATCGTGGTGGATATGCTCTATATAAGCTGATGATGGAAGCTGCTAAAGACAGCTAGAAATTAAAAGACACGGTATGTTCCGTGGTAACTTATTGCATTCAATTGTTTCTTTTATCCATTTGCTTCCAACTGATGCTTGATCCTTTATTTGGTGTTGAACCATTCTTAAGATCCCTCTGTGGCAAGAAAAACGATATCAAGTAAACTTTGACCTAAACACTAAGTGTGTTTGTAGTAAAATCAAATGGCATCCGCCATGTGCATTCCAAACAAATGGACCTACACCCGATGAATGGGATACTGGTTTCATCAGATGTTTTCTATATGTTAACCTGGTCATAAACATGTTATACTAACAGCGAGGAAAGCAATTTGTCTTTGATGATAAACCTTATTTCATTCTAATTCTTGAGCAAGATACACTTTTCAATATTTTATTTTTCAGAACAAAAACCAAAAAGAAAACCTCACTATATGTTTTAGTTGCTTCGATTGTTTATCTTCATCTTAAATTTGAACTCTTAAGTAGTGTTTCGTGATGTTCTATGTTTACTTTTTGAACATTAACTTGTTTCTTGGTGCAACCTATGACTGCCAAAGCTCGTACTGTCTGTCACCACCGATCTGTCAGTTCACATCGCTGTTGTTACGTCAGCTCGAGTTTGGTACTTGTCTTCCTTTTTCTCTTTCTTTCTTCATACTATACTATGATATACACCAGCATATCGTGCATGGATATGCTGGTGTATATTGGTATGGGTCTAGATTCACTAATTAAAATATCAAATTTTGCTAGTAATCATCACATGAATTATTAATCAAACAAATAGTATGTATCCCAGTCAATTTCAATTACACAACATCAATTACAATACTTCCCCCAGCATCATGAATCTACGATGAAATTAAACATTAAAATCCGTGAATATGCTGATTGGACTTCTCACACTGTGCTTACCATCCGACCAAGTGATGATAGCTGAGGCGAGAGAATTCAGCACTAATGGTCCTCCATAAATTCTCACTACGAATTGTTGCTTCTGATATCTTCTCTTAAATGATAATACCTTAGGACTCAGGCTCACTTTAATGTTTGGATCTGTTTTGATCACTGCCGTATACGTAGAATTTGCATCGCCAACATTGGTAACTATCCTCGAGAACTTTCCTTTGACTTGCTCATCCGGTTTGACATATAAAGCCATAGAAGGGTAGTTTAGATCACTTGCACTTCCTATGGAATCACCTGAACAACTGCTATTATCTCCAGTTATAAGCCTTATTGTAGATACATTGTAACCTTCATCACACAACATCTGCACGTAGTCCTTCTCTGCAGCATCATACACTAAACCTGGATCAAGTGCCTTTATTGGATTGAGTTGCCCGGCTCCGTATGCGAGTTCTGCGTCTTGATGCAGGGAAGGATTCATGGGTGTGGCTGCATTGCAATACCAAAACCCAAATGCAGATGCGATTAGCAGTTGTTAGTTGTGATGTTATATTAAGCTCCATTAATCAAATTTTATTGACAGATTAATTACTTGTTGTCATTAGAGCAGACATGATGGCAGCAGGAGACCACTTGGGGTGGAATGACTTAAGGAAAGCGGCAGCTCCGCTCACATGAGGACAGGCCATGGAAGTTCCTGATATGATGTTGTACATTACAGAGCGGGTGTCATTTGGGTAGTTTGACATGGAGGCTTTGGGTGACCAGGCGGCCAAAATCTCAACTCCAGGAGCACTTATATCAGGCTACATTCATATATCTCAATATGATTACTCAGATATGATCATGAATATAAAACATAAGACATCTGAATCAAGTAGATTATTATTACCTTTAATATGTTGGGCGTGATCATGTTGGGCCCTCTGGATGAGAAGGAAGCAACAACTGGAGCTTTGGAATCGAACAATGTTATACTCTTGTGTATATTGGCCACGGGATTCCTGAATCCACAACAAGATATAAGCATAGTGGATGATGTTTATACGAACTTATTAGAAAGAGAGTTGAACTTACTTGGTCTTTTTTATGTACTCCATCAACCTCTTGCCTTCAGAGTAGCCAACTAGAAGAGCTGGGAGAGGAAATGAACTTGAACTATCAAGTATCCTTTTATCCAACATCACGGCCCCTTCTGCCCCAGCAAGCAAAAGCCCCGATCCATTAGAAGGAGATCCACACAAAACTATCTTGCCTTTCACCAAATTCTTGTCCAGTTGAGTGCAACCCCTGCAAATGAGAACTAATCGATAAAAGATCGCCAAATTGATTACAACACACTAAGCTCCTGATAATGATCTCAACATGGTACCTCGGTGGAAATGTCCCATTACCGAAGTATATGAAGGGGTAAAATTTCTTTTGCGTAGGGAATGTGTTTATCGAAGCTCCCTGACAAATGAATCAGAACTTTCATCAATTGTAGAGAGAGAGAGAGAGAGAGAGAGAGAGAGAGAGAGAGAGAGAGAGATATATATGAAGTAACTCACTACAATGGTCCTTCCATCTTCGATAACTACTGTGTCTATGATGCGGCGATCGATGCTACTTGCAGCTGACACTAGCATCCATGGCGCAACATTGCTTACCGTGCCACGACCGTTGCGCCCTTCGTTGCCACCAGAGGCTGATGTGAGAATCCCCTTCTTCATTGCGTGGAATGCACCGATAGCTATGGGATCCTCAAAGTAGTCGCTCGCACGTTTGCTACCAATCGAGATGGAGATGATGTCCACCCCATCTGCGATCGCGTGATCGAAGGCAGCCAACAAGTCTTCACTTGCACACCCTGCCGGCCAACAGACTTTGTATACCGCAAGTCTAGCAGAAGGCACTGCACCTCTGGCCATCCCTCCAGCGAGGCCGTATAGGCTAACGTTGCGTACGCTTCTTCCTGCTACGGTTGAGGCAGTGTGGGTGCCATGACCATTGTAGTCTCGTGGAGAAGCTTCATTAGTCGTGTCATTATAACTGTTGAAGTAGCGTGCTCCAATGATTTTGCTAACGTAACATTAGCTGGTCTCAGAAAAATGCTTCATGCAAGCAATAATAAAGATGATGAATGAGAGTAGAGGAGGCGTGTACTTATTGCATTTAAAGTTCTCGCAGGTGCCCTTCCATCTTCTCGGTGGAGGTCCAAATCCTTCGTCACTAAAAGATTCGGATTCCGGCCAGATACCAGTATCGATCACACCAACGATGACATCTCTCTCTAATGGCAGGTTTCGTTTCACGCTCTCAGGGAAGCTTAAGAAATCCCATGATCTTGTTGTGCTAGGTTGCAACATTTTGCTTGGGAATATCGAAACCACACCGTTCATTCCTACATCCAAGAATGTCATTTAAGATAGAGAGAAATAGAGAGAGAGAGAGACTACCAGCTAGAATTATGGTGGTAAGTATGCTCATATCAAGTATGTGTACCAGCTATTCTTTCTTTCTCTTTGGCAGTAAGTCTTGCTGCCAGTCCATTGAAGCTTCTATAGCTATGGATCAAAGACTTTTTGGAAGAACTGCATCACATATACGAAGTCATCAAATCAAGTGTAATCCTTTTAAGCTTGTCGAATTGCAGAAATATTTCAGGAGAGAAGAATAATTACAGGCCCTGAAGCACTTGATTCAGTAGATTATGGTGAGGCTGTGCTGAGTATTCCGAAGAGGGTGAATCTCCCATGTACACAATGTAAACCTGCAAGATAAAATCAAGTCATTCCATGTAGGTCATGGATATGTCTACAGTATTTGCTCACCTTTCTTTCTTCAGTGGCACCAGCGATGAATATGATCAGAGAAAAGGAGATAAGGATGGGAAGTGTTGAAGAGCTGATGATGGCCATGTCGAGGTTTCCTATGCTTCATGAATTCTTGTCTTAAGCCTTCCTTATAGATAGGTTTCCAAGTCTCTTTAATGGACAGGATAAGACCTCTTCCAAGCTCTGCGGCTAGTATTCTCTGATCGTTTCCTTGATTGAGATGAATTGCCTATCAATCATGAATGTGATGGTGATGAATCCTTCAAACTATGTTCTTCCCCTCAGCTAAATCAACAACATATTTTATCATCGTTTGGTGGTTTGGCCTACGACTTCTTACCAAGTCCTCAGGGAACTAAGAACTGGTACATGGATGGAAGGCCTGCAGCTGCCAAAACAATGCAGAAGAACGTGTTTGTAGATGTATCTGGACATGAACTGGAAACATCCAACTCTATGTACAAGTTATTTGCATCATTGACTTAGTGTTGTTTCTTTCTTTCCCCTCTAATTGTCTCCATAAAAAAAACTGAAAAGTCAAAGTTGGTGGATGAACACTGCAGGTCTTTCAATTAGTTCGAGAGAAGCAATCGACAACAAACTGCATGGAGGTCAACCATTGAAGGCCAATTGCTGGTTCTAATCCCCAATCTGTCTCATTTTTATATTTTTATTTTGGTAGTCTTGAATTGTTTTCTGCCAATTAAACATTTGGACTGCATATAATTTATGGACTTCGGATACTGTTTGCCAACGAGTTATCCAAATAAATGGGTTATTGAAGTCATCGAAAGAGATGAGAGGAAACAATACCTGCAACACTCCATAGATTTAAGTGGAAGCAGGATCTGTTTTGGGTCAGTAGATGATGACCACTCTTTGCCACACACTGGAGAAGCATAGCAGACTCGTGGTGTCCATTTTGGTGAGGCCATAGCAGCCCCCTATGTTGGTCGTCTCTGCAGGTGTTAAGGTCGCCTTGGCCACTGTTTCGTCTCCATATCTCGTCATGAGCATTGGTGATGGATGTAGGAAGCACTTCCATTCGTGTGATGAGCAAAAACAAAGGACTATTTCTAAAGCGCTGCATTTGCGATATAGGAGCTCTCTATATGTATTTGTGTATATTCATCTAATTTTGGAGCTTTCCAATTGTCACAATCCAACTTATGGAATAACTAGCCATCTAAATCACTGATTTGAAACTTAAACTCAACTTTACGATTGTACATCCACCACAATTTTATAAATTAACTTTATAATAATACACCTATTAGGATCTTATAAGCTAATTTTAATGGTAGTCCAACCTATTTTAAAATCAGATTAGTCCAATTATTACTCGACGTCATGTTGTACCGATTATATATATATATATATATATATATATTCTCCTGTGGTGAGCACTACTCATCTAGAGGAGTCCACCCTTTCCGATGCTCCCCGAGCTATGTCGATTTGTCTTTTTATAGATCCATGGGGGCAGAGGGATCACTCTTAGGAATGCCTCTTAAGGTAACTCTTCCATTCGAAGTTTTAAGTCGTGATATTCGTCTGTGTTGTGACCATAATCTCAGTGGAAGCGATATTATTTGGACTTTTTATATCGCTCCCTAAGGGTCCTAGTTCCCTCATGGAGTTTTTTTCCGGAGGACTTGTCCTATCATGGGGGATTGTCCCACTCTTCTATCATGACCCTTCAAGCCAAGGGTTCATTGTTTGGGTGAATCTTGACATCTTTTGCGTGGCTCTTTACATCATGCCAAGACCAGAGACTCTATCGCTATGTTGTCATGGACAAAAGTATAAATAAAGTGTTCGATGTAATACTCATATTTATCCGTGTTATTCAGTTTTTGTACATTCTTTGTACAATAAATAGCGGACTTACAGTAGGCTTGGCATCCTTAGTTTTGTTAGCCTTTATGATCGGTTTTGGTTTATAAATTCGAGTTGTATCATGTAGGCACTTGTGGGAACTTCGGTCTGTAATGGACCTTGATCCTTTATGTGCAATCGTTCAGAGCTTGTAAAGTCCATGGTTGTAATTTGTTTTGGTAATATAAAATATTTTCTAAAGTGGTTGCTTGTGGATCCCATGGGAAAGGCTTCTTCTAACCCGTTTTCTCTTTTGTAGGTCCTAAGAAACCCTATGAGGTTTCGAGGAGGCTGACCTTTACGAATGGACTCATAAGGGTGCTGCACTACTTAGGCAAAACTAGCTAGGTCCGTGATATTTTAGTATCAGAGTAGGGCAAGCACATGCAGAAACACTTGCTATGTAAACATGGGGGACCTAGCTGGACTGCATGGAGGGCAGCCAACACGCACGATCGTTTAGGAGAAACAAACATGGAGATGTAGGGAAAGGAGTTGCTCAGAGGAGCGGGCATCCTTGATTGACATTCAGAAGAATGGCTAACCCTTTGCGTGAGAGGCACCACGAGGACAAGTAAGCTAGGAAGAAAGTGTAGCACATAAAGGTTGGGATGACTGAGTTCAAGCTACGGCTCGACGTTGGCAACCAAACGTGATGGTGCTCAAAGCAAGCGGGGTGCTTGGTAAAAGATGAGACATTAAAAGATGGGATGTGTTGCTCAACGACCGAAAGAGTTAGGAAATGCTCACAAAGGTGAGGGGAATTGCTAACTTGAAGAATTTGATACTCATGCAAGGGCTTGTATGCGGACGACGAAGTGTTCATGGTCATCCCAAGGCGATTGGAACTCGGCGCTATAGAGCACTAAAACTTTTTCTTCGGCATGGAATGGATATGTCCGTAGGAAACTAAAGTGTGCAATAAGTTAAGCACTTAAGAGTCACAATCTAGCAAGCACATTTGCATGGGGGCAAAATAATACATATATTGTTCAGTAAGACGGAGTAGTCCAAGGGGATGATGGTCTCTGAAACTTTCAGAGGGAAGAATGCATAGAGGAAAGTTACCCCAACATGACAGATATCTAGGAGGGATAGGTCCTGGTTCTCTAGAAGGAGAATCATGTGCAGCGGACCACACATGTTGATGAAGAGTTCCTCAAGACAATATCTCTATAAAACTCAATGGACCGAGTGAGCAGCGAGGAGTCATTGCATGATCTCGAATGAAGTAATGCATTGGTGGATGCATTGCAAGATCAAGTAGGGGAGCGACAATGACAATATCATACGAAGGCACACTTAGAGTCACTGTGAAAATTGAACTCAACGGAGGGCTGACCTGTGGAATGGTAGGCATGAGGGCCACCATCAACTCAATGCAAATCGAGAGGTAGAGCAACTTGGGTGGAACTTGGTGAAGTATCAAAGCCACATGAAGGGAGTCGACGTAGAAGATGAAAACATAGAGCGGAAGCATAAAGCTTTCCTTAGACAGAGGTCAAGAACATGAATTTTTGTAGTGGCAAGAGTAGGATTATGTAGTTCTATGGGTTCTTTATTCTGATGGGGCAGACTAATTTTGCATGGTGTCAAAGACGAAGTGAGCTTCGAGGCACATGCACCTTATCTCAAAGAAGCATTTGACGGAGGAACTAAGGTAATTCAACTTGCGGAGGTGAAGTTGGGATTAGAAGCCCTTAGTACGGGGGAAAAGGATGCAGATACAGGTACTCTTGAAGAATATGTCACAGTGCTGTCATTCGAGTTATCATGAAGAAAGTGATGCCTAGTAGAGATTGTGCTAGTGGGGATAGAGGCCCAGGATCTAAACAATGGTGCACCAATTTTAACGAAGTATGAGGATTTCGAGAGCTACTAGGTGACAGACTGTCCTAGAGTGATACTTCGTCCAGGGGTGATATGAGAATGGGTGGGCGAAGGTGAATTATCAAATGAGCGAATACAATTAGAGGTGGCGAAGGCTCTATGATGTGTTGGTAGAGGTCACACATGGAGATATCGTAGTCCGAGTTCATCATATAAGAATCTGAAAGTAATGGAGATATCACCAGGAGGTGACATGGTGTAGCGGATCATGGTAGAATAGTTTGGGTCAATACAACAAATACAGATATGCCCCATGAGAGACACGATCATATAGAGGTATGATCAGGAATTACTGAGAGCTCTAGTTCGATAAACAACACAACGATAAGGACTATAGATTCAAGGAGTGAATGACATGGTACCGCAAAGGCGGGTCTTCCGTGTGTGTGCATCGAATCTTACATCGGATAAAAACCTTGGTCACCAGTATATGGGGGCTGTATACCACCAAGGGAGAAGTTATATTACAAGTACCAGTGAGTCCCATGGAGGGGACTTGATCATACAAATGTATGATCGGAGTGACTGGAGAGTTGGACTACTTCAGTGTTTATATTTGCTTAAAGGAGTCCGACAAGTTAGAGGACAAGGCCGAGTAAACGAACGTTGCTACCAAGGAAGCTAAAGAAAACATAATCGGTGCAAGTCCTGTAACAAGATGGCGGAGGTCATGCATGAGAGTTGTAGTTTGTCTTTTCATCGACTAAGGAGAACTGTTAGGAGAATATAAAAGTGTTGAAGCAAGTGGTCGAAAGGGGCGAGGAAGCGATGACGAGTCTAGAGGGGCTCAGCTACCCAAAAATAAAGTGTCGGTCAGAAAGGAGATGAACTCGGAGAAGGGTCATAATGTCATAGAGGCGGACCTATCGATCGCGAAGAAAGTGACACAGATGCAAGGCAATAGATAATAAGGCCATGGGCTGGCAGTGTCATAGTACCCCAAAGACAAAATTTTTGTGGAGTCATCGATCCCTTACTCTCATGGAGGGAGAGCGTTTGTCGTAAAAGGGGCCGAGGAGGTGGAGGCAAACTCCAAGTACTAAGACGGGGTGAAAGGGCATAGGCTAAGAAACTTCACAAAACTAGTGTCGACAAGCTTCTCATCAAGATAGTCAAAAGTGAGGGACTTCAGTTTGATGCATGAGTGCTCGACTAAGAAACGAAGTAGGTAGAACGTGGTATTGTACCTTTTCTACTCAGAGGAGTAGGCGATAAAGATGATAGAGAAGATGATACTATCATAAAGGCGACCAAAACTATCAAAGAGTTACTCCAAGTTGGGGGACTCCAAGTTAGGGTAAACTTTTGCTCTTTTCGGGTAAAACTTCTTGCATTTTGGAAGTTCGAAGACAGTGAGAAGGCAAATTATAGTAGCTAACTCAACGCAAGGAGTGCAAACACTTCGAGTACTTCGGAAGTGTGAGCAAAGAGCAGATGAAATGTGAGACTATTGCAATACTGGTGCATAACAAAGTGTGAGCGAATCTTGTGGAGGAAGGACCTCAAAAACATCAAAGTTTGCGAAGCGATGTTCATTAAAGCTCCAACAATCATCCATCTGGTTTAAGCAACATGAGACTATTGCAATACTGGTGTATAACAAAGGAAGGTCTTTTCCTTCACTAGAAGGATTTGTAGAAATTAACAAGGATCAGCCAACCCCACACAAGAGTCAGTCATTAGCGAGTTGAAGTAGCAAAGTGGATCATAGTTTGACTACTTAACAACAACGACAGAGAGTAGTTGGGAGCCAAGAGGCGTGTTGTAGCCAATATAGAAGATTGAAGATTGAGCAAAAAATTAGGAGATACAACGTCTACAGTGGGTTTGACGAGGATGTTGAAGGAATAAGTGGGGGAGAATATCACGAAAAAAAATATAAACAAGGTGTTTGATGTAATGCTCATATTTGTCTATATCTTTCGGTTTTTGTACATTCTTTGTACAGCAAGTAGCGGGCTTGACAGCCCTAGTTTTATTAGCCTGTGTGGTCAATTTCGGCTTGTAAATCCGAGTTATATCACGTAGGCACTTATGAGAACTTCGATCTGTAATAGACTTTGATCCTGCAACTTTTAGAACTTGTAAAGTCCATGGTTGTAATTTGTTTTAATAATATAAAGTGTTCTCTAAAATGGTTGCTTGTGGATCCTGTGGAAAATATTTCCTCTAACCTGTTTTCTCTTTTGTAGGTCCTAAGGACCCTAGAAGGTTTCGGGGAGGCTGACCTTTATGGACGGACTTGTAAGGGTGCCGCATGACTTAGCAAAACTAGCTAAGTCCGTGACAATATACTAACTAGCCCATTATAGCATCTCTAGTATCATTGCGGTTAGCCTGAAATGAGCAAAAGAATTGCGTGAACCTTAGACAAACAATCTCTATCACAAGCAAGACTTTCCTTACCGAGCGGTAAGGCTCGTACCGCCAGGTACATATCAGTCTGACAGTCGATCGATACGCGGACCGATCGCTATCGAGCGGTGTTGTTAAAATCGACCGTCGATGGTCGATTGAAGGAGAAATCGATCGTCGACGGTCAATTGAGGAAGAAAAAGGGAAGAGGAAGAAGAAAAAAGAAGAGGAGAAGAAGACGAAAAGTACCTTGCCGTCGTCGCTCGTGTGGCACCCTTGCGTATCTATCCGCAAAGGTCAGCCTTCCCCGAAATCTCCTAGAGTCCCTCAGACTTACAAAAGAGAAAACAGGCCAGAAGAAGCAATTCCCACGGGATCCACAAGCAACTGCTCAGGCAAACACTTTATAAAGTCATATGCAAATTATATCTATGGACATTACAAACTCAGATAGGTTGCACACAAAGGATAATGGTCCATTACAGACCGAAGTCCCCCACAAGTGCTTACAAGACATACTTGTATTTACAAGCCAAAATGGGCCATAAAGCAAACCAAACTCGGGTTGCTAAGCCTACTGCAAGCCCGCTACTTGCTGTACAAGGTATGTACACAAACCGAAGGACACGGACAAACACGAGCATTCCATCAAACACCTTGTTTACATTGTTGTCTGTGACATTCTCCCCCACTTATTCCTTCGACGTCCTCGTCGTTGCATCTCCTCGCAGACTTTGACCATCGTTTGCGGACTTGCGACCGTTCCTACAACCCTCCAAAGTCCTAGTTCGCTCTCTTTCTCTCTTTTCTCAACTAACTCAAGGTGTTCGACAAATTACTTGTATAGCTTCCCGATTTGCGAGACGCCGGGACGTGTCCGTCGCTCGTTTCTAAGCTAATCAACTTCTTCTTTGCAGGTCCTACAGGACCTTAAGAGGTTGTAAGAGGGCTGACCATGTGCGGACAGATAACGCTTTGGGCATTTTATGACTTAGGCAATCCCAGCTAAGTCTAGAACAATGGGCAAGGTTGCTTCACGACTTAAGCAATTTCAGCTAAGTCTCCAGGAGTGTCGCAAGGGTGCCGCACGGCTTAGGCAAAATCAGCTAAGTCCGTGACAGTGCGCCCTCGTCGCCCGTGAGCGTCGCCGCCCACGGCTGGCGGGCAACTGCGGGCTACTTTTCTCCCCGAGCGGGAGAAGATCGAGGTGATGTGGCCTTGACGACGTCGCCCCTTTATTTTTTTAATATATTTTTAATATTATATTATTTATATTATAAAAAATATTGCAAAATATCTAATATATTGGACGGTATGCATCGCCACCGTACCGATACCGATAAAATATGGATACACCGATATTGACGATATGTAAAACCTTGATCACAAGAATAAAAAAAAAAGGTCAAATTTGATGGCTCTTAAGTCTTCCTATTAAAAAAGACCTTTGCTCGATTAATAGAAGAACCAATTCGTTCGAGGGAAGCAATCAACTACAAACTGCATTGAGGTCAACCATTATAGCCCATCTGCTTGGCCTTATCCACGACCTATCTAATTATAGATTTTTATTTTGAACTTTGAAATGCAACCAAATTGTCGGTGACCAATCAAGGTCGACGACACGTTCACCCTAATGGTGGGGTCATAAGAGTATAGCGAGTCTAGCAATGTCCTATGACATCAGCTATCCTATCTCCAAACTACTCACTGATGATGTTTGCATTATATATGAAAGAAAAATAGTCTCCATTACTACTCAGTTCGAGTCGAGTCAATAAAAGGACTTCTTCAATTATGCACTCACATAGAACTCTTACAATTTCATAAACTTCATGAACCGTGTGCACTTCAAGAACCTTTTATGACAAACAGATTGCAGGCATACCACCAGAATCCACAAGGCTTTTGATTGATCCTGAACTGGAATGCTTCTCCCAGAACCAAATCCAGCTTAACTATATAACCATACTGACAACAGCACTGTTTGATGCAACATCGGTCTCTCTTCCAGAAACAAAGTTCATTAAAAATTATTTATAAACTTGTACTGCATGTGCGCCGAACTAGAGCACCTTTAAAACTATGAAATAGATATTTGTAACATCAAAAATGTGTTAAAAAAATCGTGATTAGTCTCCACGACAAGTTCGCTACTGAATCTGAATATTCACTGGTTACCAAATTCTCAAAAATAATCACGACGGGGAGAAGGACGAGGGACCAGAACAACTCCCATTGTCGAAGGCCATGCAAAACTGCAGAATTGCAGCTCCTGCACAACTGTTGCTGTATTGAAGTGTGTCAGCATCTACTCATCTTTGTGCTTTGCAGGCCAGCTCTTGGCACCTGAAGAACTTGTGTGACGCCCGACAAATTTGAGGACCTCATCGATGAGGATCACTGGAAATGCAACCGCCAACACCAAGAGCCACTCGTTGAAACTGAGAGGCACTATTCCGAAGACTTGAGCAAGGAAAGGGACATATAATATTAGGAAATGCAGTCCAAATGAGATGGACATAGCCAAAAGAAGCCATGGGTTGGCCCATGGAGGCATGCTCAGGAGGCTCCCATCTTCAGATAATGCATTAAGTGAATTGAACATCTCAATGGCCACCAAGACAGACAGCGAAAGGGTCATTGCCTTCACTTTACCAGTCTGGAAATAGTCACAGGGATTAGCATCAAAGGTGAATTGGCGTGCTCCAGCAGTGAATGGAGAGACCTTGAAGCCCTCCCATGAGGAGCATTCTCCCCAGTTAGAAAGCTGTGAATAGGTTACAAGGGTGTGGCCATCACCACTAAAGTCGATTCCCATAAAAGAACCATGAGTATACCATATAATGAAGATACCAACGGTAGCAATCCCCACATAAAGCCCAATGACCTACATATGGAGTTCAAAGGGTCAACAGTTGAAATGATCAGATGAATTGTATGAGCATATATGTATTCAGTAAAAGATGAAACTAGAAATATATGCATCAACAACCTCAGCGCCATTACAAAAGTCTGAATCTTAAAAGTCACAAAAATCTTTGGTGTCACATAAAAGAACTACAAAGACAATAGCATAGAAATAAAGTAATAAACTGTGCTTCTTTCATCCATATTCAAGCTTTCTTTCTGAGAGAAAGAAAGCAACACTGAAGAGGCCCTTAGTTTTTTCAGAGTTGGAAACGAGCATATGATATACATAAACATAAATAAAGAAAATAAGTTGATGCATTGCTTATGACAAAGAAAGAGCAAGAAGATGATTTACCATATAACGGAATAAAATCCATGCAGTAATCAACGAGTCATCACTCCTTCGAGGTGGTTTCTTCATAATATCTTTATCAGGTGGGTTGAATCCAAGGGCAGTTGCAGGAGGGCCATCCGTGACAAGATTGACCCACAAAAGTTGAACCGGTATCAGTCCCTCTGGAATACCTAAAGCTGCTGTTAAAAAAATGGAGGCAACTTCACCAATATTTGAGGAAATCATGTATCTGCGATTAGAAAGTGAGAAATATAAAAGTTAAGATCAATAAACATCAGCTACAAATCTTTCAGATTATTTCCATTCAGAATTACTCTTGCGTGATACTTAAGATCCCTCCCATTTATTATCTCATTAACTACTATCACAAACAGACTTAAATGTCAGATCAAACAAGATTATGCATTAAACTTTGCCTATAGATTATCATTAACCAATTAGTGAATATGGACAAGAACATAGTAAAGCAGATACAGCATTTTGATTCATGTTACTTAACTGGCCAGATTACATAAAGCATGCACCAAGCTTATGTGCAGAAACCGAACTGGCACACACTTATTATGAAGATATAATCACAGATATGATATATTTCATGAAAAAGTAACAAGACCTTATAAAAGCTTTCATATTGTTGTAAATCGATCTTCCTTCACCAACTGCTGCAACTATTGTATTGAAATTATCATCTGCCAACACCATATCTGAGGCTTCCTTAGCAACCTGAAATAAAAAAAACAATGTTAGTTGATACTCGGACAGCATTTGCAGGAAGTAGTATGTTAGAAGGAATACAATCTTTAATGACAAAAATGACACTTGTAATAAACAATCATAAGAGCAGATCATAAACATAATTAAAAAAAGGCTAACAGGATCATATACCCAGAAATAGCAAATCAGAAATAAACGAAGTCTAACTTTCAGTAAGGAAAGCTGTCAAAAGAAAATATCACTACAGTTTCCCCTTACCACATTGTATCGTGTAAACAAATTATGATAATGTTTCTCCTAATTTTTATATCTACCACTTTTAATTCTTTTTCAGAAAATGGGGGCACAAGACTTCTACCACTGTGGGGTCCGGGGAGGGCCTCTAAGTATAAAGTGACTGTTTCCATGACTCAAACCCTGGTCTTCCAGTTTGCAAAGTGTTCCATTGTTTTCAGTTGTTAGTATAATCCTATGATCTTGGACTAGCTTCTAAGATGTTCTCCAGAACAATGTAAACAAATATAGTGTTCCTATCTTTTCAGTTGTTTGCCTAATGTTTCTCCTAATTTTTATATCTACCACTTTTAATTCATTTTCAGAAAATGGGGGCACAAGACTTCTACCACTGTGGGGTCCGGGGAGGGCCTCTAAGTATAAAGTGACTGTTTCCATGACTCAAACCCTGGTCTTCCAGTTTGCAAAGTGTTCCATTGTTTTCAGTTGTTAGTATAATCCTATGATCTTGGACTAGCTTCTAAGATGTTCTCCAGAACAATGTAAACAAATATAGTGTTCCTATCTTTTCAGTTGTTTGCCTAATGCAATGAACTTGAACTAGCTTCTTAATTTGTCCAGAACAATGTAATTATCTATTTGGCATTACATCTTGACACCTATGTGATGGAACATTTTTGGGCTGCTACCTAACCCAACCCCTTTGCACTTAGTGGCATCTAGGTGATGAACATACCTCCTTGGCTTATGGATGATGACTTAACCTTCAAATGAAAATGCTTTAGATTGATGCTTGTGAGATTTGAAAAAATTTAACACTGTTAGTGATCTAATGCAACCGTTCACTTTTTCATCAGGGAATGAATCTACCGGTAGTGCCGTGGGACAATTTCTTATATGGATATCGATTCTAGATGAAGAAAGAGCAAATGCACAAAAGAACAACAAGAAAAATAACAGCAAGCAGCACATACCTCTGTCCCAGCAATGCCCATTGCTATACCAATATCTGCCATTTTCAATGCAGGAGCATCGTTCACTCCATCCCCTGTCATTGCAACTACCTCACCATCTTCTCTAAGTAATCTCACGATCTCTTGTTTATGCTTTGGTTCTGCTCTAGAAAAAAGAAGACCACCACTTTGCCTCAAAAGGGTCTTTTTATCACTGGATGACATAGACATAAAACCTTTGCCTGTGAGGCTCTTTGAATGTATCTCTTCATCGGGCGTAAATACACCTATATCACGGCAAATTGCTTCTGCAGTTTCCTTGTTGTCTCCAGTTATGACCATAACTCGGATACCAGCTGCTCTACAATCTTCAATTGCTTTGTAGACCTCACTCCGTGGAGGATCCTAAAAATAATTCCAAAGACGAGAATATAAAAGAGTCAGTGGTGTCAACGGAAAAGCTAAAGAGAACATAAAAGAAAAAGGCAAGTGAAAGACTGTCAATCAAGCAAGATATCTCACCCTAAGCCCTACAAATCCAACAAATACTAGATCAGTTTCAATGGATGAGTAATTTGATGGATCTAGTAAAAGTTTATGAGCTGGGTGGTCTTCACCATCATATGTTGCAAATGCTGCTAGATCATCCTTATAGGCAAATCCCAAACAGCGCAATGCAGTTGTTGACATCTCATGAAGGGCATCCAGAATAAGACTTTTTGATCTCTCATCTAACAGCACAACAGAACCATCAAGCAGCTGAATGTAGGCACTTCTTTCCAACAAATTTTCTACAGCACCCTGCAATAATGCAACTTCAATTATATATTAATGCGAAGATTTTCCATTTATTCACAAGTACTGATTGCAGATACCATCAAATAACACGTGAATGTGGGTGCACCAACATGCCCAATGTAGGCACAAACAAAATGGTTATTTGTCCATCAGTTGCATGCATTTTCAAAATGACTTTAATTTCTAAGATAAGTTGAAGAGAGAGGTGAGAGAGGTAATAACCGATGTAGGACGAGTGTCATAGCTCCTAAATTAATCATCAAATGTAGGACAAGTTCCTACGTCAACAGCAAATCACACTGAGTAGATAGATTGGAATATAAATACCTTTACAAGCAAAGAATTGGTTCCTGATTTTGATTTCACAATAACTCCCATCGACTTTCGAGAACGATCAAACTCAAGAGTCGCAACCCTCTGAGCCATTCCATTCCACCAATTACAGCACCCTTCAATTGTTAGATAGTGTCAAATCATATATAAGTTGCCATGCATAGATCCACATAAAGCATCTTAACTAAATCACTGAATTATAAACTGAAACTTGAGGCCTGAAACATACTTAATATTTCGTCCGAGTCCAATGATGATGTCTCATATCCTCCAGGAAGTCCCATTTTTTCAACCAAAACCTGACAAAATACATATTCATCATTTATCAACAAAGTAAGATGAAGCAAACATCAAATACAAAAAGCCAAATTACATGCACCCCTCCTAAGTCACATCTGGGATAGGCTTACACGTATGGCTTAACTAGAGATAAACAGAGCCTAACCATCAGAGAAAAGGCTTAGAAGCAAGAACAAAATAGACAAAAGAGTTACTCTCTAGTTTGTTGTACTAAAAAAATACACTTATAAAGGCATTTAGGTACAGTATAATTTCCTTACAATTAATTTCTGAATGCCCTCAATATGCACTAAACATGATGAGGCTCGGTCTATTAATTATTTCCTAATTAAGGACTGACCAACTCAATTTCTGATTTAACAATCGTTCTGCTCTCTATGTCCATATTAAATTGAAGAAATGGGAAATTTAGCATTGAGTTAGAGATAGCAAGGAAGAACTGCAATGAGAAGCAAACATATAAGTTCTTACCTTCAGGGCTGCCTCTGTTGGCATACCACTGGTAACAAACTGATGTGCTGAATGACTGACACTTGCATCATTGCAAACAGCCGCAATCTTAGCAATCGTTTGAAGATTCACGTCCATGTTATTGGTCGGCCAATCATGAATAATCCCATCATGAGGATTGTATGTGGTACCATCCACTTTGAATGTTCTAAGTGTATCTGCCCAGCGCCCCATTGCAACAAGCCTTACAGCAGACATCTGGTTTGTCGTCAATGTACCAGTCTTATCAGAGCATATCACAGTTGTGCAACCCAAAGTCTCGACACTTGGTAGCTTCCGAACCAGTGCGTTCTTTTGTGCCATCTTCCGCGTACCCAGTGCCAAGCAAGTAGTGATAACCGCAGGCAACCCTTCTGGGATTGCCGCAACAGCCAAGGCAACGGCAATCTCGAAGTAATAAGTGCACTTCTCAAAGGAAAACTTGAAATTCCTTGGCCAGCCATCAACATACTCCCAGGTAAGGAAGTATTTCACATTGATAAGCCAAACCACAGCACAAATCACACCAATAATTGCTGTAAGGACCTCCCCAAACTCATTCAATTTCTTCTTCAATGGCGTATCATCTTCACTCTGTGAAGCTTCATGTATCTGCGAATGTATCTTACCAATTTCAGTGTTCATACCGGTCTGTATAACCAAGCATATGCAGCTGCCGTTCACCACTGTAGTACCTGCAAAAACCATGCATTCCTTCCCTTGGATATCTATGTCTTCAGACTCAACTTGGTGGTTGGTTTTGTTCACCGCAGCATTCTCTCCGGTAAGAGATGCTTGCTCTACCCTCACAGTAGAGCTAATCAGGTGCAAAATCCTCAAATCCGCTGGAACCTTGTCCCCAACCTTAAGCTCCACGATGTCACCCGGTACAAGTTCCTTAGCAGGCAGATTTGGAATCAACTCCCCGTTCCTTCTAACAGAGGCATGCTCAGACTGGATTTCTTTCAGGGCCTCGAGTGCCTTCTCAGCGTTGTTCTCTTGCCAAACACCAACTATTGCGTTCACGATCAGAATAAGGAAGATCACCAAGGGCTCCACAAAGGCAGTGATCCCCATCTCACCACCTTCGTCCCCATCGTACCACGCGAGCACGAAAGAGACGACGGCGGCCACAAGGAGGATCCGAACCAGCGTGTCGTTGAACTGCTCAAGTACCAACTGCCAGATCGACGGCCCAGAGTGCTTCTCAAGCTCGTTCAATCCATAAATCTCCCGCCGCTTCACTGCCTCCTCAGATCGGAGCCCGTCGTGAGCCGAAACCACGAATTCGGCCTCGCACTCGTGGGCGGTCCTCGCCCAAGCCGGAAAGTTCGAGGTCGGCGGCTCCAATCCACCCTTCTTCCCCTCATCCTGCCCTCCTTTCCCCATCCACACTCCGCCCCAACCACAATCCCAAAAGTCAAAATCTTTCCTACAAAACCCTCAAATCCACGCTCCCCGACACCACCATCCCACGCCCAACCGATCTAAACAAGCAAATACAATAACCCCAGCGAGAGCCTTCTCCCACGAAGAAAAAGAACCAATCTTTCACTGGTTCAAGAGCCCGCGACGAATCGAACAAGCCCGCAACAGATCCGTCCGCAGCAAGAAACCAGCGGAAGAGACGGGGGGGGGGGGGGGAAGGAAAAACGGTTTCGTTACCCGATCCGAAGAAGGCTTTTCGTGCGGAGTTCTTCGATTCCCAAACTCTCCACTCCCTCGCTTGTTTCGTTCAAGCTTTTGATGTAGATAGAGACGCTCCAAAAGATGGGATCGATCTCCCGATCGCTCTCGCCTTGAGAAGAGGTGGCTTCGCCGGCCGATAGTCCGCGTCTTGGAGGCCCACGAGCCACGATTCGTCAAAAGATAGGTAATTCTTACTGCCACTCCTTTGACAAGGTACCCGCAGCTCTCTCCTCCTCGGACCCGCCCGGGCCCACTCTCTCTTTGGAACTGCAAGCGAGATTAGATGCGGCGGGTGAAAGACCAGCCGGGCAAAAAGAATATTGGAAGGCAGGAAAAATGTCGCTTTCGACCCATCGGTCTACATGTGTTATAAAAAGCGGGACCCGGGGTGGGTCCCCGCAGCTTCTTCCAGTCATAAGGCAAGCGTATGACGCAGACGCACGCAACTAGGGTAGGCGGCTTTACCTTCCTTGCGCCACAAGACGTATTTAACGTACCTCAGCGAAAGTTCCAGGAACCATCGCGCTTGTCTAAGTTAGTCAACCTTTGTCGCTATGTTGTGCACACATCTCAACGCCGGTCTACGTCGTTCCAGTCGTTTCGTCCGCTGATTTCTTATCCCATATGATCTCATATGTTATCTACCCGAATCTTGATGTTGGCTTTAGGGTTGGGTTCAAAGTGGCGTTAACAGTTTGCTGAAGTGCCAAATTATTTGTAGTTGTTGGTGTAGGAAACAAAGATTCGACATTATCGATGTTGTGGAGAATGGTGTTGAAGAATTCCTTCACACAATTCCTTGTTAGATTCGGCCTCCTTTATTCGAAACCTTTTCGAGGAGACTTACACAGGGAGATTAGGAAGCTTAGTATGTGCTACTATTCTTTCTTCCTTATTTTTTTCCGACTATAATCGAAGTTTATGCTGGTCTTCCAAAGTTCAGATACATATCAGTCTGTTGCACCATTCTTTCCTCTCCTCTTTTTAGAGTGCAGGACATTTTTTGTGTTTAAGATGCTCAAACTCAGGATTTTTTTGAGGTAACATTCATCTGGCAGACAGTCTCAACCATAAGAACTTGTGTGGAATGAGATAAATGATCAGTTAAATGTCTCTTTGAAGTCATCAGCTCAGTTACATATCAGTATGTGCTACTATTCTTCTTCCTTTTTTTTTTTGCCGACTCTAACCAAAGTTTATGCTAGTCTTCCAAAGTTCATATACATATCAGTCTGTTTCACCATTCTTTCTTCTCCTGTTTTTAGCAGTGCAGGACAATTTTTGTGTTTAAGATGCTCAAACTCAGGATTTGTTTTTAGGTAACAGTCATCTGGCAGGCAGTCTCAATCGGAAGAACTCGCGTGGAATGACATAAATGATCTGTTAAATGTCTGTTTGAAGTCAACAACTGCTTCAGCTCAGCTAGTTTGTCATTTTCTTGTAAGTAATAGCTGGGACATGAAGTTGCTGTATGATCTTTAATCTTCTCTTGTAATGGGTTTGCAGAAACTGACATTATTAGCTTATATATATGTTCATAGCAATAATATATGAACATATATTTTGGGTCTACGCATCATCTCTTCCAACCTATATATTCAAAGCAAAATCTGACTGCTCTAACTTTGGTCTCTGCTCACTTGAAAATGGAACCCCGTGGCAGTGGCTGCTCCTCTCAACTGTGACATCATCTCTTCCAACCAATCCATATGTCCTCAGCAAACCATAACCATTAGTTTGGCTTCGATTCAGGATCACAGAAAGTTGACATTACAGTAGGAGAAAAATCAGCAGTTGCATGCTTCTGCTTTTGTTCTTCCTGTACCCACCATGGGTGTTCCACAATGGTTGCTGTGGTATCCATGAATGGTCATTACTTTGATGTCTATCAGAGCTGAAAAGATGTGGAAAGTGTACTGATATTGACTGAAGCAAAAGGTTGAGCAATAGGAGAAGGCCAACATATGCAGCATACTATTCTTGAACTTGGATTTTTTATCCTTTCCATCTGACCAGCAAAGATTGAGATGATTGATGAACAGCAGGAATCATCTTTGAAACTCGAAACTTAATCATCAGTATCTCCCCCACAAATCCAACTAATGAAACCAGATTCGATTACATTTAAAACAATCCAACTGTGAGATACCAACCAAATGGAGTATATTTGAAGGGGAAAGCTCAGTTTCACTTAGGTTCGGTGTTCCTTCTCAGCTCTCACAAACGTATTGTAACAGCATCATTTTATGATCATGTGAGGCACATCAACAAGAACAATCTCGAGTGGGCACTATGCGAGCAGCATTTTCTAAACTGCATACAAGACAGTCCATGAGATCTTCCACAACTTTTGTTGGCCGCCACACAAAAAGAGATGTTCATGCATGCTTCTCACTAAATAAGCAGAATTGGTGTGATGTGCTTTAGACACAGAGAGAGAGAGAGTGTGTGTGTCCGTATGTTTATCTCAGAGGCTTACACGAACAGCACTTGAAAAGGATGAAACAAATTGAATGTATAATATTTCATTCTTGGAACAACTTGAAACAACCGGGACTTGGATGTGGATGACAACTTCTGCAAGAAGTTCTTGTCGAGTTCTCCAAAAGCTGCACAGCATAAGAGTAATTTTGCCACTCTTAATTCTGATCTTTTAGTACGATACATACGTACAAAACACCAACTTCTGAGAATACAGAGAACAAATTTGTTCTTCCATGGAGAGAGATCCAGCAAAATTAACACCTTGGTTTATCTTCGGTCAGCAACTTCGACGCCGGCGGTGCACAAGAGTAGTAGGTAGAAAACGGAGAACAGTGCCGAGTAGGAGGTCTCTCTCAGCTTCCTGTCTGTTCCACAACCCTTCTTCTTCTTCCTCCTGCTGTTACGTCTGTTCATTTCATTGCCGCTCGCAGAATTATGCTGGAGAAAAGGGAAGAGAAGAGCAGCTCGGTCCTTGACTTTCATGAGGCACCGCCGTGCCTTTTCCGTGACGGTCTCCTCCTTGGAGAAGGTGTAGCTCCTCAGGTACATCTGCCGGCAGGAATAGCTATCCACCACCATCGGATACGGACTCCACTTCTTCCTCCTATCGCGATGGTTGCCTCTTTCACCCCTTCCTGCCATGGACTTCACGAACTTGGCGTCGGACTCCGGCCACCTGTAGCTTGGTCTAACCGGCCAACGAGCGTCTGCGCAGCTCACAGAAGGCTTGCTCCCGAAGCTCATGGCTCCCTCCTCTCCTCCTCCGGAGTGGAAGGCTCCTTATGATGGAGAACCAAACGAGAGGTAGATAAGGAGGAAGCATTCACCACGCGAACGTTTGCCTCTTCTCAGTGTGTTTCTTAGGTGTTACTGCGCTACTCTCTCTCTCTCTCTCTATTCCTCTGGGGGAAACTTACGGTGGGAATTAATGGTGGAAAGATTCACATGCCACGAATTCGTGCACTCATCACTAGAGTAAGCACTATGGCAAGCAAGCAAGCATGCCATCGACACCTCACTCTGTTGGCTTTGCTACAGTCATCTGTCAGAGAAAACTGAGCCAACAAAGCCCTGAATCGAAGTAAAGATTTGCCAGTTGAAGGAGATGAGACGAGAAAGAGGAGTACTGCAACAACCATGTGGGCCATAATAATCACACTCACCACTGCAAGCCACTTATTGTGATTAGTGCATGAGCTGCTCCACCTTCTCGCCGGAGCAGTTCCACCCAATGAGCCTCGAGATCACAGAGTCAGCAAGGCGTAAGAAGAGGGACAATTTGCAAGGAAACGTCTTTCCTTAATTACTCCTTTTCATGTATATTTAAGGAGGGAAGATGATCAATAAATAACTGTTCAACAAAAAGAACACGAGTGATAACACTGCTGCTTCGTCGTTCTACAGTGGAAGAGCTTCGACGATCAGAGTAGACGCCATCACATCGTTACTATCATTTCTCCTGCTATCCTTCTTCATCAAGCATAATACACAGCAAAGAACGTTGCAATGTGTTCGGCAAAGGAGGCAGCTTGAATGGCTGTTACTGCCAGTCTAACAAAGTAATTGGCAATTTAAAGGCATGTATGCTGCTAACGCAATGATCCCGTCAATTCACTTGCTTAATTCAAGACCAACCAAGCTCAACATGTTTGGATGTTTACTATTTCCATTCTTTATCCTCCGTGCCATCACTGCATGAAGACATTGCTTAAAATTCCAGGCAGACGATGCCGACCAACAATCCATTCAACCACCAAGGAGATTCATACCATTTCTTTTTCTCCAAGTCGTGAACCCACCGTCCAAGGTGATGAGCAAGCCATCCAAAAACGGCTGCAGGGGTGGAAGGAAACTGCCATGGTCGGGTTCATTATCCAATGTACAGTATATAATATACCTGCATCATTATCCAATGTACAGTATATAATATACCTGCATCGGTCTCATCCTTCAGATTCAAGACATCATTGACAAAGCAGGGCATTGCTCATCATCAGAGCAGATATGTGTGCATCAGCTCTGTGATAATTTAGAGATAAAAATGGCAACCTTCGCTTCATAGTTTTATCAAATATAGCAAGAAGAGTGGCAGTGTTGCTTGAACCAGAAGCAATGGCTGACGCAGACCCCTAGCTCTCAACCTCAACATCTGACATAACTTCTTTGTCCATGTGGTAGAACTTCTAACTTTATCCATCCATGCAAGGAAGATTTTTCAAGGCCTGCCATTCATGCTTTCTTTTAAGTCCAAGTAATCTTGTCAGCAATAAGTATACAAGTCAATGTGGTTCTAGAATTGTACAGCAGGATTTGTTGTTAAATGACCAGTAAGCAGCCTAATTGCTGAAAATGACACATCTCACTGTTAGACTCTTCTCCTCTTTAGCCGAATGTCACTAAAACTATCGTCTCGCCATGCTGGTTGGCTTCGGTTTCTATAACCTTCTTGTTCAGCCATACTTCTCGATCTGTTTGTGGTGCTTCCCAGTTGATTTTTCATGCACATCACAGGTCTCCTTAGGCTGACTCTATCGGAGAAGCCTTCTCTGTTGGGGCAAAACCTCACAGGTCTAGCAGGACTACAGTCCCCAGGATAGGGAAAAGGCTCCTCTCTATCACCACGGGTGGGGTGGTGATCTCCATAAGACCGATGATAAGAACGATTGTCATCAAACTTCCTCCTATCCAGAAGCTCATCACCAAAGTGCACAGATCCAAAGTAATCCTCTGTAACTTCTTGTTGACCACTCAAATCAAACCTCCTGATGTTCCTCTGAGAGCCCCTACCAGGCCTCGCCAAATCCAGTTCTTGCATTTCTCTCATGTCATTAGGCAGGCAAGAGTGAGGCAAATCATTTCTGACCATCGCATATTCCGGTAAACAAAGACGTCGTGGAGGTGATCGCATCTGGTCAATTCTGACAACTGGTGGTGACCTGTGTTGCATCAATTCCGGATGTCCCCCATAACCCATGTGAGGTGATCTTCGAGGTGAAGAAAACTGACAAGGAGAGTGCATTCGAGGAAAATGTATGGGAGGACCCCTCCTCTGAGTAGGTGAAAGGCTTCTTTCCCTCCACATGGAATGATTCTCAGCTTGCTCATATTTCACACATGAGTCTGAATATAAAAAGGGGTCTATCATTTCATTTGGCAAGCACCTGCTGGGAATGTCTAGAACATGTCTCCCAGCAGACCTGCCGGGACTGATTTCCCTTGAGGGGCGACCAGAAATTCGAACACCTCTATCACAGGCCCCAGGAGAACGCCTCCTATATGGAAAACGAGTTCTATGTGGTTGCTCATCATCCATGAATCTTCTGATGCTCTTACCAGTACTTCCAACAGAAGCATCCGCCACAATTCTCAAGGGAACCTCTTGGTCGCTACAAGGCCTAAAAAATCTGTAACCTTTTGAATCATTAACTTTTGGTGCATATCGAGGGCCAGAATCTCGACCACAAACACTCATTTGGTTGCCATCCCTTCGGGTGTTCATCAAACCATAACCACGTTTTCGGTTCGGTTGATCTTGATCATTGCTTCTGTCTTTCAGAAACCTATCATTGCACCTCTCACCCCTGAATGCAAGAAGAGAAACATAACCATGACTAGCAAATTGCTATGTAAAATAAATGCAGAAAGGAGAGACTAGAGAGAACCATCACCTGCAACCTTGAGAATGTGACCTCTCCCATCTGTGTGATTTATTGATCAACCCTACCCTGTCAGTTTGTGAAATAACTAGCCTAGAGGTACTCAATTTCATCTTTCCAGAGGATGACTTGTTGGTACCCAATGAACTTACCTTCCAAATCTGATTAGATTTACCCATATTATCAACATGCTGATCAGCAAGACCATTGGTATCTAACTGCGGCTCTGATGACAACGGATTACTAACAGGCACATCAGCCTCTTTAGCTTTAACCTGTTGGCTACTTACATCATCCTTGCTAGTTTTCGCAACTTCTGAGCTGGATGATCCAGCAGACCTTGACTTTATGAGTGAGCCTTTTACCTTCCTATTTGCTTTTTCCGATGGTTTTGCAGGTCTTGTGCCACTTGATATTGTTGGCACCCTCCCACCTGATGACTCGAGCAAATCTATTGTTAAACTAGAGCCTGTATCATTTTTATCATTGCACAAATTGCCATCAGAAGTTTCATCACTATGACTAGTCCTTACATCCGAAATTTGTAACTGTGTTTCATTACTGACCACCAAAGTCGATGGCAATCTATCTGCTTTCTCTCCTTCCACACTGGAAGACTTGATTGTCCCATAAGGGACAAGATCCCTGTCTTTATCTGCTTTCTCTCCATCGCAGGAAGACTCAATTGCCCCATGAAGGAGAATAATCCTGTTTCTAAAATCACCAGTGTCAGCTCCATGTGTAAGAACTTCATCTCTAGGAGAATGAGGACTATCATATGGGGACTGACTGTCAGCAGAATTTTCTTGAATCTCAGAAGATACATCCATGCTTTCCGGCTTTTTCTCACCTACTAAAGTCTCTCCTGCAGAATCCAAATGAAGTTTATCTTCTGCAACCAATTTTGATGATGTGTAATACACACCATCTGAGCAATCCATTTCTGCACTACCTTCAGACATACCATCCAATGCCACAGGTCCGGCAGATTCATGATATGGATCAGAAGGCATGCAAAAATCTTCAGAATTTACAGAGCCCGCCAGGTTCTCCTTCACACCTAAAACGACAGAATCTGCATTTAGATCTGACCCCTTTGTAGCACTTCCTTCCACGTGTTCAAGATTATACATGCTATTATTAAGTGTCTCCTCAACTTTACAAGATTCTACATAAGATGAATTTACAACAGAAGCTGAGGCCACACAAGTTCTTTGATCTGTATTTATGTTTGTATTAGCAATCGCCACCGAGCCATCAATTTCACAAACCTTTTCATCTGGAACAATGACAGAATTTAAATCTATGGCTTCAACTGTACCTGAGACTTCCATATGCTGCGTTGGTTTATTGTAGTCCACCTCTGCGTTGAGCATTCCAACTGCAGGTCTACTGTAGAACTCTCTAGATGGATCTTTAGGTGGCTCCATTTTTACTAAGCTCCTGGCTTCTTGTTTTTGGTCACTGGAAAAAGTCTTTTTGGCAGTTTCATCCTGATAATCTTGGTTACTTGGTTCAGGTTTTACATGTCCTAAACCTACAATCTTTGGTTTACCCATATGACAATTCATAGAGTCCTTATCACTATTGCCTATGTATGGTTCTGGCTTTACATTCTTAGATGAATTTGATACATTTCCTCTCAAAGACAAGCTTAGTTCAGGAGCAACAGCACTCCAATTGATGCATAATTCTGGTCTGCTAGGTGGTTTAAGTTGCAAATCTAATCCAAGATCAGCACTCTTATGCTTATCAGCGGGCATCCTTAAATTGGATGACCTCTGATCGTAATGACATCTCCCAGAAATAGACTTTGCCGGCATTACGTCAGTCCCATTAATTCTCAGAGGAATTGTCTGTTTGGAGCATGCCTCAAGCTTTTCTTGACACTTATCACTGTCATTCAACACTTTGTGCATGCTACATTCAATAACAGACCCATTCACAGTACCATCCCAGACATCGACCGGAATATTCAAATCCAAATTCAACCTGCTCACACTGTTAGCAGCACAAACCTTTGCATTTGTTTCACTAAATGTTCTCTGAGGAGCCAGGGGCAGATCCGACGAACATGTGTCAGCTCTCACTTGATTAACCAAGTCGTGTATATTATTTTTTGCATCTAAAGATGATGTCAATTGCCACAGAGAATTTGGTAGGTATGCATATTTAACACTTGAAGATCTCATTTCAATATCCTCCTTATATGCAAGTGGCTCAGGCGGTATGGCAAAAGTTGGATGAGTTAAACTATCTGAAGTAGTAGATTCTAGTTCAAGGCACATGGGCCCACAATATTGTCCAGGTACATCTGGTTCTTGAGGAATAGGAGATGAGTGTCGAGTCAAATGAAATAGCCTTTTCTTGATAGGCACACCTGACATAGAGTTGCTAGAATTGAGAGATGTAAGATCATGTCCAAACTGCCAACAGAAATATCAAAAGGTTAATTCTCAAGAAACATCATGTCTCTACATAGTTTATACTCAATGCATCATAAGAAAACCTTATTATTGTCTGATTCTGGCATCTCTTCAAGTTTTGCCTGGACAGAATATCCTATCGTTCTCTTTGATGCAGTGGAAAAAAAGAAATGAAGCACCTGAGATTCACTACCTGACATAACAGCAATAAGGTCGTAAGAAAGAATAATACAATTACAAAAATTATGAAGTAGCAACAATCTAATTTAAGTACTAAAATTTCTAAGAAAGGTGAAATCTGGCAAAAAACTTCCATAGCCCTGACATGGGAAGTCTAGTTTCATTCTCTTGATTCAAGGACCATGAGATCAACAGAACAAGTAAATATGGGGTAGCCAAAGGATATAATTAACCTTAATTTTCTTTTTGCATTAACATCAATAATCAGCTAGAAGATAAGGCCAAATTCATTTTGACAGCTCATAAGTGTTACGGAGATTTATTTGAGTTGAAAGGTTAAATGAGTTTTGAGTATCAACATAGATTTATCAAATGGCTATCATGACTTGAATTCCCTAATTACATTTCTCAGAAAAGATGCCTTCTAGTAGCAAGGCCATTCAACTGAAGATGGCATGCGATGTTTTCTCATCTCATAATACTTGTGCGTCAGCAGCCCTGTTTTTATTCTCTTGAACCATTTAACTGCACAGGATGAAATATGCATTCACAACACAACTAATCGTGCTTTCTCACCAAGTAACCTGTAAATTTACCAGTTACTTCATCATCCACACAAAGCTGACAGTAGAACATATGTGAAATGTTTCCAATTCTCAATATGAACTGGACCAATCAACGGTTCCCTGTGTTGTCTGTCTCACTTGTCAAAATAGTACGCAACAGCCGACATCTACTTAATCTAACGAACAATTTAGTAACCATGGGCTACAAAACATAAATCCAACTATAAATTCTCAAATTTCGTGCATAGTTCTACACTGAAACTTCTAAAGAGTACCTGCAATCTCAGAAATGATAAACAACCAGTAGCAAACAAAAGATCAAGGTCCTGTATTGACCAATAATGTAATTAAGATGTCCAAGATTTTCTGTTGCATTTAGTAAATAATTGTGCCTTTGCCACCAAAAATCTCCGTTATATATCTCCAACAAAGCCGAGAACATGGAGACACTTTAAATGAAAACACAAGTAATTAGAGAAGCAGTAACAGAAGCACAGAAAGCTGTACCACCGCACCTTTAAACCAAAATATTTCTCGCAATTAAAAAATTCTCCAAATCAATTTCGCTACTTAAATATTAAGACCATATAACAGAGCTACATAAAGCTTTTCGCCCACCAACTCCTCCACCTTAGTCAGATGCGGTACTACCAGAGAGGATTAACGGCTGATGCCTTTTCTTGACCCAAAACCACAATCTTTAGTCACATTTCCAGCTTCGTCATCGATCGACAAAACAATTATCACGGATCAAATAGAAATTTCCATTCAGATAGAGAGCAGTAGCAGCCACCACAAAGGCCCCTCCTTATTCTTCCTTCTTGTCGACAAAACGCCACAAGCTGATCTCTTGATTTTGTCAAGCAGGCAGATTTCAACGATAAATCAGTCAAACCCATCGGCAAAACTATCACCATTTATCTACAATCACTCCACAAATGTCGGTCTTCGAATGATCAGTGAAAATCACCACCAACACCATCTGCAGGATATGACTTCACTACGTCAACAATCCCAGATCCAGGACCGCGGATAAGACATCAGGCGTCCACCTTCCACGCCCCAATCACAAAGACTCCAATTTTCCGAAATAAACACTTACAATGAAGACCCGGAGTGGGTCTCAGGGTGAGTCCATTCGAGGCTATGTGAAGTAATTTTATGCACTAATGTTGGACATATATGACATGTCCAAACAAGATAAGATGTTTAGCTTCCACGATGACCTGAAGCTGTGGGCACTTGTAGGAACTGTATCGAACGAATGTTACTGATATGATCAGGGCAATTGCGGCCATAAAAGGCTCACTAACATTGTTTCCTCGGATGAGAGAGATCGATTCATTCGGTCATCCAAACCGCATCCACATATTTCACGAAACCAGATAATCTTCTCAAAAAATAAACCATAAAATCCAGAAAGAAAAAGAAAAGGACAAGAGGAGAAAGAAGAACTAAAAGGATCGATCAAAGCCAAGATGGATATAATCGGCGTTACCTGACTCGATGACACTCCACCCAGAGAGGAGAGAAAAAACCGCCGCCGCAACGACGAAGCGAGGAACGAAATAGATGATCCCGCCTCGAGGGTTTCCGCAAATGGTGCATTCTCTTTCGTGGCTTTGGCCTTCATTTAAAGACCGTGGTATTCGGTCACCACTCCGCCACGTGTTTCGATCGCAGAGAGTTACCTTCATCGTGATTAGCGACGGTGATCACAAGGCAAGTAAGGGAAGGGGGGGGAATACGTGAATCGGTAGGAAAAGCGTTGTCATTCCGAGGCTCGACGGGACCGGCACGTTGGGTGAAGCACAACGTGGTTTGCCGCCTTAAGGTTCGCCGGGTGGGGTTTAGGCAGACGTCCATGTTACGACACCGGTCCCCCGGCTGCGGGCCCCTAAAAGTCGTCTCGGCTGCAACACACCGCGGGGTGGGCCCCGCGAAAAGGATATATCTCCATCCCATCTCAACTCGGAAAGCAGCAGGCAACTTCCGAGATTTCTTTTCCTTTTAATGCGTTAAAGCTGAGTGACGTGTTTCCTTTATTTTCGGATAAAAGAATAGTGCTACGACAAAATTCGATCACAGTATAACCACGGCACACGATTATATAAAAAGCTTAGTAGTAAATGTTGCAGAAACGAATGACGTGATCATGGAGCATCAGCACCTGTGAATTAGTGCTGGAATCGACTCTTTTTAAGTTTCTCGAGATCTAGAGTTACATAAATCTCATTTTTCCGATGTTATTTTATTCGATCAAATCGGTTCAAGCTGAATGAACACCTAAACTCGATCGAATTAAGCCAACAGGATTTAAGCTTAGGTAAAGACAAGGAAGGCAGAACCATTACCTGCTAGAGGATCGAATAAGCAACCTGGTAAAAGGAGATATGGCAATGGTTCCAATTAAGTTCCAGATCTTTAACAAGAAAAGCTTTGGTCTCCTGTGGCTCACAAACTAACAACCTCATAATAAGCATATCCCAAGTCTCCGACGATCCGGTGATATTAAACAACCCACAATAACTAAGTTTCAGTGGGATCAGCAGCAATGGAAATTAAAAAAAAACCAAGGTTCTACTCAACTGCTAGATACCCAAGTCAGCTTGGAGGAGACTCGCTCCCCCTGGGTGAAGCATAACGTTTGTTGTCATCAGCATAGTCCCTGGGGCTAGGGCTTCCCCCATTAGCAGCCGGGCTCCGAGGACTATCCCTCTCTCGGCTCACAGGACTCCTACTGCGACTCCTGCTGTTTCCCCTCCGAGGACTCTCCCTCTCTTGGTTCATAGGACTCCTGCTGTTTCCCCTCTGAGGACTCTCCCTCTCTTGGTTCATAGGACTCCTGCTGTTTCCTCTCCGAGGGCTCTGATCGAAGTCTGCAACATTGATCTCAGCTTCCTCCTTTGGTGGAGGGCTCCTGTACCTCCTGCTCCGAGGACTCTCCCTCTCTTGGCTCATGGGACTCCTGCTGTTTCCCCTCCGAGGGCTCTGATCATAGTCAGAACCAATGCGCTCAGCTTCCTCTTTTAGTCGAGGGCTCATCCTGCCCTTCGGGCTCCTGCTAACATCAGGTGAGGGGCTGTGCTTCCTCTCCTTTATGGGTGGACTCTTCCTCGGGCTCCTGCTGTATTTTGGACTCCTTGATCTCCAACCATTCTCCCGGTCTGCACCTCGCCCATCTCTGCCAGGAGATTTTGAACGGCTGAAAATACAGGGTTCTCAGAAATAGTACGGCACACAAGCAACATAACAAATGTAACAAGGAGCAAACTTTTAATCAAGGTGAATTAGCATAGAACTTGTTGTAGAAAATAATCAACACCAACCACCAAAAAGATTCACTTTTGTGTCTTAAGACACGTAAAAACAGTGGCACCTAATAAATTTGGCATCCCATAACACAGGACAACAAGAAATGCTCAAGCCCAAATGTACAAGAGGAGGTGCTAAATCAAACCAGTGGCGATATCTTACATTACCTAGTGCTTAAATTAAGATCCGCTGATTCCAGTCCGGATCAGAATCAGCCCGATGACAACCAAATATTCCCCTAGTAATCCAATAGTGAAAAACTTAAAATTTTTACTAAAATATAAGTATAATTTGTATATGCTTACTAAATTTATGTCACAAGTTTCAATAATAATTGTCTCAGCTAGTTACGATAAAAATTTGTGGGTTTTAGCTACTTCCAATCGCACTGATCTGAATGGATGTTGAGCTGTAGCACTGATATTGTGACATGTAGAAGACTTGTTAATATATTCTTTTCATATGTTGCACTGGTGTAGCTTAGAGGAAATGTATATTAAGCTAACAAAGCACCATGAGATAAACTCCAAAGAAATACAAAGCACCTACCACAAAGATATATAATTATATATTCATGCTATGATATGCTGCCCCTCAAAAGAAAAAGAATTGTATTTGCTTCTCAATGGATCAATTAGTTTTTTTTCTTTCTTTTTCTTCTAAATGTAGGTAAGTAGAAACCAAAAAAAGAATCCAAATTAAGCAAGTGAAGAAGTGAACTATCTACCAAGAAATCAGGACAACTATGAAAGTGGCAATACACATCAGACATTCAATAGGCGTAAAGAAGGCACTTCAATGTCTATTTCAATAGCAACAAGGATAAAAAATAGCATCTTAATCACTATACTTGGTTCATCTAATTTTAAAATAAATGTGAAAACACAGAAGCTGACATATAAATAAATGCAACAGTCTACTATAGTTCTTCAAATTTTAGGTAGAACACCAATTTGATTAACCTACAGACTGTGTCATTTACCTGTAACTGCGGCTTCTGCTATAGCTTCGACTCCTGCTCCTACCATGTTGAGATGGTGATCGTGAAAAACTTCGCCCACGTCTGAAATACTAACAAGTGTCAATTATTTGTGAACCAGATGAAAGCATGCAAGATATCTCAATCATGATGACAATGAAATATATTTCATGACCTGAGACTTCTAGGACTATTCTGGCAATTTCTTTCTACATGACCTCCCTCTCCACAGCGATAACACCTGTTTTTCCAGTCTCCTGCTTTGCAGTCACGAGCCCAGTGCCCATCAATTCCACAATTGAAGCAACGGCCAGAACCAGGAGGAGGTCCTCTTCCAGCATAGTCACGAGAACCTCCAGGCCCACGAGGACCCTGCATCAATAATGGCAGATTTTAAAGTTTATGTTAGCCTGCTCTATGGTGGAAGTTCAAGAAAATGTAATTATGATAATATTACCCATGACACTGAAGACCAAGCAAACTAAACCTATAGAATTACAGTTCATAAATCATTTAATTCTTACCCCCCTTGCAAATTCCACTATAATACGACTTCCATCAAACTCTCTTCCATCAAGACTGTGTCTTGCATCATCGGCATCTCGAGGATCACTGAATTCCTGCGATATGACAAGCAAGGACAAATACAAGGTGGACTCATTTGAACAATCTAGTTAGGGATGACCAACAGTATAAAATACTTCATTGAGACCATCAACAAAACTAAAGTTAGTTAAAAATTTAAGGGTAGTTGAGTTGTACATACAACAAAGGCGAAGTCACGCTTCATATCCACATTTCGTACTCTGCATAAATGGTTGCCAGAAAGAGTAAGGCCATCAGGACTTTAAATACCAAATGGCATGATACTTCAGCCCTCAGAAGACGAACTAAACACCACTTGGTAATGTGATTTCCAGAAAAACACGCTATTGCATTAGAGAAAGAATCGCCAAAGTCTCCTATATACTTGGAAGGATAGCCATCAAATCCACCAAGGGCACACCCTCCCACCAAAGACCTCCAAGTCGGGCAAAAAACCCAAAAACCTTCAACAAGATCATTCAAGTTAAAACACACATGAGGTTGGGTGGGTTCAGTGTTTTAAAAAAGACACTAGAATAAGAATTTAGGCTGCCTAGCTCACCACACCTTAACAAGCCATCCCACTACCCCATCTGAAAGATTCTAAGTTGCAAACAAAAAGAAATCCAGATGCAGCAAAGAACAGAATTCAAATAGTTTTATGACAGAATGAAAGTTTCGACTGTGCGGATTTGAAGTAGTTGCAAGAGACTTTATGATGCTAAAAGCCACGATAATTGTAATAGCATCAGCTTTCAGGCATTTTTAAACACGGAAACAAAAGAGTGAATAAATATTAAGCAGATGACAAGTAGAACTTGTGAAAATTAGTCACCACCTATGTGCTTTACCACACCACAAACAATAATTATCCTTTTATAGGGCAATCAAAATTTTCACATTGGATATATCACCTTCCATATCTGCTGAAAAGGTCTTCGAGATCACGGGAACGGGTTCGATATGATATCCGACCAACATACAAACGTGTATTACCATGGCGATCATCATAGCGAGGCATCTTTGTACTGCCACAAGTAAAATGACCAACATGTCATCTCATAAGACCAAAAGACAAATATAAAGAATGCAAGGCAGAAAATCTCAGCACAATTACGTAAATAATATAAGATCCCAAAGCACAAGTAAATGAAAAGTGTAGTTAGTAAAGCATCCTACTGCCAGCATTGTCTGTGTTAATCAAAATTAGCATCAGCCATCTATTCCAGCATTCTTAACACATGAATAAACACATGCCAGTGTAGAACACTAAGAAAAAACATCATATTTACCTCACACAAACAAGTTCCAGAAAATGCAAAACTACAGTTACGATCATTGCCCCATGAATCGTATCATATAAAATTTCTGACAACACATTAGGATATAGTTTTATAAATTTGTCTCCATTTGTTTGACATTACCTTTTTTAGGACAGACCCAAATTAAATCACTTACATTCGCTTTTTATACAACCTTCGTTCATAATCCTATTATATTATTTTCCATGGACAAAATAATGCACTTAAACATATCATCCAAGAATGAGGATTTACAACTAACTATTGGCAAGATATGATTGTTTCAACAATGTCTAGAGTTTTCCTCAAGTCATCAATGCCTTCAGTCAATCCTAAGCTGCAAGCTTGTCATGTGTTTACGCTACATGGACCAATGATACACATACATGAACTTATGTGAGAGACTAGTCACTCACAAGCTTCTTATCTAATCATTTTCTCAAGCTACCTAAGAAGTGTTGAAAACAAGTTCTCTGGCTGCCCCAAGTGTGACCACTCAGTATCTTCCTTATAGGAATAGTTTCAAATAACTGCTAAACGTTATCTGAAAGAATTTTGTTTACAAAAGCCAAATGATTCATGATAGCTTCCATTGCTTCATCCACGAGAATCTTTTATGAAACATACCAAGTATTCTGTACTGTGTAGGCACATCAACAAAACCAACCATCTTCATTTCTCACCCTTTAAGGATGATCTAAACATCAACCCTCAAAAAATTATCCAAAAGAACCAACCATTTATCCTCCACTGCTCAAATTTGAGAGGGGCATCACAACCTATCAAGCCCGGGTGAATATTTGCCAAAAAAGAAAAATCTAGAAATTCAATAGTTCCTCTCCTCCACTTACCTGAATCAAAAACCAAGACTTACACCAATCACAATTCGTTCAAGATATGGATGAAGTCTACGGGTCGGCTAAAAGATACACTTTGATACCCTCAACAATCAATCGCCTTTATTTATAGCCTTTTTAAGTATCACATAAAGCAATTCTACAATCTAACTCATGTAATATATGACAAATAAAGAAACTAAAAACAAACCATCTTGCCAGATTTAGGGAAAGAAAAACCAAGACTTACCAATCAAGATTCTAAGAATCATGGTCGAGTAAGAGAAACATCAGCATCCTCCACTAAGGAATACAAATAGAGAGATTTACCAGGAACATTAGAGGAAAATAAGCTCGGGAAGATAAGAGAGTGAGAACGTCTCCTTCGGGTCAGAAAAATGAGACTACAAAACCAACCATTATGTTGTTCTCGCCCTTCTTAAGGCAACAAAAACCCAAGACTTACCAAGATTCCAAGAATCACGATCGACTCAAGGGAAACATCTATATCTTAAACTAAGAGGATGCCAACAGAGAGATTTACCTTGGAACAAAAGAAGAAAATAAGTTCAGAGAGCGAGGGAGAGATGTATTACCTTCGGATCGGAACAATGAAACTATAAAAACAACCATCTCTCGTTCTCGCACTTTCTAGGGCATGAAAAAACGAAGACTTACCGATCAAGATTCAAGGAATAGCGTTCGAGTAGAAGAGAAACATCTATATCCTCCAACGAGAGGATACAAAGAGAGAATTCTACCACGAAACAACAGAAACAAAATCGCGGAAGCAAGAGGGAGAAGATGTTCGGTTTGGATCGGAGAAACAAACTACAAATCAATCCATCTGTCCTCGCCCTTTTTAGGGCAAGAAAAACCAAGACTTACACCGATCAGATTCCAAAAATCGCGGTCGAATTAAGGACAAAAATCTATATCCTCGAGTACGAGGATTGAATAGAGAGATTTACCAAGTAACAACAGAAGAAAACAAGATCTGGGGGCGCAAGAGAGAGAAGATATTACCTTCGGGTCGAAGAAAACACACTACGAAACCGGTCTTCTTTCCTTCTCGCCCTTTTTAGGGCAAGAAAAAACAAAGATTTGCACCGATCTCGATTGCCAGAATCGAAATCGAGTAGAAGAGAAACATGTAAAAGGCTGAAATAGACAGATTTACCACCGAACAACAGAAGAGAATAAGAAAGGGGCGCAAGGGGGCGAAGTTGTTACCTTCAAAGTCGGAGAGCGGCCCGAGAACCCCAAACACTGCGAAAGCCAAACCACGCTTAGGGCTCCTCTTCCAACCCGTTCGGTGGTATAAATGTGCATATATAGATGTAGATGCATATCGTCCTCCGCCGGTCGTTTTCAGCGGTGACGATGTCTTCACCGTTCGATCGAGGGACGGATGACGCCGTGAAAGGGCGGGCTTATCTGCGAAGCTGGCACAATAATTGTGGTCTTGTTAGGTCTAACGAACCGAATAGACCGGGCCGGAACTAACAAATAGATCGATGTGCCTAATGTTACGGCTCGGTCGACGGCCCACATGAAATCATGGGCCGGCCGCTTCATCTTGACCATAGAATATTCCAAGAAAGCAGCTCGCGTGCACCAAAACCCTACGTGCTCCGCATGCAGGGAAATCTCGATACTGCTCCCGACGTGCGTTGCACCTCATCGATCTCCTCCGATCCCATTTCTTTTCCATCCCCAAAAGCCAGCGCGGCTACGTGGAATGATGGCTTCTCTAATCCTCCCACTGCCCCCCTTTTTCTCCCAACACACACCCTCGTCTTCTTCCCTTGACTCTGCCCCTTGTTCATGCACGTCCTTTGATGCATTTCCATCATTAACATCCAGATTTAACAGGAGGGGGGAGAGAAAGAAGAGAGAGGTGGAGAGCCAGGGAGCTGAAGATGCTGCGGAGAGCTGCGAGCAATGCGTACTCGTGGTGGTGGGCGAGCCACATCCGGACGAAGCAGTCGAAATGGCTCGACAACAACCTCCAAGGTTTTGTCTCCTCTTCAACTAAAACATCCGTCTTTTGTCATGCGTGGTTGAGTAATTTCTTATTGTAGGTTGATTTCCTAAAAGAGAATGATTGCAAGTTGTTTGATGAAACATCACAAAGAATCTAGTAGATGTATCGAACACAGAGCTTAGCAATTGTGAAGCACTGGTTGATAGTAGACTGTTAGTTGTCAGCAGTTTGCAATGGATAAGAATCGTTAGAGATGTCAGAAAGCTTGTAGGTGTCATCTAAATTTCTGAACAGTGATGAGTCAAGCTGATGACTAAGTTTCTGAGACAATGCTAAATGAAAGGGCTATCTGCAGAACAAGTTGAGATTCTCCATCCTCAGATTCAAATAAACTCCAGATGCACCATTTATTTCACATCAGCCACGGAAAACTCTGTAACTATCCTTGAAGTATGATGTTGCTTATAGATGTTTTGCTAGCTACAGATCCATGAAAGAAAAAAAGCATCTTTTTTTTCTTTTTTCGAGTCATATCGAAATCGATGGTTTTCTTTTGAGTTTGTCCTCTGATTTCCATTATAAAGGAGAGCTTTTTCTGTAGGATGTACCTGAGATGGCGTTCAAGTTTTATGGCTCAAACAAACATCTAAAAGGAGAGTTGTTGTTCTACTGTCTTAATGGTGAAGAAAAAGTCCTAATATATCAATCAATGAAGTAAAATTTCACCCTTATTTGACTGCTGAAATAAAAAATGAGGTTGTGAAATGATTTATCACGCTGATGTTCAAGATTTCTATAAAAGGATCATAATATTTCTTCCTGATTTAAATTTATATGGGATATTCTGATCTTTTGACGTTTATTTCTGAACATTGTAGCTAGCTGATACTTGTGAATGATAGATATTTTTTTCACAGATCCGTATATAGTGACAATTACAACAGGCATGCTACGAAAGTGTATTTGGTTGTGGAACTCACAAGCCATGGCTGATCTTTATGATATTACGTATTTGATACTTTAAATGCAGAGATGGATGAGAGAGTAAAAACCATGCTAAAGTTAATTGAAGAAGATGCTGATTCCTTCGCTAGGAGGGCCGAGATGTACTTCAAAAGGAGACCAGAGTTGATAAGCTTTGTTGAAGAAGCTTACAGGGCATACAGAGCATTGGCTGAAAGATATGACCACATTTCAGGAGAGTTGCACAAGGCCAACCACACCATAGCAACTGCTTTTCCCGATCAAGTCCAGTATGCGATGCCAGAGGAAGAGGATGAGAATTTTCCGAAAGCAATCACTCCAATTGATCCCAGAAAAGTTCATAAGCCAACAGTAGATGGCTTGATGAACAAAAGAAGAGAAAGCCAATCATCCCTAAAGAAGATGCAGCAAAGGAGTGATGCTCCATTGAACAAGGACAAGGCACAAGAAGAGATAAGTAAGCTTCAGAAAAGAATCCTAGTTCTGCAGACCGAGAAAGAGTTCATCAAGAGCTCCTACGAGGGTGGAATAGCAAAATACTGGGAGATTGAGAGGAAGATAACTGAGATGCAAGAGGAGGTTTGCTGCTTGCAAGATGAGTTCAGCGCCAGTGCAGTTATCGAAGACAATGAAGCCCGGGCCTTGATGACAGCAACAGCCCTCAAGTCCTCCGAGGACGCAATAGTCAGTTTGCATGAACAGCAAAACAAATCAATGGAGCAAGCAAAGTTAGAGTCGGAAAGAATTAAGGCTGCTAAAAAGAAGTTGAAGGATCTTAATGGCAGGTTAGATCAATTTCAGACTCTTACAGAGGATTCTGATGAACATCCAGAGAGAAACTCCATCACAGTTAATGTGGAGGAAGAGAGTTGCTATTTAACCAAGAGGATAGAGTTGCAGTCACTATGTGACAAGGTTAAAGAATATCTTGAAAAGAATCCTGATATTTCTGTAGAGGAAATTGCAGAAAAAATCGATGAGCTTGTTAACAGAATAACCACTTTGGAACTCACAATGTCAACACAAACTGCGCAGATTAGTAGACTGAGTTCAGAAAACAATGAGCTCGAAAAGTATCTGCAGAGCTTGGAAGAGGAGAAGATGATCCTGATTGATGACTCAAATGAATTGACTTACAGGTTGAAGCAAGCTGAAGCAGAGCTAAAGAGAGTAGAGCCTCTTCAGAAAAATATCCAAGAAGAAGAAATCATTCTACTTCAGAGTTTTCGTGAAACCTATAATAGCTTCCGGGATATTTCTGAAAAGTTGCAGGTCCCTTCACACCAAGATGATGCTCATGTTGCCAGTGGATCCATGGAGGATGACATTTCTTCCTATTGCAATGAAGTGACAGAATGTGAAGTTAAAGAAGTAACTGAAGTGCATGAAATAATTGATGAGATTCATGTAACTCAGGAACTCGGTCGTCGTTCTATCAGTGACGATGATCACTCGCAGTTGGCTGCAGGCCCTGACATCAGTAGCAATTCCACAGACACCGAGGACCTGAACAAGGGAACCGAGTCCACGGTACAAGAGTCATCGCAAGCACAAGTCGGCATTCACACAGGTACTAACCAAGAAAAAACTCAACTTGGAGAGAAAGAGGATTCTCTCGACTTGCAACAATTACTTCTGAGCAGCTTAGAAGGTAGAGAAAAGATTTTGTTAGCTGAGTACACGTCAATCCTCAGAAGCTACAAAGAAACAAAGAAAAAGCTCTCCGAAGTGGAGAAGGAAACTGAAGATTGTGTTCGTGAGATGACGGCACTGGTAAGGGAATTGAAGAATGCCAATTCTGTGAAAGATGAGGAGATTCGCTTACTAAAACTACAGCTGGGTTCTTCAAAGACGAGTTCAAATGGGAAGGTAGATGCCCCGTTTGGAATCGAAGATTGTTGGAACTGTCACCGTAAACCTGAAAGCATGTCCTGCTTTCCCACATTCATCCTAGAGGAACCAAACCCTCGGTGTTCTCGGGTTACAAGAGGTGGTGTTGCAGACACAGGAAGTCCCCTTGCAGAAGACAGGAACTTGCAGCAAATTGATGAACCAAAAGGCACTTCTCCCGTTGAAGAAAGGTTCAGAAGAGCTATAGACGAACTGCTTGAGGAGAACCTGGAGTTCTGGCTAGGGTTCAGTGCATCATTGCATCACATACAAGAACTCCAAACCAAATTTGAAGACCTACAAATCAGTGTCGAGAAGATGAAGGCTAGTATAAGCCAAGAAGGAAGCAACAGTGATCAGGTTCCGCAACCAGAGTCTGCATCTACTGGTGCACAGCTCAGAGCATTGAAGAGTGAACTTCAAGTATGGCTGGAACGAAGTACACTGTTGAGAGGTGAACTGCAAAGCAGATCCTCATCGCTTTGCGGCATACAGGAGGAGATCGCTGGGGCTGTAAAGGCAGGAACACAATGTGAAGATCTCCAATTTACTCCCTACCAGGCTGCAAAGTTTCAGGGAGAGGTTCTCGACATGCAACAGGAGAACAACGAAGTCGCTAATGAGCTGCAGGTCGGAGTAGGTCATGCAACGCGTCTTCAAGCTGAGGTTGAGAAAGAATTAGCCAAACTCCATGTGCATCTTGAATGGTCTGGATCCAGAAGCAGCCATACTCAACCCATGAAGCACTTCTCAAGTAAGGCCAGAATACCATTGAGGTCCTTCCTTTTCGGAACGAAACCTAAAAGGCAATCAATATTTGCATGCATGAATCCGGCGTTGCAGCGACATTACAGTGATCTGAGGGCTGGGTTCCGTTGAACCGATGAAAGGAAGCTTTCTTTGTAGTTATAATAACATTTAAGGAGCTTTTGCTCTAATCTTCTGTAAGAAAATTCTCGATTTATCTTGAGATCTGCATGATGATCTATGTCAGACAGTTTACTGGATCAATTATGGTGGTGATATATTGGTCATTTAAGTTCTATCTAATTCATTTGGATGTCTGATAGCCAACACTGTCTCAGAACGAGTTCTTCTAATGGAAGCACACGTTAACAAGAATGAACACAGACAATAAGAATGTTAAAGATTATTTAAAGATTGTGATTTATGATCAATGATCGGAGATTAGTCGAAATATAAGATTCACTCCCAGCAAGATAGACAACCATGAAATTGGTTATAGACATGCAGAAAAGTTGGAAGAATCAAAAGACAAGCCATCTTTCTGTCAAAAGGGTGATTAGCTGAATGCATCAATCAAATCTTTGTGTACAGAAATAGAATCACAATCTTGACAATAGAATATCCAGCAGGAAAACACCAAAAGTTGAAGAAAATCTAAAATAAAAACAAACACAGAACAAAATAGAAAGCAATTCATTCGACAGAAACCAAGCCCGAGATGTCAAATCATCAGGACAGAAGATTGAAACCCAAGAACAGAGCACATTGCAAAGTTAAAAAAATTTCAGCATTCTGCATTCATCTAATTGCATCAACATAAAGTACGACAGGGACAACAAAATAGTTTTCCACCGTGAAGAGAAAACAGAGTTCATACTTAATCAGTGGCAAAGACCTTGTATTCCAGCTGGTAAGCTTTAGTGAAGAAAGCAGGCCAACACAGGTAGGTCGACGAGATGCTGCTGACCGTGGATGCCCCAATAAGCATGTTCATGACAACAATCTGAAGCTGGATCGCTTCTAATGGTGACGCGCCGCCCATGATGAGGCCAGTCATGGCACCTGGGAGGGAGATGAGTCCCACTGTCTTGGCGTTGTCTATGACAGGGGACAACGCAATCACCAGAGACCTCTTGACCTGCTGATACGTTGCTTGGCGAGGAGTTGCACCGAGTGCCAAAGCTGTCTCCACCTGCAAAAGAGGAGAAGAGATAACAACGAGATCAAGAGAACAACAAAGAGCAATCAGGGACGAGCGGCCGACCAGGTTCTGCTGCACTTTAAGATCTTCTCGTAGCTTTTTCATGGTGACCCCGGTTACGGTCATGGCGTTACCAACCATCATGCCGGCCACAGGAATGATGTATCGTGGAGTGAAGGGGAAGACGTTGAGCACAACAAGCAGGAGCATCGTCACTGCGGTGCCAGCCAAAATGGAGATTCCAGCTATGTACTTTCCTCGAGGGACATGCTTGGCACGCTGACCTGCCGTATAGCCAGCGACAGATACCTGTAAATGCATATCAATCAGTTTGGCAGTAGGATGGCCTCAAAGCAAGTCTGTGGAGGTGCGGAGTTGCTATTCGGTTCGATTGGCTCCCATTTCGCTCTAAAAATTGTTTCTTTCGAACCTAAGCAGTCTAAAAATCCGATTTTTGAGCTTGCCAATTGGGAATTTAGAACCATCTCCCCCAAAGAACAAGAAATGTGACGGAGCTAAACCACCAAAAGCTTCGATTTGTTCCGATAGGATGACGGGATGGTACCATGAACAAGTAGGCCAAGATGATCCAGACGGCGTTCTTCTGGGTGAAGATGAACTGGAGGACGAAGCCGATGATGGAGAGCTGGAGGAAGGCGCGGGTGATGGCGTAGACTATCTCGCCCTCGAGCTTGAGCTTCTGGGTGAAGGAGAGGGCGACCGCCATGAGCACCACCGTCAGCGCCGCCACCGGCTTCAGCATCCCCCGCAGGAAGTCCATCCAGAACGACGCGTCAGACGGATCCATCCCCACCATCATCCGCCAGAAAAGAAGAAGAAGAAGAAGAAGAAGAAGAGGGTTCTACTGCGGGGGAGGGAATAAAGCGGGACGGAGAGGTGGTATGTGGGAGAGGGCGTTCCCAAGGAAAGGGGTGATCCCGTCGCGTCGTTGACTGCGGGCGTTCCCAATTATTTAGGAGCAGTTCTTATTCTGTGAAATTTAAAAATAAAATAAAATCTATTTGATTCCGATTCAGAAATCGATAATTTTGATTCTACATTTTAGATTAATAATGATCGATCTTTTCGATCATTATTCGTAGAAGCAATAGTGATTAAATGTTAGATTAAAAAATTCGATCAGCTCGTATAAATACAGGGGATCAGATTTTATATCAAAATATTCTTTTGTCTTTGCACGAATAAGATGTTAGGTCATCGAATAAGAATCTTTCTTGTCAATTTAGCTGAACGGAGAACAAAAACAAAGGGAAAAAGACATATTGAAATCGAAGAAATGTCTTTACGGGTTTACATATTCAAGATTTATTCCCATGTGTTACGGGTTTGATTTCGCGTTTTGATGAATCAAAAAGGAAGAAAAATAATGTGGCTGATACATGAGCAATATCTTACTAATTTATTATTTATTATAAAGTAATTTAGTGGCCATATGGTTGATACAATAAAAGAAATATGTAAAAAAAATACAATTTTACCTAATTTTGCACTTTGCACACTCCCAATACTTCACATGGAGAGACCAAACACTAAGTTGTTGCGTTTTTGCCCATTACTTTATTTCTCATATAATTTTGAGAAAATATTTGTGGTTAATAAAATATTTGTGATTAATAAATCTAATTTGTGGTTAATAAATCTAATTTGAAAAAAAATTTGACTCTTATGAAAAAATATTTGTGGTTAATAAATCTAACTATCACTTGGACTCTAAATTTAACTTAATCAAATTGGTTTAATGTTCTATAACAATCATATATCTTTTCACCTATCTTGCATATAAGCTCTGAAGTAGAGATCACGAAAGAAGAGGGTCAATATTCCGATATAGACAACGCCTCTTCTATGTCATAAGAAAGAGATTAATGAGATTTTATGAAAATTGAATCTTATGAGAAAATATACATATATTAGATTTATTTGATCTGTATGTATAATAATTTTTCATAAGATTTAATTTTATCAACTAATCACTTTCTCTATGACATATACGATTGAGGATACTAAAATGATGTTTGTCGTCGTACGATTGAGGAGAAAATCAACGATTGAGGACCCATCTAACCCAGTTTGAGTTTGACTTATATTAGGAGTCTCTTGATCCATGAGATATGTGTTAAATCTCAAATTTTATTGATAAAATTAATTAATAAAGTTATGATCTAATCAGCGTTTAAGTAACGTAGGACTAGCTTCGATCAAGGAGAGACAAATTGATTAAACTAGAAAGAATCAATTCTTGGGCCATAGTGGAACATGTCAGAAAATTGGTCAACGTGTCGACGCAAGGCTTCATTCCATTAGTTCGGGCATCGGGCTAGAAGGATCGAACATTGAGCCAAAGAGATCGGATGTTGCAGAGGTCAACATATCAAATGGGCAATACGTCACAAGAGAGGACGATGCACTAGATGAACCAATGACATGTCGAACAACATGTGATTCATGCTTTGTAATAATTTATCTAGATCTAAGTAGTTTAGGTCTTAATTAAGTTAGTTTTAGGTGTAACCATGCTAACTCAATTAAGGGCTCATTGGTCCTTAATTTAGACTTATTTGACTTTATTAGGAGGCTCATTTTACTAACTTAAGCGGTGGTACCGCCAAGTCAAGTGGTGGTACCACCAGGTCAGGCGATGGTACCACACAAGGTACGAAAAGTATAGGTTTATACTTTTTCGAGTTCCCGAGCGTTGGTATCATCGACTGACGGTGGTAGTATCGCCAAGCGACAACAGTACAACCTATTTTGGGTGGTGGTACCTCTTAGGTCAAGTGGTAGTACCATCGAAGGTATGAAAAATATAGATTTGTACTTTTTTGAATTCTCGAGCGGTGGTATCGTCGATTGCCAATGGTAGTACCGCCAAGCGATGATAGTATCACCTATTCTGGGTGATGGTACCTCTCAGATTTTCAGGTTCTGTTCGATAGTGGTACCACCTAGTGCTGACGATAGTACTGCCTGTATATCGAAAGCTCAAGAATTTGAATTTTGACTCCAAGATTTGAAGCTATTTTGGGGTCTATAAGTATCCGAAGTCTTTTTGCCTGGAATAGCAAGAATAGAGATTGAAAACTTATATGAAAATCTTGTTAGAAAGTTGAGTTCCTTCTTGAGAAGCTTAGATATTGTTATAAGCGAGAGTGTGAGGGATTAATTATAAAAAATAATTATAAAGTTTCTCTCATAAACTTGAGAAAAATATAAAAAATTGTACCCATTGGAAAAAGATCAATAGTGGAAACCGATGACCTCGAGTGAAAAGGAATCAGGAGTGGAACAGTTCATATGGACCGAACCACTAAAAATCTGGTTTACATCTTGTTCGCTACTATTACGAACATTTTTAAGTTCAATATATTTATGAAATAGGTTTGATTGAATGAATTTTTTTTGAATTGATGTATTTTTAACAAAGCACTAATTAACCCCCTCCCCCCTCTTAGTACTGATTTCGACCTAAAATCATGTTCTAATGTTAGATGGGAGGGCTCGATCGGTACCTAAGTCTAATGTCATTTGAGGATCCCTAACGTTACCTCTCAAATATATAGGTCAAACTTTAAGGTAGACTAATTATAGTTGGTCTTGATTTGATCATTAATGACCGGAGAGAATAACATGTGTACTAAAAAATATCGTTCAAATAATTTATGTTCATATGACAATCAATGATCGAGAGTTTTTTATCTTGTCTGCATTACAATTTGGTGTTTCTTGTTTTCTACTTTTACTATTTGGTCGCTTATGAAAGGATGAGATATATTGCCCCAACAAAAAGCACAAGCTACAAGTACTTTTTTTTATCCCTTTTGACAATATGGTTATATTTGCAACAACATTCTCTTATTATTTTGCTCATCTTAACTCGATTTAATAAATAATTTATAAAAAAATATAAATCTAAAACAAAGCTACCGTAGCCAAAGTAATAAGAGAATGCCGCGATAAATATAACCATGCGATTATGTCGACTACCATATGCAACAAATAGCATAGTAAGGAAGGACTCGATGTGAAAACACACTTAGAAATTGTGATCTTTGCACCAACTCATGTTAGAACTCCATGTCTCAGCAGTTTATATATGAGCACTCATACTCTAATTTTATAGTCCAAGCTAGATTCATTGTATCTAGAGAGCAAATATATAGAATATAAGCATATTTTTCTCGTAAAGAGTCTATTTGACTTTGGTGCATAAAATTACTTTTTCTTTTTCTTCTCATAGCCATATCGTAGATCAATTAATGGGCAAAAAGTACATGCACGAACTAAGTATTGATTTGGTTTTTCTATAACAAGTGTTGAGTGTACTAAATCAATGCATGTATATAATTCTCATCATGATGAGCAAATCATGGTTGCAATTAATTAATAGGGGGAGTCTTGTATATATATATATATATATATATATATATATATATATATATATATATATATAAGTGCTAATTCTTATGTACCTCAGTTGTGGTAATACATGTCTCTTTTTTCTTTCACGTATTAATATGTATAACAAATATAACTGTATTCATTTAATATATCATAAGATGAAGAATATCAGTATGCCCTTTAGATTATGTATGATAAACTCTTCTAATTATTTTTGTAAATGTTACTGATTAAAGATTTCTCTTTATGTCCATATTTTATGGATCAAAATAGTCATGTGAAAAATAGGAAAATATCCATATTCTATGGATCAAATTAGTCATGTGAAAAATAAAAAAATAGGAGAAGATAAACCTAAATTTTTGTAGATCAATGCTACCATTTCAGACGAATTGACAGATGTGACTATGGTGCATTTTCAGATCAAACATAGGTATTCCATCGATCATAGCATCTAAAGATGCACAAACCCAATCATTGAGTTATCTTATTTGATTTCGATCTTATGATAGTTTTTTTATATCTATATGTGTGCATCTCCCTAATAAGCTTTTTGTATTTTGTTATTTATAACTTATGCATAAAGTCCTTAAATCTTAGGTCCATGTGACACCCACACGTCATCAGTGACAAAACAACACGTCTTCATTAGGTAAAAAAAAAAAAAAAAAATGCTGCTAGTATCTAAATTTGCACTACTTCTCAAGCTTGTAGTTATTTGTTGTGCCCATTCGTCTCGTTACCTTACATTGGGAACATTCTGATGGAAGATCTCATGCTTAATACCTCCATTGTAGCCAACCGGGGACCTCTTCCCAACTCAGAACACACACACTATCTTTGTCTTTTACTTCAGCACCTCGATAGCTGACTTAACCATTGGAAATGTAATGTTAGACAGACAACATCTCGACCAAGGTCTTCTTACAGAGACAGACCGAGGGTCAATAACTCCTTTGATGGATTACTTGACCTCGGGCTATATCGACTGACATCGCTTTTGACTAGACCAAATCATGTTAAACGCATCGGATGATCTTGTGCACGCGGGCCAAGTCGTACCCTGCTACTCCCCGTCTATGACACAACATCCAGCAACACCATGGCTGATGCAATGATACGTCTGGAGTTTATTTGATTCGGAAGATGGAGGATCTCAACTTGTTCTGCAGATAGCCCTTTCATTTAGCATCGTGTCAGAAACTTAGTCATTAGCTTGACTCATCACTGTTCAGAAATTTAGATGACAACTACAAGCTTTCTGACATCTCTAACGATTCTTATCCATTGCAAACTGCTGACAACTAACAGTATACTATCAACCAGTGCTTCACAATTGCTAAGCTCTGTGTTCGATACATCTACTAGATTCTTTGTGATGTTTCATCAAACAACTTGCAATCATTCTCTTTTAGGAAATCAACCTACAATAAGAAATCACTCAACCACGCATGACAAAAGACGGATGTTTTAGTTGAAGAGGAGACAAAACCTTGGAGGTTGTTGTCGAGCCATTTCGACTGCTTCGTCCGGATGTGGCTCGCCCACCACCACGAGTACGCATTGCTCGCAGCTCTCCGCAGCATCTTCAGCTCCCTGGCTCTTCACCTCTCTCTTCTTTCTCTCCCCCCTCCTGTTAAATATGGATGTTAATGATGGAAATGCATCAAAGGACGTGCATGAACAAGGGGCAGAGTCAAGGGAAGAAGACGAGGGTGTGTGTTCGGAGAAAAAGGGGGGCAGTGGGAGGATTAGAGAAGCCATCATTCCACGTAGCCGCGCTGGCTTTTGGTGATGGAAAAGAAATGGGATCGGAGGAGATCAATGAGGTGCAACGCACGTCGGGAGCAGTATCGAGATTTCCTTGCATGCGGAGCACGTAGGGTTTTGGTGCACGCGAGCTGCTTTCTTGGAATATTCTATGGTCATGATGAAGCGGCCGGCCCATAATTTCATGTGGGCCGTCGATCGAGCCGTAACATTAGGCACATTGATCTATTTGTTAGTTCCGGCCCGGTCTATTCGGTTCGTTAGACCCAACAAGACCACAGTTATTGTGCCAGCTTCGCAGATAAGCCCGCCCTTTCACGGTGTCATCCGTCCCTCGATCGAACGGTGGAGATATCGTCACCGCTGAAAACGACCGGCGGAGGACGATATGCATCTACATCTATATATGCACATTGAGCCCCCAAGCGTGGCTTGGCTTTCGCAGTGTTTGGGGTTCTCGGGCCGCTCTCCGACTTTGAAGGTAACAACTTCTTCCTCTTGCGCCCCTATCTTATTTGCTTCTGTTGTTCCGTGGTAAATCTGTCTATTGCAGCCTTTTACATGTTTCTCTTCTACACGATTTCGATTCTGGCAATCGAGATCGGTGCAAATCTTTGTTTATTCTTGCCCTAAAAAGGGCGAGAAGGAAAGAAGACCGGTTTTGTAGTGTGTTCTCTTCGACCCGAAGGTAATATCAGATCGGTGTAAGTCTTGGTTTTTTCTTGCCCTAAAAAGGGCGAGAAGGACAGAAGACCTTGGTTTGTTTGGTTTTTTATTTTGATCGGTAAGTCTTGGTTTTTCTTTCCCTAAAACTGGCGAGATGGTTTGTTTTTAGTTTCTTTATTTGTATATTACTTGAGTTAGATTGTAGAATTGCTTTATGTCACATGCGAGAGCTCATCCAAGTCCAATTCCATTTGAGGATTCCTAACATTACCTCTGTTTTTTGAATCAACGCTTTTTTACGGAAGCACTAATTAACCACCCCACCCCTCCCTCTTAGTGGCAATTTGGACCTAACAACATGCTCTAATATCAGATACTAGGGCTCGACCGGCACCCAAGTCCAATGCCATTTGAGGATCCCTAATGTTACCTCTCAAATACCTAGGTCAACTTTAAGGTATACTAAAAAGAGTATTGAAGTAGGGTCTAACCTCAATAATTATATTTCCGGTTTTCTTTTATAGTTGGCCTTGATTGATCGTTAATGACAAGAGAGAATAATATGTGTACTAGAAAATATGGTTTAAATAATTTTTGTTCATATGACAATCAATGATTGAGAGTTTTTATCTTGTCTACATCACAATCTGGTGTCTCTTCTTTTCTACTATCACTATTTGGTCGCTTATGAAGGGGTGAGATATACTTTTTTGATCCCTCTTGACAATATTTGGTGTAGATGGTGATCAATACATCCATCCGGATGGTCATATTTGCAGCAACATTCTCTTATTGCTTTGCTCATCGTAACTCGATTTAATAAACAATTTATAAAAAAATTATAAATCTAAAATGAAGCTACGGTAGCCAAAGCAATAAGAGAATGCTGCCACAAATATAACCATGTGATTATGTAGACTACCATTTGCAACAAATAGTGTAGTAATGAAGGACTCAATATGAAAACACACTTAGAAATTGTGATCTTTGCACCAACTCATGTTGGAACTCCATGTCTCAGCGGTAGATTTGAAAAGAGACTCCACTAAATTCCAATGTAGACATGCTCCCCATTTCTACCTTCGATCACATATGAGCACTGATACTCTGATTTTATAGTCCAAGCCACTGTTAGATTCATTGTATCTAGAGAGCAAATATATAGAATATAAGCATATTTTTCTCGTAAAGAGTCTATTTGCCTTTGGTGCATAAAATTACTTTTTCTTTTTCTTCTCATAACCATATTGTAGATCAATTAATGGGCAAAAAACACATGCATGAACGAAGTATTGGTTTGGTTTTTCTGTGAAAAGTGTTGAGTGTACTAAATCAATGCATGAACGATGTAGTGACAGATGCATGCACATTAAGATAATGAACATGTATATAAATCTCATCATGATGAACAAATCATTGTTGTAATTAATTAACGCAGGGGGAGTATTGTGCATATATATATACATATATGATAAAAGACATATTGTGGCCTTAATCCTTTGTTCTAAATCTCTGATCTGAAGTGCTAATTAATTGATGCTTTTTATGTACCCTTTTTTCTTTCACGTATTAATATGTATAAAAAATATATCTGCATTCATTTAATATATCATAACATGAAGAATATCACTATGCCCTTTAGATTATGTATGATAAACTCTTTTAATTATTTTTTAAAGGTTTCTGATTAAAGATCTACCTTTATGTCCATATTCTATTAATCAAAATAGTCATGTGAAAAATAGGAAAAGATGTGAAGATAAACCTAGCTTTTATTAGATCAGTGCTACTATTTCCTACGAATTGACGGATGTGACTATGGTTCATTATTTTATATCTATATGTATGCATCTAAAGATGCACAAACCTAATCATTGATTTATAATATTTGATTTCGATCTTATGATAATTATTTTATATCTATATGTGTGCATCTCCCTAATAAGCTTTTTTGTATTTTGTTATTTATAACTTATACATAAAGTCCTTAAATTCTAAGTATGATTATCAATCAAGATTTGTAGATAGAGCAAATTTTGGCTTCATTTTGTCATCCCCAATTTGATGACTACGGCTTGTAATTTTGTAAGGCTGATGACTAGCTTTTTATGGTATTTCCACTTTTTACACTCATTTTTTTTCTCGTTTCTTCTTCGTTAGATTCATTTAATGATGCATTGAATTGCTTAAGGACAGTTCATTAGTGGCATTCTCCATTATGCCAATCGATTTGCTCCCTCTTTTCTCATTGTCTTATCTCTCATGATGTACGTAATTGAAGGCTCTGAATCAGCGATTTCCTTCAATTGAATCAAAAATATCAAAACCTAAATTAACAAAAATACATCCGCCAATTCCTCGTACATTAATTTTAATTTTTTGTATATTTTAAAATAAAATTAAACCAGGGTATTAAACGATCAGTTTCACCAACTTAAGAGACCAAAAAAAAAAAAGAAAAAAAAAACTATTATTCATATCTATTAAGAGTACCTTTTCATGATAAAAAAAAAGAGGTTTAAATTTGATTCGTAAGATAATCCAAACAAAAAAATTAAAAAGATTCAAAGATGCTTAACCGAGACAATTCAAAATCTGTTAACTCGGTTCAGCTAATGAGTTAATCGATTTATAATTTTGATTATATATATATATATACATATAAATATATATATATATATACATTCATATACATGTATTTATATATCGAACTGGTTCAATTGAGTCGAATCAAACTAGGATCTTGATTCAATTAGACGATTTTGATAAGACTTATGAAATTGAGCTCATATCATTTAAAATTGTACCTTTAGATCAGTTTAATAAGTCAATTTAAACCAACTGTAAGCTTGGGATAGTGAACTCATTCAGATTTATTATAGTGAACATATTTTAAATTAAAATCAATTTATTATATTAAATAAAATTAAATGACTATCTAAACTATATGATGACATAAATAACGTATGATGATGTGGAATTGTTGTTGTTATTATTATTAATATAATTACAAATTTGCCTAATCATTACGTCCCATCCTCGGTTTATTGATTTGCTCGTTACTATTAGTTTTGTCCAACTGAGTCAGTCTACATAGGCTTTCTGGAGACGAGACTTCTTCGATCAATACTTCCATTCTCAGTAAGCCATTTCTGGCCATATCTCATCTGTTCAAGATTTCCAATCTACTCATTCTACAGTGGTAGAGGAGTGAGACGAGGAGCGACGTACGTGACCATCCGAAGGTGGTAGCTACCATCTCCAGCAAAGAATGATCCCAACGTAAAAGCTCACCTGTGACTTGTTTTGCTGGCATCACTTCCGTTTGGAAATGGCACAAGGATTAATACGATTGAAGAATGATCCTTGTAATCAATCTGTCATCATCAGATTTATAATGCAATTCTGTCATTATCTGATGATGAACAGATCCATTACGAGGATATCCTCGATCGCATCAATCCTTGTGTTTTCCGGCTTCTCCCACTGCAATGAATGATGATTGTCATTTCCAAACTGAAGTGGTGCAAGCAAAACAAAGTTGCAGGTGTGCTTCATTTGCTGCGGATGGTGGCTACTACGTTTGGATGGTCACATATGTCACTCCATGTCTCAATATTCTGATCGTTTTAACTCAATTCCATGAACAGTGTAGAAATCTCGAGCGGATCAGAGACATTGACAACAATTTACGGGAATAGTTGATTAAAGATTTATAAGATTCACTCGATGACATGATATATTTTGACTCATCTAATATATATTTTTATGTTATCTTTCAAAATCCAAGTAGACACGATCGACACAACTTAGATCAAGGTCTCAGGAAGAATCATTGTCCCAGAACAAGTCGGGGGTTTAGCCACTAACCAACGTACAATGTCGACCTACCACCCACACGTATTCACCCACTTTGTATGACTTCTGTCTCCCCAGGTAGTATAAAAGGTGCCTAGGCAAATAAGCAAGTGGACCTTCTTCAACACTAGCCATACTATACATAAGAATTCAATGAGCTAAATTGACTATCGGAGGGGCCAAGTCGGAGTGGTACTTCACACCCCCCCCGACCATAGCCTTGGCACAGGTGTCAATGACTAGAGAGCTAATTGAGGCGTGGAAGGATGCACTTGCAAAGAGGGAAGCTTTCCTATGGAGGCCAATCAAACAAAGTTTCCCGACCAAAGATAAGCAATTCCCCTCGGAACATCACAACAAACTCCGAGCGGTTACAGCTCAACCAATGATCAAAAGTTGACTCCAACACAAGGCGATTGCCCTGGTTCTCAACCTACCAACCAATGTCTCGAGGAGCTAGCACACCCCTCAGGCGCCTCGAAGAATCCCTGAGCATCCATGCGTATGCGGGCAGTACCAAGCCGTGGTGACACCTCATCCTCAGTACGTAAAAATGTATAACATTCTTTTATCGCTAGAAGGAGGGCCCTGCATCGATTAAGTGTCGAACATCATATGCGGACCCGGGAGAATACTCGGGGCAGGTCGCTGCATGCATATCCCTAATCTGGGTTCGAGGGGCCCTACCCTCGTCCTCTTCCCCACAAGTGAGAATGTTGACTAGAAGGCCTTACGCCAACCCTGTCACTCTCCAGAGACCCTGCCCGGACTGGGTCTAATCACCTCAAGGCAATAGATGCTACCCCCTCAACTAGTGGAAACCAAATAAAGTCGGGATAACTCACCAACCCCCTAAGTCATTGTGGCCAGTCAGCCGAGGAGCAACTCCGACGTCACGTAGCGCCTCTCGATGTCCCATCAAAGTTAAAATGTGTCACGATCCCAGTTTTAGAAGGGGATGTCACCTCGTTCAAAAAAGTTAAGACTCCAACACAAATGCAACACATTCATCATCAGACATCGACACGCAGAAGTGGAAGAGAAGGATTCATTTTTATTGGCTAAGAAAGTCCAAATTAGACTACTTACAATAAATCAAGTGTATTATGAAGGCTTTGCATGTGATAAAAAAAGAAACTGTCAACTCTAGTGAAGATGGAGCCCTATTCTAGTTGTTGCCCGATGGTGAAGCGCAGAGGCACCCCGCCCAATCAGTTTCGGGGTTTGCCAACGTATTACGATGAATAGCTGACTCCCGTACATGTCGATGTCACTTTCAAAAGAGCTGGGGAGTAAACCCCCGCCCTTGGCCACTTAGTCCCCACCGGTCGAAGGGAGTTCCTCTACCTCCTCGTCCTATGCCAGGGCCCCCTCCAGATCAAGCTTTAAAACTCGGACCTCCTTCATCTGGGCAGTTGCATTGAAGTGAGCACCCTTCAGCCATAGGAGTTGTAGAAAAACTTCCTTGGGCCCATGACCGAGGGACGAAATGAAAGGTAAAACTGTTGGCTTTTTTACATAATTTCAAGGAGAAGAAGAAAAGAATAGTAGAAGACACCAGGAGTACTTTCAATCAACAATCTGCAGTACTCTGGAATGAACCAAGAGCACCTATTTATATTGATTAAAAGATAAAATACAGATATTTTAAAATAATAAAAAATCTATCACATCTAAATAAATCTTATCCTTATCTAAACTAATCTCATCATCATCTTAACTACTTGGATTATTTCCAACACACCCTCTTAATTCAAGTAGTTATAATTTAAAATTATTTTCAAGGAATTTTTTTTTCTCTGTCAAAATTTTTGTGAAGATGTCGGTAAGCTGATCTTCGTTGCTGTAGCGGTTGTCTTATGTTTTTTCTCGGTCCATATATTTTTAAGAACTTCTGACCTAAAATATTTTATCGTTTCTCTTGACATTTTTCTTTTCGGTAGACATCTTTGATGATATGATGGAGACTCTGCATTTGTCGGATTGAATCCCTTTATATGCGGAAGCTTCATTTTTCTTTTCTTTCTCTTGGCTTTCTTCACATCATCAGAAACTTCTACCAACTCTGTATGTGTACTTTTATTGTTGTCCTTTGAGTTTAGAGCTTCATCCCTTTTCTGTATATGTGTGTCATCAACATTACGACCTGCATCATCTGAGATAGTTTGAATAGATCCATAGAATTTTAAAGGATCATAACTATTTTTTCATAATGTTGATTCTTCGGTAGAAGTAACGAAGTCCGAAAATAATAAGACAAACATTTTGTTTTTTGTCATCCTTGTAGTTGCTATTAATTTATCAATTTTTTTATCATAAATCATATATTTTTTTCATAAAAAATAACATAATATCCTTTTCTCATTAGTTGTCATATACTAATGAGATTTTGTTTTAAATCATGAATAAATAACACATCATTAATAATTTTTTTACCAGACTTTGTATCCACAACAATTGTTCCTTTTCCTTTTACTCGACCCTTTTTATCATTTCTCATCTGCACAGTAGATTTGATCGAATCATCAAGTTTCTGAAACAGACTTTTATCCCCTGTCATATGATCACTACATCCACTATCCAAAAACCAAACAGATCTCAAATATTTTTCATCAGATGCTATAAAAAAAATATTTTCTTCATCTCTTTTGTCATCATTTTTTTCCTCATGATAGTTTGTTTGATTTTTGTTCCAACAAATTTTTTTAAAATGTTCATATTTTTCACAATAATAACATAGAGGAACATTTAGATTTTTATTTTTGTACCAACAATCCTTTTCAATATGCCCTATTTTTTTACAACAAAAAAATTTTCGAGTTTCATTGTTACCTTCATTTGGTCAGCCTCGTCCTCTGTCCTTTTGATCTCTCCCTTGAGATCTGATTTCTGAATTCTCTTTTTGATCCTTCTTCTGATCTATCTTCATTTGAAGAACATGTTCCAAAGTTTCATCTAAAGATCTGTTCACTTTTTATTCATGAACTAAAAGAGATCCCATTAATTCATCAATAGATAATGTATTTGTATCTTTAGTTTCTTCTATAACATTAGAGATCATATCAAATTTTGAACATAAACTTCATAAAAAAAATTCTACTACAATTTGATCTATTAGATTTTCACCATAATATCTCATTTGATTCACAATAGAAGAAAATTTTGTGAATAAATCAGCAACAGATTCTGAATATTTCATCATAAGTGTTTCAAATCCACGACGAAGAATTTGAAGCTTTAAAATTTTTACCTTTTCTGTGCCTCCAAATATATTTTTTAATATCTCCCAAGCTTCTGTTGATGTTGATGCCATCATGATTCTGGGAAATAGGGAATCATCTATTGCTTGTTGTAATATGTAAATGGCTTTTGCATCTTTTTGTATATTTTCTTTCATCTGATTTTTTTTATCTTTTGTAATACTAGGATCTTGCAGATCATACTGAATAAAATCATTTTCTACCAAATTTCACAAGTAAAATCATTTTCTACCAAATTTCACAATCCTTATGAAGTAAGTAGAGTTTTCATTTTAATAGCCCAAAATTGATAATTATCATCTTTGAGGATAGGAAGAAGTTGATTAGAAACACTTACTGTAGTACTTTTAATCAACAGTCTGCAGTACTCTGGAATGAACCAAGAGCACCTATTTATATTGATTAAAAGATAAAATATAGATATTTTAAAATAATAAAAAATATATCACATCTAAATAAATCTTATCCTTATCTAAATTGATCTCATCATCTTAACTACTTGGATTATTTCCAACAAAAACAAGATACTACGGACAAAAATCACTAATCAAGGCTCATCTAACAAGATGCAGAGGATCAAGACGCCACATGAAGAGCGCGTAAGGAAATTAAGAGAAGGAGATAAAGAGCATAAAGATACCAACAAAACAGTAAGCGCCTTGGGGTTTATAAATATTGGCTCAAAACATAGGTCTTAGGGTTCTTGGCACAACATTTTAGGAAAATTCTTCGATTGTCAGAGACAGGTATGAAGTGATGCTTCAGAAATCCTAGAAAGATTCATAATTAATAGGTGAAATGCAACAAAAGAAATCGCTTAAGGAGGAACAAACAAGCGACCAATTGCAACATGACAACTCGACGCCTCGTTACTGTGAAACATCACAGATTACCTCAGGCCTCCAATGCTTCCTCCTATCGATTACTAGCATCGCTCGGGCATGATCCCGACCGATCTAAAGGGCTATTAGCCCTAGACTACAAGCATCGTTCATGCATGATCCTGATCGATCTCAAGGGCTTTATAAGACTTTCAGCCCCTAACTACTAGAATCGCTCAGGCATGATCCCGATCGATATCAAGGGCTTTCAGCCCCTAATTACTAGCATCGCTCGGGCATGATCCCAATGATCTCAATGGCTTTCAGCCCCTGATTACTAGCATCGCTCGGGTGTGAACCCGACTAACTCAAGGGCTTTCAGCCCCTTCACAAGGCTTTTAGCCCCTGACTACTAATATCGCTCGGGCATGATCCCGACCGATCTTAAGGGCTTTCAACCCCTGACTACTAGCATCGCTCAGGTGTGATCCCGACCGATATCAAGTGCTTTCAGCCCCTGATTACTAGCATCACTTGGACGTGATTCCGACCAATCTCAAAGACTTTCAACCCTTGACTACTAGCATCGCTCGAGTATAATCCTGATCGGTCTGAAGGATTTTCAGCCCCTGATTACTAGCATTGCTCAGGCGTGATCCCGATCGATCTCGAGGGCTTTAAGCCCCTGACTATTAGTATCGCTCTAGCATGATTTCGACCGATCTCAAGGGTAATCAGTACCTTTACATGGCTCTCAGTCCTAAACAAACTATCAAGAGTTTTCGAGCTCTCAAAGTGCTTTCAGTCCCGAATAAACTCTCAAGAGCTTCCGAGCTCCCATAGCGCTCTCAATTCCGAACATATTCTCAAGGGCTTTTAAGCTCTCAACGGGCTTTCAGTCCCGAACACATAGCTCTCAGTCCCGAGCAAACTCCTAATAGCTTTCAATATCTTAAAGAGCTTTTTAGTCCCAAACACAAAGCTCTCAGTCCCAAACAAACTTGACTTGTGGTCAAATTTTGAGGTGGTGTGACTCGACCAACTCGTACTTGATTGGTAGTATCAAGGCCACTTATTAGGACCTTTTATGTATCTCCGCAACATTTAAAACCTTAATGAATGGTGATCCTTCACATAAATAAAATGTCAGTCATCTCCTTGGCCACACCTCTCCTTTTATTCTCGTCGGCATGATCGCTCGATCGCACAGTCGTTCCTCCTTTCGCATGCCTTCCCCATTCCGTATTTTTATTCCCGATCATTAATGAAGGCCATGAGGAAGGGGTGGGGCCGAAGGAGTCAACGACCAGAGGTGAATGAGGAGGAACACACATAACAACTACATAATCAAACAAAGATAATAAAAAAAATAAAAAGATATAAAATATGATGCATAAGAATGAAAGTGATGCACAAGCTCTTTGACATGAAATTGAAAGAAATAATGAGGTAAATTACGGGTCTACAGACCTAACAAATGACCTACAGATATAATATATGTATCCCGTTACTTCTTTTAAATGCTTATGCTGACAGCGTTGACAAGTATCCTAACAATGTGATTGCTAAATAGCTGAATCAATGGCAGCTAGTCTCTTACCAAGGCAAGCATTACATAAGATAAAAGCCCCAAACATATGTTGTCTCGATAAAACATAAACTACAGTTTATTTATATGACAAACATCTTATCATATTTTTTTTATTAAACAAAATAAATAATTATCAAAATGCATATGTACATGTATGACGACCATCCAGCATTAAATCATCAACATAAGAAATATATAAGAAATAGTACTTTTTTCAAGGCACAAAAAACCGTGTGTTAGTAGGTATATATTCAAGCTAGAACACTACTGATAGAAATCCTGCTAACTTGAATCGTGAGGCTCTCATGATAAAGAAATCAATGGCATTGTTCTATGGTGCTCAGAAACCTAGAAAAAAAATTAAATGTAGACCATCACAGTACCAGATTTAGCAGAAATGGATGAGAAGCTTATATATTTGAGATATACAATGAAAGTTACAGAGTATTATCATTCGATGCTTATTGCACAAGCATCCAAAATTCTATATAACCAAAAATTTTAAAATGGTCAACACATGCAATAAAATGTCATAAACTAGTCCTTTTACATATTTGATACAATACAATACAATACGAAGAGACAAAGATATGAGCATCAACCACCTCATTTTTCATGCTAACTGTGTGTTACTAATCTCTTGATATTATTTTCTACATTTTTTGTTACACCCATACCCACTCTCCATACCTTTAACAACAATCTTTTTGGTAAACCAGCCACCAAGACATTGTGAGTTACAATTTTGAACCACAGATTTGGCAACAAGAAAATGGAAATGACCTAATGGTAATAAATTCCTTATAAAACTTCATCCAGATGTCCAAGAAATATACACAATTAATAAAGTTGTGTCCTAATTGTTACAAAAATAGTAGACGAACCATCTACGGTATTCACTACACTAGATATTAGCTTATAAAGAAAAAAACACTATAATTCTTCTGGATTCACTATCTAAGAATCTCAAAAATAGTTTCTACATATGTAAGATTTAAGAGATAAATTTTATGTTACTAAGTTATTATGAAATTGACAATTAGTAGGAATTTGGTCTACCATTTTGTCCCCAGAATAAGAAAAAGAAAAGAAAGAATATAGATTATTGTATAACTAAAAAAGATAGAGTTCATATGGTGCTCCTATTTTTTCTTCTTGAGTTCTAACATAAGAGCAAGTTTCAAAAGAAGAGCAACATGCAATTCTGCAATAAATTTAATCAGTTCTAAACATATAGAGCCTCAATTCTTATACTCTAAGCAATAATATGGAAGCATCACTAATGTTAGTTGTTGCCTCTCTTATAAATGTCATACAACCAATACATATTCTGGTTTAGATGTAATAACTACTTGAAGTAAATAATAAAAAACTTTTTCTCAAAGGCTAGCTTTTGATGAGAACTATGAGTGAAAATGACTATTTTTAAATATCACTATTAACTGATGATAATTTATTCCATTTTAGGTATTCAGACTCAATGGAATCCCTCCATCACCATCTGACTACCCAAATAATCTTATCCAATCCAAAAGGCTTGGGGCCAATAACCAAATCTAAATGTGAACAACAAATTTGATAGCAATGACAGTCATTGAAAATAAATAGGTGGTTGAATATTGAAGGCTGGCTTGAGAACCAAAAGGTTGACAAAAGGTATCTATCTATATATATATCTGACAATTTACTTCAACTTATCTGTTAATGTTTCAGATTCTTGCTGTTTGGCATTCTGAAGGTGTCTTCAATCCTCACAGCAGAAGAGCATGTAAGCCATTTCTAAAATATCTCATCTGTTCAAGATTTCCAATCTACTCATTCTAACTGAGCTATAGTGGACAGAGCAGTACAGTGTCTACTACTAAGTCAACTTAATTTATTATTCATTTGGGATACAGTTGCATTTTCTATAAACTAAATCATACTGACAAGTCTTTATATTCCTTTGTTACAATTCGTTGTACCCAATTCCATTTGGATGGACTTCTTGAATGGCATGGGCATCTCTGGCTGCTTCTGTCCGTAAAATTTTCTCATCTGCTCTATTCAAATGTTGGTTCAGCTGAAGTATGTATGGATGTATCAGTAGTAAACAGAGCACTGCCGTAGAGGAGGAGGATCCCAATGTTAAAACCACACTCGAAGCTTGGCACCAATTCATGTTGGCAATTGCAGATTCCTTTCATGGCGCTCCATGTCTGAGCTCTTCTGCTACGCACGCCAACACCGGTTGTTCTTTCCTGTTCACCGGTAGATGTGGCTGTTGTGGAACTTTATGCCGTGATCGAAGAGTCATCATCGTTTGGTTTTGTCTTTGTTCGTAAGCTCGTCAAGGTTGGTAGGAAAGAGGTGAGAAACCCAAAGAGAAGTTCGTCGGGCCTCGGATGTGCATCTTGGGATGCTCTTGCTTGGATGTGTGTTTCAGAATACAGTTGCTCGGTGGCTCCCGCGAGGTTCTGTACGAAGCCCTGGTCGTGATGGAGGATACCCGATGTGGCCTCTCCAACGATCAAGTTAGCAGTGTAGAGTTTTGAGTTTATATTCTCTATGTGAGAGATGGAGAAAGCCCCCTTGCTACTATTTACCTGGATGCTTTTTATACTATCTGCGGTATGAAGGATCCGTACAAGGTTGTTTTAATGCGTGCAGGCGTTGGAATAATATTGTACGCCACCTGATCCTCGGGTGAGGAGTGAACCAACGATTTGTCTGCTGATGTTGACTATTGCACCCATTACCTCATCATGCTTCTTGAGCGACGGGTCGAAGCAATGCCCTTTCTCGAGACAGTGGTCCGAGCTAAGTCGGATGTGTCCACTTGGCATCATGGAGGTGACATGACAATCTTAGTGGATGAGCCAAAATATATCTTATCAAGCTCTCGGATAGAGAGCAAAGTAGGAAAGGAGACTCTGCTATAGGAAACTGGTGAGTTAGAACTTGTTATTACGTACATCACCAGAAACAAGACGGAGAGAGCAGAGGGAGCGAATCGATTGGCCCCTAATGAATTGTCATAAAGCGATCCAACACATCAGCAAGAAATCTAATAGAGCAGAAATCAGGAGAGAAAAAAGGAGTGTTAGAGGGGATATATTACAACAACGAGCCGGTTATTCTGTTGGCTTCCTTCTTCGCACACTCGTATGCTTGTTCTTGTTGTGGTGACGCGTTTCACGTCTTCTACTCTCACGCGTCATTTTTATAAATGTCATCCCCCCGTCCTACATACAGCGGACCATTCAGAATGTACTTAGACTTCGATAACGTCGTAACGATAAAAATTAATATAGTGTTGTTCTAACTTTCTGTAATAAAAAAAAAAGTTGTTGGGATTGAAAAAACACAAAAAAATAAAATGATCTTAAGTAGAAGAAAAATAATCCAATTTTATATCCTAAGAATCATGTTATTAATCATATCCATAGTATACAAAATATTTTAAAAAAAATAATATTATGCTCGACATTTTATACTTCAAATATAATATCCTTACGTTATGTAAAACAAAAAATCCTTACTGTCTGTAGATTAAAAACAAAAGAGTTGGTGGGACTTTGTTTAAGATAAACCGTTCCTTTCTTTCCATAGACAAAAAAAGAAAAAAAAAACCCTTAGAGTTAATGGGAATTTGTTTAAGACATGCACAAAGAGCTTAATCCCATATGGAGTCATATACTTAAGAAAAATTATTATGTTCTAATCATATCCAAACAATTTTACCTTACAATAATATTATTTTATTATGACACTTTTAGTAATGAATATTGAGTATAATTATATATATAGATTTTGACTTTTTTGCAGCATGTAGAACCCTGATATAAATAATACTAGCGTGGTGTGAAAAGTTGATTTGTAATAGAATGAGATTTGTTTGTACATTTCATCATGACATCACACAGGAGCAGGTGAACAATGGAAAATAAAATATGTTTGTCAATACATGTTTTCCTGGAGTATTCCACTCTTGACGCTCAAACAAACACCTCCCACAAGAGAGAATAGACAAAAAGATCGGAAGCTGGAAATAACCACACTGCGAAATCAAAGAGCAGAAACGAAATGGCTCAGTAGTCCAATAATATTCGGAGTCAACTGGAAGTAGAAACATAACACTGTTATTGCACAAACAAAATTATACACCACTCGAATCCCTATACCTGCAGTTCAGAGGCTGAAACTTCTAACAAGATTTTGACACAATTGAAGCCAGCCTTTTCACTGTCAAGTCAAACCAACAAAAGTAATCATAATTGCTAATCATCTCTATTTCAAAAGCAAAATTGCAGATTGTCACGTTAGATAAAAGCCTCCATCCTGTGATATAATGCGCGTCTTGCCTTTGATCAATGAAATTTGCGTGTTTTGCTGACAGCCTGAAACTGCAGTTCCGAGCTAGCAGAGTAAGAGAACATTCTAAAATCTGTGTTGGGAGACAGACCCTGGATGAAGCAACAGGGAACTCCAGACTCGATTCGGATTAGACAGGGACACCAGCTCCTTTAAGTGAGAGTACAGGACCATGGTAGAAGCTCCTACTTATTAGAGCAGAATCTAGAAATAGGACTACGACAGTTATATCATCATGGAAGTGTCTCCTAACTCCACGATCGATCTTTTTCAGGTCAGAATATCTCATTTCTCTTTTCTTTGCTGCCTCTTGAAGTGCAGCTTTGACAAGTCTTCTTGCGATACCCTGCAGGACCAAGAAGCACCACAGGACAACTGTTGGTTTCAGTTTGAATATTTGTAGCATAGAGAAAGCGGCACCTTAAGCATCAGAAAGTAAAGCCCGAGCAGAAAGCCAAAAACAAAGATGAGGCACTAATGAAAGTAAAAGAAGTTGTGGAGGTTGCGACTCTGCTGGCACATGTAAGAAACTAAGATATTTATAGAACACAATACTTCGGAATGGTGAAGAATCATGCCTGCCAAACAAACGGAAAGTATAAGATAAAATAAGCATCTATGATGCCCAAACATTTTTGGAACAGAAGACCGTGATTAAAAAACAGGACTTCCAATTCATCATAACATAGTCAATTTTTTTCAGAAAGGACCAGATCTCTCATGGATAAATGTGTTTGCTTTGCAACAAAATCAGATATGCTAGGACTTGGAACAAATGTTGCTAAACAAAAGACTAATAATCCCCAAGACAGTAATTTACCTATTATTGGCAGGTCGAAAACCTACCAGTTTAGTTATTTACTATCATGATACTATCCGGTATACAGTAATCTAAGATAAAAAATAAAAAAAGGTCGAAAAATGCTTTAAAATCATAGAAGAATATGTCATCCATACAAAAGAAAACCTGGAAAAAGGAAAAACATCTTACATTATGAGGGGAGTTCTGGATCATATCCACAGCTTCTTGATTGCTCAAATGCTCCCATAGACCATCTGATGCAAATATTATAAACTGATCTTCAGGACAGAGTTTATGTGTCACTATCGATGGCTCAGCACTAAGGATCGGTTTTTGGAAGGGTTCAGGAAGTCGAAATTTTGATAGTAGAGGTTCACGGTTGAACTCTGCGTCTTTCAAATACGCGTCTCCAATGGACCTTGAAATCTGCAGACACAAATCAATTTAAAAGCTTGAAGATAGCTAGAAAGTACTCAAAGTCCAGTGTTTCTATACCTGTACCTGCAGATCTTCTTGTAACACACAATCAGAAGAAAAAAAAGTACAACAGCACATCTTTATCATTGAGTACAAAACAGGTATTTCAAAACCAATCTTGGGAATTCGTGGATAAACTACAAATTGTTGCAAACTCAAAAACACTATGGAAATTCTTGCATTGATCCTACAAGCTGACATATTTCACATCACAGGTTCAAGACAACTCCAGATGATTCACAAAAAACAAGAAAAGACTGTTTCATTGAATATATAATACGTGAAAAATTCATGCATTGTATTATTGTGATAATGTCCTTGTGCACAGACCTCGGCCAGAAATATCAAATGTTTATACCTGCACTTATACTTGAAAAGAAAGCAAAGTCTTCTAAACTGAAATCATCAATCACATCCAAGATTTTTTAACACAAGACACACATAGTCATATAGAAGTAGTGTGCATGATCGAAATAAACATCTTAGAGAAATCAAACCAAAATATGTTCTGACATGCTCAAGAAATATGAAGCAAAAAATTAGACATTCCGTTGTTCATTCAACCAACAAAGCTGCAACGTGAACTGGGCCCTATAATTTTCTAGATGACCAGATATGAAATGTATCACATAAGTTATGATGCAACATCCCAATTACCACCATCGAATGTCACTCTTGCAAATGTTTGGTTGATAAACTTGAAAACCAGTCTCTCAATATCACTGTACGAGTTAGATTGTCTTCATCAAGCTTCTTTTAGGAAGCAATGGTTCAGCAGATTGTTACAAGGGGCTGCTCAACCGTTAATATTAATTCTAATATATTGTTTGAAGGAGATATGGTATGCTTTCTATCTGGAGAAAACTCATCTTATAAAAGGTAATATGAAAAATAAATTTTATAGAGAATTTGTCCACACCTTATTAAAAGTGATAAACGTCCTTAAAAGGCTTCATGCAAATAAATGATTCTAGTGCCAAAAGCCATACCTTCTCCATTTCTAGGTATATTTGTCGATAACAAACATTTAGGGATGACCATGATGAAATACACAAAAAATATTCAAAATGCATACTATAAAACCTGGTTATGAAAATCTCACTGTTCACCAATAATAACTTTAGAAAATTAGATTACCTGTATGAGGCCTTTGACACGCCAAACCTTATGCTTCATAACCACAATTTGTGGGTCGTTGGGATGCAATGAACGCAATTCCTCTCTCACAGATTCAAAGCTCGCATTGTGCTCGGGGCACATTTGGACTGCTGTAACCTCTCTAAACCCTCCGTCAAATCTCCCAAGCACTGCACGGGAATCCCCAAGATTTGCAACATAAAGTATTCCCCCAGATACAACACCAACCAAACAACATGAACCAACAGAGGCAATCTGCGGCTTAGTGAACCACTGCTTTCTTACAATAGAGATAAACCCCTCTTCTGTCGCTGAAAATGCTTTCTTTATGACATCTACTGACATGTCTTGTTGTTCCGAAGCAAACTCTGCATATCATGTACATTGTTACTATAACAAAGGAATTATGGACAAACATATAATCAGATCAGATGTATCTGAACAAGAGAACAAGAATTTTTGAGACTTTGACCACAATTAGCAAAATCTAAGCAAAGTTTTGAAACGATAAGCTTGGAATTAGCAGATATAAGGTGCATAATTAATGCCAATAAGTAGTATATTGTTTTATGAGAAATTATTTAGGTCATCAAGTACATCGAATTAGAATATGATAAAGCAAACCTCCAGGTAAGATTCAGAAGGTGAAATATTAAAGAGCAACCATCAGTTTCCTGCCATCCTTACACAGGTATGCTATGTAAAATCTGTAATCAAGCTATATGCAGGATGGATAACAAAAAACTTAGGCAATAGAAAACATGTAGAAACACAGCAAAATTCATAAAACATAATTCATGTTGGGATTTTGCGAATTTACCAACAAAATAAATCAATCCATGAAGAAAATGCACAAAATCCTTACACATTTTTTAGATATCAACCACAATCTAAATGAAGAACGTACCACAAGAAATCAAGTCAACGGATAACTGGGAAATGAGAGGTATTATCCAAAATAGAAAAGAAAGAAAAGGACGTACTTTTGAGGTTGAGGAACAAACGCTCATTGATGTAGCGCGACGCCTCGGGTCCGCCGTGCCCGTCGTAGACCCCGACGAACGTGCCGTGGGGGCCGGGCGCCTCCTCGCTCCAGCTCAGCGGCCCGGACTCGATCTGGCTCCCGTCCTCCAGCAGGTTATTCGCCTGCGCCACCGCCATGGAAAACTCCCCCACGGCGTGGCGGCCGAGATCCTTGTACCAGAGGAGGCCATTGGCGCGGGCGGGGGACCCACCGCCCCGACCTCTCCCCTCCTCCGGCGCCGGCTTCCAGCAAGGCCTAACGATCTTCATCAGCGCGACCATCCACCACTCATCCGTACCACGGTCGATCGCCGCCGCCTCTGCCGCCACCCCCACCACAGCCGGACGCTTCGATCGGAGCTCCCGGAGTCCAATCGATTCAGGGGGGCCTCCGATCTCGATGGGGAGACCAAAACGGGGAACGGTTTCGTGGTGGGCGATGCGGACAGCGGCAGGAGAGGCAAGGGGGAGGGGGTGGGGGAGGGGTGGTAAAGGGAGGTGGTGGATTTCCGCGAGCGAGCGCTGGAATCGGCCGAGGGGTTTACCTCTCGCGGAGGCAGGTGTGGGGGCGAGGACTGTTTCTAATTTTTCTTACCATTTACTTATATTTGGGTTTGGGTGAAGTCAATAACTAAATCTCGTTATTTTTTATTTATTTATATATATATTTTTAAGCTAAATATTTATATCTCATCTTCTCAACTTACATATTTATCCCTTCTCTAACTTTACATATTAATTAATCATTTCATTTCTTCTTCCCTTATTTTACTAATATTTTCAAAATTTCTGTTGCACTGTGTGTTTTTTTTTATTATAAATTATTGCAAGTTATGTAAAGGATGAAGAGGCAATTCAATAAGGGTATTTTTGTGATTTTATATTATTTTATTAATAATACTAATTATAATAATAATACTAAAAAGGGTGAGTTTGGTGTGAAAGAGATGGAGGAGGGTTTGACCGAGCAGGTGGGTGGAGGGCAGTCAACCAACGGCCCCCTGGTCCGTAGCCAAGTTTGACTCTTCTCTCCTCCCCTCCTTTTCCTCTCGCTTCGTTGTCACGGGAAAGGCTTTCTATATCCAGGTGATAGGTTGACCGAGCTAAGATAAGTAACTGCTCCTCCCCCATTGCAGTTGTGTATTGGATGATCATTGCTTCTTACACAAAGGAGAAAAGAAACGCAGATGATCCTCACCGTCCATCTCCTACTCAACGGTGATAGACATCACTTCCATGATCATTGTAATATTTTGTGGTGAGTAGGCGTCACTCCTCGGTCCTAATCCACCATCAAGGTTTCCTAAAGGCCATGATTCGACCTGTGTGACACCAAATAATGTGTCTTTTCTTTTTCGGGTTAATATGAGAAAAATGACACTCTCTTGTCGACATCAATCAACATCGAATGGTTCAGATACTTCGATCGTGGTCAAAACACCACTGTTCATGTTAGATTTTGTAATAAATCTAACATCAGCTATAAGAAGAACCAATGTTTGTTGCAGTGGGCTTTCACTTAGGCTGATCAACTCTGAATGCCTCTGTTGGAGTTTGGCTGTGCTCCCCTCTGCAAAAACCATACATCACTCATCAAAGACTCTTTCTGGTTTATGACTGTATAGATGAATCATCAAATTGGTGTGATAGAGTTGAGTAAGTTTTTGGATGACTCTATTACCAATCATTTCCTTGTTACTTTTGCCTTTTACCACCAACTCACCATAGATTTATTACAAAAAAATTAAAATTAAAATTATGTATTATATATACAAAGAGATTCTTATTTTTACAGGAAAGTAGGTAAAAAGATTCATATCAAAAACACAGATGTCAAATGTTTTCCTTCATAAAATGTATTCCACAAATTTGATGACCAACATAAAATCAAACTTGGACGCACTGGATGACGGAAACATACATGACAGGACAATAAAAAATAAAATAAAATAGGATGATGATGAAAAATGACCAAGTACAAAGAAACCAATGACAAAAGAGGATACGAAGCAAGTTCTGATGATGATGAATCAATACTGACTAAAAAAAGACATGATGACTAAATCTGCATGGCATGCTTGTCTCCCAAGATCTAAGAGAAGTTCATGAACATATTCACATGATTTTGATTGCACCTCAAAGAATTCATGGTCACATGCTACAAATTAAATATACATGAGAATGAAGAATGAAAAAGTAAACAAAAAAAAATTATATTCTCAGGTCCCTTGTAGTGACCAGAGTAACAACAGGGTGCCATTATTTTACATGGTTGGTAACAGCATAGCAAGAATGCAAATTTGACTGAGCACATCAAAATGCAAATGGACCCAAAATAATGGGGCATCCGGGGGTAGGTGAAGCCTTTCTGGTGTACAGATCACTAGAGGATGCCAATGCAACTGGTGACCTTCCACACCATTTATACTATGATTGTACACACCATCCCCACTGAGAAGCCATCACTTGCCTGCTGGCAGTCATATGACACGGCTGTTCATAATGTGCCAGCTGACCTGATTCATGCCTGTACAATTATAATAATGGAGGCTGCACCCTGAAATGCCTGTTCTCACCTCCATTGATCCAAATTTTGCTAAATTCTAGAGCAAGGTAAGTAAGAATGTGAAAAGCACTTTTAACAATGTATTTTGCTAAATTCTAAAACAAGATAGAAGGAATATCAGGAGATGTGCCATCTAAAACATTCACTTTGATATAAGGAACCAAAATTACATATGCAACAACAAAAAGAATGTACTTGGCCAAATAAAATTGATTCTGAGTAGAGCAGTGGCCAACCTGGCATCAAACTTGGTTCAAGAACTGGCACGAGAAACCAAGGAGCCAGCCGAAGGAGGGGATGCCCCCAACCATGATTAACTACATGGCAGAATATGTGTAGGATCTACTGCCAAGAGATGGTACTAGGCTAGGTGAAGCTACAAGGTTCATGCACTTGGCGTTAGCGACTGGAAGAGTACTGCATGGATCCAATTATACCCTCCTTTACTTCCGCAACTTAACACCTCAATATCCCGACCTCTTCTCAGTGTCCCTTCTGGTTCGAGGGGGTGTACCTGGTGTGGTCAAACGAGAGGTGTTCTGATTTGGTTGGCTCTCGGGGTTATAATTTTGCGAAGCAAGGTATGAAAGAGCTGTAACAACGTCAGCTATCAAGGGCCGCAAACCAGGCTGCTCCTGCACGCACATTGCAGCGACAGCAAGCGCCTGATATAAACCCCTTGGAGGATACTGACCCTGAAGCACTGGATCAACCACCTGTGAAAATTTTCTCCTGTCTTTGAACAGTGGTCGTGCCTGCAATTGAACACAGCACATTTACAAGCATCGACACACAAAAGGAACCCAAAAGTTATCTTCGATCCAGATAAAAAAAAGTCCTCTCCATTAGTATGAAGGGCCAAGCTTAAAAGAGATTCTGTACTAAAAAGATCAACATAAGTAATTCCTTCCTACTACGAGCCACAATAAATTAATTAACCAACTTTTAGTTTGGGGTGCAACTTGGTCCAGAGCATGTTGTAGAGCCAGGAAACTTCGATCTAGGTTCAATCCACAGGTCAAAACTACCAAGGTGCACTAAGGTCTTGTCCCAGCCAGCTCATGTGAGAGGTTGAAAACTGGATGTCAACAATGACATCACTTCATGCCAAAATCCAATCCAGACCACAAAGCAGGGAGTTCTAGACCATGTTGGTGAGGCCTTTCCAGAGAAACTGATGTTGTAGTTGGATGGAAATCTAAAATCAGGAGGAAAAAATGAAATTTGTTTTCCGTCACGAACATCACAGTTCATTAACATAAAAACTGGTTATCAACTTCAGAACTACTTATTCGAGATCAGTATTTTTAACTCAGTACAATATAACTAATAATGTTTAACTTTATAAAGAATTGAGAGGCTGTCATTTTCACCAAGAGAACATAGTAAAATGATGCAAAACAGCTGACAATTAAAATAGGATGATTTAACTACTGGAATCAAGGATGGACAGAGAAGAAGCTAGAGGTTTTTACCCATGCAACAAGATTGTGCTCTCCTGCAGCTCTAGAATTGTCAATGGCCCTTCTTCCAGTGATGATCTCCAAAAGAACAACTCCAAAGCTATAAATATCTGATTTTAATGTCAGCTGTCCTGTCATTGCATATTCAGGTGCACAATATCCATAGGTACCCATGACCCTAGTGGAAACATGTGTGTTATCACCAACGGGACCAAGCTTTGCCAAGCCAAAATCAGATAACTTCGGATGATACCCCTCATCGAGCAAAATATTAGAGCATTTTAAATCACGGTATATAACAGGAGGACTGGCTTTATCATGTAAATACTCTAATCCTTTCGCTGCACCAGCTGCTATTTTCATTCGAGTATCCCAGTCAAGTCGCTTCTTATCTGGAGAAAGGTCTGTTGCAACCATATGAATAGATATTTTCAGTAAAGAATTATACATCTGAAAGAACTTGTACATCATATGATGACGAGGTTTTATACGTGAAATACCGTGAAGATGGTCTTCCAAAGATCCTAACGGCATATATTCATAGACCAAAAGCCTTTGATCTCCATCAGCACAATAACCAATTAGGTTAACAAGATTAGGGTGGTGGAGTAGGCTCAACATAAGAACCTCAACAAGAAATTCTCTGTTTCCTTGCAAGCTATTACGATCAAGCTGCTTTATAGCCACAATCTGCAGACAACGTAAAGCTTATGCTAGCAATCTTAGATCCAGGGATTACATTATAAAATAGCAGAAACATGTTCATGAGTGCAGTAAGAAGTTCAAACATAGTAGATTTAGGAATATGCAATAGTATATGTTAAACTACCAGAACAGATAAAAAGGGTTTAGGAATAACAATACAGATGCAAACAAATAAAGAAACCTTCAACGAAACAAAATCATCAAGACTCAGACTCTACATATGGAGAACAATTAAACACTAAATAAAAAATTGCATATTAGATTTTACTGACACTGCCACCATTGGAGTCTTAGAATCTCAGAAATAATATTTCTACATATAATTATATATTTGTCCTCTCCTTAAGACATGAACTTACCTGGTTGCTACTTTCCAATTTGCCCTTGTACACTCGACCAAAGCCTCCCTCTCCCAATAGGCAATCAGCTCTAAAATTCTTTGTTGCAGCAGCCAGTTCTCTGAACATAAATGTCTGAGCAGCAATGTGGCCTGATCCATTACTTGATGTCTCCTTCTTTTCATTCGCTAAGCTGTCTTTCTTAACATCCAAAGAAAGATTGGATTTTGACTTATCTGCCACAAAGTTTATCAGGAAGAACATTTATTGATAACATGACAAATAAGAATAAAGACACAAAAATTTGAGAACATAGATAATAATTTACACTCAAGATAGCAAGCAATGGGAAACAAAGAACATTCTTAGGTTCCAAAACTTGATGCAAGCTTTAACTTTAGTTAATAAATTAGTCTCCACTAACTCCAGTGGTGGTTGTGACAGCCAACTATATGAACATGGATGTGAGAGCGAATTCCAGAGTTTATCCTGTGGAAGACATAGCACAAAATTATACAGAAAAAAAAAGTATAAATATCATATGGGTTCAAGGTCCTTTCCTAACAGCTTATGTTTTTGAGATTAGAAATATTCAACTAACATATTATCACGGTATCAGAGCAAGTTATAAGTCGGAATTTTGAAATGCTAATCACAACGTCATGCATAAAAAAATGGCAGAAAAAAGAAGCCAACGATAGTTGCAACCCAAAAATGAACAGTTCAAGAGAAAACACAAGAAAAAAGAACTGCCTTTGCATCATAGCATCGAGCAATCAGTTCATACCGCATGACCGATCATCACCACCCCTTCTAGAATCATTTAAAGATAATTCATAAATGGGAAACCATCAAAGATAACAAAGGACATGAAAGAATTCGCATGACCGCAGATCAAATCCAAACTCTACTCAATACCCAAAATTTCCGGAAGGAAAAACCTAACTTTCAGCCGAAACCCACCATCTTCTTACCAAAACCCGATTGTCCGGGACAAATCAACCAAATTAAATCTCACAACTAAACGAACCAGCAAGTAGCCAAGCCACATAACCAAACAACCCAAGAACCATCAGAAAAAAAGACGCAACTTTTCCGCGGATTCTACCTCGGATACCTGTCGGAAGATGGGGCCGATCCTTCTCGACCGTCTTTGGCTCTCCGGCGCAGGGAAAGCACCGTCCCATCCTCTCTATCCCACCGATTCTTCGGAGGTTCTACCCTTGTTGTCTCTCCTCTTGAGAAGGTGAGGAGTGAGAAGAAAGAAGCCAGTGAGTGGCAGAGGAAACGGAAAGAGCTCATCTAATGTGGACATTGACTACGGTCGGGGTGGGACAGAGACGAGTAAGCACAATTATACGTATGGTAATAGAATAGAATAAAAATTAGAGGGCCTCTCATGTTTTGCTTGAAAATACATAATTAATTATTTTTTTATATTTAATATAAGGACGGCATAATATAATTTAATTCAATTTTTACTATAAATTAACCCATTTAATTAATTTACACCCACCACCACCATTAGTTATGCATATTATCCTTTATATGGAGTTTAATGAAAGATTTTTATTAACTCCTATTCTCTATCATCTAAATATACACTAATGGCTCTTTTTATACTTAATTTATGGCTTGTTATGATCTTGAAATAGGTCCAGTGCTGATTTTGTATTTGTGATTTTATTAAAACAAATTGCTCATTTTGAGTTTTTTCTCTCTCGATGAGATAACTATCTACGGTTCTCTATTTATTTTTCACAATATTTTAGATTTTTAAAAATATTTCTTTGTAAATAAACCAAGGATTAACATACCGATGTGCTGATATTTTATCGGTACCGGTACCGGTACCGGGTGATACGCACTGTAAGTATCGCCTGATATATTAAATATTTTTTTTATAATATTATATTATATTATATAAAAAAATTAAAATATATTAAAAATAAAAAGGGCTCGGCGATGTCACCTCGAATTCTCTCCCGCGCGGGGAGAAAAGAACCCATGGGCGAAACCCGTGGGCGACGATGACGCTAGGGCAGCGCGGCGGCAACGGCTCGCGGGCGACCCCCGGACGGTGCGAGGTACTTCTTCTCCTCCTCCTCTTCTTCTTTTCTTATTCTTTCCTTTTCGACCGCTACTGCAGACGACGGAAATCGACCGTCGACGACTGATCCTAGTGCTACCGCCCGGTAGCGGTCGGTCCGCGTACCGATCAACTACCGGACCGATATGTACCGAGCGGTACGGGTCTTATCGCTCAGTAAGAAAAATCTTAAAATAAACTAAAATACTAATTTTTCTTTCTATTTTTTTCATTCTTCTTCCTCTACGATCGAGGTAAATAATCGGGATATTTTGCTACTAAGTTCTCCCCCAATGATTCCCTTCATCATCTTGTGTATCTTCAATAATAAGATTATTCATGTGTGATTTAGTCGATTTATTTCTTCTCATCGAACTCCTTGATTACGAGGATATCTTCAAACTCTCCTTCACCTCCAATAATGTAATAGAGAGTATGGATAGGGGTGATGATTGCATGAGTTATGGGTAAAAAAAAACCATCAAACTAAGAAAGTTATAAATAATAAAATATTATTTTATTATTTAAAAAACATAGTAAAAAAATTCTAACAAGCTGTTTTTCTGAAACAGTTCTCTTTTTTTGTTTTTTTTCCAAATAGTACTTATAATTTAAAAAATATTTAAAATATTCCTCAGCATCTCTTTTCTATCAAATATTCCTCAGTTTAAACTGTTGTTTTATTTTTATTTGACTCATTTATAATATTTATAATATTATTTATTAAAAAAATATATTAATAAGTGACATCATATTTTATCTCTTCGATTGTTACTGCTCATATATCATTACGAGATTATTCTTTTAGTCTTGTAATTGATTTGATTGAGATTAGGAGTTCATTTGAATCTTCTAATAGTGTTTTTAAGTAGGTTTTACAATAATTTTATTGTGATAGTCAAAATATTATAATAAATTAATTTTTTTATTTTTATTTTGACGATATTATTATAAAACCTTATTCTGTGATATATCAAAAGAATTTCAATATATTTTGATTACATTAAACTTATTTATAAATATATCTTAATAAACACTTAAACGCCGCCACCTTAAGGTCTGGTCTCAGCCAGCAGCCACGGTCAGTTAAGGTGGGTCCCGGCGGAGGACCAATAGGAGGGACGCCCTTCCCTGATTGGTGACTAGGCAATGACAGGTGAGCTGGGCCGCAACGCGCCGGGCCCTCTTTGATCCTCCACCTCAACCGCGTTGGAGAGGGCATTCCCGTCGCTTGCATTCTGTGGCGGAGCACAGCCGCTCTTGTCTTCTCTGAAAGCTCCTCTTGCTTCCCTTTTCTTCTCTTCTCTTGTCCATATCTCTATATTATGTAAGCAGGAACACATGATCAATCGATTGGATTAGTTGGATGGATCGCGGCTTGGGGTGGCTCGTAGCGCGGATCCCCCTCCGTCCTCGTTGCTCCAAAGACGACCATCGATTCCCGGAGAATGGCAAGAACGATAAAGGTCGGCCTCTTCACCGTAGACGAGTCCTATGGTTGTTTTCTTTCTCCATAATCTTGTATTGCTGCTGTTCTGATGTGTTCAAAAGCTTGGAAACTGCTTGTTTTTAAGATCAATGATGTTGGTTGTGGGAGACCAATTACGGATGTGCAGTATTAAAACGATGATAATTTATTTGATGCAGGATAAGTGCAGAAAATGAATGTCTGGGATGTAGTGATCGTCTATTTTGGGTGTTTATACACTGTTGTGATGCAGGACATTTGTTCACAGTCAAGTACTTCACTCGTTGAACTGTTGGTGTTACATGTATTGCCATTCTATTCGTTTTCTTATGATAACACAGATCTTTATATGATCCAAAAGTTGCTTTAATCCAGAAGCCCATTAGTGTTTTTGGGTAAAGAAAAATGTCTTCTTGTATGTATCATGCGGATATGATCGACAAATCTAGTGCCATGAAGTACTTTAAAGTTTAAACTGTACTTTGTATCAGCGTGATCCTGTCTCCACCAGGAAGGAGTGATTTTGGATCACTTGTTGATCTTATTTAAAATTATCTGCAGTCAATTTGAGTTCTTGATGTCAAGGTCAGAATTGGACTAATAATGATACTGATAATGACAGTAATAGTAAACCTAAATACTGTGGCCTTCAAGATATGACTGTTCATTGCTTCACTTATTGTGAGCAACTACAAGGTTGTGTGTTTATCACTTTGAATAATACAAATTAATTGCTTCATCAATCATTTCTTACTAGAATAAACAGAACACTTCTTGGCTTCTGGTTGTAAAGAATGCCTCATTTAGATTCCAGTTACGTTCATTGTTAACTCAGCTTTGTCAAAGTTGATGATCAGTGAGTTGATCGAACAATCATCTACTTGGTTAAATAAATCAGTTTTCTTTTCTAAACTTAAAGGGGTAAAAAATGTTTCATTCTTTTATTTAGATTGGCTAAGTGGTCGTTCCTGATATATCGAGAACTGACATGACATCTGGTCATCTTGTTTGTTCATGTAATGCATAACTTAAAGCTGCTAGGAGCAGAAGTTTAGATTAATTTGTGTTAATTTAAACTATGATGTATATGATTTGGCAGATTTGCATTTCACCACCTACGAGTACCAGCATATTAGTCAGCATTTGATTGACTGGCCTATAATGGGAAATTCATGATGTCACAATAAGTAATGAATTTATCATTTTTTATTTAGGTGTATTTGCTCAAGATTTTCTATATAAGTTTGGAAAATTAAAAATCTGATATTTTCTGTGGATAACCTATGTCATTGAAATTTTCTGTTTGTATCCTCTATTTCACCATCACAGAAGTATATATAAAGTGCTGCTTTGCTCTCATTGCCATTCTTAGACATGTATAGAGCTATATTTATATGCGAAGCCTGATTTTTTTCAATTGAATATTCTCGACCTCAGAGACAATTGAACTGTGAGCTCCAATCTTACTATAGACAAGTTTTGTCCCCATGATTTTGGTTACGTCATATAGTGGTCATACTTTTCAGAAAGTGATAGTTCTTTTCATGGAGAGAAGATGTTTCTGATGGGTAAGTATGCCTTACTGAGCGGGTGTCACAGAAGCATTCTCTTTGCTTACCTTCCACGGACTCTGCATTTGTTGGATACTCATGCAACAGTCCACCCATTCTATGATAGATGACAATATGGAATTTATTCATTGTTCCACCACTTCTTGTGGTTTTCGATGATGCTTAACATTTTTACTGTGAATAACTAATATTCTTACTTTAGCATACAAAACCTATGAGGTATGGATCTCTGTGTAATTTGTTTTATATTTACAGTTGCATTACCTCCATATACAGAGAATTTTGTTGCTCTTCCCAATCCATGCTAATTGTTGACTACTTTTAGTTTGGCACTCAGGTGATAGGCTGTCTACAGACTGGGACAAGGCTTGGACAAAATTTGGGAAGCAGGGAAAGAAATCCATGTTCTCAGAGTTTAAGCCAGACAAATATGTCAGCTGGAATCCAAGGCATTCCGATTAACCATTGCCAGAAGTAGATCCCATAAAAAGAACAGAGGTCCAACCTCATGCTGTGGACAAGTCCAAAGTTCACCCTGGCAGGAGCTATCGTCGTGGTCTCGATGCTTCTCATTTACACTCTTTTAGCCCCACTTAAGTGATCTCTTTGACCCCTAACAGAATTCATGTAAAAGTCTTTTGTACAATCAAGCATGATATAATGTGGATATTGGCCATCAGAAACTGACTTCAGCATCTAATATTTGTACCTGCTTTCTTTTCTCACCGTTTCTTAACCTTGCTCTTTGTGTCTCTCAAATTCTGGCTACCTGTTTTTGTATCTAAGAAAATGAGGGGAAAAAAGGCTTGTCAATGCATTTTATTTATACTTCACATTGGATAAGATAAATAGCTTGTGAACTCTCAAGTAATCTCAAGTGATATATTTTATTTACTGTTTAAACTATTTGATTTAGTGAAGTAATGTCTGCTTCCCACATCCTAAGAAGTAAATTTCTTTTCTTTAATTTAATGAAGTTACTGGTATCATAACTGAGTTGCTCAGGTAGAAGTTATTTGTATGATTTGTGGCAATTCTTTATTCTATAACATTCTTTATTCGTTTTCAAATTGAAGTAGTGGTAAACCTGGTGCTTTTAAGATTTCAAGTTTTTCTTTAATCTGCCCTTTTTCATAAAGTAGTTGAGTTTTCCATTACTTACACAGCATAATATTTGCTTCTTTCTGGAAATTCTTCAGAATAGGAAGTATGTCTTTTTGGAATGGCTAATCATTGTTTTGATTGTCTGGAAATCCTCATTTCTTTGTATATCGCCTTTTTTCATCCAACGCAAATACTTCTGCAACCAAAAACATGCACTCAGAAAAGTTGTGGATATGAATCTTATTTGTTGAGTTGCTGTGAAGTTTCTGATCGATTTTAAAGTTTTAGATAATTTTTTCTTCTCATGTAAATTTTGCTTCTTGAAACGTCATTGAAATATTTATAGGAAAGAAGGAAAACTACACTTAGTTTGCGGTCATCAGTGTTGCTGAGATGCAGAATATGGTACTCCAGATATAAGCTGACCCAGAAATACCAATCCGGCAATGAGGACTTCAAATGGATCACAGCCATTTCCATTTTATCAACCTTACTTGAGGATAACTGCTTCTTTTGCTGCTTACTGGTGACAGGGACTGCGAATGGCCTGTAACATCCACGGTTAGTAGTTCTCTGCTCCCTCTCTTTCTGTAGGATGATATGAACAATTTTGTCTAAACAAAACTGTTTTGTTTATGGTTAGTAGTTCTCTGCTTACTGGTGACGGGGACTGTGAATGGCCTGTAACGTCCACGGTTAGTAGTTCTCTGCCCCCTCTCTTTCTGTAGGACAATTTGAACAATTTTGTCTAAACAAAACTTGCACAAGTTTCATTCACTCATTCCTGTTTTGGCAGCTGATCTCCTATTCAAGCCACGGCACATATTACTGCAATTCTGGATGAAGTAAAGCGAAATGATCCTGGCTCTGAAGGTTAACGAAGTGGTCATAGACTTCGCTTGTGATAGGAAATGTAACACTGTAGCTTAGTCCTATATCAAGAGTAGAAGATTTGAGCTGGTCTATAAGCGAGTGATGGTACCATTAACTTATCCTGTTGAATCGGGTTGCGAGAAGAACAATCATACCACTTGTTTTGATCTTTTTAAGCATATAGATTAAAATTTGGAGCTCTATGATATGATGGGGGATATGCAACAGGTGATTCTGTTTGATTGGTGTTGGTATTAGAGGCCCCTTGTTGATTGATACATGAGGAGCATTGGTTTCTGGATTTAGAACTGAGACATCAGTCATCTCAATCATAAGTAAATGGTCGTTGAATTACGTACAATTCAAAGAAGCTTGTTTCAACTATTAGGTGGGGGTTGACAGAGAGATAGGCATACTATTAGTTCCACAAACAAGAATTCTTGGTTGACTTTGGCTTCAGCGTTTAAACAGAAGAAAAATCTACAGACCTCACAAGAGAAAAACAAGAGGAACGACTTCTTTCTAGATATTTGACTCAGTAATTTTGGTGGACTTTTTTCATGAGGTTGACATAGTGGTACTCAATATCTTGAACAGTATAGTGGTTTTAATTGGATAAAGTGCACTGCGGTCCTCTAGAAGTTCTTAATAGATCATCTGCATACGTGGAACCATCGACATTACAGTTATACGATAGCAACTCGCAAGTCTTTTTTATATACTTGTTTGCTTATATATGTGAAATTATTATAAAAGATGAGACTACTATAATTAAATAATTGCTACTAAAGAAGGACTTGGGGTACCTCTTAACGATGAAGTCACGAAGATGATACTTGAATCGGATGGTAAACTGATCACCAATGTTGTAGAGAAGGAACTAATCCGCCTTCAAAACTCCTTAATGGAACTATAAATGTGAAAAACCTATTACAAAATTATCCCAGAAATTATGGGATAAATTGTATTTTTGAAAGCAATAACCACGAGACCTGTCGTTACTATTGGGTTTCGATAAATTTAAATATAATTATTATTTTTTATTCTCTCTGTTGGGGCCAATCCACCTTGAGTTGGCCTTTCCCCCTATATCTTTAACCCTCGTAGGGGAGCGGCCGCGGGGCGCGCACGTCTATTGAAGACACCCTCGATGAATTCTACCCCGTTCACTCGCACTCCATCGTTCAAACCGCGATTCGGGGCGGAGGGCGCCCGGAGATCCAACGGAAATAAGCAGGCTTCCCAGGTCGCCGTTCGGCCGCGCCCGATCGCCCTTGCGATGGCTTCGGACCATGGCGGGGGAGGCGCCGCCGCCGACGGCGGTATCAACTACGCCCCGGGTCTCGGGCTTAGGGCGTCGTTGGAGGAGACCACTGCTGACGTCGCCTGCAAGGATTCCCAGTCTCTGCCTCGTGGGTGGATGATAAATCTCATCTTTCGCCTCGCTCTCTGTCTTTTTCGTTCCCTTTTTTAGTTCTTGTTCTTATAGTCTGCGGAATGGCTTCTCTTTAGGGCCTCTATCCATATCTGATGTCTCTGGTTCGGTTAATGGATCGAGACTTCGCGTTGCGTACCAGGTCTTGTTTTATCTATTTGCACATTTGGCTTAGTTGGTTTCTTCATCTGTAGCAATCTGGTTGTGATAGATCGATTTTTGAGAAAATTTTGATTTCTTGTGCTTTCAGGGGCTCCCGGGTGCATACAGTGAAGCTGCGGCAGCCAAGGCATATCCAAACTGTGAAGCGGTTCCATGCGAGCAGTTTGATACTGCCTTTGATGTAAGCTTTGCATTATTCCTGTGTCTCTTCTCAAGTGCTTCTGCAGGTGTTTTGTTGTAGTTATTTGCCCCGTGATGTTTTTGAAGATGTGCACCCTCAGCATTAGTTGGTTAACATAATCTGTTTCTAAGGTGTTTAGCACATGTAAACATTATGAAAATAAGCATTCATCGACACTTCCATTCTTGTGGTTTGAATTTATAGAATAAACACATAGGTTTCTTGCCTAAATGGATGTTTCACACTGCAGAAAAGCCTAATCTTAGTGGTGTAGTAACTGCAGTTTCCTTCTTGTCACCATACTGTACAAGTGCCATCACTGTTTCTTGCTTGTGCACAACACCTTTGTTGAGAATTCCTATACTATTTTAGCCAGTTATTGAACACTTATATTCTTTAGAGAACAGCTATGTATCATGATGCGATGAATCTATTAAGTGGACATGCATGATGAGCTGATAAAAGAAGTTTTTAAATGTTAAGCTAAGAAAGCAGGACTCCGAAAATTTATAAGTATGGCTAATTGTGCACTAAACCTGCATCCTGAATTCCCCATTGCTGTGAATCCAATTATGTCTGGTTTGAGGTGAGGCATGAACAGACCCATGCAGTGATTTGATACTAGTTGTATCTAGTAGCAATGATCATGACTGTATCTTTATTTCTTATTCCAAATGTGCACATTAAATGTTTTTCTTTCTCACTACAAAAGATCTGACATATAATTTGACTTTGTGGGATTCGGATCGAAAACATACCTAAGGAATATACGCTAATAATTAACATGTTTCAATTCAATTAGCCAATTGCCCATTCTAGATTTTTGTGGAAGCAGATCTTTTTCCATTGTTTAATTAATATCAGGAGTGAGAAAGGGCATAGTTACCTTTCGGATATATTAATATAATCACAAATTCGAATGTCTTTATGTAGTTAGTTTTAGCATTTTTAAGTTTCTAATTTCTAATAAAATTTTCTTGTTATTGGATCTCATGCAATGATAACATTTGACGAAAAGCTATATTTTAAACAGAATAGGAACATAGATGTAACTAATGCACATGTGTCCATCACTAAATGTTCTCTCGACATGAAACTAATTATGTTGGGTGATCTAAAGGAAATGAAAATTTATGGCTGCATGTAAAATTTTGCTGGACAGTCTGCTCATGCCATAAAATATGTGAATTACATATGTGCTTACATGCTCATGTTCTAAGCAAGGTTTGCAATTTCGGTATGTACCGCCCGTATGTGAATTACATATGTGCTTACATGCTCATGTTCTAAGCAAGGTTTGCAATTTCGATCTGTACCGCTCGATTCGGGTGGTACATACCAGTCCACGGGGTTACTAGTATGCGGACCGCCCGCTACCGGGTGGTATCGCCAAAATCGACCGTCGGCGATTGATTTCGGCCGTCGACGGTTGATTGAGGCCGACGGTCGATTGAGGGAGAAAAAGAGAAGAAAGAAGAATAAGAGGAGAAGAAGAAAGAAGAATAAGAGGAGAAGAAGAAAGTACCTCCTTTCCCCGCGTCGTCCTCGCCCGCGAGTCGCTCGTGCGCCGTCGCTGCCCTCGCCTGCGGGCGATTTTTCTCCCGCCAAGGAGAAATATCGAGTTTAATATATCGGGTGGTATGCACTGTGCATATTGTTCGGTACCGATACTGTACCAATACCGAGACAATCTCGGTACACCGGTACGGACCGGTATGTCAAACCTTGGTTCTAAGTTCACAGCATGGAACAAAGCTATAATCATCACACCAAACTTTAGAGAGATAATTCAGTGATTTGATTCTAGAAGCCAAATTGCATATAACATAGAATAATGAGATGATCACCTTAGAGCAAGCAGTGTAGAGTCAACTATGGTAGGATTATAAATAATATTTGTTGTTTAACCAGCATGATAAAAAGAAAAATTACCAAAAGCAAACATTACACGGGATGACAAATGTGTTCATGCTACCCACAAACTGATCTTGCAGGCTGTTGAACGTTGGCTTGTTGATCGGGCAGTTCTACCTATTGAAAATTCACTAGGCGGTAGCATCCATCGCAATTATGACCTTTTACTTCGCCATAATTTGCACATTGTTGGGGAAGTAAAATATGCAGTTCGGCATTGTTTACTAGCTAATCCTGGCGTGAAAAAGGAAGATTTGAAAAGAGTTCTCAGCCATCCTCAGGTGCAACTAGCATCTCCTCTCTTTTGGTACTTCTTTCATCAAAATTGCTTGGCTGTAAGGTGACTAGTCATGCTAACACAATCATAACTTCAGGCCCTTGCACAGTGTGAGAATACGCTTACAAAATTAGGGGCTGTCAGAGAATCTGTAGATGATACAGCGGGAGCTGCAAATGTAAGATGCTTATGCTTCAGTTATTGTCCATGTTGTTTGTTTCCTTGTTTGATTTTTGAAAGTCAGTATGTATATTGTAAGATCATTTCCAAACTAACAGTTACAAGACTAGATTGAAGTTTCTTTTGAGTTAGTCTCGATTATTCTGAGTACCATAACTGATGTTCAATTATCATGTATAAACATGTACTCTACCTAGTTTATTGCTACCCACAAACTCCAAGATGCAGGGGCTGTTGCCAGTTCATTGGCCGCTGAAATATATGGACTGGATATCCTTGCCCGAGATATTCAGGTAATGATGCTTGTTTTTGTTGATCTGTTGCATTTATCTTATTGTGCCACTTAGTTTTTTATTTGCCAAATCTTTATGGACTGTCTAGGATGACTCTGACAATATTACTAGATTCCTGATGCTGGCACGGGAACCCATTATTCCAGTAATTGATCGACCATTTAAGGTAAGTATATTAAATTAAGAATATTTTTTGCCCAAATATGCCACTAAAGTTTTTGTTGAACTTAATTTTTAGTTTTGTGCTGGTAACGATTAACAGCTTACCAACATCTGTGACCAGTATGCTATTATTTTTGCATATGTTCAGACAAGCATAGTTTTTTCTCTCGAAGAAGGTCCAGGTGTGCTTTTCAAGGCACTTGCTGTTTTTGCTTTGAGGGATATCAACCTTACAAAGGTTTGTTATCTTGTTTCAACTAATGTGGTCTTGCTACAAGTATTCAGTTTTACATGTTGGCATGCTTGATATGCTTACGACTTATTTCCTCAGATCGAAAGTCGTCCCAGGAAGAATAAGCCGTTACGCATAACTGACGATGGCAGCAATGGACCTTTAAAGTTATCATCATAACCATTTGTCAATTGAACAGTATCTCTATCGATGATTATTTATTATTGGCGCTAACTTTTTGTGCATATCTTGGTTAGGTATTTCGACTATCTCTTCTATGTAGATTTTGAGGCATCAATGGCTTCACACAATGCCCAAAATGCCCTTAGGCATCTGAAGGTATAAACTTTTTTGAATCTCAACCAGATATTTTTTTGTTACGTCAAAATTAATATGGAATTGTCTTGTCCATACAGGAATTTGCAACATTCTTGAAAGTCTTGGGGAGTTATCCTAGGGACATGAGTGAGGCGTGACTTACCGTGTTCCGATGATGGGCAGTTTGGTAATGGCAATCAGTTCCTAGATGAAAGTTGTAGACAGTTTTGCAATGAGAAAATAACGTTATTCATGATTGAATTTTAGCTATTTACGTTCATTGTATTTAAATGTTTATTAAAAGAGACTTGTCCTTTGCACTGGTATACTGTGGTAGCGGAACACTAGTACCCGAAAGATTGCCTCTGAAAAAATATGCAGAACTATGGTATCTACTGAATATTTACTCTTATATCAGGTGCCTGCGATGCTAATTGACAGTTTGCAGTTAGATAGCAGGATGGCAACTTCACTTCCTCTTTAATTTCTAACCTTGTGGTCTGTGGAGAGTTGTGCTGAAGAATTATCAGGATTTGTGTAAATGTGTAATTGGTCCTTGAGAATTATGGGAACTTTACAATTTAAGTACATAAGTGAGACCTAAAACTTTTTAGGTGCTGATATGATGCTTCAGTAATGAATGAGGCTCTCAAAGGTTGATGATTTCCCCAACTGATGTAACAGGTCATTTGAGGGTGGGTTTTGTTTTGTTTTTTTTTTTTTCTTACTGGTATCATTTCAATTGAATGACTATATATATATATATATATCTGACGAATTTACTTCAACTTATCTGTTAATCTTTAGGAGTCTTGTTGTTTGGCATTCTGAAGGTATCTTCAATCCTCCCAGCAGAAGAGAAAGAGAGGATAGTCGATAACAACTTTAAATGCAGGTCAGAATAGGAGGATTGCAATCTCTTGAAAGTTCATAATTGACAATTATCCTAATGCGGATAGCTATTTTTGTTTTCTGCTGATTTTTATTTATTTTACTTATATTCATGAGTCCATAGTGAAGGTTGATTGGTTTTCGAGTACAAGCAGCAACACCCATTCGTGCAGCAGTTCTTTGTTTCCTAGACATACCTTTCCTGATCAACAAGAGAGGAGGGAGCAGAATTCTTCTGAAGCTTTTTTTTTTCTTGCAGATTCTCCTTTCACTTCTCCACTCTGTACCCTCCATTTTATACTTCTTTTTGATGTTTCATGTGCAGGAAGAAATCAAAAGTAAGGTGAAGAAGGTACGACGAGATCCTGGGTGAGATGCTCCGGTCTGCTGTCAAAAGTGAAACGCCAAAGAGAAGATACAATGTATCAGGTAAGCTGTCATGAGTGAGTTACTGTGTTGGAATCATCCATCACATCACGACAATGGAAATGGTAGGGAAACCCTGGTTCACCACCGAAATAGCACGAGATCCCGAGCAGTCCGGCGTGGCGTCGTGTTACTCGCCCTGGTGGTCTGCAATGCATAGCAGCACCAAAGAACACTGCAGCCTGACACGGGGTCACGCATGCCTCTTCGACGTCTCTTAACCTCTTTGGAATACATTAATTAAGTTGGACAAATCACTACTCCCATTTTACTGGCACTCGACACTCGAAAAATTCTTATGCATGCCATCCTAAACATGATATGCTCAATATGCCATTAGGAGAGTATTATACCTTCTAATCTTGTACATAGTCTATTTCGATTACCTAACAATATGATCTATTCCTGCATGCAACTTAGGGGATTGCATTAGTTAGATTACCTAACAAAATAAATCTTTCAGTGATCTTATTTTTTTTAAAAAAATCATCTTTATGATTATAAAATATTAATTAAATATTTTTTATATCCTTGGCTCATCATAATTTTCGATTGCATCAGCATACGTTGAAAATTAAACTAAAAATATGTTATGAAGTATACAACTGTATTTAGAAACAGAAAAAAAAAAACACTAAGAAGCATCTAAAACGAAGAAAAAAACATGTTTTCAGCCCTTTTTTTGTCTTTAAAAGTTGTTAAACCGTTGATGGAATTCAACAATTCCAAAAATTAAGATTCTGAATCTGTATCTTGATTTGGGATCTGATAAATGTATCTATGAGTTCTCATGTTGGATAAATAAGATTTTAAGAAAAAACACAGATAAAGTAAATAAAGAAATAGGCAGCCCATTAATTAATTCGTTGGATGTGTCCAACGCATCTGTGAATGAATCTAATCTTTCATCGTTTTAAATCCAATAAACAGCAGGAGGAGATAAAGGGGAAGAAACTAGACCTCCTCCTCTGATAGTTGCGGGCTTCTATGAGCGAGCTGTAGCTGCCGCTCTGATTTGGCCCCGAGACCATCATGGTGACGCCTTCCGAGGCTTCCAGGCACGGAGGCAGCGGCTTAGAGGAGATCTGGAAGAGGGAGCTGGGCCCGTCTCGGCCTCGATTCTTCGCTCGCCGAGTCGGTGGTTCTGAGGTGAGTGTTTTCTTTGATCGGACCGCCCCTTCTCTGTTACAAAACCCTACAGGTTTTACTTATATTCGCGTTTGCTGTTGCTTCTTTGATGATTGATACCTCTCCTTCGGTATCTTAACTGAAATCAAAATGAGGTCTTACTTGCAATCACAAGAGCGCTCAATCTGTTAGTAACATACTCTAAGCTATATACATATACTGGGTTAGGTTTAGAAGAAAGTGATTTAAGAGAAGGGAATTTTTCTTCAGTTTTCTCCCCCAATTAGAATTCTCTTACCAGAATTTGTTGGAGTAGAGCATTTGATATTGATTTTGGATTTAGCATTCGTGCAATTGGATTTGTCATTCTTGAGTCATTTAGAATCCGAAAGATTTGATCTCCCTGAAAAATTAATGTGGATGGTTCTTTTTTTCTGTGTAGGAAAATTCTTAATAATTCTCCAAACATTGTCAAAATTCTATGGGTTTCAACTTTTTAGATGGTTTCCTCTGTCCGATTTCTTCCTATTTGTTGCTTGTAATTGTATGTTCTACTCGTTACTGAACTTATTAAACTGCTTTGTTCGAATAACAGGAAAGGAACTGGTTGTGGCCCTGCCCTAAAGACCTGATTCTGGTGGTGGAAACTCGGAAGTACTGCCCAACCTCTAGAGTATTACTGTCCCTCTGTTATGTTTGGGTACAAGGGTTGTCAAAGTAAGCAAGAGAAGTTAGGAATGGGGTTATGTAGTGCCGCTGTTGCAATTGGACATGAGGGCGATGGTTTCAAAAAACAAGAAGTCCTACGATTGAGTCTTTGGCCTTTAAACAGTATAATACTGTCATACTTGAGCCTTGAAACTGATGTTGCATGAACTATAAATCATGCTTCTTCGCTACATCAAACAGTTTTTTTGCTCTTATTGTACATTTATTTCATTGTCTTGTTGTCTACTTATTTGCATTGATGTAGCTGAAAATTTGGTATTCTATTGGCTTTTCAAGATCCATCTTACTCATGGACCACTTGGAACAAAAAGATCAAGTTAAAATTGTCATGCATAGAGAATTTTGCAGGAAACTGAGATGCCGATTGCATGATATCTGTATGGTAGAGTATTAAGTACAATATTATTTTATTTTATATGCAGAAGATTATGCTGATTTTTGGGGTTTTGTTGTGCAGACATACCAAGATGTTAGTTTCTCTTTTTCATAGTAAAAGTATTTGAGGAATTTTCAAAATGAAGTTTTATCTAACACCTTTTTGTCATATGAATAGGCACTTGTAAAGCGAATGGCTTCATACGGGAAGTTGTGTGGCCATAAGGGTTGTGTAAATACTATACATTTTAACCCTGCTGGTGACCTTCTTGTCTCTGGTTCTGACGACAAAGGCATTATATTATGGAATTGGGAATCCAAACATAAAAAGTTCACTTATGCTTCTGGTCACATGGATAATGTTTTCCAGGCCCTAATTATGCCATTCACTGAGGACCGCACCATAATAACTTCTGCAGCTGATGGTCAGGTATGCCAACTTTTAGGGGCACTTTTGATGTAAAATCTTTCAGCTCACTTATAATGCTCGTTTTGTCTTTGTTCTGAAGGCCAAATTAAACTTGAAGTAAAGTGCACTCCTTTATAGAAGGTTATCTTGTAAGTTTGTGAATGTTAGGGCTGGAATTTATTCATTTGATAGAAAAGGAACTGTTGGGTATGTACAATCCTTCCAAGATATTTGGTAATCAACCATGTTAGTTCGTGCTTTAGTTCTTGTTTGTCATACAAGCACTTACGCATGGTGAGAAGATTGTAATACTACATTATGTGCTAGTAGCTAGGAAGTAGTAGGATGGCAGCAGTATTCACCTTTGCATAGTGTGTCCTTATTTTTTTACTAATAATGGAACAATTTCTTGAGCAAGTCATATTGAAATAAGTCCAAAGAAAGATATTCTTCTTTATTAAAAAACACATCACCAAGATTTTAATAAGCTAAAATGGTATTGCAGCAATCAGGTAAATACTTACTACTTAGCCCATCTGTATTATGTGGGCACATATGCATACTCCATTTATATAATAATTGGAAAGAATTTGAATTTAAAAAAAATTCAAAGAATAAGTAATTAATAAGAATTGAAGCAAGATAAGTCAAAAAATTGTAAAACATTCATATATAGACTATACCAGGGTTTGTTGTACCGATGTGTACCGCTCGGTAAGGGTGGTATGTATCAGTCTGATAGAATACTGGACCGCCCGCTAACAAGCTGTACCGATCACTTGATCTTGTATCGAGTAATATGGGGTCTGCATCAAGTGGTAACGATTCGACCATTACTGGTCAAGGGCTGAGATTGCTCTATTTCAAACGGTTAATTTGCCCATTTGAAGCTTAGAAAAGGGTTTTTAAACCCTTTCCTCCCCCCTATTTCAACTCATTTCACTCTCTCAATCTCTTGAACTCTCTCAAACTCTTTTTTACTCACATCTCTCTCTTTCTCATATTTTCGTTCTCCTAAACTCAACAAAGTTACGATTTGTGGATTAGATCAATTTTAGGAGGCTAATTTGGGAGGATTGAGAGGAAGAACACTCTAGTCAAGATGTATGTATTATCTTTCTAAATTTTTTATATTTATTTCTAACTTAAAAACCCTAATCTAAATTTTTTTCTATTTTTAGGTATTTTTGAAATTTATTTTTATGATTTTGAGTGTACCGCCAGTATACCTCGGTACGTATTATACTGAGCAGTGCTCGGTATACCGGTACAGACCGAAATTACAAATCCTGCAAGAGGGAGTGGAAATTTTTGTAAAAGGGGAAGTTTTATGACATAATCGGACTGTAAGAGGGAGTGGAAATTTATGAGAGCCATGGGCCATCAAGTTTTGCAATAATAACAGCATTTAAGGGGATGAGAAAATTAGAAAGAGAATTGGAATTGATTATGTATTCATGTTCTGCACAGAGTACAAAGGAAAGACTGAAAGAAGATGAGTGGATACAGTTGCAGATGATATTTCTAGATGATGATGCAATATCGGTCTATTATTTTAACAATCTACTTAAGATGGTGAGAATTTCATTCTCTTACTATCTCGATACCATAGTTTGACACTTGAAATTATGTACTAATTACTAGTACGATGTGTGCATTTACTACCAGACATCCAAATAGCTGGAGTGGGACAAACTTCAAACTTTTAGGCATATAATAGTGAGATGTTGCATGAGAAAGATACAGAATTTTGGCAGTAGTCCATACGAGATGATACCTCATTATAGTAGCTAAATACTTAGGTGTTTGGGGATGAGCCTGCTGGCTGTTATGTTGTATACTGAGCTCTTGCTAGTGTTTTGATGTGACAGGCTACTACTTTGTGACAACTAAAATGGATTCAATTCCCTTTCCCCCTTACTGGATCTTCTTTTTTTCTCTAACACTTTAAGTCCTTTCATCTTACTGTCTTATCACCTTTTGTTCATTTTTTGTCTTTGCTCTTGAACTGTTAGATTCAACAGAACCTGTGCTTGATATGCATTAGGTGCATTGAACACGAATTGGCCACAGACTTGCTTGTCCTAGTTAGGCTTACTAATGAAATATGTTAAGGATATCAAGAGATCAAGGCCACATGCAGCATCACAGCCCTGATTTTGGGATAAAGCAGAACAACTCTACCGCTTCTGGACAACCAACTGATGTTGGTAATGTTTGGTGATTCATCAGCTGAATAACCATCCAACTAATGGGGTAGAGAAAACAGTGCTTATTCAGTCGCCCAAGTCTCTGTTTATTATCTTAGTGAAATTTATATAGTCAGTTCAAATGCATGAACCGAACTGATAATGGTGATACATTAAAACGCTGATGGGCTAGATTACCCAATTTCTTTCATATGAAAATTTTTCTATGACAGAATTTTCACCAGGACAGCAATTATCTTGTCCTTTTGTTATGTGTTCTTCATATACCCTGGTTATTTCTAGTAACCAGACATACCCATAAGTTTGTTACTTTAACTTGATTCTGCATGACTGCAACCACCCTTGATTTCTTGTTCTTTCTAAAGAATCAAGCAAAGAGAACATATTTGACATTCCTGTCATTTTAAACTTAGGTTCTTTTGCTAATAATATGACCATCATGTGCCTGCTGCCGTTTGAGTTTCATAGGGTGCATAAGCCAAAAAGATAAACTAATATTCATAGTCCTAACTATACTTTTTTTTGCCTGAATAGATCTGTATCTAATCCAATCTTCAATAATTTTTTACATTAGGAACAGAGACTTCTTCAGTTTTTCGGGCTTCCACTTGGTAGGGCTATTGAGCCCTCCGATGTTTGCTAAAAAGATATTCTTTCAAGCCATGAATTGCAGATTCTGCTTGTAGAATGAACCATGGAGGTTTTGCTTGCTAGCTTTAACACAATTTTGTCTCTGTACTTCTGTGTTTAATTGGTTTGCTGCTGACCTAGGCTGAGCATTGCACAACCATTGAGTGTCACCCGATTAGTTTCCCTTGGCTTTATAATGGATTATGAAAACTTGATCAGTTATTCTGAATGTAATGAATATTAAGTTGATGATTGTTTTTGTTTCTTCTGATATTGATATCTATTTCAAGGGGGTAGGTGGTTTACTGGTTAATATTTTTTTTCCTTTTGTTTAACCTCTCTTTGAAAGGAAGTGTTCAGAGACTTCTTGTTTGTTGCGTCTCTTTTTCCTAGATAAGGGTCGGCCGGGTTGCAGACAATGGTATAGTCACAACCAAACAGCTGGGTACACATCGTGGTCGTGTACACAAACTTGCCATTGAGCCTGGAAGTCCTCACATATTTTACAGCTGTGGTGAGGATGGTTTAATACAACATGTAGGCCGCCTCTGTTATCTCCTCTCGATATTTGTTGCAATAATTAGCATTGCAGATCTTGAATGCTGATTTTTGCAGTTTGATCTGCGAAGCCATTCCCCTACCAAGCTTTTCTTGTGCTCTTCATTCTCAGACAACAAACAACCTGTAAGACTGAATACCATTGTCATAGACCCTTGCAACCCTTACTATTTTTCAGTAGGAGGCTTTGATGAATATGCCCGAATTTATGACATAAGAAAATATCAGTGGGATGCATCAAGTAGTTCTGACCAACCTGTGAATACTTACTGTCCTCGTCATCTTATTGGCTCTGATAATGTCCATATCACCGGACTTGCATATTCTCACATGAGTGAGTTGCTAGTCTCGTACAATGATGAGCTTATTTACCTGTTTGCGAGAGACATGGGTCTTGGTCCAAATCCACGTTCTGCTCCAGCTGCAAACTTGGACAAGATTGATCAGCCACAGGTGTATGCTGGCCACAGGAATTCACAGACTGTTAAGGGGGTCAGTTTCTTTGGACCCAGTGATGAGTATGTTGTCAGTGGATCAGATTGTGGTCATGTTTACATATGGAAGAAAAAACATGGCGACCTGGTGTGGATGATGGCTGGTGATAAGCACATTGTGAACTGTGTCGAGCCCCATCCTTTTTTCCCTTTTCTTGCTTCTAGTGGATATGATAAAAATATAAAGCTGTGGACTCCAGGCAGGGCATCCTCTCCACTCCCAAGGAATGTAGAAGAGGTACGGTGTTCCATCTCCTTCGGACTTGCAGATAAATAGGTTACTTGTTATCTTTGTTGTGATTCTTTGTTTAATGGGCAGATTATGGCAGCTAATAAGCGAGGAAGAGAGGCTCGCGCACGAGTTACACTCTCTCCTGATGTAATAATGCATGTTTTGAGGTTGCAGAGAAGGCAAGCTTTAGCATACATTGAGCACAGACCCTCAACTACCGACCTCGAGAGCGATGAAGACGATGACAGAGAGGCTTTCGTCCTAGGATTCGCAGATCCTGAGACTGCTGAAGAGGGTTCAAATGCTGATCCCAGAGAGTGCATAATCTGCTAAATGCATATCATCATATGATCATGCTTTTATTATTAGCCAAGAATATCATAGATGATAAAAATAAAGGGCCTCATGCACCTGCTTGAGTCCATGTCTAGAATGTGGTGTAAACTATAGACAACTTACTGATCCGCAGCTTGGGGATTCTGGGTATGAGTTTGTGTTCCTGTTGCTGGTATAAACATACAAGCATCGTCGATGGCCATGTCTCCACTATGGTGCTTGGATGATGGTTTTATGTTTTTATTTGTCATGTTTAGGTATGGCAAACAAAACAAGCATCTTTAGAGAAGCAAGTTCTAAAAATTTCTATTGTTATGGTCAGGTGTATATATGTCACTGTGAAGCAATGATGCTTTGAGCAACCACTTTAACATTTGCTTGGATACACATTGCCTTGGACATTAATCAAGTCTTAAGATTGGTTTTGGTTTCCTATCAAGTTCTTCACCAATATCAGAATTCATCATCTTGATTGATGATAGAAACCTTCTCTTCAACTTTGCACAGCTTTTGGAGTATCATTTTAATCCCATCTTGATTGTTTTTTTTTTTTAAATGGACGATCTATTTCTATACTATCATTTTAATCCCACTAATACATTTCAACATTATCCATAGGTAAGAGTGCGGTTGTGATGAGGCCTCCGCAATGTTGAATATAATTGCTCGTCTCCATGATTTATTTCCCATCACAACATGTCACCAGCACACTGTCTTCCATCTTCCATCATTTGATTGGCCTTCTCCGCTTGTTTTGGGTGACAGGAATATTCTTCATCTTGTCCATTCTCACGTCCTCATGCTTAGAACGAGTTGGTTGTGCTCTTGTCATGAACGTGGTGGAGATCACAAAAAGATGTTGGAGAAAAGGTTATTCTTTTTGTTTCTTCCCATTCATCTTCTAAAAATTATACTTCTTCTTCAGCTTGTCTCACTAAGTTATAGGAGATTTTGTTGCTAATTTAGTCTCCTTTCCAATTCTCTTCCCTTCTCTCTACTTCTCTTCATATAAAATCTGAAGCAAGATTTAATTCAACAGGTGAAGTATAAGAGAGAAATGCAAAAGAAAAAAAAAAGGGAAAGATATTGGAGATTACATGTGTGGAAATGTAAGCTTTATAGTTTGAACAAAAGAATATTGGAGAAAAAGCTTTTGGTTCAATGCATCTCACTCATCTTATATGCAAAATATTTGACCAGCTATTCATCTAGTGGTCTGTTGTTGATCAAATCAGAAGCTAACAGCTGCCTTTTACTTGAAAAGAGTATGTTCCTGAAAGTAGAATGATACCTTTATCTTACTAAAGTTATGCTTCTTTTGCACAGTAGTTGGAGGCAATTGAACTCTAATTGTCGTTGAGACAAGAGCTTGATATAAAATAATATTTTATAATAAGATTAGAAATAGCAAAAATAAGATTTACATATTTTGATTCTTTTCTATCTACAACAACAGGGAAAAAAAAATATCAAATTATTTGTTTAACCATTGGGGAACAAGCTTCCTATTCTCCTGAATTAGATATATTTCTTTCACATTTTCTCTCAAATTTTTTACCTCTTTTTGCCACAAAAAGCTTAAAAACAAATGATGGTCCTAAATCATATTTGACATTTACTTGACAAAGAGAAAAATGTTGAGGAAATAATTTATTTTCCATGCAATCAAGCTCCAATTCCTCAAAGTTAAGAACCTCACAGTCCACTGTCCATGAATAGCGAGAGTTGCATAAGATTCCTGTGTTGTTATCCTCGAGTAAAACCCAGAGAGACATTACTTTATTTAACTTGTCATTTGTTTCTCCTGTCAAGTAAGGTTGAATTGTCTCATGATCTCATCCTGCCAAGAACAAGCTACCATGAGTCTTCTTCTACCTTGCTTGGCTCTGTACTTGACCATTCTAAGAGACCTGTGACACTGGACACTTCCACCCCCTACCTGCCAAACTCCACAAAAGAGAATAAAACAAGAGCTTTGTTGCAGCTTCCAAAACACAAGCAGCATTAGTCCCCCACACACTCATCTCGAGTCTCATTACACTCTTACTGCCATCAGCCGCTGCTATTTTTTATTATATGTCAGTTATATATCCCCTTCTCTCGCCCTTTCCTACCATCGCAAGGCTCCTGTTTTCACCCAAAATATAGGAGAAGCAACGGAGAAGAAGCCACAGAAAAAAGGCGCCGCCTTTGGAGGAGACGAGAATAGAAGCAGCGAAACACAGTTCCATCAGCTGTGAAGAGGAGAGGAGAAGGGAAGATGATGCGAGGTAGCAACACCCTCATCGGGGCCGTGAACTTTGTCACGTTCCTGATATCGATCCCCATCTTGGGCGGCGGAATATGGCTCAGTGCCAAGGCCAACTCCACCGACTGCCTCCGCTTCCTCCAGTGGCCGCTCATCATAATCGGCATCGCCATCATGGTCATCTCCCTCATGGGCTTCGCTGGCGCCTGCTACCGCCTCACCTGGCTGCTACGCATCTACCTCTTCGTCATGTTCTTCGTGGTCGTCGCGCTCCTCGGCTTCGTCGTCTTCGCCTACGCCGTCACCGACCACGGCCACGGCCAGGTCGTCATGGACCGCGCCTTCCTCGAGTACCAGCTCTCGGACTACTCCGGCTGGCTCAAGGACCGCGTCTCCGACCCCGGGTACTGGGCCAAGATCCGCACCTGCCTCCGCGATAGCCGTGTGTGCCCCAAGATGGCGAGGTACGGCCGGGACTCCACCACGGGGTTGCTCGTCCCTGAGCCCGCGGTTCTGTTCTCCCAGAGGCATCTCTCCCCAATCGAGGTCAGTGCTTGGATCAGAATCTTTATGTTCTTTGCTTGTTTTCGTTGCGAAAAATGGGAATTCTTTGAGGATGTGAGCGAAAAGAGAGCCTCTTTAGGTGAAAGATTGGACTTTTAGGAGCAGAAAAATCAAAACATGATACGATCCAGTAAAAGATCGTCTTTTTAGCGGATTAAAAACACTTTACACGTTCTTTGATGTGCTTCTTGATTCTTTTTAGTGAATTGAGATGATGTTTTGCATCTAATGGTGTGATTTCCTTGTTACCACTGTTTTGGTGATGCTTGATTTTGGAAGATTAGATATTAAGTTCTGTTTCGATTATTAGCGAAAACATTGATGATATTGTTTAATTCTTCTCAGTAAATAGGTTAAATTTGTAGTATCTCCATCTACTAATTGTTGACATTGTTTAATGCATCTCTGCAACCATTTACTATCTGATATGACTGCTATTGCTACTGATGAATCCTTTTCTTTTTTAGCTTTTCTATTGAACTCTTCCCTTTATTTTTGGTTTATGTGAGAAAATAAAGGAAGAACTGCTGCTTATGTTTGCCTGTAAGCAATATATGTAGATGGTAGACTGCCCTTCTGGCAAGTTATTTTTGTTTGCCTTTTTCCAGTTCAGGTTTCAGATTCCCCTACAAAGATTATCTATGCTCATTTTTATTGATCTGTAAATAAAGTTGGAGGATTATATCAAAGCTTAACAACATAAACAATAAGCTGCATCCTGCCATCTTAACTGATTCTTAAGGATCAAAGAAAAATTAGCAGCAAAGAAAACAACAGATGTAGACAGAAAAAGACATCTTTGTGCATGTTTGCTGATAGAAAACCCTGTTGTGCAGAAAAGTCCTCAGGGATCACTAGAGCTGCACCATATGACAGCAACAGATCTTTTATCTACTTTCTTCTTTTCCTAGTCGACAAAAAGAAGAACCACCATGGCTGCATGATTGAGGATGAGGTCTTTCTTTTATCTTTTTCCCCATAATGGGACCATGGGAGAAGATAGAACACAGAAATTAAATGGGTATCATGGAAGATCTATAACTTGTGGTAATTATAAAGAACCAACAGCACATGTTATTTTGGAGTGGGTGGCCATTCCTGTCCTTGAATGCTCCCTTCCATCTCCTACCCCACACTATCCCCATTGAAGACTTTGGTTGGTTCTCCAATCGCTAGTCTTCTACTTACCTTATCCAGAGGAGAGTACTCCCTCTGGTTTAGGTAGTACGGGTCTTCCCAATACCAAATTGTTAACCTCTATGACCTCAATAGGTGGAAACTTATTATTCATCTGCTTTCTTGGTTGTTTTATCCCCTAATATTTCCCTGACTGATTGGATTGCATTTTTGACCAGAAAAACATTGTCGGGGACCGGGTTGTTGAGAATCTATAAAAATCATAGTTGTAGATCTGCACCAATTTAAATGGAATAGAAGGAGCCCTTTTAATTTCACAAAATATTTAATAAACATCAGTAAAAATCTGTTTCAGTGGACTTCTAACTTTCTTATTGCTTGAGTGCCTTTCGCGAATAGTTCATTGCTTTCTGCCCAATATCTTTAATCACAATTAAAAGATGAACCATATTGGACCTGTTTAAAGTCGTATCTCAAGTATGTTGTATAACATCTGTTTAGCATCTACCTTAACTGTTAATATTGTCATTACCAGCTACATTAACAAAGTATTTCTCTAAGGAGTTAATGACTTTGTTTTTTCTTTGCCAATGTTCATTTTCTCGATTCTGTTGGTTCTCAATGGTGCAGTCTGGGTGTTGTAAGCCTCCCACTTCATGTGGGTATACATACGTAAATGAGACATACTGGACTGCACAACCAGGGACTGTGGTGAATGACAATGACTGCATCATGTGGAGCAACGAGCAGCATTCACTGTGCTACCAGTGTGGCTCATGCAAGGCCGGGGTTCTCGCCAGCATCAGGCATAACTGGAGGAAGGTCTCCGTGATTAACATTGTTGTGCTCGTCATCCTCGTGATCGTGTACGTCATTGGTTGTGCCGCATTCAGAAACACAAAAAGGATCGACAACGATGAGCCCTTTGGAGAGAACAGGATGAGTAAAGCAAGACCTAGCAGGTTCCAGTTCTAGACAGGTCTGTAGATTAGAGCTGTTGCTATACAATATAAACATAATGGATGCTTGAAGGTTTGTTAACGAAAGTTTGTGCTCCTACCTCCAGCAGTTGATGATTGGCTTCAAGTTGCCTAAGGAAGAGAATAGGCTTCATCAAATTCCAGTTGGCTTGATTTGTCTCTATGTGACGGTTCCATTTGTATCAGTTATCTTTTATGTTCAACACAATCAAATGGAAGACAGTGGGTGATCTCATTTTTCCTTAGTTGAAATGTTGTTTGTCTTACAAGAAAACAAGACTTGTCCTATTGCTTGTATGAAACTTCATGCACATGAATAGTGATTCAACAGTTTGTATGATCCATGTTTAACTTATCTAAGAATCATGTGAAGCTTGCAGAACTGGTTATCATTATTTTTCGTCGCAAAGGAATATGTTTAGTTTGTATAATCCATGTTTTACTTGTCTAAGAATCATGAGAAGCTTGAAGAACTGGTTATCATTATTTGTCTTCACAAAGGAATATGTTGTTTGTTTTTCTTGTGTCTTGATATGAGTTAGCATCCAATAGTAAGAGTCTCTTTAATGTGTATTTGGTTAGAATTGAAACCCAGACAGGAGAGCTTTCACATAGAATCATAGAAAAATATCAAATCCAGTGTCCAATTCTCACAACATTTTAGCTTTGAATTCCAAGAAACCTTTTTTTTTTTCCTTACATACAATACATCAGTACACCAAGAAAATTCCAGTTTTCTCAGTGCCAGAAAAATTTTACAGAGTTGTCTCAGTGCCAAACATGCATTTCAAACTTTCTGATAGAATCAGTATTACGACAGACATTCCACAGTCAAGTTGCATGGTCTGAGCATGAAATAATCTTTCTTAAATGATCTGTCTACTTGAGTTATGAAAATAATCTCTCTACTTGTGGCATAGAATTGCATACACCAGACCTCTTCAAATTATATATAGATAGAAGCTCTGTTCTTGATATTTGATATGGATTGCAGGTTAATGATACTATGTGAAAACAGTCTTTAGCATCATAGTTTCCCAGAGTTGCTTCAAGTGATCTTTTTGAGTTCAGTCATCAGATCTGACCTGGTGGAGAAGTTGGATATGGACTTTGGGGCTTCTCATTGGGGATGGTGACTCGTAAACAATGTTGGTTGTGAGCCTCAGAAAAGGCTCCTCAGAGCCCAGAGGCCTAATTAAATGCAGCACCCAACCAATCCATAAAATAAATGCATAGATTAATAGTAGCCACTCATGATGTTGTTTGACATTTATGAAAGCAAGTATTTCTTCCAGATGATTGATGAGATGAAATTTTACTTACATTATTATTAACTAAATCACAAAATTAAAGAGCTGCACTGTTCTTCAACAAAAGAAAGAGATAATGCCCAGATATTTCTGCAAGATCATATGAATGATAGGAGACAGTCATAATCCATTTTTTTTGCTGCAATGCAATCAAATAATAGCAGATACCACCCAAATTTTGCTGGTTCATACTGCAGATCACCAGCTCGAAAAAGCTGGAAAAAAAGAGGTTACATGTTGTTTCCAATCTGGAATCCAGATCTGCCCCCTCACCTGCTTTCAAGATCACAGAAATGCTTATCTTAATTTGGTTTGTCAACCCATGCTAATGAAAGAAACCACACTGTAGAGCAGTAATCATGAAAAGGAGGACTCTTTTTAATGTTTCATTAAGAATCTGTCACATCGTCCATGTGATGTTTGACAAGGCATGTGAATCAAAAAGCATTGCTTCGAAGTCATGCAACGCCAGAGCTGCTGCTGCTCTCGCAGATCACAGCCTTCCAAGAAAGCAGAGAGAGTGAGAGAGAGATGAATTCATATGGTTTGGTGGAGTGGAAGTTGCACTGTGTCACTGACTTCATCCGTTGGTCATCACACACAGCTTCCCCGTTTCCAACCTTAAAATAGATAAGCTCACAGGATTCGTGCTGGATCCTTGTCGACGGTGAGCACCGATATGCGCACCGCGAAGCGCGTCATCTCCCTCTCCAGCTCGCTAAATCCCCTTCTGCGCAATCGTCTCCTGCCACGTCACCAGTGTCGGAAACCTCACCCCCGGGCGGGCGGTTACCCGATCCAACTATTTGGAAGCGGACGGAGCTGCTGCTCTCGCCTGCGCACCTCACCCAACTGCCCCCTGCGAGATGGGTCCCGTGTGGGACCCGCCGTCTCTCCCTATCACGAGGGGAGGTAAGTTCATTACATCTCGGTGGGACCCTTCCGTGGGCCCGTCGTCCGTCCCTTGGTCGCTCGCTCGCTCGTTCTCCACGCAGATCTAGTAGTCTCATCTGGAATCGGTCCGGTCTCTCTCCTTCTCGCACGGAGTGGCGGAGAAGGAAGCTGTAGATTTAGTCTTCGAGAGTTCGTTTTGACTCTTTTGTCCGGTTGTGTTCGGTGTCCGTTGCTGAGGCCAGAGAGAGGGAGAGATCGAGGGTTTCCAAGGTGGGTGTTCAGCTCATTCCACTTCGCATCCAACGTTATACTCCTTCGACGCGTTTCTATTCCGTGGATTGGTTTTTGCCTGTTCGATTCAACTCGTGCTTCCTTCATCTTCTTTTCCTTTGTTACTACGGAAAGTATATATTTTGGTATAGAACTCTTTTTTTCTTACGAGATCTTGAAACTTGTTATTTCTTTCGCCTTCAGAAAGGGAAAAAGATTTGTTCTTGCTTGAGGAAGCCACCTTTCTTTTTTCTGTTGAAAAGATCAGATCTTTATGAGAAAGAAAAAAAATTTGCGAGGTTTTGTTCAGGATCTGGCTTCCTTGGCTCCGAAGACTGCATTTCGTTTTGGTTCTTGATTCAAATTTCTTTTAATAGAGTATCCATTTCGAAGAAGAAGAAGAAGAAGAACAACAGCAGTGGGATCATGGGGAAGAAGGGGAAGTGGTTCAGCGCTGTGAAGAGGGTCTTCAGCCCTGAATCAAAGGCGAAGAAGGAAGCGGTAGGGATTTTGCTCCCACTCCTTTGCTGATCCGATCTGCTCTACCAAACTTTCTCTTACAGAAAATTCATTCTTTTTTCTTTCTTCTTCCTTTTTTCCAGAGATTGAAGAAGAAACTGGAATCTGGAACTTCCAAACCTGCTGACTCATTAGAGCGTGCTGCTTGCGAGGTCGTTCCTCCTCCGCCTCCCCCTCATCCGGAGGAGGATAAAGTAGTGGAGGTTGAGAATGAGCAGAGCAGGCATGCTTGTTCCGCAGCAGTTGCCCCTCCTGCTGCCATTGAACCTCGTGTGACATCTTCTGAGGCCGCAAGGGAGATCATTCGCCTCACAAGCACCGCAAAATTCCCAGGCAAGACGACAGAAGAGATAGCTGCAATCAAGATCCAGACTGCTTTCCGAGGCCACCTGGTACGTGAACTCGGTGCATTGCCCTCCACATAACAGTGAAAGTATTCACATCTTCTTCATGCCCTTCACAGAGATTTTAACTTCTGCTGCAATATAACATATAGATCTCAATTACTATGTACTTGAACTCACATGGAATTTGCACAAAGTAGGCTGTTCCAATTCTGCTCTCAACAAGCACTAACATTTCTGATGCTAGAGTGTTATTTTCTGGTAGACAATCGAAAAAAAATTCAAAGTTCTGCAAGTTTGTCCAACAGAAGAATTTTACTGGCATTGCTTTCCATTTTTAAAATGGCAAGGTATCAAAACTTGCATAGTTCTTGCGTGGCTTTGGGTTATGAACAAATATAGTATTCAATTGTGGGTTCCACTTGTGCTTTCCAAGAAACTTATCATACAATGTTTATGTTTGTTTGTTGTTTATTACTGAACAGTCAAATTAAGGTAATATTCTTGTATGTCAAAAATGGAAGATCTTCAAATGTGCCCAAGTTAGTCCAAGTGTTTAAGTGTCTATGCTTCCTTAGATCTTCAATTAATGTCATGCCCCAACTCCTACTGTAATGTCCAGATACTTGCATGTTTTATCATTTCTAAAAAAAAACCTTGTTTGTACAGCACACATTTCTTTACATAACTGTACTGAGACCAACAAAATTGTTTGATGTATCTTATACCATATAGCTATATTCCTTTTACCATACCGATGGCCATTTATTTGAGATTGTGATGCTCTAATCAAGCTCAACCAACAACACAAAAAATGTGAAGATAAGCTTTCAATATGTGCAGGTAGGCAAAACCAAACTTTATGCATCTCAGCTTACAAGCGATTGGTCTAACACCAGTCTTAATATTCTGTTCCAAATTTGCAGCTTCACAAATTCTTTCTTTAAATTCTTAAGTTAGTTAATTGCTCATAATTGCCGATTGTTTCAATTGTGTCAAGGCAAGGAGAGCTCTACGGGCGTTGAGAGGGTTGGTTAGGTTGAAGTCACTGGTCGATGGTGATACTGTTAAGCGTCAGGCTACAACTACATTACGATGCATGCAGACCCTGGCAAGGGTTCAATCACAGATCCGTTCAAGGAGAATCAGGATGCTAGAAGAGAACCAGGCTCTTCAGCGGCAAATGCTGCTCAAACACGAAAGAGAGCTTGAAAGTTTGAAGGTAACTTTGTTCATCAGATCTCTCACAAATTTCATGTTCGTTTCCTGTCTTAGCACAAAGTTTTCTTGTTATACAGAACTGAGAACACATTAAAAAATTTGTTCACTTTTCTTAACATCTATTTAATCAGGAGGATGATGGAGCCATTTTTATTTAACTTATATTGCTTAGTGCATATATTTTTTCATTCGATCTCATGGTTGATTGCTTGAATCTATAGTTGCATGTAGAGAAAGATGAAATGGATCCACAATTGGGCTTTTACAGTTTTTCCTATTGAGGTCAAAATGACTTTTCTTTATGCATACATACATCCATGTATGCATAGGGTTGCTGATAAATGTTGTTAAACTTGTACATGCCACTTGTTTGCATCCAAACTAGATGTGAAGCAACCTTGATAAAGTTTGATGTTTTTACATACAGATAACTGATTTAGAGATAACTAAAATTTGAATGCCATGAATTGAGCATCAAAATTGTAACAAAAAACAAGAAAATTAGGTTGTCCATATATTTCTACATGTGCTGCTTTCAGAATCCGTTGATATTGGGAGACATATTCAATGTTTTCTATGTTCTTGATGTGTACTTGAAACATATTTGTATGGTGGACATGATTGATCAAGATATGCTTTCACGAGTCAAGATTAGCAGAAATGAGGCTAGGAAATCGACTGCTAGGATCTAATCTCTATCCCGTTCCTGTTTGATACTTGCCAATGAAGTCATCGCTTTAAATGTGTTTCTTGCACTATATGTACTTGGAGGACAGCAAAAAAAAAAAAAAAACACTTCAAACATTTTCAGTAAGCAAAAATTGCAAATTTGGACCATGTCTAATTTCTCTTTTAATAACAGATGGGTGAGGAATGGGATGACAGTTTGCAATCAAAAGAACAGATTGAGGCAAGTCTGTTAAGCAAGCAAGAGGCTGCAATAAGAAGAGAAAGAGCACTGGCTTATGCATTTTCTCATCAGGTAATTGAGCTCATTCTATCAGTGGAATTTAGCATCTATGTGAATGTTTAAAACTATTAATATAATTTCCTCATAAAATTGTGTTAGTGCCACAGTTCTTTTTCTAAAAAAAATTGTTGCCACTGAGCATCCTTTGTATATCTTTTGAATTCATAATATTCTTCGATATCAAGTTCTATCTACCAAATTTTGCTGTGCAACAGTGGAAGAGTTCCTCAAAGCCAGTGAATCCATTGTTTATGGACCCCAACAACCTACAATGGGGTTGGAGCTGGTTGGAGCGATGGATGGCAGCGAGGCCATGGGAGACCAGGAGTACAACAGATAGGGAACCCAACGATGACCGGGCCTCCATCAACAGTGCCATGCAGAATGATGGGGGTGGGGTAATCTTAAAATCTTATGCTTGTCGCAATGCCAATCCAGATAAGCCATCACCATCAAACCAGAAACCAAGTCGTCCTGCAAGCCGCCAATCTCCCTCAACACCACCTGTGAAGGCACCATTGTTGACAGGGAAGACGAAATCAGCAAGTCCGAAGCGTGGTTGGGCACCATTGGAGGACGACTTGAGGAGCATGGTCAGCCTGCAATCTGAGCGGTCCAGGAGGCACAGCTTAGCAGCAGCATCAGTGAGAGACGACGAGAGCCTAGCTGGTTCACCAGCCGTTCCGAGCTACATGGCACCCACGGAATCAGCAAGAGCCAAGTCCCGCTTCCAGAGCCTTTCAAATGACACCACTGAGTCTGCAGACCAGTCCTCTGTGGCTTCCGCGAAGAAGAGGTTATCTTTCCCCACAGGAGAGAGATACAATCCAGCATCTCCAGCTGCAGTGAGACGGAGCTCAGGTCCTCCCAAAGTGGACATGGCATCGGTGAAGGACGTAGAAGTCCAATCCTGATCACGACACAATCGACAAGAGAAGCAGGCAGCTCCACTGAAACCTGGGAGAACATAGTCATGAAATGGATGGGGAGGACCAACTGTTAGCAGTTTATTCTATGATTACCGTTTATCTTGAGTGAGATGTTTGCAAGTGAGTGGTTTGTTTATATGAATTCTTATTTTGTGATGAACAAGGATTAAATTGCAGTTTCTACTACATGATTCCAATTTTTTGGAACTCCATTGCATTCTGTGGCATGCTTCCATGGAACTTACATTTCAATCACATGATGCTGCTTAGTAAGAGTTTGGCTGTGGAAATATGTCTGGTATGACATTCTATTTTGTCCTCAAGTGCTCAAAGATAAAGATTAATTTACTAAAGATTGAATGATATGATTGTTGGGCTTAAGCATTTTGAACATTAGTAGTTTAAGCTCAACAAAGTTAAGAATCAATTAATGGATAAATTATTTTATTATATCGAGTCATAACAAATGATATTGGAGCTGATGTAGTATTAAGGGATCCTGACAAACTCATGCAGAAAAATATGATTATTTAAAATTTATTTTAACATGAGATGACGATCAATTAATAATATAATTATTTTATTACCATCTTAAAACCTTAAGCATCACCAGAGACTCGAATAGGAAATGTATGATTTGTTTAACTTATTGATTCCAATATTAGATAATTAATTAGTCACATCGTTATCTTATTATCTTCTTAATCTTTTACGCGACCATCATCTCCAAATTGTCTTACTCAAAAATAAATAAATTATTCCACTTCACATCCTCCACCGTCCGCTGATGTGATTTCCAACGTCGTTAACGGGCCTCTTCTATGCGATACGATTCGTGCTCCTGCTCGGAGACCTCTCTAACCGTTGGATTTAATTCGGACGGAGCTGACGATGACGCTTTCAAGACCGTCGGATAGAAAGATCGGACGGTGGTGGGAAAACCCTAGGTGCCAATCTACCCCGCCGGATGTCTTTAAAAGCAGTGGAGGGCGTCCGTCAGCTCCGCGCCCCGATTCCCTACCTCTCGGCCGCCTCTCTGTTAGGTGAGATCCAATCGCCCGATCGTGAATCGTTGCTCTGCCTCTGTTCTTTGTAGCGTGTTCTTGATGAGTAATCCTGTCGGAACGATTAGTTTTCTTCATATTTGAGTTTGGTTTTGGCGATTCTCGTCCCCTTTTCTACCAGCTGACATAGTTTTCTCGATTCTTGTTTTTCGCTGAGGTGAGTTCCAGTCGTTGCGTCGATTATATTCATTTGCGACTCTGATTTCTTACTTTTTCATGAGTTGTGTCGAAGTATGTACACGGTTGGGGTTTCTTTTTATTTGTGCCTTTGATCTGAACCCTAGATTTTAATTCGTCGCGGTTTAACGACCCCCCACCCCCCTGCATTAAGTTTTTAGGATTGTTTATGGTAATTAACTATCCTTGGATTTGGTAATTAACACGTTTCTGTGATTTGCACTCTACACGGTAGATCTAACAGTTTTGTGAAATTGTCTATAGATCTCATGTTAATTTTCTCACTTATTGTTTTAGCATGTAAATTCTGACTTTGGCTAATTTTGTCCTGTTCTCATGGTATCTTGATTAAAATAGAATTATCTTTAAATTCTGTGTGCTGTACATCGTTTGATCTAAGAACATGGGAATGATTCAAGCGTCCATTGTCTAATGGCAAGGATGAAGGCTTTTAGGCCTTGAGTATAGGTTCAAATCCTATTGGACGCTATTGACTCCATTACATTCCCAAGTTCGGTCTCCATGCCAGTATATCATCAAGAGATATGCATAATGATGTTTTGCACAGACCTGGATAGTTTAGAGGGATGCTCATCTTATTTGACATGAGTCATTATTCCCTCTTACTGGAAGGATCTGCTCTAGAATTGTTCTTGCTTTATCAAATGTTGATGGATCTAGTTTATGAATCCTTAATGCAAGGTTGATCTGAATGCTGTAATTAAAATAGATGGTGCTTGCTGAAGCTTGTTTTAGTTAATACTATTTTTTCTAGCTTGAAATTCATGTAAATTCATGAACAGTGGCTTTGAGGCATGCAACTCAAATGTGGTTCTTATGTTCACTGTATGCTTTCATTATGTTTGACTTCTGTATTCATGTGTACTTAATATGACTTCTGCATTGATTTCTTACTAGCCTGCTAGTACCATTTGCATGCTTCAAGTTTCATTTAGCATTTCATGGAACATTACTTTCTGAAAACCATTAATGTAAATTTGCATTTGGTGTGACATCATATGTTTTGTCATTAAGTTGGTAGAGACATCCACCTCTCTTTGGACTGTCCTTGAATTTATATTGCTACTGCAGTTGCACATGGTCCTAGCCAAGTTATTGCCTAGATATTGTTCACATGTATTTGATTCTGCAATAACTATGTTGTCACTTGTGTAATAGGTGCATTTATTTGACCTTTTTTTCTCTCCCTATTTTATGGCTAAAATGGACATTAGAAGTTTCAGGCCCATAACGAGTTTAATGCTTGAATCAATATTTCATTTTGTTGACTGTTACAGCAAATCATCTACACAGGTTATGCATGTTTTCAATTAGATCTGGAACAATAATTTTGAATTGTTTCTTTCACTAGAATCTGTGTATCCTATGTCTAAGTGGTTCTTCATATTAAAATGATTCATATATCTGATGCATCTTTAGAATACATTAAGTTGATGATTACTTGGTGGCACCTGGTATGTTTTTCTGTTTCATAATTTAACAATTATTGCAGATTACAGAGTTTATATCTGATGTTAATTATCTTTTCTTTATTGGTAGTAGTTTTTGCTTTAAGCTAGAGTCACCATGGGGAAAGAGAAGTTTCACATCAACATTGTGGTCATTGGTCATGTCGATTCTGGCAAATCAACCACCACTGGGCATCTTATCTACAAGCTGGGTGGTATTGACAAGCGTGTCATTGAGAGATTTGAAAAGGAGGCTGCTGAGATGAACAAGAGGTCGTTCAAGTATGCCTGGGTTCTTGACAAGCTTAAGGCTGAGCGTGAGAGAGGGATTACCATCGATATTGCACTTTGGAAGTTTGAAACAACCAAGTATTATTGTACAGTCATTGATGCTCCTGGACACCGTGACTTCATAAAAAATATGATCACTGGAACATCCCAGGCGGACTGTGCTGTTCTTATCATTGACTCAACTACTGGTGGTTTTGAAGCCGGTATCTCTAAGGATGGCCAGACTCGTGAGCATGCTCTGCTTGCTTTTACCCTTGGAGTTAAACAGATGATTTGCTGCTGCAACAAGGTAATCATCTTAACTGATTCAAATGGTCAGAATTATCTTTTTATGAATGATTGGCATTGTCCAAAACCGTTGAACTTTCTTTTCTGCAACATTGTATTTTGGTCATGTCTTCTTGGAGTACCTAGTATCATTAACCTGACACTTTTACCTTGCATCACTGTCGTAAGCACTTCTGCATGTGTCCTTGCAATGAGACGCCATCTTATGTAGTGAGTACTCTGTTCACTTGGTGTCTGGGCTAGCTTTGCAAGCCATCTTATGACCAAACATGCATTACACCAACAGTGGCAGACTGAGCTGACCCACCCCACCAAGCAGTCAACTGACTGCTGCTGCCTGGTGTAATGCATGTTGGGTCATCTACAGTGCCGGTCCAGGTTCATGCAATTCTTTATTCTACAAACTGAGTTTGACAGCTAAGCTGGGACGACACCATGTCAGATGTTGCCCAGTTATAGATGAAAGTCCTACTTCTCTTTGTGTTTGTCCAGAAAAATCCAAAGTTTAATGTTTCAAATTTGACCATATCAGTTGAGTTGTCCTTTGTGTCATTGCAGATGGATGCAACCACACCAAAGTATTCCAAGGCCAGGTATGATGAAATCATCAAGGAGGTTTCTTCTTACCTCAAGAAGGTGGGTTACAACCCTGAGAAGATTCCTTTTGTCCCGATCTCTGGATTCGAGGGTGACAACATGATCGAGAGGTCTACCAACCTGGATTGGTACAAGGGCCCAACCCTTCTCGAGGCCCTTGACCTGATCCAGGAACCAAAGAGGCCATCAGACAAGCCCCTTCGTCTTCCTCTTCAGGATGTTTACAAGATTGGTGGTATTGGTACTGTCCCGGTTGGACGTGTTGAAACTGGTGTCCTCAAGCCTGGCATGGTTGTTACCTTTGGTCCAACAGGTTTGACAACCGAAGTCAAGTCGGTTGAGATGCACCATGAAGCTCTCCAAGAAGCATTCCCTGGTGACAATGTCGGCTTTAACGTGAAGAATGTTGCTGTGAAGGATCTTAAGAGAGGTTTTGTGGCATCCAATTCTAAAGAAGATCCTGCAAAGGAGGCTGCCAATTTCACTTCTCAGGTCATCATCATGAACCACCCAGGCCAAATCGGCAATGGTTATGCCCCGGTGCTCGACTGCCACACATCCCATATTGCAGTCAAGTTTGCTGAGCTTCTCACCAAGATCGATAGACGATCTGGAAAGGAGCTTGAGAAGGAGCCAAAGTTCCTCAAGAACGGTGATGCTGGCTTAGTGAAGATGATTCCTACCAAGCCCATGGTTGTGGAAACATTCTCCCAGTATCCCCCACTCGGTCGTTTTGCTGTGAGGGACATGCGTCAGACTGTGGCCGTGGGTGTCATCAAGAGTGTCGAGAAGAAGGATCCTACTGGTGCTAAGATCACCAAGGCTGCTGCCAAGAAGAAGTGAGATGATTAAGCTCTGCAGGAGTGTAACGGTATACTTGCTTGTGTTTTTTTTTTTTTTAAACCTTATGCGAGTCTAAATACAAGCTGTCTTGGGAGATTTTAGGGTTCTCTACTCCCTGGCGGTTCGGAATATTTATGTGAAATTTAGTGGATCTCAAAAGATTTTGAACATTTCTGCTTTAAAATAAATTGGATCGGGGTTTTGTAATTTACTTTTTCTTATTGTGATTGGCAGCAAGTATCCCATGGTTAAATCCTTTTGGATTTATTTAGGTAAAAGCTCCTGCAGTAGTGGTTTATTCTTTGATGCTGATTTTTTGGCCTCGGATGTAGTAGAGCTGTGGAACGTTTGATCGATGGATGATACGTATATAGAGTTTACATCCCGATGTAGCGGCGTTCCACAGGACGTTTGTTTGATCCTCGTTTCCCTCCAGCAGATGATACGTTCTCTCATCGAATCGTGGTAAGTGGGTAAATTGCACAAGTTACATTTCGGTTGGCAAGCTGATGTTTATTTTTGTCTTCGGAGTTTGGGCTGCTCCTTTGTTTATCAATCAATCTTCCTTTTATGAGATAATGAAAAGTAGATCTGTTTTCTTGTGGTTTAAAATCCTATGGTTTTACAGCCTCGATTCATTATATAATCACTAATTTATCAATTAATTTTCCACCTCTTCTTGCTGTATGTACCATGCAAACTTATCGGACCAAAACAGTCAACCTGTAGCGATGAGCCGAACAAACAAACCAAAAGTGCCAACATAAACAACCAGATCGAAGGATACAATCGCTCCAAATTACGGCACCTCGACTCGATGGGGCCCAAGCCCGCACGATCTTTACGGGCAATGAGAATTAACAGTGAGATGTAGCTGCATCTACAGGTGCAGCAAAACCATATGGACATTAAATTACCACTGAATGCTGGATTTTAGCGATTAAGAATTGTGTGGCCAATGTCCCCATCTGATTGTTGCGGAAGATAATAATAACCGATACAGGAAGCCACAAAAACAAAAATTAAGAAATAAGGCGGCAAGCTTGGTGGTGACTACCTAAAAACAAAACTAGGCCAACTGTCTTTGGCAAGAAAAGGGTTGAGATCCTGGGATCCAGTCATTTACTCGGCTTCTACCTTTGCTCTTGCTGCTTTATCTGCTTCATCCAGCACAAATTGTTTAAGTGGTTCCACTTGTCTGGGACCTGCAACTCATGTATAGCATTCTAACTTCTTTAGTGTGGCGAGCAGGCTTTACAAAAATAGCATCAAATAAAACAGGCAGATCTCAAATGCACAGAGCAGATATTACAAGGAGATTGATTTCAGACACCCGTCATTAATATCAGGCTGAAGTTTGAATTCAAAATTTCACTCAAAATTTTTATGACACAAGTCACATCAATTTACCAAATTTTGAATTCAATCAGAAGAAAAACCACAATAACATAAATAAATATGACCTCAATCTATCACCAAAGTTCATCTTTGAACACAATCAATATAACTTCCTAACTCATGGATCTGAAGTTCCAATAAACAAACAATATTACTAGAGTGGTCGTTGCAAATGTAGGGTCTGAGGAGGACCAATGTGCACAATCTTAACCATGTAATTAAAGAACACAGAGAAACAACCTTTTGAGCCAAATATTCATCACCCTCTAATGAATAATATCAAAACTAGAACACACACATTTTCACAATCTCAGGCAATGGTAGGCAACCCAAGGGAATAGCTTCTTTATATGTGATAGAAGTCATTCTAATGCAACCTCTACTTTACCCAGCAAGAGAGGGAGAGATCACCATGACCATCATTGATGAAGAACTTCAGTTGTTTCAAAATTGGATAAATTCTACCGGACATGGATGCTTTGAGTTTGCAAACATGTTTTCATTGGTTACTCATGGATACCAAAATAAGACTTTGTGATGCAGCTGGATACTTCCTTGGCATATCCAATTTTCAATTGGATACTAGCGAGATACAGAATAGCTCGTAAATCGTTTATTTGGATGCGGATTCATGCTTTCTTTAGCCTATTGTCACACGAGCAACAGATACCAGTGCTATCAAACATAAGAAGAAAAAAACACCACCTTAAACATATTCGGATGATGCTTATGGTCTCCATTTCAAACAATTTGGCAGATGCTACATATTAGCACATAGCTAACTCTAAGGAAGTTTACATATTCCATCTGAGTCAGGGAAATAGTAATAGAGAAGCTCAGGAGCAATAACTATTCTTAAAGTCAGGAAACCTTGAATTATTTGAAATTATGTCCAGGTACTTTTCTGAGACACCCCACACCCCCCTTTTTTCTTGCGCAGGATACTTGTTGAAATCTCAAGTAACCACTTCTACAGGTGTTCTTAGTTGACACACTCCAAATTTTCAAATCTTAATTTGTTTTCAAATTCATCATAGTCGTCTAAAACTAGGATATTCATAAAAAGAGAAGAACTGATATCCCAGGTGCTGGAAGATTGGATAGATTACAGTATTAGGTAGCAAATTCTAAGGAATTTGGGATAATATCACACAAGAACACATTAAATTTTATCATATCACAGCTTCATCATAAAATCCATGTCACGCCTAAGAAACTAAGAACTCATGATTTTTAATTTAAAAAAGACAAGTAACTATCAGAATCTTTCAGAATAAATGTCAAAGCAAATTTTCTAGAATATATGAAGCATAACTTCCAGTTATATATATGATAAGGAGTACCTTTGTATTTTGCGATTTCTTCGCCATCATAAAATATCTTAAATGTCGGATATGAATGAATGTCAGCTTTGGTGCACACTGGTTTGCTTGTACTGCAATCAACTTGCCCTATCTCTATTTCATCTTCACCTTCCATTGTCTTGCCCAAGTCCTCCCACAGTGTTCCTAAATTCTTACTGCAATGGAGTGTCATCAATTAATAACCAAGATGATTAACACACCTATTAATGATTGATGCATATATGTGCTGATAGCCAGAGATAAATTACAAAAAAAAAATAAAGTGAAATAAATGGAAACCATTCACACTTCAGGTAATCACATTAACATAAGATGCATGAAGTAATTACCAGTGTTTACACCATGGCACACAGAATTGTACAAACCAAATGGTGTCCTTTTCCTTCACCTAAACAAGGAAAAATAGATTCAGAAGTTGCTACCATTCAACATAAGATACCACGAGAATGTCAAAAGGTGACCATAAAACATATGCCAAATTCCAGTGCACACATACAAAAAATAAATTACATGAGTTGCCAGCAAACCTAAGTTAGCATTATGGTGAAAAACCTATTAAAACAACCCAAACGATCTTGGAGATGCAACCAATATCATTTACGCATGTTAAATCCGGATATCCAGCGCATCAAAATATCATATGCATGCATATATATACCTATATTTGTTGGATCAAAATGATCAAGATAGAGATGCATATATGTTGTGTGATCATTTTGTGCCCCATATATCAACAATAAAATTAAATAAAATAATAGCGAGGCCAGCCATGTTTTATGGATTAGATTATTGGGTAGTTCAAAAACAAACCATGCAAAAATTAAGTACTATGAAAACGATATTAAGGCCTGTCATGCTTCGTGAATTATATTACCAAGTAGTTCGAAAACAAAATATACAAGAAGTTGTGTTACGGACATGAGAATATTGAAATATATGTGTGGGCTTACTACTAGTAAAGATAGGAAAAGAAACATTTATTTTAATAAACTATGTTGATGTTCCCAATCAAAAAAATATATATATTTATAGTGGTTCATTTAAGATGAAGACCTATAGTTTGGCGAGCTAGAAAGGGTGACAAATTTGGGTAGCGCAAGAAGAGAGATAAATAAGACCTGAGAAAACTGTTTTAGATATCACAAAAGAGATCTGCTAGTAGTTAAATTGACTATTGTATTGCCTGCCAAGCTCAATGGCAGGAAACAGATCCGCTGGGACATCATGGCAGCTTCTTCATCCAATCACATGAATCTTCTTGAACCTCTGGTTACTAACGATTAACTTGCATTAGCATGAACTCTTAGAAACACCGATCTAATGTGTTAGAATCAAAGAAAAGATAGGGTTAGGGATCCAAATTCAGTGGTGAAATGAACCGATTTGAAGTGCTGAATCAGAACCCGCTCAAATTTAGATTCAATATCGTTCCATATCATCTAAGTTTACAGAAATCAAAGAGAATTGGGAAAGATACAGATTGAGATCGAGCTGAGCAGATCAAATAATACCTTGTCCGAGAAAGTTTCTTCGGTGAGGGTTATCACCTCGGCACGGGATCCAGGGCAGGCGCTCAGGAAGAAAAAGAAGAAGAGGAGGAGGAGGAAGAAGAGAAGCGAACGCCGGCGGTGGTGGCTATGGACGAGATCCATGGCGATCTCCTCGATGGTTTCCCAATACTCGGTCTTAGGTCTTCCTTCTTAATCGAACCGAGAGGTGCCGACCATTCTGAACCCGGTTTTATTTCCCAGCCGCCCGCGGTTTGGAATTTGAAGTGGGTTGATTCGGTCAGACCGTAACGATCGTGGGTTGGGCTCATTCCGGTTCAACTTTTTGCGGCGTCCTGTCGCACATATGCATGCAACATACGTATATGTCAGGGCGTATGTGCGTGCCATATGGATGATATGCTATCATCATGCTCGCACCAAGTAACTCGAAGCCTTTGTAAGTGCAATCTATCTTTCCGTGCGTCAGGGCATATAATATATTGATACTTGAACGAGTCATTGGCTAAATGAGTCGAGCATTTAAACTCGACTCAAGTGTAAGCGAGCTCATCGTGAAGGTTGAGCCGAGTCCAGTCTCCCCAGGCTGCCATGTTCGGATCATGCGACGCGAGGCAGATTCGCGAACCCAATAAGGACACGAACCGACCCGGCCCGCTTATGAGGAGCGGAGGAGTAACCCCAGAGAGTGGGCAGCGAAAGCGGAGGCATGGCGGCGAGGGGACTCGCATCGGTCTCTCGGCTTCTTTTCTCTCGATCGACGGCCACCGCACAGCTGTCGCGGCCGCAGCTTCCGTCCTGGAGGATTTCTTGGTCAGGTCTGATATGCATGCGTTTTTGCTTTGTTCTGCTCTATGATCACCCGCAAACATCTCTCCTTGTTTGCGTCCTAAGTTCAATGAAAATTTGACGTTTCTCGATCCTCAAGTCGGTCAGGAACGCCAAAAGTATGACCTCACTTGATCTCTGGCACAGCAAAAATGAATATTTTCCTCGCATCAGTCTTCCAAATTTTTGCCCTAACATGGTTCATTCGAGAAAGAAATTTCAGTTTGGTGGAAGATTTACTGTTCATGTTCTTTCGCCTAAAAGGCACTGTAATATAGGTTTTGAATTTTGCTTAGACAAGAATCATAAGGCGTAGACTTGGAGGACGCAACTTTCCATGGATATGCACATTACAAAGTTTGGAACTCTGAGAATGTCATTTTCACTGTAAATTGATCCCGAATTTTCACTATAGTTATGATCATCCGGTGATATTTAGTAAGTGTACTAGTGACACAAATTCAAATATTTAGTACATAGTTAAACTCCCTGTCTGTTTGTTTTAATGTGTCACAGTATAGGACATGTGAAAAAAAAATATTTCACCTGTATAATTCTCATGTCTAAGAAGTGGATTGAGGTTTTCCTATATTAAACTTTTTAGGAGTGTGAGTCTGGTGTGGAAATGGAAAATAGAATATAGTCTTGTGTTTGAGACAGAGAATACTGCTTGGCTTTTTAGGAGTATGAGTGGGTGTTCTGGAAAATTGGTTCACTATATCAATTAATTGGGAATTTAGCTATCCACTGTTTATATGTGTCAACGGATGCTTTATGCTGCATGGCTTGCTGACATAACCCTTGCAGATTTCCTAGCTGTATAAATATCATGTGCTTTTCAAGAAGACAAACATCAACACCAATCTCTATATACAAGGAATAATTGGTCATCCAAGCTTTTATTATTGATGTTTTCTTTGGATTTGGTCATAGATAGTATCCATTTCGCTAGACTAAGGAAACAAAGATGAAACATTGAGGATTTTCTCTATATGTGACAATTGTGCATAAGCTGAATATCCTCTCTGTTGGATGCAGTTTATGAGCAAGAAATAGCTGCCTCTATGATTATTTTCATCTCTGTATGCAAATTTTTCACATGAAACTAGACAGATTGCACTATGACAGTGTTCGAGTGCACTTATATTTTTGACTCACTTTTTAGAGGAGGAATTTTTTGGGTTAAAAATTAAAAATGTTTGTAATCATTGTATCCCAATTTTAGTTTGTTTATTTTCATTTTCTTGAGGTTAATGAGGTTAATTTTTTTTCCTCTTTCATATTAATTGCAAAAATAAGTTTCATGGTATACTTCACAACCATTCTGCAGCATGTTTTATGTTTTGCCAGATCAAGTAGCAGATTGTAATTTGCTTTCTTTTCCTTGATGTTCAGATCATTTACCTTCTAGGCATGGAACATGGAATCATTATTATGTGTTTACTGGCTCCACCTCAATGCCACTTAAAGTGGGTAGTATCACCTCAGAAGCCAATATATCTGATCAGAAAAGATGGGCTTCTCAAGCTGCGTATGCAAAATCTGAAAATGGTGAAAGCAAGATTAGCATTGGACCTAGAAGAGAAGAGACAGAGAAAGATGGTAAAGAAACTGGGTTTATTTACCAGGGACCTATCTCTTCAACCATTAAAAAAGTGAAACTTTTGTCCCTGTCAACCTGCTGCCTCTCAGTGTCTCTTGGGCCTGTCATAACATTTATGACATCCCCTGGGATGAATGTTATCCTTAAGGGAGCTGTTGCATCTACTGTGATTTTGCTCAGTGCTTCCACTACTGCTGCTCTGCACTGGTTTGTGAGCCCATATATTCACAAGCTGAGATGGCAACCTGGTTCTGATAACTTCGAGGTTGAGATGATGTCTTGGTTGGCTACACCTGTACCAAGGACAATCAAGTTTGCTGATATCAGGCCACCTGAGACCAATAGACCATTTGTAACCTTCAAGGCTGGTGGCAACTTCTACTTCGTCGATGTCGAGCACTGCCACAACAAAGCATTACTGGCGAGGTTGACACCCCAAAAAGCATCTCCTGAGTCTGCTTTGAAGAACCTGTGATCATGGAGCATTCCTAAATTTTGCTTGGCATGGGTTTTGTTGTTTCTTGAACCTTTAACATATTTGCAGTTTCACTGTTACGAATCACTGCAACAGGCTTGACTAGTCTCTGTCGGTTTGTGTAGGTCTATCAGTACAGAACCAAGTTTTGATATTTTTCTTTCAATAATTGGCAGTTCTGTATCCTTTGGAACACTCATTAGTTGGTAAGGAACAGCAATATTTGGGTTTGAACTTTTCGGTATGTTCTTGCAGTAAATTTTGTAGCCTGATCTGCTTGGACTGGTTCTGGATTGGTAAACCAGCCCACTGGGGTAAAATAGTTGTCACTGTTTTGAATGCCATGTTCTCTCCACCCGTTAGTACAGAATGATTATTATTGATGTGTTAGTTTTGGTACAAAATGTTAGTGAAATGGTTCACTGTTAGTACAGAAAATGAATGTGTTGATGTGTTAGTTTTATATGAAATCTAAATGATTTTTATTCCTTTGAACTTAGATATTGCAGATGACTTTCTTATTTCCTTGATGAATCTTTAGCCATACGATGGATTATGTAGGTCTTCTATGTTCTTGATTACAGTGAATACGATCTCATTATACCTGAAACTTGATGACGTTTATTGTGATATGCTCCCTTTTCTTTTTGGTTCGCATAAAGAGAAAGAAAAAAGATATATATTTTTATGGATTTAGAATCATTTTCCTACTTTATTTCCTTGATTAGTGGCAAATCACCTACATCAATTTTGTATTAAGAAGCACCTTCTTTTGCCATGGTAGGTCGCGAGTCTTTTTCGAATGAGAGCACCGAGGATTTGCGAGGTTGGATCTGATACTTTACACTTCGGCTTGCATTTAAAGATAACCCATTTGGACATGCGCGTGGATTATGAGTAACCAACCCACCACCGTAGTCCTTTTGAACGGTTTGCTTCCGCAAAGACTCATCCTGGGTGACGTGGACGCTGCATGGCTGATTCGAGACGGGCTCCACTGGCCAGCGATGCAGCCCTTACGTGGAGACCGACCGGGGGGCCAACCGTTCAGCAGCGACATCACCCGCCCGCAGGCTCCCGAGGTGATTCGGCCCGGCCCGAACGCGGTTCCCAAGTTGAGTGGCAAGCGCGCTTGCACACACGATCTCGTTGCTCTACCCGCTGTAGACATCAGTGAATCCGAATGCTAAAGTCTTCGTCGCGCTCCATCTCAACCGTCCGCCCGCTGTAGACATCAGTGAATCCGAATGCTAAAGTCTTCGTCGCGCTCCATCTCAACCGTCCGCTACCGCCCCATTTGCCACGCCAAAAGAAATGTTTACATTGACCCCGCAAAAAGACACAATCTCCCAACGGAAATGTTTTTGCCCTCCCCTTAACGACCCACCCGCTTCCCCGCCCCGCTCTGCAGTGCAGTGAGCGAGCGGGGCCGCCATCGACTCACCCGTCATTCCATCGCTTTCTCCAATCCCGAGGTCGGTAGGTCGTGCGGGGCAGAAGGAAGGAAGGTAAGGAAAGAATCGCTCATCGAAGAGACGTACGCGATGGCGCGGACTCGTCCGGGCGCAACAAACCGGATTTGAATGCGCCGCCCAGGTCCGCCACCCCAACCCACCCCTTTAGACCACCTCCGCCCCTCTTCTGCGTCGCCCTTCATCGAGTTCCAGAGAGCTCGCGCATCTCGACCATCGACTGCCACCAGCGGCGGCGATCTCTTCCACTTAGGGTTCGCATCGATCAATCACCCCGATCTATGGTAGATCGATCGGCTCCTCCTCCGCCACGCAATCTCCGGCCCGAATTATCCACAGGGGCATCTCCCACGGCTTTGTGCTTCCTCGTTTGCTGGATTGGTCAGGAATCTGCTCCCATGGTTCTTACTTGAGCGAATTTTGTGTGATTTTGAGCCTTGGCGTCGGGGTTTTGGTCAATTCGGAAGGCGGCTGTGGTTTTCTCGGTGTTGATTGACGTGCACGTGGCGGGCCTTGGATCGATGGATTTGGTCGCGAGCAGTCGGGTATCTCCCTTTCTTTCATGCTTTCTGAATTGTGTATTACTTTCCTTTCTATTGTTTATCTGTAGGACACGATTGAGATGTCTTGTGATGACCGATAGACTGATCCTAGGAGGAATAAGGAGTTCACAGTCAGAATCGAACTTGAATTTTGAGTTCTGTGGGAAATTTGTGCATGTTCTGATGTAGTGACTTCGTATTCCTTTTGACCAGTTGAATTATTGTCCTAAGCATGTTATCTGATTCCTTTTGAGCGCTTCAGTAGATGATGGCTGTGTAAATTTTATATTCTTGACATTTTAGCCACTAAAACCTTTAGACTAGATTTCGGTGGTGGTGCTAATGGTTCTTGTTGGCTGCCTGTGATATCTTTAGCAGTTTTACTGTGCTTAATTCTGGTGAATTCTTTTAACTCTGTAAGTTTCCTCTCTTCTTCGTTCTTCTTATGCTTGGTTGTTTTGTGATACATTCTCTCCATACGAGAATTTCTGTTGCTACATAATTACCAACTCCTGGTTTAAGGTGTGAAGTAATATCTTCGAGCTGCTTGTAACAGTGCCTCTGGTCTTTCTGGCAGAAAATCTCAGGCTGGTAACAGTAGGTGATAGTTATTTGATAATCAGCGAGCTTCTTATCCTTAAAAAGTTATGGGTCTCTTTGGGAGACATTTTTATAATTTAGGTTGAGTTCAGTGAAATGCTTTGTCGTCTCTCTATTCCATAAGATGTCAGTCCTATTGATTGTTAACACTGTTCATTTTTGCAAAGTGCCCACTTTTTCTATTAAAAAAAATGTTTCCAGTGCACGCGTTCCCACCAACGTAGATTGTAGGGAGGATCACTTGACTCGAATTTGTTACCAAGATCAATCAGGTGCATTTGAGAACACATTTGAAATGTATTTCGGGACCCAATGCATATTTCAAATGTGAATTGATGTTTGGTAATTTTTCTTCAATTCGCATTTGGCTTGGATGCTGCATTGCAAGTGCTCAAATGCTTGATCCTACTACAGGGTAACATTAGCATTTCAACATTTGCAGGTTGCTAATATAATTTTTCAAATTCCCAAAGTATCCTCTATCATTATCTAAAATCCCAAGATTGCCAACATAATATAGGGAGAAACCAACATGATTTATGTCTTTTATAAGATATGATTTTATTTATTTATTTTCAAAGATTATTTTATATTTATTTATACTATTATATATTATTTATTATATATTTCGGCCATACAAAAGATTCATATATTTATTTTATTTATTTACTTATTAACACTTATGAATAAAATATTATAAATATTAGAAGGATAAATTTATCATATAATATTCAATGGACTTTTGAAATATAATCTTACCAAATAACATTTACATCAATGCATATTTAAAAGCTAATTTTCATCTATTATTTACCAAACACTCAAAGCATTCCACATTTGTACATTTATTAAAATTTCTTTCTCCAAAGGCACAATGAATATGCAGATGTGTTTCCAAACACAGCCATCATAACAATAAGTCTATGTCAAAGTTTTGATGTTCTTTAATTCTCTAGTTAGATGATTAAGTTACTAATTTGTTGAATTTGTGAGACATTCAATAAGCACTTGTAACAAATCAAAGGTGTAAACCATCAGATTGTAGTGTTATAGATTGGAAGTATCTATTACCTAGTTTGCATTTGTTATGGAGTGTCACCTAGTTGCCTGGGCTATGGCTTAGGCAGGAAGCATCTCGTGATATTGAAGTGATACTCATCCAAACCATCCAATGTCTTCAAAAAATTATAATTATAATTAGACATATTAACATGTATAAGTGATGTTTATCTTCTATGTTTGGATTTATGTCTTACCTACATACTTGAGCTTAGATAATTCTGATGTATCTTATTCTTATATAGGTTGTAGCCATGAGCTAAGTTAATTGTAATAAATTTTGTGCTAATCCACAACATTTATTTATGTTTGAGTAAGTCATTCATCACATTTGATTGGCCATTCTAATCCACAACGTTCCCATCCTTTATTCTTTTATGGATTATGGTTTTAGCTACTTTAATTTATAACAGACCATGGTTAGTCGACACCTTTCAAGGATGTTATGTTGGTTATTCTTTTTAAGTGGTGTGTTTTTTGTGGTAGCTACCTGTGTATGCATGGACTGAGGGAACAATATAAGTTTTGACTTTGGAGTCTTTTCAGTTGAGACACATGTTAACTTCTTGATCTCTGTATTAATTAATCAATATTTATTTCTTGCAGTAAAAGTTTCCTGTTTACATTTATATTTTTGATGTCCCTGTACTTTGTGTCAGGATAAGTTGGCGTACTTTAGGATAAAAGAGCTTAAAGATGTCTTAACTCAACTTGGTCTGGCAAAGCAAGGGAAGAAGCAGGTAAGAGTGGTTTCTCTTTGATACTTTCAATTCTTGAGTACCATTGAGTTATTTTATTCCGAATGTCATAAATGTGGGAACTTGGCTCTGTTGTGGAGATTTGTTGCCTGTTTATGGATGGCATATTTACATCTTTGTCCTGCTTATTTATATTCTCCGTGTGTGTTAAACTGTAACTTATTTTGATTATGAAGTGTTCTCCATTAAGCTTGATATAGACATAAAGCATTTTCTTTACTATATACTTTTTTTATTCTTATGTCAAATATTTATTAACTTATAAAAACTGTGCTATCCTTATGATAATTGTTCAGTATACAACAATTTCTTGGTTAATATCATTGCATTTGGTTCTTCTTTGTTCCTCTTTAAATAGGTTTTTCTGATGTTATGTTATGCAGGATCTCGTGGACAGAATTTTAGCGTTGCTTTTAGATGAACAAGGTATTCCAGTACTCATATTAATTGGCTGTTTCATCATACTTGATCTTGAAAGAACCTTAGCACAATGTGCCTGTCATAATTTTCTTTTGGCACATAGGAAGAAAAACTTAAAGATGGTTGGCATATCAGGCTTGTTTAGTTTTTAGTTTGTATTTGTGGAATTTTGAACATCCATGAACTGAATTACATAATTCAGCATTAGTAACTTTTCTTACATGGTGACTTTGGTATATGCTTTATTTCGTTAGGTATATTTCTGGTAAATTAGTCAGTCAAACCAGGCATTAGTATTCTGTTCCCTGTTGTAGATTTATTTATTTATTTGATTCTTTTTGTTGGGCTACATTGTTGGCACATGGTGTGTAATACCTTCTGATCTTGATTTCTTGACTAAGACCTATGGTAACTTTTTTTTTTCGTTGTTGCTGCTGTTTTTTTTCCTTCCGTATACCATGTGGTTTTGTTTGGAGACAGATGAGTTATGACCTTATACTTGGTCTTTCATCAGTGTCACATTTTATCAACTTCTCAGTACATTTTCCCCATTCCATTGTTGTTAAAGCTCTTTGTGAATAAAATTTCTTAAGATTTCTGAATGTTGTCTTGGATGCTTATGTATTCTTGAGAATCCTGGTGGCTATTCCCGTCCTTCTTCATGAGTTAGTGCATCTGACTGGGTCTCGTTTTCTTTTGTTACAACATTGTAGCACTGATATCTTAGTTGTATGTTCTTTAGTTTTGACGTATTTCTCTGTGCTTTATACAAGTCGGATACATAGTTCATGTAACTTATTGCCAACTGTTATGCTCTAATCTTGTTTCATTGCTTTATTGGCAGTCTGTACATTGTTCTGTTCAATGTGGACTTCTTCCCCCCTCCATTAATTTGTATATTAGCTCCCACATTTGTTTTTTGCATCCGATCCTTATCACATGTGGCTTTATCTCTTATTTCACAGTTCATAAGCCACAGGTTTGGGGAAGGAGAAACTTTCTAGGGAAAGAAGGAGTAGCAAAAATAATTGATGATACTTATAGGTGAAATCACATTTTCTTTTGTTCATGTTGCCTTGATGTTCAAGATAAGCCACTCGCAACTCTGGATTATTACAGTAAAGTTTGTTTTGTTTATCCCTTGCAGAAAAATGCAAAATCCTGGTGCTACAGACTTAGCATCTAAAAGCCACAGTGGTTCAGAATTCCCTCTTGTGAAACCCAAAGAAGAAGTTGATTCATATAAGCCAGACACGAAGGTTCGCTGCCTCTGTGGGAAAGCATCAGATTCTGAATCAATGGTTCAGGTAGTTCTGCTTCTTTAGTGTTTTAATGCTCTTGATTGTTTTTAGGAGTTTTAGAGATTGGCAAACCATTTAAATAAGTTTTACATGGTAATATTCAAAGGATTTCCTGTACTGTTATAATCTTTCTATCCATCTGGGTTTTTCCATGTCCATTGTCAAATCTGTTGCTTTATAGTATTTCTTTTCTTATGATCAGTTCCTTTGTGATATCACTAACATTTCATCAATGCAAGTCATAATCATCTACTATGCCATAAGTTACTTCGGCTAAAAGATTTGATGATCTCTTGTTGTTATTACTCATATGCTCACACTTGAAATTTTATTTTAGGTGAATCTGAGATTGATTCTTTATAATACATTCATTTATTAGCCTTGCTACAAGACAATGCATCAAGATATACAACTAAAGAGAAGAAGTAAAGATCCTAGAAAGTTTATAACTTTTGAATAACTTCTAGAATTTTCTAAACATAAGTCCTAACATGCTATCCATAATATGACTTTAAAATAAAATTACTTTAACTATAACTAAAGATTCCTAACCTAGCAATTAAAAGTAAGGATGCAAATTTTTTCGAAGAATAAACAAAATAGGAAAATTGAATAGTTCTTATCATTATGAAACCCTAAACTAATCAAGTGCCAAATTTGACTCAGTATACTGCATCAACTTCAAATCAGTCTGTTGTTTTTGAAGACTGACACATGGTTAACTTTGATTTATTTTCGTAACTTCTTTTGATGATCCCTTTTTCATCCCAATCTCAGATGAATATTTGTACAACTGTTTGCTAATTGTTAGAGCTTTAGTTGTGTTATTTTTATCTCCACTTTTGCATAATGAAAATCTTAATTTTTGTTTATTGCAGTGTGAAGATCCTCGGTGTCAAGTTTGGCAACATATTTCTTGTGTAATTATACCTGAGAAACCTTTGGACGGTGTTTCTCCTGAAGTTCCATCTCACTTCTATTGTGAAATATGCAGAATCAATAGAGCAGATCCGTATGTTATATTTATCCTTGTTTGTAGTTCTTTGAATGTTGTGGTTTTTACTAAATTTATATTTGATCCTCCACAAAGGGCTGCCAATGTTCTCTAATATTTTGAGTAGTTAATATGCACATGCTGCAATCCATAGAATGCATGTTTGCTCAGCCTTTTGCTGATAGTATCTGAAGAGTGATATACAATCACATTTTTTTTTATTAAGGTGCTGATTTTCATTCTAATTATTAGGTTTTGTTACATATGACTTGAAGTTCAATTGTAGGCTTTGAAAATATGTTATCTTCCTTCTTGTAGTTCGAAAATTCTTTAGTTTTTTTGCCTGCTCTTGTGTAATGCATGCCCAATTACCTTCTGATCTGGCTGATAATGTTCTTAAATGTATTGGCAAATGTATGTTCTTAACCACTTAATACCTTGTGACTAATATGAATAACTTGATTTCATACAATAAATTTTGGAAGATGATAATTATGACCATTTGCTAATTGGCTAGATATCCATAACAATTCAACGGGTTGTGATTATATACAACACCAATAGCAAGTTGTAACGTCTCAACTATTTAAGGTCGACTACATGGATCTTTTGCCAACTCCTTATATTATTAATAGCAATATTTCACATTTTGTAACTATGAGATGTATAGATCTTCATGACACATGTTCACACCATATTAAACAATACTTTCTTTTTTTCCTTGGTCGAAGTTGCACCTGATTGTTCATTGATCGCATATCCACTTCATCATTCTCATCTTAATGGTAGTGTACATTGTTTCTCAATGATCCATAGAGCATTGTTGGCCTAATCATTGTCTTATATTTTCTTTTAGTCTAAGAGTACTGTGTGATCATATAAGGCTCCTGATGTCCCCCTTTACTTTAATCATCTAGTTTTATTTTATGAACAATATCTTCCTCAATCATTCCATCTTGTTGAATAATTGATCTATGATACTTGAAAATGTATTGAAACTCCTTGTCCATCCAACTAAGCCATATATTTAGGATTGCTAAAATTGCATCTCATATATTCAATCTTAGCCTTAATTTTAAACCTTTAGTTTCAAAGATTATACATTGTTGTAATATAATTAGCACTTTCCCGATGGTCAAAATCAAGATTTAAAGTCGACTTCTGGAATCAGTCCGACTATGAACCAGCATACTGACATATGTTATGTTGGTGTGTGTCATACTCATGTTTCTCTGTTTCGCTTGGATCGGTACAAAACGGATGGTAAACATCGATCCAGGCATGGATCAGTATGCAGAACACTCTCGTATCAGGTGGTCTGGTCCAACCCAATAAAAAATAAAAGACTTAATTTAGCATAGAACTGACACTACGGTCATTGCCTTTCGCCATTGCCATTTGATGTCACCGTCGTTAACATTCATCGTTGCCTTCCTCCTTGGTATGCCTCCTCCTCCTTCGTTGTCTCCTCTTCTTCCGCCACTGCTTCCTTCTTCCTCCTTTCTCCTCTTCCTCCACCATCTGCTCCCTCTTCTTTCCTATTCCTTTTTCTTCTCCGTTCTCCTTCCTCCTCATCTTCCTCCACTGTACCTTCCTCTTCTCCTTCATCTTCAAAATGCCTATAGGACATATCGTGTGTCAGTAGATTGGTACCAATCAGTATATACCAGTTTCTCCGGCACAGGATATGACATTCCCTGTGTGCACACTATCACTATCTAGAAGAGGGGGGAGGAGGACAAGAGGAAGAGTAGTACCTGGAGGGTGGGCAGCAGCGTGAGGAAAAGTCAGGCTGTGAGCATGAAAAAACTAAGCCCATTCCCCTTGAAAAAGAAATAATGAACTCGACCCGGGTTAAGATCAAATATTAATATATATCATCTTGGTCCTGTATAGGATCTGTCAGTAACCTTCTTTATTTGTCTAGTACTGTTGTTCTTCGCCTTCATATCTAGAATTACTTGACCATGATAGTATCAACTATGTCATGCAGATTCTGGGTGACAATGGGGCATCTATTGCATCCTGTAAAGTTTATGTCTTCTGGCATAGCTGATGGGTAAGTATTCATCTCATTGTTGGTTGTTTATGTTGAAGAACTTATATATGTTGCTTCTGATGTTAAGATCAATCAACTAAATGACAGTTCAACATTTTGCCCTTAGATAAAAATTCTGATGCCTGATTCTTACTTGAATTTTGAAATTTTTTGCCTTAAATAGAACGTTTCTGATTCTGTAGTCTAATTTGAATTTTGTGAAGCTTGCTAAACTGTATGTCTAAACATTAGAGGATTAGGGAATGTAGATGTGGAATTAATTGTATAACAAAGAATTCTAAGGTAGGGAATCTGTCCTGTCCTGAATTTCATATTTAATGCCTTTCTTTAAGAAAAGGTCTATGAACTTTTCTTTAAGTCCCAGCCCCTTCATTGGAACAATGATTTGTCAGTCAGTCTCACAGTTCACGTTAATACTTCCTAACAATTTTAATTTGCATTTCTCCGCCCTCACGCTTTTTTCCCTTATTGCTGCATGGTAATAAGGATCAAGGTTTGCAATTTCGATCTGTACCGCCCGGTATGGGCGGTACATACCGGTCCGCCAGGTTACCAATCAATACGTGGACCGCTCGCTACCGGGCGGTACAACCAAAAATCAATCGTCGGCGGCCGATTGAGAGAGAAATCGACCGTCGACAGTCGATTAAGGGAGAAATCGAATCGATTGAGGGAGAAAACGAGAAGAAGAAGAAGAGGAAAAGAAGAAAAAAGAAGAGGAGAAAAAGGGAAGAAAGAAATACCTAGTGTCGTCGCCGCCCACGGGTCGCCCGCGCGCCGTCGCCGCCCTGGCCCACTTTTTCTCCTGCGCGTGGAGACGGAATGTCTCCCCGCGCGGGGAGAAAGATCGAAGCGACACCGCCCCTTTTTTTTCTTTTTTTAATATATTTAATATATTATATTATATTATATTTTAATATACCAGGTGGTATGCCTGTGTGTACGGCCTGATACCAGTACCGAGATAATCTCGGTACACTGGTACGGACCGGTAAGTTAAACCTTGATAAGGATTTTGTCTATGAAAAGATTTCTTGTTTGTTAAATTACCTTCCTCATATGTTGAAATGTCGAGTGTCTAGAGTTGTGCTTGGGCATCTCAATAAAGAAACATTTTCAAAAGTTGAAGTCACGTAAAGTTGTAGTACAGAAAAATGAGGTTAAATTTTCATAGGATCAAAAAAAAAAGAAGAAAAGAACAAAGCATGTACAGACACCCTTTCATGATGAAGACTAGCATTATGCACATTTAGTCAATAGAATTGAAAGTATTAGAAGACAAATAGAAAAGAACAGTGCAATGCATGAGGCTCCCACCAATCCTAGGGAAGGTCTAGCTACAGTCTTATCTCTGAAAGCAAAGAGATTATATTGTTCACCTAGGTCACAAAATTAACCAATTAATTACGTACCACTCGGATGGCAAAAGAGTTGCAAAACTTTGTAGTCACTCTTAATAGCACAAGTATTGTGAATATTGCTGACTGCAAATTTGTGAAAGAGTTACTTGGTGCAAGGTTTACAATCTCGGTTCAGTAATTGTTCCGACGTCTTGTTGGATTGGTATGGTGGTATATCAACCTACACTGTATCATTGACTTGGAGCCTATAACAGAACTAGACTTTCCTCGCACAGCTTCTTCTCTCGTAGATTCAACTAGAACTGGAACAGCTTTATCTACTGAAGTACACCTCACTTCAATTAGACGACTTGGACTGGACCTCTACTAACAAGAAATAAAATACCATGATAAACTGGTGAATTGCAGAATTCTAAGAACTCATGAGTGTTTTTGAGAAGTGTTTTTGTTTTTTAGGATCTGCAGCTTTTTATATGAAGCTTTTCAGTCTATTGGCTAGTGAAGCTGTTTATTGATATGGAGTATCTGTGCTAGCTTTTCCACTTCTAACAATATTTACATATTTAAGTTGGCACTCTTTCTTAGGATTACCATGCTGAACTGTCTGATAAAATCTCTGAAAGTAATTTTCTCATATTAATTGGTTGATCTTTGTGAAATGACTACTAGTGCAAATCTGATATTGCTATTATCATGTACTTAACAATTTTTTTTTTTTGACATTTCCTGCTTGCTAATTTTGTGTCGGTTATGCTTACATCTTTCCAGCACAATTACAGTGCAGAATGTGGAGAGGACATTTCAGTTGTCAAGATCAGATAAAGAACTGTTACAGAGACCTGAATATGATCTTCAGGTTTGTTTTAAGCCTTCATGTTCTGTTTGATAATGATTCATATAGTAGATGTTGGTATGCATTTTTTAAAATTTACATCTCTTTGGTAATGAATGATGAATTCGTGTGAGTAAAAAATCATAAATTGTTTTCTTTGATGTGTCTATTCTCTGCCATTGTTGCTTGTTGTAATTATCTTATTTGCCTGTTAGTTGTCATAAAGATTGAATTGTCAACTGTAACTTCAAATCCATGAAATTGGGCAAATGACTGGTGAACAGAAATTATGAATTCTATTACATTTGTTCCTCCTGGAATCTAATATCTTATGTTTAGTGCAAGGTGGCATTTTAACTAGCCTTTGTACTGTTACTCATGCAAAGCAGTAAATTACTGGCATCTATTTTAATGGCCTGATCCTATGCAGGTTTGGTGTCTACTACTCAATGATAAGGTCCCATTTAGAATGCAATGGCCCCAGCATGCAGAATTGCAAGTCAATGGTATGGAAGATTACCACACTTTGAGGATGTATTATCTAGATTTTTTCGTAGCATGTTATGTCAGTGTTATATTTAATAAATTCTTTATTAAATTTGGGTTCATAAATCTGAATTTTGGAGGCATGATGGCAATGCCATTTGAATGTTGCACCTTTTCCCATCTCATCCATTCTTTTTAGTAAGTAGCAAAACAAGTCACTGCTTCTCTGTGCTGCTTTGTTTCCTGCCTATGGTGTTCAAAATCAAACCACTAAATTCATACTTTGCTTCCTTCTTTCAGTCATGATTGGATATAAAACATACCAAACTAAAAAGTTCAGAGCTGACTTGAGAAGGGTTATTCATAGAGCCTTGGTAATAGTAAAGTTTATTATGTATAGACCTGATCTTAGAAGGATTCATAGCAGTCACTCAAGTTAGATTGATAAAGTTGGCTTTGTTGTGTTTCTCTTTAGCCTTCTTTGAAGTTGTAGATATTATATTATTTGTGAATTCTCTTAAGATGAAAGTTAGAATGGATATACCCCATAATTGTTGTGGTTGTTATACATCCCCCCTTGAACCTCGTTCCAGAGTCCAGATCTGGGTTTCATGGTTCTCTCAAGTTGCTGGGTTTTCTGATCTACATATTTAATTTAAGATCGAAGTTTATATAAGTATTGTTCATTTTAATTGTTATGGACCTATTACAAGATCAATAAGAAAAACTCAATACAACAAAGCACTAACCGATTAAAGACATACCTAGTTCAGAGTTTTTAGATTTATCTACCACTGTACATCCTGATCCAATTACACAAAATCAATGATTGGTAAGACCCAAGATCAGCATATCCTATGAAGAGACCAAGTTGATTTACATAATACCATGACCCAGTTTTTAGATTTATCTACCGCTGTACATCCTGATCCAATTACACAAACTAATGATTGGTAAGACCGAAGATCAGCATATCTTATGAAGAGACCAAGTAGGTTTACATAATACCATGACCCAAAAGCACGGATCGACTAAGCACATACTATTTCTGTGTAGTAAAATTTAGTCCGCTAGCATTTATATTAAAATAGTACACTACTACTTTCATAGAGATTTGAGGATTTGTGTACTTTAGATATTGACAATTATTTATATATGTGTATCTTCCATATGCTAAACAGGTCTTTCTGTCAGAGTGGTTACTAGACCAGGCTCACAGTTGTTGGGAATCAATGGTCGGGATGATGGTCCAGTGGTTAGTTCCTTGTTTTCTCTGTGTAGCAAAATCTGTATGAATTGGTACTAGCTAGAATTTTTAGTCTGTCCCTGCAGCCAATGCATTTTTAATTTCATTGAATTTTGAGCCTTACAATATTCTTTCTGCAATCATTCGTGTTGTCATTGTCATGGAAAATTATGTCCACTCTGTTTAGGGTAATTGGATATTTTTAATTAACTTTCCCTTTTCTCTTTTCTGTAATTGCTATTACTGAACACCAAATCATGAACCCAGAAGTCAATAAATTTTTAGAAAACAAGCAACCTGAATGTAATGCCAGAAATCTCCTAGTTCTGTAGGTTGCACTCTTTATGCTTATTTTAGCTCTTCCCCCATATTTCACTCGTTTATTTCCTGCTATTTGACTTGTCATCTCAGATCACCACATGTAGCAAGGAAGGAATTAACAAAATTGTTTTATCAAGGTGTGATGCACGTATATTCTGTTTTGGGATCAGACTTGCAAAGAGACGCACAGTTCCACAGGTAATTTCGTTGTATTTACTATATGTAGACATTTAGTAACATACTTCTTTATCTGGAGTCAAATTGTTCATTGGTGATAATACACCTCTGGTTAGACGTTACTTGGGTGATTGCTAGTTGCTTTATCATTCTGTTATTGGAATTAGTAGCTAGGTATCCATTGAAAGACAAAAGTTGAGAACTTTTTGTGCTCATCTTGATAATATATATTTATAATTATTTTGCTAGGTACGGGAACTATGTAGAAGGAGGAAGATGTTTTTATATGCATTTGTGACTTGCTTACATCTATAAGATTACATCTACAAGAAGGCACAGCTACACCTTAACTCATTTAGCATTCTTGATTGTGAATAGTATATATGATAATCAGAAAACTTTTATAAGAATGTTTTTGATTCAGATGTTGCTTGTTCTTCATTACATGATTTTTTATGCAGTTCCATCAGTTGTGAAGGAGGCAGTCTTTATCAAAACTTCTGAATGTCAATTTCTTGTGTGTTTTGGAGCCTTTTGATGTTAAATCAATTGTATTTTGTTTTAAGCAACTAGTTCTTCGTTTAGGTTCTTAGTCTGGTGCCGAAGGAAGCAGAAGGTGAAACTTTTCAGGATGCACTTGCCCGTGTTTGTCGTTGCATTGGTGGTGGAGCTGCTACTGAGAATGCAGATAGTGATAGTGATATAGAAGTGGTAGCTGAATCTGTCACAGTGAATCTTCGTTGCCCGGTAAGTGGAAGTTTGGTTCAACATTATTATATCAAACACGAACAGAAATTGTGGGACAGCATGCACATGCTACTTATTAAATTGGATTGTGTACCCAAGGCACTAAGTTGAAGTTTTGCTATCTGAAACAAAGTTGAGCTTGAGACATGCTCATTATAAAAGGTGACTTAGAAAAGGATCGCATAATCCATGCAATCAACGTCTTCATAATCATAATTATTTTGATAACTTAACATCACAGATGTTATTGTTATAAGAACAAGTTTAGGAAACAATCCTTTAGGAGAAACTCTTTTAGAAGCCAATGTTTAGCACCCATGAACACTATGTTATGTGTTGTCTCTAAACAATCCATTCCAGTTGGTCAATTCTGACATGAAAATATGAAACTTTTGTCCTGCAGATAATTTGATGTCTTGAACTGAATAAGGTTAACAAAATTTTGATCCAAAGTGCTTGTTGTGTGTGACCTTTGTCATGTTATGATAATATGCATGTCAGCAAGCTGAGTCTCTCTCCTGATGTCCCATTCACCTAATGACAGAGGAGCAAAATTTATTGCTTCATGACTTACGCCTTTCTCAGAAAGCGATTGATTTCTTTTCATTATATACTTGCAGATGAGTGGATCTCGGATAAGAATAGCAGGCAGGTTCAAGCCTTGTGTTCACATGGGCTGTTTTGATCTGGAAACTTTTGTTGAACTTAACCGTCGATCTCGGAAGGTTATGCCTATTCTACAGTACCTTCTCTTTCCTCTGTTATCTTCTTTGTTGTTGCTCAGTTAAATTTTTTGCTTTCATGCAGTGGCAATGTCCAATATGCCTTAAGAATTATTCCCTCGAGAACATCATTATTGATCCATACTTCAATTGCATTTCTTCTATGGTAGGTCTTCCTAGAGCTTTGTTTTGTTGCTTTCAGTTTATTTACATACTAAAGAACACTTTCTTTTCATATGGTGGTAACAGTTGCAAAGTTGTGGAGAAGATGTAACTGAGATCGATGTGAAGCCTGATGGCTCTTGGCGTGTAAAGAATGAACTTGAATCTACAGATCTTTCTAAATGGCATTTGCCTGATGGTACTCTATGTGCTATTACAGATGCAGACGCAAAACCTGACTTGGGGAATCTGAGATATATGAACGAGAAAAGTCCTTCAGATAGGCACTTACATCTGGATTTAGGAATGAAGCCAACTCTGAATGGAAGACTTGAAGACAATAGGCTTCTGTCCTCTGAGAGTCCTATTCTTGGAAGGCTTGAAAATCATCATCAGAACATAATAAATATGAGCAGTAGCGCAACTGGAAGTTACAAAGATGGGGAAGATCCAAGCGTAAATCAAGATGTTGGGGGGCCTTTGGATTTGTCGTTGAACAATGGCCACGAATTTGATTCTTTCTCTCTCAATCTTGAACCAACATATGGGGTTCAAGAAAGAACTCCTCCACCCTTGAAAGATACAGATGTGATTTTCTTGAGCGACTCTGATGAAGATAATCTTACTCTAATTTCTCCTGAACCTGCATATGACAGTCATCCAGTTGGTAATGATACGATCCCTTTTCCCAACCATCCTGGGGTTTCAGAAAGATACTCTGAAAATACCGGTCCAGAGACAAGCGGAACTTCATTCCTTGAATTATTTAACAATACTGATGAATTTGGGATGCCAATCTGGCCAATCCAAACATGCCCTCAGTCAGGTCCTGGCTTTCAACTGTTTGGAACAGAGGTCGCAGATGTTTTAGCCGATACACATAGTTCCCTTGGCTGTGCACCGGTCAATGACTATGGTTTGACACCAACTAATGGCATAGATGATTCTTGTCAAGTGCCAGATCTTTCTAACTGTCATACTGGTACTGGACTGCAGGGAAGCTTGGTTGGTAATCCCCTCGCTTTTGCAAACGATGATCCCTCTCTGCAAATTTTTCTTCCGAATCAGCCAGTTGGAATTACCCTTCAGGATGACTTGATTGACGGCACTGATCTACCTAATGGGATCAATTCTGACGATTGGATCTCTCTTAGACTAGCTGCTGGCGGAGGTCATGGTGACTCAGCGCCATCAAATGGATTGTCTTCAAGACAACAGGTCACATCGAAGGAGACTCGAATGGACTTATTAGATGATGCTGGTTTGTACCTTCTCACTAGCTAATGTTGTCTCTTTTATACCAATGACTATATCAGTGTCATGTTTAAATCAACTTTGATCACAGAGACATCTATTATTCGGCGATCTAGTGTTTGCAAGTGATTGTTTTATATTGCTTAAAAAATTAACCTATAAATGTTCTACATTGGATGATCCTTAAGCTTACAAAAATTTGCACTTTATGCAGTGTGACATGAAAATAAACTTAAAAAAGGTGCAATTTCCTTGGAAGAGGCTGCGTACTATTTCACATTTCACATATTGGTGTAATTATATTAACATTGGTGGTCCTGTAGCTACTCGTGCAAAATGCTGTACTTCCTGGTTGTCAAATGCTGAGGACAGCATATAGGTTCCTGTTCTTTTGCCGTATGAATCGTGCACTTTGTCTATCTTAAAAGATAAGCCCCGATATGAACAGACATTGTGGAGGCAATTAGTTGGTATAATTTGCTTTTGGAATGTGATAATGTCTTTTAATTTCCGAGATCAGTTTTGTATGATCACACTATTACTTGAACTTCTGTCTTGCCTTTCACATGACTTTATTATTTTGTTGTATTTTATTTTTCTTTTAATTGTGCATTGTTCATAATCTTGTCGACTAGGTGATCCAAAATTCTTTTAGCTTATCTTATGGTCGATCTTGTTTTGGCTTTAAATTCCTATCTTCTCATTTTGTGCATGCAGCTTCTTTGCTGTTGAGCATGAACAATAATGAAGGCAAGAAAGCAAATTCAAAAAATCAAAGGTCTGTTTCTCCTGGCCAGCCACGGTCTGTCAGGCCTCGGTTGTATCTGTCAATAGATACTGATTCTGATTAGTGATTAAGTTGGAATTCAGATTACTATGATATCTAGGAGGCGTTTCCTGCCTGTTGCTGCTTTTATATCCGATGAGCATGTTGGGTAAAAATAAGGCCAGACAATCTTTGTCTTGATATGAAAAAGAAATCACATCACCTGAAACAGCAGCAGCAGCATCTTAGCTAAGACTGCTGGAATTGCCAACTGCAGGAAAGTGAGCTAACATTGCTTAGCTGTTTCATTACCTTGTGTAAGAATCCTCTGATTGGCCTCCATCTGCACCTGGCTCACACGAAACTTTTAATCTGAATTGCAAGCCCAATGTGTGGCTGCAGCAAGTTGTGCTATTAGATTCTATAGGAGAGAGGGATGCCTTCCCTTGGTGTAAGCCATATTGTTGGGTCGGCTCATGTACTGTAATTGTATGATTTAGTTGGTCCAACTTCAAGTGCCCATCTGATTTTGGTGGCAGCAGTTGAAGAGAAAGTTGCTCATGTAACTGACATACCACGAATCCTTGGAAATCATAGAACGTCATAGTTTCACGATGAATTGGTGTTCTTGCAGAATATTGTGATCAAATCTACCTCTGAATCAGATGGTATGACTTATATTTTGGCTTTTTTCTGTTTCTAATCAACTTACTTGATGCTGAGGCTGTACATGCAGAAAGGGCCGGTCTCTTTGGACATGTAATTTCTCCACTCGCATTAGGTAAATATTCTTAAAGCTTGATTAATGGCAATGAGTTATGCAGGAATTAACTTCAGTCTTCTCTGTTTGCGTTTTCCACTGGCATTTTGCTTGAATGTTTCAGTTGTTTGTAGTTAAATTTTTTGTTTCATAAGGTGTTGATGAAATCTTGCGTTTCCTTCTTGTGATGCTATTTTTAGGGTGTATATCACTTGGTGCCAAATGTGATCTGTGGATAAATTTTCTAGCTATTTTCTTGGCAAATGAACAATTGTGCTTGTTATTGGTTATCCTTTAAGAGGATTAATCCATGGTTTGGTGGATGGAAACAATTGGAAGTAAGCTTACATATTCGTTATCGTTGAATCTTATCAGCATTTGCCTGTCACCAACCTGATCTAACATGCCTATTGATTCAATAATTAACTAAAAACATATAACCTAAAAATATTTCGTTGTCTAAAGTACTAGTGGTAGGCCATCCATCAAGCCTTATTTATCATCGCAATTTGAGACTTACAACATTGTGAAGCTGATCCAATAAGTACTAATCAATTCTAGTTTGGAATGCTCAGCCTATAAATATAAACTTTTTTAAACACTCGGAATGTTATAGATTAATTATCCATGAAAAATAAGAAAAAGAAAGACCGATCGTTGCCTGGTCAACGGCGGGAATCCTTGATGAGCGGTCAAGATTGAACGATTGATGACGCCCCTCTCATTTCTTGGCCTTCCGTAAAAGTTTCCAACACGAAGGAGCGACCTCGTCGTATAAGACGCGGTTAGATTGCGATCTCCTCGTCTTCCCTTCGACCCCAAGCAGGCGCGTTTGATATCCTAATCTCCCTGAACCCCATGGCGAATATGGAATCCAGCGCCCTCCTGAAGCACCCCGACGGCCGCGAGGAGCCCGCCCCCGAGCCCAAGGAGAAGACCCCGGCAGCGCCACCCGAGGCCATCCCCAAGCCCCAGCAGAAGGCTCCGCCGGCCGCTGTTGCGAAGGGCCCCGCCGAGTGGACCGCGGACGGCCTTCCCGTCGGGCACGGGAGCGTCGTCGGCGAGCCCGTCGGCCGTGTCCAGTGGAATTCCAACCTGTTCTCTTGCTTCGGCCGCAACGATGAGTTCTGCGGCAGCGATCTGGAAGTCTGTATGTTCTTTGACCCTTCTCGTTTCGGGGCCTCTTAGTTTCTTCCATGGTTTGTCTGCGTTTGATCTCGATATTTCAAATTGATTGATTAGGGTCGTTTCAAGATGGGTGGATTCTCGGTTGGGTTATTTTCCTTTTCCTGGTCGTTTTAGATAATTGTATCATATTTGTCGTTTAGGATCCTCCATGGTTGAGGAAGTTTAGGAAATTGACCTCAAGATTGTGATGATGCCGTCGAATGGTGCTGATTGGAAACACGTTAAAGATTTTTTTTTCGGTCATTTAGGCCAATATTAGGTTTATCTACATAGACTTGCATTGCTTTAGATAATATTTTCATAGACCTATAAGATCATATTTGTTGTTTATGATCCTTCAAGACTGGTAAAATTTTGAAAATTGACCTCAAGATTGCGACAATGGCGTCAAACGGTGCTCATTGGAAGCACGCTAAAGATAACTGTGTGGAAATTAGATCCATTGTCTTACTCTTACCCTTAAGAGTTGTATCAGAGTCCATCTTCACTGGGTTGATGCCCGAGTTAGGATCATAAGATAAGGTAATAAAGCTACAGATATACACAAGAAGAAAAAGGATAGAAGAAGGATGAGAGAGAGAAGGGGACAAGGAGATGCAAACTCACTTATTTGGGTGGAAAAATGGGAGCAGATGGAAAGCACAGGTCAAAAGTAAAGCACCATGCACGGTTATATTTCCAAGCACTTTGTTCGCCACTAATGCTACTTACTGTTGTCGCATTCACAAGCAAGTTTGTTCCTAATACATTAAAACATAGAACCACAAGTCACCATATACATGTGGATAACAATAAAATATTTATTGTATATGTTTAGTTTATACCATAGTGATGAAAAACATCGAGTTCACCAAGTCACAAATAGGATGTGTATTCAAAATTCTAGAGTGACAGCTCTTTTTATTTATCATACAATATGATTACACAGCTCTGTTTTCTTCATTAACTCCGTTCAAAGTCAAAAAGTCTCTATTTCTTTGTCATACTTGCCTTCAAACCATTTAGGTTTGCTTCATTTAAGCCTTAAAAAGTATATTTTCTTTTCAAAACCTTAAACTAGTGTTACATGGAGCTCATTTTGGAACACTATTTTATCAAATTGAGTAATTGTATATATAAACAAAATGAAAGACCTGCAGAGTGTTACATTTATATACTGAGAATATTGGAATATGGGTGCTCACATATTCAACAATTATCAAATTTAAATAATTGTATATACAAACTCTGTGAAAGATCTGCAGAGTTTACCGTTCGTATTAAGAATCTTGAAATATTGATGATCGCATTATTTTCTCCTTGCAAAAACTTTGTAAAACTTGTGTTTTTAATAACATGATCGGCTCACATTTGTCGGGACATCTTTACAAAGGGATTAAAAAAAGTGGAATTGCTGCATCCGAGTCATCAGTCAAATGATTTTATGCATATCCTCTTCCCTATTTTCCATTAGTCGATACCTATTTCTTCTAAAGATGATGTCATGAAATGTGGTTTCGTAACTTTTCTCAGACAAGGTCTTTTCCTTGTACGTTATGCCCTTATGTTGATTAAGAGATTAATAGTCCATTACAGTATTGCATGCTTTTGAAACTAGATAGAGAAGCTGGTAAAAAGCACTTTTATTATCTTGCTTTCTATGTCATTATCTTCTGGCCTTGAATGTGTCATCAAGCATCAGAAGCTTTTTTTTTATTTTTTTTTATTAAAGTCTATTTTTCTTGACCTGGTGGTATTCTGGTTACCTCGTACTGATGATGGTGGCAATTTACAGGTCTGCTTGGTAGCTTTGCTCCATGTGTGTTGTATGGAAGTAATGCAGAGAGGCTTGGAGCAATTCCTGGTTCATTTGCAGATAACTGTTTGCCTTATACTGGTCTTTATGTCCTTGGGAATGTCCTTTTTGGTTGGAACTGCCTCGCACCATGGCTTTCGCACCCTACCCGGACAGCCATACGTCGCAAGTTCAATCTTGAAGTATTTACATTTTCAATCTTTGAAAGGAACACTTAATTCATCAGCCTTTATTTATTGCTCAGTTGCATTTGTGGTTAAATTTTCGCATGTGACGAGCCAATAAATATCTTAGTTGCTGAATTTACATCTTCTCTATAAGAGTTAAATGATGATGTTAGCAAATATTGCCCTGACCATTAGTTGATATATCTACTTTAGCCATGCATCATTAGTTGCTTCTATGCATGAAATTGAATTTTTACATATAAACATAATGGTAAACCCAATTGGTCAGCCTGTCTTAAAAATGATGTGCTGCCTCATGAGGGTGACAGTACTTAAAAGGCCAACTCATTAAAATACCAGTCCCCTTTAAGTTTAGCTGTCTGTATTTGTCCTTTTCTATTTGGCTAGAAGATGAATTTTCAGGAGAGGGTAGTTATCTTTGCCTCAGTTAGATAATTATGTTTTTAACAGTTAACTATGTTCCCTTTGGGACTATATTTATGATTTATCTTCAGTCAAGGGTGTTAAAGCAGGATGATGTCATTAATATTTTTCAGTCAAAAGGTTGCATTAAAAAATTTTTAGGGCCATCCATTATATGAATTAACTGTTAGATTTGTGTGATTGGTTACACATTTTAATTTGTTGGGAGAATAACATATGCATCATAGATTTTGTTGCATTGATATGTTCAAAACACAATTTATCCAATAATACCTACCTTCAGACTGGTCTGATTTAGATCATGTCAAGATAAATTCTTTAAATCTAAATTTGGATCCCTCCAAACCAACTACTTTATGATTACAGGTTTCTACAACTGCGGCATACAGAAGACTAAATCATAAGATTTTATTTTTTCTAGAACCTATCGTGCAGTAGGCAGGAGTCATTCCACAGTAGATTGTTCGAAGGAGTAAGAAGGATTAGTGATTTACTGGTACATCTTTTTGGCACCGAGGAAAGACTTTCCAAAGGTTGAGATAAAAATTCTAATAAAAGACAAAATGAACTGCATAAGTTAAATGTAAGGGATGTGTTTACTGATAATAGCAATGACATTATTGCAAGAGCCTTTAATATACATATGTTTTATAATTATACGGATTGAGATATATGCATTTGATATTCGTTTGAGCAGCTAGTGGCATACACATTTTTGTCTGTTCATCATTTTCTATGATTCTGTCTTTGTTTACCCTAAGTGATTGTATAAAATAGTGCTTTTCTGATCTTTAATCCATTAAAAAAACTTGTAACTTATTGAAGTTGCCTTTCTCTCTGTTACGATATTTTATAGGGTAGCTTTGAGTCGTTCACCAGACCCTATGGATGCTTGGATGGAATAGTTGAGGATGAACAGAGGCGTGAGCAATTGGAACAGGTATGTGACTTCGCCACACATTACATGTGCCACACATGCTCCCTCTGCCAGGAAGGCCGTGAGCTGCGTCGCAGGCTGCCACACCCTGGATTTGATGCACGACCAGTCTTGATCATGATTCCTCCCATGGAACAAACCATGGGCCGGGGCGCCTGAAGTTTTCAGAACAATGCAATCTTGTTGGTGATGTGTGATCTATTAAGCTGAACCAAATGTATCGCAGACCAGTTTACTGGGTATATATTTGTGTATGAATCGACAGTCTTTGTCGCCCTGTCAGTACTAAAAAGAGTTCTGTTGTGGTTTAAATGTCCTTTGATCTTTCCTACCGAGTGTCTCCCTAGTGTTTGAGATATATGATTTTGTACTGTCTTTACAAAACATCACAATCCATTGTGACCTATTTGGTCAGATGCTGTTAGATCACAATTTAACGAGAGTTGAGTGACTTGAATTCAATCATGCATGGTCTGCTTAACCTTTTTGGCTGAAGGAGTGATGAAGATAAAGCTACCATTTGGATGGTTCAGATTGGATTTCCATTTCATGAAGGCATGCACCACTTATTTTTGGTTTGTGTACCAAATGAAAATGCTACTTCCATTTGATTGCAAAAAATGTTTTTGATGGTAATAGCGTATATATATACTATTCGACATAAAAAAACAAGAAAAAAAAATATGAGATTGATCTCCCAACTTTCCAACCCTGTGAAATATTTAATAATATATTTTATCATATATACATACTATTAGTATTAAAATTGATGGTCATTATGTTTTGAGAACTAAAACTTCAAGAAGATGTGGATGAATGAATTTTGAATGTAACTCGCTAAATGTGAGTCCCTTGCATCACAAGTATTACGTAAAACTTGGAGCATGCTTGATGATGAGATTATTTTTAACTTAAATTTAGATCTCAAGAGGGTTTGGATTCTCAACCATACGAGAAAAGCTCCTGATATGACAGATACTGGGTCGACCCGGTCCATGAGCCATGCCAATCCCATGAGCCAGCTCACCAAACCACATCACCCAACGACCCGAGACAAGTGGCGCAGCCTCGATCGACTTGGCACAGTATCGTCCGACCTAGCACAGTGCTAAGCAACCCATCATAACAACAGGCTCGAGACCTGGAAGGCGATGTCGTCTGACATCGACCTGTCGATCGAGGCCCCAAGACTCAGCAATGTCGTACTTCCGGCTTGGCTCAAGAAGTCGTCGGCATTAAGGGTCAAGGTTCGACTATCTCCCGCCCGTAAAGTATAAAAGCCACCCCAGAGAACAGCACCTAAGGGGGCTCTCTCGTTCCATACTGAACACTTGAAACTATCTTAGTCGGGGCACTCACTTGAGCATCGAATGGGTCACATCAGGTACACCTCACCCCGACTAGGCCTTCATATAGGACCTTGTAGGAGCCTCTGAGCAAGAGCATCCCGAGATACACATATGAGCAGGAGCATCCCAGGACACACATATGAGACCCGGTGGACCTCTCTCGAGTTTTCTTGCCTCTTCCTGACCGACACGGACAAGCTTGCGCACACGGGTGGAACCAAGCCGTGTTGACTCCTCAGCAATAACACAAAGTTCAGCAATATTTTGGCACTAGAATGAGGGCCTAATGTCCCAAGAGCGCCCGCAGAACAACGCAAATGAAGAGCGCCTCGAGGAGGAAGGTGCTACCGCCTCACAAGCCCTCGGCATCAGGGGCTCGAGCTTCTTTCCTCCCCTAAGGAAAGAGAACCTGTCTGCCCTAACTGAATCACTACTAGAGGATATTCAATAACTTGGGGTTCTCTCCACCTATATCAAACCCCGAACCACCTGCTATCACCGTCGAAGCCTTCCTTGGTCTCACCCACCAAGTGCAAGCGTTGACCGGTATGATGTAGGCTATTATACCACAGATTCCACGATTGGCGCACTCGTCGATGCTGCCGCAGCCGCAGCCCCAAATAATCGGGCCCAACACGCTCACGTCTTGGGAGGATCCACTTCCAACCCACCATGTCGATGCTGAGGGACAACGCTTCCCTCTCGAGGTCAGGTCGAGAACCCCAGAAGCCATATTCGGATTCTCGACGCCCATTCCAAGAGCCTTCGTCCCTAGTCTTCCTGAGCCAGACTCCCTCTCTTCTGGCTTAGCGGATTCCCTTTGAGCACAGTTACGCCAAGTAAACCAGCAACTAGACGTGGTCCAGAAAGAGTTCATCAAGTCGAATGACGAACTTGGGGAAAGCTTCAAGGGCGGCTCGCCCTTCACACAAAAAATTCAAGACAGAGCAGCCCCGCCTGATTTTCGTCTCTCAACACTGGAAACCTATGATGATAGCTCAGATCCTGCAGAGCATGTTACTGCCTTCCGGGCTCAAATGACCCTCTACGACACCTCGAATGTGCTAATGTGCAGAGCTTTGTCAATGACCGTATGAGGGAAAACTCGGATGTGGTATAGCCACCTCAAGTCATCCTTTGTCGCTTCCTTTGACCAACTCGCAAAAGAGTTCGAGTTGAACTTTATGGCCAGTGCCCGACCGAAGCCTATTACTGCATCACTCCTCGGCCTAAGCCAAAAAGATGATGAAGCCCTGGCACAGTTTGTCAAGCACTTTGTAGCAAAAATCTGAGGGGTCCCCGACGCACACCCCTTGCTGGCAATCCAAACCTTTCTGACGGGTCTACAACCTTCAAGGTTTTTCTAGTTGCTAGTCTCGCGTTCGCCCATAACAATTCCCAAAATGCTATAGAGGGCAAACCAATACATCACCACTGAGACGAGACCCTGGTGGTCGAGAAATGAGAGGACCAGAAGTAGCCCACGCTGAGTAATCCTGAGGACAACCTTCGGGACCCCTGAGGAGGAGACTGGATAGACCCAAGATACCAACTCTGAGGTCGCCATCGATACCTCTTAACTCCATCTGAACTGAAATCTTCCTCCAAATTCGAGAAAAAGTGCTCCTCAGGAACTCCAACCCGATGAAGATGTGCTCGAAGATATAAGACAAAAGGAGGTATTATCATTTTCACCATGATTACGGTCACGTCCTTAAGAACTATATCGAGTATCTCATTCGCTAATGGCATCTCGGTCATTATTTCTAAGAGTCACATGAAGCCTCAGGCAACTGCTACAGTCGAGACCCCTCACCTCACCCCAAAGGGCCAATAAAAAAGCAAATTGATGTTATTGTTGGCGGACCTGCTTCTGATGGAGATAGCTCTTCTATCTGAAAGGTGTATGCTCGGGCAATGGTGGAGAAGAGGCTGAGATGCCAACCAGACTCACCTTTGGGTCAGGGAAGGAAGAATACCACGACCATGATGACGTTTTGGTGATCTCAACGCGAATCACAAACACTAGGGTCAAGAGAATTATGGTCGAAATAGGGAGTTTGACCAACATTTTGTGCCTCGATGCTTTTTAAAAATTAGGTTTAACTAATAGGGATCTTGTCCCCATGACTTCTACTCTGACAGGATTCACTAGAGACACTATTTCCCCACTTGGTACTACCACCCTTTTGTAACGATTGGAGAAGAGCCAAGGTCAAGGACTTTGATGGTCCCATTCATTGTGGTCGTGTTACCCTCCACATATAATGCGATTGTCGGCAACCCGACCCTCAACAAGCTGAGAGCGATCGTTTTAACGTACTATCAAACCATGAAGTTCCCGACTAAATCAGGGATCGACGAAGCAAAGAGCGATCCCTGAGAGTCTAGGCAATGCTACTTAACAGTGATAACTCTGCCCAAAAGGGGAAGGCTGGAAGTGCCGATAATCGATCCTCGGGAGCCCAACAAGGTCACCCCATGTCCCAAGCCCATGGAGCAGGTGCTCAACATCCCTCTCGACCCGAAACTCCTGGACAAGGTTGTAAAGGTCGGGTCGGTGCTCCCCAAAAGCCAGCTAATCGAGCTTGTGAAATTTCTCAGATAGAACTCTGACGTATTTGCCTAGTCCCTAAGGGATATGCCTGGAATCAGCCTAGAAGTGACGTAACACCATTTCAACATAGCGCACGAGGTGCAACTAGTGAAACAGAAGCTACGTAAGTTTGCTCCCGACCGAAAGAGAGCCATTGAAGATGAAGTGGGTCGGTTGTTGGATGCTAGTTTCATTGCAGAAGTCAAATACCCAACCTGGCTATCCAATGTTGTATTAGTTAAGAAAACTAATGGAAGTTGGCGCATGTGTATTGATTATACCGACCTCAATCGGGCATGCCCAAAAGATTGTTACCCACTCCTGAGGATCGACCAGCTAGTGGATGTCACCTCGAGCCACGAGCTACTTTAGTTCATGTATGTATTCTTAGGCTACAACCAAATCCAAATGGCACCGGGAGATTGGGAAGTCATTGCTTTTAGCACCCACCGTGGCACTTACTACTTCAAAGCAACGTCGTTCGGACTCAAAAACATTGAAGCCACCTACTAGCAAATGGTCAACCATATATTCAAGGACTAGATCGGGAGAAATATGGAGGTCTACGTCGACGAGATGATCATCAAAACAGACTCAACAACACTCATCTCTAGGACCTTGCCTAGTTGTTCCAGACATTGAAAAGGTATAACTTGAGGCTGAACCCCATGAAATATGTGTTTGGAGTTTCAACAGCCAAATCTCTCAGCTTCGTCATATACCAATGCGGAATCGATGTAAATCCCGAGAAAGTAGGCACGATCATGGGGATGCAATCACCTCATATTATCAAGGAGGTCCAACGGTTTACAGGGAGGTTGGCCGCATTGAGTTGATTTGTCGCCCGAGCAGGCGATAAGAGCCTACCTTTCTTCCGAGCCCTAAAGCGCATTAAAGATTTCAGTTGGATTCTTGAATGCGATGAAGCTTTCCAGCAACCGAAGTCCCATCTCACACGGCTCTCACAGCTTGCCTCGATAATTCCAGGGAGAACCTCGAACTATATCTCGCGACATCCGTCAGCTCGATTCTGGTCAAGCTTAATGGAGAAAGCGACAACCGGTGTACTACTCTAGTCACTTCCTGAATGGTCCCATGAAATGCTACCCATCGATCGAGAAGCTAGTGCTAGCTTTTATTCTCATGGTAAAGAAATTGAGACTCTACTTCCATGTGCATCCATTCAAAGTGATCACCGATCAACCTCTCCGTTTGGTTCGTTCTAAATTCAATGTAGCAGGTCGATTGCTCAAGTGGGCGGTCGAGCTCGGGGAGTTCGACCTCTAGTACATCCAAGGACGACAATCAAGGCCCAAGTGGTTGCCAGCTTCATCTCGGAGCTGGCATCTCGCGAATGCCCGCCCCAACTGAGGTCGATATGGACGCTGCATGTTGATGGATCGACCAATGCTGAGAGGGATGGATCTAGACTCGTCCTAAAAGGTCCCCCCAACCATACAAGAAAAGCTACTAATATGATAGATAGTGGGCCACGCTAGTCCCAGGAGCTAGCTCGCCAAGCCGCATCACCCAGCGGCTTGGAACATGTGGTGCAGCCTCAGGCGACCTAGCATAGTGTCGCCTGAGCTGCCACAGTGTTGGTCGACCCATCACAATAGTAGGCTCGAGACTCGAAAGGCGGCACTGTTTGACATCGACCCGTCGACCAAGGCTCAGGACTCAGGATTCAGTAGTGTCTTACCCCTAGCTCGAGTCAGGATGCCACTGACATTAAGGGCCAAGGTATGATTATCTCCTGCCTGGTGAGTATAAAAGTCACCACAAGGACAACACCTAGGGGGCTCTCTCATTGGAACTCTCTCTACATACCGAACATTCGAGACTATCTTGGTCAGGGCATTGACTTGAGCGTCGGAGGGGTCACATCGAGAGCATCCCACCCCGACTAGATCTTCGTGTAGGACCCCATGAGAGCCTCCATGCAAGAACATCCTGAGACGCACATCTAAGCAAGAGCATCTCGAGATACATATTCGAGACCTGACGTATCTCTCTCGAGCTTTCTTGCCTCTTCCCAATCGATGCAGACGAATTTATGCATACGAACGGAACCAAACCGTGGTGATTCCTCAACCACGACATAAAGTGCTGCAACAACTACTTATGAAAGACTCATTTTCTTCTTATGCGAAGTTTGATGCCAACTGATTGTGCTTAATAATATTCAAGAAATATCAACCTATATTAGATAAAAAAAATATATCAATCATTCACGATTCAAACCTATCATTCAATCAAGACAAAATTGAAGGAAACATAAAATCATTAAGTTATTTATTACATCTATAAAATCTCAACAATTTAAAATTATTCAATACATTACTAAATAATTTTATAAAACTCAAGATTAACTTAAAAATTATTAATCATCATTTATAAATATATAAGTGTAAAAATTAACACAATCATAAAATGAATCATTTACCATAAGTTCTAAAATTTTAAAACAGTTTCAAACTTCAATTATTTAAGTATGCATAGAATGCACTAATTTTTATGCTATTATTTAAAATGTAATCTGAATTTTGGTTTGAAAAAGAGGATGTGGGATCAAGATACTCAAGTCGTATACAGACAGTAATAAATACATGAAACATAAATATAAATATGCAAACATTGTCACAAAATAAATCTCTACATATACTGTAGCGTCCATCCGTGCATTTATTTGCCAAGTTGGTCGTTTTATAGGAATAGACGGTGATGATGTGGGAGTTGGACGGTCCTGATCAAAAGAACCGATGTATAGGATCCTCTTGAGCTCTCTATCGTCTGATCTTGGATTGGACGGCGGATTTGGCAACTGAGCCACTATATATTTCATCACCGGCCTGGCTTGCCTACTTCGCCGTGCTCGCCTTAAGCCTAAACCCTAAGTGGTCGATAGCGCAGCGAGGCGCCGAAGATGGTGAGCCGTCGAAACCGTAGCTTCGATGTCTCTCCTCCGTCACGGATCTGATCTCGATTTCTTCGTCTTTTCTGCAGACTTTCAAGCGCAGGAACGGCGGACGCAACAAGCACGGCCGCGGCCACGTTAACTTCATCCGCTGCTCCAACTGCGGCAAATGTTGCCCCAAGGTTTCATCATCCTTTGAGATCTCTGTCTTTTCTTGCTCCTCTTCCTTGATCGATAGTTGATTTCGGCTGTTTTCTTGGGTTATTTACTCGAATATGCGGTATAACTCGATGAAGGTCTCTTGGCATTCGTATGATTGGAGGTCTACTTAAATCTTTTCGTTTTTTGCTCGTTCTTCGGAGTTTTCTTCCGCGAGCTCTGTCAATCATTGTGATCGGTGACACATTTCTTCTTAAAGGACAAGGCAATTAAGAGGTTTCTCGTGAGAAACATTGTGGAGCAGGCCGCAGTGAGGGATGTGCAGGAGGCCTGTGCTTATGATGGTAATCTTATACCCTGAGCGTTCATCAGTCTCCTAATTGATTTCTTTGACTCAAAATGTTTTAAATATCTTACTTAGGGTACATGCTTCCAAAATTATACATCAAGATGCAATATTGTGTCTCTTGCGCAATCCATTCGAAGGTTGTCAGGGTGAGGTCTCGCACTGACAGACGGAACCGTGAGCCACCGCAGCGTTTCAGACGCCGGGTACTGCTTCTCTAAGGATTTTTGGCTTTCGTCTTTATCTTAATGTGTGTGTGTAATAATATGCTCTGTTGGTGCTCCGTTTTATGATTTTTTTTGTGTTTATACCGTGTTTTTCTTATGGTCAACATATTTATCTGCACTAATTAATCAATATCGTTGGTATTTTATGTGAACATATTAACTCAAGGAGAATAATACGATGAACGAACTTGAGTTTTTTTGTTTTTATAGTGTTTTCATTGACCTTCAAAGTTGATGAGCTTTCCATATCGTTCACCATTATATATGCTATATGAGTTGTTTTCATACTCTTATTTTAGATCAAATGCATAGACTGTTTTAAATGATTCCTTTTGTAAAACCAGAAATGTATGCATCAAAATTAAGCATGATTGTTCACATTCTAGGGAATCTGAAAAATTGGATGTGTTCTTTAACAAGTTTGAGTAAATTTTACATCTGAAGATACAAAACTTTCCTCCCTGACATTTATACTAGTTGTACTTGAACATATACTGGTTGTACTTGCATTTATTAAGTTTGGGTTTTGTCACATTATATATTTACTTCTATAACCATGAACAGAAAGTATATTTCTTTAGATTTCTCAGATAAAAACGAAATATTTCATTGTCATTGTTTGCTAATTATAGAACCACCCTTGCTAGGCAGGATAAAAGAAAGGAACATGTGATTATGAAATGCCAGTGTTTCAAAATATATATTTGTCAATGATGTTGTTGGTAATAAGAGCGACTGGTCCTACCAAAGTTAACATGTGAAATCAATTCTATGTCCTTTTTCCATAAATTTTGCCACCCCACATCCCGGGTTTGGGAAGTCCTGCGATGAGGGTTCAAATTCAATGCAGGATTTCATGCTTGCTATTCATTGATTTCTAAATGCTTCATGTTTAATGATTAGGTGGCTAAGTATGTGGATTAAATTGTATCTGACAAGTGGGAATATTTGCTTGTAATATAAATTACAAGTTAAGACTTTTAGGCTACCATGTTCTAGGACAACACAAGGAAATATAAAGGACCTATTTCTATGGTGGGTGATATGTTCTCTTAACATGTGGTTCATCATAAAATATTGTGGCCTTGCTTATGCTTAGAAAGAAGAGCAGATGAGTCATAAATCATCATGGATTTTCTTATGCTAAGCAACAAATATAGTTGGAGCATTTCTTTGTGTTAACTGTAAATAATTTCTTTGTATTTATCATTTTATCAGGCGTAACCCAATTCAATATACTCTATCAATAGAATAAACTGGGTAGAGAATGGAGATTCGTTGGCCTGGTTTACTCTCTATAATTAGTGGTATATGGTCATGTATCAAGCAAATGTATGTTACCCCATGTTTAGAGTGCACCAAAATGTTTTACATGTTGAATATTTTGTCCAATATTGGTAAATTGTCAAAATGTTATATTCACTCAAAAGGATGGACGTCGAATTCTTAGGGATGATTTTTCTTCGGAACAATTACTGGCCTTTAGTGAATATATTGTGAGCTGGTAAAGAGTTTGTTGACCCTATTAGTAGTGAGTGTTCATCATTTATTACAGCAGGCAAGTTTGCCTATGACTTTTAGCCTAGCACATCCCAGGTCTGTGTATGGAATTCTCAAGTATGTAGGTCCAAGTGTCTATATATGCCATGGTCACCATGGTGCTGTAAAAGGGTCTTTATGCTACAAACGGAATCTCAAGTATGTAGGTTCAAGTGTCTATATATGCATTTAGTAGTTTGTTGGTTGATGGTATGTTTGTATTCAGCAGATTTTGCTTTTTGGAAAAATGTTGGACAATGAACATGGATGCATTATTATTATGAATAGTAGTAGTTAAATTATTCTACATGTGAAGCATTGATGCACAATAGGTTGTAGTGACACCATAGCTGTATATGTTAACACATTATCCATGTGTGTTCTGATCTTTTTCTTCCCTTCTACTAAGCTGCACCACTGTGTTTTTTTCCTACGATCATCATATGATGAATCTTTGACTAATTCCATCGTTACTACTTGTACTGCAGGATGATCTTGCAAGACCTGGACAAGGTCCTCGTCCCACAGGTGCTGCACCCAATCCTCCACGTCCATGATGCTGGCTTTCGGAGTGGAAAGTCATTTTGACCTTCTGATTAGCACCGTAGTAGTATCAAGGAAAATTTTTATTGGTTATGATCTTTACTTTCTGCATCCAAGAGAAAAATAGTCGTTGCTGGACTTGAATTGTTTTCCCATTTGTACTTTGAGGCCTGTGCTTTTTTTTATTATTGCTGGAACATCGTGCCCTTTTATTTCTCTTTTGGTGATGTTTTGATAACATTGTTTATTTCTCTTTTAGTGATGTTTTGATAACATTGTTATTTCTCTCGATGCTATGATGCTTTTGTAGTTTATGGTAGTATTACGATGAACAGCCGATTGGTTGGGGTTAAAATTGAGCTTATAATGTGCATGGCTGTTAAATTCTTTCACTCAAGACTTTAGGTTTAAGACTATTTTGGATGTTGATATTGTAGTTTGGGGGACAAATAATGCTAATATGAAATAATATTTTAGTGTATTTTTAAGGTAGTATATAAGTCAACACTTAGAAAATTAATGTTTTGCAATGTGAAAGTCAATGAGAAATCGAATTCGGTGACTACTGAGTTCTAAAGATCAAATAAGTGTAACGAGAATATAGGTTATTTGTGTTCACTGTTTCTGTTTATAAAAACAACGATATGAAGGTTAATTTAAAAAATGTTTTCCAAATGTAAACCTCTGCGTGAAGCCTAAATCTTCCTCTCCAAGTGCAGGATATCGTTTGGTGTTTCTGAAAGAACATCGTACCCTTGGTTTGACCTTCTCATTACCGAGATCGGGATCCTCTTCAACACGTCTGCATCCCTTCTTTCCCTCCACTGCAACTCTCAGCCGTCCAACGCAGTGCTGATTCCAGTGGGTGTTGGAGATGTGATACAGTATTGTACATGAGCACGACCCACACGGGCTCCGAACCGTAATTGATTGGAGAGGAGCCATATCGGGCGACTCCCCCCGTGCTTCGAAACTAGCATCCTCTTCTTTTCCCGCCAGTTTCTCCGCCACCTCTCGTCTACGATCCCCCGACCGCCTCTCGCGGAGTTGAAGCCCGTGTCCAAATCCAGAAAAGAGGCGATCTTTGCTCCCTCTCTCTCTCTCTCTCTCTCTCACTTACGGGGGTACCGCTTCCAAGAAAAATTACTCCTAAATCCTTCTCTTTTTATGAACTTCTACCTGGTTTGCCGGTTTCATTTCTCAGGAAGAAGGCCTTCCTCCTCCTCCTCCTCTCTCTCTCTCTCTCTCTCTCTTTTTCTTTCTTTGTGAGCCTCACCGGGTAATTGAGGAGCTCGGATCACACACCGGATGCATCTCTAGTTAAATCTTTGTCGAATCCAAATCGGGCATAGAACTTAGGGTTTCCTTGGAAGGATTTCATGCCGGAGATGAGCTGCTTTTCTTGTTTTTCATCCCAGGATAAGAGGGCGTCGAGGAAGTTCGATGCAAACGATGAGACATCAGTGGCACCCGGACGAAGAGTGGTTTCCCACAAGAGCAATGAATTGAACAGAAGACCAGGTGAGCGTCGACTGCTTGGTTGTTTTGTTCCAAGGCTCGTATTTATTTCCCAGTTAAAGCACTGGATGTGGTATCGAATGCTCCTCACAATTAGATGGTTCACTTGTTTCACAATGATGAAAATTTTTATATCTGAAGACCATAATGCATATCTGCAAACTTACATCCTTTGCATTTCCAAGGCAGAGGCAATATGCAATGCGAAGACAAGAAGGGGAAAAAAAAAAAGAAACAATAAACAAAAAAAAAAATCCCTTTCATCTTACTTCGTAATGCACACGCTTCTCCCTCCAATGTCCTACCACGCTTCAGATCAATGTGTGTTAAGTTGATCCCTTCTTGTGCAGAGAACCACTCACAGATTACACAGAGCGCTACACCTGAAGCATCGAGCAGTAAAGAAGCCGGCAATGGTAATATTGCAGCTGAAACATTCACTTTCCGCGAGCTAGCATCAGCTACCAAAAACTTCCGCTCCGAATGCCTAATTGGTGAAGGCGGATTTGGAAGAGTTTACAAGGGGCGCCTCGAGAAGACGGGCCAAGTAATTTTCTCTATATACTGCTCCTAATCTGTCGTTTATGAGATACTCTTATAGAATTCCCCTCCTCCTGGATTCTATCTCATGCGAGCTCAATCCTATTATTTTCGTCGCAACAGGTCGTGGCTGTGAAGCAATTGGACAGAAATGGCCTGCAAGGCAACAGAGAGTTTCTTGTTGAGGTTTTGATGCTTAGTCTTCTTCACCATCAAAATCTCGTCAACCTAATAGGATACTGTGCAGATGGAGATCAGAGGCTTTTGGTGTATGAGTATATGCCTCTTGGCTCCCTGGAAGATCATTTGCTTGGTAAGCCACATTGTACTCTTTTACAAGCTTTTCACCTTTCATTTTCTTCTTTTGACTATTTAATGTGTTTTGACATCCAAAACTTTCTCAATGTTACGTTCGCCATGGTTTTTCTTTCATTCTTCTCACCAATAATGTGTTTGCCAATTGCACACGCAGAAATCCCTCCTGATCAGGAACCACTGAGTTGGTATACAAGGATGAAGATAGCTTTTGGTGCTGCTCGAGGTTTAGAGTATCTGCATGAGAAGGCCAACCCTCCTGTCATCTTCCGCGACCTCAAATCATCCAATATTTTACTGGGTAAAGATTACACCGCAAAGCTCTCAGATTTTGGACTTGCTAAGCTTGGCCCTTTGGGCGACAACCTGCATGTTTCCTCAAGGGTGATGGGCACTTACGGCTACTGCGCGCCCGAGTATGCTAGAACCGGTCAGCTCACTCTGAAATCAGATGTGTACAGTTTCGGAGTCGTGTTCTTGGAACTCATAACAGGGAGAAGAGTCATCGACACCACAAAGCCGACAGATGAACACAATCTGGTCACTTGGGTATATGATTTATACACGCTAATTAACTTCACTAGATGGTTCTTGGCATGGTTTGGCTTAATTTTTTTGATTTCTATAGGCACAGCCAATGTTCAAGGATCAGAAGAGGTGCTGCCAGCTTGTAGACCCGCTTCTTCAGGGGGACTACCCGGAGAAAGACCTGAATCAAGCTGTTGCAGTGGCTGCGATGTGCCTACAAGAGGAGGATGCAGCCCGCCCCTTCATGACCGACGTTGTTGTGGCCTTAGGGCACCTTACAGCAGCCCCAACAAACGCTGAAGGGAGCTCTGGTCATCATCTTTCTCATTCCATTCAGCCAGAAGACACAGGGCCAGACGATCATGGCAAGCAAGATGCGAAGGTCAATGTGGATCGTCAGCGTGCCGTGGCGCAGGCCATCGAATGGGGTTCCGAGTTCAAGGCGCAGTTAGCATATCCAACATGAAGCTGGATCTTGTTTCTCTTTGATTCTTTTTCCTTTTTCCTCGGAGTTGATGATACCTTGGATCGCAAACATTCTTTATTTTTGGGCTGTACCAATCTGTTTGTTGTGAGATGATACATGAATTCAAGTCGCTTCTACAGGAGACCACATAGAGTTTGATTATTGCACTAATGATGTCCATCTGGATCGCTGGGATTTGCGTATGCGATTGGTTGCTCTATGGGCCGGGTTTGTTCGACGTGATCGGCCCGGTCGAAGCGCTGACCCAATGAACCGTGTCTTCGATTGGGCCGACGTATAACGCGTAAGTCGTACTTATTTACTGTTACGGTGAACGACGCCACTTTACGGGCCCATTAAATTCCTCCAACCGCCGCAGTAATCCTTCGCTCTGTCATCATTTTATACTACGACCGACGGCAGCGAGAGAGACGGACGGCGAGAGGGATGGCGGACGAACACGTTCCCCCTCAATCTTCCTACCATCGGGACTCCATCAAGTCTTCAGGTCTCGTCCTTTCCTACCTCCCACTCGTCGTCGTTCTTGATTCCTCCTTTGGCATGTATTTCTTGATTCTTGGCTTGCACGTGCTTGAGAGTTTGAAGCCCTAGAAAACAGTGAATCCAATTGAACCCGCGGTTGGCTATCTCTCAGTGCATTAGCAGGCGTGGAATTTGAGGCGCTGGGACGGGCTGCAATAAAGATGCGGTTTTACTCGGAGATTTTGCAGTAGTTTCCCATTTATGGGAGCTGGGACTTGGTCTCCTGTAATGAGCAGTAGTGCGGAAAGTTCTCCCTGATTCTAAAACTATGTCAAGGTTTTCCCCTTTGGAGACTAGGGTATTTGCATTTTTTTTTTTCTTTTTACCCTTTATGGGGTTAGAATAAGGGCTTAGAGTTCTGATCGATGTAGGTGGTTCCTTCAATAGATTAAACGTTGAACTATGACCTTAGGATCATTTTAGGTTGTTTAGAGTCTCTTGCAAGTGCATTGTCCACAAAAATGGAATCAGTTATTATTCGTTAGGCCAAGTTCTTTGAGAACTCATGGACTTTAAGAAACGGCTTGTTTAAATTGGTTTATTGATATAAGTTGCACAACTATGTAAAAACTTTATCCTTACTATCCGACTGTTAAACTTAATCATGGAACCAATCCAAGTTGGCATTCTTATTCTTCATCAATACTCTGTGTCTATATATCATTCTATTTGATATGATTTTTTTTTTAACATCATGCACTATTTCACTATTTTGTGGCAAAGATGCAGATTTTTTTTTGCTGATGCTCGATTAGATTGTTACAAGTGCTTATATAAAATTCAACATGGGCAATCAAGAATCTAAACTGGTTCAGTTTGTAACCTATTAGGGAATGTCTAAAATAACTAATTAGATTTATACAAGCAGATGGACCTTTTTAGATAATGCACCTCTGTCCTGCAAAGCCTCATAAATGTGGACCTATAAGCCAAATGTTACCAAAAGAAAAATGTAAGTAATATTCAGACTGCAAGCCTGTTTATAGTTTAAAATCTGTGTTTTATTTTTTGTGTAGATTGTTATATTAAAATCTTCATGTTAATAGGAAAAATGTGATGACAAATGGACTCACTCCTAGTATTTTGTTGTATTATTTCATCTGCTAGTTGGTTGTAGAGGTTGATCTGTATATGGGTACCAGCATATCTTCAACCCAACATATCTGTTCTTATGATGAAATATTGATGCTAAAGTCTTGGTCATCAGTGCACAATTCTTCTGCACAGCGGAGGCGCCAGCTTGCTGTTGCTGTAGGAAAAGAAAGAAGAGAGGCTTTAATACGGACAAAACGTTTGTGCCGAGAAGCACTTTTTGAAAATAATGAAGCTTCACTGGAGGGTGACATGAACATTGATGAAGAGAGAGCAGTTTTGAATTCTCAAGCTTCTCAAATTATAGAGGATTTGAAATCTGCTATGACATACCAGTATGAACTTTCTATGATTGAGTAGGCTTGCATGGTAGCAGTTATGTTTGAATGCTAAAAGATCGTGTATCAGTGATATCAGATGTATGCATTGCTGCTCCTTTTTTGTTTTTAGAAATTTCAGTCTATTGATTGTTTTGTCATATCTAATTAATAATTTACCTTAAAATTTTTATTAATCTTCATTCTTTCTTAAATATATCAAGCTTATGTGGTACACTAATGAGGAAAAAATGCCTGCAAATATTATATTTTTTCATGTTGGGTTTCATATGAGGCTAGTGGAGGAAGAAAGTCAAAGACATAGTTGGAGGCTTGACTTGCCTCATGATTATGCCCTTCAGTTTGTTCCAGATAATGTTGTAATGTATCACTGTACTCCCTGGTATTGTTATCTGAAGAATGGATTGGAGATCTGCATGTACTGTAACAAATACAAATTGTTCCACTTGAAATACTTGGACAATGCTGATGTAATACACGACGGTTTTGTGCATTGTACATCCTGGTGCATGTTGATGCACACTGGTGAATACCATAACATGCTGGCGCACGGTTGGCATCATTATGATTTGTCTAGCAATTGCTAAAGATATGTTATGAATGAACATGAGGTAGAACAATTTTGGCTTGTGAATGGTACAAGCATGACACTGTCTTTTACAGCTCAACATGACCATGACATAACTCTTTTTCTTATTGCATACTCTTCTTTACCCAGTAATTGTTGTTTTGGTTTGATTTAGCCTTTTGTAAAATTTTCCCTTGGCTTGAGACTTTGAAGCCACAATTCTCTCAGCAAGAAATTCAAATTGTTTTCCCTTGGTTTAACATTATTAATCAACATGCTTTTTTTTTTTCTTGTTGTTGTAAGGTCATTACCAAAGCCATTGTTGCATAGAAATCTGGAATGTGGTCTCAATAGTTCAACATGAAATTTTAAGTTGTCTTTAAAATTTAGGCAAATTTTTAACCATGAGATATAGTTGAAACTTGAAAGCTTATCTTTTTCTTAGATTTATCTCAATTTTGTACATGTGGTTGGTACCAATAAATATTTACATGAAAGAGATTAAACAACTAAAAGTGGATGCTTCAATCATTCTGATATTTGTTTGAATGCATTAATACTTTTTTGGATTTAGTAAATGCATTTGTAAAGGTTAACACACACACACACACGCACACACACACATTTATATATATCTGTGTGTGTGTGTGTACATGTGTATATATGTATATATATACATACATATATATATACATATGTATGTCTGTATATCTGTTGACATAACATTTAGCTTTCCTTTGGATGGAGCATGTCTGTGCTTGACCTTGAAGAATTTTAATTTAACCTTCAGGGGAAAAGGAGCTGCACAGAAGAAAGTAGAGGCACTACGTGCACTGAGGCGGTTGTTATCAAAATCTGAAATTCCTCCTGTCAAAGCAGCTCTCCAAGCTGGAGCTGTTCCTCTCCTTGTGCAGTGCCTATCTTTGGGATCACCAGATGAACAGGTTTGCTTTCTACAATAATTCTCTAGTGTAATATTTTGGAACTGGAAATGCTTGTTCTGATGGATGTAACACTTAATTACTGTGTTTTAGCATGACTGTAGTGACACTCTTCTTGCAATACAAAAGAAGAAATCTGACTTTTTTTATACTTTCTGAACGTATATGTCTTATTGGTCATTGTATAGTTGCTTGAGGCAGCTTGGTGCCTTACTAATATAGCAGCTGGGGAACCAGAAGAAACAAAGTCATTAATGCCTGCATTACCTTTGCTTGTAGCACACCTTGGAGGTTTGTTGCTCTTGTTTTGTTGTCTACCCATATTGCTTTTTTTGCTTTACTTTCCTGTTTGGATGTTTGGAAGTGGTTTATATTCTTATTTGTGAACAGTTTAAAGCTTTTAAAGGTTGTTCCTATGGAGTGTGACATTTTCTTTTTCCATCATTGGTGTTTTGATATATTGAATTGAAATATTTTATTAATTATGTTGCTAACATTGAAACTTCTGTGGCTGATTTGTTTTCGTGAATCATATTTGTTCATGATACCTTGTTTCGTGGCTGATTTGTTTTCATTAACCTGCCTTTATATGCTAGAGAAGAGCTCGGTGCCTGTTGCTGAGCAGTGTGCTTGGGCATTGGGAAATGTTGCTGGTGAAGGAGACGAGTTGAGAAACATTTTACTTGCACAAGGAGCTTTATTACCCCTTGCACGTCTAATGATGTCTACTAAAGGTTCTACAGCAAGGACAGCTTCTTGGGCATTATCAAATCTCATTAAGGTCATACTTTCTTTGAGTGAACTCTAGCAAATTTAGTTTTCAAGGCAATTGAAAAATAACTCTTGCTTTGTGTAAATCTGGCCTATCAAAAATGGTCATCTGATAAAAAATATTGTACTTTCAGCTTTTGTCCCACTTATCATAGGATTTAGCAATAAAGAATCAAGATAGTTGTGTATCCTGGACAGGTTATCGCTTTCTCTTGCTAATTCTTATGAGAGTAAGAAAAGTAATTTTGGAAAAGGAGCTTGTTTTATTTATTAGGGCATCCACATTTCAGTGTCATGTGAGATTCCTAAAATTATATTAGAGCTATCTTCTAGTTATATTGTTGCAAAAAATAAACCATAGTGAACGATGAAAAAATAACATTGTGCTGATTACTTCCATCATTTAAATAGAATCTTTTGTTGGACTTGATGCCTTCAATTGTGCTACATTTCTATGCAGGGACCTCAGCCTAATGCTGCGACAGAACTTATAAGTATCAAGGGGGTGCTGGACTCAATCATACAACACCTAAGAAACTTGTAGGTGTTTGCTTGGTTTCTCATTGTTGGTTCATTTTTTCATAGGTTTGCATGAAGTTTTTAGTTTTTTCCCCATTAAGGTTCGGTGGAAGGGTTTGCTGTGTTAAAGACTAAACAAAACTAATTTTAGATTTTGGAACTGTGATTTCCTTCACGATGTAAAAAATCTATCATGTTCGAGGATTGTTCATGAAAGGCTGTGGATTTTTCATGATGAAATCACATTTGATACGCATATCATCAGCTATGTGAACTTGTCGTATCTCAAAAGGAAATGAAATGCTATTATAGCCGGAAGAAAATTATGAGAATTTAATTGCTATGAATAATTTATATGCTAAACTTTAAGGGAAATGTTAAGTGGAATGAATATGCAAGCTCCACAAGTTACTTCACATTCGGTGTTTGGTATTACATATTCTGAAAGTAACATGCTCCACAATCTCCACAAGTTATTTTACATTAAGGGAAATGTTATATTCACAAGTGCAACATGTGGTACTGCTATTTTGTATTCATCATTATCTGTTGATATAGTTGTCCTTGCTTTATTTTGACCTGAGTCATGTTTTGTTATGTCTATATGTAGTTTGTTTAAAAAATATTAACATCTAAACCCTAAACCCACTTTTAGTAATATAACTGTTTGTTATGTTCATAAATTTTTATGCTTATTTCACTAACTTGCTGTGTTATGTTCATTTCTGCATCTGCAAACATTCTTCATCAGCATTGGTTTTTTCCCCATAATGCCTGTTGAATAGTGTACACATGTAAATAACTTGTTGATATTTGGCAGGGACGATGAATTGGCCACCGAAGTAGCATGGGTAGTTGTATATCTTTCAGCGCTTTCAGAAGCTGCTGTTAGTTTGCTGGTGAAAAGTGATGTCGTTCATCTTCTAGTTGGAAAGCTAGCTGCCTCTGAGAGTTTGCAGTTGCTCATTCCAGTAATAATATTCATGAGATTGAATTTTTTTTGTCCTAAATTTAATTTTGATCTCTTATGGTGTTTTTATTTGCAGTTGCTCAAATAGTTTTTCTCCATAATAGATGATTATTGCATTTATGCAGGTGCTTCGCAGCTTAGGCAATCTAGTAGCTGCTGATAGCTATATGACCGACATGGTCCTTGTTGTTGGACATAACACTACAGGTTGGTGCATACTTCTCCCTCTTATTATATCCATGGATCTTGCTTTATTGTGATGCTTAACTCAGACCACTAACACATTTTAGTTTCCAGACCAAATATTATTGGGGTTGATAAAATGTTTAAAAAGTGAGCATCGAGTATTGAAAAAGGTATTATCTTTTTTCATTATCATTATAATTTGAAAGTTAGGTATCTTTTTTTTAATTAAAAAGAAAAATCTAATGATTTAGGAGGCTGCATGGGTTCTATCTAATATAGCAGCAGGATCGGTTGGACACAAGGAGTTGATATTTTCAAGTGAGGCCACACCTTTAATGATACATCTTCTATCAAGTGCACCATTTGACATCAGAAAAGAAGTTGCATATACTCTAGGGAACCTGTGTGTTGCCCCAGCAAAGAGTGCAGAGCAGCCAAGCATAATTGTACATCATTTGGTGGCACTTGTCAACCGGGAATGCATTTCTGGGTTTATACATTTGGTTAGATCTGCTGATATACAAAGCGCAAAATTGGGACTCCAGTTTTTGGAGCTGGTGAGGAAATCTTACTTCTCAAGTTCTTATTTTTCATGTTCTCCAACTTGCTGTGTCATTATTATAGGATATTCATCTGAAGATTATTCTGCCTGATTAATTTTTCTTCCTTTTTCTTCCAACGGATGGCGAGGTGATGATCACTATAGTTTGGAATATCTAGATTTTTGGTGATTTATGATAAGGCTATTTAGGTCACATATTTGCCACATTATATGATACATTGATAATCTCAACTTTAACTATGAAAAAGTGAATTGGTGACTTGAAATACTAATGAGTTATGAAGAATATGTTTCCTAGAATGAACAACACTAGTTATTGGACTAGACGGTTGCACATTTGAAGAGGTGAATCATTAAGAAGAGAAGTCTAGCACTGTCTTCCTTCCTGGAGATGTACACCTTTTCTTTTTCTTGGGGAATTGGAACCTCTTTTGTCATTCGTCCATAAATCCAGCCCTCAAACAAAAGAAGTGAATATATGATATGACAAATGAATGGTTGTGATTTTAGTGAAATAAAGATATATGACACGAAGCATACAATGCAACATCTGCTGTAATATCAAACACTTTGCAGCTTTGCTGGATATCTAATTGTCATTTAAGCTTCAGTCATGTTTGTTCCTCAGAGATGCATTTACCTTGTTACAGGTCATGAGGGGAATGCCAAATGGGGAAGGTCCAAAGCTGGTGGAAAGGGAGGATGGGATCGATGCAATGGAGAGATTCCAGTTTCATGAGAACGAGGAAATGAGAATCATGGCAAATGGTTTGGTGGACAAGTACTTTGGGGAAGACTACGGCCTGAATGAGTAAGAATGCTTGCTTCGTCGGTACTGCCGTCCTCTTCATCTTTCCATCCAGTTCCTCGCTGCTGCCACTGTTTGGTGCGTAAACTGAGGTCTTTTTTTGCAGAATGAGTAAGTGTCAATGTAAGTAATGATCATACATTTAAACAATTGTTCATCGTAAAGGGTCTTGTTTATCCAAGACCTATCGCAAGACTTAGGATGTGAAAGAGGTTAAATGTTAATGAGTTAATGGAAAGCAGTTGGACATTACAGCTTTGTTATTGTTTGTTTAGCTTTTAGAAAGCAGAGATCACCTGAAAATCTGAATTGGTTGGATTACAGTTGCAGATAGATGATGTCATCGTCACGACATCATCTCTCCTGCAAAAGAAACCTGTCTTGAAGAACTCTTCTTTCCATGGCATCATCCCTTCTGCAAAGCAGCCATGCGAAAGATAAACCCTCCTCTGCAAGCGGCGAGCTTGTTCTCGGAGAATAATAATGTCCGCAGACGCTGCAGAATCTGAGTGTGCAATTAACGACATGAAACCTCCGTTATTAGGGGCTTCAGCTTTGCAGATGCTGGTGCCAGCCAAGGTGTTTACATCGAACACCAAAGTTATTATTATGCTACTTATTACATGACAAATTGTTTTGCAACTCCTACCTGCATGCTTTTGATACCATAATGATGCGGATGGCTATCTTTCAACAGCATCAGAATTTATGACAATTATCTGATTCTTGAATGCTTCAAGCAACAATCATCATGCCGATCAACAGGAAACAAATAGAAGATGCAATGTATCAGATCAGTAGCAGAAATAAAATGTAATAATGATGATGAAAACAAGACAAGATCGAAGACTTGGATAAATGAGTTAGAGCCGGTTTAAGCAACATGATAACACAAGAAACCATCCATCCTATCAGTTCTTTTAGCAACTTTGACCCACCTCAAATTCCTAACTACTAGTCTTTTATGCAAGCCAAAAGGCAAAATCATCATTGGGGATTACCGTAGAACAACTCTGAGGCAAAGTTATGATGAAGACTACTTTTATGTTCTGATAGGGATACAAGTTTACTCTCCCGGTGCAGAGACCCCTTGCTTGAGCTTTTCCCTCTTCAACTTCTTTTTCGAGACTGGCTTCTTCTTCTTTGGCGGAAGGGTCTTCTGTGCATACATATAGAGAACATAGTTCCCGACGAGGAAGAGCAGCAGAAGCCCCCCCACAACAAGCAGGACCACCAACCCTGGGTTCAACCCTTTAGCCGCTTGCTCTCTGTTCACATTTCCCTGTTGATTCCGGAAGTTAATATAACACGTCAAATAAAGGTAATGATGAGAAAGCAGAAGGAAAACATATATGTATTAAACCATATTCATTCCAAACATATATTGTCATGATAAATTAATTGGCTGGTTTTCAAAATCTGTCACTCAAAAATCTTGATTTTACACTGTTTGGAATGTATACGATTCACAGAACATATACCGCCACTCCATGGGGCAAATGTGATACAGTAGGTAAAATTGAGAACTTTTTGACATTTTACAACATTAACACATCATTCAGATAGTGGGCACAGATCAATTTAAAAATCCATATATGCAATGCCAGAAGTCAGTAAAGATGTTCTTAATCAATTTTCCATAATCAAGCTGTTTTCTGATTATCATTCAGCCCTTATGATAGCAAGACATTATAGTTATTTACATCTATCCATAATACAGACAAGAAGAAATTGTCCCTTGAAAAATATCAATACCACGATAACATCAAGCTTTCTTTGTGCAAATATAACACACGAGGAGAATGAAAGCCTTCCAGCTGATAGCATGAGATGAATCACTAACAAGCAAATAGAATCATTGATTTAAAAAGCGCTAGGCGCCAAGGTCGCAAAATGCTTGAGGCGCTCGCCAGAGCGAAGCGAGGTACTCTGAAATATTTAAATATAAAAAATATTTAATATAATTATTTAAATAAAAATATGATTAAATTAAAAATATACTGTTAACAGTATATTACTTACTGTTAATAGTAGTTAAAGAGGAGAAAAAAATGTTAACGGTAACGGAGAAGGCAACAGTGAGAAGCTGGCGGTAGCAGTAGCATCGAAGGATTAGCTTAAGACAGTTGCGGCAGCGCTGCGAACGACAGTAGTGGCAACGGCGGAAGCTGGCCAGTAGCAGCGACAGCGGCAGAAGCTGCGGACAGCAGCGGCGGCAACGACGGAAGCTGCAAACAACAACAATGGAAGTTGCCGATAGCAACGACGACAATGGCGGAAGCGGCAGACGACAACGGTGGAAGCTGCAGACAGAAACAACGAAAGCTGCAGACAGCAACGACGGAAGATGCAGACAGCAACGACGGAAGATGCAGACAACAACAACGAAAGCTACAGACAGGAGGTACGAAAAGCTGCAGACAACAACAACGGAAGCTCCAGAGGGCGTTCATCGATGGCGGAGGAACTTGCGGTCCTCCCTTGACAGTGGAAGGAACTGCACATGGAGCGATAGTGGAAGGAAGCTACGGGGGCCATCAGACTCGTTCATCGACGCCAAAGGAAGGCACGGTCCGCTATGTCTACAGCGGAGGCAGTGGCAGAAAGCGTCGACGACGGAGGCAGAAGCAGTGCTAGGGTTGGCTCGAGGTCGCACGAGAGTGAATGAGGTAAGAAACGACGCTATTGAACCGAACCATAATTAAAATTCTGGTTCGGTTCATTTAATTGAATCGGATGCTCGCTCGAAGAGCCTAGCGCCTGGGTTTGGGAGAGCACCTAGGTGGCGCCTCATTGAAGCATGCCACCTGGTCCACACACACGGCGCTCGGGCCTTGCCTCGCCTCACCCGAGCGCCTATTTAAATCACTAAATACAGTGTGCATGTGAAATTCAGTTATCGAAATATCCCAAGGGGGCTTCCATAGCACTTAATTTCAATCATTTGTAGCCACCAGAAGAAAGCTGATAAGAAAAAAAGAAATATCCCAACAGCACTTAATAAGAATAAAACGCAACAATCTAAACGTGCTATTTTCCTTCAGTGGAAGAGGAAAAGGCTCATCATTCAAACATGATATCATCTCTTCTAGAAATGAAAAGAGATGAATTTGTTAAAAAAATTTAAGATATTTGATGTGATTAACTGATTACCTTCCAGCATTAGCTGCAAGTACAGTCTTCACTCTTCAGTACCTAAACCACATCAGTGAGGGGTCTAAAATGATCTACAACTTTATGCCAATTAGTTAACCGAGGATATATGGTTTAGAATGTCCTCTCAATCATCACACATTTTTTGCAATTCACAGCTATGTACCCAATCTATCCAAATGAGAAAATTAAGTTTTAGATACATATTTTGTCTCTTAAAAGTTCTCCAATTTCTTATGCACATGTCCAGGTGAGGCTGATAAAAAAATCAAATGTTAATTTCACTTGTTCATTATAAAAAGCCAGTTATGAAAAGGACTTTGGCTGCAGGCAAATCTTAACAATTTCACCAGCCTCAATGTTCATGTCACTTGATTGTTAGAAACACCAATTAAAATCAGTAAATGTCTTCACCTTCTTTCACATTAGACTTGAGTTACTCCGAGTAGAAAGCACTTCAATACAACCAAGGTCTTTGAATGATTTCTTGCCAAAAGATAATCCGTTCATGGGGCTCAGAAATCGTATGGAGAAAAAAAATTCTCAGCTTAAGCAGCAGCAATTGAGTTCAAATCCATTGAAGATTTCCTTGTGTGGGTTCTATGTAACTGTATTAGCTCTCTTGTTATATACAAATGCAAAGAATGTCTTACAAAGGGAGAATGAACTTGCTAGACTTTTATATTAAAAGACCCCCAATCTAGTATGCAAGTCAGAACAAAGGGAAAGTAGCATCAGTGACTAGTTGACTTTAATCCTATGACAGGAATAAAAGCGCAGATCAACTTAAAGTAAAATAAATGAATAGCAGAAACTTGTAAACATGATAAGGCTATTTGATACAAAAATTCACTTAGTTAAAGAAATAGATTTAGACCAAAATTTCTGTGTGCACAATCATATAATCAGTACCCATGCAGAAGACATAATTCCGAGATTATGGTTCCCTAGAATCACCATCAAGGATTAAATCCAACTTAGTAGGATTAGGTATCCATGTCAAAAGCCAAGTTGCTAATATAATTGAGGCAAGATTCAATTTGCTGGGAAATAAAGTATACCTTTTTACATTCAGAAAAGGAAAAACTAGATAAGAAAACAAGGTCTAAGCAAGCAAGGAGAAGCTAGATATTGCAAAGCAAGGAGCTCCGCTAAGTTAAGACTGAACTGACGTAAGGATATATAGGAAATACAAGAGAGATAAAATTGAAAGGAAAGTAAAAAAGAGGAATTCTACTACACAAGACTCGATCGGAGATCAATATGCTTTCTAGCATAATATTCTTAAACACTCAAGTAACAGAACAATAAATCACGAAAAAAAAGGTCAAAGTATATTGAAGACCAGCAACAACCCTTGACATGATGTAATTGGCATTCGAGCAAACTCGAGAAACATCAGATAGAATCTTCAAACAAACCCTTTTCCGTTAATATCGAATCACGGATCCCGCTAAATCAAATTAGCACCAAAACCATCGACAAAACTCCAAATCACAACCCAAAAGGATCATCACTAATCCGATAATTCACCCTAATCCGATTATATCAGAAAGGTAATCCCTCGTGATCAAAACATTCTTTTTCCCCCAAAAAATATTCATGCCAGATCCAGAAATTACACATGAGATCAATGCCTCGACGCAATCCAGGCACCAACAACCAATCAAACCAAAGGGCGACGAAGCCTTACAGCTGCATCCGAGAACTGTTCATCCATGGCGACGAATCTCACCAAAATCCCGTCCCTTTTCCAGTCGCAAGAACTCGTTAGACACTGGCAGATAACAAAATCAAGAATCGGAAAGAAAAACCCAGGAATAGATAAGAAAATTTCGTACTCGCGGAGATTACGATCCGAGTGGATCTGCGGCGGTACGAATCGAGGAAGGAAGAGAAGAATCCGAAGAGGAGATGAACGAGTACCTAACGAATGTTTTCCGTAGTCCCCGTGCTCTACCTACCCCCTGCCCGTGGGTATATATATATATATATATATATATATATATATATATAAGTTGATGATATAAATGTAAGAATGAAGGTATAAAAATAAATATAAATTAGCTGAAAGAAAATAATAGGTTCCTTTTTTTTCTCCGTTGTGTTTAAAATTTATGAAAAAATAAAATTTACTTCAATTTTAATGTCTTAAAAAGTGATGGGAAAAAAATCATACACTTGAATCTCTTGAATTATATATTTATGATTTAGGTTGTTAAACTTTCTCGTGTGTGTATAACTATGAGCAATAATTAATTGTTAATTTTTGCATTTCATGTTCTTTTTATGTTTATTGTTTCTTTTGTTAAACGTTGATAATATAAATAACTTGAAGACATAGCATTCATTGCTTGTTGAATGGAGAGTAATTTAGTAGGAGTATGCACAAGAGTATTTATTATCTTTAAATCAAATTAATGATGAGTACCTGATTTGATTCTGGTGGATATTGGATCGGTCAGGAAAAGATCCGAAACCGACCGGATTCGATCCGACCCGGTCCACGTTACCGAGACCCGAGAGGAGAGCAAAACCCTACTTGCCAAGACGTATAAAAGAGCGCGCGCAGGCACACCACCACCACGCTTCTGAGGCCGGCCGAACCGGACGACGAGCCTTTTGGGGGAGGTGTTGAAGGCCGTCGCCATGGTGTCAGGGTCAGGGCTGTGCGCGCGGCGAGTGGTGGTGGACGCGCGCCACCACATGCTGGGCCGGCTGGCGTCGATCGCGGCGAAGGAGCTCCTCAATGGTCAGCGCGTGGTGATCGTACGCTGCGAGGAAATCTGCCTCTCCGGCGGCCTTGTCCGCCAGAAGATGAAGTACCTACGCTTCCTCCGCAAGCGCATGAACACCAAGCCCTCCCACGGCCCCATCCACTTCCGCGCTCCGGCCAAGATCCTCTGGCGTACCATCCGTGGGTAATCAACCGTCTTTCTTCCACATATGGCATTGATAAGATCCGATGGTGCGGAACGTTTCTTTATTTGAATGGATTTGGCGATTAAGAGATTTTACCTATCCTTCTTGTTTTCCTTTTAAGGATGATTCCTCACAAGACCAAGCGCGGGGCTGCGGCATTGGCAAGGCTCAAAGCGTACGAGGGGGTGCCACCACCGTATGATAAAATGAAGAGGATGGTTATTCCAGACGCCCTCAAGTATGGTGTACTTGTTCAAATAATTTCTAGAAATGCATTGATGTTGTATCATCTTGTTCATGAAATGGTGTGTTGCTTTTAGGGTATTGAGGCTTCAGCCTGGGCATAGGTACTGCTTGCTAGGTCGACTCTCATCGGAGGTTGGGTGGAATTATTATGACACTGTTAAGGTGAGATTGAACTGATTCAATGTTCTCTCTTTTATGTTTTAACCTTAATCACAAATGTGCCTCATACTGTTGCTTGGTTCCTTTGTGTCATTTGTGGTAGCTTTTTGTTGATTAAGATTAAAGCTTTTCTTTTCCTTAAATCTGGCAAGTTGCTACACTTTTACTATTTTGGTAATAGATGATTTGATCTTTGCATTAGTGATCATAGCTTAGTATCTTCCAACTGAGGTCAGGGTAATTTATATATTTTTGTTATATTAAGGAGCCTGTTTTGACTTAGACTGTGATGTCTTTGTTTTTCTTCATTGTCTGGGGGTTCAGAGTGAAATTGGATTCGAGGCGAAATTACTGATTGTTTTTTGATGCCCTAATTCAATATGACCATAATGGTTTCCCAAGATCTAAGGTTTTATTTCATTGTAGATTATGTTTGCACAATTTCAAGCTAACATCCCAACTTCTTGCATTGGAATGCTCCAGTTGCACTTTGCTTGGAAATTTGGGATAATGTCTGGAATGCAACCCACGGAAAAAAAATTACATATCTACCTGATCTGACTCACTGGTTTACAATAATTTGACTATAAAAAAATCCTATTTTTAATTTTGATGATCTTTACTGCCTGCACTGCGATCCATTTTTCTCAGATGCATTTCTGTGAGATGCTCACCAACTATTGATGTTAGTGTTATTCTTGTAAATGGTCTTCATTCCTTGGCCATTTTTTGTATATCTCAAATATAGAATCCATTTAATCTATCTTGTTAGCCGTAATGAATGCCTGTCTGTTATTGTCAGCTGTATGCATAGTTTGAACTGCACATATATTCATTTGTTTTAACTTCTATAGATTAACTTAACCCATCTGGCCTCTCCTTATGTGTATATGTATGTGTGTATATAAATCTGTTTTTGAGTTTGCGTCCTGTTTCAAGGTTTCATATGGAAGAATCATTCATGGAACATCTTGTTTTTTTTTACGTTCTTGGATCCTGAAATATATTTAGGAAAATTTCATTTTGTACATTTTATTGCATGGCGAGGCTAATGAAGATAAGTTCACTTCATAATACATTAGTTATGAGTATAACATGCTTTTGTAATGATGTTTTGAGTTTGTCAAACAGTTTGCTTTCTTGTTTGTACTTTTGTATGCATGACAAGGCTAATGAAGATAGGTTGCTTCAGAAGTTATAAAAAAATTGATTGTATATCAAATGTCACGAACTTAACTGGTTTTGCCTAAGTCGTGCGGGATTCTTACGTGTTTGTTCGCAAAGGTTAGCCTCCTTAAGATCTTCTATGGCCCCTTAGGACCTATAAAAGAGAAAACGAGCTAGAAAAAATGTTTCACTTATTTATAAGCAATCATTTTAGCAAACACTTTATAGTCAATGCAAATTGCAACTATGGACTTTACAAACTTTAAACGATCGCATAACAAAAGGTTCTGGTCCATTATAAACTGATGCTTGGTTTTTGGGTAGTTGAGTCCCTTTGGACTCATCATTGCTTCGTCGCCTCTTTCGGCCACTTGCTTCAACACCTATTTGTTCTTCGAGTAGTTCCCCTTGGTCAATGGAAAGACGACGGATTGTAACTCTCATACATGGCTTTTGTCATCTTGTTGTAGGGCTCGCATTGAATATGTTCGCCTTAGCTTCTTTAGTAGTAACGTTCGCTTACTCGGTCTTGTCCTCCGACTTGTCGTGCTCTCTTAAGCGAATATGAGCTCTGGAGCAATCCAACACTCCAACCGCTCTGATTATACCTTTGTATGCTCAAGTCCCCCATGGGACTTATTAGTACTTGCACTCGGAATTCCTGCTCTGATGACTTGGGCTTTCATCCAATACAAAATTTGATGTATGCACGAAAAACCCACCTTTGTGGTACCATGACATTTACTCCTTGAATCCACAGCGTTTCTTGTCGTCATGTTGTTCACCAAAGTGGAGCTCTTAGTATCCCTGATCATACCTCTGCATAATCAAGTCCCTCACGGGACTTCTCCCGTGTGCGTTGTATTGCCTCAAATTGTTCAATCACTATTCGTTGCACCATGTCGCCTCCTGATGATATTTTCATGGCATTTAGATTTTTATGAGATGAACTTAGACTACAATATCTCATTGTGTGACCTCTGTTAGCACACCGTAGTGCCTCTATCGTCTCTAATTGTATTCGCTCCTTTAGCAATCGACCTTCGTCCACCCAATCTCGGGTCACACCTGGATAAAGCATAGCTCTAGAATAGTCTGTTGCGTAGTAGCTCTCGAAGTCCATTGGCTTTGTTGAAATTAGGGCACCATTGTCTAGATCCTAAGCTTTTGTCCCCATCAACAGAATCTTCATTGCGTATTGCTTTCTTCATGACAACTCAAATGGCAGCACGATGACATATTCTTAAAGAGTATTTGCCTTCGCATACTCTTGTACCATGCTAAGGCCTTCTGACCCAAATTCGCCTTTGCAAGTTGAGTCGTTTTAGTTCCTCCTGAAATGCTTCTTTGAGATAAGGTGCATGTGCCTCGAAGCTCCTTTCGTCTTTGGCACCATGCAGGATGAGTATGCTCCATCATAATGAAGAATCCATGAAACGACATGATCCTGCTCTTGCCTCTGCAAGAGTTCATGTCTTTGACCTCTATTCAATGTAAGCTTCATGCCTCTGTTTCATGTTTCATCTTTTATGTCGACTTTCTTCATGCGGCTTGGGCACTTCACCAAGTTCCACCCAAGTTGTTCAGCCCTTTGATTTGCATTGAGTTGATGGTGGCCCTCACACCCACCATTCCACGAGTCAACTCTCTGTTGAGTCTGATGGTCACATCGGCCCTAAGTGTGCCTTCGTTTGGTGTTGTCTTGGGTCGCTCCCCCACTTAATCTTGCAATGGATCCTCCAATGCATTACCTCATACGATGACTCCTCGTTGCTCGCTTGGTCCGTTGAGCTTTGTGAAGTTGTTGTCTTAAGGCACTCGTCTTCAACATATGCGGCCCATTGCACATGATTCTCCCTTTGGAGAATCAGGACTTATCCTTCCTGGATATCTATCATGTTGGAGCAATTTCCCTCTTCGTATCCTTCCGTCTGGAAGTTTCGAAGACTACCATCCCCTTGGACTATTCTGCCTTGCTGAACAAATTGTGTATTGTTCTGCCCTCGTAAACACACTTGTTAGATTGAGACTCTTCGCTAATACAGACCCCGCTGCACCCCTCAAGACCTAGCGACATGCTGAACTTGTTGCACACTTCAGCCTCCTATGGAGCTATTCTTCCTATGCCGAAGAGAAGTTTCAATACTCCATGGCGTCGAGTTTAGGTCGCCTTGGGATGGTCATGAACACTCTATCGTTTGTATACGTTCCTTTGCATGAGTATTGAATTCTTTGAGTTAGTAATTCTGCAATCCATCTCATTTTGCACGGCTCTTGTCCTTTACCAAGCGTCCCGCTTGCCTTGAGCATTGTCAAGTTTGGTTGCCAACGTTGAGTCGTAGCTCGAACTCAATCATCCCAACCTTACGCATTCTTCTCAATTTGTTTGGCCTCATGGTGCCTCTCACGTAAAAGGTTGATTGTTGCTATAAATGTCAATCTTGAATGCCCATTCCACTGAGCGGCTCTTTTCCTTATATTTCAATGCTCGTTTCTCTTAAACGGTCATGTGTGTTGTTGGCTACCCTCAATGCAGCCCTGCTAGGTCTCTCGTTTGCATGTCAAGTGTTTCTATGTGTGCTTATACCCACCGGGTCCTCGCATTTATTATGCTTTATTTCAGTTTGTCCAACAGTTATACTTTTCTTTATGAACTTGTTCCTCGGAAGGAGTTGTCTTGAGATGTCCTTCTGAGCTTCCAGCGTCTTATTTGATCAAACTTGCAAATGATGTGTGTGCAGGAGCTGGAGGCAAAGAGGAAAGAGAGGGCCAAGGTGGCTTATGAGAGGAGAAAGCAGCTCACAAAGCTTAGATTGAAGGCAGAGAAGACTGCCGAGGAGAAGCTTGGTTCTCAGCTCGACATCTTCGCCCCTTTGAAGTATTGAGTTGATTACATCACGTCATTCTTTTTCTTCTTTTTTTTTCTTCCATAAATTAGCAGCCTTCTTGTCATTTTTTATTTGGCCAGACTAAAATTTATTGCGCTTTTGTTGTGTATCCAGCAACTTGTGTTTTCTTCAAAATAAACCTAGTGGTGGATGGTAACTCTCGGCCCTTGATTAACTGGCTTCATGCATAATTTTATTTTTGGGCTAATGTTACGCTTTATTGTATTTTCCATCTGTTAGATTATTTATACATATATATATACACACACAGAATAGAACGTTTGTAATCACTGCTTTGCAATAGTTTTTATAGGACCAGCGAATGGAGACAGGTTTAAACACAAGTAAAAATCTATTGGTTACCTCTGTTCTATGCGATATTTAATGATCAAACTATGTATCATCAGTGACAAAATCATTGAAATCCAAAATTAATAATAAATCATTTCTCCAGTGATGAGAAAGGAAAAAATTTAGATTTCAAGAAGAAGAACGAAGCCTTCCATGGTACTACTACGTGGCAAAATGGAACTGAGCTCATACAAAAATGTTCAAAATCAAATAACGCAAACAAAAACGTTAACTTACAATAGGCCACATAAGCGTGGCCTGGAGCAGAACTGCTTCCCATTAGCTTTAACAAGAGCCACTACTCCAGCCGTCAACCCAGCCCAGAGTACAGAAGAAATAAAATGTTGTGTGCCTCGCCCCACTGGTAACAAAATATAGTCAAAAACACAAGAACAAGTTGAATAAATTATATATATAAGAAAATTGAAAGTCCACGCAAATCGCAGATAGACAGACCTTGATTTAGTGTGAATGTTGTCATTGTGAGACCTCCCACAATGAGAGCTGAGGCGACTGGAAGATACTGATTGCAAAGGAATAATAAAGCATGCTTAATAAAAGAAAACTTAAGCAGAAAACAGTTCAAGACAACTAACCCAAATGACCTTCACAATAAATTCCTAATTTACAAAAAAAAAAAAAAAAGCCGAGAATGGCTCACTGATAATGATTCAAACCCATTAAGCTGGAAAGGAGAGGGACCACTTCGGCTGATACTATAACGACCGCTGATGAGATCTAATGCATCCTGCAATGCATCATAAATGAATGTGTGAGACGTCACTCTTCCAATTTTTGTCAGTTTAGAGGTTTGCAGTAAAGGTGAAAATGCTAAAGATGTAATAAACAGTCAAAAAGGAAAGATTTAACAATAAATATTACTCATTGGAATTGCATACTTGTCGAATGCCATCTTGAAAGTTATTCAAGTAATATCGCGTGAGAGCACTGATTCCATCCTTTATCATTCCACCTACAGTCTGTCTTCCATATCTGAATATGATGAAACCAGCAAGTTAGCATCAGGTGTTTGCATTTTTGGCAGATCCAAGGAAAAAATAATAGATCAAAAACTTTACCGTACTAGGTCCCCTTTCAGGGCATGAGTTCCAGCGTATTCCAAGCTTATCTCATCTCCATGCTCAGCCCATACTAACATATATGACAACGTAAGAAACTACAAATTCAACAGGAAAAGCTTGTGATGCAAAATATACTGCAGAAATTTCCTTACATATCTTGAACTTTTCATAGATGTCATTATACATCGATATACATTCACTTGATGAAAATGCCCCCATTTGCTGCAGTTGTAAATTCAATGATTTCCTAGCCATGTAACTCTGCAAGCAGGAAAGAAGGTTCTGAGACTTATTCAACAACAAAATTCAGATACAATGGAAGACACTTTTATCCATTCTTTTCCGGCAGTTATAGAGAACAACATGAAGATCAGAAGGCCTCATCAAAAATGTTGAAAAAAAATTTATGATCTACATTCTTAGAATTTGGAAATGGAATAACCATAATGGATAGATACTCAACAGCACCCATCTTACATTAACTAAATTGGATGCTATAACTTCAACTCGTCATGCTGGATAAATTACATAAAGATATCTTTCTCCCAAATCCAAGATTTCACTCAAAAAGGCTATTACATTCTGCATACATGTTGCCTACAGTGTCAGCTGCACATGACTAATTCATAGTGAAGATCTATTGCAACTGCAATATCTATATGTCAAAAGATACAACTGATTTGACTGACCACTCCAATTCAATGAACTGATGGTGCCTCATGCGTGATAATTGTAAGTTTTTGAAAAAAGATCATGAGTGCAGGCTGTTCCATCAAACTTTCATAAGAAGATATTTCTACGTCTGATTAGAGAGGAAAAATACTTGATTGATCATTATCATCCACCAAAATTTCAAAAGTAAGGAGTACAAAAAAATTGCATCATAAAAAATTGCATCTGATGGCAATTAGTGATCCTGTCAAAAGATTCAGAAGAATAAATGTTTTGTAAGCAGTTGAAATCCTGTTACATGATGAAACAGTGCTTATCAAAACCTAAAGAATTACTTGATGGATGACCCCTTCCACATCCCTTCCATATCTTTCCTTTTTCTTGAGGCAAAGGGTAGGCAACACATATCCAAGAATCTAACAATGAACATTCTTATTGCATTGTTTTCTTTGAAAGAGGTTTTTTGGAAATGCAGACACCTTTGCAATAAAGATTTCAGATGATATGATAGCGACATGCACAAGAATCACATGTTGACTTTGTGACAGAGCTCCATTCATAACCAACACAACAATGAAAACTCAGCTACCATGGATATCATGGAAATTTGCTTAAATGAACATGTAAATGACAATGTGACCAATTTGCATAGTCACTTATCTTAGCCTATTTCACTGGGGTTCTTATTTCTCTTCTTTACTGCTATCAAGATTTTAGATTCGTAACACAAGATTCTCTATTACAGAGGAAAAAGTCTTTACAAATAGCTCAGTCAGTGTATATGTTTCAAAATTCAAAACCAAGTGAAGCACCATAGTTTGACTGATGTTCTTAATTTCACCCAGAGCAACATATACTGGACGATATTTACTGGTCAGAATATGGACTGCCCCTTTTCGGGCAGTTCAGGTCCAGTACACAGGTTATGGCTTCATCAGCCCACCTAGTTCCCTTTTTAACTGCAGCTGGAAGTGCTTTTTCAACTGACTCCTGGCTCCCAGATCGCTCTCACTTGCAAGTCGTGTTTGTGTTTGGGCAAATGGGGCCGTGCAGTAGTCTTTCCCTCCTCTCTACTTTGAGAACAGTGGCATGTTCATGAGATACCAGTTACATAAGTAATAAGCATTAAAATAATGTTGCAATCGTGAAGCTAATGCTAGAAAAATCCATAGACATGCCAAAATAGATGGGGGAAAAGAAAAAAAGCAGACGAAAATAAGAAAAAGTTGAAAGAAAACTAGATCTGTTTAAGATCTTCTGAATTATACCAAATTTGTTTCAGAAGATTGCATAAGGTGTGCAGCTAACACTGATCCAGTTCACTGAAGTTTAGGGATCTACAGTCCCAAATTCCTCCAAGATTTTGAACACGTAAGAAAGTTGAGATCAGAATTTCCTTCACAAACCTGGGTAACATTTGTCCGATCCAGGCAATCAACACAATTAACCCTGAGAATTCCATTCTGCTCTAGTAGTATTTCCCCATCAGTATTGATCAAAAGATATCTGCTCAGCTGGCACAATAATGCAGTAAGAAAATATTATTTGCAAACAGTTACAGCTGACATTCAGGATGGCAAATGAAACATTATCTGGGAATATAATTGCATTAGAAGTCAGAGCTGATACTTTGTTCAACTAAATTACCCTTGGCTTTCCACATGTTCTTTGATCTGATCATAAAGAAGTTGCAAGTTATCGAAATTCCCTTTGGCACATGCATGATGAAAATCAAAAGGCACATATCTGCGAGACAAAACATACTAAAGCAATTAGTTATACTGAAAAATGACCATCTACACTAGAATCGTAGAAAATAATGTACAAAGAACTCATGATACGCAACTTCCATTCATTGTCCACATAATATCCTCTTTATTCAAGCGTACTTTTGTAAATGCAATAAAAAGAAAAAGAAAACCCTAGTACTTGGGAATGGGAGCCTCCAACATGCATAAAAGATCCAATTGACAACAACAGTTTTAAGTAATACTAGAAGTCATAAGACTGATAAAGGATGCAGCTATGAAAGACAATGATAAGGAATTTCGAGAATAGATGCCAAACAGTTCAATTAAACATGATTCTTGCTAATTTTATTACCTTCTCTATGTTTTCGAATTGTTAACTCAAATGGATCATATCATACCTAGCCTTCATAATCACTGATATGGTACATTTATATCACTGATCAACCAGATGAACTCATACACATAGATATCAATTCAGTGCATAACCTAGAATTTAATCTAATGACTTTATCACTTCCATAGCATAAAAACAAGAGGTGTTGTTCTATTAACACATTATTTATAAAAATATTGGTTTTCATAGTTGAGGTGATTCTTTGATGGTAAATGTGTATGCAATTTGACGAGTGCAGAGAATAGAGATAAGTTCACTTTGCTATCCACCTAACTGGTGTAATTGTTGTTCACCATATCTTTAAAAGTTAAAACTATGGTACTTCAAGGGAACTTAAAACAAACTGAGCCTTCTTAAGTAATTCAGTAATAATAATGTTTCATCAAAGACATTGTATAACCATCTCCAGTAGTGGTTATAAGCAACCAGGTTAATGAATGTGAGGAAAAGATAAATTCAGCTGCTTAATACAATTTCTGATTGGCATAATTGAATTCCCAAATACTTATAGAAAGTAACTCTGCCAATACCTACAATACGGAAGTTTTTCCATCTCAGCAGCAAATGCATGACTGAGCCGACCTTCATCACCTTCCTGCAAACCCATCAAGTAAAATTAAGGGAAGGATTATCAAGATTAGGTTATATCCTTCAATAATTTTCCTCCATGCACCAAAAGAGTTCAACCAATAGAGTATACCTTGCAATGTTCGGTACGTATCAATTACCAGAATTTTATTTTATTTTATTTCTTGCTAATAAGCTTTGTATATCTATCATTCTCTCTTAATTTCCTTTAGGAAAACCTTCAAAAGTTTGCTCCCTAAGTAAATTGGCTTAGATTGCCTAGACACTTATATACATCTTGTAACACACCAATTAGCATTTGCAGCTATATGACAAATCCCCCTCTCACCCTAAGTTGCCAAGAACCTTGTCACCAGGCATTTAAAGTTCCTGACACCAAGTAATAAAAAAATATAGGGTTTAGGATATGATTGTAAAACAGTGCCGACGATACAGGTCAGGTTAGAATAATTTCTTGGTGAGCTAAATCTCCTGAAGCACAACTATTCTGATGAAAAGTTAGCATGTAAAACAATTAGCTCCCTGCAAGTATTGGACAAAAAATATTATGGATTTTGTTAGATACGTATAAGAATGCATATAAGCCACATTTTTTAACTGATAAAGAAACACTTGAACTATATCTAGAGTTATAAAATGTCAACACCAAACAGTAGTTAAAATAAATTCATTCCATTTGTAATGACATACTAATGATGTTATTACCTGATTCTAACGAAATCCATCAACCCAATAACTAGGATATACGAAACTAAAACCTTATTACTTAAAATGCTTAAGCTCAACTTCAACATAGTAGACTTGTCTAATCCTATATCTTAATCTAACCCTGTAATATAGCAGACTCATCTAACCCTATATCTTAATCTAACCACTATCCTTTCAGTAGTATTACTGGAGCATCACAATCTCGCTCATTCAAAGGCTTAGTAACCTTATAGAAAATAACAAATCTGGCCCTGAGTTTACTTCGAGGTTTCCCTGTAGGCCTAACCGAAGGGAAACTCCAGATCAGCACGTACAACATTACATATCTTGATGCATGTTAACCCACATGGAATGATACAAGAGGTCTTCTAGTACCAACTTTATTGACCTAGCCCCATAGATCACTGATCTAATAACTTATATATAACTTGTCTAGATTCACATTAAGTAAAATATTAAGCATATTTTATCAATAGATAAGTAGACCAACCTAGCCATACATACTAGTCTAGCCCATCATCAATTCCTGATGTGGGACTATTCGGACATCATACAGGGCAAGTATCACAAATGTAATTCTCAAAGATAAGATAAAATATCATGATAAAGATAAAAAGAGCAAACCAAAACTTACTTTATCAGTCAAGTCAACAGCAATTGTCTCCCCATACCTTTGCATCACATCACGAAAATGGCGTTCAACAACCTTCGGCTATGAGAAACAGGTTTAAATATAATTCATAGAAGAAATTTCTTTGTACAGAAAAAAAGTAAATAGTTGCACAATTTGCAGTATGCCAGTGTGACATTCTTACCGTTTCATCATGATTAATAATATTCAGCTGTGGTTTGTAGCTTAAGTCAACAATTTGCTCCCACAGAAGTGGAATAGAGCCTCGAATCTAAAATACATATAAATGAGCCATAAAGGAAAACCCAATGCAGTTCTTTAATGAGGTAACACATTACAACACTAACAAACATGAAACCTAAAGAAATATGATTTGTTAGCATAGGCATACCCGTAAAGTAGAAGATAACACTAAATGTCAGAAGCAATGTAAGCATCAACCTTCAAGAGTATATTCCTTTCCTTTTTGAGATCAATTTTTTTCTTATACACCTCAGAAGTAAAAAAAATTATGCATATCAGATGAAAATAAGCAAACTAACCATGCTCTATGTGAACCTAGCCATCAGAAAGTTCATAAATATGCAACAGCTAGTGTATCATTATCCTACGCTTTTAGTTCTTTTCATATGTAGTATTCTAAAAAATTCCATGAACACATACATGTGCCTATAAGAGTCGTATCCATATATTTTGACTATCAAAAAAGCACAAATTTTCATCTTTGAAATCATATTCTAGGATGATTACTCTTTCTCCATCGATTTACTTACTGCCACGATGGACATATATGGTATTTTAGAGTTTAGACAAGAGTCATCCTTCTGATTCCCCAATGCCATAATCATGTTGTTTTACATCAGCTGGCTTATAATCACAAAGTTTTTAAAAACCACATTGAAAACATGGCTGATCGCTGATTACTATGCCAAGCGTATTCATGAACCATATTATAAAGCAACAAAACTATTAAATGAGGCAAGTCCCAGCTGCTTTTGCTTCATGTGATATTTGTTACAAAAATGTTACTTATGCTTTGTATTGGACATCATCATTTGTTAGATTGGTCCGCTACAGAGTTGTTTCTAAAGAAACAAGCAAAATGCTTGCAAACAGAAACTTCATACAGGGACCTCCTGAACATGATGACCATCATGAGATTTGCTAAGCTATGTTCGTGCAATTAGACAACAAGATCACCTGTAAAAACGATGACTTATAATCTTCAAACTCTAGACTTTGTTCAGTCTCAATAAAATTAGCAGTGAATCCTTCCAGATTTGCTCCTCTTCTCCACATTCTAGTTCCTGGATTTTTTTAAGAACCATTTTTTTAAGAACCATATCAAAATTCAACCAAGTCAAGCAATAATGTGCATATGAACATCAGCATATCTTTTTTGTTTCCATGTAATCAGACTAACAAATACACATGCCAATGCTCTGTGTTCAACCATACCTAGACGACGGTTGCACCTTCTTGAGATCAATGTGATTCTGGCAGGTGAATCTTTAAGCGTGAATTGCACAGACTGAAAGCCTAATCGAATGTTAAGAAATCTTCTCAAGTATCTTGACATGAAAATAGCTAAAGAGGCAACTTGTGTGTAAAAATGCAACAGTTCATCTAGCAACCCACCAATTAAATTGACAGTCATGCACATGCATGGAAGTATGGGGTAACATGTGAACTCACATATGAGAAAATGTACTATAAAACCAAATTCATACAAACAAGACAAGCTAATATATGGAAAGAGAGCGACTTCACAAATATTCATTTTATGAATGACAACAACAAACTTAGGATATTTCCTTGTATCACAGGAATGGTAAAGGCATCAAGCTGCAAAAATAACCAGAAAGATATGAGTACTTGAGATAACACAATTGGCAACTTCAAAGAACTTCAGTTACAATATCTGTTACCTTATTCTCAATAAGCTCCTCCATCAAACTGTGATTCCATATAAAGCGTGGATCAGCCTGTAGAAGAATAAAATTGAACTTAAGTACATAAAATAGATCTCAATGGCAAGAAAAGCCATGTAAGTGACCACAAATAGTTGGGACATTATGGCTTTTAATTATTGTCATTGTAATTACAAATAACTAGCCATCAAGTGTGACCCATAATATACTTTCACAGTCAAAATAATTCTATCATCTAAAGGATTTTCTAATGAACACCCTGATGAGCATATCAAACCTAATTATCTTAGAAGTTTCTCAAAGTATTATTATATGATATCGTTCAAAAAAAGACAAGATGCACAAAGCACAATAGGATATATGTTGGACCTTTATTATTCAAAAAACAGGAGCCTGCTGCAGGTTGTCTGTATGGGCAATTTATTATACTTATAAAACATGGACTACAACCCATCAAATCATTGAAGGAATGTGAAGCATCATTTTAGAAACTAAATGAATTGATTCAAATTTCAAAGGAAAATTGTACTCAAGAAAGAAGGCAGATGGACCTGGATTTTCATTTAGACATGGCCAAGAAGAAACTTTGTTTATTCCTAACATAAGAATGTAGCACTAAAACAAACTAATAAATCACTGATTTTAATCCCAAAAAATAATTACTTCCCGAATTCACAATGATGCACAATTTACTTATATTCCATATTCCAACTGAATTAAGAACCCCGATATATATATATATATATATATATATATATGTATCATGCAAATTAAATTTTTAGAATCTCCTACGTTTCTATATAATAACAAAGTTTCATGACTGATTGATTTTAGCTACCAGGGTATGGAGTCAATAAACAAATCATTGAAACTCGCTGAACATGTCACATAAGTAATCTGTCCTTTAATAAAAAAATCCACACCAGCTGACCTGTTTCCACAGTGGCTTGTGCATCCTTTCTTCAGTCAACTTGCATGCCCTCTGTAAGCTAGAATTCCAGTCATTAGTTAAGCTTAGTATAATGAAATTTTAGTGTAATGGATACTTTAATACTTTACAACTACTACCAAGGAAACACTTGCAGTCCATAAATCTTGCATGACCATAATATAATAACTTCAAGAACCAAGTTCAAACGAGCTACCTTAGCATAGGCATGTTACTTACTTCAGTGTTAAGTCCCTTTCATATGAATAATATAAACCAGGGGTCGATTCTATGGTTCTCAGAAGGGACATAAAGTAAGCCTCATCTCTTTTCTGCATAAAAGCCAAACCACATTTAGAAGAGGGATCAGCTGATCAAAGAAACAGCAAACTGGAACTCTGTCCTCCCTTTTATTTAGATTTAGAGCATTCGATAGAATAAGCCCGTCAAGAATATCATAATGACTATAATCAAATTAAAAATTGATCAATTAACTCATACTTCTTGAGAAGTTGAATGCTTTAAAGCCCCATTGCAGGACAAAAATCTCATTGATGTCACATGGAATACGGAGAAATTGAGATAAGTACCAACTTCCTTCCGAGAGGTAATAAGCAGCACATATGTTCCTGGATAAACATAGAACATTCAGCTTAAGTGAAAAAAAAAAAGAAGATGATGATGAAAATATGAGCCAATGTATATCCAGAATTCCAATAAATGCATAAATTGTGAGTGCTATGAGAGTCCAAGCGCTCAACGATCATCTTTCAGTATGAGCCCTGATTTACAAAGTTCTTGGGAAAATATACATAGATCCTAAGCACATTCACCATTATCAAATAAGAAATTGGGCTGATTTGATGAAGAATCTACAAATATGTGTTCTTGATGGGTTGATCTTGCATGTGGAGATTTTGTTCCACACATTCGAACACCATGGAGAACAAAATAAAGTAGATTCTGTTCCTGACATTGGAACACCATGGGGAACAGAATAATCTTACAGCTAATCAAATTCGCCATCTAAGAATTTCCACTGATGTAGCAACAAAAAGAAGAAATTGGAAACATGGTTAGAACAACAAATACCAAGGTATATATGGTACTGAATAAATTTATCCTTCTCGGTCACTCTAAGCAAACCATTTCACATCACAGACGAAAAATGAATATGACTCTGTTATATTCAAGCTCCGTGTCTAAAACCTTGAAGCAACATGACATTTAATCTTGCTGCTAAACTTGATACAGCATTTGGAACATCCAATGTTTGGAAAATAAATTGATGACGGAAAGTACCTGCAATCAACCTTATAATCCCAAGCACTCCATAAATTGTTGAGACTTTAGAAGGAGTTAAAGAACTAAGATCTTCTGCATTGACAAAGAGGCATCAGCACAAAGTGAATTATTTATCATTTGTGATAGACTTCAAATATAAAACACACTTGTTTCTCATTGCATTAGGCAAAGTAATCAACATAGCATCTAATTTGCAGATATATTTATATAGATGCAGTGTCTTACTTGAGCAGGAACTTAATAGGTTGAAACTTCAATATCAAACCACAACAACCTAAATCAACAAACACAACCTTCGACCTAAGAGTTAGATGCAGGGTCTTACTTGGCCTATTTCAACAAAATAAGTGTTTAAAATCCATAATTTGGAATAATAAATGAAAGGCAGATATATCACTTTTTCAATTTTAATAGTCAAATAATATTATTCCAGCGGATGCATCACTTTTTCAATGTTAATTGACAACCATCACTACTCCACCTACGATTACGAAGGCCAAAAAGAGAATGATCCAAGATCAAGGGCACCCGGTAATGCAAAATCTGTAAAGTGAAAATTTTAGCAACCTTACCTGTGGGGCCGGAGGCTATTTCAGTGATTTGAACCCATGACAAGTAAATATCATGGAAGCAAATTAAACTGTCACACTGAGGCTCAAACTCTACTACCCAACCAACAAGGAGGGTATCAAATTTTATTTGCCAGCGCTCTATTAAGTGTTATCTTTTCTATACCTATTATGAAGTGTTGGTTTCTCAACTTTTACCGGACATGCTAAGATAAATTTGAGCTCCTCCTTCTGTTTCCTCACAGTTTTTTTTTGGCATATTGAGTAAATTTTTCCTAAGTTCGTCTACGCAGCATTCTTCCAATTAATCTTTTAATTTAGAAGTTCATCTCGATGCTTTCAGAATCTTTTACCTTCATCCCAAATCATTACTTGTTCTGGTACTCCTTCGTTCTTTTTATCTGGTACCGAAGTCCCAAATTACTAGTGAATGCTAACTTCAACGAAATTAGATACAGAACTGGACAGCCAATCATAAAATTCACAAGAGAACAGTCACCGGGATGCGATCGCGGGATCGATAGGGAGAGAAGGAATCGGACTGACCGGAGTGAGGCTCGACAAGGCCATCAGAGCGGCCGATGGAGAAGGCGTGGTTGGGGGCGTCGGGATCGGCGGATCGGATCACGTACCGGTCGGGGAACTCCAGGAGGCTGAGCTCCCGACAACACAAGGCTCGCAGGGGTGGCCCTCCGGCTCCTCCTCCGCCATGGCCGCCCGGCTCCTCCACTTCGCCCTCCATTCTTGACCCAAGAAGATGATCGCTCGTTCCTTCTTCTGGTCGTGGTCGTCGGGTCGTGTACGGAAACGGGGAGTGCGGCCCGTGAGGCGAGACGGAGCTCGACGGGGAGACCACGCCAATAATAATACAGTAGTACTATACTTTTCTCCACCCGCCTGCAGCCTACCCCCGTGACTGAAACAGCGTTGGGTCGGTTTCAAAGGTGGACCCCGATATCCGGCCAATGACAAGAAGGGTATCGACATGGGTGTTTTAGTGACATTTCAGCTGATGTATGTATTAAGGAAGCATCCGTGATGAAGGATCAGCAACTTGATGGAGCTCAGCTGTACATATTGATGGAGCGCTACGTCATATGACGTCATTGCCATTTTCGTTAATATTTTGTGGCCTCGTAAATGATTCATTAAATGGGAATATAATGGTTTACATCTTCAAAATTTATATTATTGGATGAAATATTGAACTCAAGTAATATTTTAGGTATAACGCATTAGAATATTAACACATACGAATCTTTGTAGAAGAACTATACTTTTGAAATATAAAGTGGGCTACAAACACACGCATATAGCAGATTAAATAATGAAAATTATTAAAACAAATAAAATCAAAAAATAATCTTTTATGTGGGTTTTAATGAAAAATCAACGATGGATGCAATATCTTTTTCGCCTTTGGGCAACAAAAAATAAAATAAAATCAAAACTTTTTTCCACCCTTCAAAGTTAGTTTCAATATATATCTTTTCTTATTCTGAAATCATTTTATGACCGAAAATAATATAAGCATAGAGAAAAAAAGAGTTAAAAAATCATAAAACAAGATCATCATTTTATTAAATAAATTTTAATATAATATTATTTATAATTATAATATTTGACTATAAAAAATAAAAAATTCATATTAGAGCATATAATTGTAAGATTAGAAATCGATCATTGATCAGTATTTTGAGATAATCTCACCATGGTCACCTCAACACATATAAACGATTTAGAATAAGATATTTTTTGTTACGCAAGTGGATAAGTAAAACACGACGTAGCATTATCCTACTACCTAAGTCCTATATCACTTTCAATTATATATGATGTTAAAATGACTAACATTTGGTATCATTCATCGTGATGTATCCACTCAAGAAAATTATTTTTGGCTATGAGAGTTAGTAACGAGTGACAAAATAAGCAAAACTCTATCATACTATTTGAGAGCCCCAATAAATCTGGATGAACCATAGATCAAGAACAAGAACTGAGAGAAGGTGCTATCAACGATGTAAGCCTTTGATCAAATCATACGGTAACATGAACTTTTTTGAAGGCGCCATTATTTAACAAAGGAAGCTTTGGATTAAATCGGACCTTCACATCTAATGCTACACGGAGAGGAGAGAGAAGTACATGTGTTAGGTTAGAGGATCCAAAAGGATGACAAGTACTACTCACATTAATAATTAATCATCAAAGCAAAATATCAAATCATAGTAAAAAAAAAAGTGTGACGTTAGAGCAAAGTCTTAATGTCTAACATATATTAGAGTTGAAGACGACTCCGCCACAGCTTCGTCCCATCCTACGAACGTTGACGTGACGCAGCATCGCAGCTCGATACAACAGAGCTCGTCCATGGAGATATGAGACAAAGGGGCCACCGTTGCACCACTCTTCCGCTCTCTTAAGCCGTCGAGAAGAAGAGTCATCCGATAGGAGATGATCTCAATCCAATACATGAAATTTAGATAGGTAAAATATATCTTCTTTTTTTTATTTATGTAGCTCAATATTTGGTAAATGTATCGAGCATATTTCTTGGATAAGATTAGGAATCGTTAATCTTTATTGAGTGAATCTTATTCATTATTGTAGGTGTAAAAATATATGGCGAGGTTTGAATTTTAACTGTTGGTGCGTGGATATGGGACACGACAAGATCAATGGCAAAGCCTTCGGCATGGGGTAGGTGACACGAGATGTGTATGGTCTGTGTGAGTAAAAGAGCACAGGGAGCGCATCTCCTTATGGCACAACAGCTCATGCCGGTCCTACAACATGACAAGCGTTGCCATATCGTCCTCATCGCCCGACCAATAGCATAGAATTGATTCCTCCCATGCAATCACCGCACTTGCCCCCTCCTGCATCGCCGCCTCTTCCGACCGATCCTCACCACCATGGAATCCACCAAGGAAGAAGCAGATGTAGAAGACGAGCAAACGGCGGCGGCCGACCTCTCGTACCCACCGGTCTTCCTCCAGTCCAGCGGCGCAGGCCATCTCCCCGCCTCGTCATGCACCAGAGCCGCGGCGATCGACGTCCCCGTGTTGGACCTGCATCGCCTGGATCCGGTCGGGCTGGGCGGCGCGTGCCGCGACTGGGGGCTGTTCCGGCTGGTCCACCACGGCATCCCGCCGCCGCTGTCGGCCGCGCTACAGGCCCAGGCCAGGGACCTCCTCTCCCTCCCTTTCGACGCCAAGAGGGCGCGGTTCTCCTCCCCCGGTCTCGCCCACTTCTGGGGCACGCCGGCGCTCACGCTCCACGTCAAGGACCTCAACTGGCTCGAGGGCCTCCATATCCCTCTCGGCCGCCTAAGCTCCGGCAGTTCCGCCGCCGAATCCGACGGCCTCGAGACCTTCTGGTACGAACGCATGTCTTATTTTACCTGTGGAGTTCGGGATGATCGCATATATGCCCTTGGAACGCCGGCATACCCCTTTCTCTTGGTTTTTTTGCATGTGTTCTTCGTCTTCTCCGGCGGAATCATTCGAGAAAGCTAATGCTTTTACTTACCTTCAGAGTTAGGGGACCGCAGCAATCACATGGCTAGTCATGTATTCTATGTCGACCCTATCATCTTTCTAACGAGAGGGTTTTGTTTATTAGGTCTTTGGTGGACGAGTATAAGCAACACATGGCTCGCATCGCGAGAACACTGTTCGATGCCATGGCAGCCGATCTCAAGCTCGACGCCGGGCTGTCAGCTTCGTACCTGAACGAACACGACGGCACGTTTCGGATCTACCGGTACCCCAAGTGCGCCAGAGCCGACGACTACTTCGCCATGGAGGCCCACACGGACAGCTCGGTGTTGTCCATCGTCAACCAGGACGACGTCGGCGGCCTGCAGGTCCTGCGCGACGGCGGGTGGTTCTGCGTGGAGCCGATCGCCGACACGCTTATCGTGAACTTGGGGGACATAATGCAGGCGAGTAGCTCCTTCTCCGAGTCAGTCGAATAGCAGACGCCGGTCTGACGTCCTCCATGCTTGTTGTCTCACGTAGGCGATCAGCGACGACGAGTACAAGAGTGTGGAGCACAGGGTGACGGTGAACAGGAGCAAGGAGAGGATCTCACTCTGCTACTTCGGATTCCCGGTGGAGGACGGCGTGATCACCAGCTCGAGGTACAGGGAGTTCACCTACAGGGAGTTCAAGGAGCAAGTGCAAGAAGACATCAAGCTCTCCGGGGCCAAAGTAGGGCTGAGGCGATTCAAGATCAACGATGAAAGCTGAACTGCTCAGCCTGTCAATCGTTTGCTCCAATAAATAATTTACAAACGAAATATAGTCAGGTTCATGAATCATTTTTTGCAAGCATTTTTAATGTGATCAAGTGCTAAACTATCAGATGAAGTGAGATCAATCGAAATTTTAATAAGGCACTATGTGTGTTCTAGAATTTGCTTAACATACAAGGATCAATCACGATCGCGAATCATGAGGGGCTGCAGCAAAATATTGATGGTATTTTATGTATATATACTGTTCTCGCAAATAATAAAAATGGATATATTTGTTTGTAAATTCATTTAGGGTCCTGTACGAGGACGTAACGGATATTAACCGTTTGCTGCTGTTTTGATGGTTACGAATACTATTCGATCGAATCGCATTAAATTGGCGGAGAGAGAGAGAGAAGGGGGGAGGGGGAACCTGGCGATTAAAGCCCTCATCGATTTGGACGGTGACGGGCGATGAGCTTTGGGGTAGACGGCGGAGCGGCCGCGGGATCGTCTCGCCGGCCATCTGCTCCCTCGACCCGTGCTTCGCCGCTGACACCGCCGGCACCGGCGCCTCTTGCCCTTCGAACGATCGCCTCTCTCCTCCGATCCCGATGTCTGCATGAGCTTCCTGGTACTGGATCTACCTGCCTGTCATTCTTTTACGAAGATCTGCTTTTGCTGGATTTAGATTCTTCCAGGAGAGTTGCTTTCTTGTAGATTTCTCTCGGAACTCGCCGCTGTGAAAGAAAGGGAAGGGTTGGGAACCAAGGGAATTCATGCTTTGTCTGGTTGAGAATCCTGGAAGTGCGATCAATAACTGACTTGTGCTCGCGGCGCCAGCGAAACCTAAACAGAGATGCCTTGATCCAAAGATCTTGATGCAGTGGGCGACTCTGAATGTGAGTATTTCAGAACTTGTACGGTATATGACATGAACGGTCTCTTCAACGCCGATTTGAATTCCTGCAGGTTTTGAAGTTAAAACTTGGAGAGAGGGGCTCATAAAGAAGCATGTCGAGATGGCAGCTAGAGATCAAGAATCTTCATACTGATCTGCAAATGTTGTTTGCGAGACTTGCAAGTAGTAGCTAGCACATTTGCGCCACCAACACCATCACAGGGTAACATGACTCGTTCTCCTACTTTGGTCTTAGCTTTAATGTTATATATTTTTTGCTGATACAGACTTGTTTTATAGCTTTATCCTTCTATGACACTTAAAGCCTTATTTAACTATGACTTGTATGCATTTGAGTAGTCTATAAGACCAAAAAAAAATTGCAGCACGCAACGTACATAGACAAACATGAAAAATCTGGGCCAATGGCTCGGATTTTATTATTGTTGACTTCGTCCGGCCTCCACAGTTGTCAGTGGAGTCCCTTCACCTTTCATAAAACAAGCATGTATGCCACTAATGGTAACTCTTAGTTTCAGTAGCCACCGCAAGGAACAAGCAATTAAAAGTTTCTCACTGACGAATCTAAAGTTGACAGACAAATGCTTCCTTATTTCGAACAGTTGACCGATGAGAAGACAGACGTTATTGTAACAGTCATGCGGGGTTCATAGGCTACAAGGCAAAGACAGGAAACAAAATTGCAGCCATAAAATAGCTAGTAACAAATAAACGAATTACACCTATACAGGTTCAGCTATTTGTGGACTTGAGTGGAAAAAAAACATTTATAAGGAGAAAACATTTCATTATTGCGACCATCAACGAAATAGAACAAGACCTCATGTCATGTGCTCTTCAGAAAACCGATGGCTGGACTTGGTATCATGCATCAGATCTGCTCTTCCTACCCCATGTTTCTTTTCTGACGATAGATCGTTCTGACTGAGCTCATACTTCATGGCTTTGGCCGGACACCAGTGCCCCCAACAAGCTCTTCTTTAATCTGCTTATCAAGATTTGGTAAAAATAAATTTTTGACAGAAGGTCAATAGCTTACAGGACAAATATATTTTTTTTGGATCATGTTGCAACAGGAATAGCAATTTAGGTTCGATATGCAATGTAGCACCCAACAACCCCCCCCCCCCCCCCCCCCCCCCCCCCCCCCCAATTCCTTTTCCTTTTTTCGGTAGCAAGGTAGCACTTGTTCAAGAAAAAAATGTCAAGGGAATAGGCAAAATTGATAATGAAGACTTCAATTTTCTGCCACAAATTAATAGAAAGGAACAACTAATTCTGTCGAAAATAACTAAGTCACAGATATATGCAAGAGCATCTGGATACGTGTTTTTTTGCAAGTTATTACAAGGCAAGTCCCTAAACCATTAATGCTCAGACTAAGCTGACATGGTAGATCTACCAACAGGCAAAAAAAGGCATGTGGAGAAATATTTTTGCAAGCATAATGAGCTTACCCGGTATCAAGCTGACAACAAGAAGAGGATTCATTTATCAATTTCGTCAGGTATGATAGCCTTTCCTAAGTACACTAGTTGCATCTCTTCTTTCCATATCTGCAATTTCATAGGACGATGTACACATGTAAGAAAAACCAAGGATGACAAACAGTCAACATAAAGTACCAAGTTGGAGATGACTACCATGTTGCGGAATTCAACTCGGATATGAGGCACATTTGTTTTGTGGATCTCATTTCCTTCAGGGCCCCTCTTATAGTAACTTTTCCCAATCCAATGTGACTGGAGGAAATAGGTTGACATTATCAAATCTCAAGTGAAATTTTCCGACATGGTCACTCGATAATAGCCATGTATAACAAAGCACATGCACTATGTTTAATGAAAACAACACATTTAGATTTTCCATTTTTGAACAGAAAACAAGACATTGTATAAGACATCTTGAAGTCATTATAAATAAATAGTATACAGTTTATTTAATTCATGGCATCATAAAGTATATATTGTTTATCACCAATACATATTGGCAAATGCTACATAATCATAGAATCAGTTTCATTGCCATCTCCGTTATAGAATCTTCAAGAAACCAGATTACAGCTAACATAGTGTAACAATAGCATAGATATCAACATCTGCGGTAGTATATTATCAGTTTTAAAGCATCTATTTGGCATGACACTTGGATATCAAGTACAATGCTGGAACCAAAGTATTAAATATGCTCATACCTTTAGAGCATGTGAAAAGCCAGATTGTAAAACTGAATTTCTAGCAATTTCACATAAATCACATGAACTTAGCTTCCAAACCTGTGAAAAGAATAAGTAAACCATCAAGAAGGAATTCAAGGAGACGAGGAGTGCAAAAGGGCGAGATGAAGGTGAGAAAGATTACTGAGGCTGCAATGCTGTACTCCTCCACCAAAGGTTCTTTTGTTAAGTGGATTTGCAAAGGATCATCCGTTGAAAGAGAAACATTTAAACCCCGAAGGAAGAATATTGGAAATGGATTCCGATGATAATCAAGGAATAAGGAGTTGTTGCTCAAAGGAGACATCGCCAAACCAATCTGATGAGATAAAAGTTAAAGCACAATATTAGTTTGTTAAATGCAGGGAAATAAAGACAGAGCATCACAAGTTCTCTCCTATACGACATAAGACATCATTGGCCATATGTGATCCACAAAACAAGTTTGAACACCAAAAAAGAACACGACCGTTGTTACCTGAGCAAGATAATACAAGTACTGAAGAACAGGGGACTTTCTTAGGTTGATCCCGTGAGCAATATTATTAGCGCAAAGAAAAGTTGTAGCAAGGTGGTCAATGTCACCAGCCTGTGGAAAATGAATGCCACTGAAAAATGCTCTATATGGCTAATTGGAAATGAAAATTATCTTACCAACTATTACCTCTCCTGAATGGGGTCTAAACTTGATGGTTGTCATACCCTTCGACTCGCGGAGCTGGCACATGTCAATAACATTTAGAACATACTCTACATCGTCAAAGATATCCATAGAACTAAAATATGATCAACATCTAAAGCATAATCAGATACAGGTTCAGTGACATATATGGAGATAGATGGCACAAAAACATCCCATTAGATTGATTTTTCCCTTCAAAGGAGTGAGAACTAGCACCTTATTCAGTGTGTACAGGTTGGCATAACAGTAGTATACATAGTATGAAAATGCAGGATTGAAAACATTGGTCCATTGTTCTGGTGTTGGCATGTGCTTTGTTGGACGTCTTTCTGGTTTGGTTTCATCATCCACCAAATCCAACCCCACAACCTGACAGAGACACAATCACAAATAATTTTATGCAGGTCTAGAAACTATCCAGAAATTAATGATTAGATGGACTAATTAATAGTTTAAGGATACAAAAGAACAAAGATAACTTCAGAAGATAGATAAAAATGAAAAAACAATGTACATGGATCTAATCAGCAATTGAGTTCAGTAGGAACTTTGTAAGACAAAATCAGGCTGAGGTCAAAAAATTATAGAACATGCGTCAGCTCTATGAAAATGACCAAACTATTATTGATTGCTAGGAAAATAAGTCACTTACACATGAAATAAATTTACTGAGATAACAATATGCCTCTCATCATCAAGTCCAATTGGCAAATGGAAATTCATGTCAAGCAGCAATAGACATTTTAATAAAAATAAAATAATAGAAAGTCACCACTCACCATCACTAACATAAAGCATCCCACGAAGTGCTTGCATTTACTTCAGACATCAGAAATTTTGTTTAATTAAAATTTTGGCACTTCGTGGGATGATTGTGTCTAGAATATAACATGGTTCTCTCTATCAGATCCTTGCAAAAGAAAGCCATCCAACTGACCATATAATTTACAACAATCCACCTACTTGACTTTGTTTTTTACATCAAAAAAGAAAATTACGGGCATTACTCACATAATATTAATATGGAAACACAAACCAAACAGGTGGATTCATAAAATGCAGATGAAATTTAAAGGATACAAACAAACAAATAGGATTAGCAGTTACCTGTTTCAGGAAAACATGTAACTGAGGGTGTGAATCTGGATTTACTGTAACCTCAAAAAGGGGAAGGAAGATATTGTCAAGCATGTTCTGGAAAGATGTAACTATGCCCATTTCCTTGTACACATTGTATAAACGCGGAAGCTGCAAAAAATAAATGGCATAGTCATGACAATTTTTGAGTAAATATTTTGTTGAGAGAATTGAATCATAATATTAACCACTTAAATGTCAAAAATCATCATGCTGTGAATTATATCAAAGAAACTTACTGTAAAGAACATTTTGAGACTAGATATCCTCGTCTGAAATAGTTAGTATGATGGATATTTAAAGTTTCAGCACTACCAAATTGTCTGTCTTTAACTTGATTATGGTATGCTACAAGCTACTCTATTTTGAGACCTTATGAAACTTCAAAAGATTATCAAGATGCATGACAGCATTTTGTCCACTGACACTAAAACCAAATTACTCGTATAGGACATCATCAAGCATTTGCTGATGATCTAAAGTGATATAAGAAACAGAATCTCCATGGAACTTCAATATGACAATATGGAAATTAAATATAGGAAGAAGTTTCAAGTGAAGGTCCACAATGAGCTCAGACCCAGTCTCAGTCAACCTTGCTTATCGGGTCACTTCCTAATTTCATATGGCATTGAGTATTGCCACTGATTATGTTTATGGGAGAAGTATTGCCGGTGATAAATGTATATGTGAGAGTATTGCCACTGATAAATATAGAGAATATTACCACTGATAACATATATGTGAGAGTATTGCTACTGATATATTTAGATGTGCTCCAACTGACATAGTTATATACCTAGAAATAGAAAACCCTTTCCATAGATCACTTCTTAGACAGAAGAAATGCAATCAATAGCAAAGAAACAAAGTAACTTCATTTGTCACTATAGGGACTGCCAAACAGTGATGTCGAAGATTTGGTATATAGCTGATAATGGCTCCATCATTCAGTCAATCAGCAACAAACTCCATACTACATAGTTTTCCATGGTTGATATATTCATCAGGGCATCAAATCCCAAAACTTTTCATATACAGTTATCTAACGACTTTCAACTAACACGGTGACCACACCAAATTATGCATACCACAAATTAAACCACCAAAGAACAAGAAAGAAATTACAACTTCATAGAAGGAATGGAAGCTAACATGCTTGATTGAAAAGAAAAATACACAAAACAAAATGAGACTGAAGAAAATACCTGAATCAACCAAACAACATTTTCACTGTATAATTCATTATTCACTATCCAACTTGCAAGTTGATCCCACTCACTTTGTTTCCTTCCATATATTGATACTCTATATTCAGCCATCTGATAAAAACAACAGAGGAAAGACATATATAAGATAAGAAAGTGACAGAGAATTATAACTCCATTAGAAAAATTATATTCAAGATTATAAACATTATAATAAAATTTTGGAATGTTTATTTTGGAAAAGAAATTGGAACAGTTTAAAAAATGAACTATTACATATTTGAGAATAAGAGGTATATTGTGAATAGTAGACTAATTGTGAGATATATCAGTAGTCCCAATTTGGCAGTGGATAATTGGTTGGATTCATATATACAATTTGAATCTCACTAATAGTAACTCTCGCCAACAGTTCAGACCATATGGTTAGCAACCCATTCAAGTTATTTGGCTGGTTGATCTATTTTTGCCTGATAAAAGATGACAGGATCTTGGATTTCACCTTATGAAACTACTACTGGTGCTATGCATCCAACATCTGATACCAGGTTATGCTTTAGTCACTGAGTCATTGACTAGGAAGCCAAGACTGGACTAAGGAAATACATCATGTAGGCCCCACAATTAAACTGGATAGACCTATCAGAAAGGACCACAGGAATGGTGCACAAGAAATCAAGTATTTGGTTTAGTAAGTATAAAACTAAATAACAAAAACAGATCCGTCAAGTGCCAATGTGTCGCCATGCTAAATCCAATCAATCACTATAAAGGTTGTATTTATGGTTTGATATCCTCACCCGGTAAGAAGTCTTATGCAGTAATATGATAATAGTGTAACAGTGGTGTGCATTCAAGTTCCTCTTACCTTTTCATCAAAATACTAAATTCAGGTTTCTGAAGTACAGATGGTCAAAATTCTTTGGCATTCTTGCTAACTTTAGTTCATTTGAGATTGTGTCCACTTCAAGTATATACAACCACAACTTTATGTTGGTTCTGGATTTATATTCGACTGAGAACTGAGGAAAGCTGGAAGTGCCTCAGAATTCTACAGTAAGCTAAAATTAGACATGAAATGTTTATTACAAGAAATAAAGAACCACCATCATAAACTGTCAAGGTGTAGGTTTTGAACCATCATCATAAATTGTCAAGGTATAGGTTTTGGATAAACCTGCATTTTGAAACCCATATTAATATACCGCTAAATCTCAACAAGACAAAGATGTTCCAGTGAAAGCCTTGAAGTAGGAAAGGTTCTGCTTTCAATAAAAAGAATTTCTATGAAGAAAAAAAAGTTTAGTGAGAGAAAGTAAACAATTAGGCATATTCTTAGAAGGTACAATGCAAGTTCTTGAGTGTCCAAATTATATGACTAGATGCTGATATGAAGATATGGACATGAATGTCAGGTCTCCATTTATTATTTAAGAGAAGTTCAGCGAAGAAAATCACAGGATAATCGAAGTATTTAGATTATCAAAGGCCTAGGACTGCACCTGGTATTTACTTGCAGCAAGGTCAGAAAAAACTTGCTTTGTCAGCTCGGCAAGGAATTGACCTGGTCAGATGGAAAATATGACCAAAAGTAAGCAATATTTGTAACTCAAGGTTAATTCAACAAAAAATAAAAACGCCAATCTCAAATATTTCTTGTAAATATCACTAAATGAGCTTAGTAAGCACACTTTTTTTTATGCACAAAGTCATCCAACTATGAACGCAAAATTTGAAAGTTGAATCCATGACATCAAGATTAGAAAATTACTATTCTGAAGAAAAAAAAATCTACAAGGCTCCTGCCAATGAGAACTCTGGCACGATTCAATGTTGCAGTCCCCAACTATCTTGAAAAGAAATGTAGCTAAGTACCAAGAAATATTTGATAGGGCCATACTTGTTTGGTTTTCCTGAGCGAGTCAGATAACATAGAATGTGCAATAGCCACAAGTCAAATAAAAAAAGAACTGCGGATAAATTGAGCCACCAGCAATAAGCTATCCAAATGGATGATATCGGATTTTTTTTTTTTCCGACCATAGCAAGAACAGATACCTATTCTCTGAAAAAGGAGCGGTAACAATGAGTGCAGGAATTCTCTGGAATGTTTCAATAGTCTAGTAAATATAACAAAGCACCATAAGTACTGTATCAATAAAAAATCTTAAAGCCATAAACTCTAAAACACCAGTCATTTTTTTGTCTGGTTCACATCACATCGTTTTCCATCAACCTCAACCAGGAACATGCAAGAATATTCAAATGCAAAAGTGGCTACTGGCCAGAACATACATTTGAGCGGTACCATGCACCATCAAACCAAAGAAAGGACTTCTTGAGATGGCGAGTTCAGCAATGGAATGCCTAAGAATTTGGAGTGTGGAAAAATTGTCTAAAAGATGAAGGCTCATCCTCAAGTAAATAAATCAACAGAATAAGGTAATGAACAATCAAAATTCAATATCCCCAGATCACTTATTTCTTGGCCAAGTAGCAAGAATAAAAACAGATTCCAAATGCTATATGCAAAGTTACACAGAGTCGCTTACAAAGACAATGATGGAGTTTAGTGAAAAATTAGCAACCAAAATAATCACTAGATAACTCACCGAAGTATTTCAAACATTAAAACGAGGTGTACATACAGGACTAAAGCCATGAATATATGGATGGTTACCAGTTACCAGTTGAAACGCTGACCTTGTATGAGATTGTCCTGTTTCAAGAAGATCTCCCTTAGCCTACTCTGGCCACAAGGATTATACTTGAGGTTGAACTTATCAAAACGATGAAATGTACTCTTGTCTGCATGGACATCTAGAAGATCAACATTTAGAACGTTCCTGTTACGTATAAGCGGCAAGTAAGAAACGTGGATCTAGAAAACTGAACAAACGTCTTGCATAAATATATTTGACATGTGTTTCATTACCCAGTTAAGTCCAAACTCTCGAAAACCTCTTTCAATGTCAAATAAGTCCCATCTCTGAAAATTACAACCTAGAAAAGCATCAAGTGAGGATTCAATTTCCAATTAAATAGCACAAGTCTAAACTAATATTTTCTGCACATCTTTTGTGTTAATCACCAAGCTAGCCAGACACCATAAAGAACTTAAAACACTCTAACCTCATCAGGCTCCTTTCGCAACTTTGACTTTATAAATCTAAGTAGATGCTTCTGGTTCATGCATGCAGAGTGATGAACATGAGTATCAACCTTCCTGACATTGTAAAAATCACGATGTGGTGCACTTTTCTGAGCAAGAAATTCTCTATCCGCATTGAGCATTAAATGAAGATTGAACTTCTGCAGATTGTCAGACAATACAGATGTCATATCTCAGTTACTATGGCACAAATTAAAATACTGAATATATTAGCCATTATAAGTTTATCTAATAGAAAATAATCTGATCGTAGATACTGACACAAGTTTCCAAACATATGTATGATAAGTGACAAGAAAATTACTTGCTCAAGAAGAACCAAACGGCGATGGCATACGGTTCTGATATTTCCTGCTGCAATCACTCGAAGAATATGATGCAAGTCCGTAAAAAAAGTTGTAGCATCAGCAACAGGGAAAAGTCTTCTGTCCAATGCTGACAAAAAATTTAATAAAATGTTAGATACAAAGATAGGATAAGCAACAAAAATACCAGAATACAGTTGAAGCAGATTTCTTACAATCTTTATTTGCATAAACATGAACTACTCCGTCTTCCATTTGAAAGACATGCTAATAAAAAAGAACCATTCAGGACATTAGAGGAAAAATCCATGCAGAATTTCAGTTTAAAATCAAAAACATGGGTGATAAAAAAGCTCACTTCTGACATCTGCTCAGCAGTGTAGGCAAATGGACTTGGATTAGGCTTTGGTGTACTAGGGTCAGTTATGACTTCCTTCTCCCATGGAGCAATCTCCTCCCTGAAGACATAACTGTCCCTCAGATCAAGACAATTCTGGAGAATCTTATAGACCTCGACTTCATCAGGAGATGGTTTCTCTTTAAACAAAAAAAGACAATGTAGAGAACACAATCAGATAAATAAACATACTAAGCACATCAGTTGAGCATTAGTTGTTAGAAAATGAATGCCTTTATAAATTTTTACTGACACTGGTATAGTTGGAAATTTTTCATTCACAACAAGATGGAAAAGACATGATAGCAGCAATTATAAGCTTCTTTCCAGAAAGAATTTTATTCAATATCAGTTCAATATTGCACAGAACTAAGCCACAGCACGGAAAAAAAACCATTAAAAAGAACTAGGGATCCAAATTTTAAAAAAATCAAACATAATTACCAATTCAGGAAAACAGAGGACCATACCATTTGGTGTAATTCTCAGTCTGACAAAAGTTTCTTGTTCAGGCTCTTTTCTAAGAATATCAGCTGCTACTGGGTGAGGCTGGCCACCATGAAGATTACCAGATACACTGTGAGATCGGATAATACTAGATGCAGCTAATGACTTCTGATCCCCATTGTCAGTGATATGATCAGGCAAAGCTTGAAACAAATTCGTATTCTCTTGATCCTTTTAAAAATATATTCCAATTTTAGTCAGATTTGACCCTTGGGACTTTATCAATAATATGTCTTCTAAAGAAATATATAATGACATCAAAGAGAAAAAGGAAGCACCAAACATAATAAAAATATATCAGGATTGCAAGAAAGGTAATGCAATATCAAGAAGCAATTCTAGCAAATAGATGTAAAGCAAGCTTTGACATTAAAATTCAGAGATAGATACACAACATGCCAGAATTCCAACTGTTTAAGGCTGGCATCATTTTTTTTAACACAGATTTGACATGGCCCACGTCCTCAGATAATTTAACTGCAACAACTAAATTAAAAAGAATAATTTAAAGTTTAAACTGATTTAACATGAAGAGTTAAAGAATCATCACATATGAAGCCAAGCAAGGGCAAAGAACTAAGCATATTGTTACTATTATACAGTTACTTATCTTTTATATTTTAGTGAGAAAGATAAAAATGAATATCACAGCAATGCTGTTGCTTGGAACCCAACCACAACCCTGCAACCTTGCTGAAAATTTCATTTCTTTAGCAAGTCTTCCTCGTATATATTTTAGCCATGTTCGTTCATTTTTCCTTGGTCAAGCTTCCATCTTATCAACACAATTTGTTAGGATTTATGGTCTAGGGCTAAATGCAAGTATCATTTGACCACAGTGAATGAGGCTGCCACATTCTGGGAGTCCATGAAACGTCTTATGATCAAGCCATATTAATTTATTAGAGTCCCAGCAATACATACTCCTTACACAAGATTCATGATATATTCTGCTCGTCACCACTGGTTAACCCATAAAGTGCTCATCAAACATATTTGTGTCCTCCCACTTAAAGTGCTCTCTGATAAAAATAAGGTGCTTCAATATAAAAATAGAACCATCAATAAAAGCAAATCTAAGCACATAAGTAGATTGGGTTTGGCTTCTCGATGATCTCTTCTAGGTTATCATCTTGCCTTGGCTTTTACTTTCTCATTCAGAAATATTCCATTTTCCTAGTCCTAGAATTGGAAGTTCTCTGCAGAAATGTCAGTGTCTTATTGATTCTCATGCACTAAGCAAAGACTTCGAGATGACTTCATCGCCTCAGAGAACTTTTCTCATGTCTATGCCATCATAACTTCCAGAAACTTAATGTAAATATTCAAATAGCACATTCCACAAAGTAAGCAAATAAATAAGAAAAAGGTGGAAGAACAGAAACACTCTTCTACTTTCAAGAGACTATAGTAACATAGGAAAGCTCCTATTAATTTGTCCCAAAAAACATGTGTTGGGGACAGCCCTACATAATGACAGCAAGATAAGAAAAAACACTTGCTCAACGAAACAATGACAGATACATACATACAGCATAAACAGAGCATCCTGAGAATGAAAAATATATATATTATGGCAAAATACCTAAGAACTAAACTTACAATGTCTCCATTAGTTTGCAAGTAGGTATTGTCAAGTCCAGAATCATTTGGTAGATTATCATCTTCATCAGATCCCTCTCGGCTCCCAAAGGCACTAGCACTGGCAACAGGAGACTTAGGAGAAGTTGGTCTGATACCATGCCCTCCTCTTCTATTGAAACTTGAATGAACAGATTGTTTATTACCTGAAACATCAGGAGTATCACTTCAATTCCAAGCATAATCATAGCCAACAAGAAAGTTAGACATCATTTGCATGCATATATGAAATTGATGACACATCTAGAAGATTGTACTATAAGACCGACTGGAAAAATAAGTTTAAATGGTGATTCATATTCCATGTAATAAAGCTAATGCACCCTTCCATTCAACTAAAATAAGAGAAAGAAAAGGTTGTAAGCTGCAGATACTATTCTTTCAGAGAAAATCAACAGTTGGCTTGTTGAACTTGGTTCTGGAGCTGTCAGTACTAAAGCTTAATTATAATCAATTATCAAATATATAGCACATATACAACTCTAGTTTACCAACTGAAAAGACGTCAATCTACTGATGTGTGTTTATTGTCCATCACTGATGAAAATTGACGACTCTAGTGTATTTACTGGCTAGTTCAAATGTTAACTTGACAAAAGATATGTCCTTGTGCCACAAACTTCATGATATGGTTTTTTAAATATAGCAGTACCTAACAAGCATGGACATGTGCTTTTGCTGGATGTGTCCATGTGCAACACATCTCGGACTCACTAACACACATGTTGGACAATTGCGGCGCTATGCTCGTGTGGCCCTCATGTGAGGGCCATATGCTTCACAAGAAAAGAAATCTAGAGATTGTCACAAGGAAATATATATCAATTATATCTAAAGATTGTTAAATATTATTTGACATATTCAACTTTTATTTTGGATACTTAAATTTAGATAATTTTAATTGTTTCAACTTATATGCTGATATGATGATGATATTTATTTGTTCATGTCGTCTTTTCCATGTCACGTGCCCCATATCCGTGCTTCTTAGAGCAGTACAACATCACAAAACTACTGAATAGCCACCCAAAAGAAAACAAATACTTAATGGCCTTTAAATGCAAAGGTACGTAAATGCTATGCACCTCAAGGAGATTGACCCTGAACATAAAGTAGCAACGCTGATAGTTCCATGAACTATAATTAAACAAAAAATTATTTGATCTGCAAAGTCAAAGGCTGAAAGATGATTCATGTGGCAAGTGGGTCGATGGCTAGAGAAAAGATCACAGCGATGAATCTTCGATATGATAAATAAAAGACACTTTCACCAAATAAGGACAATTTTTTAGATTGAAGAGAGATGGAGGAGTATTCACACCTTGTTCGAGCAAGATAATTGATTAATAATTAGTAGGAACTGGAGTCCCTTTCATTAGTCGAATATGGAAAGTCATGAATAGAGCTGATGTTCCGATCAACAAACATCAACTAAATATCGCCTCTGGCGGGAAATATATGCACATATGATCCATCAAAAAACACGTCTAATATAATTTTGATTAGTGAATCTCCCTTCTTCACAAAGCATAAAGATTCAGCACACGAAATTAATATGTTCATCATTCCTAAAGTACCAACGAAAAGAAAAAAACCTATCATATAGTGATCCATTAATACCTTCCGGAACTGTCTGCAGCCGGGGCAACCCAGGGGGAATCGAGAAGCCCCGGAGGGCATCCTCATCCGCGTCCCCCAAGAACGGGCCACTCACAACCGGCCGCCGCCTCTGGACCCTCTCCTCCTCCTCCCCCTCCTCATCTTCCTCCTCTCCATCCACCGCCGCCATCACGTCCGGGAGCGACACCGACCCGGCGCCACGGCGGTAGTAACCGGGACCCTTCCGGCGGCCACCGCGTCGTAACGACGGACCACGCCTGACGCTCCCGTCCCCTTCGCCATCAGCGCCGCCGTCCAGATCGCGGTCGACGGCGCGGGCGAGCTCGAGGAGCTGGGCTAGGGTTTTGCGGTGGACATAGTAGGCGGACACGGCGACGAAGGAGGCCCCCACGAGCGCCGCCATGGCGAGGTGGAGAGCGTAGGCGCTCATGGCTTCGCCTCTACCTTCTCCTCCTCCTCCCCGACCCTCGAAGGCAAGAAGAGCGAAGAGACGGACTTCCTGTTTACCGCCACTCGAAGTGCCGCTGCTATGACTTTAGCAGACTATTTATAGAGATAGAGAAGTGGAATGAGAGAGACGGAGAGGCGCACTCAAGAAGCGTAAATTAGCTTTTCAAGACCTTATTTAACCCTATCCCTCTCCAACTGCGGGTCGGATAAGCCTAGTGGATCCGATACATGAAGAATGTCGGATCATCCACTTGAGTCGAACTCACCAAGGTCCAGGATTTCTCCACGTTCCATCTGCGAGTCCCAATCTCAAAGCGCCAATCTCTCTCATGCCATGTAGAGAATGCGATGGGTAGAGATTCCATGATAAAGGAGGGGCCTTCCACTGATTGAGTTGGCCATCATACAAGAAGCATCGAGTCCCTTTCCTTGTGGATCCACCCATGGTTGTCGAGTATGAGTGCTTTCCCTTCCTTTTACTTAGTTTAATCCCTTATCATAGAATAGGAAGATATGATAGGGACCTCTGAGATCATATCATTTGATTAAAATCGAATGCAGACAAGTCTTACTCAATTCCAAAATGCACATCAACACAGGATTGAAGAGTTTTTGGTGTGGTAAATATGTTTTTTACAGTCAAATTCTATCAAAATAAACTTATAATTTTAGACACAAACTTCATAAAATGATTTTATTTTTTTTTTGAAAAATAGATGAGATCGGATCAATCAAAATTCAGCAAATAAGTCTGGAATTAATTGACTTCAGCTGGAATTGACTTGTTATGAGGATAAGGGACGCCAGTGGGGGAAAGGAGACTATTACCAGTCTTGTTTGACGTTCAAAATCCATCAGCAATCTTATCTTGATAATGTATATCGCAAAACAAAAGTCTTGCGTGCAGTGTATTATATTTGCCATAATCTTATCTGTGGCTTTTGAGCTGTTCGTCTCAGAATCCCATTCTCTCTCGTCCGCAACCCAACTCTTCAGCTATCCAAGTTTAGCAGTGAGTGACATATCAGCAGCAGATTGATGACAGGAATCCACGCACACTTAACGTCAGATTTAGGTCTTCTTTGTCAGGTGGAAAAGTCCCTTTAAGATTGTCCTCCTTTTTTTCAGCAAAACTAATGTGTTGTCTTAAAGTTCGACCGTCAAATCTGGAAGATGGGGTCTGAGTCATGTCATCTATATGCCTAACTTTAGCTCTTCTTGTAAGCTTTTCATTGGTATCTCTACCAACTAAGCTTTTTTTTTTTTTTTTTGCTTCTTCTTAGAATTATATCCGCATTACTACAAACTTCAAATGAGAAACAGTTTATCGTCGATGAGGAACAGATCGTTAGAACATAATAAATTGTGTGTGTGTGTGTTTTTTTTTTTTAAGATAGAGATAGAGAATTTAGTATATAATGTTGGTCTCGGACTCGATCATTCTAATTATCATTTTAATATAAAAGATTAAAAAAAAAGATTGAAGTGAAAAGAGAGAGAAAGAATCAACATTGTTGTAACTAATGAAAAAATATTATCATAATTGTTTTTTATTTTGAGAATATTTTTTGTCCCGATCAACTATGAGCGACTCGATCATTCTAATTATAATTTTAATCTTAAGATGAAAAAAAAAAGATATAAGTGAAAAGAGAAAGAAAGAAAGAATGGACATTGTTGTAACTAAAGAAGAAATATTTTTAGTCCCGATCAACTATGAGCACTAATATTAAATGCCCTATATAATTGTATCCATATAAGAATTTTTAATACATTATCAAAGTAAAAAACATATGTATTTTAGATCAAAATATCAAAATAGAATATTTTACATATTGATAGAGAAAATACTAGCGTCATCGACTCATCCTACCACTTAGGTCGAGCAAGCCACATAAGCAAAAGTATAAGAGCTCCCACCAACTCCTTGTAATCGTCCGTAGGGGATCAAACCACACTCATTTTTTATCTCAACTTTTCAAAGAGAGCTAGCAAGACCCACTCCTTGCTGACACCATGATTAAAAAAAAGGTTATGCCCTCGCATTAATGTGTTGATGGCATGAGTCACCTCCCTTTCGGACGATTGAAGGAAGGACCACTCTCCGCTTGACCCAAAGCGATTAAAAAGTCATACGAGGAGTGGTATCCTTAATGGCCCAATGTAGACATTAGCCTCGGACAATGTGCCAGTACGTTGCCTCCATTAATGACTCTTGACGGGCAAGGTAGGGGAGCTCTCACCAATCGCATTCTCATACCCAGGCATCCAAGTATAAGAACCAAGTCCCATAAATAGGCAAGCAGGTGTACACCACACTCCTCATTAATACTGCTAACTCGCTCTTTCCTCCTCCTTCTAATTTAAGCATCAAAGAGGTATGTCGGGACATCCCCCTGTGCTGACCTATAGTGCAGGATCCCTAACACGATTGAAGAGGCACTCCGAGATGACTCCCCCACATGCAAGACGATAGGTTATCCCAAACCAGTGTGCTCCTCCCATAAGCAAGAAGCTCTCTACTTTGGTGTCTCATTCCAACTCTTCTAAGGCTAACTCTCCATTGTAGCTTCCTGTGTCTATGTCACGTGCTGACTCTTTATAATATGTCCCCATGTTAGCTCCCCATGAAGGATTTATACTTTCGATATTGAATCAAGTTGAGCTGATTTGTCAGTCAATAACCTCGGTTTAATAATACAAAAATAATATTCTTACTTATTTTGATAAATTAGTAATTCAAGAATTACTAAATATAGAATGTCAAGATCAATTCAAACATTAAAAAATTGATTTGATTGACTATCAAAGATTTAAAAAAAAATCTGAAATACCAAACAAAAATGTATCCTTAGTTTCTCATGCAAATTAGATATACAACAATAGCATCAAAATATGATATTCTATGTAGAAAAAAAATATTTTTTCTTATTTTTGATGATCCAGAATTACTAAATATAAAATCATAGAGACCAATTCAATCTTTTTTAAAAAACAAGATTTCATTCAGCATCCAGAATCAAAAGAATTTAGTTCAAAATACCAAACGATTATAGATAGATTGGTTTTTTCATTCTCGAAGAAGATTATGAATAATTATTCTAAACAATAATATTATTAGAGTAGATACACAACTTACTCTAAATACAAGAGATCAATAGTGTTTCATTTCCTCGACTTCGATTTCAAAATCCATGCACAACAAGCATCAAACATTGAGGAATAAACAAACATAAGTTAGAAAAGAGTAATGCATTGTAAAATAGACGCCAAGACAGTGGAAGTAATTGTGCATTATGGAAGACCGACACTACAAAATTACATCTAATAAACCTCAACCGCGATATCTTTAATTCATTGGGAACAACACACCACGTTGGTGTCTTTGTTCTCTTGTAGATCACTCCTTTTTTTTAATATCGTATAAAGCTCTACCTTTTTAATATATATATATATATATATATATATATATAATGATATTAATCAATGCAGTTAAATTAATTACTCCCCACTTGTTATCCTTTATTATATTTATTTTCTTTTTTTCTTACGTGTAATCATGACCTACGCACCTGAGAGTGGAACTTTGTGTTAATTAATGTCACCAACAACAATGTCATGTCAACATAAAAGAAAGTGCTTCGCACTTAATAAAAAACAAGAACTTATTTACCTTGGGAAACATGATTTATAATATATATATTACATATATAATAATCAAATAGTAACCCCATAAATTATAGGTTAAATAGATAAAAATAGTTTTAATTCCAAATCTAGGCGCGCTTGATATATCGAAATTGACATTAACCCCCAATTGACGAACCCGAACGTTACCCGACCCACAAGAGACACGTCAATGTCAGAATTCCGGGTCCCATAGGAGAGTAGTGTTTTCTGTTGAGTGGGAAAGTGGGTAAACGTCTTTTGGTGAATAATTCCTTGGGACTCATACGTGTTGCGCACCAACAAATAAAGGCCGTTGGCGCACGACATCAGACACGACTACCCATCCCCGGGAGCGAGAGGAGGAGGGATCGGTTCCGGTCGTTGTCTAAGTCGTACCGGAAAGTCGGGATACGCGTCCGTGAGGTGGTGGAGCAGGTTAAGGAGGCTCTTGCGATGCGTCACAAGTCGCGGTTAAATTATCCGCCTTCTGTCTGTTCTTTCTCCCCCATTCCGTCTCCTCATCTCTGCTACTCACAGTCTTTGCTTCGCCCCCTCTACTCTTTTCCTCTTCCGGTCTATATAGAGCATGACCTCCGTTCTAGGCGTCGGTTCCATCTCTTCCATTACACTGTCCAATCGCAGCCCACACCGTCACCGCTCGCCGGCCGTCCGCGCATCTCCATCTTTCTTCTCTCACCACGACAACAGTAAGCGCTAGTTATCCCCCTCATCTCCCTCAAAAATTGGTTGATTGGTTTGAGATCTGAACAGAAATCTATGGGCGGAGGAAACTGACTGTGAAAGCGGCGGAGACGGATGCCAATGAAGGTTCGTAATGGATGGTAGAACTGCTGTTGTTTCTTTTTTCGCGTTTGATTTTACTATTAAGGGAGGAAAAGATAAGCTCTTCGTGATTTTGTGATGCAGTTAAAGCTGGGGCACCCGAGAAGGCGCCAGCGAGCAGCGATGCGGGAGGTTCGAGCTTCAATCAGCTTCTCGGTATCAAGGGTGCAGCACAAGAGACGGTAAGCCTTTTTCGATTGGTCAAAATCGCTCCCTTTTGCCCTCCTTTGTATCGATGGTTACTGGGGTTAGTGCTGTAGAAATTTGCTTGATAACGTTGGATGGATTAGTTCAACAGCCTGAATGTTTCGGACAGAATTTGCTGAACACAATATTCTTTTCGATAACAGATTTAGGCAAAAGTTTATAGATTTGGTATTGTCGAGCATTTTCTTCTTGTGTCTAATCTCTTTGCAGCCGTAAGCTAATACATTTTGTTCTTATCCATTATAGCTACATGGTTCACTTGGTAATCGGTTGGGTTTTATGGATCAAGATATGCTCCAGATTGCTAGTGTTGCTGTGAGTGCCTAAGAGGTGCCTTTGGAAGAGGCTTGTAGTGTGAACATGCACATGGATGTGCTAACCTGAGAGGACTTGCTTTAGTGTGTGGTGAGAGCAAGTACATGAGATAATGTTACCGTTTGATTTATGCTCATTGATTGGGAGGATTGTGTATGAAAAATGCTGTTAATTCACAGAGCATAAGTGTAATTGGAGAAAGTTACGATGGAAGAAAGAAATGAAGAAAAATAAAGAGATACTGCAAAAAAAATATTTTGCTAGTCACTTCTGTTTTTCAGTACCGGTAAAGCAAATAGCTTACAAAGCAAAGTGTACTTAATGGGAAAAAACAAATGATATCAAAAACAGCACAGAAAGGATTTCAGGAAAGACATAGTCTGTAAGTGCTTAATAGTTTTTTTTAAAGTGAATTCCCATCATATCATGACAGAATATTTTGGAAGAACATCTCAACATACGTCTGAGATCTCCTTCTTGCATTCATGCCTGTAGAGGGATATGACGGTGCTTTTTTCAACACTGTAGCAACAACAAAGGCTAGATAACATTGTACGAAAGAAAACTGAGGGCAAGCCAATCTACAATGTAGCATAGGAGTTCCCTTTTTTAAATCTTTCTCCAGATGATGAAGTGACCATGATGATCTTTATTTCCAAAAAAATAATTGAAAGAAACCATCCACAATACTTAATAGATGGCCCATTTTATCATTAAATATAAGAAAAATCAGACTAAAGTATAAGGCTAGTTGGATAGGAAGTTTTGAGTTTTTCAATTTTTTTTTCCCAATAATAGTGGTTGAACCATGCTGATTCCTTTGTACAGTTAATGATCAGAAAGATGAATCACTTAATTTTATTATCTCGTCTTACTTCTGTATTTTACCTAGATTGCTTTTATGCTTTATTATCATTGTGCTTAATACCTCAGTAAAACACAGAATAAATGGAAGATACGTCTTCAACTTACAAAACCAGTCACTTGGCCTCCGTTAGTGTGGGGAGTGGTTTGCGGAGCTGCTGCTTCTGGTAAATACACTTATTTTTGAGACATTTCTAGTTGATATCTTGTATCAGTTTGTAAAATCCCTTCATTCTCTTCTTGGAACTTAAGTTACCATGAACCTGTAGAATGGATATAGCTTGTTCATCTCCTTCCGGTAATAGCAGCATGACCCTAAAATATTTTTTATTTAACATGAGCATCTGATTGGATTGGTACTTAAGTTATTTATATCTGTTTATCTTTTAAAAAGTAGGTGCAATTGAACTTATCATATGATAAGGGTTCCTGAAATGTGCTATGTTAAAGGAAGCAAGTACAGAAACCATCTAAAATATCAGATGCAAACCTATAAAAGATGATCCATTCTTGAAGTTCTCTTCTTAGGAGGCTTCTAGCTGGTTTCCATGGTTTATGGGGCTTCCCAATGTGTATATCAGATCATCTTCCACATAGTTATGCATGTCTTCCATCACTAGAACTCATCTTCCTTGTCCACTGCATATTTGTTAAAAAGTGAGATAATTTTTTCTTATTATATTGGATATCAAGGAGTAAGACTTTAGTCATATCTTAAAATAGAAATCAGAGTAACTTCTAAGGATGAGTTTGTAAAAATTGTCTCATCACCTTTTCTTAGGGTGTTGATGGGGTCTACAAAGTGCATTTTGAGTTTTTTTTCCCTTTTTTTCCTTTAAGAAGTAAACATAAATAATACATTGCACCATTTGGCTTCTTTTAGGTTATTTTCTTCAACTTCATTTATGGGACTTCCTCTTGTGCAAGATGCTTAACATAAAAAAGGCATCACCTTTAGACAAGTTATTCAGATTCTCGGTAAAATATTGGGAAACCTGATGTTTTTTTCTCCATATTGCATGACATCACTGAAGTAGGTCAGATACTGTTATACTTGCTTTAGCAACATTTGTTTGCAATTGGGTTTTCAGATATTTGCAGAATATTGGATTTTATTTATAAGAAAGATTTCATATAAGGAATAGCATCCGTAATATGCATCTTCTAGTGATGATTTGCCTTTTGCATTAACTTCAATGGTTATATTTCAGGAAATTTTCACTGGAATATTGAAGATGTAGCTAAAGCTATTGTCTGTATGATGATGTCTGGCCCATGTCTAACAGGATATACACAGGTATGCTGAGGATTGAGAACTTGCTGAAACCAGAATTTTCTGATTTTTGCTTATCAGCAATGAACTTGTTGTTTGTAGACACTTAATGACTGGTATGACAGAGAAATCGATGCAATTAATGAGCCGTATCGTCCTATTCCTTCAGGAGCTATATCTGAGGGCGAGGTATATTTCTTGAAAACCAAATATCTTGCTTTCATTTGCCAGACCTACTTTTTAAAGATCCTTGACCAATGAGAAGAAGATAAACTTGTTTCCTTCTATTGTTTGTCTGGTTATAGACAAGGTGTAGTTTGTTGGATGATCATCAACTAATACAAACATTCTATAAATGATTTTTACCTTAATTAATTTTACTAGTATATCTTCAAATGCATCAATGTTCTGCCAACTTGGTGAAAGGAAAGGGATCTTTGGCCTTGCAAACAAAGATATCCAGCACTATAATCCTGAAATAATGAATCATTATCTGAATGGGCTGCTTTCACGAGATGTGGAGGTAGGAAACAGAAGCACTACCGATTCTTCTTTTAGACAAATGAGAATGAAACCACAGAATTAGTAATGATTTATGGTAGTGCTGCACAGCCTATAGTAGCCCCCAAAGAACTCGATATGTTCTGAGGGCAGGAATCTTTCATGGATAAGAGACTCTTAACCCTATAGAAATTTTAGAGGTTTTGTCATATCTGGTGACATTTCTAGAGGCAACTAACAAGAAAAGGGAGCTGCTTTCTACTGGTCTCAAGATACGTTCAATATCCTATTTTCAGTAGCTATATTACCAATTCAAGCTCCCCAATGTGGTTCATTGTCACCAAGATACTAATCCCAGGCCAATTAGTGTATATGTCATTAATTCTTGTACTTCACTGTCTCCTTTCTTTATCCTTTCTCTATCTTTGCCAACTTATAATAACCAACAACTTATGCATCAACTGTTCTGGTGGCCTGCTGGTTTACAAAAAAAAAGTTCAGATTGGGATCATAACTCCCTTTTTCTTTACTTTTGCTCACTACTGGTTCAAGTTAGCTTCATCTTATTTGTTTGTTTCACCTATTTCTTCTAATCATGTAGATTGTTTACATGGCTTCATTGAGAGAAGATAATATCACAATAGGCTGAACCATTGAGGATTTTAACTTTTTGCACAGTTGTCATATCTTTTTTTTTAACTTCATGCACTAACTAGCAGCTGAAAGTTGAATCATAAACAGATGAGTTAATGAATCTGCTTCTCAGGTTATAACCCAAATCTGGTTGCTTCTTCTAGGTGGCCTTGGATTGGCAGGCTTATTAGATGTGTGGGTAGGTATTCTTTAAATTCTTTTATATTGTGAAAATACATGGAGGACATTATTATTTTTGCTATAGTTAAAACTCTTAACCACTTATTTTTAGGCAGGGCACAAGTCTCCGGTCATATTTTATCTAGCTGTAGGAGGATCCCTTCTTTCTTATATATATTCAGCTCCACCCCTTAAGGTACAGACACTGCATCTCTTTTCTACTTGTGCTGTTCATGTTTTCTATTGCCGAGAACATCCTTCAAGTTTGTTAATTCTCTTGATACATCTGGGTGTTGCAGCTCAAGCAGAATGGGTGGATTGGAAATTTTGCTTTAGGGGCAAGCTACATTAGTTTGCCATGGTAAGTGTGATCCACTACTATTCATCAATTACTTTAGCTTGTGCTGTTGTAGTTCGTTAAATTAGATTCTACTTTGAGCATACTCTTCAACTGTCTGTTGACAGGTGGGCTGGTCAAGCTCTCTTTGGAACTCTTAATCCTGATATAATTGTTTTGACACTCCTGTACAGCATAGCTGGGGTACTATTGGTCATTCTGCAACTTGATATTTTGCACTTATAAGTTGATTAAATGTGACATTTTGTTCTCTTTGTTCAGCTAGGAATTGCAATAGTAAATGATTTTAAAAGCATTGAAGGAGACAGGGCTATGGGACTTCAGGTTTGTACATAGATCATATTTCCAGAAAATTAGTGTTCAGAAGAGTAGACATTGATATCAATGTATTTTGTCACTGATCTCTCCGGCACTCTGACAGTCACTTCCAGTTGCTTTTGGTATTGATACTGCCAAGTGGATTTGTGTGGGTGCTATTGACATAACACAGTTATCAGTAGCAGGTATGTTTAATTGTCTTACTATTTTTGGCTTTTTGATTCTCGTGCATTACGGCAGGGGTCTTTGGATATTTCTAACAAATATAAGATTCTGGACTTGCAACTTATTGATTACTTCCAATTTACAAGTAACATCTGGAGGCTGGTAACAGGGTAATGTGCCCTCATATCTAGGCATAGAAATTTGAACATAACTTAATAGAGTCTAACCAAGAAAAAAAATATATAGGAAGCTTTTCAAATGAATTTTTTCTTCCTGCAATTCGGTTTCTGCATACACATTACTTGTATAATGTTCTGAAGGAAACTTATCTAAGCTATTAATATTTCAAGGCAAAATGGATTATTTCCAAGATAAACAGGCAAATGACAAACAACATTAGAGATTTTGGACATATGGTACTCTACATCCTACTCTCCTGAATTTCCATAATTGACTTTGTGTTTAATACATGTCATGTTCTTATCAGTTGCCACTTTTATTGTGGGTATGGTAAGTTTTACAGTTGTGTATGCATTGACAACAACTTTCAGCTATACTTTAATTCGTTGGTTCAAGTTACCATCATGGTTCTCCTTATCGAGCGGTAAGGCCCGGTACGTACCGGTCCGACAGCTGACCGGTCGCTACCGGGCGGTACCGCTAAAATCGGTCATCGGCGGTCGATTTCGGCTATCGCCGGTCGATTGAGGGAGAAATCAACTGTCGACGGTCGATTGAAGAAGAAAAAGGGAAAAAGAAGAAGAGGAAAAAAAGAAAGAAGAAGAAGTACCTCGCGCGTCCTCGCCCGCGGGTCGCCCACGAGTCGTCGCGGCCCGTGAGCGACTTTTGTCCCCGCTGGGAGAGAGACCGAGGCGACGTCGTCGATTCGTCTCCCCACGCTAGGAGAGAGACTGAGGCGGCGTCGCCCCTTTATTTCTTTTTTATATATTTTTAATATTTTAATATTATATTATATAAATATTATATTATATTTAATATAGAGGCGACGTCGCCCCTTTATTTATTTTTAATATATTTTAATATTTTAATATTGTATTATACTATATAATATTATAAATATATTTAATATACCAGGTGGTATGCACTGTGCGTACCGCCCCAGTATCAGTACCATACCGGTACCGACAAAATGTCGATACACCAGTACAGACCGGTAAGTAAAACGTTGGTTACCATTACCATCCAGAATTTCTTTACTGTTCTTATGATGAACAGATCAAATCTGTCTTACATCTCTCCCTATTTTGACTTGAACTTTAAATCCCGTGAATTGGATTTGTGCCTATTAACATATAGCATGTGACTTTGTCTTGAATATGCTTTGTCAAATCCATACGTAACAAGAGTAAATCAGAGTTCAAACTCCATATGAATATATAATGATTGTTATCTTGCTTGTCTGTCCTGTTTGCAATAGCAGAGTCATGTAATTTGTTCCTTCTTTCCCTGGAGTCATTTTTGCATCGAAACTTCCCCTACATTTGCTTCATGTGAACATTTCCAATTCCAAATAAGATCTTGGTGGCGATGAAATCAAGCTGTTTCTAGCATATTTTAAAGCAATGGCGTTAGCTTTAGAATTTAAAATGCAACAGTTTCTTTCATGTTCTTGGTTTGGTGGTAAGTGCAGGTTACCTGCTTGGTGCTGATAAACCATTCTATGCCTTAGCCCTGCTTGGACTGATCCTTCCCCAAGTATATTTTCAGGTAAGAATCTTGAGCACAATAATCGTTTTGTCATAAGTTCATGAATAGAGGATTAGGGAGGATCTACTGCTATCTGTACAATCATCTACCGAAAGCATGTGAGATTACAAGTTTCCAAGACGTATTGCAAGCCTATATTGCACATTTCTCCACACGCTTTCAGTTTGACTGAAAACAGTCATGGAGACATTTCTTTTGGATGTCGGACATCACAATGACAGTTCTTAGACTGACATATACAACTTTCTCATTGCAGTTCCAATACTTCTTGAAAGACCCTGTTAAGAATGATGTCAAATACCAGGTGATCTCTTTTTTTCTCATGTGTCATAGCTTTCCTTTGACAACTTCAATAATCCATGGAGTAACAAGATATCTCCACTACGTTCAATGTTCACAAGCAGGCTAACGCTCAGCCCTTCCTCATTCTGGGTCTGTTGGTAACAGCCTTGGCTGTCAGTCACTGATCCCGGCATCCTCAGACAGTAGTTTGCAAGCTCAACTTAGTTTTCTTCGCGAGATTCCTGCTCCATGGACTAACTAGCACATGAACATGTCTATGCCTTCATGAGCCAAATCGAGATCAGCTGTTTCTGAAACCATGTAGATCGTAGCAGGTCTTTGGTAGATTATGCATGTTGTAGGAGGAGATGCTCTAAAGTTAGTAATATGTCTAGATTCCCCTGATCGGTCCTTTTATCTTCCTCGAAAAAGCGGTCAGGGGATACTTGAATGGTTGTATCCCTTTTGCAGGTATTATTTACTCTTCCCATGCCAAGATCATTAACATTTCTTTCTTTCACATTATATCATGCGATAAGATCGGAAGTATTTGCTTATTATAAGACTGCATACGGTAAACCTCAATTCATATGATGCATTGAACACCCATTTGTTTATATGTTGGCATGTTTGCAAACAATTTATGCATTGGTTTGTGATTTCTTTATGAATGCAGAATGATTCACGTTAGAATGGTAGTTTCTATGTATATACTAAACACTAAACCCTTCGATGTAGTGTGGAGGAAGTCATGATGCTTCCACATAGAGATGTCAATGGGGCGAGGCAAGGTGAGGAATGCTTCCCTCGTCTCATCCTTGCCCGATTCCCCAATTTACATAGGGCGAGGGCGGAGAACTCGTGGGTCTTTGTATCTTTTTAATTGATGTATTCATTTTTTTTAAAATAAAATTATTATCAAATCTAATTAAGAATACAAAATTTTATATATAATAAAAGATAAATATATTTAAATATAAATATAATCAAAATTATCATAATTCTTGAAAAATGTAGAAGGAAGATAGAGGGTTGAGGAAAGAAGGCATGAGGGACGGGGGTTACAAGTGACTCTCATCTTTACCTCCTCACCCGCTTATGTAGAGAAATAATATATCATAAATCTCTAAAAGTCGAACCCTTTCGGTTGACCAAAGCCTTCATTTGCTTTGTTTCCTCTCCAAAATGGTGTTGGTCGTGAAAAGATGTTACACATATCATTTGACAAAGTAACATTATACATTGTGGCCGTAGAGACCTGCTGCCCAAACTAGCTTATTAGTTTACAATTCAATTACCTAAATATATATTAATAATATATATTATGTTAGAAATCAAAACAATAAGCCCGTCTAGCTCAGTCGGTAGAGCGCAAGGCTCTTAACCTTGTGGTCGTGGGTTCGAGCCCCACGGTGGGCGTTGTTTTATATTTACTTTTTATTTTTATCGATGAAGGCCCCTCTAATCATTAACCATTTTTTCACATCAATTAAAGCCCACATTTGTCAGCCCATATTGCACACCTTAGCCCAACCCAAAGCATTCTCTTCTCGTTGTTCCTCCTGCGCTCTTCAAATCACAGTGTACGTACGATTACCATCAGCCAAACAGCTGCTGAAAAAGATCCAAGAATTATTTTATTTACTTGTCCTCTGTTTCCCCTGATGATACCGGTCTTGTTATTGGGGGTACATGTGGTCCCATAGACGGCTATTTGTGGACCCATGTCTCGTCCAATGCAATGGAAGGTGGTGATGGGGTACAGAGGAAGGAGAGTGGAAAAGTACGTCGAAACATTCTGCGCTGGAGTGTTTTCAGTCTCGGCCGTCTCCCTCCGTTCTGCTTTAATGCGGGCAACAGCACGGCAGAGAGAGACACAGAAGAGGCGAAGAATGCGGTCGAATCGCTGCTCGATTCTTTTCTTGCGCCTGCTGCTGCTGCTGCTGTTGGTGGCCTGGTCGCCGCCCTCACGGTGGCGGGGGAGGGGGTGGGGCGCCACTGCGGTGAGCGTCAACTGGGGGACATCCTCCTCCTCTTCCCACCCTCTCCCGCCGACCGTGGTCGTGCCGGGGCTCCTCCAGGCCAACAGAGTCGCCCGGGTGAAGCTCCCCGACGCCGACCCTTCCGTGCTCGCCGCCCTCGCCGGCTCAGGCATCGCCGTGGCTATCGGCGTCCCCAACGAGATGCTCCGGTCCCTCAGCTCCTCCAAGTCCGCCGCCGTCAGCTGGGTCCACGATAACGTCACCCGCTACGTCTCCAGCACTGGCGGCGGCAGTGTTCGAATCGAGTAAGTCCTTTCTTTCTCTTCTTCTCCTTGTTGTTTGGGGTTCATCATTGATTGTAGGGTTATCAAAAGGAAACTTGGCGATTGTAATTGTACACTCGTTTCGAAATGAAATAATGCTTAGGTTTTGTCTACTCGATCTTTTTCTTCTCAAAGTTAGCATTTTGCATTTAGAACCCTAGTTCGGTTAATGAGTTTATGCTTAGGTTCGTACTAAGTTATGTGGTTACTCTTAATGCTTGCGCAGATTGATTGATTCTTTGTTGTCTATGTTGCATTATGCTCTTTAATTCTTTGTTGTGTTTGATTGTTGATTGTTATTGTCCATCTACTATGTAGCTTCGCCATTTGAACGAGACATCAGTGATCATGGCACTGGAAATTTTCTTTGTCCTCTTCGTGGCTGTTTGTTGTCTTGCACGATAAGTTTATGATTTGTATTTGGTTGCAATATATGTTTCTCTTGCACTATGATCTGCATTGGCATCTCCGTAAGGCTGCGCTGAGGACGAGAGTAGCTCAACTGAACTGGCATTTACTGATATAAGACACACTGCCTTCTTAACAAAGCCACTAGGAAACCGATAGGAATTCAAGCATTTCCCCATCTTATAAACTTCAAGGAATTTAGATGTGTATCTTGTGCAACTGGCTTCCGCTTGAAACTTGAATCAGAGTCGAACTAAAATCTTCAGAGTTTGAAAATCTTAGGCATTGTTTGTTACGACAATTCGATGCCCCATCTTGTCCCAGTACATAATATGCATGTGTCATCATCTGGGACATATCTTGAGGTATTAAAGCTTAAAAGAAGATGAGAAACATGGCATAAGGGATACAGCTTGATTTTAAGTCTGTCTGGTGTTTCAACGGAAAATTTCAGGTTTTGGAAGCTTCAATAGTACTGTTAGTCTTGGATGACCAAGAACTCAAGAGTGGCCTTGGATGCCTTTATAAATTGCAATGATAGTAGTGATAAGTTGCATTCTGATTCACTTCTCCTTCAAGTTTATGAGCTACCTAAGGTGCATATGAAGAATGATTAGTTTTCGTGGAAGAATGTGTTTTGGGTAGTTTAGGCAAGTAACGAGAACCTTTTGCAGTTGTTTTCCATGTATAAAAAGTGCTGCAGTTCGAGTAAAGCTAAATGATATCATGCGCTATTAGATGCATCGACTCTTCAAGGTAAACCTGTTTTGGCACACTGTCACATGCTACCAAATAATTGCTGGCTTTCTTGCTCACAACATCCCGCAACTTCGATAACATCTTTGATGGAAAACTGTTTGTCCTCTTCCCCCTTCCTACTATGTCTGGATGCTGGTAGATTTTGCTCTTTCCTAGTTAACACTGCTGCACTTACATTTGGTTGGTAGATTGTGTGAGAACATAACTGATAAGATGAAATTGAACTCTCTGTTTATTAAATGCTCTAATCTGCAATGCACTAAAGTTGACAGTGAATTATGGTCAAAATTAAGCAATCAAACAGTTAGCTGCTGAAAGTTAAGTTGTTTGTTGGGACTCTTGGAAGGGAAAAAGTTTGTCAACTTCCAGATTTATGCCAGTTGGTATCTCAAGACAGCTTATGTTTTGTTGCCAAGAAAATCGGGTCCAAGCAAAATTTGGATTTAGTGATTGATTTTATGGCCCTATGGGAGCTGATTCTTTTTTTTTATATTGTCAGTGGTTTTAAGCTGAAATTATGGATGACAATGTTGACTTGTCATCTTATGTTTGTTTTCTCTTACCCATATCTTCTTCTGCTAAGATATACTATGTTACATTGCATGAAGATGTTACAATTGGCATATTAGTATGTAATCACAGTAACTTGGTGCAGAATAGGACATTCACAAAGCCTACCTATGCGATATATTTGACAAGACTATAAATTGACAGGTTTATTGCTGTTGGAGATGAAGCATTCCTCCTCAGTTATGGTCAGACATTCCAGCCCCATGTAGTTGGTGCAGCAACAAACATTCAGCGAGCCCTGACTGCTGCAAATTTAGCAAACACGGTAAAAGTCATTGTTCCTTGCAGTTCTGATGTATACCAATCCGAGTCTAACCTACCTTCGAAGGGTCACTTTAGGCCTGATCTCAACAAGACTATGATCGAGCTCCTCTCTTTTCTTGACAAGCATGGGTCACCCTTTGTGGTTGACATCAATCCTTTCTTGACCTTTCAACAAAAGAAGAACCTGTCCCTGGATTTTGTTCTCTTCCAGACAAATTCTCATCCATTATCTGATGGACCGAACAAGTATAGAAACCACTTTGATATGAGCATCGACACATTGGTTTCAGCTTTGTCAAAGGTTGGGTATGCTGAAATGGATATAATTGTCGGGAAGATAGGATGGCCTACAGATGGTGCAATGAATGCCACACCTGCTGTTGCCCAGATCTTCATGCAAGGCCTCGTTGACCGCCTGCAGAGCAAAGCTGGTACTCCACTTAGACCAAAGAGACCACCAAGAGAGACATATATCTTCAGTCTACTAGATGAAGATCAACGGAGCATTAAGACTGGGAATTATGAAAGACACTGGGGCATTTTCACATTTGACGGCCAGGCAAAATACAATGTGGACCTCGGCCAAGGCTCAAAAGCTCTGGCAAGTGCTCATGATGTGGACTACCTGGCGCAAAAGTGGTGTGTGGTGAATAACAACAAGGACATATCAAATGTTTCCAGCAGTGCATCAGAAGCCTGTTCTGCTGCTGATTGCTCTGCTTTGTCTCCCGGTGGCTCTTGCTCTGGGATCGGCTGGCCCGGAAATGTGTCATATGCTTTCAACAGCTATTTTCAGCTTCGTGATCAGAGCGCGGATAGTTGTGATTTTGGCGGCCTGGGATTGATAACAACTGTGGACCCATCAGTAGATGATTGCCGGTACTCTATTGCACTCCGCACATCATTTTCTACGTCTATTCGTCAAAGGCTGGTCGCACGGTGGAGCATGATGGTTCAAGGTGGCACCGTTTTTGCATTCTTGCTCGCATTTGTTTGGTGTTGATCTGTGCTTACTTGAGATAGTCTTGTATAAGATTAAAACTAGAATTTTGGGCTAGAACTTCCAGAGGATGTCTAAGCACTTCACGAGTTCAAACCTTTGAGCCTGAATCATTCTGAACTTGTTCTAAGATAAGTGAATGATGCTAAGATTTCGGCACTTCATGATTTGTGATGCCAAGAGTTTAGCACTGCCTGATTTGTGGTTGGATTGGTTCTGCTTGCTTCTTCTCCTGCAATACAATGTAATATCCTGCACATTGGTGTTTCATACTTCAAACTCTTACTTCTGCAAGAAAACTAATTGCTCTTGCTGAACAACTTACCTTCAAACTCTTACTTCTGCATGAAAACTACTTGCTGTTGTTGAACAACTTACCTGCTCTCGCTGCGCACCAATTTGCATGAGTTGTTTATGGAACAGGAGATGATGAGAACCAGTCGTGGACAAACACTGCATTAGGCATGTCAACTTAGCATCCCATCAACAATGGCCATGGACGGTGTTGAGAATTGATTCAAGGTAGTTACATAGTTAGTTAACATGTTTAGGAGTAGTGGCTCATGTTTAGGAGTTGTGGAGGTAGTTTAAGAGTTAGTGGGGGTAGTTATTAATCATGGGTGAGATAGTGAGATAAAGAAAGTGGTGTGAGGTAGTTATTATTATGTACTATAAATAGGACATTAGAGAATGAAGCAAGGAGGCAGAGAGTGTGTAAAGAGAAGAGATTGTGTTCATTTGGAGATAATCTTGTAAGTGTTCTTGTTCTTTTACCTCCTGTTTAATACTACGTCGTTTTCTTGATTGAAAGCGTTTTCGTTAATTGGATCGTAGTATTCTGTTTTATCGTTTCCTTGCTCCTCCTTCCCCAACATTTGTGGTATCAGAGCCTTGTTTCAATCTGAACTGAGCATTATGGCTTTTAATGACAATTCTATGTCTCAACCCCTTATTCCCATCTTCTCGGGCAAATCCTATGAATTTTGGAGTATCAAGATGAAGACTCTATTCAAGTCTCAGGATCTTTGGGACTTGATAGAGAATGGATATGTAGATCCAGATGAAGAAACCAGGCTGAGGGAAAATAGAAAGAAGGACTCAAAGGCATTGTTCTTCATTCAACAAGCTGTGCATGAGACAATCTTCTCAAGAATTGCAGCAGCGACAACCTCAAGACAAGCTTGGCTGATACTTCAAAATGAATTTCAAGGCTCATCGAGGGTGATCATGGTAAAACTTCAAACCCTTCGTCGTGAGTTTGAAATTTTGTTTATGAAAAGCAATGAATCAGTGCAAGATTTTCTTTCTCGAGTGACTGAAATTGTTAGTCAAATGAAATCCTATGGTGAACATCTTCATGATCAAATAATTGTTGCAAAAGTTTTGAGAAGTTTAACTCCAAAATTTGATCATGTTGTTGCGGCAATTGAAGAGTCAAAGGATTTGTCTACTTATTCATTTGATGAACTAATGGGTTCCTTGCAAGCACATGAAGCAAGGTTGAACAGGTCACTTGAAAAAAGTGAAGAAAAAGCATTTCAGGTTAAGGGGGAGTCTTCTACTTCAAAAGAAGACAAAAAAGTAACAGGAAGAGGACGTGGCAGAGGAGGATTTCGTGGTAGAGGAAATGGAAGAGGAAGAGGACACTTTGATGGGCATGATGAAAGACAATCAAAATATGATCAGAAAAACTACAAGAGTGGAATTCAATGTCACTATTGTAAGAAGTTTGGTCATATGAAGGCAGATTGCTGGAAAAGAGAAAAGCAAGCAAGCTATGTGGAAGAAAATGAAGACAATAGTAAGTTGTTTATGACTCATTCACAAGTTAATGATATATCAAATGACATTTGGTTTTTGGATAGTGGATGTTCTAATCATATGTCAGGCATAAGATCAATATTTAGAGATATTGATGAAACTCACAAGTTGAAAGTTAAACTTGGAGATAGCAAGCAAATCCAAGTAGAAGGAAAAGGAACAATTGAGGTGAAGACAAATCAAGGGAAGGTAAAACACCTTGATAATGTTTTCTATGTTCCTAGCTTATCACATAACTTGTTGAGTGTTGGACAATTGATAGATATTGGATATTCAGTTATATTTGATGATGGTTCATGCACTATTAAAGATAAGAAATCTGGCTTGATTATAGCAAATGTTTGTATGCCGCAAAATAAGATGTTTCCAATTGATGTTTCAAATATTGAGAAACATGCTCTTATTGCAAATCAAAAGAATGAGACAAATTTATGGCATTTGAGATATGGACACCTTAACATTAAAGGTTTAAGGTTATTAAATCAAAAAGGAATGGTTTATGGATTGCCTAAAATTAATACATTTGATATATGTGAAGGATGTATTTATGACAAACAAAGTAAGAAACCATTTCCTGTTGGAAAAGCATGGAGAGCATCTAATTGTCTTGAATTAATTCATGCTGACTTATGTGGACCTATGAATACAAAATCATTTGGGGGAAGTCGATATTTTCTGTTATTTACTGATGATTATAGCCGCATGAGTTGGGTATATTTTCAGGAATTGAAATATGAAGCATTTGATAACTTTCGAAAATTCAAGGCACTTGTAGAAAGGCAAAATGGTAAATGCATAAAGACACTTCGGACAGATAGAGGTGGTGAATTTATGTCTAATGAGTTTAATTTCTTTTGTGAAGAAAATGGTATTCGCAGGGAATTGACAGCACCATATACACCGGAGCAAAATGGTGTAGCTGAACGTAAGAATCGAACTGTTGTCGAAATGGCAAGAAGTTTGCTTAAAGGAAAGCATCTTCCGAATCAGTTTTGGGCAGAAGCAGTTGCAACAACAGTTTATTTATTGAATATTTCACCGACAAAGGCTGTTATGAATCGAACTCCTTTTGAAGCTTGGTATGGTATAAAGCCAACTGTAAGCCATCTAAGAATTTTTGGTTGTATTGCTTATGCTTTGGTAAATTCACAAAATCATCATAAGCTTGATGAAAAATCAGAAAAATGCATCTTAATTGGATACTCTGCACAATCCAAAGCATATCGATTATATAATCCCGTAAATGGCAAAGTTATTATTAACAGAAATGTTGTATTTGATGAAAGGGCAAGTTGGAATTGGGAGATTAATGAAGGTGATGCACAAATTCGTGTTTCAGCAGAACTAGTTACTCCACCAAATCAAGTGACAGATCCTGCTCCAACAAGATCAACGTCAACCTCACCCAGTAGCAGTTCAAATTCAGCAAATGATTCCTCAGATGAAACCCCTCCAGAAAGGTTTAGATCACTAACAGAGATTTATGATTCAACATTTGCTTTATCTATTTCAGATCCTATAAGTTTTGAAGAAGCAGTTGAGGAATATCGAAAAGCAATGAAGGAGAAAATCAAGTCAATAAAGAAGAATGAAATCTGGGAGCTAATAGATCAACCGAAAGTAAAGAAAGTTTTTGGATCGAAATAGGTGTTCAAAACAAAGTATAATGCAGATGGAAATATCCAAAAGCATAAGACTCGATTTGTAGCAAATGGAGCCATAACATGAAGTATTTATGACACGGATGAACAAGTTGCAGACATTCTCACCAAGTCGCTTCCAGTTAAGAAGCATATTTATTTTATGTCTCAAATTGGTGTATGTAACTATGAATCAAGGGGGAGTGTTGAGAATTGATTCAAGGTAGTTACATAGTTAGTTAACATGTTTAGGAGTAGTGGCTCATGTTTAGGAGTTGTGGAGGTAGTTTAAGAGTTAGTGGGGGTAGTTATTAATCATGGGTGAGATAGTGAGATTAAGAAAGTGGTGTGAGGTAGTTATTATTATGTACTATAAATAGGACATTAGAGAATGAAGCAAGGAGGCAGAGAGTGTGTAAAGAGAAGAGATTGTGTTCATTTGGAGATAATCTTATAAGTGTTCTTGTTCTTTTACCTCCTGTTTAATACTACGTCGTTTTCTTGAATGAAAGCGTTTTCGTTAATTGGATCGTAGTATTCTGTTTTATCGTTTCCTTGCTCCTCCTTCCCCAACAGACGGCAGGTAGCTTAATGTAATGTGACTGTGTATTTGACCGTATGTAGAGTACGTATTCCAGTATGTTCATCACATGATAACATGCTCGAGGACAAGAATGTACACTGTAGCCTGGTTTTATATGTTATCATTACCGATATAAACAAACTGTCCTATCTTTTTGACTACTATAATTTATGATTATTAAAAATTTTAACTTAGGGTTTGATCATAAATAGGCAGTCCCATCTCCCCATAGTTTTAGCTCATCTGAACCTGAGAGACAACCAAGTGTATTCATTCATCTGCAATTATACACCTACCTTCCTTCTTCCTTTGGTGGCCTAAGCAATGGGTAGCCACTCGCCTTGCGCTTCCTGCAAGCTTCTACGAAGGCGCTGCACGCCGGACTGCGTCTTCGCGCCCTTCTTCCCCTCCGATGAACCCCACACGTTCGCCACGGTCCACAGGGTCTTTGGTGCGAGCAACATCAGCAAAATGCTACAGGTTTCTTCTTCTTCTTCTTCTTCTTTGGTCTTCTATTTTTGTCTACGGGGAGTTTAGGTTGGTTGACCGCAGGAGCTTCCTCTTCATCAAAGAGCGGATGCAGTGAGCAGCTTGGTCTACGAAGCAAACGCAAGGATGAGGGATCCGGTTTATGGTTGCGTCGGAGCCATCTCTCACCTCCAGCATCAAGTGTCTCAGCTCCAGATGCAGCTGGCCGTCGCTCAAGCGGAGATCCTTTGCATTCAGATGCAGCAGACGCAGCTGATGGATGTCGATGGCAAGCAGTATCTCATGCAGAGTGACCTCAGCGCCATGGTCCACTTGACGAACTATCCATCCTCCTCCAGCAATGTACCCCATGAGCCTCTCAAGAGAGAGAATCCATGGACATAGAAACCTGGTTTCTGTTCCCAAGCGTTTGCTTGAACGGAGCTTCTTTGTGGATTCAGTGCTTCGTCCATGTAAATTTCCCTATCATTGTTTATGTTTAGGTGAATAAACACTGATGGCACAAACTGGAAGATGCCTTTTGTTCTCCCTAAGACGATTCCTTTTGTCATCTAGCTGGCTGCTATATATACATTGTTGTTGCTGGAAGAACACGAAGTCATCCGACAGCTTGATTAACATTTCTTTCAAACTCCTGCAGACAAAACAAAATGACACTTTGTTGGCCATTTCCAAACTACAGCTCAACTCTGTAGCTAAGCTCAAGCTTTGACTCTTCAGTCATCCTTTTCCTGTCCAACAAAAGGAAAACAACTACAACTTTTGCAGCTTAACTCTGCATCTCAATGATGATTTCTTTCCTGGTCTTACTTGCTGTTTGCTATCTGGGTTGGTTAAGTGTTCTTGGTGTTAAGAGGAGCACAGTATGTGATCACATGCAGTGTAGTTCTTTGCATTAATCTAAGTTGATGGACCAGCCAACAAGAAGTTTCTTTTGTCTCTAGCTTGGGATTTAGTATGAAGGGGTCAGTGGATGAGGCTGCACCAAAAACAAAGGCAATAATTACACGAACTGAACTAAATGACAAAGACATTTCCTGGTCACCAGTTTCATGAACTATATTTTAGTATGTCAGATTAGGACATGACAAGAGAAAGAGTCTCAACCATCTACGATCACAATCCTTATCAAGTTCAATATCCTGCAAGATAAAACACTCCCACATGCTAACCTCCAAAGGATTGTTAGACTAAACTCTAAAACTTTGTAAGGATCGTAATCTTGGATGGTTGAGGCTCTTTCTCTTGGGCATGCCCTAATCCTTGACGAGGATGAGTGATTACAAGGAAGAAGACTATTTTAGATTGCTTATTATTTATTACAATGGAGATGGATATTATCCAGATCGAATACATGGGGAATAAACTGGATGCTTATTATCGTTTCGTCGAGAAACATAAGCTCGTAAATGAAACGACATGTTCTAAGAGTCTTGCTTGTTTCAATGATGTCCATGGCCACAGGTTTCACCACCACCAAATGCATCTCTGTCAATGATGGATACGACTGCTATAAGATCGCTCTTCACCAATATGGACTGCCCCTTCGCTGAAGAGCCATGAAGCAGACGACGAGGAGTGCTTAGTCCCTTCTATCTTCTTGGCAGTCACCTCAGTGACGACCAGCTAGCACTCACCAACGACGTGTCAAGACTTCCCACTTCGACGCCGGGATGTGACGCCTAGGAAATGGCTCGATTCCGAAGCCGACGTCAGTGGATGAGGAGCGGATGGGAAGAGGGCGACGCGAGGGACGAAGGTTCCTCTCGCGCACGCCGCACAAGACGTTTGTCGTGGCTCAGCGGCGAAGCACAGTGTGGGAGCTAGCGGACGCAAGTGTGGCGTGCACAGGCACGAAAGGGATAACCACGGCGGTGGAGGATGGCGGACGAAGGTGTGGAGGTCACGAGCCATGGCGCGCGCAACCACACGTCCTTCGCAAGATTCTATCTGCTCCTAAAGGCGTCAGTGCCCATCACAGAATGCGATGTCTGCTGTGCTCTACTTCGTAGAAACTATAGTGTGTATATTACACGACTAGTGTGCCATTTAAACCGTCCATCACTAAAGCATCACATCTGAACCGTCCGTGGTGGAAGACGCGGGTTCATCCCCAATTAACCGCCAAAACGTCATTGACGGTGGAGATCTGATAAGTGAAGAATGGACGGTGTAGATGTGAAAGCAACGGAGATTCTCGTCGTCGTCCCATTTGGTTAATCTCAGCTGTAGCGCTTCGAGCAGGCTTTAGATTGACTCACCACTAAGAGATCGGAGCGGCACGACACCAAACGGTTATCGCTCTTTTTGAGGTGGGCCCACGAAGAATGTGATTCATGTTTGCTGAACCGTGTCGTGGATTGGGTAGCCATTGTTAAATTGGTTGCCCCCGGACATGACGGCCTCGTCATGGCGGCAACCAGCGTCGCAATGTCCTCTTTGAAGAAAACGACGACGGTGAGAGCAGAAGAGGAGATGGAAGGAGGAAATGTACGCACCGAAAGGGGAGCACAACAACAAAGTAATCGAGAGAGAGTGCGGAAAGCGAAAGCAGGCGTCGACGAAAAGAAACCCTATCAAGCGAAGGGAAGGGCACTAGCCCCGGCCACCACCGCTTCGGTCCAAAATCTTCTCCTCCCCCCTACATCCTCTTTTGATCCGATGTGACGCTTCCCCTCTCCCAATCCCCTAAATTATTGCATGGCGACAAGCTCCCGATCGATCCTTCGCCTTTAAATATCGATCTGCTCAACCCTACCCTCCAAAGATCGATCTTTCCCCATGGCCGATGCCTCCGCCGAGTTCCGCCGGCCGGAGCTCCTCCCTCCGGCGGCCGACCTTGGCGTCGCGCAGCAGCACGACGGCCTCCGCTTCTGGCAGTTCATGTTGGCCGGGTCCGTCGCTGGTGTTGTCGAGCACACCGCCATGTTCCCCGTGGATACCCTTAAGACCCGGATGCAGGCCGGTTCCCCGGCATGCCACCGGCCGCTTGAGCTCCGCCAGGCCATCCGCTCCGTCGTCCGCGCCGAGGGCGCCCGCGGCCTCTACCGCGGTCTCGGCGCCATGAGCCTCGGCGCCGGCCCCGCCCACGCCGTCTACTTCTCCGTCTACGAGATATCCAAGAAGTCCCTCTCCCGGGATAACCCCAACAATCCGGTCGCCCACGCCGCCTCCGGGGTGCTCGCCACCGTCGCCAGCGACGCCGTCTTCACGCCCATGGACACCGTTAAGCAGCGCCTCCAGCTGAAGAGTAGTCCGTACAAGGGGGTCGCGGACTGCATCTCCAGAGTTCTGAGGGAGGAGGGGATCAGGGCGTTCTTCGCCTCGTATAGGACGACCGTGGTGATGAACGCCCCCTATACTGCCGTGCACTTCGCGACGTATGAGGCGGTTAAGAGGGGGATGACGGAAGTCTCACCGGAGAACGAGAACGCAAGCGATGAGCGGCTGGTGGTGCACGCCACCGCTGGTGCCGCTGCAGGTGCCTTGGCAGCTGCTGTCACCACACCGCTTGATGTGGTCAAGACGCAGCTGCAGTGTCAGGTAAAGCTTCTAAGCCAATCTATGCAATCACAGTAGAGTAAAAATTGAATCTTTGTTTTGCTTGTACTATATGCAGTTCTCATTCATGTTGGTGTTCACTTGTCCTTCAAGTTGTGCTTAATCTCTGAACTCCTGTGTTCCCCATATTGAAGAGCTTGATTCTGTAAATTAGGTCGTTGATTGACATCATGAATCCTTAGCTGACAGTACTTTTCAGAATCATATAAGCTCACTGAGCTCATTTAAGCTTGCATACTAGATGAAGGGGTGGAAAGATTTTGTTACTAGTAATGAAAGGTATAATTAAAGTATTCTTTTCATAACTTATTGGGATCTTTGCATAAGACTATGCATTTGAAACTATAATGGAAGATGCTTTTAGCTTGTGACTCCTAAAGAACAATGTAGAGGTTTCACATAATATTGCCCTCCTTCAAGGAAAGAAGGTTTGTAGGATCAAGTAATAACTGTTGTGAAACAAATGCACAGTAGAAGGCTTCTTCAGTTAGTATGAGGTGGTGGAAACAAACATGATGATGACACTCATATGCACAACCTGAAAGCATATATTTTTTATTGTCGAACAACCAATTTGAGAAGCAGCATGTCATCTGATTTATGAAGTTATGAGCCAGAACTAGCATTGGTACACTGGTAGCAGAACACAAAAGAAGCTTAAGGATGTGCTATAATTCCAAAGAACTTTTGACCATTGCTTTCCTCAGTTCTTTGTTCTTCGACAGGATTGTTGCATGCCATTTCAAAAAGTTTGATTGGCACCCTATCTTCACGTGTAATGTGAGAATCGAATCAATTGTCTTTGTGTATGATAGGACAGCATGAAGGATTGTATTCTGATTTGCATGTCAAAGAGATGCCCAAGCTTTATCTTAAAGATAAAAAAAGGATGCAAAGCTTCATCTTGGGGCTTCAGTTAATGATGTTTGACTTGCTATTTGTTTTCCTACAGGAGCAGTTTCTTTTTTATGTGCTTTGTACCTTTGATCTTGCCATTTAGCCATGTCCTTGTTTCTTCGTTCCATCTGCAATCTGTGGATGGTGAGCTAAAATTTTAAGTGAAGTGGGTTTTGCTGCTTTGTCCTTTGAGCAGGGTGTTTGCGGCTGCGATAGATTCTCCAGCAGCTCGACAAGTGAGGTGATACGGGCCATATTAAGGCGCGATGGCTATGCCGGACTGATGAGAGGATGGAAACCCAGAATGCTGTTTCATGCACCAGCGGCGGCCATCTGCTGGTCTACATACGAAGCAATGAAGTCCTCCTTTGAACAGCTCAATGATCATAAGTGATTCCAGTGTTCTAAATCTTATATATAGAAAACATGTTGTATCGCCTGATAAAATCCAGCCGCAGTCATGCATGCTGCTGTGACTGTTGTTGCTGTCAATGTGTATCTATTCCCAAATCCACTTGAAAATTGTATCTGTACAAATTTTCTTCTTGGTAATATAATTTTATAATAATCATTCTCGGAATTGGAAATTGATTTCAATTGTCACTCTATTATTGGCACCATATTATTTTCCTTCATCCTTTTACATAAATCAATTCATCATGCCCGGAAGGAGAAGAAATAAGACCAGGAAACCAATGATATATCACCACAATTCCAAGATGATATAATTATTGAGAAAGGAGGATTGACAAAGGTTCCAAGAATCCCACACCAGTAAACCATATCATAGCAGCCTAAAACTTGTCTACGGTGATACCACCTCTAAGCACCTCATATGCATCACGGCTCCTGGTCTTCTTCATGCCGGTGGTGAAGTGGACTTTGGATCCCTCGGTGGCGATGGAATTCACTTTCGCCCAAATCAGCACTTTGGTTTTGATCCCTTCGATGTCGACCAGCTTTCCTTTCTCTAGATACCCGGTCACGATGGTTAAAAAGCGCAAGACCGAAGAATCCCTGTAGCCAACCTCGCATATGGAGGGTATGTATACAGTGAGCTTCCCTGTCTCTTCGATGAACTCGTAGTGAGTGGCATCCTGAGGAAACAGGCCGATCGGCATATCGTATTCCCTTAACAGTTCAGGCAATGGTTTCTGGATCTTTCCTGGAAGAAAACAGTCTTTCCATGAGTTTGGTCAAGAACACAATTTGATTGGGGAACAAATACATAATATCAAACAAACACAAATCTTGAGTTATCAGAAAGAAATGACCAAAAGTCTAAAACATATATAACATCCTTTGATTCGAGTTAGTTGATAAAGAAAGACATATATCTAACTTTGCTTTATTTAATAATGACAAGATCAGGTGAAGCAAAGATATGTTAACATAAACGAAGTAATTTTGCTACAGAACCCCAAAAATAAAGGCTTGTTTTACTTTGTGCTAATGTTAGGAGATTCATTGAAGACCATACAGAAGAAATTTCATGGAGAAACCAAAGAAATGTGAGGCTTCTATCTAATTCTAGATGAACTTGCTACGTCCTATACCACACCAAACTACCTCTGTTAAGTCATTTCTAAAATTACTCACTTGAAATTTTATACTATATGATCTGAATCAGCAAGAAACAGAATAGAACATTGGGGCAACACTATTTATATTGAGACCAAAGATTCTCCAAATGGATCTCGAAGCAATGAAGAAACGTTGAAGCTTGGACTGGTGGTATAGATATCATGAGATATATAACAAAGGGTAAAGATTTATTTTAGCCACTGTGGTTTTGGTCATGGACCACTTAAGCCCTTATGATTTACTCGTGCCTAAAATAATCCATACATTTTTTAAAACGTAACATATAAGTTCCTCCTGTCAAGTCTAAATTAACAGATGTTAAAATATGCTTACATGACATACTAACTCATAATAAATTATTAATATAATGACACATATGATTTAAATAAAAAAATTAATTTTAGCCCTTGTGATTTTGATCATGGACCACTTAAGCCCTTATAGTTTTGTTCATGGTTAAAATAACCCCTACATTTTAAAAAACTAAGTATATAAGTCCCTTCTCTCAAGTCGGAGTTAACAGACATTAGAATCTGCTTATATGACATGTTGACTCACAATAAATCATTAATATAATGACATATGTAATTTAAGTTAAAAAAAAAGATTCATCTTATTGAGGAAGAGGAAACGACGAAGGCTGTAACGACGAATGAAGGTGGAGAGGTAGAGGTAGGAGAGGCCAGATGCAGAGGTGAGCGAGAGCTAGACCACCACGTCGTAGGTGTGGCAAGTGGGTGCGCATGAGAGAACGAAGTGGGAGGCGGTAGGAACGAAGATGCCCAGGAGGAGGGAAAAGGGTCTAGGAGACCATTGCATGCCTAGCATCAGACTGGTCGACCCACATCAACTTGAGGTAGGACTGGAAGCAAGGATTGACATGCCGGTCCATACCGATGTGTCGACATTTTGTCGGTACCGGTACCATACCGGTACCGAGCGGTACGCACAGTGCGTATCGCCCGGTATATTAAATATATTATAATATTTTATAATATAATATAATATTAGAATATATTTAAAAAATAAAAAGGGGCGACGTCACCTCGAACTCTCTCCTGCGTGGGGAGATGTTTCGTCTCCCCGCATGGGGAGAAAAAAACCCGCGTTGCGGCGACGGCGCTATGGCAGCGCGGGCAGCGACGATGTCGCCTCGAACTCTCTCCCACGTGGGGAGAAAAAAACCCGCGGGCGACGGCGCTAGGGCAACGCGGGCGGCGACGGCGCTAGGGCAACGCGGGCGGCGACGACGTTAGGGCAGCGCGGGCAGCGACGGCTTGCGGGCGACCCCCGGGCAGAGTCGCCGCTAGGGCGGTGCAAGGTACTTCTCCTCCTCCTCTTCTTCTTCTTCTTCTTCTTCTTTTCCTCTTCTTCTTCTTTCCTTTTTCTTCCTCAATCAATCGCCAACGATCGATTTCTCCTTAAATCGACCGCAGACGGCGGAAATCGACCATCGACGGCGGAAATCGACCGTCAACGGTCAAAATCGACCGTCGACGGTCGATCTTAGCGGTACCGCCCGGTAGCGGCCGGTCCGCATACCGGTCAACTGCCGGACCGGTATGTACCGGGCGGTACGGGTCTTACTGCTCGGTAAGGAAAACCTTGACTAGAAGTTCCTGAGCTCGTCATCAGTGTGGGAGAGGCTGCGTGCGCTACGATGCCCTGCTAGACAACAGCGACTCAGTGCTACTGCTAGTGGTCGCTTCCATGACGACGCCTCCTACCGCCATTGATGGTGGTCTCAATTTTTTAATTTAAATTATACGTGTTAGTATATTAATAGTTTATTGTGAGTCAGTATGCCACGTAAGTAGACTCTAACGTCTGTTAAATAAGACTTGATAGGAGAGGCTTATATGCTATATTTTTAAAAATGTAAGGGTTATTTTATACACGAGAAAACCATAAGGGCTTAAGTGGCCCATGACCAAAACTACATGGGCTAAAATGAACCTTTTTTTTTAAATAAATAAATTATATTTATCATTATATTAATAGTTTATTATAAATCAGCATGCAACATAAACATACTCTAATATTTGATAACTTAGACTTGATGGGAGGGTCTTATATACTATATTTTTTAAAATATAGAAATTGTTTTAGATATGAATAAACCATAAGAGCTTAAATGGTCAATATCCAAAACCACAGGGGTTAAAATGGACCTTAACCCTATAACAAAAGATAGACTTGGGTTGTCATTGCAGAAGATACCTATTGTGTAATGGACTTGACTAGCTTATAGCCTCCAATAGGTGCAAAAGATGCACCTGATAGTTTAGTATATAAATGACTTCATATGCTTGCAATGCAAGAATAACGAAAGCATGTCACAATTCCATGTGGACCAAAAATCCGATACAAACGTGTTATAGATATCTTGAGATACGTAACAAAAGATGGACTTGGGTTGTCATGGTAGAAGGTACCTATTGTGTAGTGGACTTCACTAGCTTATAGCCTCCAACAGGTGAAAAAGATGCACCTGTTAGTTCAGCGTATAAATGACTTCATATGCTTGCAATGCAAGAATAACAAAACCATGTCACAATTCCTTGCAGACCAAAAATCCGATACAAACGTGTTATAGATATCATGAAATACATAACAAAAGATGGAGTTGGGTTGTCATCGCAGAAGATACCTATTGTGTAATGGACTTGACTAGCTTATAACCTCCAATAGGTGCAAAAGATGCACCTGTTAGTTTAGCATATAAATGACTTCATATGCTTGCAATGCAAGAATAACAAAACCATGTCACAATTCCTTGCGGACCAAAAATCCGATACCACCGTGTTATAGATATCATGAGATACATAACAAAAGATGGAGTTGGGTTATCATTGCAGAAGATACCTGTCGTGTAATGGACTTGACTAGCTTATAGCCTCCAATAGGTGCAAAAGATACACCTGTTAGTTTAGCATATAAATGACTTCATATGCTTGCAATGTAAGTATAACAAAACCATGTGACAATTCCTTGCAGACCAAAAATCCGATACCACCGTGTTATAGATATCATGAGATACATAACAAAAGATGGAGTTGGGTTATCATTGCAGAAGATACCTATTGTTAATGGACTTGACTAGCTTATAGCCTCCAATAGGTGCAAAAGATGCACCTATTAGTTTAGCATATAAATGACTTCATATGCTTGCAATGCAAGTATAACAAAACCATGTCACAATTCCTTACGGTCCTAAAATCCGATACAAACGTGTTAAAAGGAAAATAAGTAGGAAGCCAAAATGCATCAAGAGTTTCGAAAATGCATCAAGATTTAACATTGTAGATGAAAAGTGAAATTAAAGAGAACAATGATGGGAAAAAAGAACAGGAAAGTCATTTGGGGCAGACAATAATGTGCATTCAAGATGCAATAACTCAACAAATAAAAACAAAAAAGCAAATGAATTAAGTAAAAAAATGTGTCAGAGAAATATCAAGTATTGAAATTATGAAATAATCTAAAACAAGCAGATACATATGAAGGTCCATCTAAAGTAACAAGAAAAGAGAAATTATGTCAAAAGCAGTATGTTTTTCACTCCCACAAACTGAGGCAGACAGAAAAATAGATGCAAAATTGATGGTAACTGGAGCTTTGATACAGCACCTTTGAGCTTATTGACCAACCATTTTGCTCCCCCTTCAATGCTGCTAGAGAGTGACTGATAAAATAAACAAAAGATTATGTCAGTTGGAGACACAGGACCAATATTACCACAAAGGGAAGGCAGACAGTATTAATTGAATAGATGATCATGATAATATAAAAAGACCTTCCTTCCTAAACTATCGAAATTGAGTCTAACTAATACAACCATCAGCATCTTCTAGGTTGAAACACATGGAAAACAAATATACCAGATAGCAATAATAAACATGTCATATCATAATTAAAACAATCTCAAGCAAATCGAGAAAGAATTAATTTTACATGACAATCTAGCAATGAGATCTCGCGAAGAAAAGATTGCCAATTATATAAAAAGACCATACAATCAAGGAATCAAGTTGTCTAGTACATCGGTCTGTGGTGGTTTGTTCAAGTCTGAACAAAAACCCAAAAGTCCATCTAATCAAGATGCAGTGTACCTACCGCAGCATTATGTAGTATGTACAAGTCTGAATAAAGATCAGTATGCCAACCCCTGTTTATTTAAATTCAGCTTTGGCTATTTTGACTGCTGTACAGCAGAAACACCAAGTTTTTTTACCCTACTATTTACTCAGAGAACTGATCCCTCTAAAGCAATCCATTTCAATACTCTAGCCGAATCTTGAATCCCTCTTGGCTTGCAGTTTCAAAGGACCGACAAGACAGAGGAGAAGAATCTTTTCTCTCCTTCCTCTTTCCATTGCTCCGTTCTTTCTTTTCCTGATGGAAGTCAATATCAGGAGACTGAAATATCATTCCACATTAATGTGCCATAACAGTCCACCACCATCTGAGAGTTGGTAGACTCACAGAATCACTTCAAGGAAAGATATTACAAGCAATAATTTTATTGAAACTTTCTCCTTTTAGCATCCTGTCTATCTATCAAATCTCTCTTAAGGTGCTCTGTCACAAATCTCACTATTTCATGTTTATGAGGATATTCTTTCTTCTGAGAGAAGTGTCTCCTCTTATATAAAAAAATATAATTTTTGAAATTTTAATACACTCCAATAATTGCATCATATAATATCAAGAAAGAACAAAATTAATAAAATTTATGAAGTGGGAGTCATACTGAAGCAAAAATCAAAACAATAAAGAAAATCTATAGACCATGAATTCTTCAGCTATCAAAGACTCCATCAAAATGTCTCCAGCTCATGGTCCTACATGACTCTCTAATAAATGAATTCTTCAAATATTACAAGAGCTACTTCAAACTATTTCCCATTTCAATTCAGTGCTTCTCATGCTTGGCAAATATGGAAGTTGTTCACAAAAACATCATTGCAGCTAACAAATTACCTAAGTTGTTCTCGATGACACATAAAATAGTACTTCTTTAGCATCTCTTACATCCTGACATCTGAAATAAATCTTCTGCATCTCAATTATAATTCTTTGCACCTCACAGTATCCAATATCCATCTTTAATATCATCAAGAACCAAGATAAACCTTTTCATTCATGCCAAAAATAGACACAAACACAGTATACAATTTCCTATTTGAGCTCCAAAAGACTCACATTTCTACAATGCCCATCACCCATTTACTTAAATATCATGAATTAAAACATAATCCCAGCGAGTAATCTACATGGGGCAGGCATCGATCTGAAACAGAGGTTAAAAGAAAAAGCAGAAAACATCATCTACGACGGTCCACCATACTTTTCTTTAGTATGCCCAGAATCCTGAAGAAAATTAAAAAAACAAAACACACTCTGTCTTTTCAATTCTTGATAGATAATCGAGGTGTACCCAATTATAGAAACATTTCGTCGGTGTTTTCTACCTTAAAACAGCGGTGGTAAGTCACTTAAAGATTCCACTTTTCATGTACCAACCAACAATTTGATTGTCCATAATAACAGGTCATCGTAAAATTCGCAATTTACACAAAAACATCAAGTAGCTGAACCAAAAGAAAGGTAAAAAATATATTTACTGGGTACTTGTGGATACTACTAAGAGGGGAAGAACTACGATTCGCTTAGAAACCCGAATGAATCAAGGGTTCTCAAGAGAATTGAGCATCAGAATCACAAGGAAACACTAAAAAAATCAACGAATACAAAGATTGAAAGGAACCATGAATGGATACGAGGGCAGGACCGGAAGGAATGCATACGTTGATGTCATCACCGACGGAGGATATCTCCTTGCTAGCTCGCTTGTTGATCCAATACGATCCGACCTTGTTCAGTATCTGATCCATCTCACTGCTAGTTCTTCCTCTTGCAACGGAATCGAGAATCCAAAATTCCCCCTTCTTCCTCCTCTCTCCCGAAGGGCGATAAGAATTCTACAGGGGGGATGGAAGCGAAGAAAGAGGCAGACTCGAGACGACTTGTTCAGTGGATCTTTTCTTCTTCACTACATTAATGAACTGAACCGGCAATGGATCGGTTTGGTTTGCGCGCAAACCGGACCGGTTGATGGCTGACTTGGTAAGGCAGCCTTTTCTAACGAATTGATGCCGTAGATCATCTCTAATCTTCCATCTTGACCGTCCCAATAACACAAAACCGGCGCGCGCTTTTTACAGCCTTCCGATCCTAACTCGACGATTCTGATTGTTTACTATATTGGACGGTCAACATTCGACTGATCAAATCACAATTATGGGATATCCCATCCTAAGGGCAAAATTGGAATTGCGGATATCGAGGCGCCTCGCTGCTGAGAGATAAAATAGGGTTGTCCGTCTCGCGGCGAAGAAACCCTAAGTGCGCCGCTGCGATCTCCGAGCTTTCCTTGCGTCCTCCGAGGCCCCGAAGGTACCTCCGTTCACCTGGTTCTCCTTTCTTCAGTTCAGATTACTTCTGATGCGAATCGATGATCACTTCCTTCTTTGTGGGTTATTGTGTTCTCTTCGGTGCATCGTTTGATTTCTTGTTTTCCTTTTTACGGTGTAGTTTTAGTGATAAGATCTGATGTTTTTTTTCCTATTTTTATTCAGTAGAGCACCACAAACCATGGCATTATCGAGCTTGATGAGACTGCCATGTTATTCATCTAGGTAGACTGTGCATAGAGATTGATGGATCATTTCAGTGCAGTTTATTTTCTTTGTACTTTTGTCAACCTTTAACTCAGTTGATGACGCTCATTGAGTTACCATGTTATTTCTTGATGGTGTTGTGCATATTAGAAAGAACGCATCTTTATTATCGAAAAGGGAAGAGATTCTCCACATCACATCATCTTGGTACCTCTTATATAAACATCGGCTGTGCAAAGACGTTCCTACCAACTCGTCAGTAGGTTCTCTTATATGATAATTGGCTCTGTAATGACTTTCGTACAATCTCTTCAGAAGGTTGGCCATGTCTGAAAATATCGGTAAGGTTTTACCACTGTTCTGGGTGATATGCCGACCAGTACTGCCTGGTACCAATTGAAAAAAGAAGGCAACAGAAAAGTTAATATTTACCTCTTGGAATATTCCGACTGGTATTTGAAACCTTATAGAGGATTACATGACAACCTCATGCGTTGAAAGATGAGCCAGCTTAAGTTTGTTAAGAGCTAATATAATAATCTGTATAGGAAGTTTTAATTCATGAGTTATATAAGCAATGTGGAAGATTTAGTATAATTAGCACATTGTTAAGTTGATGAAACTCCTACTTTTTGACTTGTAGGTTGGTGAGTCAACATCTCTGTGCAGAGCATATGAGTCAAATGCTTCTAAAATAAGAATATTATTTCATGTTATCTGTATAATTATTCATTTAGACTCTTTGGTGTTACTTTTTGTAGGCTAAGCAATAAGAAAACAAAATGTTTACTGCAAGGAAGAAAATCCAAAAGGAAAAGGGTTTGGAGCCAACTGAGTTTGAAGACACTGTTGCTCAGGTTGTGATACATTCTTAGTCTTGTTGTCGATTGATGTATTTTGGTTTTAGTTGCTGATGGGGCTGGATTTTTCTTGTAGGCATTCTTTGACTTGGAGAATGGTAATCAGGAGCTGAAGAGTGACCTCAAGGACCTCTATATTAATTCAGCCATGTAAGAGTATATCAAGTTTTCAATTGTGAGATGTATGTATTTTTTTTATCCAGGAAACTAGGTATCTGAATTATTTGTTTCTCTAATGCAGCCAAATGGATGTAGCGAGCAACCGAAAAGCTGTTGTTATTCATGTTCCGTACAGGCTTCGAAAGGCCTTTAGGAAGATTCATGTGAGGCTTGTTAGAGAATTGGAGAAGAAGTTCAGTGGGAAGGTTGGGCTTTGTTGTACTTCATCGTTTTGTCTCTAACCAGTTTAATGAACATCGAATTAAGTAATATCTTAACACTGTAGGAATTAAGTACTTCATCGTTTTGTCGTGTTCATATTTCTTACGCTTGAATGATCCTGTTGGAAATTTTTATCGCAAGTGTTTGCAATGCTTTAAGATGCACTGATTTTGACTAGATGTCACTGATTGAGTTGATCCTTCTTTAATATTTCTAAGACAATCAAATAGTAATCTCATGAGCTCCTAGATATTTATATTTGATTAAGTAGGAAATGGGCAAGCTCTAGAAGTGGAAATTTTTTGACAGTACGTGAATGGTGAAAAATATTTTCTCTCGGTGTGCCTTCTTTACTTTTTACTAAATCCATGTTACTCGATTCATTGGAACTGATCTTGGACCTGGACTGTGTGATTGGCCTTTCTTATCATCATAGTTGATTGAGATTCAGAGTCTTGGAAAAGTCATTACTGATGTTCCTTAAAGATACAAGTCAAGGAATGTTTTTTAGAAGGCAACTTTACTAGGTGGCGAACACCCACTATCATAGAAAAAAATATCAGGTCTGTTTGCTGGAAGATGAACTAATATCTCATTTGTCCATCTCATATGTGTAGATATTTTAGAATAATAAAACTAATCGGTGTAGGTATGGTTTACACTGTAAGATTCTTCTCTTCATGTTGAGTGTTGTTGTTTATGTTGCTATATCAAGTAACCATACACTGTGACCACTTACCAGTCATACTTGCAATATTCTAATCGGTAATTATCTCTCCTATCTCTTCACATATGCATATGCCTGTTTGTACTTGTATTTCCTTTCTTTTATGGTCCTCATTTTTTTGTTATTCTTTTAAACAGGATGTAGTTCTTATTGCGACAAGGAGGATTTTGAGACCTCCAAAGAAAGGTTCTGCTGTTGTGCGCCCTCGCAGCCGGACTCTCACTGCAGTTCATGATGCCATCTTGGAGGATGTTGTGTACCCTGCTGAGATTGTTGGGAAGCGTGTAAGATATCGTCTCGATGGCTCAAAGCTCATGAAGGTGATTTTCCTGTGATCCGAGACTCTTTTACCTTTTACTTACAGGTTTAGTGCCTTCTCTTTGATTCACATCTATAATGTTTTTCTGAAGCAATTGACAGTAATATTCTAAGATGATTATGCACTAGAACCCTAGCTGCAGGTATCCCAGATGTGTATTCATTGACTCAGTATGTGTATGCACTAAAACCATATAATACGTGTATTCATTAGAATGCAGTGTTGTCCCATTCTTGTTACGGCCCTGGCGGAATTGTAACTTGATTTCACCATCTGCCATGATCATTTTTATGTTATTTCATTTTATTACGCTGAGGAATCCAAATGATTTATCAAATTGTTAAATCTCTTTGAATCAGATTTTCCTGGACCCGAAGGAACGTAACAACACAGAGTACAAGTTGGAGACATTCACCGGGGTCTATAGAAAGCTTTGCGGAAAGGATGTTGTCTTCGATTACCCTGTGACCGAGAGTGCATGAATGGGTTTTGTTTGACTTTTTTGTCTTTTCAGCATCAAAGTTCTCGAATATTTGATTTGATGTTAAGTTAAATTAAAAATGTTTTAGAAGACTTGAAGAAAGCCTTATGATTCTCTCGATTGATTTAGCTGTGTGAGCTTTTGAACTCTTTTATCATTATTTCTAAATCATAGAGGTATGGAATCATATTAGTGGGAATTTTATTATGTTAAAAGTGGTCAAGAAAAAGGGTTTTTGAGAACTTGCACTGGTAATGCACATATGGTGACTCGAGATTTGATTAGGTAATAATTTGATGTCTTTTCATTTTCGATATGGACTAAATTATGTCTCATTATTTCATTTTAGTATTCTTATGTTTTGATCATATTTGTCATTCATCCGATGAGATAGTTGGTCAACGATAATAACATAAAAACAAGTTAATAATAACATACTCGGTGTGATCTCTCACTAGCATCACCCACTGTTCTTCCTCATGATCGATCATCCATTATCAATTACCATTGTTGAATTTAAGCCGTTTTATCTTATTTGTCATTCATCCGATGAGATATTTGTCATCGCCAACCTACTCATGATCATCCATTGTTGAATATAAGCCGTTTGATCTTCTCCCCAAGATGTGGTGCCCACAGAAGGGAAGCGGCGACGCAAAGAGAGTCCTCGTAATTAAAAGGTGTGTAACAATTCACTCCTCGAGCCATAAAAAATTACATCGAATACTCTCTTTCTTCGACCTCTGGCTTGGAACGAGGAGATGACATCAGCTTCCCGGCAGGAGGTGGCGCACGGCGGTGGTTCACCAGGACGCGCTTAAGGGAAGCCACGGCCGGAGACGTGTCGATGCAGGTCCTTGTTGCTCCGATGTACCATAGCGGCTGACATGGGGTGGCGATGTTGTTCTCCTGGTATCGGAAAGGTAGTGGTGTAAAAACCATGAACAAAATGGGATCAAACAGGCGTCCATGCTCCTCCGACCCTCTTCCCCAGCCTTCTGAGAACCTTGCGGAGAAGACACTACAAGAACAAACGAAAAAGCATCTCCACCCTCGACGTGGTTCTGAAGTCCCTGTAAAGCCTCCTCTCAACCAAAACAAGCTTTATTTACCGGCAGCCTCGTCACGCCACCTCCTTTTCTTTTCCGACTAATATGACAAATGCTGACCTGGTCGCTAAGTCATCACACCCTCGGACAGCTGGCCCGCTGACGTGGTCGACCTGACACAGGTAACCGGTCGAATGTACGGGGAGCGCTGGTGCTCGTACAGCCGACCTGACACAAGTAAGGTCGGCACCCCCCAACTGCAAACGCACGCCTGTTTGCAAGGACAACAAACATGGTGGGTGCATACGGCGGTATGGTAAGCCATAAAGGCAGTAAGGTTATCAGGTACGATTAATCTACAGCACCCATTATAAAAGCTCCTGCACCTCTACGGGGCAGGGGGATCGAAAAAAAATGAACCACTGAACTAACTTGACCTTCGGAGGGGTCACGTCGGGAATCTACACGACCCGACCTTCTTGCAGGAGCCGGCGACCGACCTGGGCTGGACAACTCCCTCTTCACTCGGACCCCACCACTCCAGCAGCATACCCCCCAAGTCGAGCTCTGAACCACCACTCATCCAGACAAGCTCGCGCTCCGTACCGAGAAGGCCGCGAGACGGGCGAACTAGCGCACACGGGCCTGAACCAGCAAATGCTCGCTCGGCGGGCTTGAAGGCGGGACACATCTACTAGGCAAGCACCAGAAAAGTCCCTATCATTTTTGGCGCTAGAAGGAGGGCCCATGTCGCCAGAACGCCCACTCACGGATTCGGGCACAGAGCGCCAGACGGAACCTGATCACCCTCGAATGGCGGAGGAAGTCCCGGCTGCCATGCCAACCCCCAACCGCTTTTGGAGGATGATGACCGATCCGGGGTTCACCTCACCCGCATCAAACCCCGCGCCATTCATGATCACTGCAGAGGCCTTCCTTGGCCTCACCAGCCAGGTCCAAGCACTAGCGGGGATGGTGCAGACCATAATCCCATATCTACCCCAACTGGTGCATTCAACGGCTCATCAACCAGCACCCCTGCAAACGGAGTCACCGATGCCCCCAAGCCGGGGAATCCCGCCAGTTGCCGAGACGCCATCACCTCGGGTCGCCGAGGCGCCATCGCCTCGGGTCGCCGAGGAGCCACCACCTCGGGTTCAGACAGCGAAGTAGGGGTCGGCTGAAGCCTCGCCGGTAGAGACGGCCATCAACGATGCAGTACCATGATTCTGTCCTTCTGATTCTTCGAGCAGCCTCCTTATCCTCGGGGAGGACTCCCGCTTGTTTGAAGCGGAGGATCTCGTCGGTCCAGCCTCCGTCTTCCTGATCAACAGTCATCATGGTCGGACCGATGGAGGGCCCCATGGTCCTCAGGCAAGGTTACTACTGGCCCACGCTACGAAAGGATGCCCAAGCTTATGTTCGAAATTGTGAACCTTCCCAAAAGCACGCCCGACTCTAACATAGACCGATGGTACCACTCACGACTACCGACTGCGCCTGGCCCTTCGCCCAATGGGGAATGGACCTCCTCGGCCCCTTCCCCCCAGCCTCGGGACAGAGAAGGTTTCTGATAGTCGGAGTCGACTATTTCACTAAATGGCTCGAAGCCGAGCCGCTGGCCTCCATCACCGAGAGGCAAGTTGAAGGGTTCGTATGGAAGAACATCATAACCAGGTTCGGCCTCCCTAGGGCGATCATCATAGATAACGGCACGTAGTTCAACAATGCGAAGTTCAAAACATTTTGCCAGAGCTACCGCATCCAGCTGAAATTCAGCTCGGTCGCCCATCCCCAAGCCAACGGACTAGCCGAGGTAACGAACCGAGCCATTCTCGAAGGGTTGAAGAAAAGGGTCTCCAACGCTACGACTTCTTGGGTAGAGGAACTCCCGAGTGTACTATAGGCATTGAGAACGACTCCAAAAACCCCGACGGGGGAATCACCATACAGCCTGACATTCGGGAGTGAAGCCGTACTACCTCCCGAGGTGGTTTTCTCGACCCTTTGAGTCCAAACCCAACATCAGGAGGAGTCTGACCAGCAGCTCCGTAGCAGCCTCGACCTATTGGAAGAAAAACGGGCCGATGCTCATCTCCGAGCATTGGCCTACAGAAGAGCTGTAGCAAGAATCTACAACCGACGAGTACGCCCACAGCACGTCAGGTCGGGCGACTTGGTGCTCCGGAAGGCCGAGGTCAGCGATCCGACCCGGTCCCGCGGCAAGCTAGCCCCGAACTGGGAGGGTCCCTACCGAGTTATAGATGTTATCCGAGACGGGACCTATACACTGGCAACCATGGAAGGACGGATGCTGCCGAGAACCTGGCACATCACAAACTTGCAAAAGTTTTACGCTTGACGATGTCAGCAAAGTGACCTGGATTGTATTACCACTTGTGCCGAGTTGAAATGCAACAATATCAGCAAAACGGCTTGACTTGTATTAACTTTGGGCAAGTACAAAACGGGTCGGGAGCCAATATGAGGGCTACCCGACCCGAGTTACAAGCTTCAAAAAAAAAAGAAAAAAGGAGAGAACACAAGTAGAGAACAAAATCAGGGCTCGGGAGGCGCCGAGTTATCGAAATCCTGCTGCCGCTCCATCGGCACTGAGTCGTCCTCGGGGTAAATAGTGAACAGATCCTCTTCAATATTGGCATCAGGGTACCGGGCGCGAAAGCGAGCCAGCGCCACCCGATACCCGTATTCGTAAGTGACCCGCCCCATCCGTTTCAGACCCTCTTTAAAGCCGAGGGACCCCTTGTACTCAGTGACCGCCTTCCCCGGAAGCTCGGCTTGGGCATGCTCCAGGTCCTTCACGGCCTACAGCAGCTCGTCATCCATCCTCCGAGCCCTGGCTCGGGCCTCCTTCAGCAGATGCTGGGCGTCACCCAGATGGCCCCGTAGCTCTCTCTCCGACGCTTCGCGTCGGAGGAGCTCCTCGGCTCTTTCGACTTTTATTTTCACGAGCTCCTCCCTCAGCCTGGACGCTTGCTCCTCGGCCTCGACAACCGCCTCGGGCCCTCCCTTAGATTTCAGGACGTCGAGCTCCTCTTGCAGTTGCCTGACCCCGATGGTCCATGAAGGTGATCAGTCGACCCGCATCATGGACCCGGTCAACCAGTGCCATTTGAAGGTGCTGGCTCTGCACGAAAGGATAACTTAAAAAAAAAAAAAAAAGATAAGCTTACACTACAAAGGCACAAGTCGGGAGGCTTATCAGGACAATCTCCTTGGTGGCTCGGGCCATCAGAACCTCCGAGGGGAGCGTGTACAGCTCCCGTGCTAGTTGGGGATGGAGAATTCCCCTTTCGTATTCCTCGGCTGCCGACGAAGTGTGCCACACCTTCGTCGAATTCTTCAGCCCCGCCTACCAAGCCTGTAGCTCCTTCTCGGGGTCTTGATGCCCCAGGTCAGACATCAGCAAGGCATAATAGCCCTGATCGCCCTTGTAAACCTTTGTCTTGAAAAGGTCCTTCATGAACCTCGGGCGCTCGTGGACCGGTGAAGCGACCCCCTCCTTGGACTCCGCGGGTTCCTCCGCCCTCCCTGGCGATGTGGCTGGCCCCTTACCCTTGGAGCGGGAGTGGGAGCGGGACCCCCCTTCCCCGACCTGGGACTTGTGCTTTCTTGTCAGCACCTTCGTCTTTTTCTGCTGCTTCCCCGCAGTTTCTGCCTGATCAGTCGCGGGGGGAGCCGGTCTTTTCAGCGGAGCCCTCGGAGCCTCCCTAGCAGGAGACGCACCGACCTCACGGGCACTGGGGCGGCTCGGAGGGGCCCTTCCGCCAGCCACTCTCGTCATCCCTCGAAGCTCTTTGAGATCCATCCGGTCTAACGAACCACTGAACTAACTTGACCTTCGGAGGGGTCACGTCGGGAATCTACCTGACCCGACCTTCTTGCAGGAGCCGGCGACCGACCTGGGCTGGACAACTCCCTCTTCACTCGGACCCCACCACTCTAGCATCATACCCCCCAAGTCGAGCTCTGAACCACCACTCATCCAGACAAGCTCGCGCTCCGTACCGAGAAGGCCGCGAGACGGGCGAACTAGCGCACACGGGCCTGAACCTGCAAATGCTCGCTCAGCGGGCTTGAAGGTGGGACACATCTACTAGGCAAGCACCAGAAAAGTCCATATCACCGGCCTATATGTTTCCTCACGAACGGCCACGGCTTCAACTTACTTTAGGGTTACAATTCAGGCAGTCTCCGTTACGTTTCGCTCAAGCTCTTTCTTCCCTCTTAGAACTTAGGAGTGAAGAGGGTCGTCTCATTTCCTCGACTGAGTGTCTCGGCGTGTCATGGAGAGCTGATACCTTTCTTCACAAAGTGGCTGATGCCTCCTCCTGATTTGTAACCGGAAAGAAAGTTGAAGCTGTGACCACCCTTCGGGAGGAGATGTGTAGGCTGGAAAAGAGAGAGAGAGAGAGAGAGAGAGAGAGAGAGTGAGTGGTGATGTGATGAGGCTCCGAGTAAATAAAGCTTGTGGTTAAGAAGCATTAACCAAGGCTTGTTTTGGTTGAGAGACTTTGCAGGGACTTTTGTTAACGGAGGTAAGATTCGACTCGAACAATTGTTATAGTTTCTACAATGCTCGTTAAGAATAAATCTGCCGTCACATTGGCCTTAAGCTGCGCACGGTAAGCTTAGTCAATCATCACCTGATGCACAACCAGGTCAGCCCACAAATTCCTCCGAGCAGCGGCGGAGGAACTGCTCCGACAGCGCCTCAGGAACGGGCGGCCACAGCCACCGACGGCTGCGGGCTTGAGACGGACAACATCACATTCTGTCCATCATTCGCCACAATCAGCCACTGGCGAGGAGGACAGGGAGAATGGCTGAGATCGGCGTTTGTGGGGACAGCTCCCGACGCCGCCGAAGCCGGAAGACGGGGATAAGATGACGGCTGAGAAGCGAGGAAGCTCATCATCGGATTCAGAGAAGGGGAAGCGCAGGGGCGGCGGCGGCTCCCTGCAATAAGGCCGCTTACGTGGGACGATTTTACAATGATTCATTCTTTTTGGAAGGCATTCAGGCTTCAGCTGCAGATGGTAAGCTTACTCGACTGGTTATGTGATTCACGACTATGGATACAGTGTGAACAGGCCCATAAGGCCCAATACACTGCTTAAAGTAGGATTCGATAGGGCTCACTGCGTCGGCCCATTGGCGGGCGGAAAGGCCGCGTGGCAGCGACGGAGAAACTCCACGAGGAGGGACCGACGGCGACGCCACCGACGGCTACACGTAGTCTCCACCATTCTTCACTAGTTTGCAAAGAGGCCTTCTGTCTTCCAAAATTACGTCGAACACCCTCTTTACGTCGCCGCCACCTTTTATCGGCAAGCGGCTCCCGGAGCCGAAGAGCTTGGGGGACGTCGCCCGCTTCGCCACTGACAGGATCCGGAGGACGAGAGTCGCCGAGACCCATTTCGGCCTGTGGCGTGGAACAAGGAGACGACGTCTTCATCCGTGATGGATTCGGCGGACCTGCCGGAGGCCAGCGTCCCCCTGAAGGAGGTGGTGGCGGACTGCGCGCGGCGGTGGTTCCAGGACGCGCTTATGGAAGCCAGGGCCGGAGATGTGTCGATGCAGGTCCTTGTCGCTCAGATGTACCGTTGCGGATATGGGGTGGCGAAGAACGAGCAAAAGGTGAACCCTTTATGTTGTTCTCCCGGTAATGGATCGGTCAGGACGACGGAGTTTGGATTCTAGGGTTTCTTGGAATGTAGTTTTCCGATTCTCACGGTACTTTGGGGTTTTTCGGATAAAGTTCGCGTTTTTTTCCTCTTTCACTTAGGATTTGACGGTTAGGGAGAATTTTTATTGATTAGTTCTTATACGGTCGATTATATTTGTGGGTTTTGTGAAGAGAGTAACGAGTAAAAGATTGAAGCTTTTGATTGCATATTGATGAACAGTATGTAGCTGAAAACAAAAGAAAGGTGAAGTTTTGAATGCTTTGTAAGTTTTGGTGCGCAGCATACATGGCATGGTAGGCTGTACAATGATCTCAGTTGCATGCTCAGCGATTTAGAAGGCCCAGGAGTTTGTTATTGGAAAAGTTCAAAATCTTTGTAATTAGCAGAGAAAATTTATATATTTGCACAATTTCTAGCTTGAATTTTGAAAAGTGCTTATAGGATATCTTGTACAGGTGATGTAGCTTGATGCTATTTCATAATTCTTATCTCCTACTTCTTTCTAGACAAAATTTCCCTTTTCTTGTAGCTTTTTTATTCCCTGTTACCAAAATCTTGATAGTTCATGAGTTGGCATTTCTCAGGCAAATGTGTGGATTACAAAAGCCTCCAGATATCTATCAGCAGTTTGGAAGGTCAGCGACAAGCATCCAGGTATCTGCCTTTGTATTTTTAGCATAAAAATTCAAAATTTGAACAGAAAATATATACTTTTTATCTTGCATCTGTCATCCAGAATATATTTCTGTTTGTAGCAGTTACAACTTGGGTAACTCTTGTTGATCAATGTTTTGATATGTTTTCTTTAGGCTGCAACGCTAGTGATTCTTATTTTGATGAAGAGAAAAATTAAGTTGGTCATGATCGGGTACGACTTCAATTCTCAAGAGGCATGTTGCAGCAAGTTAAAATTATGTCTTATCATTTATATTATGCTCAGCATCACTTATATCATGCTCAAGATGGCCATCTATGTTCCAATGTTTTAATTTGATTGGGAGACCTTGGTCTTGAACATTATCGGGGTCATGTAGTGTTATGCTATTTTAGAATATTTGGAAATGGTCAAACATATTATGGATGCTTAGAACTATGTTTCTGGAGTACATATGACTGAAACTCCTCTAACTGAGATTATCAATTTATAAGCTTATTGAGGAAATTATGAAAGGGTGTTTTGCTGTAATTATCAGTAATTCTATTTATATTCTCAAAATAATTGTGAGAGGTCTTGCGTTGGAGGAGACTATATAATTAGGATGATGGTAATAAAAAAGAAAGGAAGATCCAGAGTGCTACAATCACATCTGAATAGATAGTGGGTTGCTTCTGCTGGATGCCCCAGTCACCAGTACTGATGCTCTGAAGGAATGCAGAATTGCAGGACATTGTCAAGAAAATTCTCGTTTCCACTTGTTGATCACTTCATGGGATCGGTGGTTACAGATCTTTTTTTTTTTTACTTTTATGATTATATTGGCAATTGGTCTTTTTGGCTCCTTTTATATATACCTTGTTATATTTCTCTATCTTGTGTCAATTTTTGAAATTATATTTTTGCTACATTGTGTTTACTTTTTCTCCCTTCACAAGTTGGACACTCAGATATGCCATTAGGAATCAAATAAACATTTCAGTAACATGTGATGCTTAAGTTGCCATGAATGAAGTCAGAAGAAGCAAGAGGTTACACATGTTCTTTTGATACATTATTTTCTTAAAACATCTGAACTCTGTTCCATGTCACAAGGCCTGGATCTTGAAATCTCTTTGAATGGGGTGTGCTCTGGTTTGTGCATGAAGGAACTGGCAAGGACTGTTTTACATGGATCAGGCTAGTGTATAAACTCCAAGAATGTAAGGTAGAATAAAATGAGGAAGTTGGGGTACCGAATAGGTGAGGTTTTGCCCAGTGTCTGTCTCTCTCTTTTTTTTTCTTTTCATTCATGATTTACATCTGAATTCAAACTCAGTATTGATCTATGCCATCCACTTTTAGTTCTTCACATGTTTTTCAAGAAATAGCTTGAGCAGTAAAGTCAAAGAGTTTTGGGTTGTCAGTGATGTTATCAGAAATGGTTAATAAACTTGTTTATAATTTTAGCAGAAACAAATAAGCCGTGGCATGAGTAGGTGGTATCTTGGTGACTCCCCCAATAATGTTGCTCTATATATTATTACCATGTTGGCAAAATAAACATCCTCGAAATTTATTTGATCCCTTCCATTTATTGAAAGTTAGATGCAATCTGAATTTGACACTCTGCTGTTTACTTGCTTAAACTTGATTTCAACAATTACTAACAATTTCTTAATGTGTTTCTTGCAGTGTTTGCTTCGTCCGAGGTCAGTTCATGTTTGGCGACTGTAATTTTAGACTTTCTGTTTTGTTTGAAAGATCGACTTTGTGTCTATCAACAAAGTTTCCATTAGTTACTGAAGCTTTATGCGATCCATGACCAGTGATCCGGAATCTGTTTCTGGTATTTTCGGCTAGATACTGCTGTTGTTACAAAGAACTGTTTGATGTTTCTACTTTGGTGAATGTTTCGGCTGGAGCTGTGTTTGATGTTTCATTCAGAAATTTCTTGATGAGTCAATATACTGGAGTGTTCATAATGTGTGTTAATTTGAATCTGCCTGAGTAATATAATGCTACAGGATCCTGTAAGTTGAATTTGAAGATATTATAAATAATCACTCCCAACAATGATAAAACTTTTGTTACCAACTATTTGGGATAATCTAAATTATTACAAACAATTATATACAACATAAATGATACAGAAATTTCTCAGACACAACATCTAAGATTCACTGAACACAAATAACGTCTTCCCCGTTTCCAGGAGATTGAAGAACTTAACGTCCTCTGTCTCTTATAAACTTTGTTGCTTTTACTGTTCATGCTCCCTGTTCTCCATTCCCATGGGTAGGAAGAAGCCCACACATCGATCAATGCTCAGTTGCGATGAGCACTCTTGGTAGGTTCATCGAAAGAAGGCATATGATGGAACATTTATCTTCTCGGAAGAGACTACGGATTGGCTCAGTGCTTCCGGAACCTTGCAGTGGCAAAATTAGAAGAGAAGTAACGAGGAATCAAACCACGCATATGGCCGCAAGAGGTCGTGGATCGGTGGGAAGGATAGGAATCGACTACCTGAGATGTGATTTCGAAGTGGAAGATATAACCTTTTCCTTTTTCGCACTTCGCCTGGTCAAACTTTGCCTGCACAGTAGTAGCCTGACAAAATGTAGTCACCATGGAGCTTCGTGTCGACAACGAACGAGACGAAGGATACATAGAGAGGGTAAAAGATCAGACGTTACGTTGCCAAGACGAAACAACATATGCGAGGGAGACGACGAGGGAGAAACGTGAGGTAAGGGCCGAGCCAAATGAACACGTCTGGAACTGTGTCGCCCCTCGTCCGTGCGCTTCCCCTCTCCTCTTCGGCCCCTTCTCAGCTTCCGATCACGAGCTTCTTCTCATCTCCGCCGACATCTCAGCCCTCTTCTCTCCCTCCTCCGACTACGGCCCTTCCATGTTGTCATTTTTCTCGGCCCTTACCTCATTTTTTCTCCGCCGTTCTCTCCCACGCATATGTTGCTTCATCTTGGGAACGTAACGTCGTATCTTTTACCCTTTATATAGATCTTTCCTCTCATTCGTATAGACACGAAGCACTATTTTTTTTTTTTCTCTTTAGGTACCATGCAGTCAAAGTTTGACCAGATCAAGCGAGAAAACAATAAAAGCTACACAATTGTCTATGATGATCAATATTCTAGCATCATCCACCTTGGGTCACCCGCGAAAATATAACGTCGAGGTGGAGTATATACCCAATATAGGTCCAAAGAAAATATCGTCGATGCGATGTGTGATGTGTGATTGACCCTGCGTCGCCTATAACTTAGCAGGACCGCATCGCACGACGAGGAACGGGATGAGTCGAACTTCATGGTGAATACATAAGAATCGATCACTTGTATAGTGAAATATTGATAGTCATTAACAACCTATGTATGGTTGAACTGTTGCCATGAGTATAAATATTGATCCCCTGATCAGCAGAAGGGATCAAATCTTTTACACCACAAAAATCACTTATTAACTTAAGTATCAAATGAGTCAAAGTCAGGAATTTCTCTTCTAGACATCGATTTATTATGCAAAAACACGACATAGGTGAGATGACTCAAGTCCCACCTTGGGTCACCCGCGAAAATATAACGAAGGTCCGAGAGCCAACCCCCCGACCCGATCTTAGCCCTCCAACCTTCTCGTGCTCTCGAAAAAGGATCAAATCGTATGGATCCCCAAATTATGATATAAAGATAAACCAGTGACATGATGAAGGACATATAAGTTCTCCTTAGAGGAGATAATGTGTTTTCATTCATTCATATAGAGACAAAGCTCCATGGCGTTTACTACTTTTGTGTTTTAGGCTACAATGCATGCAAAGTTTGACCAGGCAAAGCTTGAAAAAAAAAGCCACACTATGAAAAAGGTAATGATTGTCAATGATGATATAATATTCTAGCATCATCCACGTGATGACAATTGGAAGTCACTGGGGGATGACATGGAGTATATACCCAGCGTAGTTCCGAAGGAAACATCATCGATGCGACGGGCGACAGGTGATTGACCCTACGCAGCCTAAGACTTAACAATACAACACCGCTCGACAAGGAATAGGATAGGTCAACCCGCTAGCATATTAATCGACCACTCACTTGTATAGTGAAGCATTGACGATCATTAACAACATATATATAGTCAAACTATCACAACGAGTATAAACATCGATCCCCTAATCAACAGAAGGGATTGAATATTTTACACCACAAAAATCACTTACTAACTTAAGTATTTGAAGGGGGTCAAGTTAGGAATTCTACTTCTTGATATTGATCTATCGGTGCAAAAATGTGACGTACACGAGAGCCAACTCCTCGACCTGATCTTATTCCTCCAATCTTCCTGTCTTAAGAATTTATGTAAATGACCTTATGCTCTCGGAATATTATCAAATCGAACCGATCCCTAGATATAAAGAAACACATGAGAAGTACATACAACATCTCTGTATCTCCATAGAGGAGATAATGTGTTTTCCTTCTTTTTCTTCTCTTGACCTACTTAATGTACCACTTGAAACTTTTGTCAAACTGTTATGTAGACGGATGTTGATGATTGTGGAGGTTAGATTGAGTTTATTGGGAAATAATTTCACATAAATACAAACTGCAGAACTATAACCTAATTTTTCTCGGGAATGTTTTTAGTTGATATGATATTTGTTCCTAGTAAATATTTAGAATATTCCTAATTCATATTTACGAATTAAGTTCCTTATTTTACACCCCTATATTAAATTCTCTTTCTTTGATTAATATTTATAATTATTATGTTTTATATTTATTTGTTAATTGTTCTTAAGTTTTTCAAAAAAAAATTGCTGATAGTAGAATCCCAATTAATGGCTAGAGGCCAACTATCGATGTTCAAAGGCAAATTTATATACTTGCATAGAGAATTTACGTCTTAAAGAGGAAAAATCTTTTAAAAGCTCATATATTCTATCAATTTAATAATAATAAAAATATTTAATAAAAATGGCAGATCCATCGGAGACATATTATACATTTTTAGAAATTCTATGACAAGTAATAATGGTAAGATACAACCCTTTAGAAAATATAAATATCATGTATGTCATGTTAGACTCATTACAATTCATAGGACCATTTTATTTGGCTCATATAAAGAATGATTTGGTGATATTTAAGTAAATTCGTATTATTTTAAATGACCAAAATATAAGGTATTATTGTACTTTACAAAAATACTATCATACCCCAAAGCTACCTGAGTTTCTATTGGAGGCATAGAACGGCCCCACATTTAAAGTAGCTTTGCTGCAAAGACGAAGACGGAAAGCAAAAATACGCATTGATGGATGATGACTCAATCGATTCCATAGTGTGCCCCACCTATCTTTCCGCGCCGGGCCAATGCACATCTTCCACGCGTCATCCTTCGTTCCTGTTACGCGAGCCTTTTTTACTTCACCCTTCCTGCGTTGGAAGGTGGCATTAGATTCGTTGACCTCCTCCCCCCCCACCACATCCAACCCCTCTCTCGTCCTTCCTCCTCGTCGAAGGAGAGAGAAAGAGAAACCCCATCGAAGCAGACACGCAAGGGAGAGATGGGGAACAGCCTCTTCCGCTTCCTCTGCGGTAAATTCTCCGAGTCAACGCCCATCGATGAACCCCAATCTTTCGGCCCTCATGGCGACACCGGCGTCTCCGCCCTCGCCCGTGATATCTTCCACTTCGAAATCACATCTCAGGTACTCGATTCTTATCCTTCCCACCCATCCTCAACCTCTTGCAGCCATATGTGTGTTTTGATTCCTCGTTACTTCCCTTCTAATTTTGTCATCGCAAGGTTCCTGAAGCACTGAGCCAATCTGTAGTATCTTCGAAGAAGGCACAGGCTAATTGGTATGTTTTAGTTTGATGTGATCTGACACAGGAAACAAACAAGCTCATATCTGCGAGCTACCAAGGATGCTTGGAGCAGATGATAAGAAACAGTGTGTGATCTAACTTGTTTCAGCTACTTTAAAACCAACGCAGGTACAGGAAACTGCTAGTTGCATGGAGAGAAGCCAAGCCGCCACCAACAACACCAGAAGAGGCATCCAGGCTCGTGATCCGTACCTTGAAGAGGCACCAAAAGGCCGATGTTGAGGTAAGCAGAGCACACAGAAACAATGGAATCCGTATATGATCATAAATGACTAATCAAATGTGCAGGGTCTCTTGGCTTATTATGGTCTTCCACTCCGGAACACTCTGCCGGAGATCCCAGCTGCTCAACCTTCTAAGCCGGAGGGAGCGAAGGACGAGCTACAAACACTTCCTGTGAGATGCTGCGCATCACCTTGCTGAACCTGAGATCTAAGCCAGAAGAATGTACTTGATGTTGTCTAACGCAACTGCTTCCTGGTTTTAGGTGGATGCTAAAGCTGTAGCAGACGGCGATACCATCACTGTGTACGTAGACACAGCTGATCCAAGGGAGTCTGCCAAAGTCCCTCGAGGCGTGCACGAGGCAGCGATCGATAGGGCAAGAGCTCGCGCTGTGAAGGATTACAAGAAGGCGGATGCGCTTCAAAAGGTCATTACTGATGCAGGTTACAGGTAATCCACTTGGGCAATTCCCTGTCACGAGCTAGTTCGTGAAGCTTTGCCATATCATGGATCATGTCGACTGCAGGGTTATCGCTGGGCCAAACAATGAGGAGATTGTTGCTCGGAAGTATCGAATTAGGCTAAGGTATGCATCAAATTTATGACTAGTTCATCTACTTTGCCGTGGTTTCGCTGATAAGCGAACAGGGGAATCGATGCACCGGAGAGCTCCATGCCCTTCGGGAAGGAGGCTAAGGAGGAACTGGTGAAGCTGGTACAAGGGAAGCGTCTCAAGGTCTATGTTTTCGGAGATGATCTATACGGTCGCTGCGTGGGAGACATCTACTGCAATGGCGTCTTTGTTCAAGTGAGACTTGTGGAAGAAAAGTCATCAGATTGCTGAACCTACCATTTCGACGCAGTCTCTGACACTTGACCTGTTCATTCTACAGGAGCAGATGCTGAAGAGGGGGCTTGCATGGCACTACGTCGGCTACGACCAACGGCCGGAGCTTGCAAGGGTGAGTCTAATGTTCCATCATTTGCCTTCTTTCGATGAAGCTACCAAGAGTTCTCGTCGCAACTGAGCGTTGATCGATGTGGCCTTAGTGGGAGAATGATGCACGAGCTGCTCGCGTTGGCCTGTGGGCTTCTTCCCACCCTGAGAAGCCATGGGAATGGAGAAAAGCGAGACGCAATGGAGCATGATCGGTAAAAGCAGAAGAGGCTGTAAGATACAGACCGACGTTACGTTCTTCAATCTCCTGGAAACGGGGAAGACAATTATTTGTGCTCAGTGAATCTTAGGTGTTGGGTCTGAGAGATTTCTGTATCATTAATGTTGGATATAATTGTTTGTAATGATTTAGATTATTCCAAATAGTTGGCAACAAAAGTTTTATCATTGTTGGGAGTGATTTTATAATATCTTCAAATTAAACTTAAAGAATCCTGTAGCAATAGCAGATCCATCTGTAGATATGTTTCGTAGATGCATTATGAACAATCCAGTATATTTACTTATCAAGAAATTTCATTCAAAAATGTTTTCTCAAGACAGAGTGAAGGTTGACAACTCCAAAACATTCACCAAAGTAGAAACATCAAACAATTCTCTGTAAAAACAGCGGATTCTGGATCACTGGTCATGGATTGCATAGAGCTTCAGTAACTCATGGAAACTTTGTTGATAGATACAAGTGGATTTTCCTAACAAAACAAAAAAAATCTAAGATTGCAGCTGCCAAACACAAACTGACTTTGGACAAAGCAAACCCTGCAAGAAACATATTATGAATTTGTTAGCAATTGTTGATATCAAATTCAAGCAAGTAAATAGCAGTGTCAAATTCAGATTGCATCTAACTTTTAATAAATGGAAGGGATCAGATAAATCTAGAGGATGTTTATTTTGCCAACGTGGTAATAATATATAGAGCAACATTATTGGGGGAGTCACCAAGATACCACCTACTCATGCCACAACCTATTTGTTTATGCTTAAATAATAAACAAGTTTCTTAACCATTTCTGATAACATCACTGACAAATCCAAAACTCTTTGACTTTACCGCTCAAGCTATTTCTTGAAAAACATGTGAAGAACTAAAAGTGGACGGCATAGATAAATACTGAGTTTGGATTCAGATGTAAATCAGGAATGAACAAAAGGAGAGAGACAATGCACGCAGACACTGGGCGAAACCTCACCTATTCGGTACACCAACTTCCTCGTTTTATTCTACCTAACATTCTTGGAGTTTATACACTGGCCTGATCCATGTAAAACAGTCGTTGCCAGTTCTTTCGTGCACAAATGCCTTGTGACATGGAATAGAGTTCAGGTGTTTTAAGAAAAGAATGTATCATAAGAACATGTGTAACCTCTTGCTTCTGACTTGATGACAACTTAAGTGTTGCGTGTTACTGATATGTTTACTAGATTCCTAATCACATATCTGAGTGTCCAACTTGTGAAGGGATAAAAAGTAAACACAATGAAACAAAAGTATAATTTCAAAAATTGCCACAAGATAGAGAAATATTACAAGGTATATATATAAGGAGCCATAAACACAAAAAAGACCAATTGCCAATATAATCATAAAAGAAAAAAAAAATTAAGATCATGTAATCACGGATCCCATGAAGTGATCAACAAGTGGAAATGAGAATTTTCTTGACAATGTCCTGCAATTCTGCATTCCTTCACAGCATCAGTACTGATGATCAGAAGCAACCCACTGTCTATTCAGATGTGATTGTAGCACTCTGGATCTTCCTTTCTTTCTTATTACCATCAGCCTAATTATATTGTCTCCTCCAATGCAAGATCTCTCACGATTATTTTGAGAATATAAAAATAAATACTGATAAATTACCGCAAAACACCCTTTCATAATTTCCTCAATAAGCTTATAAATTGATAATCTCAGTTAGAGGAGTTTCAGTGAAACACAGTTCTAAGCATCCATAATACGTTTGTCATTTCCAAATATTCTAAAATAGCATAGCACTATATGACCTCGATAATGTTCAAGACCAAGATCTCACATTCAAATTTAAACATTGGAACCTAATAGAAATCCAAATGATTCAATATAGATGGGCATCTTGAGCATGATATAGGTGATGCTGAGCATAATATAAATATAAGACATAATTTTAACTTGCTGCAACATGCCTCTTGAGAATTGAAGTCGTACCTGATCATGACCAACTTAGTTTTTCTCTTCATCAGAATCAGAATCACTAGCATTGTAGCCTACAGAAAACATATTAATACAATGGTCAACAAAAGTTACCCAACAACAGAGTTGTAACTGCTACAAACAGACATATATTCTGGATGACAGATGCAAGAAAAGAAATATATCTTTTCTTTTCAAATTTTGAATTTTTATGATAAAAATACAGGCAGATACCTGGACGCTTGTTGCTGACCTTCCGAACTGCTGACCGATATCTGGAGGCTTTTGTAATCCACACATTTGCCTGAGAAATGCCAACTCGTTAACTATCAAGATTCTGGTAAAAGGGAGGGAAAAAGACTACAAGAAAAGGGGAATTTTGTCTAGAAAGAAGTAGGAGATAAGAACTATGAAATAGCATCAACCTACATCACCTGCACAAGAAATCCTATTAGCACTTTTCAAAATTCAAGCTAGAAAAAATTGCGCGACATATATATAATTTCTCTGGTAATTAAGAAGATTTTGGAATTTTCCAATAACAAACTCCTGGACCTTCTAAGTCGTTGAGCATGCAACTGAGATCATAGCTACAGCCTGCTATACCAAGCAATCAAAACTACACCTTTCTTTTGTTTTTAGCTACATACTGTTCATCAATATGCTATCAAAAGCTTCAATCTTCTACACGTTACTCTCTCCACAAAACCCACAAATATAATAAACCATATAAGAACTAGTCAATAAAAATTCTCCCTAACCATCAAATCTTATATGAAAAATGAAAAAAAAACGCCAACTTTATCCGAAAATCCCCAAAGTACTGTGAAAATCGAAAACGACACTCCAAGAAACCTCAGAATCCAAACGCCGTCAACTAAAAGCGTCCTGACCGATCCAATACCAGGAGAACAACATAAAGGGTTCACCTTTTGCTCGTTCTTCGTCACCCCATATCCGCTATGGTACATCTGAGCGACAAGGACCTGCATCGACACATCTCCGGCTCTGGCTTCCTTGAGCGCGTCCTGGAACCACCGCCGCGCGCAGTCCGCCACCACCTCCTTCAGGGGGACGCTGGCCTCCGGCAGGTCCGCCAAGTCCATCACGGATGCCGACGTCGTCTCCTTCTTCCACGCCGCAGGCCTAAGGGGTTGCTTGGCGACTCTCGTCCTCCGGATCCTGTCGGCTGCGTAGCGGGCGACGTCCTCCAAGCTCTTCGGCTCGGGGAGCCTCTTGCCCATAAAAGGGTGCGGCGACGCAAAGTGGGCGTTCGACATAATTTTGGAAGCGAGAGCGGACCTCTTTGGAAAATATGTTCTATCGGACAAAGTAACACGATGGCTAGAGAGCAGATAGAGTAGGAGAGTAGGAGGTGAGAGGTAGCTTAAATGGAGGCGGAGCAACGGACTCCGAAAGGAGAGATAATAGATTTCTAATAACCGTCTGATTGAGATCGTATGGTTCTAATTTCATTTGTTATGATGAATTGTACCGGATCGTTATAAACCCTTGTTTTAAGAGGTAGTTTATATGGAATCGGAGCACCGGACTCGATCTGAGAGGGCATAGGTTTCCATTGACCGTCTGCTCATTATGTGGGTTATGTTATTATGCAATCTGTTGTATCGTCGTAAACCTTTATTTCTAGCCCAAATGCAGGCCTTAATCGGGTCGGTTCGGCACAGATAGGCCTTCATCTGAGCCGGGCCTTGTTCAGTTATTGCAAACGCGACCCAATTCGAACCGGTATATTAACGCCATGCCTCATCAACTATTGCAGGCATTAATCGAGCCGTTTCGGCCTCACATAGGCCTTCATCTGAGCCGAGCCTTGTTCAACTTTTGCAAACCCGACCCCAATTCGAACCGAGATATAAAGCCGCGCGTCATCAACCCCACGAGCACCGACTCACCTGTCGAGAGCCATCTTCACGAACTCGTTCGTGGCTTCGTGCGCGAGCCTGGCGGCCGGCGTTGAGAAGTGGTGGCCGTCGATCGTGGTGGTCCTTATCCATCTCCAGGGTATTTCTCTTTCGGTTCTCTCTGTCAGTCGCCCTAGGTTTCTTTTTGTGTGTTTCTTGAATTCTTGAGCGTTTCGATCTGATTGATGCGGAAGCTCTGTTCTTTCCCTATCTGGGATTATCTTGCGGTTCTTTTATTTGGGTGTCTGTTACGGCAGTCGTCTATCAGGCGAGTGCTATGGATTTACATGGTAGGTCGAGGGTTTTGGAGTTTGCAGAAAATGCCATGATAAAGTGCATGCAACCTTGTTGTTCTTTTAGTTTAATTCCATTGTCAATAACCATGGTCAGATACCCGTCTTTTGTTTTGTTGATCTATTATGGTGGTATGCTAGTAGGCGAGTACTATGGATTTGCATCTTAGTTCGAGGGTTTTTGGACTTTGCAGAAAATGTCATGATAATGTGCATCCTTGTTCTTCCTTTAGTTTATTTCTATTGTTAATAACTATGTTGCCATACTCGTCTTTGTTTCTGCAGTTCACTAAAATATCAGGAAGAGATCAAGGTGGTGCTCAATCTCCAGCAGGTCGAGCAGCAGAGGATAGAAAAAATAAGCAACAATAATAACAACAACAAAACCGTAAGTCTCAATTATTTGGGATCAGCTATATGAAACTTTTGCCACCACTGAGATCTGTAAAATTCATATGTTTAGTAAAGTTTAGAGTACTTCAATTTTTATCAACAGTTTCTATTAGTCTTTTTAGGTCTTCCTTAACCTCTCTTTGTACCATTACCATTAATTTTTAAAGATCTTTTTAGGATAAAAACAAAACAGTTGAAAAAGATGAGAGAATCTGACCTAGATAATTAGCATGTTGGCGAGAAGTGTGGGTCTATTCATGTGAATCATCATTTAGAGCAAACTCTGATCTTAGTTTTCTACTCTTTATCAAAAAGCTAGATAAGATTTTTTTTTTAATGCATTCTATGCTTTATTCTAATAACTATGGTACGTTGTAAGCCCCTTCCACTTGATGAAGTTCTAGTTTCAAAATGCACTATGATTAGAAAAATGTTTGGCGACCTTGCTCCTTTGCGTATTGATCTTTGATCCTTTATCAAGTTTTGGAAACTAAAGAGTAAAGATTAGAGTCAGGATTGGCAACTGAATTTGGAATTTTGGATTAGTATTAGATAGTATGAGCTAGACCAAATGTTGTTTTAGCAAAATATTACTTTTAAAAGTTTAAATAGGAAATATGGAAACTAACCAGAAAAATAGAGTAATCAGGGATATTTTAAGAATGATTAAGTGACCATAAAAATTTGACAAAGAAACCTATGAAAAAAAAAATGTGACATAACTTTATCCAATAGAAAATAAAAAGCACTAAAATATCTGCACTTGTTATTAAAATAATTGTCAAAAATTACTAAGGTTTTGAATGGTTAATGTTTAGATTTGTACCATATATTTAATGTCTACTTTTATTAACCAAGATCAAAATCTGAGGAGTTTACCATCAGCGTAGAGCTTCAATTGGGATTTTCTGCAAACAGAATGACCTTGCTGTTTTTAGGGTTCTTTCATCTTCTTCTTCCTGGTAGGGGTTGGCCATTCGTTTGAAACAATGTCTGATCTTCTTAGACCCACCTTGACATCACTTTGATATACTTCATTCATAGTGAATGATGCACATTATTGTATTCATCTAGTTTCAATTTGAATCATTTTTACAACTTGGTGAAGTAATTAAATTTTGCAACATTTTACAGTTTGATAGATTTTTATTCCTTATATTACCACAGGCATCAAAACTTGAACCATTTGTTTGATTTATATGTTACTCATTTCCATACAAGTATACTATCATGTTTAAAAAAGTCATTGGTTTATTTTTTCCTGCCATGTCCTGCCGGTATCTCGTAGGATTGGCAAATAGCTTTGGATCTGTGCCAGCTGGCACAATTTATCAGCACAGCATTGGAACAACAGCCTGAAACTCACTGACATTCATAGCCACTTTTAACCAACATTTGTTGGGGCATCTTTCATAACAGGAGCCTCATATGTACCCTTTCAGATTGTTCTCTAGCTTTTTTACATATTCATCAAAAGATTGTTTTCATTTTTCTGTCTTGTTTGATCCTTTTTGGCCTAAAATTTTGTGGCATGTGAATGCAGGATTTCCTACTTTCTATGAGTTTCCGTAAAGTAATGGAATCATGCAATAGGCATCAGCTAAATAGTTTTATAATCACCTGGGAGATCTTCTAAACCATCTCTGAGGATCATAAGTTTGACTCAGAAGATGTTCTTTGTAGTATCATTGCATATTGACTTGTATCTTTTTTGAACTTATTTTATCATGTGTTGTCAGCCTATTCTAGTTTGAAATTCATATGTCCATGTTATGTGTTATTTTCTCAGAACAAGTAACATTTTTCTGCTAGTATGACTCAAGATATTGGCCAAGCTGAAGGGAGGACTTCAAATAAACCTGAAGGTGCTGGTATGATAACTAGTTTCTTGTAGTCTTTATCTTCTATTCGCCAAATCTATTAACATTAATGGTTTCTTTTTGTATCTATTTTATGCTTTGTTGAACAACTTTCTCACTTTCTGCAAGGATCTGCAGGACATCAGTGTGTGGACTCATTCACTTCCAATGAACAAGAGGACTCAAGTGACTCAGCAGATGATGAGACAGATAACTTTTCTGATATTGATGATGTTGAGGTATGTCATCCTTGATGTAATTTTCTTGGGTATGCCAAGCTCAGAGTTCTCTTACAGAATATCTCTCTATTATTGAACCTTTGTATTGTCTGCATAACGAAAATGTTTTAATCCATCTGAAGCAATATTTTTGCTAGGTTGATGGATACCTGCACAATGAAGAGGCCAAGGCACTTAAGAAGATTATATGGGAAGAAATTAACAGAGAGTATCTTGAGGTGATGAGTGTCAATTTCTTGAGTGTTCTTCACTTCATTAAATTTTTTTGTTAGTTAATCTGATTTGTTAAACCTAATGCTGTGCAGGAACAAGCAGCCAAGGAAGCTGCTGCTACAGCTGCTAAGGAGGCTTATAAAGCTAATATTTTAAATGGTTCAGAAGATCTGTTAGATGCCAAGGAACTTGCTAAAGCAACTGCAGCGGCCCTTGCAAAGTCCAGAAAGGTATTGATGGTTAATAATATGGTGATGTGGGCTTGTTCACTTGTGGTTATGTAGCTGTTCAATTTAATGTTGCTCTAGGGTTTTGCTAAAAATTGTATTTTGCATGAATATGTCTTTCCTGGCTGGCTGCTTATTTTTTATTTTCTTCATGTCCCGAATTTATGCTTGAAGTTAGAAATTTTCTTTGTCCTCCTATTAGCAATCTAAACAGAAAATACCAAATACTCAATTCTGATTCTTGCAAGTGTCGCCTATGGTAGTGAAGATTATCCAAATAGTAGCATAGTTATCTTTTGCTTTATTTTCATCTAAAATCTTCTCTTTTCTATTCTACAATTATTAAATTCTTGAAAAAAAATTCTTTGTTTTTTATTTTCTGTCCTATATTAGATTTGTTATCAAAGCACTTTTTTTGCATTTTGTTGGTACCAGAGCTCTTGTCCTACATTGTTGATTCACACTTTGCTAAGTGCTTTTAGTATTCAACTAAAGCCTCTACTATATATAAATCTATTTTTTTGACAAATTTGTGCTCTACCAGTGTCATTGATTTTATGTGTCAGCGAACTATTCTCTACCATACCCATTTTATTATGCCAAACCCCAATGCCATGAGAAGTTTTATGCACAGCTTATATTGCATGAAACTACTTAGCAGTCAGAATCATGTGGGTAGATAGTTCTCCAAATGTGTCTCCAATAGATCAATTTTGTCCTAGTGATAACTTCTATAGATTTGCTAACCATAGCTTCATTGTAGTTTTGACTGGTTTCTCAGCTTTTTACTCTGGCTTTGATGACTAATGATGATAACAATTCAAATAGGTTGTAAATTAAGGAGGATAGGCAACACTAGAACAGTTTCATGATGCCAAAAGCATTCCAATTTAATTGTGAATTCTGTTTGCTTTTGAATAGTTTATCTTTATAAATAATATGGTAAATTCACATTTTAAAAACTTTTCCCTGTTACAATGCAATATCAAATAAAGGAAAGAAGAAGAAGATATGCTGGAGAAGCTAAAAACAAGACTCCTGCACAGACTCTTGAAACTACCCATCAGATGTCTAAAAGAAAGGTACTCTTATGTTAAGTTACAGGTTAACATTGCATGCACTTGCAGTTGTGAAATTTTTGTTAACATACACCCCAATGACAAATAAATATATTTTGTTCATATCAGTATTTCCTATGTTTTGATAAACAATATAATTTTGTCACAGGTTTTGAGTTCGAAAGTCAACTATGAAGCGCTGGAAGCTCTGTACTCTGTAACTTTTGCTCTTTTCTTCTTCATGTGGATTTTATGTTGCTTACATTTTTTTATTGCATATACAATTATTATGTCGTAGCAGGAGTAATACTTATATTTTTTTCTTGAATTTAAAACATTGCTAATTCACTTCATGCTACATTTCTTGTTTAATTTATGAATCTTGTTGATATTTGTCAAAAGTATTTTGTACCGATTCTTTTTAAGCTTTGTGCTTCAGAAACTATCACCTTATTTTGCAGTATCTCAATCTCAAGTTACATATATTCCGCAACTGACCTGCTTCTTGCATAGCAGAATCATTGAATAGGTAGCAAAAGCCAATATAATTTTTAAGAATACATAACAAAGACTCCAAGAGTTGCATAGGCCCCTTTCTGCCTTTTTTTTCCTTTTTACTCACTAGTAAGTTGGAATGGCTAATGATTTTCTATGGGCTCATCGTTTCATTCTTAGAATGCTTGGTTTGATTTTCTTTTAGTACTAATTTTATGTTCTTCAAGAGGGTTCTTTTAATTTTGTTCCTCTCAATGTTTTAGCAAACCCTTGTTAGCGGCCAGGGCAAGGATTAGAAGCCCAACTAATCCCATGATGTAAATAGAGATGAAAAGGAATCTATTGCAGCATTTTGTGTTTTTAAGCTTTGTTCATGTTGATTAGTAAGAATGGCTATGATCAAGGATAAAATGAGAACAAAGTATTTAAGATGGTATAAGCATGTCAAAAGAAGACATAGATGGTACTAGTTAGACAAGACAACTCAGCTTCAATTAGTCGTATGATGAGAGGTGAAAGAACCTAAGACAAACTTATTAGAACTTTGGTTTGACAAGTGATATCACTAATTTCAGTGGTGGGAAAGATCCATATAGCCAACAGTAATCAGAGTGCAACAGGTATCACAATGGTTACGAAATAACATGTAGCTTCCTTTATTCAAATCTATACTCTGGTATCACAATGGTTACCAAAGAACATGTGGCTTCCTTTATTCAAATCTATACTTCCCTTTGTCGTTCTTTCAGATTTTGGTATATTTTTTCAAACAAATTCTTCTCTTTCCGACATCTCTCAAACATGAGCTTCTCAGATTCAAGCCCAGACTTCCCTTGTTGATCTTTCAGATTACATCTATTTGTTCATGACTTCGACTTTATTTTTCTCTTGCATCTTCCCCTCTACTGAATTGAAAGTCAACATGATCAAGTGATAAGTATCAGAGGACTCACAATGGGAACCACTCCTTGCTCTAAGAAAATGCATCATCACAGCTCTCTACTCTTTCTCGTCTCCAGTGGACGGTACACAGAGTGCAAGAGGTATCACAATATTAAACTTATGCATTCAGAATAAAGGTAAACCAATCTGCCATGTTCAACGATCCATGGAACCTCTCATTACGAAATCATTGAAACTTTGGAAGCTGGTAGACACCTGATGTACACCTTGCATGAGAATGGCAGGTTGACATACATGATTCAAAATAGGATTTTTTTTTTCCCAATACATTTACATGATGAAAGATTCCCAACCAGAGAGGAGATTGAATAAATGGGGTTTGACAAGTTCTACTTAACTTCCATCTGTGTGAATATTTCCACTGCCTTTGGTTTATCTTTGTACTGATCTTTCTACATCTTATGAGCTTCTTGGCATTCCAGTGACAGCTCTCGATGAATATTTGACACTGTGGATTCTAAGCATTTATGTGGAAAAAAGTGCTACATTTATCTCATAATTTTATTTTAGTATTTTTATTCTGCCTTGTTGGTCATGTCTTTCAACAGTCCGATCAAGATAGTGGGAAAAGGCAAAAAATCGAGTCAGATGCTGCTGGTGCTAGTGACCTCCCAAACAACATCGAGAATCATGCCGTTGATCCAGGTGCTACAGAGGATGGTGATGGATCCGGCGCAGCATTTGAAGAACACATATATGCTGAAGTCAGTTATGATGATTACTATGGGAATGGAGATGATGATTTTGGGTATAACGAGGATTTTGATTTTTTATTTTGACACCACTTGCTCAGATTTTTTTTTTATAAAAGTATTCTATGGATTCTATTCCATTTTTCTTTGATATCATTCTTTTTGATGCATTTCCAGAAGACCTACAGCATCTTCACTGACTTATAAGACCTTGCTAATTCTGTGTGGTAGTCCTTTGTCCAGTTTGTGAGCTTGTGAATAATGTTCCTGCTAATGTGAGGAGTAATGAGGCAAGATGTTTTCATTATGAGCTTCCATGTAAAAAAAAGCCTGTTGGGGGCTCTCGTCTTTCAGTTCTGGGTGTTGAATACAGGTTGAGAATATCTAATTACTGGTCTCTGTGATCATACTAGATGAAGCTATTTGATCTGCAATTTGGCATGAAAGTATTTAAACTAAATCTTCGACAAGGCATTCATGCATCGGCGTCCACGAGAGTGAAAACTGGAAGTCGTGACCAATCTTCTCAAGCGGTACGCAATTGAAATCACTAAACCATTGATTTCTATATTGCACAAAATTGACCGAGATTTTTTTTTTTTTTTTTTTTCGCGTCAGAAATAATACCGCCATGAGAAAAGGTCTTCCTTTCGGTATATTCCCAAATCATATTGGGCCTTACGGGTCTTAAAGGTCTTCCTTAAAGGCTCGTATTGGGCCATCTTGGCTGGCCCGGGTTACGTTGGTAGATGTAGTAACCGGAATCCCTTCATGGTAAGCTAACCACCTTCAACTATGAGCATTAAGTGCCTCCGAAAAAATTAATTCGTTGCAAAAACGTCGCACCGAAGCAGACATATCATCACTTGCGGTGATCAGACTCTGACCCGGTAAATAAGCAAATATGCTTCCCGGTGTGCTTACCGTTCCACCAGGGTCGATAAGCAGCCTTCAAAAAAAATTATTTTCTGCCATATTCATCCAATCTCCGCTGTCAAAGGCACACGCGCGGTGATCGGACTCGCGGAAGCTCTGAACTAGGATTGCCCAATGGCAAATCCAGCCCGGCACAGCTCTACCTGCGTCGCCTCTTCGGCCCCTTCTCGGGCTCCGATGACGAGCTTCTTCTCCTCTCCGGCGACATCTCAGCCCTCTTTTGCTTCCTCTTCCGACTACATCCGCGTCGGGAGTTGTCCCAACAAAACATAGATCCTTCTCTCCGTCCTCCCAATTCCTTGTGGCCAAAGTGGCGAATGGTGGAGACTAGGCGAAGCCATCCCCCGTAGTTCTGAAGCCACCGGTGTCGTCGCCGCCATTCCCGGAGGCCCCGCCAATGGGCCAAAGCCTGCACGTATAGGTGAGGTTACCACCGGCCACTAAGGGGATAAACTGCCTTAGAAAAATCAAATCGTTGTAAAACCATCATACCTAACGATACCTATTCTCACGGACGGTGATCAGACTACAACCAGATGAGCTCACCCTTTGTCGTAGGTCGGTAAACTGCCTTCAGATAAAAATATTTTCTAAAATAATGGATCCAATCTCCGTCGTTATATGCGCACTGGCGGTAACCAGGATGGCCCGACGGCCGTCCGACGCGGGCTAAATCGCCCGCCGCCCCGCGCTGCCCCTTCTCTAATTCCGACCACAAGCTTCCTCGCCTCTCCGCCTTCATCTCAGCCATCTTACCCCTCTCCTACGGCTCCGGTGACGTCGGGAGCTGTCCCCACAAACACCGATCTCCGCCATTCTCCCGTCATCCTCCTCGCTAGGCCTCGTGGCCGATCGTGGAGAGAAGGTGGTCCGTCTCAGGCCCGTAGCCGTCGGTGGTGGCTCCCGGTGGAGATCCTCCGCCAGCATATGGGCCGAATCACTGAAGTGGGCCGCCTCCCCCAATTTGAGCAGACAATTGGGCCTTTATGGGCCGATCCACCGCGCTTGTGGTCGTGAATCACGTGACCGTAAGTAAGCTTACCGCCCGCAGCTCAAAGAGAAACTGCCTTCGAAAAATAATAAAACGTTGTAAAATCGTCCCACGTCGGTGGTCTTATTCTTACGGTCGGTGATCCGACTCCATTTTCCCACAAGGAGTGCTCTAATGTATGCCGGGGGGGCTTACGTCCTGCTGTGTTCCTTCCACCTGTTCTTCGACTGGTATGTTCAAAGAGGATTCCCAGACCGAAAGCACTAACGACAGCGACTCTTTAACCTAATGTAAGTATGTGATTTGGCTTTAACAGATGTCAAAGAGGATTTCCTGCACTTCATCATTGTTTATCTGCTGCATTTATTCTCTCTCTCTCTCTCTCTCTCTCTCTCTCTCTCTCTCTCTGATGCAGACGATCATTCGAGCTGCTAAAGTTCTATAGCAGTCGCATCTTTCTCAGCCTTCTTATCTCATACCTCCTCCACTTATCTACGAATCGACACTTCATCGTGATTCTTAGCACCTTATTTGTTATCAGAGATGTGGAAGCAGTGATCACAAAGCTCAAATGGACAAGCACACAGAAAGTGCTGAATAAAGCTTCCACCGAGCGTGCACTATCCACCCACAACATGATATGCTTTTCTTGGAGAGAACGAAACATAGGAAACATTGGGATCATTATTGGTTTGGATGCAATTATTTAGGTGCCCCACCCATAAAGTTGAGGTTCCATGCATCAATGGATGACAGGGGGACACAAACATGTGGCTCTCCCTCGCATCAAAGACGCAAGCAAGGCTGTGATGATTCCCTTAGTGGAGAACATGGGGAGAAGCTTATCATGGGAGCAACTTGGGGATTTCGAAGCATATCGTCTTCTCTACTACCCTACCAAACGAATCTTTCATTTTGTACTTCTTTATGTAATTTTTCATCTTCCTGATAGGATAGAAAAATAAAAAGTATTGAGAGTACTATGATTTATTTCGTAGACACAAACTCTATTATTAATAGAGGTTTAGAGGAGAAGATTGGAAAAGATTACCTCTATCAAAATTAGGTAGATAGGTTAACTCATCTTCACGTGGTTTAAGATAGTCTTCACGTGGTTAGAGACTATATCTTCTATTATACCCCCATAAGATTAACCTGCTGTCAAGTATGTCGATCTTGGATCGATGTACAAAATATATGTTGCGGAGGAGCGATTTTATGAGAGAGTCTACTAATTCATCAATAGTATGTATGTTAGAAACTTATAATTGATATATGATAACTTGATCTCTGACGAAATAAAAGTCTATGACAATGTACTTCATGCATGAGTGGAACACTGGATTGACACATAGGTAGGTAACTCTAACATTATCATAATATATTATTGGAGTTATGCTGGAGTGAATATCTAATTATTTCAATAGATTCATGACCCAATTGAGTTCTACAGTAGCGATGGTAATGGCCCGATATTCAACTTTAGTTGTAGACCTTCGATTGTCTTCTACTTCTTTGAACTTTAACTGATTGGATTTACGACAATAACGATAATATATCCCGATGTAGATGTTCTTTAGAGTCATTAGGTCTAGAAAAAGGTAATGGTAGTGGTTATATTTCTAAGGGTAATATTTCATCAATAAGATAAATTTGTGAAAGTGTAGTGGAGGGAATAAGGAGATGTTTAACTAGATGAACAATAATATACGTATCATGATGGGAAGGACTGGATGGTGTGGTGAGAGGGTCGTCTAATGGACGAAAGGAATCCTCCAGAGTTGTATGTTTGTTTGAACGGGACTGAAGACCCATATTTTTGGAAATGTAATGTAGACTCTACAAAAATGATATGACGTGATATAAAGACTTTTTGAGTTTGGGGATCATAGTATCGAAAAGCATTATGTTCAAGAGAGTAGTATCGTATGAAGATACAAGATTTAAATATTAGTATTAACTTATGAGAGACATAAGATCTTATTCATGGATAACATAGATACAAATACTTTAAGTTTTTGAAGTTTGGGAAGTTAATAAAATTATTTTTTCAAATGGTAATTAAAATTAGATGACTTAAGTGTGCATAACGTTAATAACGTAGATAGTAGTTTGAAATGAGGCTAATTAAAAGGTTGATGGCATATAGGCTTAATGTAAGAGGATAAGATAAGTTTAAACTATATGTCGGTGTTTTCATTCGGTAGAGTTATAATTGAGAAATACGTGATAGTGATTTGAGGTGTTGTATACCACAAGGTGAGAGACAGGATGTTAATATTTTATATTCACGTCCACCATCAATTGCGGAGAAGGAAAACCAAGTGGAACAAAAGAAGAAGGGAGGTTGAGGGTGCACTGAATGCTACGGCACCGCTGCAGGTTACAGAGGAGATGGCAGGGCATGGCTGGAGAGGGAGGCAACAGCGGCAATATGACTAGGGAGCACCAACATCTGTGATCCTAGTCGCACAGGCAGTGATGCTTGCAAAGGCTACAATGGAAGGGATTGCGCGGTTGAGGACGCGGCTATAGTGGAGTAGAGGAGAAGGGGAAGAGCAGGGTGAGGTTGTGTGGCAGCGGTAGAGGAGCAAGGTTTGGTTGAAACGAACGACATTAAAGGAGGAAGCAGGGGAGAGAGATGTGATGATCAGATGCAAGCGTCACACAGGATTGCAGAGGTGGGCTTGGGAGGAAGATGGCAACAGAGGCGCTGGTGCTCCACAGGTGAAGAAGGGTGGCAACAACGACATAGGAGGGGAGATGGCAACGCAGGCAGAGGAAGAAGGGATGGCGCTGGTGCGACTATGGTAGAGGAGGGATGGCAACGCTGCCGGCGGAGACAGCAGAGAGGGGGAGGTGGATCGGGAAAGCACCGCCCCCTCCTTTTTCTTTTCTTCCTTGGGCTGTAGACTATAGTAGCGAGGGAAAGAAACAAAGCTCCAAGACCTTGGCGACGAGATACTCGAGGATAGCAGTTGGTTTCGATGAGTCATCGTAGGGGAATTGATCAAATCTATTGATAAAAAAAAAAGTATGAAGAATAGTATGATTTATTTCTTACTTTTTTATGTATCACGTCAAAAGTATTTTTGGGATATAAAAAAAATAATTGAATGCAATTAAAAAATAAAAAGGATATTAATATGTCCTTTTTTCTAATTATTATTGTCTTTTTTTTTTCTAAGCGTTATCGACTTTTCCATGTTTGCGGCATCGAGAATCTTCTCCTCGCACCCGAGTGGGTGAGTGGGGACTGCGCAGCGACATCGCATGCAGACCGTACACGTGTGTCGGCCGGCTGCCTTCATCCCTCTGCTCCCTAAATCTTTCTCACGTATTCTTCGTGTGATTAATATGGCTTCTTTGTAATCCTTCACTCTACACAGGTCGATTTAAAGCAACATCTTTTATTCAGCATACAACCAAACAAGCTTACAGAAGATATGAATCCTCCTCTTCTTCCCCTCATCATCATCATCATCGTCTCGGACTCTTGACACAAACAAAGACACACATCCAAACCACACGCAGACATTACAACGCTACAGACTCTAACAGGGAGTGGGGGTTCCCTCTCAGCCCATGGAACGAACTGTCACCCACCCCTCTTTATTTAGAATGATTAGGCTTACGGCTTAGGATTGTTTGTGGTGGTTTAGATGGCCAGGACGAGGCCAGGGAAGGATTTCTCGGGAGGGTCGGGGCGGCGGCTCTGCCACAGAGGAAGGCAGTGCGTCGAGCCTGCCGGTTCCTTGGAGGAAGCCGAAGAGGCGGCGGCGACTCGGGTGATGGTGAGGGAGGTGTTGAAGTACTCGCGGACCTGGGTGATTATCCCATCGGGGGCGACGGTCCAGGCGTGGACCCAGGCGGCGTCGGGGGCGCTGCCCTCGGCGACGACCGTGGAGCCGAAGGCGGCGACTCGCTCGGGCTGGAACCTGAAGGCGGCGGCGGCGGTCTCCTCCTCGTCCGCGCCGGTGAGCATGCGCATCATGTGCTGGTGCTCCGGCGGGCCATGGAACCACCACTCGATGTCGGGGGCCAGCAGCTGCTGCACCCGCTCCACGTCCCGCGCGTTCAGGGCCTCATACAGCGTGAGCACTGCCCACTTGTTCCGGTCCTCCACGCTCTCTCCTTTCCCGTTAGCCAGTTCGTGACGAGCCCCGGTGCCGCTCCTCCCCCCCTCTCCCTCTTGGGAAGCTCTAACTCGGAACGACTCACGACTCGGTGGCGCGACGGACAAGAGGAGGAGGAGGATGAGCCGGTGGCGAGCGGGCGGGCGGGCTTTTATAAAGCCACGAACCAACACCGAAGTGGGGCCCGCACAACTCCTGTGGATCCCACTGCGGGCCCAACGGCAAGCGGTAAGTGCGAACGCGACGCGGCATACGCCCATGGAAGGCTTCTTCCTCACCGACGTAACCTTCTTCACGTACCCATCCCCCGGTAACATTGCATGCTATTGGCTCAATGGCTTTTGACTCTTCATGCACACGCCCAGTTTGTACTTTAAACATATAATATTAGGGATCATGAAGTGGAATTGGAGGAGGAGGCATCAGAGGCCACTGATCGATCGTAAAGCAAAGCCTGGCATCGTCAAGTGTGGGTTGCCGTGTCCTCCAATTAAACTACCATCATTATTATCACCTTTTCTCGTCATCCATGGTAGGTAGCAGAGGGTGCTTTCTAGGGTTGTGATACGTGGGGAAGGTGAGGCGGTGGCTGGTGTGTACCTCAGCTTTGGCCCACTCAAATCGATGCCTCTAAAGGAAGTATGTTTGACAAACAGATGCGACATGACCCTTGATGACACCAACAGCTACCTAAATTTGGAGAAATGTGTAACTATTCTTTTCTTATTACCTATGAACTATTACCCCTTCTTTTTTTCTTCTCTCTCTCTATTTGATTTAATTGAGCATCAACAGCAATTCTGGAATTGTTGGGCAAGAAACCCTAAGAGGTAAATGATAGAACAAGTCCTCGATCTGTCAATTATAAGATCTAAATAAGAGACGTACAAGTTTTCTCTAGGAACTGAGATAGATATAATGGTTGACGGATGGTTTGAGGAACACCATATTTACTTGGTCATTGATAACAAACGACAACAACAGGACATAATAGTCGCATGTTGTGGTCCTCTGGAAAACAATGGATATAAAATACATATCAAGCAACACTGGTCGACATAGGAAAAGCCATTAAATATGTTGGATAATTTTACTTGGATAATATGCAGCTCGATTGTCTTTAAGGAGTAAGTGGGTTTGGCTTGCAAGCAAAGAGATGCATCCTAATTAGGTTTACCCGTTGGAACCATCACTCACATTACCTTCTCGATGGGCATTGACAAGATCAAATTGAACTCGTGAGATGGCGATGGGTAGAGGTTTCAGTGGTGTCGTCCACGACAAGTGAATCCAACACCTCATCGTGCGACAAAATTGATGTAGGAAGGATTTGGATTCTTAGGAGTGAGAACTGTGTTAAGTGTGATACGAGCTCATACGTTTCAGTGTCATCTACAAGTTTGATAGGGTCACTCGTGACACATTAATTGATAGTATGAGAAAAAGGAATGCAAATAAAGCTATGGATGCCTTGGCATATGAAGACGCATACTACTCCCAAAGTACTCCTTTTTTTACGTGGGAAGCCAAGCATTCTCTCAGCATTATGAGGAAAAAGGGGAAGGGTTGAGAATTATCCCTATTATTCGCTTATAAAGGTGACAATACTTTGTTATTATTTCATGCATAGTTTCACGTAATTGAGTTGCTTTGAGATGAGTCAATATCGTCAATCAGTTTTCATTAGTTCAATTTTTTTTTATCATATACCAAAAAAGAAAAAAAAAATCCGAAATCACTCAAATTTATTCAAATAACAATTACTACACTTTAGTGTTGTTCTCCTCAACAGTATCACTCTACTGGTAGAGCTTAGCGCACAACACGTAGTACCCGAAGTTGACCAGAGTCAACCCCGCCACGAGCCAGTACACGTTCTCCACCTTCGAGCTATTAATGTCGTCCGGCAGCCACCCGGTGACCCTCCGAACTATGTCGACCATGGCGGCGCTCAGGTAGAATCCGAGAGCGATGATCACCGCCATCATCCCTGTCGCGGTGCTCCTCAGCGACCTCGGGAACGCCTGGAAGTATAACGCCACCTGGCACGGGAAATGCAGCGCCTCCGCCACTCCGGTCACCGCCAACGGCAGCACCAGCCACATCGCGGTCATGGGCACGACCCACTCGCCGTGCTGGCTCTCCGCCTGGTGGGACCGCACGATGCTCGCACGCTTCCTCTCCACCAAGGCGGACGCCGCCATGCCGGCGGTGTTGATGATGTGGCCAAGGCCGAGGCGCAACAGAGGCCTCAGGGGGTGGGGGCTGAGCTTGTGCCAGAGCGGGAGGATGAGGCGGTCAAGGAGTAAGAGGGAGACGATGGTGGCAGCAAAGGAGGAGACGACCAAGGAGCCGGTGGGGATGGCGAAGCGGGAGCCGAGGGAACGGTCCATGGTGAGGGCCTGGAGCACGGTGAGGCTGAGCTGGATGCCGATGGAGACGCTGAGGATGATGGAGGAGCTCCAGAGAGGGAAGACACGGAGAAGGGACTTGAAGTCCTCTACTTGTTGGACGGTGCAGAGGCTCAATGGCTTGGCGATGGCGCCGTCCGGCCGCGCGTCGCCATGGCAGATCCATGCAGCCCGGTTCAGAAAGCTGGAGACAACAGAAGCACATCTCAACGCGTGGCAGTTGTTTTGATGGATTGTTGGGCAGATGACACGCATTCAGTCCATAATGAGCTTTAGTGAAGCTCATAGTCCAAAACCTCACTTATATTAACCTAAAACTTAGATTAGGTAGCTGTGGTTCAGACTAAGAGAGTAGCGGCGGCTGAAAACGTGGGTGAGAGAAAGAAGACTACAGATTGACAGTAGAGGCCAGAAAACAAGAGATCCATGAAAGGAAAGAAGACAAGGGCAGGAAAAGATTATTCTCAATCATTCAAATCTCAGGTTAGATCAGTTTACAGTAGATTATTATTGTGATCTCTTGGGAATGTTTTGTATATTGTGCTTAGGATTATAGTCCTTGTATCCCCTGTGATTCTCTTGTGGCTATTGTTTTGGGCTTGGGCAAGAAGCCTTGAGATATCCATATAAAGACCAACCTTGGTTGAAAGTTGGTACTTAAGGATGTGAGGCATATGGTTGACTTAAGACTGAATTTAATTTTAGTTGAAAGGCTGGACGATGAAGACTTTGATGTCAGATTTCATAGAGGGCAGTGGAAGCTCAGTAATGGCTCTCTTATTGTAGCTAATGGAAAGAAATGTCATTCATTGTATAGATTGCAGCCTAAAGCTTGTGGTGAGCAGTTAAATGCTACAGATAAATACTTCAGCATTGAGTTGTAGCATAGGCGACTAGGACACATGAGCGAGAAGGGGTTGCAAGAACTTTCCAAAAGAGACGTACTGACATACCTCAGAGGTATACATTTGAACCCTTATATTGATTGTTTGGCTGGTAAACAACATAGAGTTTCATTTGTTAGTTCTGCCTTATCTAGAAAAATGTATGCATTGGATCGTGTCTATACAGATGTGTGTGGTCCTTTGAGGACAAAAACTCCTGGTGGATCTGTTAATGTTCCTAGTATCAGTGGTGCACTTTATTTTGTTACTTTTATAGATGACTTTTTCAGGAAAGTTTGGGTCTATGCTTTGAAGACTAAAGATTAAGTTATTAATGTCTTTAAAGAGTTTCATGCCAGAGTTGAAAGGGAGACAGAAAGACAATTGAAATATATAAGATCAGATAACGGTGGTGAGTACACAGGATTGTTTAATGATTATTGCAGGTCACATGATATCCAGCATGAGTTGACAGTCCCTGGTACACCTCAGCATAATGCAATTGTCGAGAGGATAAACCGTACCATTATGGAAAAGTTCATATGTATCCTTTCACAAGCCAAGTTACCCAAAAGGTTTTGAGATAAGGCTTTGAGGACTGCAGTTGATGTAATCAACTTATCACCATGTACAACTCTAGATGGTGATGTTGTAGAGCATGTATGGTCAGGGAAAGATAACTCCTATAGGCATTTAAGAGTGTTTGGTTGTCGTGTATTTGCACATGTTCCAAACAATGAAAGGTCCAAGTTGGATGGTAAGACAAAAGAGTGTATTTTTCTTGGTTACTCACATGATCAGTTTGGTTACAAGCTTTGGGATCCAGAAAAGCAGAAGGTGTTCAAAAGCAGAGATGTTGTCTTCTTTGAGGATCAAACCATTAAGGATTTGAAGAATGAGGCACCAACTAAGACTTCTGGAGAGAGATTTATAGACTGTGACCCAGTTATTCCTCCAGTATATCAGGGTGATAGGGGAGATGTGTAGAAAGATGATGCAGAGCCAGATGTTGATCTACCTGCAGGACATATTGAGTAAGAAGAAAAAAGAGAGCAAGTTCCCACAGAACCTCAGTTAAGAAGATCTTCTAGACCACGTCAACCTTCCATAAGATACTCTACAGATGAGTATGTGATGATTACTGATGCAGGTGAACCAGAGAGTTACCAGGAAGCAGTTGAAAGTGAGCATAAAAAGAAGTGGTTTATTGCTATACAGGAAGAGATGGATTCTCTGCAAAAGAACCACACATATGATTTGGTGCAACTACTAGAGGGAAGTAAGGTCTTGAAGAACAAGTGAGTTTTTAGGTTGAAGACTCAAGAATATTGTTCTCAACCAAAGTATAAAGCTAGATTGGTTGTGAAAGGCTTTGGTCAAAAGAAAGGTATTGACTTTGAAGAAATTTTTTCTCCTGTTGTTAAAATTTCTTCTATCCGTGTTGCTCTTGGAATTGCTGCTAACCTAGTCTTGGAGATTGAACAGTTAGATGTGAAAACAGTTTTCCTTCATGGTGATTTAGAGGAGAAAATTTATATGGAGCAACCAGAAGGCTTCAAAGTCAAAGGTAAAGAAAATCTTGTCTGCAAGTTGAAGAAGAGCTTGTATGGGCTGAAGCAAGCTCCAAGACAGTGGTATAAAAAGTTTGATTCATTTATGATTGAAAATAAATATAAAAGAACAGCTTCAGATCATTGTGTGTACATCAAACGGTTTGGTGAGGATTTTATTATTCTCTTAATTTATGTTGATGATATGCTTATCCTCGGAAAAAATATGTCTATAATTGACAGGTTGAAGAATGACCTGAGTGAGTCTTTTGCAATATAGGACATAGGGCCAGCAAAGTAAATACTGGGCATGCAGATTTCTCGTGACAGAAGAAAGAGAAAGATTTGGTTGTCACAGTAGAAATACATTGAGTAGGTGTTGGATAGGTTCAGTATGAGTAATGCAAAACCAGTTGGTTCTCCTCTTGCAGATCACTTTAAGTTGTGCTCAGATCAGAGTCCGTCAAGTGATGAGAAGAAAGAGAAAATGCAAAAGGTTCCTTATTCTTCAGCAGTTGGAAGTTTAATGTACGCAATGGTATGTACGAGGCCGGACATCGCATATGCAGTGGGTGTTACTAGTAGATTTCTTGCAAATCCAGGTAAAGAGCATTGGGCAGCAGTGACGTGGATTTTTAGATATCTCAGAGGAAGTTCCAAGAGATCCAGGAAAAGGAAGAAGACAAGGGCAAGAAAAGACTATTCTCAATCATTCAAATCTCAGGTTAGATCAGTTTGCAGTGGATTCTTACTGTGATCTCTTGGGAAGGTTTTGGATATTGTGCTTAGGATTATAGTCCTTGTATCCCTGTGATTCTCTTGTGGCTATTGCTTTGGGCTTGGGCAAGAAGCCTTGAGATCTGTATATTTATTATTTTGATAGTGGATTTTCTCTGACTTGTCCCGTGGTTTTTACCCTCGAGTTGAAGAGGTTTTCCACGTAAATCTTGGTATTCATCTGATTGTGATTTATGTTTGATTCTGCTGTGTGTGACGGTCTGCTAGTATTTGATCGTATACAAAGTTTATTCTTGTTTTATTCTCATCACTTATAGCGGCAACGGCCCCACGGGTCAGTCGAGTGAAGGGGCTTCCACATGTCGCTGTTCTTCGGTAATGCTTGCTTCCAAGGAGCAAAAGCACCACGGCGATGGTGTTCGTCGTCGGTGACACGCCGTAGCCCAACGACCAGCTGATGGAGTCCTCGACGAAGATGATGGAGGTGGAGCCGATGATGCCGACGGCGTACATGATGACAATGGACCAGTTGAAGAAGACGTCCCGGTCACCGACGCTGTCGAATTGGTGGGCGCCCAAGGTGAACATGTTGAACTTTGTCCCGCCGGAACCGACGACCATCAGCCCCACCGCCGTGTAGAGGAAAGCGAGCTGACCCACCGACGGCTCGCAAGCGTCGGAGATGGACGCACATGGGGGTGGTTGCAGCGACGGGAAGGCGGCGGTCGCTGTGAAGAGGATCAGAGACTGCTTCGGAAGAAGATAGATGAGAACACAGCCCAACTGCTATTCTTCTAATTAGCATTCGAATGCATAATAATGAATCAATAAAAACGTGGCATATGATATCAGAGCCGAATTAGTAGTAGGATGAGTACCACGAAGGAGACGATGGTGGAGAAGACGACGACTGGGTACCACCCAAAGAAGGCTTCTGAGACGACGGCGCCGACCAACGGTGCAAGGCTGGTGCAACCTTGGACGATGTTCCCGATCTGGGCGGCGTCTACGGCCGTGAAGTTGTACTCCTTTATCAGGTACACCGCCATGTTGCCCGTTGCTCCGGTAAGTGCCAGCCCCTGCCCCAGCATGCTCCCTAAGAACTCAATAACGGTACTCAGATCACAGTTCAGAGGGGGAGAGGGAGAGAGAGAGAGAGAGAAGAGGGAGACCTATGATGAAGGGAAATGTGATCCAACCCCCTTTGTTAGCATTCTGAGCTTCGTTAACGATGAGCTTAGATCGTTCAGAAGCTCCATCTTCCATCCTCCTCCTCGCTCACGCTTCTCCCCCGCAAGTGTCAGGGAAGGAGGTGAGGAAGTAGCACTGCAAACGAGAGTCGGTCGTTCATTACAATATGTTACATCAGATCAATGTCGGGGGTTCGTCTTTCACAATCAAAACACTGTTCTCTTGCTCGACTTTAATCGGAATGTGCGAGCTTTGGCCCACTGTCATCGTCTTGTGGTCGCCGACGGTACTCTCGGACACCCAAACCACATCAACCAAAAAGGTCGTCTACTTGGGCCATAAACTTGTAGCCCAATTAGATCCAGGAGTGAATCCAAATAGATTTGTGGGTCAACGCATTAATAGATCTGGGCCACAAACCAAGGTCTAACAAGGATTACCTTTCCATGCCCTATAAAGAACAATGGTTTCTGGAAAAGGGAAAAAGGAGTTAGAAAAAACACAATAGGGTTCGTGCACGATGGATCATGAAATGCTGAGCATTAATTAATTACCTCTCCATGCCTTTAAAGAACAATGTTTTCTGGAAAAGGGAAAAAGGAATTAGAAAAACCACAACAGGGTTCAATGCTGCAAAAAAAGGAAAGAGAAGCAGGATTACAGGTCATCTTGTGAGGGGAGATGGATGTGAGCAGAACAGTAGCTCTGGCCACCATGAGAGTGACCTGTTGGCTATCGCCATGGAGCGAGTGCCATGCACGCATCACCTCCCTCCCCTCGTAACTCTCCTTGTTGCGACGACACCACTCATTCACCCTGTAAAAGCCAAAACTTGCAGTACTTCCATGGAGCCATGCAGGCATGTAAACCAACAAAAGACTTGCTTGTCCTGTGGCGCTCACCTTATCTTCCCCCCACCCCCAACCCACACCCTCTCTCCTCACTAAATCACACAAATCCAGAGAGATATTTTTCCTGCTCTGAGAGGTACAAGAAGACTACCGGGGAACTCACCTCTCTCTCCACTTTACGCTTTAATTAGCTTGTTTTGTGTTGGTGCAATTGCATGTGAATGTACTTTCATGAGTTCTCCCCTCACGTGACCTTTGGTGGTATATCATCAGAATCTTAGAACAGGCCAAATGAGATCAAATACATATCAGCAGAAACAAAATCCAGAGGAAGAAGCCTGTGAAAGCTCTCATGTAAATCCATGGATATATAGAGCATCCCCCTCCAAGCTAATACAGTCAGAGAAGATCCAAACAACGGGTAGCGGTAATGCATAAAACAAGACGAATAGATTGGTAGTCTGAGAATCCTACAGGCGACGTCACGGCAATTCATGCTTACCATACACACAACTCATCTTTTCTTTTGTTTTCTTTGTTTTAGATGATGAAGAGTATCTTTCCAGCAGCGGTATCTTTGTTTTAACTGTGGCAGATGCTCCAAGATAGAGAGAGAGGGTAGGATTTGGAAGTGACAGTCTGCCAAGAAACACAAGACAAGAGCAAACTCTCGATGAGGGCATGGGGAGTTACTTGTAGCGTCCTAAGAGAACGACGGTGAACAGGGAGGAGTCACGAGAGGGTTGTCGAAGTACAAGCAGACAAGCACGGCAGCAGCACAGCTGCAAAAAGATGGTGATGGTGCCACCAGCAACTGTTTGTCACCCCCCCATCTTCTCTCTTCCCTTTTCTTGCATGCTTCTCGCTGTCACACACTGAGTAGAGTTATTTTGCTGTAGGAAAAGAAATTAGAGGAAGATAGCTCAGTATGTGTATCGCACAAACACGTTCTCTTCTTCTTCCTCCTCCTCCTTTTTCCTAATTGAATTGAAGTCATGAGGATGGTGAAGCAGCAGGAAGATTCATGTGACGATGATGGTGTGGTTGAAGCCTTTCCTTTCGCTGCTTTCCCACCGGCGATATGCTCACGCATGTTAGGACAAAAATCAAATCAAACAAAATAGTTTTGAGCTCCTTTTTGGTTGCACAAATCTTTCTACTGATTCCGCGTCGATGGATGAAAACAAATTGGAGCCTTAACCAAGCATTCATCGCTTGATTGGAGCTAACGATCATATGTAGTCGTATCTAAAAGATCGATAAATACCTCGAATTGCTTTTATGTCTGGCCATCAGAAGCATCCTCTGAGATCTCATTTCAAGAAAAGATTTATTGAGATATCAATAAAGATAGCGTTGCATTTATCCTGACATCCCGCCATGCAGTGCACACAGCTCATGCGTTGGGACTTTTTTTTTTTGGACTTTTGGATTCAAATGAAAAACTAGATGGTTCTGATATCATGTACACATCTCTCCGGGGGTGATACAGAGGAAAAAGAAAAAAGAGGAACAACAGCACGGTCGCTGCCAACATGAATCGAACAGGTGGCCAGCAGATTTCTTGGCCGCAGTCATGTCGATGGAGGCTGCAAAGTTGTATTATTTCCCAAAGATTGGATGCCGCACCGCTGTGTCCATCCATCCTTGTGGTGATAGATAGCAAGAGGAAGTCGCCAAACCTAATGCCAAGTTTTGGTAGGTGTGACAACACTGCTATGTTCTCCGCGTGAGGCCTCTTTGGCCTATTCCTTTGTATATATTGTTTCTTGTTCTACATCTGATGCATGTGAACAACAAGATGATAGTGGATATCCATTGGCTGTCGAGTAACGTTGGGATAGCTGCGATCGAGAAATCTCACATGAAAGCCCACTGCATTATGTTTCGTGTTGCAGCGATAGGGAGCGTATATAGTTGGTAGCTCTGTGAATGAATACATCATTGCGACCGAGACAGGTACAGCTGCAAGGTTTCTGCATCATGACCCTCTGCAGATCCTGCGAGTAACTTGTGCCTGTGACGACACAGCGAGGGACACATCTAAAGGGAAAGAAACAAGCTCATTCCACTGTGGCGAAAGCTGAATCCTGGATGAACGATGAAGCCTTCACACACTTAGGGTCGGAGCCCTAGAGGAAGGCGACCTGAGGAGAGGGTTCGGCGTGAGTGTGTGGGTGGGTGGGTACATACATGGCCGAGTTATGACGAACATAGCGGAGGGAGAGGACAGTGAGGTGCATACATGCATGTGAACAGGCTGGTACGTGCTTTGTCGATGCATGCAGCGTGGAGACAACGCGGGTTTGCATGAGAGCAGTGGGAGGGGTTTGTGGACATGGACGCATCTCAAGCTCAAGCCAAACCCCTCGATCCCATTTCGAGAATGGATGCTCACCAGTCACGAGTGGTCAGTAAGCCAAAAGCCTCTCTCATCAGAGGTCACGAGAGCATTGCAGGGAGAGAGCGAGAGCGAGAGAGAGAGAGATGCTGCTTGTTCGAGTCTTGTGAGCGTCACGGCAGTGATGCTTCAGGGACAACAGGCTGCATGGAAACCCTACAGGGCTCTCATGTGATTGATTCCTTGGTCTCTCACTCATGATCTGCAACTGTGCATATCGCCACCCCCCTCATAATTGCTTATCTGCTCACTGTTGGGATCTCTTTCCGAGCTAGAACAGGGTAAGATAAAGCTTGATAGAATGCCCAGAGTTCCCGGAGATGGCAGCAGCCCCACCCACAATACGTTTCTGCTTCATCAGATATGGGTAGGAATAGCATCCCAAGGACACGAATCACCCAACCAAACAAGTGATGATAGTGCATGGGAACGGCGGTAGATCACATATATGGTCTCTTAGGTTTATGATCGAGGAAGACGAGTCAATAAATGCCAATTGGTTTTGACAATGATTGCGTTGGAGAAAAAAAAAAAAAAAACACAAAACAAAAGGACAGCAGTGTTAGCTTGTGTTGTTATTGGTAGTGCCATTATTATACTTCTTCTGTATCTTATCTTGTTTCTCTTGTTATCACATCCACCCAATACTGTTGTTTCAGGTGACAAATAGATGCAAGTTTTACCAAAGCCTTGTAAGGAATTAGAAATGTTTGATCACTGTATTTTGAGGTATAGGCAACTATAACATTGGTTCTTTGGTTGGTGATTATAATTCAACCCAGTAAATAAATAGTAGTAGTACAGGTGAGGGATCATCATGATTGCACATCACATGGATTGATTTGGATGCAGCACCAAAGATTTATTTCTTGAAGAAGAGACAGTGTAATGATATGTGTCAATTATTTCATGATAAAAAGACATATTAGTGGATTGGGTTAATGCAACTGAAAGCGTACTGCATATATTATTGTGATGCTTCCTGGGAGAATCCTGCAGAAGAATCATTTCTCATGATGGGTGCTTGACATAGATTATGCTGTTTGTCATGTTGGTGGTGGTAAAAAAAAAAAAAAAAAATTGAAATTAATCAAATGATTCTTGTGAAGGTAGAAGATGAGAAATCATCCAACGTATTCACATTTCAGATCTTGTCAGTATGATGATACTTTTGCTGCCATCATTTCATGTTTTATCACCTTGATGTGAATGCCTCATTTCTTAATCTGATTCAAGTTATGGTTCTCAAGTGTATAACTTGCTCTGAATTGAAACTGAAACCTCTGAGAGAGAGAGAGAGAGAGAGAGAGAAGGGAGAAGCCCCGTGAGAAGCACTTGGCGGCATTCACAACTCTCTCCACCGCTAAAAGAAAAAATACAAACTCCCAACCCCTCAACTCCTTATGCCTTTGCCCTCTATCCCACATAGCACCCACACGCAAACAACTCTCTCTTGACGCCTTCGCTGCTTTCCATGTCGCTCCCATCACGAGCGGATTCTTCTCTCTCTCTCTCTCTCTATATCTCTCTTCTTCGTTCATTAGGAACTGAGTGTAAACAAATTTGCACCGATGGGTTATTATAATGGCATGGGTGTTCATTAGATCCGTGCACGTGCATTGCACGTCAAGTCATCTGATGAGGATCTATCACCAGGGAATGGAGATAGGAACGAGCAAAAGATGGATGACGACAAGGTGGTGGTGGTGGTGACAGGAATCCTACGAGCGTGACGGGGAATGAGGCACTAATATCTTGCTTGACCTCAGCCCAAGGCAAGATAGGATGGCCTCTCTCCTTTTCTTATTGCCTCCTCTTGTTGTGTAGCACAGGCCGGGAATGTTGTGAGATCAAACTCATCTCCTTGGATGGTTGCGTGAAGCAGTTTTATACGACGGAGAGGGAGAGCAGTGAGTGCGACGAGAAGATTAGATGGCATACTGCATTAATTAGCGAGCGTTAAGTCGATGGAGCTGTAGGTTTCTTAGCAGGGCAACAATGGAGGCGCCTCGGCGTCTGCAGAAACGCCAAGGGGCAATCAGGTAATTTTGGTGGAACACTAAGGATGACAGTGGATGCGATCAGCAGATGGATCATACGGGCGCTTCTCTTCCTCTTTTTAAGCAGTCACCAGCCCTCCCCGATACCTCTGCGCGACAGAGAAAAGAGAGAGAGAGAGAGAGAGAGAGAGAGAGAGAGTCATGGTGTCTCGGGAGCACAAGAGAGCTGCTTTCCATGAGAAGCTGCAACTCCTTCGATCGATTACGCACTCTCACGCAGTAATTTGCTCTATCACTCATCATTTGTCTCTGAAACAATCTATTCTCTCAACTTCCATAAACATGCATGACAAGCTTATTTTTCCTTTTTTTTTTTTCTTCCTGAACAATGAGCAGATAACACATCCAAAATCTCCATCGAGTTGTGCGTGCGTGTTTGTGTTTTTTTTTTTTTTTTTTAATTCTTTTTTCTTCTTAGTTCAGTTTTCGTCGCTAAGACTCGTTAAATTTTGTTCTCTGCTGACTCTGATAAAACATGTTCTAGGTTCAAGCAAATACACATAGGAATTCTTTCGCTATGTTGGCATACAGAAGACTGAGATGGTTCCTTTTTCCAATAATTTGATGAAAGATAAATTTAAAGTACACTGGTTTTACATTGCTGAATACCTCACTAATTATGATCTGAATGAATCATTCTTTTTTTTTTCTTGTTTCCATGGCAGCTAAACAAGACATCTATCGTAATGGACGCATCAAAATACATCGAAGAGTTAAAGAAGAAGGTCGATAAGTTGAATCGAGAGATTGCATGCACACAAAACAGAATCGACGACAACACACTACCTATGGTATAAATTTGATTCCAGTCATTGGACTTGCTTGGGGGACTGGTTTACTCACTGTTGAAGCTGGTGTCCATCTCTGCAGGTAACTGTTGAAGCCTTACAGAAGGGGTTCCTCATAAATATCTCTTCGGGGAAGAGCTACCCGGGATTGCTCGTCTCCATTTTGGAAGCCTTTGAGAAGCTGGGACTCAGCGTGGTGCAAGCTAGGGCTACTTGTTCTGATACATTTCGCCTAGAAGCAGTTGGAGGCGATGTAAGATGCAAGACCAATATTTTACCTGCATAGATACATTTGAAGTTAGCTAACTAGGCGAGCTAAAACCAAAGAGTTTCTCGTATCTAGACATTTTCATGTATATTGATCAACAAACTAAATGATATACAAACACTATGCTGAATAATGTTATAGCTAGAGAATCTTGTGCAGACTCAAAAGACACTGCAGAAAACCTAGCGTGGGTTGGGTTGGCCTTATATATCATAACCTATTTCATGATATTAGGTTAATAAATACGAGTAATCTTCTAGAGAGAGATAAAAATTAAAATCTTTCACCCTGGTGATGGGTTTGATTCTTTATTTTCAAGTAGTGTACATGCCATTCCATGAATCAGTTTTGTGCATGTATATGTTTGTCATGCATGTTTCTCTGTATCCTAGCATTTTGCTTCTTTTTTTTTTGTGGCAACCTCAATGACATGAACCTCCAAAATTCTTCATCATTGTTTCTATTGGACATGCATCTAAAATGAATTCCTCAAAATCTTTAAGTATACATGCTTGTTTGCTTGAGCAATACTTCTTCATGTGGGAAAAATCTAGATATGCATAACTAGTTTGTTGTCCAATGGTACTATGAGCTCTAGAAACTAGTGATTAGTCCATTTTCCCTTGGTAGGTGTAGATTGTGTGGACATGATTGCAACCTAAGCATCCTCATGATCCAAATGGCTCAAGGGAAATATTGTCCAAGGACAAAGATTTCAGTCCATGCTAGATATTCATTGACATTGAAACCCTATGCATACAAACAAATGTACATCTCTCTTGATGTGAAGTGTAGCAAAATAATTTACGGTTAACTACAAACCTGGAAAAATAAATGAAGGTTATCATAGATACTAATGTCAACAAGCAATGAAACATATGGCACATTTGGATTTCCATTAGTGAGAAATATATGTTCATTCAAGATTCATAAATTTTTCAGATTCAAGTGGCACGGATGGATGCTCAAATGGTGAAGCAAGCAGTTCTGCAAGCCATCAAGACTGGCACCAAGAGTTCTGATCAAGAATGACAGATATATATAGCAGGAGACTTCTTATGACTACCAATGCAACCTTCTATTAACCTTTCATCTACTGTAATTGGGTTGTTACAGTCCTGGCTTTAAGGTAGAATGTCCTGTGTAAAATTATATATATGGTTTTGCAGAGTATGGATAAATTTCAGAATTCAGATATGCATGCAAAGTACTATCTGTAGAAAGGTAGGGGTAACAAAAGAAATAGGACATGACATACGATAGTTTAGTTGCTAATAATAAAACCCAGAACAGTATGTCAAAACACAGTAACGTGACTGACAAACTTATGCAAGCTTCCATAATCATCTAAACTTTAATTTAACTGTGTAAATTGTAAGGATATAGAGAGATTCCTTTATCCTGAGACATCATATAAAGGATGAGAGTAAAAGTAATTGTTATATGCTGATCTTCTTTCTACTCAGGAAAATAAATGGAGGGAAACCAGCAGAGTTTGTTGACAAAGAATATGTTGAACAGGAAATATTTCAAAGTTCTGTGAGGAAAAGGTAAATAAATATGAGATAAAGAGAGGAAATTGATATAACTTCGGAAATGGAAATATTTTCTGCAGTATAGTCATATTAAAGTCATGCAAAATGGTGCCTACATGTGGTAAAAGGCTCTATCCAATGTTATGGATGGGTCAAAATGAATTGATTTTGTTTGAGTAATACTAGTTTATACAAATACATATGTATTAAAAAGATATTTATATATGCAGAGAGAGTAACAAAATATGCGATATCCAACCTACATAGAGAGTATCGTTCTTCAGAAATTGGGATAACAGAGAAATAGTGTGCTTTTAGCCGAGCTGAGACTGTTACCTCATGCAAGAGTCCGATTGTCACTTCTGTCACCAGCCATGCTAGGAACTGCCCATGCGCTAGTTCCCTGTTCCAATCGCTATTAAGTCATGGAGCACATCCTTTTGCACCATGTACTATTAGCCTGTGGACCTCTCGTCCAGGTTTCATTTATGAAGGTCTGGTTGCTCTAGCTCAGAAACATCGCTTGGAGTTCCAGAAATCCATCCATGGACCTTGTCCAACATGCCCACTGTGGATCAGCCCCTTTAAATATGGCAATGGACCTTCTGCAATCACAGAATCACAACCAGAAGCTGCCTTGTAACACAAAATTACTAGATTCAGAAACAAGTTCAGCAGTCATCTTTTTTTGTTATTACAGCGGCAGGAACCAAAATTCATAATGTGACAGGAATACAATAATATAATCAGACCGTAAGGTAGATTTAAAGAACCAACCATGTTGTTGACTCCTAATCAGACTGCAAGCATACCACCTCTCTCTGTTGACACTGGAGTACAGCAGCCCAGTACCTGGAGATGAGGGCAAATTGTAAGGTAAATATGGACATGTCTCTTTCTATGAGCAAGACCAGTCAAATGCCCTTCTTATGACTGATTCATCAAATATTCTACCATGGAAAACAGGATTAACAGCTTCACAGAAACAAAAAAAATTGGACATCAGCAATTAACAGGGTGCAAGTAGCTAATAAAGGTCATCATCTTACATGCTCCCATACAAATCGAGTTTCACTAGACACAGGGTTCATCAAATCACTAAAGATTGAACTAAAAATCAGCTGATACTTTGCTTTTTCTTATGAACATATATCATTAGGCCGATAGATTACCTTGCCCGTTAGATAAAACAAGCAATGCAGGTCACTTCCAGGATGTGATCCTGCAAAACAACAGTTAATTCACAGTGAAAAATTTGGAAGTCAGATCCTGCCAATATCAATTCAAAATTTAGCTTCTGTCCTCCAAGCCATCTCATCACAGTTCAGGCTGTGAAGATTATGGCCTTCCAGCAGATCCCAAGTTACTGAACTGGCTCAAGAACTCTCTCGCTTCAAAACCAATGAAACCAATCATCGACATGACAACCTCCATATGAGACAATCAACCAAGAAATTGACATTACCTCGAACATTAGGTCACGAAAAGGAAAGCGCTTCTTCTTCTCCGGTACCTAAACAAAGAACCACACAATCCAGCATTAATTCTCGAACGGATGAGTAATTCACCCAGCCAGTTCAAGAAACGTCTAGAACCCCCAACACTAGACAAGCAAAAGTGGATTTGCACAAATCTAAAAAGAAACCTCAAAAACTATAGCGTAAGCCTCGAACAAATTCAATGCAAGCAAAGAGATACATTGTTCAAGCACTATGAAACCACCGATCCAGTGGGCGCAACCGTGATCCGGACAACCATCGTCGTGTCGTGGCGGTGCCGGTCCCGCTCGCAAGCCCCGGGGAGATCCGGAGCCCGAGCGAGTCGCCAGGCTTGGGGCCTTCGTTCCTGTGGTCTACGGGCTTCGGCCTGCTTTATCCGGCCTGAAGTAGTAATCCGGCAAGCCTCCGATCGCAGCTGAAATGGTTTCGAATAGCGGCAGAAGTGATCTCCGCGGTTTATGTTCCTCCGACGATTACACGTTCTTTAATGGAAAATGAAAGCTAAACCACCACGCCACGTGTTTCCCCTAATTAATTGACGAGGTCAATTTACAAGTTCTTTGATGGAAAATGAAAGCTTTCGTTTGCTACCCAATGATCGCTAATAAGCTTACGACTTGATAGTATTATTATTCATCGATCACGATCGAATCGTCGCGATCACGGACGTGCGTTCCACTTTGGACGGTCGAGATGGGCCCTTGCGTAATGATGGTACATCGAGTATCGTCACCGGCTGAGGTGGGCCTGACGGAGACGCTTTCGTCGCCATCCGATTCCAATCAGAAGGTCGAAAAGATTCCAAGAAATGAGAAAAATAAGGGCCGAGAGAGGAGGAACCAATGGAGAGTAGGATTGGCACGTGAGAAGGTGGCATATATCTCTGTGTTGCTAATGTTTGGAGATATATCATTGTACAGGAGCACTAAAGTGACAGATTTGTGGTCGTCATAACTATGGACCCACGATCAATTATTGTAACCCTCAGGATCACAATAGTCTTGAGCTTATATATATATATATATATATACCATACAAAATTAGTGTAAACTAATATTGACATTATTGTCATTATTAGTGTATACTGTGCGTCCAACTTCTCCTGTACCTCTCCCTTGTGATGGATTCGACTGCGGAGATGCCGCCGTCGAACGTGGCGGAGACGTCAACGGCGGGGAGGGGACCCCGACTGGGAATGCTCAACGCAGCGGTGGCCAAGTCGTGGGTGGGCCGGCGGTTCAAGTTGGCGGAGCGTGGCACGACCTTCACCACCGAGCTGCGCGCAGGCACGGCCACCTTCCTCACCATGGCGTACATCCTGGCAGTGAACGCCACCATCCTCTCGGACTCAGGCGCCACCTGCTCCGTGCATGACTGCCTCAGCCCATCCCCCTCCTGCAGATTCCCGCCGGTGGACCCGGGTTACGCCGCCTGCGTCGACCGCGCTCGCCGTGACCTCATCGTCGCTACGGCTGCCGCCTCCATCATTGGCTCGTTCATAATGGGCGCCTTCGCCAACCTGCCGCTGGCGCTGGCACCCGGCATGGGCACCAACGCCTACTTCGCCTACACCGTGGTCGGCTTCCACGGCTCCGGCAACCTCCCCTACCGCACAGCCCTCGCCGCCGTCTTCCTCGAGGGCCTCCTCTTCCTGCTCATATCGGCCGTCGGCCTCCGCACCCGCCTAGCCAAGCTGGTGCCCCGCCCCGTCCGAGTCTCTTCCTCTGCTGGCATCGGTCTCTTCCTCGCGTTCATCGGCCTCCAGAACCACGAGGGCGTGGGCCTCGTCGGCTACAGCTCCTCCACCCTCGTCACCCTCGCCGCCTGCCCCAGCAAGTACCGCGCCTACCTCGCCCCCGTCCAGACCTTCGATAACGGCACCGTGGCGCTCATCCCCGGCGGCACCGTCTCCGGAGACGTCCTCTGCCTGCACGGCCGCATGGAGTCCCCCACCTTCTGGCTCGCCGTCGTGGGATTCCTCATCATCGCCTTCTGCCTCATCAAGAACATCAAGGGCGCCATGATCTACGGCATCGTATTCGTCACCGCTGTCTCCTGGTTCCGCCACACCTCCATCACCGCGTTCCCAGACACCCCCGCCGGGGAAGACGCCTACCGATACTTCAAGAAGGTGGTGGACGTCCACCACATCGAGTCCACGGCGGGAGCGCTCAGCTTCAAGGGCATCGGCACCGGCCGCTTCTGGGAGGCGCTCGTCACCTTCCTCTACGTGGACGTGCTCGACACCACGGGCACGCTCTACTCCATGGCACGCTTCGCGGGCTACGTGGACGCCAACGGGGACTTCGAGGGGCAGTACTTCGCCTTCATGTCGGACGCGGCCGCCATCGTGGTGGGCGCGCTGCTGGGCACGTCGCCGGTCACGGCCTTCATTGAGTCGTCGACGGGGATCAAGGAGGGTGGCAGAACAGGGATGACGGCGCTCACGGTGGCGGGCTACTTCCTGCTCGCCTTCTTCTTCACGCCGTTGCTGGCGTCGATACCGGCGTGGGCGGTCGGGCCGCCGCTGGTGCTGGTTGGGGTGCTGATGATGAAGTCCGTAGTGGAGATCAAGTGGGAAGACATGAAGGAAGCCATCCCGGCCTTCATGACCATTCTCCTCATGCCCCTCACCTACTCCATCGCCTACGGCCTCATCGGCGGCATCGGCACCTACGTCGTCCTCCACGCCTGGGACTGGGCCTACGCCGCATGGGCTCGCCATGGCCACGCCAACAAGAGCTTACCGCTCGTCAGCAACAGCTGCAGCGGCAACGGTGACCATGCATGACAACCTCCATGATTACTATTACCATTATTATTCATCAAAAGGAATCATCAATGTGCCAGGAATGTACATTTTGGATTTTTCTATCTTGTTTTTTGTGTTGCTTCTTCGTCTCCCTCACGCAGTAGCAGTTAGTAAAAACCTGCAGACACACACACACACACACACTTTGCACTCCCATCGCCAAGTGATGAGTGAGTCTGCTTCTCCATCGCCAAGCATCGAATACGATGTGGGCGAAGGAGTTCGAAAAGTCCACAAACAGAGGAGGAGAACTCATCGAGTATAATTGTCTGCTATCAACCTTCTTGACTTTTTATGCATCTTACGAAAGGGAAGCATCCGTTTCCCTGAGCTTTGATGGTCTTACCTGATACCTTTGAATCTTCGTTCCGGGAGCATGCGATGGGCCACACTTCACAGGGAAGGGTAGGTGGGGGATCTCAGAAAACAATTAACCCAACCTGGAACAATCGCAGATGACTGCGGACAAAAAAACCCAAAACAAAACATACAGGGATGAGGAGAAGCAGTCTTTGCAACAATAATTTGGACACAGGCCATCATATCAAATCTCTCGATCGGGCAATATTAGCAGTTGGAAGATTTTGCACACAGTGGGGAACAACAGTTTGAAGGGGGTGAGGGCACAAAGATTGATGGCTTGGCTATGTTTTATCCAGCTACAAGACAATGTAGGATTGAGATGTGATGTAGATGGTCACAGATTTGGAGATCCAATACCTCATGCTCGTTGGCAAGCAGATAATATAGTCTAAGGCAGCTTGGGGAGCTGAAGCTGATGAATTGCTTGACCTATTTGGATTGAAGGAGAGTAATCAAGTTACAACCCCCCTGCTTCACATGTTGGCTATCACTGTCAACAAGGAACTAAAAGATGAAGAGCAACATAATTGATTTGATCTCAGAGTTTTCATTAAGTAGTTCAATGGCTTCTCTAACATCTCAGCATCTGCAATCTGCATAACTCATATGCATTCTCATCATGATCATAGAGTTCTTGGGGTATAGGTTTTGGACCACTGCATAGGCTTACCTTTTTTTTTTTTTCTGGTGGGATATATTAATTGTGTGGACCAGCTACCTCATTACTCACTCCTCAAAGAACATGGAATGATGAGTGCCTCAGTGTTGGATAGAACAGACTTCTAATGAGACTGTTTTTTGCTGAACACTTGGAATGATGACAACTTTCTCACAGCTAATCTGAACCTACAGTTAGATGAACCTGAAAGTGATTTAAATGGAAAGACAAAGCACAACCTCCTGACATGAATATGATTGCTAAACCTTAAATTTGTCAGTTAATCTTCTCCACAGTCCAATCATGGATGCTGGTGCAAGTTTAGATTGTAGGATAGACACAAGAAGCAGGACTACTGTGACTTTTACATCATTAAAGCAATCAGCTTTCCTTTTTTTTATTAGGAGCTGATAAGTCTAATCAAGGGGACTTCCTTTGGTGGTCTGTTAAGATCAACATCCTGGTGTACACAAAGTGCTGTGGACTCCAGAATTTGAACTCCCATGGTGCTGGTTTTTAGAGGTCCCTTTTCTAAGCCTATGACTGAAAAGGACTCCACAATTGTGTACCCTCATCATCAATCTAAGTCAGCAAATGCTTAGCTAGCTTGCAGGTTACTGAAGCAAGACAGGTGAATGAGGTGAGCACTGATGCCAGAAACCATCACTATTTTCTGCAACTCTTTATTGTTCTAGCCCAGTCCTTGGGGCATACACTCAACAAATTGGAGAGCTCAGACTCCCACTTCCTAAGATCTTGACAGCTATTGGCAAAATTGATCTCCACTTACAAGCAGATCTCTGATCAGTGCTTTAGCTAATAGATCGCTTAGTTGTCATGTGTTTTTACCTTCATAGCCTATATTAAATCAGTATGGAGACTGCCTGGAGCATCAAGTCTGCAACCATAAAGAATTGAGGGATTGGTGTATAAATCTCAAAAAAAAAAAAAAAAAAAAAGATCACTAACATGTGAACTAAAAAGAACATAATATTGACCATATCTCTTTTTATTCAAATGACATTTTATGTTTAACTCATCAACAGCAAACACAATCAATTCCAAGTCCATTGCACAAATAAGAGAACAATGAAGAAGGTTACAGACCTGTAGGAACAAGCAAGAAAGCCATACCAATTATAAGTGCAGACCACTGATGCCACATTCATTGTAGTTCTGAGAGCACAGAGGCATGACAGTAACCTGCAACACCAGAAGAGATACATAAGCTCAAGTTACCATACTATGAAAAAGAAATATATGGGGTAAGATGTCATTGATCAGAAACAGGAATTAGGTGACATTTTAACAAATATCATGATTCATGTGTCAGCCTCAACTGCCTCAAAACTTAAGCAGGTATTATTTCTCAGATGGTGACATTTTAACAAAAGCTTTGTTGTTGTTGGGGCTTTACAAATCTCAGTGACTAAAAAAGATCTATGTAGCCGACCCCATAGTTGACACTTAGCTTTGCTGTTGTTGTTGTGTTGACATTTTTACAAAATACAGAGACCACTCAGTCAAGAAACATATTGCTGCCTCTTTCACCAAAACATTCTTAAGCAACCAAGTCAGACCTGCTGGTGCTGCAGATTACCTTCTCTCTAAGGGCTGGTCTAATGACCTGTTCCCACAGCTTCTCATACAACAAGGTAACCCCGATGGCCTTCTTGCTCCCCACCAGTTGAAATTGCAGGGTAACCTCAAAGTTCTCAGCATCAACGGCCAACACACCACGATCTTTAACCCTTTAAATATTTTAGTACCCCATGATCCTGTTGCTTCATTTTTAGCTTCAAGAGCTTGACGACTTCCTCCAGTTTTGAGATAATACCAGAAGATGGGTGGTCAGATGTGAATTTTGCTTCTATCATGTGGTCACTCTCCTCGAATAAACTTGAAAGATCCAATCCTGATGAAAGAAATGAGGTCAAAAGCATTTAGTTTAGCAAGTTTTCCCATCTCCAGTTTTGCCTCGATGCATTGCTAGCAGAGGAACAAAACGCTGCATCATCAGAAGAATCATGTTCTCATGTTGCCTTGCAGTTTTTTAGTAGCTTGTCATTGAGCCCCTTTGTAAACCATGAATTCTGCATAATCCTACTACTGGGATTTGGGTCAAGAATTCGTGCGAGTCCCCTAACATCAAACAAGAACCAAACAGGGCATTTGGATTTTGAGGTCAACTTTCCCAATCTTACTGTACGGTATCATCAGCTTTGGATCATGGAAAGGGCAGTAATTAGCCATGAAAATAGACAAAATGACACCTTTTAAGATCAAATATCAGCTTTTGCACCATCATAACCTTCTCTGCTGATCACCTTATATGTTAATGTACCACAAGTTCTGTGGAGCAGACTATCCTGCTTTTTGGACACAGCGAAGGGACTTAAGCCAAAATACGAGACCTTCAAATCTCCATTATCATCAAGCAGAGGGTTTTCAGGTTTCAGATCACGGTGATAGACACCACAGCTGTGGTAGTCAACTACTGAAATATATCCGTGCATCATCTTCTTTGAGCCTACCTTTGGCAACCTTGTTAAACAGCTCACGAACTTTTTACTTACTCATCACAAATCACTGCTCAAATGCATATAGATCATACATAACAACAGGCCACAGTCTAAATGGTTTCAAATCTGGTCATCTAGCTAAAGATTTTATCAGTTCTATCACCAAAAATGAAGCAAACAATTCCTATTCAAATTTCAAAGACAAGAGCAACAAATGTGTCCCCTTAACATGTACATAGAAGGATATACATACAGAAAAACTAATCATTTAGAGTGATTGCGAGAAGAACTCGGGCAAAAAATTACGTAGCAAGTGCAAGATTTTCACTTTAATTGTCCCATCTGATAATAATCTGAGCCAGCGGTTGAGACGACAGACTCACCAGAATGTAATCGTTCCAATGGCATTCCGTAGCGAAGTTATATAAACAGTCAGAAAAGAAGATTGCAGAGAGAAACTAACAGCCAATATAAGATGAATCACAGTCTAAAGAAGCACACAGAACAGATCGTAGACCTTGTTCATACAAAGTTACACTGCAATCAAACAGAAGAAAAAGGCAACTTTTGAACGGAAGACAAAGAATTAAATGAGAAAAATCCTACTTTTCCCAATAAAACCGACGAAATCGGATCTTCCTAAGAAAAAACTCATCGAGATCGGATCTCGACATAAGGCTGCGGAGAAAGACCAACCACCACCAATCGGCTGAAGCGAGGCGAAGAAAGAGCGAGAGTACCTTAGGAGACGGTGGGCTGGAAGAGGCTTCGCAGGATGGAACCGCAAGGTGTGGAGGAAGCGAAATCGAGGAACGTCTCGTTGGCGACGTTCCCCTTTTATGGGGGATCTCCGCCAGCCACGATAAATTACTAAAACGCCCCTATTCTTTTTGGGCCTTTTGGTGGGCATTAAATTGGGCCGGCGCTTGTGATAGATACGGCCCAACTATTGCCTCCTTCGGGTTTCAGCATAATATTTTATGATCCGCAATTAATATAGTGTGACACTGTTATCATATAATAATTAAGATAAATTATATAATCTAAATCAGATGAGTTGTGGTCGTTAATAATGCAATTCTTTTTTATTTCTTTCATTATTCTTCTATTTCAATTATTATTATTATTATTTATTTATTTGGGTCTATCAACTTGATACATAGTATATCAGCTGTAAATGTTAAAAAAATTAGAATTACTCAGCTGAACTCCCTTCCTGAATTTTATTAAATAAATTAAACTTTCTTTTTCATCATGATGTTTAGAAGTAACTAAACTTGAAGTCCAAACTAATTATAATATTATATTCATGAATCTTTTATAAGATAATTTAAATTCTTACTCACTTTCTAACTACTCCTTTCACATGTAACTTAGTATACTCATTAAACTCTTATAAATTAATTTATTTTTTTATCCCCTGCTCATTAATAATTACGATAATGATGATGGTGTTAGCGTGGATCTAATACTAATTACGATGGAGAATCTAAGTTAATATATACCAATAAGGTATATATTGATGAAGTTATCATAATGAATTCGAAGATGTTTTGATTCCCATAAAATAAAAAATAAAAAAAAAATAGTAGATGGTAAAAGTGAATATGAAAGATTCTAAGAAGAACTTTCCACCTTAGAATCAACATAGAGTAATGTTACTCAAAGCTCATGTTGTGTTGTTTGTTTTGCCACCTAACAAATGTCAAATAATGTGGCAAACTGAAGGGTAGTGACCGAGCAAATTGTCTCATCGCTTTGGGAGCAGCATATATAATTAATTTATAGTCCAATTAGATGTCACATATGTATTTATTAAGTCAAATTACTCGAGCAAGTAAAGGCAATGCACAACAACGCTTGCGTCCGATGGATGCCATGCAATGGAGGGAGCATCACAAGCTCGCGTACGTTTGAAGGCTGACAAATGAAGCATCCCTTGGGAGGCACAAAAGTCAACCCCCACCCACCACCAATAGCTTTGATTTCTCGTAAAAATATAAGATTTTTTTCTTTTTCTTTTTTTTTCTTTCCTCGTGTTCAACATCACCAGTTGAATTTAAAATTTGGCGACTGTAACATATATTTTTCATTGATTGTTACTTCCGTTTTGGTCGAGGCTATCTATACATACAAAAAAAATGAGATAATAATATGGTCAATATTATTGATGACATGGAATTATAACAAACCTACATGTTTTTGAATTCGGCTAACCATTCAAAGATGCAAACATATGGATAGAATTCAATGTTGATGAGATTTAAGAGGGTCGTGCATGTCGACAACACCAAAGACTTCATCCTGCTGCCACAAAGTCAAACAAGAAATCACATATTTGGCACATCATTTGGGTTTTCCATACCATGTCTTGTCTCTAAAAATTGACACACGATGCGTGTTCACAGTGATCTCTGCATCTGTTCTTCCACGGATTCACCTCAGAAGCTGACTTCGACGCACGTTAATGGCATCCATTAGCCCTTCGACGGTGTACACTTAACAGTTCTCTACCACTTCATGTCAAACACATCCGCACAAGTCAAAGAGAAACATTCGTCACCACCTTTAACCACTTCTGCACTACTCTTCCTCGCGTTAAGAAGCAGCCGTATCTCTCTCCTCCTTCACGACCCTCAACTCCTCTTCCTTTTCTACTATGGGTGCCAAAGCAAAAGCCACGATCGCCATGCTTTCTCTCCTCCTCGTGATCTTCCATCAGTCCACTGCAACAACACCGGAGAAGACGACGACCATAGCGAAGATGAAGAAGCTCGAGGTCGGGGCGGCAGCGCCGCTGGTCTTCGTGATGCTTCCGAGAGGGCCGGTGCCGCCGTCCGGTCCCATCGGAGGTATCAACAGTGGGAAGAATTAGGAGGAGGTGGAAGAGAAGAAGGAAGAAGGTCGCCGTCGCTGCACGTCGTTGCCTCGCTAACACACGAATTGGATCCATAGATGTAAACATACACATAGTATATAGGAGTGCATTGTTAGTATGATCGAAGATAAATCTCTCTCTCTCTCTTCCCCCTCCTTTTTGTGTTGTTTGGATCGATTTAGATTTGTTTTTGGCGACGATACGGATTTAGATTTAGATTTGTTTGGATCTCTCTCTCTCTCTCTCTTCTGCTTTGGATGCTGAGAGGGTCCCGCACGCGTTGGGTTGGTGAAGCTGAATCAGGTTGTGCTGTGCCGTGCCGACTCCCAAAAGGCATCACACCAAATAAGGATGCAAAGCGAATCAAATATCTCTATCATAATTGATATTTAATTGAGATGAAGAATTCTAAATCTCATCTACTATTTTTTTTTTTTTTTGATTAAAAAGATTTGAGGATTCGAAGAAATGTCAGTATCGATTTTGATGGAATTAATAATTCTTTTCTCCGAATCTTATAGTATTTGAAATAATAAAAGTGATTAAGAAGCAGAGTTACGGAAGACGTTTGTGAGGAGGATTTTTAGTTGAAGTAAAAGTAATCGATAAGGATTTTGATTGGGTGGCCAACTCAAAAGACTTAACTTGAAAGTAAAGAACTCAAATACATTAATAAGCTGTGAAGAAAAAGGAATCAGCAAAAAACTAATAATGCAATTTAGTGTTCTTCTTTTTTTTCTTTAAGGAGAAGCTGCATTTGCAAGGCTTTGTTCATTTGAAAGTGGAAAAGTTTATATATGACTGCACTAAGTGTTTGTATTCTCTCCATAAGTTCCCTTTTGTAGTTTAATCATCTCACATTAATGATACGCTTAGCATCTCATGAAATCATTATATATTCTTCTATATGAGATATATATGGAAGCAATAACTCAGCAATTTCCTAATATTTGTAGATGTAAAACTGACACTGTTCATGCATGGATTCCTTTCAGAGATTGAGTCTAGTCTCCAAAGTTATAAATATCACATCGATATTTTAAATATAAAATATTAACTTTTGATTGATCTCAAATATTATAAATTAAGTAAATATTCGAAACACCATCTAATAAATTTTGTATTTAAAATATTAATTTGACGATCGGTATAACAAATTTACTAAGATTTAAACCTTGTAGGCTCTGATACAAGCATTACAATTATGATCGTTCTCGGGATATGCTACTATAGTATGTATGTATCTTAATTTTTTTAATAAATAATAAATGACGAAGACGAGATTCGAGCCTAACATCATCTACTGATTAATTGACACCTAAAAAGATATGTATCTAAATTTTAATTTAATTAAATCAGCAACACCTTTGCTTCTTCTCTTCCCCCCCCCTTCGATTCTCCATACAAAGTTGATCGAGCTGTGGTCGGTAGGTAGCCACCGGTTGATAGCATTAGTATGACATTACAAGCGGTGGAGATGGGAGAGGTAGGTGGAGGAGGAGGAGGCCAAGTGCATTAGTTGGCGGTCACCTTACCACATTATTTTGTGCGACGGAGAAAAGTGGTGGGATGACACGGTGGACCGCTTCTTTAAACTCTGACTCGGTCCTAAGTAGGCTTAGCCGTCGTTTTGGGCTGCCAACCACACACCGGTAGAACAGTGTCCGAGTCTACTGTTCTGTTACGTCTTCGAGTGATGCGTTGTGTTCGAGTTCGTTGAAGCGGGTGGGGGTTTCACTCCACAGTCGAACAAATAAAAAAAAAGAAACGCAACGACTCGCCACCAACCGCATACCAACCCCCCACGAGCCGACCTCACACTACTGCCCCGTCAACTATGACGGTTTCCGTCCAACCTAACCTATCACATGACCCTCCCCAGCGTTATAAATTGCCGCCCCCCCCCCCCCAAACCCCGGTGGCCTCCCCAACCACTTCCGCTACCTCCGTCTATCGCCGTCAGCCTTGCGCCCATCGTCGAACACCTTGGCGATGGATCTGCTCCTGCTGGAGAAGGCCCTTCTGGGCCTCTTCGCGGCGGTGACGCTCGGGATCGTGGTGTCGAAGCTCCGGGGCAAGCACCTCAAGCTGCCGCCGGGGCCTCTCCCCGTGCCGGTGTTCGGGAACTGGCTGCAGGTTGGGGACGATCTTAATCACCGCAATCTCACCGCCCTGGCCAAGCGCTTCGGGGACATCCTCCTCCTCCGCATGGGGGTGCGCAACCTGGTGGTGGTCTCGTCGCCGGCGCTCGCGCGGGAGGTGCTCCACGCGCAGGGCGTCGAGTTCGGCTCCCGCACCCGGAACGTGGTGTTCGACATCTTCACCGGGAAGGGGCAGGACATGGTGTTCACAGTGTACGGCGACCACTGGCGTAAGATGCGGCGGATCATGACGGTCCCCTTCTTCACCAACAAGGTGGTGCAGCAGAACCGGGAGGGGTGGGAGGAGGAGGCGCGGCAGGTGGTGGAGGACGTGAAGCGGGACACCCGGGCGGCCACCGATGGGGTGGTGCTCCGCCGCCGGCTTCAGCTGATGATGTACAACAACATGTACCGGATCATGTTCAACCACCGGTTCCAAGGCATGGACGACCCCCTCTTCCACAAGCTCAGGGCCGCCAACGGCGAGCGCAGCCGCCTCGCCCAGAGCTTCGAGTACAACTACGGCGACTTCATCCCCGTCCTCCGCCCCTTCCTCAGGGGTTACCTCAAGAAGTGCCAAGACCTCAAGGACAACCGCCTCAAGCTCTTCGACGACCACTTCGTGGCCGAGAAGAAGTGAGTACATCGGATCCAATCGCAAATCTCAAACCTGTAATCCATTGGTCTTCCGATTGCTAATTTTGAGAATCCTGTGGAGCAGGAAGAAGATGGACGAATTGGGATCGAAGATGGAGCTCAAGTGCGCCATCGATCACATCTTGGATGCGGAGAGGAGGGGAGAGATCAACTACGACAATGTCCTGTACATCGTCGAGAACATCAACGTTGCAGGTACTGCTCTCTCTCTCTCTCCCTCTCTCCCCCGATCCAAATCGATGTTTCCTCCACTTCGTTTGCTGTAGTTGTTGTAATTAATCGTAGCCACCACCAACTGCTTATTACCTACTTGTAGCCGAAGTAATCCTTGTGTTGTTCGTGCAGCCATAGAGACGACGCTGTGGTCGATCGAGTGGGGGGTGGCGGAGCTGGTGAACCACCCGGAGATCCAGCGGAAGCTCCGCCACGAGCTCGACTCCGTGCTGGGCCGAGGCGTCCCCATCACGGAACCCGACATCCAGAAGCTGCCCTACCTGCAGGCGGTCATCAAGGAGACCCTCCGGTTGCGCATGGCCATCCCCCTCCTCGTCCCCCACATGAACCTCCACGACGCCAAGCTCGGCGGCTACGACATCACCGCCGAGAGCAAGATCCTCGTCAACGCCTGGTGGCTCGCCAACAACCCCGCCCACTGGAGGAACCCCGAGGAGTTCCGCCCCGACCGCTTCCTGGAGGAGGAAGCCAAGGTGGAGGCCAACGGCAACGACTTCCGTTACCTGCCCTTCGGCGTCGGCCGCCGCAGCTGCCCCGGCATCATCCTCGCCCTCCCCATCCTCGGCATCACCCTCGGCCGCCTCGTCCAGGACTTCGAGCTGCTCCCGCCGCCGGGCGCCAGCAAGGTCGACACCACCGAGAAGGGCGGTCAGTTCAGCCTCCACATACTCAAGCACTCCACCATCGTCTGCAAGCCCAGGGCGTGATCTGAACCCGTTCCCCCCAATGCCTGCATCACCACCCTCCTCTTCTTCTTCTTCTTCTTCTTCTTCTTCCTACCTACGTGGCGCTGTTCTTGTCTTGTTGTTGTGATGGTTGGTGTATTTATTCATTGTGGAATACATTTTGCGATCTCAATGCATTACTTAAAAAGACGAATTTACCCCTAAAATTACGAGAAATCGTAGTTATTATGAGAAGTATTATGGTCATTAGGGTTCACAAAAGTAGCCGACGAGATGGTGGATCAGATAAGGGATCCTTCATCGTGATAAATGGGTTGGGCCAGAGGATCCGAATCTATGGAAGGGCCATCATGAGTCAGTAACGGGCCGAATAAATTAGCGGCCCACGTTGGGCTCAATGTAACAATTGACCCTAACGTAAAATGCTGATATTATTTTAGAATAGCATTACTAATTTAGCATTCATAGAATGCTAATGAACATTTTTAAATTTCCCAATAAAATTGTCACTATATAATATAATAATCTGAGATTTAATGAAAAATAAAAAAAAATTGATTTATGTCTTTTTATAAGATGAAACTTTGTTATGAGACATTTATTTATTTATTTATCGGACTCGGTGTAATTGATCCCTAATGTAGGAGGAAGGGGGTGGCCGTCACTGCCCTTCTTCTTCTTCTTCCTCCTCCTCTCTACCGTGAGCGGCAGATGTTGCGCACCGGCCACCGAGCAGTGGTGGAGGTGGTGGTCACCTGAGAGGTGAAGGCAAAAGGAGTGCAGTCGCAGAAATGTTCATCACAAAAAGAAAAAAAAAAAAATGATAAGAAGGGCTATTGCTTAAAGATGATACGAAGGCTTTGCTTCTCTGATCCCTTACAAACATCATCCATGTGCAGGGAAAGGCAAAGTGGGATTTGATGTTACAGAACTGCTCTGCTTTATGAGAGAAGATGAAAGGAGAAGAATCTTTTCTGAACCTTTCACCCTTTGCTTTTTTTTTTCCTTTTCTTCTCTTAAGATAAGTTTATATTTTTCATTTATATATGTGTGGTAGTCAACATCTGAAAAAACCTTTCTATCGAGGGGTGGTAGATCAAAACATCACTTTGAGTTGACTATAATAACTCTGCAGCTTTGATATTTAATGTGTGATATCATCATTATTTTTTATCAATAATTTTTTTTAAAAAATATTTCTTATTAATCTGTATATAAAATTTTATTATGGATGATTATTACATGATCCCAGCTAACGTATTCTCTGACGTTAAAGAGTTTTGTTTAAGACTTCTCTAACATGTGGTAATCAAAATTGATGACTGTTAGGGGTAATAGTAGGCTCCTCCCTCGATCAACCCAAGACAAACTGTGTCCTCTAACCTGTACGAGTGATATGTCACAAACAAGCGAATGTACTCGAGGTTTTACGACATCGAATATTCAAAAGATATGATGAAACTGTACGACAGCAGGGCGGAAGCAGCACATAACACCCTCAACAACAGTACGAACAACCACCAACAATGTCTGCAACATTAAACAGACTGGTAGAGAGCGCCAGAAGCATGATAAAGGGCAATTCTAGGGGACAACATCACTTCAATTCCAAAAGAGAGAAAAAACTTCAGCTTTCTAAAAAGGGACACCGGAGTATACCTTTAGGGGCAACACTAACTTAATCATGGGAGGCAGGCAAGTCACATTGGGTTTCCTCTTGAACTTTACAAGTCAAACCCCCGCTACACTGACTCCTCGGACAAGAGGGAATACCCACCAACAACAACCAATATTGATTATATCAAAATCCAATCCTTCGTGTAGAATGGTGAGAAAAGGGAGTAGACTGCGGACAATGTGCACACAATTCATGATTGATTATAAACACTACACAGAATCCTGATTGCAGACAAGGAAATAAAAAAGGGTTGGAAAAGCTTGTGCAGTGAAGGTGGAAACACCCTCCATCATAAACACAGTGGTTGAGACATCAATCAAGTGCTTTGCAGGTCCACGAACATGGTAAAAAGAGAGTGTCCTGCAGCAGGGCACGATGTCAGTTTTGATCACCAGAGATTAAAAAAAAAAAAACACCACAAAAAAGAAGGAGAACAGATCTCAAAGGATTGCCATCAAAGGGATGATGGCTAAGCTTTTGCTTGCTTTCTGTTCTTCTCACTTTTGTGGCAAGATCACATCCCCACAAAACCGACCACAATCTTATTTCTGTTGATCGAGGGATCCAACAAGAAAGTTAAATCCCCACATCTTGGGATGTACAAGAGATATGACATGAATTACATGTTGAAGTACAATCACACTGCAAAACTGTCCTCTCTCTCTCTCTCTCTCATTACAACCTGTGCTGAAAACATCTTCAAGGAAATGTTTGATGTGGTTAGTATTTAGTAGTTCATCATTTGACTTTGATATGCTTAGTATTTAGTAGTTCCAGAGAGCAGTATTTAATGCATTTCTTCTTCTTCTGATTGAAGTTTGAGTGAGTGAGGAGGAGTAGATCAGTGAAGGGTGGTAGCAATATGGTTCTTTTAAGAGGATGAGGGGAATAAAAGAATGGAAAACAAAGCACAAAGTCTGGCATGCAAGTGTTCATCTTGACATCAGAAGGTGAAGACACTAGTGGCATGCCAATGGCCTGTTGCATCAAAAAAATGCAGTCAAAGAGGATCCAGCAATCTCAAGTGTGCTGTCACTTTGTGCACCCAGATGAAGTATTTATGGTTCTTTTTCTTTGTTTTCTAGAATGATGAAGTGCTTGGGCAGGGCATGGTGGGGAAGATTATGGTGTGATGATGCACAAAACCATCCAAATGTCCCCATCAATGTTGGAACCCCCTTTCTAGTTTATGATGGAGCTTAAAGTGCTGACCATAAATAAATAGATTCCATGAGCCATATTGAAGCAGGGATGGGTTTTAACTTGGGTTAACCCAACAATAAAGCTGCATTCCTAGAAATCCTGGTCCCTCATTTTAAAACCTTGTGAAACATTAGGTCCCCAGCAACTACTCAATGCTTCACATCACCATCAACTATTGAAGATATCTTAGTCTGTGACTTCAATTATATCACCTAAAACTATTTTGGAGGAATTAAGAGACCATGTTTTCCATCTTTTAATGCCTTCTTGAAGTAGCAATCAAGAATTCCTGTACCATCCATCTTGCAGGAAACTATCTAGTTAATCAATTAGGCTATTTGCTTCCTCCTTGTTTCTGTCAAAACAACAATGCCAGTGATCAGGTAAGAATCAACTTTTACTTTTCATGAAAAGATCAGACAGGCTGCAACTGATGACCATTGGCTGGTCTAAAGGTCCAATCCATTGTGAAGTTAGTGGCATGGTTTTGTATATCCAGTGACAGTGCTAGATCATGACTTGTTGAGAGGGTTTGGGACCTCAGAGATCACTCATGGGCCACCATTGATTATAAAAAAAATCTAGTGAATTGACTTAGTCTTGAAGCATTTGGCCTCCAAAGTTTGCTCTCTAGTTTAGGTGGCATCTTCCTCCTCCTTTTCACCACCTCCTCTTTTCTCTCTTTCAGTAATTTTTGGTGCTCCTGGAGAAAGTTATATCACAACATCACTGTCTTCTTTGCCTGCTTTGGTCCCAATGGTACCACAGAAGATAACAATTCTGCAGGGTGTTGAGCTACAAAACAAGCTACTCTGCTCTTCTTGCATCTCATGAGTGATGTTTCTTGAATGTGATGAAGTGAAACCAAACCTAGATGTTTCCAACTTGGACCACTTTAGTGTTAGATTAGACCCAACAGCCATGATCATGTTTTTTGACCTTGAAACTTGATTTTTCTTGATGATCCAATAATACAAACATGAGCCACAGTTGTGAGGTATAAGTTATAAGATGGTCCAACCCTGCAATGTCCTTGAGCAGCTCTTCAGCTTTTGAAGGGTAGATTCACCTTTCTTGTTTCTTTAGAGCTTGATGCACATCCAATCATTGATTCAGACTATTTGTATAAAGAGATAAAACAAAATTGTGCAGTCAAAAATGTCTCTCTCTCTCTCTCTCTGTGTTCCATCATATATGACCTTAAAATGTCATTTACTGCTGAGATCTGATATCAGATGGTTGTCATGGAAATCAACACAATCTTTCTTCACACTGGCAGCAGCATTATATATCCTCATAATCATTGGCTGTTGAATTCCTGGGCTACACAATTCCTATCAGATCTGCCTTTGTAGGTAACTTTATGAACCTAGAGTGATCACCTAAGTGTACTAATCACAATGCCTATCTATAAAAGATGTTGCTTTTTCAAGATATTTCAAACCTCAATTGATGGAGAAAGACTTTTGCAAACATTGTATAGCTTGAGAAGCCCTCCCAGGTTTCTTTCTACAGGTAACAAAAACATACAAAGATAAATCACTCTCAGGGTTCACTGTAGATGTTCCAAAGTAATATATTCATGTACTCCAAAAGTAGAGGTAGAAGTTTCAGCAAGAAAAATTGTTTCTGAGGACACTTCAGAAACACATCAAAGTAGTACAAATGGATTGTATAATCCTAAACAAGAGGTAAAAGGCATGAAGGACCCATTTATTTATTTTCTTCTTCTATCTTCTAGTTCCCTTCCTCACATCTATTAGATCTCTGTCTCCATTTATTGAGGGAAAGCCAAATAGTTGATGCCATCAAAATCACAAGCAGTGGGGTCATCCTATGCCTATCAGTTACCAGGTAACATCTGTGGCCTAAGATAAAAATAACTCAAAAAAATAATTGTCTATTCTCCAAGTAGCTTTAATATCTAAATCATAGCTAAATCATGATTAGATGGTGTTGCATCTCCCAGAAAGGTCTGCTTCATGGCCCATCTTTGTTAGCCCCACATGAGAAAAACAACATTTTGAAATTAATCAGTGATTTTTTTTTCCCACAAATACAAAGTTTTGTATGTCAATCATCATGCCTGATGCAACTAAATGAAGGCAATGGTTGACCAACCAAGAACAACAGGGGATAATCTAGTATGCTTGATACACTTTTCAATTGTTGTCTTTAGCACAATAAGAAAAAAGAATAGAAGAATTTGTCTATGGCAAATCCTTAACCAGACCAGGTAAACCACACAACTATCATATAAAATTTGGTCCTTCTAACCCACAGATTCCATCAAAGGCCATCTTTAAGATCATTAGTCTTATAAGCAGGTTTAAGAGCCATCCTTCTTGTGCATATAATGTCAGTGTCAAATGGTCCCAAAGCAATCAACATTGTCATTCTGTCAGAGAAGACATTTAATAGTAATTCTAAAGTGACTAAACTCCTAACAGCACGCACATTTTTCTAGACCAGAGAGCCTCCACTATGTCCACAGCATTATGGAATTTTGGGGTATTTAAGTGGGACACACAACCTAAGCCATCTCTCAAAGTTTCAACTGTCACCATTGTCTCCTTATCAGTCTTTATAAGAGTGCAGCAGAAGCTAAATTCATGGGTGCTCTTATATGATGCTGTTTACTTCTTCCACCATTGAAGAAGGAACTAAAAGAAGAAGACACCATCCTCTTGAATGAAAAGAAGATATGTCACAGTAACCTCGGCTCAGATGCCCACTAAAGAAAAGCTTACCCTTCAATGCCTATAATGGTGTTTTCTAGGGTAACATATTAAATGCCTTTTAGATGTTTCTTTATCTGGGATTGATCAAGCTTTGAGTGATATATTGCTCTCTTCTCAAGCTCAACTTGGCAGCTACAGTGGATCTCTACCGATGGCAGTATTCAAGAACAACTTTTTTCTTTTCCTCTTTGGAAAAATCTTGGGAGAAAGTAGAGGCCGGCAGAGAAGACATCAGCTCAGCCCACCAGCTGGAATTGAATGCTTATGAAATACCATCTCTGACCCCACTTTTCCAATGAATCACCCCCAACAACTACTCCTCCCAGCAGATTCCAATGCGCTCTCTCTCTCTCTCTCTCTCTCTCTCTTATGCCTTTGCCTTTCAGTATTTTTCTCTTCTTATTGCCTCCATCCTCGTCCATAAATGCCACCCTCTGCTAAGCAACAATTCCCTTTTCTCCTTCTCTTCTTCTTCCTTGCTAAGCTCTACTGAGGTTCTGCTGCTCTTTCAGAGCTTTCCTCCCTGTTCTTCTCCTGCTTCTGCTGCCCATAACTTGGCACTGAAAGCCCAAGTTCTTGCTGCTGTTCCTCCGCTGGTTCTTGTGAGACTCTCCCCTTCTTTGGGAGCTCCTTTGGCTGCTTTCTTCCTGTTGGATACTTGTCTTTCGTTCCTGTTATTTGCCAGGAAACCTCGGTCCAGTTTTCTCAAGACACTCTGATTCTGTATTCAGAACCAAGAAATCATCATCACCAAGCTTTGCACCCAAGAAAAAAAGGGAGGTGTATTCTTCTCTCTCTGTCCCAAGATCTGCGCCTTATGTGCTAAAACTTGTTCTTCTTCCGGTCACATGCAGCGTCTCTATCTCTTGATGTTTCTGATTGATGCTGCCTACCCGAAGTGAACTCCTCCCGTCCGAGTTTATGATAAACCCCACTCTTCAGCGCATGAGCCATCTTGTTCAATCCTTCTCAGTGGTCTTCCTTTACTGGTTTTATGTTTTCCATGAGCTTCGTGCCGAAAACTGAGCGCTGCAATCTCTCCACCTTCCTACATACAAGTCTCCTAGTCTTCTTGGCTTTGTCTTGTGATCAATAGCTGCATCATTCCTCTTTGCATCGTCTTTCCTGAGAGGAAACCCAACAGATCTCTGCAAACCCACCGAGTTCCAATGGCTTCTCCCGGTGGGACTTCCTCTGGTTCCAGCATGTTCCACAGCTCCGGTTCATCAGAAGACCTGCAAGCGGCGATGGACGAGAAGAAGAGGAAGAGAATGATATCGAACCGTGAGTCCGCGAGACGGTCGAGGTTGCGGAAGCAGAAGCACCTGGATGATCTGATGGCGCAGGCGAACCAGCTGAGGAAGGAGAACAGCCGCGTCCTGGCGGTGTTGAACCTCACCACGCGGCACTGTGCTGCCGCGCAGGCTGAGAACTCCGTGCTGAGGGCGCAGATGATGGAGCTCAGCAACAGGCTACAGTCCCTCAATGAGATGCTTGACATCTTCAATGGAAACAGCACCACAAGCAGCAGCAGTTTCTTCATGGGTGATGGACTTCATGCCGTCGATAACTCCATCAGTCCAAGGATCCAAAGTTTTACGAATCAGCCTATCATGGCCGCAGCAGAGCACATGTTTCACCACTGACAGATCTAAGCCATTGGATCACTCCCCCCTCTGCATGGAAGAAGTTGAACATATTTATGTCATATATATTAAGAATCCTAAGACCATGAAGCTTCTTAATGTTCCTAAAGAGGAGTTCACCTCCCAGCTTCTGGTTGTACATCTAGTCTGTCATCTCCATTTGTGTCCCCAGAGAAGTGATCATATATGGTTCTCTCTCTCTCTCTCTCTCTCTCTCTCTCTCTTATTTTTGGAACTAGAATAACAGTAGAACCTGAATATATATTTTGGACCTTTGAAATGCTAATGATCTGAAAGCAAGATTTTGTATTTCCATCAAGGCATATAATATTGTAAAGAAAAGAAAAGAAGAATGTTTTGTACTTAGTGTTTACCCTCAGATTCAAGACAGTCAAAAGAGCAATAGTTTTTGATGATTAAGAAAGCAAAATAATGCAATTATATGGCACCAGTCAAACAAGTAGTGTTTTGTAATAATATGCTGCCCGCTGTATAAAAAGAGCTGTGATGATGAAATCAATTGTCATGGTCTTCATATATGACTGCATGTTTGAGAAAAAGGCTAAAGAGATCTTACTGCAGTCACAAGGCCATGAGATCACCTGAGAAAGGATTAGAGAGGTGAGGAAAGCAGCTTTACCATTAAAATGGATGATTGCAGAGGTTCCCATTAAGGAGATGATGGAAAAATAAGAGCAATCATTGACCAAAAGACTATCACAACCATAGTAATAATATTGATGATGATGATGATGAGAATGACAATGATGATGAACCTATCCACCAGTGTATTTGATTCTTGGATGGCTTTCTTGGCATCCAATGGATCAATTAAGACCATCTTTCATCATCATTTCCTTAGCAAAGCCTAGATGCACCCATTTTTTTTTAATCTTCTGATAAAATATGTTCATGAAATAGCCAACACTGCGTTCCTGAATTTATTGTTCTACATCTTAAAATTCTGATATTGTCTTATATTTTCTTGACACATAATCAAGGCTTAAAAAAAAACGTTTAAATTGTTATTCTTGAAGAAACTATCTGTACATGTCAATCATTTGCAAAGGGGTCAGTGAGTAATGTCAAACATGAACACTATCTTCTGTAAATTTCAGCAAAAGCTGTCACAGATCAGAGCAAGCATGGATGCTTGCTCTGATCACTGACAAGTAATGATACACGACCACGATGGCAACACAAGTGTGTGACAAAGGGATGCAAACTAGCAATTTGACTTTCTTCATTTCAAGGCACAAATTACATGTGAAAAGAGAGAGTTTGAGAGAGAGAGAGAAATTGAAGTGGAGAAGAAACACTACTTCTCTGTCTCATTTTCCCCAATTGAAGATGGCATTCCAACTTCACTATTTTGTTCTGCAACTTTGGGTCCCTGCACCAAAGGAGGAAACATTTAGGTGTCTGAAATGTGTTGGTCTTCTGTATATTAGCTTCAAACAAAACACAATATTGTTGAGTGAAACCATGAACACAGACTGCATTGATCGAGCTGGAAACATATAATTTATACCAGTTGCTCAGTTCACTCAAAAGTCAAAACATAATCCAGTGGAATGTTTGCTGTTGGTCTATTAAATTTTCATGGATATAACTTATGCCTCTATGCAAGGCGCAGGTCAAATCAGTTCACCAGTGGTTTCAGGATTCTGTGCCAACAAATTCTTAGATACTAGGGACAAAAAGTGTTTTGTATCCAAAAATCTTTGGTAAGTTGGTGACACTTCCAACATCTTTAGGTAAACTGGTTCAAATTGTTGTGCAATCATATTTGCCGATGAATTATGGGAAGACAATAACAACTCCTCAGCTACAGGGTGAATGTTCTGTGCAAAAGAATACCATGGTCTTCTTCCTTGTACAGAGGTTCATGCTACTACTCTATGGGAATTCCTAATGTTCTATTGCAGCTTGCCTGTGAAGATTGTTGCACTTACTAATCTTGACTCTTGAAGAATACTGAAGATTGGAAAAATGTCTGATAAATTCAATCAAGAGAAAGTAAGATAAGTGAACAAGATTGCAAGAGCACATAGAACAAACTTGAAAGTTGTCAACTAAGTGGCTAACTAATAGTAACAGATAAGTAGCAATGTGAAGTACATGCATTGTATCAAGAAAAGAGTTTGTATCACACAATAACAACCACACCAAGCCTTTCTCATCTTTGCTATCGAATGCCACATTAAACAGAGAATGAGCTCATCTCTTTAAAGCTTTGATTCTTCTACCATTTCAGCATAGCAAAAAAAACACATGTTAAACTGCTGATGCTTGCATTGAACTTGTATTACTATGGTTGGGCATTCTTACCTGCAACTGCACTTCCACAATTTTTTGCTGTTCTTTCTCTCTTGGGGATTGAACTGGTGACATCTGCAACCGAAATTTTTTGTACAACAGCAGGAATAAGAACTCACCAAGAGCAGAAGAATTCTATAACCTTACCCTCGGTTCTTTTAGCTTTACCTTGTCAATATATCTACTCAACCTATCAACAGATTAAAGCTGGAAGTGGTCTGAAAGTATGCAATTGGGCTCACATACCTGCAGCTTCACCTCCGTACTTCTTTGCTGTTCCTTTTCTCTCAGAGATTGAACTGGAGACGAAATCTGCAACCAAAACTTTAAGCACAAGATAAGCACTCACCAAGAACTCTTCTTTTCCCGATCGAGATGAGCTATGTCTGTCTCACCGTAGAGGAGGATTGCAAATCCCGAAGCTCGATCAAGAGGCGGAGCTCCAGCTCCAAGTCCCGCTGCTCCTCGGCCCACTTCTCCAGCTCCATCGCCCACCTCCGCATCGCCGCGTACCGCTCCCGCAGCTCCTCCTCCGTCCGATCCCTCTCCGCCCGGAGCCGCTCCCGCCTCCGCCGGGCTGCCGCCAGCTCCTCCGACAGCGACGCGTCCCGCAGCCCAGCCATCGTTCCCAGCTCCGGGGACGAGATGGGGCGGCTCTCCTTACCCGCGCCTACTCCGGTCGAGGGCGGGCACCGGAATGCGATCGGTTTGGGCTTCGGATGGATCCAGACGGACGGGATGGAATCGAAGTTCTTCGGCTGGAGGGGCCTCCGGCGAGTCGGCGCTGCTGCTTCGGCCGGCGACTCCATGGGCGATCGGTTTGGGCCGGGGAGCAAGAGATGGGGATTTGAATTCGAAAGGTAAGCGAAGCGAGAGTGGGTAACGGCTATTTACTTATAGTGATCGTTATGGTAATTACAACAGTAATATGACGAGTAATATGAATAGGAGAACAAGCGTTTCAACAAACAGTGATACCTGCATCGTGGTTGGATTAAAAAAAGGAGGGGCCCGCATTCCGGTCTCATGGAGGCCTAGGGTATAACTCTCGCCGGTGCCTACTATATTGCAATTCCAGAGGATATCCCACCCGTAAGTTTAACCGACAAAGCTCACCGACGTCCCGAGGTGGGCCCTGTCAATATCCTCGAACCACGAGGCGGGTGGGAGACAGAAAGTGGGGCCCTCATCGGCAAGGCAAAGGTTCTCGGCCGTGACACGCCGGACTGGTGGTCGGAGGCGGACCCCGCAGGTATTCTCCAATCACGAGGCGGGTGCAAACGGGAAGGTGGGACCCGCATCCGATGGCAGGTAAGCATTCTCGTCCGCGCCAATTAGCGCGGCTGGGAGCCCCGACTTATTTCGACCCGCCCTTCATACGTGCGTGCATAATCGACACGTCGTACCGGAGGTACCGAAGCTGGGGTCCACGGCTATCCTCCAATCACGAGGCGGGTGGCGACCTAGAGTACTCCTCGTTCGGATCCCATGCGTACGGCATGTCTAATGATGGCCACCATGATGCCTCAACATGAGGCCCCGAAACCGCGTGCTTTTAGCGTTCGTTCCTATCATATGTTGTCGGATTCTTTTTTTCTTTGTTGACTTCTTCGTATGATATGAGATGAGATTGATAGGATCGATGAGTAGTAGACGATCACGAAGCAAAGGATTCAAATTAAAGCTGAAATAATTGTGATATGTGAGGCGTTGAATGACCCCACTTGCTTCCTAAAGTTCAAACTTTTCGATGAGGTCAAAAGGTGTTTTATTCGTGCATTCTTTTTTTTTTTTTACTTTACCATGAAAATAATCACACGCAAGACCACATTATGAACATTTTCTTTCTCTTTTTGCTCCCTAAATCAAAATGTAAACTAAAATAATAAAATCATATTATCTCATACGGAAATTGTTGAGTTTTGTTAAAAGTATGCCTTCGATGGTATGGTTTTAATTAATTTTACTTTCTAAAAAATAAGTTGTTAATTTCTTTGTCACTCGCAGCATGATCTTATTTTTCTTTTTGAATTGTATTATACAGTTACAGGATAAATTATGATAATACGCCAGATGACATTTCAACAGCGATCACATCAGCAACAACCACCTCAGTGGCACTGATATGACATTTCTAGTGTCACACGTACGAGACCAACATTAAAATATTGATCGAACATACTTAGCAAGGTGCCAGGTATAATACCCTATCGTTCGACTATGCTATGCATAGCTCAAACGATCATACCCGAACCAACAAAACCTACACGACAAGGCATCAATGATTGTACCCGAACCACCATAGTCTACGCATCAAGGCGCCAAGTACAAGGCCTCACCGACCAGCCATACCACACATCACTTTGCCAGCCACGTTGCGCATGACCCCGTCGACTAGAAACTCTAATGGTCATTAATGCGACGATGTATGGTTCAACTCCAGGATCAAGGATAAATACCAAGTCCTAAGATGGGAAAAAAGAGAACTCCGGATCTCTCTCTTTCTACTTCCCTCACATCAAAACTCATCATACTTAACTTACTTAATCTTCGGAAGGATTGGATCAAAAATTTCTCGACTTCGATCTGTGTGCAGGATTAGCAAACGGGCCGCCATCCATGCCACCAATCGACTCAAAGCTCTAGTAATCGCTCTTGATCTATCTTTGACGTCGATCATAAGAGACCACCCATCCAGGGTGGACCAAGTCATGCTGACTCAGCCATGACAGAAGAAGACACAACATACAACTTATTCTTTTGAGTTGTTTTATGGTTTTAAATATAAATTGATGTATTTTTAATTGACCTTCCAATTCAGTGGCCACGAACTTATCTTTTCCACTTTAAAAATACAGCTAGCCAACTTTTAATATAAGTTTCAGATTCTTTTCAAAGCTCTTCATTTATAAAAATACTAAGTCTACATTAAAATGACGAAATATTTTACATGCTTTCCTTTGTAGCAAGTGATATCTTAAAGGTAAAATTAAATTATTTTATTGGTTATTTATTCAAAGCACAATTCATGTTTTATGATACCTCCACATCGTGTGGATGATATGATATTTACAAATCCTATTCATGGTTATGATTATTGTATTTTCTTTATATTTAACATATCAAAAAAATATGATTCTATTAGAATCAAGAAAGATGCAAACTCATTTCCAATATTAATGAGTGTCTTCGAGCATAATGGTATTAAGTCGTATTGTAAAATAGTTCCTTAAAATGTGTTTCTTCTCTACATAAGAATCTTAGGCCCTAACACATTCGAAGGATGGACTAAGTAAAGATATCGATTTTGATGGTAATATAACTTGCATAAAATATAATCTTCATCGATTTTTTTTCACAAAATAAATAAAAAATATTCACTTTTCATCTTATTGCTATTGATGCCACCCATCAACCTGTGTAGTCGTAACACTTACAAATTCCTTTTAGCCTACAACATATGGTTTTATTCCTTTTTTTGAGAAAAATCAACATGCATATCTATCAGATACGAATCAACCAATAACGAGGCGCCACATCAACCACTCATATTTAAGTTATAGGAACAGCATAATTTTACGCCCGCAACGTGCACCCACAGCATTCCTTTTCCTCTCAGAAAAGGATGGGCCCACGGCGGCGTTATGCCGACGTGGCATCCTACAACGTGCGTCTCAAGAATTGGGCCTTAAATAATACAAGCCCAAGTTGGGAAGTGTAAGTGACCGGCATCGGAAGCCGGCGTTTGGCCCACGAGCCCATCTAATTCTTAGGGTTTCCGCTTTAGAATCCGACTCACCTCGCTCGATATAAATGAGGCGCAACCCTCCTCGCCCTTCTGGGATTTGCGGCGTAGGTTTCATCTTTTGCCTTTGTCTCAGCCATGGGGAGGCGTAAGTTGCTCGATTATCCTAGCTTTATTCCCCACATATCTCGTGCTAGTTCGATTGACGTCGGGTTTATTGTTTTCTCCGATGGTTTTGGTCGGATTCGATGAGTTTTGCTTGACATGAAGCATTGTTCCCCCTTCCGTACTGGGCAAAGATTGGATTTTACGGGGCGATTCTTTTCTTTGCGTGCGTTGGGAACACGTGGACATATGTTTGATTCGTTGCTTGTATTGAGTTATTACGTTGGCAGCGTATGCGGTGATTAGATGTCTATACTTTGGATGAAACAATGGATGTGTTGACATGCCGTGGCCTTGATCCACAACGGTAGGCCACCTCAATGTCAAACATATGTGGATTAGATGTATGTGTATGCTTTATTCTAGATCAAACCTATTTATATGTCAATGGTTGTTTGTACAAGTCGCAAGCTTGTGCAGCACTTCATGCCAAAAGATTAAGGGCACTTGCAATATGTCTATAATTAGTTTCAAACTTCGTAGGCTTGAGATAAATTATCAGCTAGTTTGTACCTTCGAAGGCTTGGGAGAGAGAGCATGAGTTCGTTACAATTTGAATCACCATAAGTGTAGAGCAGTTTTCATTTCGGTGGTGTCTGGATACTAATCAGCTAATTGTTCCAACAAAGGGGCATGCCAAGTTCCTGTTGCAGAGATGGAGAACCCCAATAGGCTTGTCCTGGTAAGATTAGTAATGCTGATGGTGTCTGCCAGCATAACTAGCCAAACAGTCTGCAGTGACATTCCTGTATATGTTTGTAAAAGAAACAACTTTTGAAATTTACAGGGCATGTTGCAACTGGAATTAACTATGTATGGATTTCTCTATGTGGTTAAGTTGCTTGTTTGTTTTGTCGGCGAGGGCCATATGTGTTATCTGTATGTCATTACTTTTCACTTATCAGGGTTTACTTAACAAGAAGCTTAAGGAAAGGACCAGTGACCCTGCATGCTAACCCCTTATTGAATTAGTCGCTAGCTGCCATTAAAAAAAAAGAGTTTGTATTTTGTTCATGAACTTTTTACTTTTAATATGATATACTTCATCCTTAGTTGAATTTTTTATTAGGCTCTTTCTTGTAAGACAAGTAAGGCAGCTAGTCTGCCAGCATATCTAGCCAACCAGTCTGCAATGATACTTCTATATGTACTTGTAAAAGAAACAACTTCTGAAATTTACAGGACATGTTGCAACTGGAATTAACCAAGTATAGACTGCCCTCTGTGGTTAAAGTTGTTTGTTCATTTTGTTGCAACTTTTGAAATTTACAAGGCCATATGTTTGATCCGTTTGATATTATTTTTCACTTATTGGGGTCTACTTAACAAGAAGTTGAAGGAGAGAGCAGGGGTCTATTAAAAAAAAAAAGAGTTTGTGATAAGCACTTCAGTAATTTTGTTCACGAGCATTTTAGTTTTAAAACGATATACTTCATCCCTAATGGAATTTCTTATTAGTTACTGGCTATTATCCTTATCCTTTAGTCAAATTTGCACATAGTAAATGCATTCACTAAAAGAGGTAGATCCAATATGCTTTTCCTTTGGATAGAGAAAATCTTGAGATGAGTTTTGGTATCTGATGATTGTTTTTTCTTTCCTTTTCTGTTTTCCAAAAATTATTTGGTCAATTATGCAATTGTTAATTCTCATTGTTAGGGTTCGAATGAAAATTTTAATTTTTTTATTCCTCATGCAGGACCTGCAAGATGCTATCGCCAGATTAAGAACAAACCATACCCGAAATCTCGTTACTGTCGTGGTGTTCCCGATTCTAAGATTAGGATCTACGATGTTGGAATGAAGAAAAAAGGAGTGGATGAATTTCCATTCTGTGTTCACTTGGTGAGCTGGGAAAAGGAAAATGTTTCCAGCGAGGCTCTTGAGGCAGCTCGTATTGCATGTAACAAATATATGACAAAGTTTGCTGGAAAGGATGCTTTCCACCTACGAGTGAGAGTGCATCCATTCCATGTTTTACGTATCAACAAGATGCTTTCTTGCGCTGGAGCTGATAGGCTCCAGACTGGGATGAGGGGGGCCTTTGGGAAGCCTCAAGGGACTTGTGCTAGGGTAAGCATTGGTCAAGTTCTCCTCTCAGTTCGTTGCAAAGATAACAATAGCAATAATGCCCAAGAAGCCCTAAGGCGTGCAAAGTTTAAGTTCCCTGGCCGTCAAAAGATTATCATCAGCGGAAAGTGGTAAGCATCACGAAAGGAAACTTCCTAGTCGCTTTAAATTGCTAATGCTAATACATCCAGTATTATTGTTATTTTTGAAATTCAGTGTTACTATAGGTCTTCTCAAACAAAGATTTAGCCTTTTATCTCTGGTTAGCAGATGCTAAGGATCATAATGTTTAGGCTATTGTGTAGTCATTGGGTATCTGTCTCCTTTGTTCTTCTATGGGTTCTGTCTGATTCAACAAATTAATTTTCAGGGGCTTCACTAAGTTTAGTCGTGCTGACTATTTGAAGTGGAAGAGTGAGAACAGAATTGTCTCAGATGGTGTCAATGCTAAGGTACGTACTGTTTCATCTGAAATTGTGGAGGTATAAATTGGGTGGATGAAAGTATTTGCTGACACCCTCACAACAGACTTGCTATGCCAGCAACATTTTTAATCTTAACCATACTCCTTAAGAAAAGAAAAGGGGACAGTTCGGTAGTCATACCCAATTTACATGTGGTTGGCTGGGCTACTCCGTGCCATTGTACAGATCATGAAATGCACCAATCTTAAACTTTATCCTTTTTCATAACATTTTAGGTCTTTAAATTTACTTGTTCCACCTACTCCATGTTATTTGTGGTACATTATCCAATGGTACCTATATATGTTCCCTTTTTATGCCTCTGTATGAAAACTAAGATATTTGAACTAGAGCTAATGATCCTTTACTTTACAAGGGTTGTGGCTTTGCCAAACCATTTTTTGGTTATATTGGCTTTGTTTTATTTTTTCTCCGTATGTGTCTTGAATTGTCATTAAGAGAAATTATTCCTGGTCAGCATGTTAGTCCCTATTCTTTTCCATGGGTTGAATTGGCATCTTATTATTTTTTTCAGAATTCCATAACGGTAGGAAGTTACATCAGATATTTATTATCTTAGAAAATATTTCGTCATCTGCCGTTTATAAATAAGTCGATCTGTTAAAGACATGTCTCGTTGTGCAGTTACTTGGATGCCATGGTCCACTTGCTAATCGCCGACCCGGAAAGGCTTTCTTACCATCAGCGGTTGCGGAAACTTCTTAGAATCATTTGCTTGAAGATTATGCAAGCATTGTCGGTTGCTTTCTGTTTTAAAGACCATCGTTTTCAGTTAATTTTGCAAGGATATTTCTGCTAGTTTTTGTTGTCATTATGACTCTGGGACATGAAAACTCTTTTCATTCAGCAGTTAAACTCGATCCTTCTTGAGATCGAGTTAAACAGAACTCTTTTGTTTGTTATCGTTCATTGAGATCGCCGACCTCCAGTTACCCCATTGAGATTTAAGTTTGCATGATTACTCTGCTAGCTTCTTTGTCGGTTCAAGTCAAAACTCTGCTAAGATAACAAGCGTCGGTGGAACAGCACTCAGATAAAAAGCCGAACTTATTCTTTATATTTCAATTGTTTATTTTTAGATGCTATGATTGATTGTGTCGTCATCTCTAATGATGCTTATGTATTGCTGATGCGACCTTTGTTGGATTTGTCTTGCACGTGGTGGTTATACGGGTGTCATATTATGAGGCCGTGTCGTCCACATCTCATCATTAAATTTAGGTTTACACTTATGTGTAGCAACAGTACATGAAGTGGGCACAGTGAGGCAACTGCAGGACCGTCGGGTGGTCTCCCCCGACGCACAGTGAGGCCCGCCATCGTCCCCCTTTTATCTTTTTGAATGTTTTAGTGAAGTTTTAAATGTCTTTATCCACCTTAAATCTCCCTCTAATCTCTTGAATGTTTAAGTGAAGTTTTTAAAATGTCTTTATACTCCTTAAAACATTGTAGCAATCTTCGACTCAGATAGATTCCGTCACCCCTGAGTGTTACTGCTGGCATAAGTACTACCCCTGAGTTTTTGGATGCATCAGAGAGGTTAATATCACCCGTGAACAAATTCCAGGGGTGATCGAGCACGACTGGTGAGGGCGCGCGCGGTTCATTGACGACGAATAATAATAACAACGGCTTGAACGCGTCAGGGATGACATAACCCATGGATGATTATTCCATGTCTGACTCGGTACGGCTCAGCGAAATGGCAGTTCATTGGTTACAGGGCAGGCCGAACAGTAGGAACGTCATTGGTGCTTCGGAGATGACATCACCCCTGGAAGGTGCTCCGGGTGGTTCAGTGCGATTCGGTAATGGCACGGCGTGTAACAACGACGCGGACTGAGACACCAAACAGGGAGGGAATAGAAGAGTACGTACGCTATTTATTTGACGCGGCCTTCCGACCCCCTCTCTTGCTTGCTTCGTCGTCCTGTTTTCCTCCTCGTCCTTCCAAGAACCCTCCTCCTTCCCCCTTTCCCACGCCTCGAATTAGGGTTTTTGAATTCCCCACAGGAGATCCCTCCTACATTGCTCCAGCACCCGCTCTCTCCCATAATTTCCGACAAGGATCCTTCTAGACCATCGATCGCCGTTTCTTGACGCACTTTCTGAGGTTTTCTTGGTCCGATTCGGTTTCCAGGTGATGGATACCCCCAGCGGAAGCTCTGATCCTTACAGGGCCCCTACCTCCGGTAGTGCCGGAGGTGGCTCTTCGAGGAGGTACGTTATCCCTTACTCGGCGTCTAATCTCATCCAGGCACCGTTGTCGGCGCTCCTGGAGTACTCCGGGATCTTGCGGCCCGAACCCAGCCAATCGGAAAGCGAGAGATTGATCGGCGGGAGGTTACCACTGCCAGAGGTTGGTCCTGCCCGGGTGGACGAGTCTTCCACGTCCGCCACCGGCGGCGGTGGTGAGGTGTTGATAAGGATTGTGGGGCCTGGCGATCAGGAGAGCCACCGGGTGGCGTCGAGCCAGCTGCATCGTTCGACTCTGGGTCCCGGTGGGGAGGTGGGTTCTGGTGGTGGTGTCCCTGGTGAGCTGATTGCTGCTTCATCCGAGAGGCAGGGAGGAGATGGATTAAGTGATAATGGGGTTGGAGAGGGAACCTCTCCGTCTTCTCCTGTGCCGACATCTGACTCCCCTTTTGGCGGCCAGACTGCAGATGGTGATGTGAACATGACGACAGGTAACAACAGGGATTCCTCGTATCAGAGATATGATATACAGCGGATCGCTAAATGGATCGAGCAGATACTGCCATTCTCGTTGCTTCTTTTGGTAGTCTTTATCAGACAGCATTTGCAGGGTAAGGATGTTTTCATCTGTTATTTCATTAGTGTTGTTGAGAAGCTTTAAGAATTGTCTGATGGAAATGCTCGAATTATGATCATTTTGCTAATGCCTTGGTTTTATCATCTCAAAATATGCAATATACATGTTTGCATCTTTTTCCTTCCTAGATAGCATTTTGTGTGTTTATTATGCTGTAGTGTTTGCTTAAAACTTGTGCTGTTGTTTCCTTTGCAGTCGTGTGGTACATGTAAACACTGCTCTATGACAAGTCCTAGAGGTGCTTTTGTTTGTTTTGCATTGTTATTTCTTCCAATTGTGCACTTTTCGATTACTGATGTGGAACATGTTCATGGCTTATAGGCAGTGTCATTTTTATGAATGTCATTATTGATTTGATGTGTAATAACTTTTTTTCTTGTTTCTCCCTATATTTATGTTATACTTTTGTCGGAGTAGCTGTCATTATGGACCTAATTTTCTATGCTTCTCGATCACTGGATACAAATTGGCTTGTTCACTGTACTTATTACCTGTGACTTTTGAATGTTAATTTTCTTGAAAGTTTCAGGTTTCTTGGTCACTATTTGGATCTCAGCAGTGATGTTTAAGTCCAATGCTATATTAAGAAAACAGACTGCTTTAAAGGTTTGTTACTTCACTACACAACAACTTTTTTTTTAATCCTATACACAATTCACATGTAATTTTCTTTTCAGCATTATGTTGAGACATTTGTGAAAACTTCCATGTGTATTTCTACTGTTCTTCATAATTGTATGGCAGTTTTTCTCATGATTTCTTTTTCTTGTTGGTTATCGACCAGTCTCCCTATGTTTCCCATGTTCTACTGTTTGTGATCATATTTCTGACGTTGCTGGAAATATATGTAGGTAATGCTGAGAGGATGTTTACACTGACAAGATATGTATATTAATACTGATTCGTATGACTTCAAGTATGCTGTCTTAATTTTGGTGCCAACACTTCCTGACCCTACTCCCACCAATTAGGTTAGGTTGATTTTTTGGGGTGAACGTGAACCCAACAAATGTTTAGTTATGTGAATTGCTTCAGTAAAATTTCACCAAGGAGAGCGCTTAGTAAACAACTCTTCCTTTCGAACATGATGATTTTGTGTTTCACCTTTTAAACATGATCGATAACATGTTTTCCTCATAAACACTGTAATTTACTAAGTGTTGTTTTCAACAACACTAGGCTATAGCATATAGCCGATAATATGGGAACAATATGATGTGCCAATGAGGAAACTGTTAATTTCTGCATTGTTAAAGCTTTCTAATGCAGATTTCCTTGTCAAATGATTGAATTGACATAGCTATTCGGTAATCATTTAAGATCAGTACTTCTGAAATTCAGCATGCATGAAGATTAAGAAAGTCAACCTTTCAGTGATGTTGGTGTTCAAGGACTGTATATATATAAAAATAAATAAATAAATATATATATATATACTACTACTACTACTAATCGGATCAGTCACACTTCTACTGGTTGTCATCTTTGCAGGGAGAGCGAAAAATATCTGTGATTGTTGGAATTATACTGGTCAGCATGGTACATGTATTTGGCATCTACTGGTGGTACAGGAACGATGATCTCTTTTATCCGCTAATTATGCTTCCTCCAAAAGAAATTCCACGATTTTGGCATGCCGTATTTATTATCTTGGTTAATGGTATCCACTATCCACTTTGCTGAGAGTAGTCTTCTTTGGGTATTTTATTTTGTTGGAACCTGCTTATTATACATTGAGATATTTAGTCTTGTCTATAACCTAAATCTTTGTACAGCTTGTTATGTTTAGTGATATTTCTCCAGCTGTGAAGACTCCTCTACTTCATTATTTGTCAAGTTTAATTTTTCTCTTGTCTTGCACATGGGAAGTGTATGCTGCCCAGTGATTGCAAATGCGCTCGGACGCTCGCCTAAGCGCTCGGGCGAGGTGAGGCGAGGCACGAGCACCTTGCTCGATCTTCAGGCGGCGCACTTCAAAGAGGCGCCGCATGCGTGCCCGCTTAAGCCCAGGTGTCGGGCACTTCGGGCGAGCGCCTGGGTTAAACGAGGCGACCGAACTAGGTTTTTAGCTTTGGTTCGGTCGCATTCGCGTTAGTTCAATCGAACCAACTAACGCATTGATGTCAACCCTAAATCCCTAATCATACTCGTGAATTGCGATTACGCCATCGACATTTCTCTGTTGCCGCTGCTGTTGCCTCCCTCCACCGTCGTTGCTCTCCTCTGCCGCCGTCGCTGTTGTCGTTGCTCTCTGCTGCCGTCGCCACTATCGCTGTTGCTCTCAGTAAGCAGCTTTTGCTCTCGGTCAGCCGCCTTGCCTCGTCTCTACTATTAACAATAACCGTTAACTTATTGTTAATAGTATACCGTTAACTTACAGTATACTGTTAACAATATACTATATATATTTTTATATATTTATTAATTATATTATATTTTTTTTTTATATTTTAGCGCCTCACTTCGCTTCGGGGAGCGCCTAGCGCCTCAGATGTTTTGGGACCCTGGTGCCTAGCGCTTTTTAAATCACTGATGCTGTCATTCTAACTTATATGTTTCCATGAAAATGTAATTCACTATCCAGCTATGTCCTCTTTATACTCTATGGATTTTTTGTTACTCCTTGAAAAAATAATCTAAAGGAAGTTAGTGATTTTTATGTTCACATATCTTTTCATTTTTAATTACCTGACGGTGCTTTAGCTGGTTCCCAATCTTCCTTTCATAAGTGGTGTTGCAAATGGATTGATCAAGATTCAAGCCTATGTTTGTAGTTCTCTAGTTTAGCCGTGTCTAGGATTTTCTTGTCTCCTCTCATTGCATCAGTGTGTTTTGGTTAGTTCTTTTCTTGTCTGCTTAACTTCATCTTGACTATGTCATGCTGGAATATTAGTGGAATGATTTCACAACTTGGTGGTGGTTGTATCATGTCAATATGGAGTCAGAATGCATGAACACTAACATATCATGCATTCGTGATAATCAATTCCCATCAACTCAACAATAACAAAAGCCAGCCATAATGTCCCAAAGTGTTCCCATACAGTACATCTAAATAATTTTTGTTTGTTTGAGACTTCAAGGGCTATGTGACAAGAAATTATGGTGGTAGTCAAGTAGATAATTTTGAATTGCAAGGTGTACTAATATATGATCCAATTGGAAGTATGGCAATAATTGATCCAATCATGGTTGTATTTATGGGTAGCCCTTTGTCGAGTGCTTATTAAAAGAATAATCACAATTTTTTAACAGGCAACTGGTAATCTTTGTATTTCATGTTCACAACATTGGCATATGCATCTACAAGAAAAATGAAGTTGAATCCTTTTACTCGGTTTTGATCTATTTCTACAAAAAGAGTCCTTTTTCAATCTTTAGGCTAGAGGGCTTAGTTTTGAGACTCGGATTGAACATCATCCCGCTAATCATCAGGTTATTGGTTCATTGGTTGGACCAGTAAGTGAAGTGGTTGGACTGCAAGTTATAAATGAATTCAAGAAAATTGATGACCAAAAGATACAAAGTGGCCATGAAAAGGGCGATGGTGAAAAGAGCAACGATGGAGAGAATAAATAAAGGACAAAAGAAAGGGAAAATAGAAGATGGCAACAAAAGATCGAGAAAAAGATATTTAACAGAAATGATGTAGGATAGAGGAAAGATGATGATAGAGGGGACAATTAGAGAGATGGGACAGGTAACACCCACTCACAAAAGAAGTCCAATAAAAAAGACTAAGAGTATTTTCAAAAGTTAAATAGAAGAGTTATTATATTCAAGACAACGGATTGCCGTTTCGACGTATACCACCCAGTACGGGCGATACGTACCGGTCCGCTAGCTGACTGGTATGTGGACCACCCGCTACCGGGTGGTACTGTCAATTGGGGCTACTTTCACCCTGCACTTGAAATCGATCGTTAAGAGATGGGACAGGTAACACCCACTCATAAAAGAAGTCCAATAAAAAAGACTAAGAGTATTTTCAAAAGTTAAATAGAAGAGTTATTATATTCAAGACAACGGATTGTCGTTTCGACGTATACCACCCAGTACGGGCGATACGTACCGGTCCGCCAGCTGACTGGTATGTGGACCACCCGCTACCGGGTGGTACTGTCATTTGGGGCTACTTTCACCCCGCACTCAAAATCGATCGGTAACGGTCGATTTCGATCGTCGACGGTAGATTTCGGGTGGTATCAGTCGAGGGAGGGAGAAAGAAGAAGAGGGAGAAGAAAAACCTGGAGTCGCATTGCTCTTCCCCCGCGCTATCCGTCGCCCGCAGGCGATTTCTTCTTTACCGGTCGATTTCGATCGTCACGGTAGATTTCGGGTGGTATCAACCGAGGGAGGGAGAAAGAAGAAGAGGGAGAAGAGGGAGAAGAAAAACCTGGAGTCGCACTGCTCTTCCCCCATGCTATCCATCGCCCACGAGCAATTTCTTCTCCCCACACGGGGAAAAGAAATGCGTCCCCGCATGGGGAGAAGGAACGAGGTGATGTCATCCTTTTTTTATTTTTTAACTTATATTATATTATATATATACCGAGCGGTATGCCCTATGTGCACCGCTTGGTACCGAGTATCGTACCATACCGAGCTGAGCTCGATATGTTGGTACAGATTGGTACGAGAAACTTTGTTCAATGATATGTTGGTACAGATTGGTACGACAAACTTTGTTCAAGACTATCATGGCCAATGTGGATATATTCAAGACTCTTCTGGTAGGACCTGCCTGTTAATAACAATGCTTGAGGGCCTTTTGTATTGTATTTGAAATTTTGAAATTGCTTAAGTGCTTCCTCCAAATTTTTTTTTTTTGTCTCATATTTTAAAGATGGGAAACTTGTATGGAGGATATGTGTCATTTGGACTAAGATTAATCTGCTTATGTCTTGTGGAATGATGTTTTCTTGTCTATATCTACAAACTCTCTTTGCTGCTATTCGCATCAAAGATTCATTATTTGTAAGTTTATGTGATGAGTTATTTCTTGATGCAATGCATAAATTTTTGTTGCAAACAATTCCGTGATGTGGTTGATTGCTTGGTACATGTTTGGAACATTTCATCGAGAATTGTTAATCTTTTCAGAATCATTTAAACACATATTCATTGGCCTCCATTTAGGTATATAAACATATATAAGCTAAGACTTGACACCTTATCATTATGGATTGCTAGTATTAAGCAAGGTTTGCAATCTTGCATCGTACCGGCATATCGATCAGCTGTTGGTATGGTACGCACCAAGCTGTACCGAGTGTACTTACGTATGGTACACTAAGATACTGACCTGTACTGAGCGTACTAGTCCTCTATCGGACCGATACATACCGAGCATACTGAGCGATACGATATGGTATTGCAAACCTTGGTATTAAGTATGTTCTATTTGTCTAAATTGAATGAGTCATAGGTTTACTGCTTTCCAAATATATTCTCCTTTAAAACTGTCCTAGTTTAGTTTTAGATGTTTCCTGTATTTATAGGTCATGAAGGATTTCCTTCACAACTTGCTCACTGAGTATTACTGTCCAGATGTAGTGATGCGCCAAGCAGCTATGGTTGTGAAGTGTGTTCTCTTGATATACTACAAAAATTTTAAAGGCCGTGGCTATCGTAAGCAGGTATGACTTTTTTTCTTATTTCTTTTATATGATTGTTTAATAATTATATGTCCTTTTTTTTATAAATTATCCTTCATAATTTAGATGGCTAACAATGTAATTAGTAACAGATATAAATACCTAGTTGGTATTGCATTAGAAAGTTATTGTTTTACCCATTGTTCACATTACTGGTCTATATCGATGTACCGGCCAGTTGTCGGTATAGTACATATCGAACTGTACTAAGCTATACCGAGTGTACTGATACATCAGATTGGTTTATACCACTCGTACCGAGCGGTATGCTTTGGCACGTCAAACCTTGATTTTACCATGTACTAGCATGATCTATGAACTTTTACCAGATTTTACCAGATTGGTTTATATCCAGTAGCTAGCGCTAGCTTGAAAGTTAATTTGTTCTGCAACATCAAGAAAATTTTTAGGTAGTTATCATGATCTATGAACTTTTAACTGGTTATCTCAAAGTCCCATCTGTTTTGGTGAAGCTAAGATGGTCTTGATTTTCCAACTAAATTGGAGGTCTCTGTGGCTGGATGAAAATATCATCAGTTTTCTGAATATTTACCAAATAGTGATGTTCAAAGCTTCTGACCTTTCAAAGGACAGCTTCTGTTTCTCCCCTCCCATTTCCTGCTTTTAAATCTTCTCCTCTTTTTATAGGTTCTCGAACTGTAGGTTTTTTCGTTTATCATTTGAAGTGTTGAATTTGTCTCTCCTAAGATGGTTGCTTTTTGATTTGTTTGAAGACTGCTCAAATATGCTTGTTGATATGATGATTCTTGTGCTAATCCTCTTGTTGACTATTCCCATGAATCCAATTAGTTTTCAGGTTTGTCATTGCATTGGGAAGTCTGCTGCAAAGCTGAAATCTTATTAGACGTTGTAGTTTTTATATAATTATAATCAAATCACAGTTGATTTATAGTGAAATTAAAATTTCTCTTTATTTTCTAGTGAAATTATTTCCAGCTTGCATATTTGCCACTCAAAAATTTGGCATGCACTATTTCTTCCCACTTAATTCCATAAGTTGGTGAAGTTAGTATGCTAATGCTCTAAATCAAGGTTTGCAATTTTGACCTATACCGCCCGTACATATCGGTCCGTCAGGTTGCCGGCGGACCGTCCGCTACCAGGCGGTACTGCCAAAAATTGACCGTCGACGGTCGATTTTGGTCATCAATGGTCGATTGAGGGAGAAATCGGGTCGATTGAGGGAGGAAAAGGGAAGAAGAAGAAGAGAAAAAGAAGGAAAAAAAAGAGGAGAAGAAGAAAACCTAGCATCGTCCTCGCCCGCACACCGTCGCCACCCTCGCCCGTGCACCGTCGCCGGGCGAGCGCCCTCGCCCGCTTTTTCTCCCGCGTGAGGAGACGGAACGTCTCCTCGTGCGGGGAGAAAGATCGAGGCGACGTCGCCCCTTTTCTTTTTTTAAAAATATATATTTAATATTATATTATATTATAAAAATAGTATGTTATAGTTTAATATATCGGGTGGTACATATTATGTGTATCATTCGGTACTGGTACTGTACCGGTACCGATAATATGTTGGTACACTGGTACGGACCAGTAAGTCAAATCTTGCTCTAAATGTATTTAGGCACCTTATTAGCTGTTCTTTATTGTGTTAGCACTCAGTAGTCCTAACTTCATTATTCTTTTGGAATTCTGTACCTGTTAATTGTCAATGCTCATTTGTCATTCAAACTCGTGATCTTATGCATTTCAACTCCCAACAGATGGACAATGAAAATCATAGTATTGCATAAAGCCAATTTTATGTTTTGGTTTTCTCTTGGAGTTTTTATAATGATTCACATTTCTTGTATTTAAAATATTTTACTTTTGGAAAGTTTCAGCTTCTGTTAATTCACATTTCCTTTGTTTATTCTCTTTATTAGGGTCAAATGCTAACTCTTGTAGAGTACTTTCTACTTTTATACCGCTCTTTATTGCCAACTGCTGTTTGGTACCGATTCTTCCTGAACAAGGAATATGGGAGCCTGTTTTCATCTCTTACTACTGGGCTGTATCTTACTTTCAAGCTGACATCGGTTGTAGAGCAGGTGCGGTAAACTTTATTGAATGCTGAGTTTCTGGTACTTGTTATATGGATCTTGGAAGTGTTCCATCAAGCTGAACTTTTCAGCTTGACAGAACAAACGACATTTCCGCAAATGGTAGAACATGTATCTCCTTTGATATTTCCAACTCTCTGATTTCAGGTTCAATCATTTTTTGCTGCATTGAAGGCACTATCACGTAAAGAAGTACATTATGGGTCTTATGCAACGTCTGAACAGGTGAACTCTTGATCATTTCAATCTTTTATATCTTAGGCTTAATGTAGTTGTTTATCATTCTTTGTCAAATGATTTACAAGCTTTGGCCTTAGTTAAGATGTATTTTCGCTGTCTAATATATATTTAATTACATGCAACATCAATAGAGACCTTTGCCACAAGTTGTTATTGCTGAACTTCTGATAATTGATTATTCATATATCTGCAATTCACCAAATTGTATTGTTCTTTTTTGCTCAAATTGATATATACCGATAGCTTATGTAGTAAATTTGGTGACATATATTGCCATGCCTTCATTTCCAATCCTTGTCTCTCTGACAATAGCTTTGCTTCTAGATCCCTGTTATTTAGTTATTTAAATTGATCATTTACATCATGGAGGACTATTTTTTTATCTTTGTATTATTTAGCAACTATAAACATGTGTAATGACAAAAGAATGATCATATGATATCATGATTCTTGAACATAAGTCATCTTTATAATATTAAGTTTCTCTCATCACTCTGAGGTTGGAGATAGCTGCTCTTGGTGATAACGAAATCTTGGCTATTACGTGTTTAATCATCAAATTTTGTAACCTGAATTTGGCATATGTTATATGCAGATAAAGAATTAGGAGGCCCAAATAATAACCTTTACTTGAGTTTTAGTTTAGGTTCTGGATTGTCAAAGTGGTATTTGAGTCCAATCTGTCTTGTATAACTAGGTGCAAGCCTGCAAGGCCAACTGAAGCTAACCCATAATCATTCAACCCTAACGTCATCATACTAGCGCTGACTGTTGGACAACTTTGTGGTTTATAGGAGGATGACCTTTGTTAATTCCCATGGTTGTGATAAGAACTTTTTTTTAATGTTATCCATTGAGTTTTCCGTTAGAAAATCTAGGTTCTTGTACGAATCAAGGAATCTGAAATCTAACTTCTAGCTAGATCTTTTGGTCAGATATGGGACGTTATTGATTTTACATTCTCTCAAGGATTGGGTCATGTCCTGAAGTTGGGTGGCATATTTCCCGTCAAATCGTAATGAAATAGCTTGTGACTTGTGTTAGCCTGACATAGTCACTTGTAACAATTATTTATTGTACATGGAGGATGTCCCTAACATTGTGTACATCTCTCCAATGATTTAAATATTCAACTAGCATAGTTTTTGCCATTAAGAGACCCAACGAATGCTTCTGCATTTATGAGCTTAATTCTATATCTGATAAATATGGCCTTTAATCTCTGCTTAGTGTTGCAAATATTAAGGAAAGAAATTCAATTAAGCTCTTATATTGATATCAGAATTAGGTTAACTACATGCACCTTCTTTTTAGTGAAAATTTGAATTTGCACATTTATTTTTGATTTCATGCTTGTAAAAAGAATGATTCTCGAGTGAGTGCTTTTGAAATACCAGCAGAAAGATACTTTATCTCCTATCTAAGAGTGACCAAACTTCAGGATCTCATATTCATTACTGCAATTACTTTTGTTGCAAGAACAATCTGCAATTGTAAATCAGCTCTGCTGGCATTGAAGCCAAAACAAAATGAATGGTGCCTTTGTGACAAATGTGATACTTGATTTACTTGTTATGTAAAAAATTCAGGTAATTGCAGCTGGTGATCTGTGTGCCATTTGCCAAGAGAAGATAAATGTTCCTATTCTGCTTCGTTGTAAACACATGTTCTGTGAAGACTGTGTCTCTGAATGGTAACATGTCTATTCACCCCATCATTTTTCAGTTTTTTGTGCTTTTCTTTGTCTTTTGGATTTTTGTACAAGCAGTCTTACATAGTATGTTGGAAACAGTCAATGCTTCTCTTTGCCATCTGTTGGATGTGATCTAAGTAGTGGCTCTACTTAATATATACATGGGAGCGTCCAGTCCAAATAAAAGGCAAAATTATTTGGACTACATAAAGATTCTCCCACTTATATTTCCATTGGTGTTTTGGGGGTGTTTTAAATTGTCACTACTCCACCGTGCCTGCCTTCAAGGAACAAGTCTCCCAAATTCCTTCCTCTGTGATCTTGATTATTACAGTTTAGTTTTCCTCAATTATCTTTTATATCTCCAGGTTTCTTTCATGTCTGTTTTGTTTCAAGTAGGAATTTGTCTTGAACTTTGCGTGTCCATGACCCACCATTAAAACTTTTCAGGTTTGAAAGAGAAAGGACATGCCCATTGTGCAGAGTACTGGTTAAGCCTGCAGGGCTGAGGTCTTTTAGCGATGGTTCGACGACCTTGTTCTTCCAGCTATTCTGATTCCTGCATTGGCGAGATTAACTTTATTGCCTCTAATGCCAGACTGTGTTCAGGAAGATGCAGGACGGTCTTGTGTTTTGGCATGTTATACTCTCTCTGGATCTTCCGCCAGGCTTCTCTAAAAATGTCATTTGAGCTTTGATATGTATATAGACAGCCCATGTGTTCATATTCTATATACACTATATCTATAATCCCGCATATCAGGAAATATTAACAGAATCGATGCAAGAAGCAAGTATATGATATGTATATAGTACATATTTACCACATTGTTATTAAGAAAACCTGTGTTCAGAAGTTTAGGCAAATAATGTGCTTGTGTGTGGACCCATGTATGTGCGACTTCTGCAGTTGTTACGATCGCTTTAACTCTGCTGCCAGTGTCCTGGTACCATCTCAAGGAGTTTTCTTTTTCTATTATTTCTACTAGTGATTGTTTTTTTTTTTTGAGAAAAAAAAAGAAGGATATTCGCTAGAGAGCCAAAAAAAAAAAAAAAGAAGAATGGACATCTATATTATCGGCCATATGCTAGACTTTGTTAAGCTCATCTTGTCACGAGGTTGTACTCTCGAAGTTCTAATGCTTGTTGACGAGGATACGTCTCTGGTGTGTGGTTGGTAGGAGATACCATGTCAGGTTCTAGGTTTAGCATTTGAGAGATCCATTGCCCGAGTTAGTTGAATCGCTTCACATTTGTGTCACAATCAGAATCTATCAAAAGGAATATGGCATTCATCGGCCCTATTAGCAATCCTGAGCCTGAGATCAGGTGCCGCTCCTTTGTACTCGTCACAGCAGCTGCGATTGAGGTAAAGGTCCCAATAAATCCCGGTTTTTGTAATTGAAAACCTATGCCTAAAGCTTTAAAGTTTTGACCCGGTTCGGTCCGGTTCTCCTTGGGTCTGAGTTATCAGTCCGCGATTCCGGACCGGGCCTTTGATCCATCAGGCTGGACCGTAAGATCATTATGTGGTGATCCCTTTTGAGTTTGGGATGACCCTTTGGCTTCCATCTACTTCTAAACCCCCTTCCCCCCCCCCCCCCCCCCCCCCCCGCACCCCCCCTCGACTCTGTGGTTTTGTCCTCGATTTCTTCTGGATTTTTTTTTTTTTTTATTGGTTCCTCCGATTTGGCTGATGGATTTGGGAGCCTATATCTTGAAAGCGAGTTCTCGATTGGTCGTTCGGGATCGTTGAATCATCTCCTCTGGGGAGACCATCCATCGCATGGTCTTCAGGTGCCGATTCCTATATTCTCACTTCTTGTGTTTTTTTATCTGTTACCAATTTGTTCGCTGGTATGGTATCATCGCTGAATTCGAAGATCCTGGGCTTGCGGGCTGATTTAGTATGGCGACCGGGAGTTAGCTGCCGAATCTTGATAGATCTGGTTTTAGTTTGGGTTTGGGGTATCCACTCATTTGAATCCGTCTAGTTTTCTTGACCAAGAAGATCTTTCCTCTTTTTTGCGCTTTCTTGGAATTTATTGAATTAGGACCGAACAAGATACAATTTATTTCGCTATTTAGCCTCTCTTCTTTCTTGGGTTTCGATTCCCTGGGGTACATAATCTCAAACGCTCTCCATCTTGGCGGTGATCAATTCCCCGAGGAAAGCTAGTCTCAAGGAGAGAAGCGGTATTGATTCTGTCGCCACCGGGTCCTAGTTTCTTTTTTTGCTTGTGATTCGGCTACACTTAGCTCCTAAAATCATCATCCTCGAATGAACTATAATCCGTATCAGCATAACAAGTCTTCTTGTCGATTTGTCTTCGTGGCTTTTCATGCGTATGGACCCCTTTTGTGTACGGTCGCTGAGGAAAAAAGTTAGCAACGCGAGTATGTTTCTTTTGTTTTCCCTCAAATGGAAAAATGATTTCTTGTTTAACCGGAACATGTGAATTATAACTTTCCTGAAGGGCTTTCTGAAGACAGACACGATTGACAGTAGTTAGCCAGCACTTCAGCTGGTATTCGGTGTTCAACTCGAGATTGGTTTTGCCATTTTCTGTTGATTTAGCTGAGAATTATGCTGAATCTGGTCAGCCCTGACCAGTGCAGATTGCGATCGACTCCATCTGTTGGGGATCATTGTGGTTCTTTCTAGTTAGGTGTGGCACATTCCAAGGGGAATCTTAAGTTACTAGACCTAACCATGCGTCAAGACCATTATTTTGCTTTGTTGCATATGCTTGGCCTCAGTAGTAGATTGTTTAAACTTTAAAGAGATGGTAGGTTTGGCATACATTTTATTAGATACACTTCTTATATATATAATACCAGCTTCAGAATAAAACAACTGAATCTTGCCAAAGTATATTCTAGTTTAGGCAACATACATAAGAAGGTGCAATATGTTCTCTTTCTTTCTTTGTCTTTCCATTATTATTCCCTCGTGCAGTTCTTGCTTTGATAATTTTGTAGTTAAACTCTGAACCTTGACAAAGCTGTTGAAGATACCTAACCTAAACTCAGAATACCTGATTGGAACTGAACTTAGTTCTTGTATTTCTTGATGCAAGAAGCATACCAACTGTAGTATTTATATGCATTTAGGATAGCAGGTTAGTTTGCATATCATAACATATCGATGTAGTTGCAAAGCAGCTATATGATTTGACAAGATCAGTTATGCTACCAATTATAATATTTAAAATGATGCAGAAATTACTTCGAAATTTTGAGGCACATTTAAGCATCACTGAGGTCTCAAATGGGTGTCTAGGACCATAGACAATATAGATTTTCCAATTAAGTTCATTCTGGAAGGTCTAAAATGAAAGGTTGCCGCTGCATGGATCTTTTGTTTTAATGCTTTATTTCTTTATGCTTAGGTATACGTTGTTTATTGATTTATGAGCTACAATGGGTTGTATTATTTGGGATAATGCAACTTGTTGCTTTGCATAGAAAATGTTCCATACTCGGCGAGGGCAATATAAATCGTTGCTGGAAGTGGGACTCCACTTTAATAATCATTGATGTCTGTGCTCACTTCTATGCCTCAATTGCATATGGTTGATAGACCATGACAACAACATTTATGAGTGTTGTCTAACTGGCTAGTATTGGGTAGGAAGAAGCCCTAATTAAGGAATTAAACAGTCATCCCTACAGCTTGTGATATAATTAAAATCCATAGAAATTTTCAGTTCTATGCTAAGCCAAAATAACTACATACTCAAGTTCTTGTTTCTGTAAGTGGAAGTGAAGGGCAAAATCAATCAAAGATAAATTCTAGTAGGTTCTCTGATTTCAATGTCAGACTTGGACTTTAGTTAATGTAATTTGAATAAAATGAGCTTTAGCAAAAACTTAGTTTATTGTTAAATCAAACATAAGATTCCATGTTTTGATAGAGGATTGTAATAGTTCTGAAGGGTCAGGAAGATCCCTGCCATCCAAAATTAGATTTTAGTAAGCAATTTTATAGTGATATAACGAGAAAAGTGTTTAGAGAACTTCATTTTAGAACAAATAAATATGGGTTTGGCAATGAAAATAGAATACATTTCTTTAATAAGCATCAAAAGAAGCAAAATTCAGTAATATCTTTAATGATATTTTATGTTCAAAGGGATAATTTGTAATCAGCTAGGAAGAATATCAGAAGGGTTTCAGACTCTTGACTTAAAATTTACTCTTACTGAGATGGCCTGACACTGGTCCTGCAAAGCTTGCACTTGAAGATGACCGAAAGCCAGCGAAGAGAGCATTCCGGGTCCTACTCATTGAATCGACTTTTGTACATATCACTGAAGAACATAAAATATCTAGCTATATTTAATTCTATTTATTTTTTTAATTATTCTATGAGGTTGGTGTTCTATTCATCTTTTGATTAATTTTGTGCTTGTTTTTGCATCATTAACTCAGATTCATGAAGTGGCTATAAGAATTGTTCTATACCATGGGAAGAGGGAAAATTCTAGCTATTTGCCAATCTGGTGGAGAATTTGTTACCAATAATGATGGAACCCTGTCTTATTCTGGTGGTGAAGCACATGCAATTGATATTGACAGTGAAATGTCACTCAATGATTTGAAGTCAGAGATATCTTCGATGTTTAACATTAATGCTGAACTATTTTCAATTAAGTACTTCCTTCCAAGAAACAAACGGACTCTCATCACAATATCTAACGACAAAGACCTGCGGCGCATGGTTAATTTTAATGCAAATTCAGATACAACTGACATATATATCCTGAAGAAAGCTGAAAACAGGTATTTACCATACACCTCAGATTTTTATTGCAAAAGTTGTTCAAACAGGAGAAGAGTGATTAGATTTATTTACTTATTTTTGGTAGGATAATTAGGAGCGTTGTGGCTGACTCAGGTATGTTGACTGATGCTAATACCACCTCACTAGATACTCTTGATGAAGCTAAACGGCAAAGATTATGTACCGATTGGAATAGGATGATCGCTGGCGTAGGTCAGGTATTCTCTAGTCCAAAGGCCTTCCGTGATGCATTACACAAGTACGCCATTGCAAATAGTTTCATGTATAGATTTATTAAGAATGATAGATCTCGGGTAACTGCTGAATGTACTGTTGAGGGTTGTCCATGGAGAATACATGCATCTAGGTCATCTGCCAAACAAGAATTTATGATTAAGAAAATAAATGATACTCATACATGTGGAAAGGAACTTAGTAAGGAAAGTCGTCGGCTTGCATCACAAAGATGGGTTGCTAGTATTATAAAGGACAAGTTGCGAGAGACACCAAATTATAAGCCAATGGATATTGCGAATGATCTTCAACGAGAATATGGACTCAGCTTAAACTACTCACAAGCATGGCGTGGCAAATTTTTTGCAAAGAAAGAGCTCCACAACTCACACGAAGAGGCTTGCAATCAACTACCCTGGTTCTGCGAGAGGATAATAGAGACAAATCCAGGTAGTGTTGCATTGTTACAGACATCAGATGATTCAAGATTTCGTTTCTTTGTTGCCTTTCATGCCTCACTTTATGGTTTTGAGCATGGTTGCCGGCCTCTCCTTTTTCTTGATGACTTATCTCTGAAAGCAAATAAGCAGTGGAAGTTTATAGTCGCAACTGCAGTTGATGGAGAGAATGATATCTATCCAGTTGCGTTCTGTGTTGTAGATTCTGAGACGAGTGAGAATTGGCATTGGTTTTTGGTACAGCTTAAGTCTGCTTTTACTCTGTCTCGTGTCATCACTTTTGTGTCAAGCTGTCAAAATGGCTTGGAGGAGGAATTGTCCAAAGTGTTTGAGGACAGTTTTCATTGCTACAGTGAACAGTGCCTCGTACAAAATTTTAGGACAGAGATGGAGAACACCTGGACACAGGAAGTGAAGGATAAAATGGTCGACCATCTTAGAAGAGCCATATATGCTTGTAAAGTTGATGAGTTCAATGAATCCATTGAAAACATCAGGATTCAGTCAAAAGAACTTGCTGAATGGGTTTTGGCCATGAAACCAGAATCCTGGTCTGATGCCTTCATCAAGGGTTCGAGACACGGTCATTACTCATCTGGTGCTGCAGAGAAATTCAATAGCTGGGTACCGACGAGATACGAACCATCGGTACTACAGATAGTTGACATCCTGAGGTGCAAGCTGATGGAGCTGATGTTTAGCCGCCGCGAGTCTTCAAACACTTGGACCGAGGCACTTGTACCCTCGGCAAATCAGAAGGTACAGGAAGAGATGATCAAAGCACGCTCTCTTGGAGTGATCTGTTCAGCCGGCAGTGTGTTTGAGGTGAGCGATGAATCGACCAATATCGTCAACACCGAAACTAGGGAATGCACATGCAGGCGATGGCAGGTGACTGGCCTACCTTGTGTCCATGCTCTTGCTGTACTGGAACAAACCAATCAATGCATATATGATTATTGTTCCAAGTACTTCTCGACCGGGTGCTACCATCTAGCTTATTCATTGTCCATCAATCCCATACCTGACGTTGGTCGGCCGGTCTGCACCAACCTGTTCCATGCTGCAAGTACATGGCCTCCTCGTACCCGCCGGCTGGCTGGCCGACCCAAGGAAAAGCCTGCAGAACCCAGGATTGTGATAAAAAGAGCAGTTCACTGCAGCAAGTGCCAAGGGCTAGGGCATAATAAGCAGACCTGCAAAGCACAGATTTAGATATGCTACCCGGTCTCTGTATCCATATTAGTCTTTTGTTAGGATGTACATTAACCTGTTTAAATTAAAGATTTGAGTTGGGTTATCAGAAATAATATATTATGTGGATTGCTGATGCTGAGACACTATAATTTTCTTTCTAAAATGTGTGGGTGTTTTGCTATTATTCTCATTGTTATTAACTGAGAAAATGACTGCATCCTTTGTGTCTTGATGTCAAGGGATTTGATTTGAAATGGAATCACTCAAATTACCATCTAAGTTCCGGCCATCTGAGGAGCATGCCATCGTTCTTTGGGTGTTTTGGTAAATTTGGTCTGACCATTTTTAATTTCGAACCCACCCGCTTCTCGGCCGTTTCTCGAGCCGGGCGGTTAAATCCACTTCGAAATCAAATGAATCCGACGGCTTACGTTCTTCGTCAAGGATCACTAACGGTGAATATTTAGCATCAGTCGGATCTCGGCGAGCAGAACTTTTGGCAGCCGTCCGATGATCCCGACGCAGACGTATACGAGGAGGGCCACCTGTCTCCTCCTCGTCCGCCCGCTGCTTTCCGTTTCGGTTCGTGCGAGAGAGAAGGAAAACCAACGGAAGAAGAAGAGAGGCGAAGAATAAGATACGCCATTCCGCGAATCTCAGACCCTAATCCTCTCTCGAGACTCCGTATCCATCCCGTGAGATCGAATTCTTCGCTCTTATTAGATCGATCTATTCTCTCTCTCTCTCTCTCTCTCTCTCTCTCTCTCTCTGTTTTTTTTTTCGAATTTTTTCTTCTTGGATCGATTTTCTTTCGTTCTGAGACCAATATTTCTGCTTCTTTAGGCGAGATGTAGTACACGTTTTCCTTTTGATGTATATCTTGCATGTAATGGAAACGATGTTCTCGCAATACGCGTCCAAGTTTTAGTCTGATCGTTATTGGTTGGTGTCTTGGTTGAAGGATTCAAGTGAAGATGTCGGAAGTTGATGGCTCAGAGAGGATCAACGAGAAGATCCATGAATATCGAGGGTCGTCTTCGGATTCTGATGATGAGAAGCCCTTGTTTCATAATTCAAGAAAGAAACGGTTGTTTGGAAGGAAGGAATCGTTACATGCCCTACTTGGTGGAGGAAAATGTATGTTCTCTTTGAAATTTATGGTCTATCTCTATTATCGTTTTTATTGTGTATGATATGATCGTATGTATTTGGTAATCGTTTTGATTATTTTACTTTCAAATTCTAGTTGTTTTGAATAGAAAATGTGAAGTGCGTGTGCTACAAAGTCATCGTAATTGTGTTTACACTTTCATCAGAAATCTATTGGGCTTAATATTTTCTAACTAATCATGAGCAGACCATGGATTTGATGTCATGGTGTCGGAAGAAGTGAGAGAAGAATGATGAAGATCAAATTACATTTGGATAATTTAGTCATGATATGTTTTAGTAATTTAGATCAAATCCTCAGATATCTTCATCGTATTTGTTGTGCCTAAGTTTAGAAGACAAGAAGGTAACCAGGATAGATTAGAACTTTATCTTGAGCTTGCATAATTTTTCCTGCTGTGGGGGAATCAGGTGGCTTTTATGAGGATTAATTGTCTCGAATGATTTAGGAGTCCCTTCCCTCTATCCTCCATTTTCTTTGCTTCTCCTCCTTATCCTATTTTCTGAATTTTCTGTTTCTTTTACGGAAGGACACCAGCAGCAGTTTAATTCTTTATTCCATCTAAATAATTTTTTATTTTTTTCATTTTGGTTGACGCTCTTCTAGTTTGATAACCAGAGGACAAGATAGAGCACATTAGCAAGGAAGGGACTCTTTCAAAAAGAAAGCAATGTCAGTGAAAACTGGGCCGATGGATTGAAGGATTGTGGATGAAGAGCTTGAAGTGTTGCTAGGAGCAATAGATTCAGAGATCAGGTATTAACTAAAAGAGTATTCAGGGTAGGGAGATTTCAACGGTGATAATATATAGAAGTTGGAGTAGGAAGACCAATCCTCAGTTTGGCAACATCTTGGATGGAATTCATCATTGAAAATTTTTGTATATTTCAGGAATTTAATACACAATTGATATTTATTTAATATATATTTTAGACCATATTATAAATGCAAACCAACTCTGAAGGCAGAAATATTAATTTCTTGATTGATGGGACTAAAGGATCAGAACTCAAACTATTAGTTTGTTTTAGAGTGTGGAATAGGCAATAGTAGACTGGCCTTTATGCAGCCATCAGAAAGGGCTTTCATTTGGTATTGTGTTTGTCATGCCTGAGCAGCATCTTGGCTTATATTCGCTTAATAATAGCACAGTGTCTTTTAATTTTGGAGTCCATGATGTGTTCTTGTTGGATCACTTACAAAGCAGATATTTATCTATATAATTGTGTTATTTGTTTTTGTTGATCAAGTGTGCCTAATGGCTTTACAAAGAAGATATTTATCACTTTACAAAGTTCTTATTTGCTTCCTCAGAAGCTTTTGTCAAACATTTTCACTGGGAAACCTCTTCGTTTATTCTCAACTTGTTGTATGTGGTCTCTAAGTAAAGTTGTAATAGTTTAAAATTGGTAGTGTTACAAAAATAGACAAATTAAATGATAAATTGAAATGTGTGTTTTCCTTTTTAAATTTTATCTATGGAGATCACATGGCCAATCTTAGGTATGCTGTTTGTTCTTATTTACTTCCTATTGCTATAACCAATGCACCTCTTTAATTCCTAGTACCTGTTTAATTAGAAACTTCAAGGTAGCTACATTCTGTTTTGTTCTGGATATATTATCAGGCTTTATTTCTTTATTTCTTTTTTCTATTGGAGTCATGCACATACAAATTACTGGTAAAAGCACATGTTGCGCTATTTTCTGTACTATGTATGATTTTTATTTATACAGCTTACTGAATTTTGTAATAGACAGTGAAGTCCATTAACATTTCTGCAAATGTAAACTTTTGCAACAGTACAAGTACACTTTTGTTATGCTGAATAATGTTCTTTTAAGTTCAATATATATTAATATTCTTGCCTTCACAACCTCCTAGAACCTTTTTATTTCTCTTGAATTTGGTTTAGTAAAAAAATGCAAATCTTATTAATTGATTAGTTTGTTGTGATTATAGCTGCTGATATCATATTGTGGAGAAATATGCAACTCTCAGGAAGCATATTTGCTGGAGTTACTGTTATCTGGCTTCTCTTTGTATGGATCGGCTATCACTTGCTCACATTTATTTGCCACTTTCTTATACTTTTGCTGGCAATATCTTTTCTCTGGACCAACGGAGCATCATTTGTCAACAGGTAACCAAACAGTTCTGCTGAAAATTTTGACATATGACTGGCTTTCTCAGTATGATTGGTTTATATGTGCCTTTTCAGTATCATGTTATACAGAGATATTTTTGTTCTTGGAGTAGATGATATGCTAATTGTGTGTTATAATAGTGAGTTTTTAATGTCACAACCGAGTATCTCCTGCAGATGTCTCTCTGAGAATTAAAGAATTAGCTACATAAGGGCATAGGATATATGTTGACTAAAGCCTATGACGTGAATCTGATTGCTTTGCAGGTCTCCACCAAAATTTCCTGAAGTTTTCCTTTCTGAGGAGATATTTCTGAGTATCGCCCAATCTGTAAGATATGAAATCAACGAGGCTTTGGCAACTTTTTACTATGTTGCTTGTGGAAAGGATTTGAAGAAGTTTCTGATGGTAGAATTTTAATTCCTTTCTTTTCATTATGTCCTTGTATTGATGCAGTTTGTGCTCAAGATCTTAACAACTAAGCCAAATATGCAGGTAATTGCAGGCTTGTGGGTTCTTTCTGTAATTGGTAGTTTGTTCAGTTTCTTGACACTCGTCTACATTAGTAAGTTTCATTTTCAACTTTTGCTTCTCTTATATAATTAAATGCAGATGCTACTTGGATCCTTCAACATGCAAATAGATGGGTTTCCACTTCTTTGCAGTCATTGAACTTTAAAGGTGTCCTGGATCTGTCTCCTTAGTATGTATTATATGCAGCCATTCAGGGTGCCAAACATGATAGCTTGACTGTAATTGGTTATCTGCTTTCTCATGTCATACTTGAGATGCTTATAACTTATCTTCAAATTGGTTGTCCACTGAGATAGGAGATACACTGACAGTATCATAGGCTTTATGTGTATTTATTCTAGGTAGACGTGTTAGATAGCATGTATGATTAAGTACCAAGGAAATAAGTGGCCTAAGACGACATAGTCATCAAGTGGATGATGGAACAAATTTATGCAGTGAAGAGGTTGTTTGGTCTGAATTTTTTAACAGTGTTGACTACATATATTTTTCTATAGAAAATCATGGGAACAACAGAATGAATTTGATTTAATATTAATAGTTAATTTCCGGTGGAAAAAGAAGCAATAGTAGTTGACAAAGTGAGACTGAAGGACGATGAAAAGAGAGGCCTGAGGCTTGCTTCAATTCATTTCTCAGTGAAGAAACATATAGAAACTCTTATACATATTAGACTCATAAAAAGGTTAAGGATGGCGAAATGCAGAAGTCATAAGATGACCGAATCCAAATCTAAGAATCCAAAAGGAACAACTATTCTGCATCAAACGTGTAACTAGAACCAGCTGACTGAATCAGTTATTTAGTGGACTCTAATCCAAGTCAAATTTAATTTCTAATGGAACTTTATGACGAGTTCACTTGTGAAAAATAAGAATCATCAGAACAATATGCAAAGAAGAAAGCTTACTTATAAAACTATTAGATCTAACCTAGAAGATGATCAGATATTAGTTGGACACTTCAACTATATTGTAATTCAACAAATGAACTTGTAAACAAGATCTTTTGGATTTTGTATATTGTTTTATGGTACTTTGGGCCAACATTTAATATGTATCACCTTGATTAAAGTCATTTGATCTGAAGATACTGACGAAGAATGCTATGGTAAAACATAAATAAGTAGATTAAATGAACGTAAAGATTGAAATGTTATGCCCTACCCTCCAGTGAAAGTGGGCTAAGAAAACACAACTGCAGAATCGAACGACTGTTAAACATTGCTGCAAAAAATTAATTTATTTTCTTCTTAGAACATGTTGTCTTTGGGTCTAGAGTTCCTAGATTTATCCCCTCGTAAGAGGAAAATCCAAGGCTTAGTGGACCCAGCTCAGTGCATGATGCTCTCGGAAATGTGAGATGTGTGGAGGGGTGGGTCAGTACACTTGGATTTACCTCTACGATCAAAGAGACTTGAACTTTGATCACTTAGGTCATATAGGAATCACTTTATGGTCGAACGAATCTCTCGATCCTAAAGCTTTGAATCTTTGATGAACATGAAATTTTTATTTTGGATCCATTACCAAGATGCAACTGCAAACCAATCAGAGTGCATGTTCAATTAGTAAGGTATTGTGGACCTTTTCCTATATATGGTTGTTATATAACATCTCCGTTACTGAGCACGAGTAAGATGCAGTTAGGTTTGTCATTGATGGATTCTGATCACATTTTCTATTGCAGGTTTTCTGGTTCTGTATCTTGCACCAGTACTCTACGAGAAATATGAGGATCATGTTGATATTGTTGTTGAGAAGGCAATCGAAGCAATCAATAAGCAGTATCAAGTGCTTGACGCAAAGTATCTTCAGAAAATTCCACGTCGTACCTTCTCTAATAAAAAGCAGCACTGAGAAACTCATCTCATATATTCCGTTAGAAGTCTATTGTTGTTCATTCAAATTACATCATACACAGAGACACAGATGGTCAAAATTTTGATAGATGGATGACCATACCACATATTGAATTTTATACATCACACTGATCCTGCTTGTTGATACCATCTGAAACAGATGTAGCAGTGCAGACTACTTTTTGTGTGACTATATATCTCGATGACTAAATGGATTCCCTGCCTTGATTTGTTGCTGCTGCTGTTGTTGCTGAGGGGGGTATGTGCATATGTTATCATCGAGGCTTGTGTTTTATTTTATTCTTTAAGCTCACTGCCTAACCATCGGAAGTAGAAACCAAATTAACAGTTTGCCCTTCAGATATATCTACCATGAAAGATTAATTATAGGTCAATGAACAAAAATTGTCTGAATGAATAAAGTATATAAAAGATTGCAAGCAATTACTACATGTGAAAAGATTTAACATACATTTTCTTTGTGAATGATAACAGAGGATTGTGTCCCAGAAGTTTTTAAGTAGCCTACAAGTTAGAAGCTTTAGCACTGAAACAAAATTTTATAACCTTTGTGAGTAGTAGCAGCAACTATTACTCTTTTTATCCAAGCTTGGTGGGGGATTGCTCTCGTTGCCCATTGATATAGGTGTTAATTGTTTCGTTTCTCCATTGAATTATCATTATCTCTATTACTTCTATTGAGACATTTTGATTGATCAGTGCATTGTTACATTGGTAATAGATGTTTGGTTCAAATCTGGGTAAGCGTCATCATACGTGATGTAATATTTTTTTAAAAAATAAATTTTTATTATTATTATTATTAGTTAAACCAAACAATGTGAATAAATTTTAGATTTTTTTACTAGAAAAAAAAATTCCCCATATTCGTTTTTACCTGAAGGGTACTTTCTTTTCTATTTGAACGAAAATACTCTCAAATATTTTATTAAAATGATTTGATCACACATGCTATTAAAAAAAATAACAATTAACTATCTTGAAAAATAAAAAAAAATAAAAAAAATAATACTAATCATCTTAAAAACGGACGCCCAAATCTGACTGGTAAATGTGCTTCAAGAACAAGGGTATTTTTGGGATTCGGGGGACAAGCTCGGCGGGAAAACCCTTATGTTCCCTCGATGATCTCCGAGACTAGCTAACCTTTGGGGTCTCGGGTCGCTGGCCGACGACGCATTCGCTTCGCCTCCCCGTTTCTCCGACGCACGCGAGATGCAGTCAGTCCTCCAGGCAAGTACGAGAAGCCGAGTCTCGGGCCTCTCGAAAACGATGTCGAGAAAAATGGGGATGAACCCTACCTTGAAAACCCTTTTGATTGCCTCTTGAGAATCCGTGTTTAGTCTACCCTTTATGATCATCCTCCTGTTCGCAGGGAGTGATCGGATTGTCTTTTGTGTTCTTTTTCGCTTTTTGATTGATTTATTTCGGGTTCCTCAATGCAGACATACTTTGGGTATTTCAAGTTTCGGTCCCACCAGAAGGAGGTCATCGAGAAAATTTTGGATGGAAAAGATTGCTTGGTGGTCATGGCGACTGGAAGTGGGAAATCTTTGTTGTAAGTTAACTTTTTGTTTCTCCTCAAAATTATAACCATGATATTCGTTTGGCAATGTAATGCTTCTGAAAATTTATTTTATTTTTATTTCCGAAGGGTGAAACCTTAAGCAAAATAACGAGGGGTTACTTCTCTGAGGAATTTGTTGAATCGGAAAATTAACATCTTTATTGTTGTAATAGTTTGCTACAGAAATACAATACCAATTAACTAATTAGGGTTCAGGAATTGGATTTTGCGTTTTTGTGGATGAAGCTATACAGTCCATGAGGTGTCACACTTTTGCAAGTCTTCTATTTCTTGCAAGGTGGGAAGCCCAGAATTTATTGTTGTTAAATTGACAATATCTGAAGGACAAGAGTTGCTGGTTGTCAATCACCACTTTCTTAATTTATCTAAAACATCAGGTATCTATCTAAAATTGATTGAGCTAGTGCTTATTTCAAGCTTGTCTGACAGGTCAAAACTACACTGGATGTCTTTGTCCTAAATCCTGCTCTAGGCTTCACAGTTATTTGAGACATACATGTATACATATATACAATCACTTAATCACACATATGTATATATATATGTGTTATATATATATATATATATATATACATACATACATACATACATACATGTATATGCATACATACATACATACATACATATATATACACATATGAATATATATATATATATATATATATATATATATATATATATATATATATATATATATATATATATATATATATATATATATACACATTGTGAATCTGTAATTAAAATAATGTAGCTCATAAAGTTATTTCCCTCCATCTCCCTGTCTCCTCTTCTCTCTATAAAAGAATAACTGATTATTGCCAAGGCCGGCTTGAATTTATGGCAATGTCTAGTTAAGTCTGGTTGGTCTATTCATATAAATTACATCTAGTAAGTTTTTCTAGTACATAGTGAGTTGAGAGGTGTGAGAAAAATGAACAAGACAGGAATGGGGAGAGGTAGGCTGACAGGAATGTGACCTGTGATTTCTTCTTTGATGGTTCAATTGTTTACGCTTTAAATTGGTTCCTTGCTTTGGGTAATTTGCCCATTATAAGAGTTGGAACTTTTATATTGCTTATCTTTTAAATTATGATTCAACAAACTTGAGTTCATGGAGGATAGAGGATATTGATTTTGATAAAATGAACAGAGAAGGTAAAAATGCTTTAAATTGTTATCGAGATTTGCTTGATACAAAATTGTTCTCAAGTTTCTTGTTCCACTAGAGGGACTTGTTAAGTTGTGATGAACCGCGTATGCTTGTCGCATATACTTAACCCTTGCTTTGGGTCTTAATTTAATCTTTTTTTCTTTCTGTTTTTGGTTTAAAGAATGCAAATTTTAAAGTAAGTTCCATATATCTTGCTAGGCGTTGTGGTAATTCAAGTTTAAGCTTATGCTAACAAATTATAGTTCGCAATCTATTTTGTAGGCATGATTTTGCTCTTTTAACTTTACTTGGTTCATTTGACACAAGCCCTTGGACTGAAATCAATGGATCACTAAGGTTAAGTCTCCAAGAGGCCCTTGAAACTAATGCTTAAATGAGTTCTGAAAGTAAAACATTGTCTGACATATAACACTGCATGATGCATCCTTTGCTATTACAAAAAGTGATTTGTGACCTCCAGAGTTTCTTTTTTATCTTTAACCTGGATACACAAATACCGGTTAGTCTAGTTTATTGTTAATGTTTTATTAATTTGCTTCTCTACCTGAGGGCGGACTAGAATCATTTCAATGTATCTGTTGTTTGTTACAGTTATCAGATTCCTCCACTGGTCACAAGGAAGACTGCCATTGTTATAAGCCCTCTTTTATCCTTGATGCAAGACCAGGCATGTGGTAACATTTTGCTTGTCATTTTCATATTAAAAGCACTAAACCCTTTAACTTTAACAGGTTATGAGTCTAAAACAGCGGGGTATCAACGCTGAATATCTTGGAAGTACTCAAACAGACAAAACTGTTCACTCTCATGCTGAAAGTGGTACCTATGATGTTTTGTACATGACTCCAGAAAAAGCATGTTCACTTACTTCAAGGTTAGGTTCTTTTGACTGCTATGCACTCCCACATTGTTGTTGCTATTTCATGGAGTGAATGCACTTTTTAGTTGTAACATAATTTTCTCACAAAAAAACTGTTAGCTAGTTCTGGTCCTCGGAGATTCATTTGTAGTCAAATTACCTAAGTTTCATAGTAAGTTATTGGGTATTTTTCATGATGACATCTTAAAACTGGATAAAGAGTTGCAATCTTCTTTGTTGTATAAAACCTTTTTTTTTCTTATACCAAATTGTAGACAAGTAGCAAGAAAGTGCATTAGTGTTAGCAAGAGAATCGATGCACACAAATTTATCAGTAATTTTCTAGACCTTATATTTTAGGTTTATATCTAAATCATTATGTTGGATTAGATTTGTCTATTATTTAAATCATTGAAGTTTGAAATTCACTACAGATTCTGGGCTAACTTGCTGAATATGGGTATTTGTTTGTTTGCCGTCGATGAGGCACATTGCATATCAGAGTGGGGTCATGATTTCAGGTTTGTTTTTCATGTTCTCTTAATTTGCAATTAACTAGTTTTGTTAGCTAAACAATTGGTGTCCTTAAGTGAACATAGTCTATCAAATGTTTGTAAACATTTACTAATGATGATATAGTCTCTATAACTAACGAATTGACGTTTCATTATTTAGAACTTGGATCTCTTCTGAAGATCACTTCCAATTTGGCTTTTTAATTAGATCGTCATTTGAAGTCTGTGGTCAGTAATAGGTTGAACTACAGATTGTATGACTGTTATTGCTCAAATGTGACTGATAACTGACAGATAATACTCGCTTATAGTTATTTAGTCATTACACTTCCACTTATATAACTTGTTTAGCATTGTAGTCCAACAGATAATACTTGCTTATAGTTATTTAGTTATTACACTTCCAATTATATTGTTTGGCTTTGTAGTTTAAGGAAATATGGTGGTGTGATTTTTTATTTTAACAGGAACCTAGTTCATTGGCATTGTTGTTTTTAAAGCAATATACATCTCTATACACTAGAAAAATCTCATTAATGACATTTCCCCTTGAAACTTAAAGGTGAATTGACCAATTTGAGAACTCATTTATCAATACAAATAAGTGGCTCTCTTTTACCTCACCGCTTATTAACCAGGTAGTGCTATATTACGTCTTGAATATCCAAGTGACATGGAGGAACTGGAATTGATAATTTATGGCAATGTTTCTTCAATTCACCTATCTGTCTATTCTGATCATGATCACCTAGAAATTAATCATACTTAGTAATTAGCATATTAAGGCATGTTTGGTTGTCTATTAGTAGATATCAAAAGGTGTCATTTGCTGGAAGTGGCGGACTTCGAATCTTTGTCTGCCTGAACTTAGCTTGAAAGTTAAATCCAAACAAAGTATTTATATCACAATTTTAACTAAGTTTTCGCTCAGGAAACTTAACGGAATTATTCTGAGTGGAGCATACTTTGATTTCATCTGGTCACTCAAATGCAAGCTATCAGTTATGTCTGCCAGTCGAGAGTTGGTGATGGTAGGTTGACAATTGTTCTTAAGTATAGTGATTGGTTATGATGACCAACAAGATAATGGGTTTAATTTATTTTTAATATCTTTCATTGTCAGGAAAAAAAAGGTTGATGCAATAATATACAATTTTTCTTTGACAAACAAATAGTAGAACATGAAAGTCTATGTCTGACAGTGTCTTTTTCAGATAGTGACTCTTTTTGTTAAAAATTTACAGACAAATAAACATCCTTAGTGTTTTTCTAACTAACCTTTTCTTTCTTAAAAAAATGCTCATGAATTGACATATTGATGTGTTTTATTGTACTTAGAGCTTGGGTTTTGGTATTTTTAAATGGACACTAGCTGTCATAAATGTCTGTTTATTAGGTTGCAGAACTCTCTATGTAGGTGAATTTTGGTTCTTGCTATATGTAAAAACCATGATCGAAATAGCCTTTATTTATGTTTCCGTTTGGTATTACATATCATCATCTAAGTGTTTTGTGGTTTCTTTCTACCTTGACCTTTTTTAAGTCATTGAACTTATTCATTAGAGTATAAAAGAGATGTATCAAAATTTTTTATGCCAGTTCCACACTAATTTATAATGCAGGAAGGAGTACAAGCAGTTGAATATGTTACGAGGCATTCTATCTGATGTTCCTTTTGTTGCTTTAACTGCCACAGCTACTGAGAAGTAAGCATAATCATCCTACATGCACTTTTGGAACTGGAATATCTTTTTCTTTCAAGTATTGGTATCTTTTTTAGAGGTAAAACATTACTTTTGTAGTCAGCCAGGGTCTAGATTTATTTTTTGTTTGGTCATCATGCTCTTAGAAATTATTTTGTTTTCTAAATATGCATCACATATTCCGTTTTTGACTCTAAAGCAAGCACTTGTCATGTATGTTTTGGTTTTTCTTTCGGCCCTGTCACAGAAGTTTTGGTATTATTTTTGATAATTGAATATCAAATAAGAATGTTTTGGTTTTGGTATTTCTTTCGGCACTGCCATATCCAGGAGAAGAAAAGCAAATTGAATAATTGAACATCATTTCAAAAAGAATAAGAATGCTTTAGATGGTGTTGATGATGTTTCTTAATTTTGACTTAATACACAGAAAATATGAAAATAACCGAGTTGCAGCTGTTAATTGCTTTCACTTTGGAGTCATCTCAGAAATACATGTTCTAAATCATGCATACCTATATGCAAAGTACTTGATTTTTCTGTTATGTAAATTATGATAATTAGTGAGACATATACACAAAATTTGTTTTCATACTGAAGATATTGTTGACAAATTGTTTGTCATCATAATAAAAATTCAACTTACCATGGGACTCTGCCAAATGTTGGAATGACCAAAATTTTAGAACTTGATGCAGACCCAAGGTGTCACCAAAATAATTGTGACAAACTTTCTTTCCATAATCAATTGTAAGTTGTTGCTTATTTCTTTTCATATCAATTTTTCAAAGTGGTAAAGTATTCTATAGTTACGTAATCTCTCACCAGTAGACCAGATTGGCGAAAAAAAGATCAAGTAAAATTCTAAACGATGATATCTGACACCAAGGATTGGCGTACCTTCTGAAATGGTATGTAACATATTGTACACATGACTCCGACAGTCAATCGGTACACGGACAAACCCGTTTCAGGTAGCATGTTGAAATATGGCCTGGTACCGGTATGGGGTATATGTTGGTTGATATGCTCGAAACTTGTCCTTTATCGGTCGATAATGGTTAGTACTAGTCAGAATTTAAACGGTAACAAACCAAATTGAGCCTAGTTTGACCCCAATGATCAAATTGATCATTGAGGCCTCTTTGGGCTTTAAATCCCTCTTCCTCCCTCCTCACTCACTCTTATTCACTCTGTCATTTAATTCTTTCTCGCACTTGCATTTGTGATTGAAGTTCCTAATCGGGTAATTCACTTCAATGAAGGTCCATGGGACAAAGTTGTTCCTCGACATTCGAAAATATAAATTCAATTTTTTCTCCTTGTACCCTAAAATTTCTATCCATTGAGGTCTTAGATACATGTTATTCTTATCTAAATGTAATTTATATACCAATAAATTAGGAAAAAAAATAAAAAAAATGATTTTTAAATTTTTTTTTGATCATTTTTGGGCCTTTTTCCTGAAAACCGGTACTGTTCGGTACGTATCATCTGCCCGGGGATTGATACCACTGGTCTGCATGACATGGCAGTCATTGCCTGAAACTGTTCGGTTTCATTCGTTTGAAATTTAAAAATGAAGAGTTTTTAATTCTATTATAACTCCTGAAACTTGCATAATCATATACATCAGACCTTTTTGGGTTGAAACAGGTATAAATTGAGCTAAATTATGAAATTTGAATTCAATGTTTTTCATTCTGGAGATGGTCCAAAAGAATCCATTGGGTTGAATGTTGAAACATCAGACTGTGTATAGAGACCCTTGCTAGACTTTTAGTTTATAATTGGCAGTTGGAACTACAAATTGAATTATTTTCTAAGATGATTTTTGTTAAAGGACACTTAATTGAGAGGAATGATGCTTTCAATGGTTACCACTTGAATTGGTCATGTGTTATTTTGCAGTCTCTTGAGTTATATATAGTTTCTTCTATTATAGCATACCATAAGACTCAACATGATTACCTTGTTAATATTATATACATGAGAATGTTTACATCTGTGCTTGTTTGTACTTGTACTGGATAGACATGTCTCCAGGGACTTGATGGTTGAAATGCTGGTTATTTTGTTGACTTGGAAAACTTTAATTTCCATCTCTAATATTTTCCTTTAAGCTATACATGTTTAAGCAACAATTCTTTCAAAATATCTTTTTGCGCATTAGTTTATTCTGGGCTTATCTAATTCATCCTTTATGTATAAGGACTAGCTGTTCTTTCCTGAACTTTACATTAATTTATGACAACTGTTGGCAACAAACTATCTATTCCACTTCTTCCCAGGGAAAAGAAGTTTTAGTGTACAATGACAACAAGCTGCAAGTCCCAATCTCTTGTGGCATTGGCTTACTCAGGAAAGCTACTTTTGGCAGAACTAGCAAGGCTATTATGTAGAATAGAACCTATTTAGAAGATTCAGAACAGTTAATATATTATGGAAACTTCGTTGCAAATGCTGCTTGCAACAGTTTCTATATTCACTATAGATTTTAGAAAATGAACAATAACCTTTAGTTTGATAATGCCACTGGGAAAATGTATGGACTTATTATACTTATTCAAGGATGACCTCATCTCATGCTTTAGTTCCTATGAGCTTATCGAGTTTCTGATGATTTATGGGAAAAAATGGTCTAATTTCTTCTACAAAAGTTATGTTTATTGTGTGTCCTTTGGTCCTTTCAGATACACTAATATGATAAATTGTTTTATGGTTTTGCATTACTTTAACAGTTTGAAGATGAAACATACACACCAATAGGCCAGGGATTGTATTTTCTTGATGTATGCTATTGTTAAGGAACAATCCTAAATAGCTTTAGTTGTCAGTGAATGATCATCATATATTAGTTAACTTCCCTGGTTCTTCTGATTGTTTCTTTCTTTCTTTTGTCTTCATGATTGTTCTATTACCTTGAACTTATAATCAAATTTTGTAGGGTTCGCAATGACATAATCTGCTCCTTGAACATGAATGAGACATTCACTGCTGTTGGATCATTTGATCGGCAAAACCTCTTTTATGGTGTTAAATCCTTCAATCGGTCTCTGTCCTTTGTGGATGACCTTGTACAAGAAGTCTCAAAATACATCAATAGTGCTGGCTCAATGATCATATATTGTACAACTGTTAAAGATACCGAACAGGTCTGTTTCTTCTGCCTTCCATTCATGCCCTTGTCTAAATGTAGACTCTGAAAAGGGTAAATCTTGTGCTCTGGATGCTTTTACATCTGATGAACCTTGATATTCATCATGCTGAAATTGCCATAATTATTGTCAATTTAGTTGTAAAATCTCAGATAGCACTAAGATGACTAGTGATGTTACATGGGTATTTCTTCTTTGTCATAGTTTAAAATATGATTTGTTATGTAGAAGTATGATTTTGACTTGCTAATATTTGTGGTCCTATAGTATGGAAGATTATCAATGTGCTCTAAATGCTACTTTGGTTAATATATAATTGGCTTTTTTATCAGCTTGGCATGCTTGTTTATACTTGTTGAGTTGTCTGTGTGCTTAGGAGTTAGGACAGCTCTTTATGCCTGTGTTCGTGTTTAGTTGGTCACTGGTAAGACACATGAAATCACAGTTATGTTCTCTTAAGATTTTAGTTTTCAAGCAATGATCTTCTTTTCTTCTGTTGATAATGTAATAGTGGTAGTGATCAAGGTTTTACTTACCAGTCCGTATCGGTGTACCGATATATTGTTGGTACGGGTACGGGACCCGTACCGGGCGGTATGTACAGTGCATACCGCTTGGTATTAAAATATAATATAATATTTTTATAATATAATATTAAAAAATATTAAATTATTAAAAAAAAGAAAAGGGGGGGTGACGTCGCCTAGATCTGTCTCCTCGCGCTGGGAGACGCTCCGTCTCCTCGCGCGGGAGAAAAAGCGGCCGCGGCCGGCAATCGCGCGCAGGCGACCCGCGGGCGGCGACGGCAGGCGGGCGAGGACGGCGCGCAGGCGAGGTATTCTTTCTTCCCCTCTTCTTTGTTTTTTTTCTTTTCCTCTTCTTCTTCCCTTTTTCTTCCTCAATTGATCGCCGATGGTCGATTTCTCTCTCAATCGACCGCCGACGGTCGATTTCTTCTTCAATCGGTCGTCGACGGCCGAAATTGACCGCCGACGGTCGATTTTTGATGGAACCGCCTGGACCGGTAATCTGGCAGATCGGTATGTACCGTCCGTACCGGGCGGTACAGGTCGAAATTGCAAACCTTGGTCATGATGCTACCAATAAGTCCTGTCTGAATATAAATTTGACCAGCAGGTTCTCTTTTTTTTCCTTTTTTACTATGCTTTGATTTTAAATACTCCATTGATTAATCCGTGAATATATACTCTATCAGCCTGATATCATTGTCCTTGTTTGAATGCTATGACCTAGTAAGTGGTAACATGTGATTCTACTCATGATATCAAGTGGGTAGTTCTTCTTTGTCATGTCAGCAGGTTCTTGCTAATTTTTTAATTTGATAACTTTTGTGGTATTTGTTTCACAAATTGAATGATGATCTGATGATAAAGCACTTGTTATTTTTCTGATGGTTGAACACTTATCCTGTTACCACTTCTCATTGAACATCCACCTCATTTGGCACCTTGCTGACTCTCAAGAAATTTCATATGACCAGTTGACCTCTGGATAATGAACTACTGCTGATTGATCTACCTTGAGTATGTAGGTGGTTTTAGAATTTGCTATATATTTCATTTGTTCTTTTCATCCTTGCTTGTGTTTGGTACTCATACCTGCAGAAAAATAGGTTGTGGAATCTTGTCTATCCAAATGGAGTTATACCCAAGGTTTGACTTACCGGTCCATACCGGTGTACCGAGTTTATCTTGGTACCGGTACCAGGCGGTATGCGCAGTGCGTACCACCCGGTATATTAAAATATAATATAAATTTTTTATAATACAATATAATATAATATTAATATATTAAAAATATTAAAAAAAAGAAAAGGGGCGACATCGCCTCGATCTTTCTCCCTGCGCGAGGAGACGTTCCGTTTCCTCACGCGGGAGAAAAAGCGCCCGCGACCCGCGGGCGACTGCGCACGGGTGAGGACGGCACGCGGGCGCTAGGTATTATTTCTTCTTCTCCTTTTTTCTTTTTTTCTTCTTTTCCTCTTCTTTCTCTTCTTCCCTTTTTCTCCCTCAATCGACTGCCGACGGTCGATTTCTCCCTCAATCGGCCGCTGACGGCCGAAATCGACCTTCGACGGTCAATTTTTGGCGGCACCGCCTGTGGTCCGCGTTCCGGCAACCTGACGGACCGGTATGTACTGCCCGTACCGGGCGGTATAGGTCAAAATTGCAAATCTTGGTTGTATCTACAATATCTTAATTTTATTCTCTTATAATTTTTTTCTTTTGCTTTAGTTTGCCACTGGTATTTTTATGCCTTTGACAAGTAAGCTCTACTTAAATATGGCAAACTGATTTCTTTTGATGCAAAAGGTGCTCTTGATCCATCTGAAAATGTTGTTGCATCATATCTTCATAACTTCAAGTCTTTAATTGTTTGTTTAACGTACTATATGTAATGCCATTTACCAAAATTTGTTTTGTCTTAGAGTTTGATGTGATTATGCTATAATCATTTCTTTATTTTTCCAGATCTATGAATCACTACAGAATGCTGGAATAAAGGCTGGTATTTATCATGGCCAAATGGGCAGTAGTAACCGGGAGAAGATCCATAGGTTTTGTTCAAAAAACCTTTATCTTAGATTAGATTTTTAGTGAATAAACATCCATGCAAGCAAGGATTAAATTGTCAGTCCTATTTGCAGATCTTTCATTAAAGATGAGCTTCAAATACTGGTTGCTACTATTGCTTTTGGCATGGGTATTGACAAACCAAATGTAAGGTGTATAATACATTATGGCTGCCCTAGGAGTCTGGAATCATACTATCAAGAAAGTGGGAGGTGTGGCAGAGATGGGTTGCCCTCAGTATGCTGGTTATACTATTCAAGAAGTGATTTCACAAAAGCTGATTACTATTGTGCTGAAGCACATTCTGTATGTATTTCAGCCATTTAGAAAACTACTATTTATACTGTAAAATATAAATGTTATCCACTAGTAATTGTCTCACTCTTGTTGTATATAAGAAGAATAATGTTTTTTTTGTACAATCCAATTTCAACATTATCCATGTTTGAAGTATTTGTTTTCAATTATTAGGAAAGCCAAAGAAAGGCAATCATGGAGTCCTTAAGGGCAGCAGAAAAGTATTGCTTTCTGGCTACTTGCCGTAGGAAGTTTTTGTTGCAGTACTTTGGTGAAACAAGTAATGGTGACTGTGGTATGTACCTTTCTGCTCCTTTTTTCATCGTTTAAAATTTTTAGTCTTATCTTTATATGATCTGCAATATCATTATTTGAATACTACATTGAAATAAGACATGTTCCAGATTCAATATGGTGCAATCTAAGTCATTTCTTTAAGTTCTCTGTATGCTTGTAGTTGATTTTGTTTGTGCCAGAGGTTGTTCACATATGATATGCCTGTGGCTTTTGCCAAAGATTTTGATAATATCTATAAATTTGAACACCAGGAAACTGTGATAACTGCACCCATGCTAAAAAGCAAAGAGACCTGTCAAGAGAATGCTTCTTGTTGCTATCTTGTATAAGATCTTGTGGTGGTCGATGGGGCATTAATATGCCTATTGACATTCTTCGTGGATCTCGGGTACATATTTTCCAGGATTTTATTTCTTAGTTACAATTTGCTGTTGTTTCCTTTCATAATTTTTGCCCACCTGTTATGGGGCCTGTCTATCATCTTACAATATTTTGATTGCTTTTCCTTGATTTTTAAAGAAAATCTTGTACTGTGGTGTTTTTTGCACAGATGATATGCTCAGAGGAATTAATTATAGAAACACATACATCTATATTCTATGTCCACAGTATCTATAAACATTGTCATGTTTTATCACTGATGTTGCCTTTTGCCATGTGGTTATGCTAACATAAATATCTCAATAAACACTTCTCTTTATTTCACTTTCTTTTCCAAACATCAGCATGTTTGCGTAGATGAACTGGTCTCTGGTTTGGTAGTAGCATAATGCTGCCGGCTGTATTGTACACATACTATATCTGTGATATGGACAGGATTTCACCAAAAGGTGGCTTTTTGCTAGTTTGATGGTCCACGGAGGTATGTGATTATAAAGTCAAAACAGATTTGTATATGTTGGCATAGGTTTATGACTGACACATGGGTACAAGCTTGTGAACTTTTATTATATCTTTCTAGCATGGACTGATCTGGTTACCTGTGTTCTCTCTATGTGGAAATAGATTAACATTTATGGCTAAATCCTTAGAAATGTATGAAATTTCAAACAGTCATGAAGTTTGCACTTCTCAATGGGTTGTAAAACTGTAAAATATTAAAAATTTGTATTGGCCTTCTAAAGTATCAAGGATTACCTATTTGGTACATGATTCTCAGACATCCTATCCACACCCTTTCACTTAATTGTTGAGTCTTCATACTTCTAGCTATGTTATTTTATCTCCTGCAATGTTTGCATATTTATTTATTTATTTTTTTGCATATTTCTCTTATTCTATTCTTGGTATAACCACTAGAATTTTATAAACCTAGAACTTTGATGCAAGGTTCGCCAAATCGTACCTTACTGTACTGATGTATCGAGCTCAGCTCGGTATGGTATAGTATGCCAGTACCGCTTGGTATGCCCAGGCGTACCACTCGGCACATATATATATACATAATATAATATAAAAATAAAGCTAAAAAATAAAAAAATAGGACGACGTAGCCTCGTTCCTTCTTCCTACACGTGGAGATGTTTCTTCTCCCCGTGCGAGGAGAAGAAATTGCCCACGGGCGAAGAGCAACATCGGACTCCAGGTTCTTTCTTTTCTTCTCTTTCTTCTTCGTTCTCCCTCCCTAGGCTGATATCGCCCGAAATCGATCGTCGACGATCGAAATTGATCGTTACCGCCCGACAACGGTCGACGACGGTTGAAATTAACCGATACCGTTACCGGTCGATTTCGGGTGGTAACGGGGCGAAAACAGCCCCAATCAACGGTATCGCCTTGTCATGAACTTAGCTGGTTTTGCCTAAGTCGTGTGGCACCCTTGCGTGTCCGTCCACAAAGGTCAGCCTCCCCGAAACCTCCTAGGGTCCCTTAGGACCTACAAAAGAGAAAACGGATTAGAGAAAACATTTCCCATGGGATCCACAAGCAACCACTTTAGAGAACACTTTATATAGCTAATACAAATTACAACCATGGACTTTACTGAATAGTTGCACACAAAAGATCAAGGTTCATTACAGATCGAAGTTCCTATAAGTGTCCACATGACACAACTCTCATTTACAAGCCGAAGCCGGCCATGAAAGCTAACCAAACGAGGCCTGCCAAGCCTATTGCAAGCCTGCTACTTGCTGTACAAAGCATGTACAAAAACTGAAAGACACGGACAAACATCTTGTTTACATTTTGTCCGTGACAGCCCGGTAGCGAGCGGTTCGTATACCGGTCAGCGGGGTAGACTGGTACACCTGTACCTGGCAGTACGATTCGAAATTGCCAACCTTGCTTTGATGTCACTTTTACGGTTACATGAAATTTTTAATTATTGTCTGATGATATTGTTATGAACGATTAGAGATCAAATAGAATTGTTCTAAACTTGAATTATGGTGACAAACCCAAGAGGCTAGATGTGTTAAATCAAGTAGGTTTAATACTAAATCTATGAGATGTATTTTAGTAGAAATAAGAGATGAACTAAAGATATAGTTAGGGCCAAGGTTTGCAATTTCGACCTGTACCGCCTTATATGGGCTGTACATACCGGTCTGTCAGGTTGCCGGTATGCGGACCGCTCGTTACCGGGTGGTTCCGCCAAAAATCGATCGTCGGTGGTCGATTTCGGCCATCGGCTATCGATTGAGGGAGAAATCGACCGTCGGTAGTTGATTGAGCTAGAAAAAGGGAAGAAGAAGAAGAGGAGGAAAAGAAGAAAAAAAAAAAAGAGGAGAAGAAGAAATAATACCTAGCGCTCGCGTGCCGTTGCCGCCCGCGGGTCACGGGCGCTTTTTCTCCCGCGCGGGGAGAAAGATTGAGGCGACGTCGCCCCTTTTCTCTTTTTTTTATATTTTAATATATTATATTATATTATATTTATATTATATTTTAATATACTGGGCGGTATGCATTACTGGTATTGGTACCGTACCGATACCGAAATGAACTTAGCACACCGGTACAAACCGGTAAGTCAAACCTTGGTTAGGGTGATGAACAAGAACAGTCAGTAAAACTTTTAAGTATCTTGGATGTTTTATTTGGGAGAGACCGATGAAGTTATTGTTCATAGAGTATAAGCTGGATGATAAAAATGGACAGAGTTATCAAGAGTATTATTTGATAACTGGTAGCCCTTTGGATTAAATGAAAAATTTTATTAGGCTAGTCATGTTTTATAGATTTGTATATTGGGCATTTAAGAAATAATATGTATAAAAAGTTTGTATAACCAAGATGAGAAGTTGAGGTGAATGTGTAGAGTTACCAGCTCTGACAGAGTATAAAGTGATGGAGAATCATCTAAGATGGCATCAATACATTGTAAATTCAATGATTAAATGATGTAAAACAATTAGTATTAGTGTTGCAAGGAGGTAAAAGAAAATGCAAGAATACTTTATTAAAAGCTAGATGTTTCAATTTTTATTTAATTAAAGATATTGATTGTATTGAGCTCAATGACATAAAATAATCTATATAGGTGGCCCCAAATAGTTAAGACTTCAGACATTATGGGTTGTCATTGTTGTATGACTTTTTTGTGCAAGTTTTTGTGACTGTGTAGTGTATTCTGTAATTTTGTCTCATGATGTTTTTATTTTTCATTTTTATTCTTGTGTGAAATATTTTTTGATAGGTTGGTCAATTGTAATTATTAGATGCACAATCTTCCATCGTGTTCTATTAATAATCTTGCCTTCTTTGCATTATGGTTTCCAGGCAAAGAAGATAGTTGGTAACAATTTTGACAATCTTCCTCTGCATGGGCTTGGGAAAGATTATTCCTCAACTTGGTGGAAAGCTCTTGCTGCTCAACTTATAGCTAATGGTATTATTAGTTAGACCTCAGTAATATTTCGTTCTTTCTTTGCCTAGAAATGTGGTGTCCTTTATCTTCTCTTAATTTCTTGATATTGTTCCAGCCATTTGGCATCCAAGTAAATGAATGTTCTTGATTACTAAGTTCTTATTTCTTGGTTTTTATGTCTATTGATCTTTGTCAGTTAATGTTTGATAATATTTTTCTTAGGCATGTTTAGTAGCATCATAACACCTTCAGTGATCAGATTTAAGAATTAGTAATTTTGATCCTCAATATATTGAGTCTTGGATGATTTTGATTTGACTCAGAATATTTAATCAACATGTCCTATTTTATAGTTATTTCATGTTGGCAGTTGCTATTTTGATTTTTTTTCTTGCAAAGGGTAAGTGGACGCATGCATGTGATTATAAACCCTGGGTCCGGTCGTTAGTGAAGACCATATTACATTCAAGTCAATTTACTGTCAGATCATGATTATTTGCATCTAACCTTGCCCAGATACTTGGGAGAAATGATTTTGTTTTTGGTTTACTTAATATATGTTGTTTGACTACCGAACGATATAACGTAACCCAAAATATATTATGCATGTATATTGTAAGTGCATGCTTTTCAAATTTACAAATGTTATATTAATTATGAGCAGAGTTCTAAGTAGTCCAGGTGGTCTGCGATGTATTCTTTTTGTAATGGATGAAGACCAGGAACTATGAACCTAAACACCTTTGTAGCATCCAATGCAGAGTTTGTCAGTCTTGATAATGGATAATGTTTAATAGCAACGGCGAACGACACTCCAGGTTGGGTTTAAAATAAAGCAAATTTTGATGAGTAGGTATGATCATAAGTTACCTATTCTGATTATCTTGGTCACTGAAAAGGGTCTTCTTAAGTAGAAACAGAAGGCATTATGTAATTTGAGATTGGATTTATTAACATTTGTCGCATAACAACAGGAAAAAAGCAAGTTGATTGAATGATAACATTAGACAATAAAGTCAATCTGATGGACTGTCTTTAAGGTCTCTTGAAGATGCAAAGAAATTGAGCAGTAGAAAGTTGTGGAACTATGTTGTTTGATTACAAATTTTTTCCAACTGATGTCAATGCACCAAGAAAGTGTTTTTAGCGATGGCAGCAGAAGTAAATAGGGAGTTTTAAACAGTATAATTGGAACCGATGAATGGTCTGATATATTATGCAAATGCAATAAACCCGAAGATTGTATTGGTTCAAAAAATGACATGATTGTTCATGGAAAGGTTGTAGAAGTGGTTGATCTTGAAGTGGAGCTGCTTCATAGCAGTTTTATTGTACATAATATCAGAGATCATTGCCAGCCAGGGTGGGGTACTTACCAGTTCAAGAGTGAACCAGTATGAGGACCATCCAAAATGGGGGCTGCCCAGTCCAACTTATTACGAAAATTAATTAATATTTTTTTCACTTTGCTTGAATGTGAGCCTTCCACATGTTTCACCTCTCGTTGCCTCGTCTACCATTGCTTCTCCTTCCTCTTCCTCCCTCGTCTTCTTCCACATTCCCGCCTCTTTCTTTTCTCTTCCTCTTCTTCCTTCCTCCTTCCTCTTCGAGTCATCGGTACGTATTGGTGTACCATGTGACCTGTCCAATTGGGTCGCTGATATGGGTTCGGTACCTGAAACGGCGATCCTTGCATAGAATATGGATCTTTATTTGGACCTGATTGGATAAATCAGTTAAAATATCTACTCATTGATAAAGTAATTCTATTTTTTTACTTTGTAGTAAAAGTGGTATAAGATTGTGTTTTGAAGCTTATAGTGTCATGCACACAATTTCTAGATTTGATATTGTTTTTTGCTTATCAGTCCTTGTTACATGTCACTGTGCCTTGAAAATAGTTGAATGGAGGATTTGATTATACATGAGAGAATTCAGTTGGTAGTTCATTATGTCAACATCCTCATTATGTAGGTTATCTGAAGGAGAACCTTGTTGATGTCTACAGAACTGTAAGGTATTTTCTTGTATGCTATTTCCAGTGTTCGCTTAGCATTTTCTATTCTGGTCTTCATTTATATGATACATAAGAAAATATTTAACTGCTTTAATCTGATATATTGGATTCATGTGAGGGTCATAGTACTAAATGTTTTGATTCAATTTTGCAGCATTAGCCCTGTGGGTTTGCAGTTTCTCTCATCTGCAAATACATTTCATCACAGACCACTAGTTTTAGCATTAACAAGTGAGATGGCTGATGAGGAAGAGCATGGAAATCAAAAGAATAAATTGGGAGATCATCAAAATCCAGCTGTTCTAGCATGCGAAGGTCTCTCTGAGGTCTTTTCTCCATCTTTTCAACTTTATGCCTTTGTACATAGTTTAAGCTTTCTTTTGGGCTTCCTTGTCATAGTAAAGAGAGAAAATTCTCCTAAAAGTTTTGTAGCGGCCGGTAAGAAGTCTTATTACAGTTAAATTCCATTGATGTGTTTATGGTGGTAGAGTATAGGGGTTTCGAGTGCATTTCTTTACTCTATGCTTTTCTTTTTATTATTAATAGTTGAGCTCTTTATTCCTCTTTCAATTCTTAGAAGCAATAGTACCACAGCTTGGAAGGAAAGAATAAGTTAGACAAATGCTCGAGTCTGTGCTCCAATGCTTGTAAAATCACAGTTTGCCATCCAGCTGAATCAAGTGTTGTTTGTTTGATGCTTTGTTCTAAGGCCTCTGATCTTTGGCAGATTACATTTTTGAGTTGTATTTTAGCGAAAAAAAGTTCTGTTATTAGCAGTAATAGATGAATTAATATTGCTCTTGTTTACTATATAGTTTGAGTTCTCAAATTGTAGTCCTTCTGGTTTCCATTCAGTTTAATGAGCTTCATGGCTTGTTGCTTTGATTTAACCATACATTCTCTTTCTCGTTCTATATACGCCTTTGCCTTGGTTAACCTGCCACCTCAATTTCTAGCATGTTATAGTCAATTGCTGAACTAATTGCTTTGTTCTTTCTGAGGATCCTAATTCTCGTGGCAGTGTAGTCGCTTGCTTGAATTAAACAATGCCTAACAAGGGTGCACCAAGTTCTCAGAGGGAAATGCTGAGTTACTAATAACATAACGTAGTTACTAGTTTTCTGTTTTGCAGTTAGCACAGACAACAGGAATCTTAATTTAGCAATTTAATTCTTTAACATTAGCCAGTAAGGGTTCTGCTCAACTTATCCCTAGGCTTAAGATGTCTAGGCTTGAACTTGTGACATTCCTCAAAGGTGCAAAAAATGATGGCACTTTGTCAGAGCTTTTATGAAGTGACCTTGTGGTAATCTTCCTCTATCACATACTTGTGGAGTTTTTGGTTAACCATATATTATATCAGGGATTCTAGGCATGCCTTGACCAGGAAATCAAATATTCACCAGCCTTAGTCGAGTTTTATGTCTTTTTTTGTCTTTGTTATCGATAATAAAGTTATTTAAACCATGAAGTTTGTGTCTGCTTTTCCATCCCACTCCTCCCTGATTTTCCCATCTATGAAAACTGTTTCTTTGGCCTTTTATGTCTCTTTGTGTATTTTTTTGTTATATCTTGTTTTCTTCAAGATTTTATTTCTTCTGTGGTTGTCCTCTCAAAGAATTTGCAGCCATATAAAAGAAAAATTTTGTAACCTTTCCAAATGCTAGTATTGAATTTTCAATTAGCTTGATTTAGTCATGCAAAGAAGCCCTTGGCTTTCAAATTGTTGACTTGTATAGTTGTTGATATCCCTGATATTCTTATAGTAAATTGTTTCACCTTTTCCTATTTTCCAGAAACCTTTATGGTGATGCTCACACTGATGACTCTTCTTTAGTGTATTTATGAATATTCTGTGCTAAATGATGTCTAAATGCAAGAGACTTGGGCTAAGGTCAGATCGGTTCTAGTATTTAAATTTGCTTTTTGAACAAATAGACCCCCTAGATGTTCTTAAATGATTTTGAAAAAAAAAATCTGAGAGATTTAATAGGGTATGAGGGTGAGGGAGCGAGGGAGTGAGCGGGAGTTTTAAAAAGAAAAAAGGAAAAAAGTGAGGGAAAGGGTTTAAAGCTGCCAAAGAGACCCCAACGGATCCCTTTGGCTAGGGTCACTTCCAAGGTATACTCACCACCTGGTGCAAATCCATTATCAGGCTGATACCAGGTGATGAGGTCATTTTGTAGGTTACCTATACCAGACCTGAACCATCCATCCGGTCGGGCTTGGTCCGCATCTTGACAGCCAACTGAAACTTACAGTACCAGTCTGGTTAGTTTTGCAAACCATGAGCAGAACACCTATGCAGGGAGACTTATGGAACCTGTCCATCTTATTTTTATTTCAATGGATGTAGTATTTGAGAGGTATATGGGGAGATTGTGGTGGCTGCTTGCCTACTGTGAAATTCCATGTCATTGAAACCTAATAGTGGCTGTGAGGTTATGGCGCAGAAATTCACCTTCGTTAGAAATTTGCTTAAAATGTTAACTTCAAGCAGAAACACAAGAATTAAGATTCTGCAAATTTTTGTTGGCATAAACAAGCAGTTTTAAAGTTTAATATTAGTTCCAAAAAGAAGCTTAGCATCATAGCTTTCCTGGCTTATCCTTTTATTATTTCTAGTTCTACAAAATCTTTTTCAGGAGTTTGCGCATAAAATATTATATTAAACTGTAATCTTCAGCAGCCATTTTGTTGGCTTAGCTTTCGTTCTGATCTCAGCTGCTTTACAAGTTATAAGATGGTTCTGTTCCAAGAAATAAGTTCTTATTTCTTTTCAATAGTAATCATTAATTTAATGGTGTACAAAACAATGAAATTTGATTTCTATGCAAAATTTTCTTGAATGAGGACTTATTTGCTGTATATTCATGAGTTTCTTATAATTAACTTACTTTATGTCCGGTGCTATAATTAGACTCAGGTTATGCTGAAGCAATATCCTGAATTTCTCTTGTGATACTTATTTATTCTTTCATATTTATGTCTAATAGTAAACTAACATTTCAATGTCTAATTTTGTATTCTCCTCACTACGGATATAGCTGTCTGGAAATGTTAAGATTATAACTCTTTCCTCAGGCTGAGTCGAAGCTGTTCTTGATGCTTTTGGATATCAGATTGGATATTGCAAAACGTTATGGAACCGCTCCGTAAGTAGCCAGTTGATGATTATTGTAGTTTTACTTGTGTGATGTTATGGAAAGTTATTATAACATTTTCATCCTATACCATAGATATGCCATATGCGGTGACGAAACAATCAATAGGTTGGCAAAAATGAGGCCATGTAACAGAGCAAGGTTGGCAAATATTGATGGTATAAACCAGGTATTCCAAGACCATCTGAAGTAGTATTTGCTATTTATAAGACTCAACTCTTGTGATCTCGTACCAATATTTAGAATCTCCTTCTAGCTTTTGCAATAAGAAAGTAGACATCTGCATTGTTTTGTTCTACACAGTTTGCAACAGTCAGCATCATGTTGCAATATATGCATCTTAACTATTGGAAATTTGATTTTCTTCTAGTATTTGGAAAAACTCTGTTTGTTGCTTATGATGAGTATAACAAGTGTGCACGAGCAAAAGAACCCTAGATATTGGAAGCCTAGAAGCATGAACCCAACATGTGATGCAATATATCTCCCCTGATACAGACATCTTCCTTTATTTTCATTAAATTTAACGAATTAAACTGACATGAAGATGTGCATAAATGGAACAGTAAAATGTGATACTATATTATATTGACAAACTTCTAGGTATAAGGGACATGTCCTCAGCACAAGTCAGCACAGCCAGCAAGACATAGTATGCTTCTTACTGTACCATATATACGCAGATACGCATTTTGTGATGCATTTTGTGACATAATAGGAGCAGCTTATTGTTTTTGATAGTGCGCTATTTCTCTGAGGTGCCTAATCCTAGATTTCCTTTCTGTAGCATTTTGTAACCAGCTATGGTGATGAATTTATTACTAGCATCGATAAATTGTCACAAGAACTGAACCTCCAAACAGATTATGAGGGAACTGCTCAAACTGCTAAAAATATAAAGGTAGGTGCAAGCATAGAGAAAAGGGCAACTCCGGCCAAATTGGAAGCATGGAGATTGTGGCAGCACGGTGGGCTTTCATTTCAGAAAATTGCTGTAAGTATATTTCTAGTGTGTGACAATATTAAATATGTGTCCTTACATGAGCATAACTTTGGTGTTATATATTTCAGGAAATACCTCGTAACACAGGTCCCATCAAAGAGCAGACAGTCATTTCATATGTCCTCGATGCAGCTAGGGAGGGCTGTGAGCTTAATTGGTCTAGGTTTTGCAAGGAAACAGGACTAACTCTTGAGATTGTCTCACAAATTCGTTGTGCCATCACAAGCGTTGGATCAAGATGTAAATTAAAGCCAATCAAGGAGGAATTACCTGAAAGTGTAAGGATTTTTATCTTTGAGAACTGAATACATAGGTTTCTTCTTGGTTTTTGGCAATAGGAGATGAACATAAACCATTTTCAAGTCATCAGTTCCAAATTAAGCAGACTAATTTTTTACTTCAAATTTGATATGCTTTTTTTTTTTTCTTTCTATAAAGTTGCATGTATTTTTCATTTTATCCTGATCAATGTTTTTTCTTTTTAATGCTAGTCACATGACGAGCAATGCAGCAAAACACTTTTCCAAGCCCCTTATATAAAAGCAACAAGATATTTGGATTTATTGGTTGTTCAGAAAATGATCTTGATAGTATTAAAATGTCAAATGCTATGTTTTGTTTTCCACTTCCTAAAGAGATTTATGCATGCAGGTGACTTACGATAACATCAAGACCTGCCTGACAATGGATGAACTTGGTTTGTTAGCAGAAGAAATTATAGGTTGCAACTCTGTGGATGAAGTTCCCAACATGATAATGGAATCACCATCGCACGTCCCTTTTAAAAGTGTCATTAGAAATGGAGCAGCATATAGTTCCCCAATGATTACTACTACTATTGCATCAGAGTCTGCTCCGACTTCTCCGGATCATTGTGAAACTCATTTGAAGCAGTCAAGGAGTGATGACGCCCTCGACCTAGAATCTTCTGCAATAAAGTTGCCAAAAATTTGTGAGAACACAGAGCATTGGACTGGTGATTTGGTGGCTACAGAGATTGCTGTCCTGGAGTGGGTCAGGGACCATGACGGGGTAAGTCTGTAGAAGGATAACTTGCAGGTTTCCTAAGTACCGTTATAAGATTCCACATTTTTTTTTTTTGCAGGTTTCCCTACTAGATATTGTAGAGCACTTCAAAGGATCTGAGGAGGAATCTGTGCTTGACCTATTGAGCCACCTCGAAGGTGAATTTGTAATATTCAAGAAAAATGATTTGTACAAAGTCATGTGAATGTGTTACAATCACAAAATTTTTGTGGCAATTGGAGTTTTGAGAAACCATCTGATGCCTTGTGAATGTAGCAAGATCGATATGCAAGGGATATATGCTATGGAGTTACTGCAAATCTCTGACTTCCTAAGATCTGCAACAAAGTTTTAAGGGTACCAAATGATGTTACACTGAATGGGATCATCAGTTTTAAGAGCTCCTCCTGATTGATTTGAGACTTATTCAACTGTGCTGCCATCTTTTTTTGCAAGTTTTTGTCTGTGTTCTTCGTCTTAAGAAGGAAGGCTTCTTGTGGGCTACAAATCTCTTCTCCGTGTTTACGTCTTGTCTTGAAAGAGAACAAATGCATCGAAAGGTTCTTCAAAAACTCTCTCACTCATGCATGAAGAACTCTTCTTGTGTCCAATGATTCAATTGTGGTGTGTGGTATTTGTATGGAAGGTCTGATCCTTTTCCGGTGAGCCAAAAAAAAAATATTTTAATTTGCTGTAAAAGCTTTCAGTGTTGGTCGATTTATTCACATACGGTGGCCAGATCTTAACAGGCATGGCGGTGCCTGTACGTACAGGTAAGCTTACCTGATTCCATTCGGCGGATAAAGGGCCCCAAAAAAATTTAAACCCTGGAAAATTCGTCCAACTCCCGTCGTCTTAAAATGACCGCGGTGAGCAGACCCAAGATGCAGATGGTGCACGAGGCCTAGGTAGACGCGGGTGACTGTATCTCTCGGTACGGTTACCTGGTTCCACGAGGCCGTTAAAGAGCCCCAAAAAAAAAAAAAAAACCAGGAAATTCGTCGGTTTTACGTTATCTTACTATGACTTCCGGTGAGCAGACCCAAGATGCAGATGACGAAGGCCGATGGTGAGCAGAGCCCTAGCCGGTGACTGCACTTCCGGTAAGGTTAAATAGTTCCACCAGGCTGTTAAAGAACCCCAAAAAAAAATTCAAACCCGGAAATTCGTCCTGCTTTTGTTATCTTACAACGCCGGATGGTCAGCAGACCCATTATACATAAGGTAGACGAGATCCACGTATGCTTAACCACTTTCCACCCTCCTTTTGTCACTGCCAATTTACAATATGACAGGTGGCTCGTGGTTGAACTCTCTCTCTCTCTCTCTCTCTCTCTATATATATATATATAGATATATGTAAAATTCTAAACAAGTAGAATAAAGAAAAATGGATATTTGTATTGGCCAAATCAAGCACAACATAAAACATGCCGGTGCTTAAAAAATGGCAAGAACATTTAACAACTGGTAAGGCATGAACACTTACCAGCCAATATGCAGCCAAAGTTGCGGGACATTCATTAATTCAGTCCTTCCTGGCCAGAACAGAACAAAAGGATGGTTGCAGCAGGGTTGGCAACAAAAGGCTCTTTAAAACTGATAAAAAGAAGCCTCAACAGAGCGAGCAGGCAGCATGTCATGTTGACTGTCAATCCGTGACAATTTCCAATAGTACATCAATGCCATCTCCTTGTCGTCGAGAAGTAGATTGATCTTAATCTTAAAAAAAGACGACAACAAAATGGAACCAGTAGATAATTCTAGACCATGTTGTCAAGACGAGAGGACAAATACAACAAAAATAATAATTTTACAAAAATATGAACATTGGCACCAATGGAAAAACAAGCAGCATATGAGCGAGCAGGTTACAAGGGAAAAAAGGAAAGGTAGTCAAAGCTCTGAAAGGATGGCAGGAATGTAGTGAGAAAGCTCAGCCGTAAGGGACTGGAACCCATTTACAAGCTGCGTATGGAAGTCCTGATCTTCTTCACCTATCAGTCTGAAGTGTACCCGGATTGCACGTTTGCAAACAGCCATAAATTCAAGCAACGCGGCAATGAGTTGCTGCAGTTCTTGTGACCGAAGCCTCGTAGCAGGTTCACCAGATAGAAAAGCTTTGCAAACACTTAAGACACCACTGTTCACCTGTATCAAAAGGTCCAGATTACGTCGTCATCAAAAGTATTTGTCGGGTGAGATGAAAACTAAATATCAAAAAATCTATACAATCAAATTCCAAACAAAACAAAGTATTATCTGTAGCAAAATAACTCGTTAAAGAAATAATGTTTTTACCTGCACGGCGACACTGCCTTGGAGAATCCTCTGTAGACTTTGAAGCCTCGGGAGATGGTCACCTTCCGAGCTACGAGGCTCTTCTAGCTCGTTTCTTAATGCCGCTGTCCTGGTTTCTATCATTCCAATTGCATTTTCTACAGGAGAGAACTCCAGGGATTCAGACTTGACGACCAAAAGCCTATTCACCAAAGCAGGAAATGAGCCCTCTGTTTGGAGCACTGTTCGTCTCTTCCACTGATCCTCTAGGCCTCCTTGTGTTTTTCCATTTTTCGTAAATGGGGTATCAAACAAGAATCTGTCAAAAACTCGGGCACGTACGCTGCCGGTAGACAGAGAGAAAATTCTCTCCCTTCTACTGCCAAGGTCTTCATCCTCCATAACAGGATCCACAGCTGTAATTTGTAGATAACAGACATCAGGCTGTAACTCTTCAGCATTGACTTGTCGAGAATCTGGTATGATATGCAACGTATGACTGCCATCCATCCTGGACTCATATACGTGGCTTAGTTTTTCCATTATGTCACCTAGACGAACATCTCGTGGCTCCCTGTATACATACTCCTTTCTATCTAGCTTTCCAAATCGATTTCCATAAAATCCAACTCGGTAATAGGTAGCATCTATAAAGGGTATCGGACTCGACTCTTGCTCAAGAATCGAATCATAGATGCTTGCAAGGGATGTGTGGCATTTTGCAAGCTGGCCATATGCCCTTCTGCTTTTATAGACTGGAATTATAAGTTCCAAAATATTGGCACAAAAATGATAAAGCTCTGCTTGCGAGAAAAGCTTATTTGCTAGCTGAAGGTATTTAACTGCAGAATCAACAGTGAGCTTTGATGCACCATATCCTTCCACCTCAGCAGCAGATGCCTCAGCGGTAACTGCACTGCTGACCATTGGGCAGATCTTACGCAATGAAGCCACATGTTCTGTGTTCCAAACCGCATCATTCCTTCCAACAAGGGCCTAAAAACAGGAACAATCCAGAGAGAACACAACAAAGATAATAAGATGAAGCTGCATAAAGACAAGTGAGGTCACACACACACTAAAGGATACTCACCTGCATAATGACACCGGCAACAGCTACTGCACATTGAGCTGCTTCTGCCCATGATTGCATCTCCTGATGAGCATCACACAGATGCAGTAACCACATAATGTGAAGATCAGGAACAGATGCATAAGCCAGTGCAAGCTTATAGTAGCTCTCGGCAGATGCATATCTATCTACAGTCATAATAGAAGCCTGCAACCAATGAGAACTGCATGAAACCTCAGGATAGGACTTCAATAATCAGGAAGACACGAACACAGTTTCAAAAAGCAATTCCAAGTTGTAATTAATGAATAGCAAAAGATAAGCCCACTGTAAAAAGTAAGATTGGATAAAAACTTAATGCAATAAAGAATATTTATAGTCCTGACTATCACTAAAATTTTGAAGTTAAAGAACAGAACTACACTAGGAGACATTGAAAAACTTCATTATTTTCCCCTGTTCCCTCTGAAGTTACAGAAACTTTACAGTTTCACAAATGAATATTTGGTAGCTTGAGCATCAAAATAATTCGAAAAAAACATTAACGTACCCCTACAAGTTCAACATGGGCAAGATACCCACATTAATTCTAGATGAAGTAAAAATGTTTTCATAATAAGATTCCATGCTAAAATAATACATATAAATTTTACCAGAAGTGCATGTTCAAGGCCTGCGTCAAGTGCCTGAAGAAGACTGTCCGATAGATATTTGACCTCTGACCAAGACCAAATATCATTTGTTGAACATTCTGGAATTGCCTCAAGTGCATTGCCAGGAAGTCCACAGTCATTTATTAGTTTTATGGTCATACTTTGATCTGCCATTTCCTCCAGTGATTTTCTGAATCGTCGAGCTTCACCACTCTCTTCAAGAGAACCATTAGGCTTCATCTGACTTACTTGTACATCAGACATCAACTCTGACAAGGTGATTGTCAGCATGACCCTCAGCCGTGTTGTGTTCGTGAAATAGTAAAATGAGTTCTGTAGGTAGAAAGTAAATATTCATATTATACTTGATGCAACTTCTTCAGAAGATGTCATCTGAAAAAATCAACATCCTTACCCTAACAAGTATCTGCAGCCCAAGGACAGCCCTTCTCCTGATGGAGTCATTGCGAAAAACTGCAAGCCGTAGGAGGTGAAATGCAACTTGCTTCAAGAAGCGATCATTGTCTCTTGCCATCAGTGTTGCACCATGAACACTGAATATATGGTTAAACACAGGAAAGAAAGCTTTCCAAAAGGCCAATGGTTGATACCGAGAAAAGAGGCCCATCAATATAGATGTGATGCAATCTAGCTTTCCATAGTCAGTGGCAATGCTTTGAGATGCTGCAGCAACTGAGAACTTGTCAATAATCTTCAGAACCTGAAGGCTGATGGCAGTGCTCAAATTTTCTTCCCAAACTTCCTGCAATAAATTTTAAGGTGTAAAACCCATTCTGTAATTTTGGAATTGAAAGACACTAATTCAAGAACTTATGAGATGTACCAATTTTTGCCTCAGTATAGGATGTAGAGACTCTCTTAAAGCTCTGGTTGTAGCTCCAACTCTAGAAGATTGTGCTTGTGCAAGAGCTTCCCTTAAAGAATATGGTTGGTTAGGTGAGCTTAGCTGAGGACTGACTCTGTGCCACAAATATCCATTTTCAGGTGTCCCCTGAGAAAGCATTTACATAGTCATAGAGTTCAATGGTCAGAAAAGAAGGCACCACCATTACTAGAAGATTAACTGAATCGGTCTTGACAGTTATATAGCACACATTGCTCATATTGGTCAATGAGCTTTGTACAAGCCAATACTTGCTAAAAATTATGTGAACTAATGTGATGCCCATAACTAAAATGAACTTTGTGAAGTAATACAAAACAACTAATCTTCATGAGCAGCAGTTATGAATGGAATGTTGCTCGATTCACTTAAGATCTTAAAAACTATAACAAAATTAAGCAGACTAAAACATAGCAATAAAGCATGTCCATACAACATTCTGAGATTCAGATATCAACAACGTCAGATTGATCAGAGGAAAAACTAAAAGAGTAGGCATGAGAGTAAAACAAAGGAAGTAGGCATTGCAGATGATGTCAATTTCAAGCAACTAATATACTGTCAGTTTGCTGAGCTGCAAAGACGCCTCAAAAGCAGCCTGGGACAGACACCAACTTCAATGTCGGACATCAAGAAATCAGGAGAGAGAATTAGAAATTAAAACATATGTTAGCAGAGGAGTCAGGCAGAGAGAGAAATGTGCCACCCTTTCCTCTACCCAACTTCCCTCTACGAGAGAGCTAATACACCAGAAGCCCATTCATTTCAATTTTCTTCCTATTTGTATTTCTCTTCACTTCAGATGATAGCATCCTTCATGCTTGTCAATTTGCCATCAGAGGCTGCTTCGCATCTTGTTTTTATTTTCTTTTGGCCCTGAATTAACAACGATATCATCCAAGTTTGGTAGTCACACACGACGCTCAGGTTTTGCATGTCAGTCTCACTGACAGTCTGGGGCTTTCAGTGGCATAAAATCAACCATACTCTTGAATCTGCCACCATTGATCTGTCAGTATAAAATATAATGTAAAGTAACCTACAATTAAACTTACAAAGAACTACATTGACATAATCTTGGGCCTGTCACCATTAATCAGGGCTGGTTCAGAATAGTTACTTGTAGCCAAAATTCTACTTTACAACAAGAAGTTGACAGAAATGATAACTAATTTGTATGACCACACGCTTTGACTATACAAATGACTAGTTGTGAAGGTCTCTTTTAGGTGAGCTTGAGGAGATGAGCCAAAATTAAAACAACATAGTGCATGAAATTAACGAATAAACACTCATCGCTCAAGTTAGATACCAAACTATAGAATATAAGGTGCATATTAACTATGTAAAAGTGGGACATACTCTAACTTCTTGACGGGAAGCCTCAGAAAGGTACATATTAATTGCAGGGGAAAGACGATCAGAGTACTTTGGAGAAGCATGTCCTTCGTTGTCAGGGCTGCGTGAACTACATCCCAAAAGCAAGCTGTCTGCTGGCTTCTTATGCTATAAGATGAAACAATAAAAAGTGAAAAAAGTGGAATGATGCACGTTACAATTAAACTCCCATCACCAACCCTCCAACCCAACTGCATGAAAGAGCTCAATGAAATAAATAACACTAGCAAATAAGAAAAAGCCATCAACATTTTTTTAAAAAAGAGCAAACGAGTGAAAAATTTTCAAAATAGGGAGGCTAAAAAGCTTTGATAATATTGGAATATAATTCTAAAGAAGCAGCCAGGCTAATTTGAAAAATGGACAAGCGTGTATCACATTCAAACAGTTGCCAGCTCTTCTGAATAACAAGGAAAAAAACAGTAATGCGGTATGTCTACAAATCAGGAGGGCTAAAAATATAGTGAAAATTTTGCACTGCAGCTGAAATGAGATCTACTAGATCTTCCCATGACAAACTTATGCATGAGAAGATGCAATACGAACCTCAAAGTGCAAAAGACATTCTTCAAGGAGTTTGAAAAATAATCTGGTTCGAGCAATACTCTGTTGCCATGCTTTAACAAGTGATGGATCATCTAAATTCCTTACAATTTGCAAAATGACAATTAAGACCTCACGTTTTTCAACAGCATTTAAATTATAGAAGACGGGCATCTCATCTAGTATCTGCAATATACAAAAAAAATGGTGTTATCACAATGGTGAACACAAATATGGCAAAGAAAAAGGCAGAGCCAGAGGATCATATTCTGCCGAAGCTTTTTTTATTTTGTAAAATTTTAACACAAAGAAAACATGAAACCATATACCTCAGCTATTAGAATTAAATTCTTAACAGTGCAAGAATGTTACTACCATAAAGATTTACTTGTACCATTCGCAAAACCAAAATCAAAATAGAGAAAGTACAACTGAATACAGAAATTGCCATAATGTGAACATGATTGACCAATCACAAGGTAATTGCCATGTAATCAAACTAGAATCATAGCTTCAAGATCACAAATGATTGAATAATCACTGCAAACACACGCACACATCAAATATCTTTGAACATTCACCTATTGAAAAAGGATGGTGTACCTGACCGGTCCGTACCGATATACCAACCAGCTATCGGTATGATACGTATCAAGCTATACCGAGCGTACCAACACATGGTACATGAGGGCATACCAATATACCCACTTGTACCGGCCCCTTATATGATTGATACATACCATCTGTACTGAGTGGTACACTATGGTACATCAAACCTCAGTAAAAAAAAACATAAAAATAATTGGTTAAAGTTGAACTTAAGATTTTCTCGATTTCGATATAGAACTGCAGCTAGTCATAAGCATAGTCTATAATAACTTAAAACTGTCACTTCGGAGACATCCGATAAAGTTAGAACGAGACGGAGAAGATTATATCATAAAACTGAGTATTAAGAGAAACAGGCAAAATCTAGAAATTTTTTTAAAAGAACCGATCCACAAACTGCCACAAGGGTTTTTAAAATGAAAATTTTTCCCAAGGACAGCAGTAGAGGTTGTATTAGTTTTCTCATCAATAAAAAATCACCTGAGTGCTACAAGGGTTTCCATAGTAAATTTCCCCCAAGGTTAACAGTAATCAATTCAGAAGTTATTTTTTGTAATTATTAACAAGGTCAAAAAAAGGGAATCAGGGTCTCATATTTTGTGTTATGCATGTGATTAACTATTATTCTGTAATAGGTTCATCATCACTTTCCTTCACATAGAATACATACAAGCATTTATAATAAAGCACAGTGACGTAAGTCATGTAACATTAGTCACTATGACAATTCAGCAGGTTTCATGCTCGTCAGTGGACTCTGCAATGAGTGTTTTCTCATTACACATGGCTGTGTTAAAATCAAATTCAGAATATAGATAATTAGTGTCAGGTTTGCAACTTATAAAAGTTCTCAACAAATATGGGCAATAAGAAAATTTTCCATTAGTATTAACACCATGGCTATGTGCACTATTTGGGCCAAAACTGCCTTGACGATCAATAGATTAGGCTTCCCTTGGAACAACAACATCAAGATTCACCTCTTCTCATTTAACAGGCTGAATAGCATGCACTACTCAGCAGATTCAGGTTTCTTGGCAGTTAAGTATCAGCTAGAGCACATAACGGCTTCAATGATGCTGTGCTTGAGTAAAAACTAGGTACCCCCTTCGAGTAAATACAAGTTGGATGTGTAATACCTAAGAAAAATTGGTTAGAAGATTTAAACAACATGGCTTCATATATCAGTTGAACCAATACGTACTGACTGAAATTTACCAGTTCAACCCCAAACCAGTTCCAAACCATAGAGGTTGGCATTGATCAGTATTTAATCTTTTTACTTATTTCTGACATACGGGATAGTAAAGGTCAGTATAATACTCATACACTAGTACCGTACTAGTCAACTGATTGCCGAAACCATGGATTGCAAAACCATGGAAGTTCATACTGACCCGTGTTTACCGGTCCTAGCATGAACCAGGACATGGACTGCCCCTTTTCAGGTGTCCCAGGTCTTAGTATCTTCTCACATGCTGCAGATGTGCAACTCCTCATACACCACCTGCCTGCCACCTTCCATTGTCGGACTGGTATATCTTCTACTCGTGATCCTCCATCTCCTCTTTCCCAACCCAAAACCAGAAAATTGGTACAGCAGTACATGCCAACCAAGTCATACCAGTTTAGCCATGGATTGATACAGATCCAGTACTGGAAATTACATTCCTTTGTCGAAATCATTATCACACTGGCATTCAAAATTTGCTACTTAAACTCCACAGATGCTCAGTTATTTTCAAGTTATCGGAACATAATACACGAATTATTCTATTTATGAGTCAAAAGCAACCAAAAATTGCATATACTGACGAAGATGAATCTACAATGAGTAAATTTTTAACAGAGCAAAATTCAGTGTTTAAACTTTATTCAAGCTTCTCAAGAAATAACCCTGAAGAAAAGCAATGAAATAAAAAATAAAGTCTCAAATAACACTATGCTTAACCATCAATGCCGTAAGTATTCCTGGACTAAGATACAAGTTTATCTAAAGAAGAAAAAACCACCCAAAATGGAGAATATGGAACAAGAAAGTTTGGCCATTTACCCTACCTGACCAATCAGTGGGAAATATAACTGAGCTATATACAACTTATCCTCACTTTTTTGGTAACGAGAATCGAACTCATGCTTGCACATGAGGACCACCGAGATGCGAGCTGCCTATGTTAAGCAATACAAAAGTTTTAGAAGTTCAACATTGTAAGAACCTATTAAATCATCCAAACACACAATGCACAACATCCTACCTTTGCCCGTTGTGATAAATCATCGTGATCCAAGGTGAGGAATATTTCCTGAATTAAAACGGATGAGAGATAATTTCTGTTCAACAAAGAAATATGTGAGAACCATCTACCAACAAAGGCAAAATGTAACCTCTAGAAAGGTCACCTTGAATAAATTTGTTCACATTTGAGAAAATTTTGACCTTAGCATATATTTCTTTAGTAAGTAAAAGAGAGAGGTAAAATCAGCTAAGAAAGTTCAAAGTAGAAATGAGCATAAAATCATAGTGACTATATAAATTTCAAATACAATAATCAATCGTAGTTATCATCAAGGTTTGCCTTACCGGGCGGTAAGGCCCCGTACCGGGTGGTACATACCAATCCGCCAGCTGACCGGTAAGCGGACCACCCGCTACCAGGCGGTACTACCAAAATCGACCAGAAATCCACCATCAGCATTCGATTTCGACCGGTATTATCCGAGGGAGGGAGAAAGAAGAAGAGGGAGAATAACCCGATTACCCCGAGCGCTGTTACCCGTGGGCGAAGAATTGTCCACGCAATCCATCGCCTGCCGGCGAGGAAATCACCGGCGAGCAATTCCTTCTCCCCGCGCAGGGAGAAGGAACAAGGCCACGTCGCCTTCTATTTTTTTTAATTTATATTATATTATTTTTTATATTATATTATATATATAATATTAAATTATATTATACCAAACGATATGCCCTGTATGTACCGCTCAGTACCGGGTACCATACCATACCGAGCAGAGTTTGGTATGCCGGTATGGCAATCCTTGGTTATAATCATGGTGTTTGAAAATTTATCAAGATCACAATATGCCCCAAATTTTTCAGAGACAGTTCATCATAGTTCATTAGCATATAACTTCTTATTCTAGGTAGAATCTCACATTTAACACATTCTGATTTTTCACAAGTTGGATAAAGTCTTGATACACATTACAGCCAAGAATAAGAGCATTTAACAATGGGACCAATGCATCTCTGTGCATCCATCAAAATCTGAGTAATTTCAGATGTACTGTGTGTGCATCTGTGCAAAACACATACACAACTCGAAAAGTAATTTAAGTTGTACAAATCAAAAGGTATCCTGATAAAATCATACAAACAAGAACCTATTCCAAAATGTTCATTTGGGATTTCTAGAATTCTTTGCATTAGTGCCAAAAACAAATGCATAGCTATTTTAATTTCCAGAAAGATATTTGTAAAAGACAGGGTGCATTAGCATCCTTCTGAATATGAAGCATAAAAAATGTTAGCAGTACTATAGATGAATTAGGATTCAACATGTTAACTGCATTAATGACTATAATTACTAATTAGACAAAAAAAATCTTCCAAATCTACCTATCTGAAGGATCTCTCCCAGGCATTTCCACAAAGAGATCATGATCACATATTATTTGCAAGAAGGTCAGTTTGCAATCATGCAAAACTGATTGGCAAACCCCAGCAAACTTGTCCATATATAATGAAACCTGGAAAAGAAAAAATCATCAGCCTAGATTCTAAAAAGCATAGCTTGTCCATCTCAATATATGTCGCAGCAAACAGATTACAGATATCAGAAACAAGTTATAGCATGTCCATTTCAAGGAGCTACTCATGTACAACTTTTTTCTTTTTAACAAAAAAAAGCCTATATCTAATAAAATGAATCTTACAACAAATTATGAAGATAATATATGCATGAAAAAAATAAAGAAATAAACAAACATCATCTAGAATGTCCTACATAAAAAGACTACAAGTCACCAGTAAATAATCAATTGCAGATAGAAAGTGATTCAATGGTGTTCGAGCAAAGGAAATTGTAAGGCGAGAAAAGATTTAGGCCCTAAAAGATAGATTGATTTATGCATAATAAATTTAGTGAGAATAAAAAGGAAAACAAAAAAGTGAGAAGAATTTCCTTGTACTTTGTACAGGAATGCATTTCTTTAAATGTAATTATGTATTAAGCATTTCAAATTCCTATAATTTCCCTTTCATAGATATAATAGTGGAAATATTTTCTAGTAATTAAGAGTCAGGAATCCTCCTGATAACAAAAAAGAGAAAACATTTACACTGCACTTAACTTTTTCCAATCTAAATCAATGAAAATAATCCATCATAACATGACTCCTTTTATGGCAAGAGGCAGATGCTGAGTTTCCATTCAATCATAATACACCATACTTGAGTTCATTTAGGACTCTTAAGGGCTATTTTCTTTGATAAAAGCCAAAGTGACCTAAACTTAACTTTTGTGAAACATAAGTTGTGTTTATTTGATAGGAAGTCAGATTTACTGAATTAAAGTTCCAAAGAGATTGAAAGTTTGTTATGGCACAATAGAAAATGAGACTGTGTGTTTACACATTGCTTTCACCTTCTTGTAAGTAAAAACCTTTCAGAACAGAGTCAAAACAGGACAGTCATGTCTTTGAAGATGTGCAGTTTCATTAATATGTGTCACTTTCACAATAACAATAGTTAGTAGATGCCAGTTCAGGTACAAGACCACACTGAAAGGGCCACTTTCATCAACAAATGGCACTAAAACTGCACTAAATTTGTGCCGTAACTAATGGATAACTGAGTTAAATATCATCTTGTGAAGCTCTGGTATAGATTTTGGACATTTTAACAATATTTCTCTTTCTTTCTTTCTTTACACTATCAAAATTTCGCTTGGGAGGCTTCAACTTGTCATAGTGAAGTAACCCCAGTTAAGAAATGAAATCCCTAAAAAAACTGCTACATAACTTGAGACCTTTGGGCAGGCATCCAGAGCATTCAATTGTTCTGGAACAACACCCATGTTTCCCACTATTTGCCATGGTAGCATGTATTTCCTTTTTCCTGTTTCTTAAAATCTGTTTCTTTTATATGTGAAGGCATTTTTTAATAACTTCATTAGTATAATAGACTCTAATAAAAGGTTCCCAACTTCTCACACCACCAAGCTTGATTAATTTTCTTCATTCACAAACATAACTTCTTAGCAATATGTATATGAAACAGAAAAGGCCTTGCAACAAAAATTTTAAATGATATCTCAACTATATTCCAAGAAAAATGTCAATGATATCAACTATAGAATAATATATGCTTTAAAAAACAAATCCTATCAAGCAACTGCAAAGTAGAAGATAACAAACCAGTTCAAAAACTTGGCGTGGCTCAATAATCGACAACAGATCATAACAAAAGAAAGCCAGACTACTATTCAAGCGTTTAGCTAAGCTTAAACCCTTCTTGCACCGTTCATGAACCTCTGTTAGAAGGCAATCATAAAGCTGCATGATACATCGGAATACACCTTCCTTTAACTGCAATGGTGGAATGTCTTCACCTAGAGGAAAGGTATCATAAAGTAAAAAACTAAAAATATATACAAGTGAATAACATAAACTCAAAAGTGAACTGCTTGTCACATACATCTCCATCGACACTGATATTGAAACCTTTAATGCAATAAAGTGACAGGACTATATCTAACTTTGAAAGAAAAAATGTGAAAATATTGTTGCAATCTCAAGAATATATACAAAATTTGAGTTTGAAGAATTATTTAATGCTTCTTGATAGAAGAAAACAGTTTTCCATTTTTATGCAAAAGTTGTAAGAAGACAGCTGAACAAGAACCACTAGATGCTTTTTTTTTTCAAATGAATACCACCTATATCATTATCGTACCTGAAGGAAGACTGTGGTAAAAGAGACGATTTTGTTCTAATGCCATTGACTTTACAATCAACTCCAAGAAGAACCATGCCATTGCCAACACATCATCATAAACAGGCCCGACTCTATATCCCTTGGCCTGTCAAACAATAAACAAGAGAATTCATAAATTAATAAAGATTAAATGAAGCATTATACTAATCTCACAAAAAGTGCATCCAAAGCATACTTACAATTGTGAAATGAAGAATGAACTCAAAGACTTAAAAAAATTCCACATGAATTTTAAGTTCCGCAAAGAACATAACTTTGGAGGTCATTCTAATTATACAGTGATTAGTTGTTCATACTGTATATAAATTTTTGAACAACCAATTCTATGATAAAAACACCACGAGGTATTACTATAGTGCCTATTACAATGTAATTTCCAACAATGTGTATACTCGGTACAATTCTATGCTGATTATTGAGTACAAACAAAACACATAATTGCTAACATAAAATGCTGTATATTACACAGACAACCAATACGTGCCCCTAATCTTTCCAAACTGAATCAAAACCCTTTTTCATTTTCACCCAGTTGAGCTTGGCAGGGTTTGCAATACCGTACCATACCGCTCGGTGCGGGCAGTATGTACCGGTCAGATGAAGGACCAGTACACTGGGTAAAGCTCGGTACCTTAGCATACCATGTGTTGGTACGCTTGGTAAAACTCGGTACAGCTTGGTACGTACCATACTAACAGCCGATCGCTACATCGGTATGGTACGGTATTCGGAACCTTGGAGCTTGTTCATTTAGACCCAATGCCAAACACCCCTAGTTATATGGATCAAATTTCCTATGACTTGTTATATTAGTAGAACTAAGCAAATAGAGACTCCCCTAACCACAAGAGTTCTCTTTTCCATATTGCCCATGGAAACATAAAAGACACCATTGTTTGCACAAGTGGTGTTTACAACTCTGTTAAACCGAATAGCAAATTGAACCAAAAGGTTTAATTTAGCAAAAAATTGAAACTTCACCAAATTGATTATACTGGTAATTGGTGTTTGGTTCAACTGCCCAATCAGTTAAACTGACACAATCAACCATCATCAAAGAATGTGGAGATATGAGTGTAATATAGATGCACACACACGAAGCAAAATCAACACATGGATAAGCTTGCAAATATTACTACAAACAATTCCATCTCCAGCCTTTTATCTCATCTGATAGACTGAGATGATTCCACATCATATTGATCAGGTAGATATCTTCCTCAATTATCTCAAATATCTTTTTCCTTATTTCACAAATGGCTAAATGAATTGTTTCAAAAAACAAAATTTACCACAATTACAAACCTCCAGAACCTACCAGCAATGAACAGTTACACAGAGCAGGTTTATGATACTTCACAAGTCTGACTATTGCAGCTACCATTATTATCTGAATGCAAAACCATAGTGGAGAGGCCTGAGAATAGTATGATAACCAACCATTCATTGGGTTTTCGTGTCTCCTTGATCACATGAGATAGAGAACAAAACTTAAAACAACTCATTACTTGTATCTAACTTGGAAATGCAAGATCTATTGCTGCTCACAGTTGTCAGTTTATAACTGCAAGAATTTAGTAACATGGTCCATTCAGAAGAAAAGATGAGTAAATCTTGACGTTAAATTAAAATAGAGTAGCTTATGATTAATCCAAACAAAAAAGTACATTCCAAATTTAGAAATTCAGAAATAGATTCTGCATTAAATTGTAGCTTTCATCTTACACATTGTTGGCTTGCTCTCCTAACCAATGAAGAAAATATAAATCATGGACCAAGGAATGGAGAACAATGAAATATGGAACACAGCATACTACTTGAAGTTGTATAAAAAGTGAGAATTTCTCACTCCGAAGGAAAAAAGTATATGCGATGTAGATAATATTTCCAAACACCACTATAATGAAAGCACAGAAATATGCACAGGTATAACAAACATCACATAATTTAAGAGGAAGATGTAATATGGATTTATTATAAGATTAAGCTTCTGTTGGCATCAGTTACAATGGGACTCAGAAACCAGAAGATAACTCGTTTCCAAGAGACTGCGAAAGAATGACTCTAAGATGAACAGATATGTTCCGTCCCAGGACATTGAAGCATACTTAGACATATTAATACCCAAAGAAAACAGAGTAAGATCTCATCGTTACCTTACTACGTGCTAAGCTGCCCCACACTGTAGATAAACCAGGATATACAGGTGCTTGCCTACCGCCGAAGTCATCAAAAGCATAATCAACATATTTAACCAGAAAACGATTTCTGTCAGCCCCATCAGATGACTCTTGTTGTACCCTGCATAGTGGTCATTAATCAAAAGTAATACTTCATATATGAGACCTAAAAAGAAATGAAAGTGATATCTTGTATTCTATTTGCAAATGATTTAATTTATTATCAGTTAACAAATACTCCATTATTCAACAGATGAACCTAATAAAACAATGAACAATGTCTAATGCAGCCAACAATCAATCACAAGTTGCATTTCAGAAGCACCTAGGAGGTTAATAAAAAATTTAGATGCATTTTCTACATACTTATGCGTATGAATAGACATTCATCCATGAGGACATAATATGAAATTATGAATCATACATGCATCATGTACATTTATGTATCCCAAGAGCCAAAAAAGAAATAGATATATCAAATATCAACTTGCTTTTCTGAGACTAATTGACTTTAATTAGCAAGCATATTTGAGTGGTGGACCATTTGGGCGTATCTATTTTTGGTTAGATATATGGATGATCATCCTCTTGTTTACCTTTTAAGTTCTTTAATATCAGCAAATTCTTTTCTTAATGAAATGAAAATGTTTGTACTTTTAACAATGAATGTTTTTTAGCATACATTGAGATAAAAACCAAAAAAATAACACTATAGAAAATATCAATGGAGATGCATACCTGGTCAAAATATTGACCATAGCCCGAAATGCTGCAACCTACAAAATTAATTGAAAAGAAACAAGAAATTGCAATCAAATTAATTCCAGGGATAAAACAAAAATAAGAAAACTTGTACAAAAAGAAAATTGGCAATTAGCTACAACAAATTTTAAGAACCAAATGCCCAAAGTGAAATTTTCGTCTACAAAAATGAACAGAACCTGCAGGGTTTCCCCACCATCACCAATAAGATGAAGGAGCAAGTTAAGTATTGGTTGGAGAAACTGCAGTAAGGCGGTAGACTCGACATTCTTCAAGCTGTTAATCGCCTGCATAATTAGCATATAAATTGTGGCCTTAGGAAAGAAAATCCAATTATCCTTAGACTAATGATCAACAACAACAATACATGCTACACTCATAGACCTTTTTGGATGGAACTATTTAATAGTTCAAACACAATGGAATTAGCAATCAATTGAGCAACACAAAAATCATATGTAACCATAGACACTAAAAGTTGTCCAGCTATTTAAGGATCAGCACACGAATCCATAACTGTTGAAATTTCCTTCTAAAGCCACTTGATCTTGAAATCACCCTTTTAACTTCTCAGAGGGAGTGCAGAATTGTTTGTATGTAGCATGCACAACAGGATGTTAAACTAAACAGCCAGGAGAAACTTAGTTGCAATGCCAACCAACCAATAATGAGAAATCCACAAAGTTAGCTGGTTCAAATTTGTGTTATATGGCAACGGTTATCAGATGATTGACATGATTAAAACCTTATTAATAAATGAGAAGGTCAAAAGAGCTCTTAGATCTCATTAATGATGCCCATCAAACTAACAATATTACAGAAGGCGACATGTACCTGAGTAATTCAAAGCTTCTCATAAGTTAACCTACTTTAGAGTGTTATCATACTCCCACCCAGAATTTCAGAATCCTGTCAGATTATATCAACTGAACGATATTTACTGGTGTGGTCAAACAACAATATTGGACCATATAACTCAATATCAATCATGTCTTTTATTTTCATAACTTTCAATGATGTCGAGCGGTATATGCTGGTATGCAGCCCTGTAAACCACTATTACAGGATATTATAGTCTTGGATACCAGTATCATACCCATCCTACAGGATATTAAAGTATGAACCAAAACAAGATTTTAGACCTCGCTACTAAGTGCCTATTAAAAGGGCCAACTTTTATTCTTCAGATAAGATTATACAGAATTACAAGATTTCCTTAAAAGTAAGGTTTCCTTCCATAAAATCTTTTAGTATGATTGGATCTTGGGTAAAATATGTTATAAATAGCAGTTAAATCTTAAGTCATAACATAATCTGATGACTTATGAATTGAATAATTGGGTTCTTTTGTGGCCTGACAGTTCAGCTGTTCCTCTGTTCTCCCTTAAATCTCTCCAATCTATCCAGAATGTGCACTCTTTGTCATGTTCACAGCAAATGGACAAGCATTTACATGAACACAAAAAAATGCTGTGCAAACAATCTATAGATCATCACAATCATTTAAATAGTAATCAGGATTAAAAGCCAAACAGAGAATAAGTGAACAATTACTGAACATCATCATCATGAAAGTTTCAAAGGTAGAAACTAAATAAAAAGCACAAAAAGTACCTCAAGAAGCTCAGATCCCCAAGGTGGACTCGTTCGAAGATTATGCCGATCATACTCAAGAAAAAAGTCACGAATTCGTTCATTGACTGGAATCAAAGAGGAGCACAGCCTTAAACGCAATCTGAAGACATTTTTCCCATCCTCTAGAAAGTCCAGTCTCTCCTGAAAAGATAACCCAAAAATTATAACCATAAGGATAATGTATGAATTTTCAATTTTATAAAGGACCAACAAGCCATCTTTGAGAGAATTAACACATTTAAAACAAAAAAGTGTCTAGAAAGAAAACTTGCACATTTAAAACTTCCCCATAATGAATGTACAAGTAAAATAGATACCTTGCTATTATCTTGGAGATAATGTGGAACTAGCTCTCTCAAAATAGGTAAAGATACATCAGACAACAGCCTGAAAAGGGCAAAATCAAACTACTTAAATGATGAAAAACATTCTCTCATCTCAAAGGAAACACAGACACATACAAGCAAACCCATAGTTAAAATCTGACAATATGGCACACTCGTTCAAAATGGCAAAGAAAATGAAAACAATCCATAATATGCAATGTTTCAATCAACCCAAAACTGTTCACAACTTTCCAAGGGTAGAACACCATAAAAGCTTGCATAACGACTCTTGAATAATGTGAACATACATAAACAAAATGAGTATAAATGAACAAGTACGCAGATCTTGGCATCTGCCTATCATACCTAATGCTTCATGACTTATTAAAAAAAAGTTTGATTACCAAGAGTTGCTCACTGCAATTCCATGCTGCCTAATATTAACCCAGAAATGCATGTAAAATATTTAATATCTATAAAAAACCATAAAATCAACTACATTTCATTTTGAGAAGGAACCACATGTGAATTTATTCATTTAACAATGGTTTGCACTTTGCAGGATCAGGCAATTCTGGACTAGTAAGGTTGATCTGGATTAGAATATGCTGATATCAAATGCAGATAACACCAATTTTTTAAGGGGGGCCATCAGCTTTAATAAGAAATCAACCATAAAAGTAGTCGATCCAACCAACACTATTGATCAAAGTGCTTTCTAGACAAACTCAGAAGTCCAGGCAATTTTCAGATATTCCACAGAAATTTAATCCCATTATCTGATTTGATCAAACCACTTCTCATGATCCTAAATCTGAAGACCAATCCAAAGCACAACCTACTGAAAGCCAGTTCTCCTTGGAAAAAATTAATAATTTCTTGTCAGATTACATGATGCACATGGATCAATGACCAACTAACTCCAACCAAACAAGGGTGCATTCAAAAAAGGTCCGAGCTCATATGATACTCAATCAGATTTCTGATAGTTCAGCAATTGAAAGATCACGCTTGTGGTTAATTGAGTGCAGTTTGAGCCATTTAAGCAAATTTGTTTAGTTTTTTATAGTATTTTTTAAAAACTTTTAGTTGTGATGAATTAAGTGCAGAGTCATTGTAGCACAATCTCTTAGAGATATTTAAAGTAAAGGCATCTTTGTAGTTTTTAATAAATTATTTATTAGGCTTATTTGCCAAAAACCCATTGTGTATCTAAAATCTAATATATCCTGTCAGCACCGGTCTCGAAGATTTCACCTTCTTTAGCTACATGGACTTTTTTTTACCAACCTTTAGTTTCATAAAGGATAACATATTTGAAATATTTCATTGTCATGATGCAATTTCACACACTTTTCTCTTAGCCTTCTTTGGTTATCATCCATGATAAATTTACTTCCAGTTAACTCATTTTTCCATGTCATATGTCCAGTCCACCTAACTGTCTCCATCGCAATCTTTTACCAAGCCCACACACATGGTGTTTGCATCAGTAGTTGGTAAGCCAAGGTGAACTTTGTTAAATATAATTTGAGCAGTAATCTTTACTATCTCGCCCATTGAATTTTCAGCTTCTCAAGTCATTTGGTCATTGGATCCTTAATTAAAACCAAGGTCTGCAATATCGGGTGGTATGTACCGGACCGCCAGCAGACCCGTACATGGACTATCGGCTACCGGATGGTACCATCGATTGGGGCTGTTTCTGCCCCGTTACCACCCGAAACAGGTTGGTAACGGTCGATTTCGACCGTCGCCGCCTGCTACCGGGCAACATCAGCCTGGCTGCAACAAGAAAGAGGGAGAAGAAGCAAGGAAGAAGAAAGAGAAATAGAGAGAAGAAGAGAGAGAACCTTGGATGGCGTGGCCCTATAACAGCGAGGTGGTGGCTCGACTTCTTCTTCGTCGCGTTGTTCGCCGAAGGCCAGAGACGTCTGCAGCAGGAGAACCTTGGGACGGTGTTGCGAATGAAGAGAACCTTACGAGGCGACAACTTCTTCCTTGTGGTCTTCTCCTCGTCGCCTTCTCAGGCAATGACGAGGAAAAGAGGAGGCCTCTGCGATGTCGTCAAGGCTTCTCATCCGCGTCGGGAGGAGAAAACGAGGCGACGTCACCTCTTTTTAAAAAAAAAAATTATGATATATATATATAAATATATATATATCATAAAAAAATAAAAAATTACTCGATAAAGGAATTAACCCCAGCATGCATATCAGCATCAGCATCTATTAGTATTTAGCACAGATATTTACACATTAGCGCGTGCATACCTTGCCATTAAAAAAGATACCTTCATTTCAATAAATCTTGTGATAGGCACACATATATTTAGTGCCAGTTCAAACCAAATGCCTTCGTGTTCCATATCAATTCATTATAATGGTTCAATGTTGTATTTCTTGGTCACAATGGGCCTATAATAAAATTGCAAAATCACAACTTCAAACACCAAATAACGTCAGCTACACCATAGCCAATTACAGGATGGCATTGTCTCACCCAAAATAATAGTTAAGAGCATTGTTTTACTTACCGGTCCGTACCAATGTACCGATATATTGTTGATACTGGTATGGTACCAGTACCGAGCGGTATGCACAGTGCGTACCACCCGGTATATTAAAATATATTATAATATTATATTATATAATATTAAATATATTTTAAAAAGAAAAAAAGGGGCGACGTTGTCTCGATCTTTCTCACCACACGGGAGAAAGATCACGAGCGAGGGTGGCGATGGCTCACAGGCGACCTGCGGGCAACGACGGCGCAAGATATTCTTTCTTCTCCTCTTCTTTCTTGTTTCTTCTTTTCCTCTTCTTCTTCTTCTTCCCTTTTTCTCCCTCAATCGACTGCCGATGGTCGAAATCGACTGCCGACGGTCGAAATCGACAACTGACGGTCGATTTTGACGGTATCGCCCGGTAGCAGGCGGTCCATGTACCGGTAACCTGGTGGACCGGTACATACCGCCTGGTATGGGCGGTACAGATCTGTATGGAAAACCTTGGTTAAGAGCACAAGATATCAAGTAACTAAAAGTTCTCAAAACTAGATAGGGAAGTTTTTGCTCTTCAAATTAATTTGGATGTGAAAAGGACAAATGGGTGTACAGAAATCTGATCATACTAAGATTTATAATTAGATTCTGACTATCAGTATATCTTGAAGTGCATTTAATGACTACTTACAAAAATCGATGTGATAAAGGAAAAAACAAGGTGTTATCAGAAAATTTTGAAAGGAAAGTTAGCCCTCCTCATTAACAATCAAAACCAGCAAAAAGATTTACCCTCAAGTCAGTATCATGGTGTTACCAAATTTAGAGGAACAACTGGTGGATCCAATTCCACAAAAAAAACATGTAGGCATCAGTTGTACAACATTACCACAGCCACCTATCACCTTTAAATTATATTGACATACCATCCATAATGACATTGCAATATATATATACTAATAGATGCAACACTTACTGAATGTGTGTGGACAATGGAAGTACAGCATATCCAATAGTTACCTGCACATATAAGCAACTATTAAACAGAAGTATGTGTAGTTTGTTCCACATATGTGTCAAGAAGTTATGTAGAATCCACATAAAATCAACCAAAAAGAATGATAAGCACGTACAGGCTTGGGAGCTTCAAGTTTCGTTTGAAGATCAACGTGAAAAAAAGTGAACAGAAGATGATGCTGGGTTGACAAAAGAGAAGGGAGACAAATTTTTATCTCATCATGATAACAGGCCACCCTAGCACCAACTGCAATTTGTGTATAAGAACATTTTTGAAGAGTTGGACCTAAGTCCTTGGGAGACACAGCCTGATCAACAAAAAACACCAGTAGCACATCAAGCTTAAGAAATGTGAACTGAAATTGATATGATGAACAAAGTCAGCCTCATCAAGACAAACCTCCAATGGCTGCTTTCGTATGTCAGCATCATCCTTTCTCATCTCGACTTTTATAAACAAATTTCTTTTGCGGCTCAAGCTAACAGTCAAGGGATACACGTATAGATAATGGAAAAGTTGCGAGAATGGTTCATTTCTAGTCATCATCCGAAAATCAAAAGCTTGAAACTGCAAAACAAAATTTCGAAGTGATTTCATTAATGCAAGACATCAAAGTTAATAAAATTCAAGCGTAAATGGGCTAATTACTTAATTATCTGGTCCTGAGATTAAAGTTAATTTACAAGCATCAAAAAGTTCCGAAATGGGCAACAGTTTCCTATTCAGAAAGAAAGTTTCATACAGTTTGCCTTGGAAGGAAGCTAGGAGAGGCGGTAAAGAGTATAATTAATATAATTTGAAATATAGTTCATAAAAACAGTAAAAATATTTGCACCTTGTTTAATGTTCTAAAAGACCATGATGGCAACAATAATTACTACGGCAGTTCAGACAGCAGCATACACAATCTGACATGCATCAAAACTTTTGGAATCTTAAGTTTGTAGCAGGCAACTTACGCAAGCCGAGGGCGGCTTCAAATGACATATTATAAACATATTCCATGCAACAACCGACAAAAAACCATGCAAATCAATCAAGTATAGGGCCCACTTTGTCATAAATAATTAGATTTCAACTAGTAGGAAATGGTTATCCAGCAGACAGATGTTCTTCTCTATCTATGCTTGTGTTTGAGTGGGTTAAAAACAAAGCAACGATAGTAATGAGTAAACCACAAATGGATTCTAGGATCACTTCCATTGTCTTTTATGATATTTCTTCTATTTTGTTTCTTTCATCTATTATGATATCTGACAATTACATTCTCCGCAAAACCTATGTGAAAAACATCAATAAAGATCATTATCAATTTGACTTTATTCAAATTTGTAAATTAAGGTACTGGCTTTTAATGGGCTCATGGCATCTGTTATAACCCTGCTATATACCTCATATCACCATTCACCAATTGCACATCACAAGCAACTCCAACTTATTGCCCAAAAAATTAACATCTCACTATTTTCAAGAACTCATGCAGTAAACTCTTCAAGCAAATCAGTGTAGTTTTTTTTTCAAAATTTGGGACCAATTGACATTTTTAATCCTTTAAAATAAATACTTCTCTTCCTTCCAAGAGCCGGTGCCACTCAAAGAAACTCATGAGACCAACAAACTAGAATCATGAAACTGCTGCAATTCTAGCTTAATGTCCTGCATCTTAGCCCACATAATTTCTCTGGATGTAGAGGCCTGTGTGGATCCTCCTGTTGTCATCCACCAACAATTCCAATGCCCCATTCACAACAATTATAGTGGCTTGCATTGAGGATTTAAATCTCAATCCAATACCAGTTTCAGTTATCGGTCAGACAGGTATGATACCGAAGTACCGAGGGGTATACTAACGCATACCACCTGACAGTGATTTAAAAAGCACTAGGCGCCAAAAGGCGCCAAGGTCCCAAAACGACCAAGGCGTTAGGCGCTCCCCCAAGCGAAGTGAGGCGCTTTGAAATATTAAAATATAAAAAATATAATTATTTTAAAAATATGATATTAAATTTAAAATATACTGTTAACAGTATATTACTTATTGTTAATAGTTAGTCAAAGGGGAGAAGAAAATGTTAACAGTAACGGAGGAGAAGGCAGCGATGAGAAGCTGGTAGCAGTAACGACGAAGGATTAGCTTAATACAGTTGCGGTAGCGCCCGAACAACAGTAGCAGCGGCGGAAGCTGCGGACAGCACCAACGGCAGCAGCGGAAGCTGCAGACAGCACCAGCGGCAGCGGCAGAAGCTGCAAACAGCAGCAGCTACAGCAGCGGAAGTTGCGGACATCAACGACGGCAACGACAGAAGCTGCAGATAGCGACGGCGGCAACGGCGTAAGCAGCGGACAGCAGTGGCAACGGCGGAAGCTCCAGAGGGCGTCCGTCGGTGGCGGGAGGAACTTGCGGTCCTCTCCCTCGACAGTGGAAGGAACTGCACATGGAGTGACAGCGGAAAGTAGCTATGGGGACCGTCGGACGCACTCGTCGGCGATAGAGGAAGGCTCAATCAATTACGTCTACGGTGGAGGCAGTGGTAAAAAGCGTCGACGGCAGAGGTAGAAGAAGTGCTAGGGTTTGCTCAGGGTAGTGCGGGTGTGAATTAGGTTGGAAACAATGTTTTTGAACCGGTTTGGTTCGCTTAATTGAACCGGGCGCTCGCCCGAAGTGCCAAGCGCCTGCGTTCGGGCAAGCGCCTAAGCGACGCCTCACTGTAGCATGCCGCCTGGTCTACACACAAGGCGCTCGGGCCTCCCCTCGCCTTGCCCGCACGCTAGGCGAGCGCCTATTTAAATCACTACCACCTGATATCACTATAAAATAAATATAAATTAAAAAAATACTACCAGCCCTTTGTTGAGCCAGCAGATACTGATCTGTACTGACTAGTCTAGCTAATATTTGATTCCTCAGTTTGCCTTCCCATTGATCCAGTTTACAAAGCCATGCTGTCATTGGATCTTAAAAATGGCATGTTTCCAATCAGCTTAACCCCTTGACAGATTTAATTGCCCATATTACTTCATTCATAAAGTTGCACAGAGACTTAAGTCCCTGGGAAATGGCAAACCCAATACAAAGCAAGATTATGGACTTCAAATTAGTACTCCAATATATGTTACCCCATGTTCCAGGCACATCGTACTAGACAAGAATAAACACGATGCTAGAAGTTCACTACATTAGTCCACTCTATTATTTTCTTATTCTGGATTCCCGCAATCTCCACCAAAGCATATTCTTCAAAAGCTCTATAATGTAAAACTTTGGAGGATGACAAATGGATCGACAACAAGAACTTTTGATGATAATATTATTTTTCATAAAATTAATAAAACAACAGTAATTAAGTGAAATATCCAATAATTTCCAATAAAGCTTCCTAAAACAAGTTCATCCAGCAAGTCAACGGTAAAGGAGTACTATTGATCATAGAAGGATAAGTAGAACTTGACCAAAAAAACTTACATCATCACCAGAAGAGTCAGGATGATCTTCTCCCACCGGTGTTGAAGCATTAATACGATTATCTTTCCGGTCAATGCCAATGAACTTCGAATTACTACTCTTAGATCCATCTAGACCATTGACGTGATGCTTCCCAAAAGAAGTTTCAGCATCATTCGAGTCAATAATCATACTTCCTCCTTCTGAGATATTATCAGTATCAACAGAATTTGTATGAAGCTTTTCAACCTCCAGTCTCAATACACCTTTCACAGGCTTATGTACCTTTCTCTTAGGGTCCTGAAAAAACAGAAAAGACAAAACGAGGGCTAACCTTAAATGAAACCAATAAAAGAACATTTACAAACATCTGAAGCTACCCATTTTCATCCAACACCTCAGAAAACTGCATTTGTCAAGCAAGATATCAGCAAACAAGATCTTAAAGAGAGCTCCCTTTTTTCTCTTTCAAAGCACTTAGAAAGATATGCTTCTACAGAATTCCTTCTGGGAAAATACACTTGGATGATAAATTCTCTACAAAGCAAGAAAAGCGACAGGACAAGGTACAGAAGTGAGAGAATAGAATATAAATCCATCCATGTAAAAATGTTGTTCATAAGCAAACCTAAAACACAGACCCACTAGAAAGATTTCTGTGGCAGTTGTCAAAAGAAAATACCAGAATTCATCATTACATGCGTTAATATCCAAGATATGTTGGATTTTGGAAAAAGTCACATTGCATTCTTGTCTAAAACCTAGTCCAATACAAGATATACAGTGATATTGGAGTGCAGAAGCTGACAAATTCAAACTGTATTTTAGGTAACCAATGATCATTTGTTGACTATCTCTTCTCATTAAGGAATGCAATTTCATCCGGTTTGGCATGATACGGCAATCATTTACCTGTCCAACCGCCAACTGGTATGCGGACCAGTCCAATTTTCGGCATTTCAGCACAATACAAGGCTTACTGCATGGCGAGCCCAGTAAACCTGGCAGTAAGCCCTGTGAACCGGGCTGACCACCCCATTCAAGCATGACAATGAGCCTGGACCAGGTAAGTTTAAACTTTTCAAAGTAAAAAATAAAACTTAAGTCATCTCCTGTTCTCCTACGTGTCCAAGACCACCATCACCAGCCATCCCCCACATTGCTTACGTACACCTCCTCCTCCACCGCCTCCTCTTCTTCCTCTTAATTTTCTTTCTTTTCTTCTCCTCTACTTCCATCTTCTTCCTCCTTTCCTTCATTCTTCTTCTTCCTCATTCCTCTTTTCCTTCTCCTTCTTCCTCTTCTTACTTATTCGTTGGCTTCCTCTCCCTCCCCCCAACAGTTCATGGTACATTCTGACATACTGACACATGGTATGCCGGCCGAACTGGACCCAAATTGGTCCAGCCATGGACTAGCACAAAACTGGTAACCGAAACAGCGGACCTTGAGTTCTCATTATGTGGGGATTTACATAAATAAGCTCTTCAACTCATCATAACACAATAATCAATCACCAATATTCATATTGCACTAATATCACAAGTACTTGCATGCTCAGAAAGTTGATACAAACTGAACCACAAAAAAGAAGAAAAAAACATGCTATTAAATACTTCAAGGTGCATATTGTGAAAGATATTCCAATTAAAACTATCAGAAAATAAAAAATAAAATTATCAGCAGATTTGTGCTGAGAAATCACCTGAAATAAATCCTCTGTATAGCTCTCTTTAACCTTATTTATGTTTGATATCTCTACAATAACCGAGCTCCCACTTGAATAGTGGGGCAATTTGCCATCCAAAGTCATTTTTGAAACATGCTCTGCAACACTATCTTGAGAGCTTGACCCAGATACACTGGGAGCAAGAGGACTACTAGGAGAGGCAGCACCACCACTACCGGCAACATTGTTGTTTTCAAACAGTGGAACAATGGTCCATGCAAATGATTGTCTGTAAGGCATGATACGAGACCAAACTTGGAGCTTCTGCTTTTCTCTTTCTGCCATGTGAACCTAGCAGATCAAGTAACTTACATTTAGGTATCAAAAACCCTTCATTTAACACTAAAGTACTACAAAGTCCTTGAGATTGACAGAATGATCAACATAAAGTAACTAAAAAGTACAAATGAAGATTGGTATTTGGTAGTTGATTTTTTAGCACTTACCGACATGAAATTGTTTTGAGTATGACAATATCATTTTAGATTACATTTTAATTGCCAAAAAATGTAAAAAAATGTATCATAAATCCATTTTAATCATTTTTAACAAAATTGTGGACAATAGCAACACGGTCTATGAGACAAAATAGTAAACATATTATAGACCTTGACTTACAGGTTCCTTGCGAGAATAAACGGATGCTGTAACCCCCCCTTCCTCTGTAGCAGGTTTCTCAAGTTGGATGAGAAGACAAACAGATGCTGATGGAGCATCTAAGGAGAAAACAGCCCGACGAATCAAAGAAGCATTAACCTACAAAAAAGAGTATGGGAAAGAAATCAACTTTCTGCACAGAGAAAAGGAAGCATGGTCAAGATCGGCATAGAAGAAAAATTCTTTTTTTCATAGAAGAAGGTAACATGTAACTTGACTGAGAATAATAACCAGACAAAGCACATCTTACATCCTGCCCTTCAGTTGGTAAAACACGAAAGTGGAAGTCCTCCGACAACTTTTCTCTCCTATCTCTGTTATATAAGCAAATTGTTCCATAGAAAGGCTCTACAAAAAGAACAGCAAAATTATCACCATACAGTACTCAATTTTGAAGATGCCTTTACTGAGTATATATGTATAATTGCATATAATGGATTGTGCAATAATGTGCAGAACAATGCTCACCAACCAATCCAGCTTGAAATGACAATGACAACACCTTCACAGTTATCTTCAATCCACTGAAGCCAACAACACAGATTTAGCAAAACAAGGACCAAAAATGAGAAACTTAATAATGCAGATTTAATACTAATTTCTAGAAGGCCTTATATATTGTCCATAAATTACAGGCTTTGGAGCAATGTAAACCTGCTATGTGTTGGAAGAGTTTCAGGAGTTCTTTGACCAAAAATCAGTGACCTTTCATTTTCCCAGTCAAAAGCTGGCTCATATGCTGGCAGTGGAGACTCACCAAAATGCTGGAGAACAAACAATGACCATAAAGAATAGAGATGCTTAACAAATGACCATATTCCACCAAATGCATAAAAGAAATCAATAACAAACATAAAGGCACACTTTTGACCAGCACTTCAGGTAAATATTATTCATGTACAGAGAAGGCTGATCTGAACTTTCACTCAGCAAAATTATAATATGCAGAAAGTCAAAAGTCCAAACAATATTAGAAAGAATATGTTAAAACTCAAAGACCATGAGGACCTGAATACACCTTATTACACAATTTGTGAAAGAGAATTTCCACCCTCATTACTTCTAATTTACTAGCAACTAGTTAACCAGCGAGAGAGAATATTATGTTAATTCTTGAAGGCATATTTGCATACAGAAATACTGAAAGAAAACAGAAATAACAAGATAATAGTTCATTCACAGATTATACTTTCTTTCTCAAGAATGCAAATCCTTGTCAAGGATCACTTAGTGCAGAATCCTCTTTCTCCATGCACGGGAACTTCCAATATAGCAGTGACAGTTTGCAACAACAAAAACTCATAACCACCACTCACCAATCCCTACCATAAAAATAACACCATAGTAGGATCCAAGTGTCCAGGGAATTCCCCTGGAAGTACTAACCAATAGACCAGGAGGGTACTCCCCACACACACCCCATGATCATTCAATGAAGGTCAACAACAAGAAAAAAGAATATATATATATATATATATATATATCATTCTCTAAATATATCTCAAATGAAGGCCATTTCACTATCAAATTCTCAAATATTGTAATATCTTAAGTTACCAAAAAGAGAAAAAAAAACGAAAGGTTGAGACTCTTTCAGTCTTCAGGTATCGACAACAAGGTTATGTTAATTATCCCATGATCATTAAATGACTGCATGTGTAGGTTGCAGAAATACATGATAACAAACTACCAGAATATTGTGCAAGGTGCATTCTACATATATAACCAGGTGTGACTAAAAGTTAAAACAAGCAGACACCATGGAATAAGCTTGCATGAATCAGCAAAATGATTAGAACCATGCACATGATCAGCATAAGAATCACAGCAAGTGCTACTCTAGTGTGGAATGGAGTGGTTACCTCAGGAATAGATCATCCCCTACATGAAACAAACATAAATGGAAACAGACAAAGCACTGAAGGAATGAACATGATATCTTCGTTTATTTTCTAATGTTGTTCATGAGAACACTAAAAGCTACTTCAGTCAACTTTTCCAGCTTGTTCACGGAATCAACTAAGGTGTATGACTAAGCTTTCAACAGCTTTTACTCTTAAGCTACAATGTAAATCCCCACTCTAAATGATGAAAGGCTCAAAATCGTTCAAAAATACAGGTTGCCATACGATATTAACAGCAAAGAAATTTGATCAAAATACAATATTCTGAAGCCATGTTCCTGGAGAGCATGCCTCACATCAATGGGGCTTGCAGCTAAAATGGATAGCAAGCAAGGTTTGACATACCGGGCCGTACCAACATACCGAGATTATCTCGGTATGGTATGGTACATGGTACCGGGTGGTATGCACAGTACATACAGCTCGGTATATTAAAATATATTATAATATTTTTATAATATAATATTAATATAATATAATATTAATATATTAATATATTTTAAAAAAAATGGCAACATCGCCTCAATCTTTCTCCCCGAGCGGGGAGACGTTCCGTCTCCTCGTGCGGGAGAAAAATCGCCTGCGGGCAAGGATGACGCGCGGGCAACCCGCGGACAGCGACGACGCACGGGCAAGGACGGCGCGGGGAAAGGAGGTCTTCTTCTCCTCTTCTTTTTTCTTATCTTCCTCTTCTTCTTCTTCTTCCCTTTTTCTCCCTCAATCGACCGTCGACGGTCGATTTTGGCGGTACCACCCAGTAGCGGGCGGTCCGCGTACCAATAACCTAGCGGACCGATATGTACCGCCCGTATCGGGCGGTACAGATCTAAATTGCAAACCTTGATAGCAAGCCAGTTCACCTTATGGCTAGAAAGACTCTTAGAAAAAGGCCAATTACTTTGACCAACATCATTCAAAACAAACTTTAGGTGTGGCTGAGCTATATCTCATCAGAAACACAAAGAACATAAATATAACTATACTACATGTCAGTAAACTCCTTATGGCATCAAGAACGTTGTCAAATCTTATATGAATATATATGTCTACCAAAATCAATATAGAGCAAGCCTGTCTCCTATAAGTGCACATGATATCTTCCAACTTGAATGCCCCAAAGAGCAAAGAGTGAGTTAGATCACTTGGAAGCAATCTTCAGTAGAGTTCAATGACAGGAAAAGGTCCATACAGCGAGACCCAACTAATTGAAAAAGTATGGTTTTATGTTGTCCATTGCTCTCCAAAGCAATCAAATAAGCAACACCTGAATCAATATCTAAAATGTTATAAACATATTCCAGATATTTAGGAAGAGGTTTTGAGACATCTGCAAAGACCAGCCTAACTAATCGTATCCAGCTTTTTAATTTCAACATTTTCCTTTCTGCTGAAAGCTTAGTTGAGAAGAAAAGAAAGCAGCTCAGCAATGTTACAAGAGATTTTTGTGAAAAGATAATAGAGAAGTCCTCACCTGTATGCTTAGCTCTAAGATTGGCTTGAAGATACAAACAAGCAAATCTAGAAGTTTCACATGCACTGCAACAAAACTTGTCTACAGTAATGCCCTGGGTTTCGACAACTTGAAAAATTCTATTTATAGTAGACCAAAACTAATAATGACATAAATTCAAGAAATAGTGAAATAAGCATGAACAGGAAGAAAGTGCTCTTCGGCAACAAGATTGTAAAAAAAAACATATTTTTTTCCATGACTAAATCAGAACATTATCTAGTAAAGCATAGATCTAGACCAAAATTTACAAAAGGTACCATGTCTTGGGTTTTGGAGGATGACTTATATAAGCCAGTTTCAGGTAGTTGCCTGCCTGACGTACTGGGAGCATCATCATCTGTAGCATCTTCAGTCTTAGAAAGCCTTGCACTAGCAAGGCGTATTTCTGTAGCAAAGATTATAAAATTTTAAAATGAAAAATGAAAGGCAAATTTATTTAGTTAAAGGATGTACCAGTTTCTATATCTGTATCAGGCCCTTCAAAGATCTGATTTTGAAAAGATGGTGTTCCAATGCCTTCATAATGTCCATACTTGTTTTCATCCACCACCCAATCAGCCTTATAGCACTGTACCAACTCATTCAAATGTGGCCACTGGTCCATGTTTTCATTTATCTGACAACAAAAAATAGCATGTTCTTCCTCACATGACAACAGAACTTTGTGCCTTATAAAGCGGTAACAACAAAAAATAAAAGCACATAGTAAATTAGAAAATTCATCACCAAATTGCAGGATTCATAACAAAAAAGTTTCTTCATATCATACCACATGCCCAGCACTGGTCATTACTTGGTTAAACATCAGTATGCTCGAGTCAGTTGCCAGGGCTCTCTTGCAAATAAACTTTTAAGAAATTATACTAACACCACAGGTTGCTTGATAAGAACAGATTTTTAACGGCAAGTATTGTAACATCTAGTATCTATTATTAAAGGAAAACAAATCTTGAACTCAGGTGATAGAAAATGTTGATTATCATTCTCGCTTCCAAATTCATATGCACGATCAAAGAGTTAAACTTTGTATGACCAGCTCAGGTCTCAATGCATGCTTTGGCAAGTTAGTGAATAGTAATCTTATGGATATTATTGTTCAAGAATGCATCTATGAGACTGCATATGCAATCATGAAACTGCCCCTCATAAGGCTATACAGCCTCAATTTGCCCGCTCATTGCATATGTGTAATCTACCCTGATGACAATGTCATTTCATCCATCACTAATATCTGCGTCATAGAGGTCTATGATAATCTGGCAATCATCACTCAGATCATTACTCAATTTTGATAGCTTCTCATCCAGTCAATTTCTTAAATGAGCAGAGATGTTATCATCCAAAACTTTTATTTGATCTTAGCATTATTTATGAATATTTTAGACCTGATTGTATTTTTTTGTTTAATATTTAATTATATATTATTATGAATATCTTGATAGAATTCATACTTATGCACACTGCATAAGAGCTATGTGGTAGTAATATAGAAAAATATATATACAAAGACACTGAATCAATCTGTTTCTCACTTGGATCTGGTAGAATTTAAAAAAAAAAAATCCAGCAAGCAACGTGAGCAATTAATCAATGAAAAGATTAGACAAACCAAAGGTTCCAGCTCTGGATTAGCAGCAAACATTTGGCGTGGTATCCTTTTAAACCGATGGCCATTGCTTGATGTATAATCTTCCATCACCTAGATAAGCATTGTTGAGAATGTCACAAACATACATCAAAACAATTGAATGATTTAGCAAAAAATAATATTAATTAACAGTGATAGTGACCATAGAATGTGCACAAAGAAATGTCAGATAAGATATAACTTTAATTTGAAATTACAGATCCCTCCAATATCACCCAAGTTTGTTTCTTTGAAAACTTCAGCATGGAGATACAAAGTGGTCACTAGTTTAATTAGATTTTTTTTTTCTTTTCAATAGAGGACAGTTTCCAAAAGCAATCATTTTTTTATCAGTTGTCTAGCTTACTGAGCATGCAGTCCACATTTCCAATCACTAAGTGCTTTATCAAAGAAATCAAAACTTGCTTTATCAAAGCAAATGTTGTTTTCCATCAATTTCTTCAAGATGCATGTCTAATTCAAAATTGGAAACTCTTCAAGTAACACATTATGACTTATATCACATATGAGGTTGACGCAGACAAATGATGAATATACAACTACAAAATACTACATAACAGGGGATATGTGTTCAAGAAGAAATTAGCTCAGAACCAGCCATCCATTTATTTGAGAATAGTATCATCTTGGAAATGATCCAAATAACATGTACTAATTTATGAGAATAGGTCCAAGGTTTTTGTAGTAATATTATCATACAATTAGTTAAAAAATAACCATATTAACACAAATGATGAATATTCTCAAGACCAATAAGCAGTGGGAGAATGTAGCCAGACATGACTGCTACAAAGGTTGGGAAGAGACACATCTACGACCTCTTTGTATGATGCAGATCGGCAAGCTATATCATCATCTTACCACCTCCACGGTCACATAGTCAATCTTTTACAACATTCCCTAGCATTGATCTGTGCAGTCAAGGTGTTTCCATATTGAAAATCCTGCTAAACTGGTTCTCATACAGATCTTAGGAATAACACGATCAAACTTACCACCATTTCCCAATATCAAGATCACGACTAATTCACCAGCTTACCAAATATCTAGAACCCATACATCAAAACAAAATTATTCTTTGTTGCACGTTTATACTTCTTTTGGCATACATTTTTATTCTTCAACTATAATATTCGCACGGAGAATGTAAACGACAAAAAATCTGCTTAGCACCGGCGGTTGAAGGGGAAAATTAGTTAATGCAAAACTTTTTGGTGGTCTCTTTTAAATTCAATGACAAAGTTATCCTAACACAGCTCTGATCCAATCTCCAGATACAAAATTCATGAACTGCATAACCACAATAAAGACTCGTAAGTAGGTTCTTTCCCTTAACTTTTCCTATTTTGAAAATCTTTTATGCCTCTTTATATACTCAGACATGCAACCACATGACAAAAGATTTATTTGTCATATCCATGCATAACACATGTGCATGTTTTATCTAGACGCTGCAAACATGTCATGCTGATCATTTTCGCTCAAGTCACCATACCACATTTGTGATGCTTCAATGATATAATAGCCACAAACACTTGAAAAATACTAAGGGTCTATGCAAGGTTTTTAATCTTGTACCATACCAATGTACCGAGATTTGCTTGGTATAGTATGGTACGGTACCAACATACCGAGTGGTACATCTAAAATAGGCATAAATCCCTCCAAAAAATACCTCAAAAATAGAAGAAAAAAAAAAGAGTTGCATGTTTTAGCTGAAAATGATATTTAAATTTATAAAAAATGGAGTCATTAGAAAACAGTTAACTAGTGACTCAACATCAAAAGCTGAAATCTCTGGTTCATCCTATCATGAATTGATTTTTCCTTAAAATTAGATCATAATAATTCCTGCATATTTTAGATGAAAATGATATTTAAATTTATAAATCTGAAGTATTGGACAATGACTTGCATCATATTATCTTCTTGAAATCATTGACAAGACAATTTATGTACTGTTTCTAAAATTTCAGCAGCAATTTCTTGAAATCATTGTTAAATTTATGAACTGCTTTCGTTTCAATTCAATGAGTTGAAGTAATCCTATTTGAGACTCCATCAACACTTGTTCTGCATCAAATTGCTACCAAAAATTCCTGGTTTAACAAGAAATTCTAACAATCAACATCAAAAGCTGAAATCTACGGTACCGCCCGGTACAGGTCGGTAACGAACAAAATTTCGATCATTTGTACAGCCCCATATCGGTCGGTAGCTAATGGGCCGGTACATACCGCCCGTACCAGGCGGTACGATACGAAATTAAAAACCCTAGGTTTATGTGACTAGCTCTAACAAGCAAACTAGATTAATATATTCACACAGAAATGCCAGTAATGTGCCAGAATAGATCGCTTAAAATAATTCTTGATGCTAAACCTCTCCCTCCTGCCCCTCTTACTATAAATAGGATCTCTAAGTCTAACACAAACCATTCAATTAAAGACCAAACCTTCCAAAAATCAAAATACCACCAGATTTTTATTGTGTAAAGTATATCGCACTGACTACCCCTCTCTCACTACCTATCCCTGTTTCTACAAATGTAATCTTCCATTCAATCAGAAACACAGAAAGATTAAACCTCACTAGGACCGCAATACCAGCACAGTAGTACCGTATAAAGTATGTTCTTAGCACTACGACTTTCTCACTCTCCCTACCTCTCTTTCTACAAACACGATCTTTCAGAGTAACCCAAGCCAGTCGGCGAAAGATCAAAAACTCCCTATCTCACTCTCACTATCTTTCTTTGTACAAACATCATCTTTCGGGTCTAACCCAAACCACTCGAGAGAAAGATCAAACCTTCCGATAACCAAAATACAACCGAAGCCGTCCCGCATACAGTCTACATTGCCTAGTGTTACAAGAACAGGTTCCACCAAGGGAAGAACAAGATAAAGAAAAGAAAAGAAGAGCAATGTTAGAAGAAAAACCCCAAGGAACTGGAACAGAACCCACTAAACCAAACAAAGATCGAGTCATTCCGGCAACTCCACCCGGCAGGAGCCAAGCCTCGGAGCCCAAGAAACAGCGGGACACATACCACGGCAAGCGAGATCGAGCTAGGGCATCCAAGAACCGCAGATCCGGCCGCAGGAACTCCTCCGCGGAGGTTCCCCAAACCCTAGGAACCCGAATCGACCTCCCGGACAGCAATGCCAGAGGGGGAGGGGGGAGGGATTGGGTTTGGTACCGAGGAGAGGCAGGTGTACTGTGGGAGAGATGGAAAATATAAGGAAGGTGGATTGGGAACCCTATTTTTGCAATCGCTTTCCAAATCGTCGAAACCCGAAGCTTTTTTGCTTGCAACTGTTGCGAACGACACCAATCACAATAATAATTGCCTACGAGTAGCAGCAGCGAGCAGTACGGTGAGGTGTGTGCAATGATACCAATAATATATATCCGTTTGCTTGGTAATAAAAAAAACTTGAGTCCAAAGAAAGAGAGAGAGAGCGGGGGAGTCGTTTTGCTTTTGTTTTGTCGGCCCCCACCTACAAACGCAGAGTCTTGCGGTTAAATCCCTTCGTAATCCAGCAAACGGGTGTAAAGTCGCGAGCTTTTTGGTGTGGATGAGTTGGGTGTGTGGGCGCGTAGGTGGGGATGGGGCCCGCGACGTCGCATGTGAGCGGCGGGGCCCAGCTTCGCCATTTTATTCCCAGAATGGAAATTAAAGAGGCAAAAAAAAAAAATGAAAAATAAGTTTGTGATTTGGTATATGTCTCCTTCTTTTTCTCCGACTAAGATATATCGAAAAACTAATTTTACGTGTTATTTATTTTTTTTCTTTGTGTTTGTTTGTTTTTTTTTCCTGTAATTTCTCCCCCTTCCTCTCCGGATTACAATCCCAAGTCAACTATGGTCAAAATTGTTGACCTTTACATCTCACTGAGAAACCCATCGACGGTCAAACTTGTACAGGAGTTTATATACGACATGTTGGCATACGCACTCACCATTTCCGATCCTACATTACTGTGGTCCTCTTTTTCTTCTTTACTCTCTCTATCTCTCTCTCTCGCTCTGTGGAAACCTACCCGTGAACCAGACATGTGAGCAGGCACTGTCTTCTCGTACCCAGCTCAGACTTAATCTTTTCCTCCTCTGCCTCCATTGTGGGGCAAAGCTCTGAAGGGAATCATCACTTTTGGGAGCACCATGGATGAAACCCCTCCGATCCAAGCATTGTTTGCAAGCCAAACGCAGGAACCATGTCTTCATTGACATGATCTTTGACAGCCATTGCAAGTATGTGTGTGTGTGTATGTGTGATGAAGAAGAAGACATTGACCACCACCTCCATCACAAGGCTTCAGTTCGGGAGGGAGGGAGGGATGATGGTGTTATAGCTACAGCATACTAATCTTTGGCAGCTTCGAAGGACATCCAAAACCATTGACTGCAGCTGAAGTACTTGTTTCTGTTCGTGTCGCAGTTAGCGTTAGCACTGAGGATTAGGTTGGAGCTTGCAGATGCATATGGCTTCAGGCCAGAAGCATTTGCAGCACATAACCTTTTAAGCTTGGGAAGAACTATTTTGCCAGGACAAGCAAGTAGGGCGGCTGCAAAAAAAAACTTCGATGAAGCTTCTCTGATCATCGATGAAGCTTCGATGATCATTCATTTTTGTCAAGTGAAAAGGAAGAACTAGTTCATCTTGGTTGAACTCACAATAGAAAAAATAGGGGAAACCAGCAGTTGGATTACATACTGCAACACTTGTGAACAATTCAACAATCAAGGGATATCTTCTTCTTCTTCTTCTTCTTCTTCTTCTTCTTCTTCTTCTTCTTCTTCATCTTCTTCTTCTTCTTTCATAATGTCCAGTGTATGTGTTTGCAGCTGAATTGGATGCTGTGGCTATAATTTCAGAGCTAAACCCTCTTGATCTTGCCATGTTAAATGGATCACTCATCCAGAGAACAAAAAAAAAAAAAGCAATTAGATTAGAACAGATATGCAAAGTTAGACTGCTTCAATGCAGCATTGTGTACCTGATCATATGATCCTTGAGAGAGAGAGCTTCCAAGCTTAACACAAACTCAAACAGAAGAGGAGATATAACTATCATCATCGATCATATTGTCAGCAAAGGGCCTTTAGGAAGGAAAAGTTTCATGGCCCATTCTAAACCTCAATTTTACATGGCAAAAGTGGCTTTGAAGGTTGGAATTTTTCTTAATCCTAAGACTAAGATCAACTCATCTGTTTCAAATTTCCGCAGAGAGATTGTTTCCTCAACTCGAATAATAGATGCTTAAATCTGGAGAGAGGGATTCATAACACTATCAAGCATTAACAGTCATATAAGTCAGATTAAGCCATGCCAACAAACATATTAACCATTGAGCTATCACTGCATCTCCATGGCGTGATTGACCGAGAAACAAAGAGATGACATGATTCCCACATTTCCATCTTCTTTGAGAGATTGCAGACACATGACGGGCACTACTGCTCACTCTCCTACTTTCTTGTGCACTTTGTTCAGCTGTGGTCAAAAGAAGCAGCCACTACAAAGCTTGCTTTGTGCCAGTGGCCAAATTCTTTCCCTCCACCTGGCACTCAAACCTCGCTCCGTCAAATCAGTATGTGCTTGGCAGCAGATCAGCCAATTCCGATGCTTTGTCACAAAGGGGGAATGCCTTTTAAGATGTTGAATGATGGGCACAGTTCAGAATCACAGTTTGTATCTCCCTTGGAAGAAAACAAAAGAGAAGCTCTTTTCAGTGTACCCAACAGGTCAATGTACTGCAAAGTAGACCTAAGAAGAAGAAGAAGAAGAAGAAGAAGTAGTAGGAGAAGAAGAAACTAGCTGGTAACGTGGGTTGGGCAGCAGTCAATTGGATCAATGGCAAAGAAAAAAGAGCCAAAGATCTCTCTTTTCTTTTGCTGCATGTGTTGCTGCATGAGATCTGTGTGCATGGCGCAAGCTGAAACCCACAACCAATCGCCGATCATGCACGTAAAGGCAAAGCAAAAGGGAGCAGTGTGTGCGTGCTTCGACTTCACACGGTGGTCTCTCCCTTGCTCAAGCTTCTAACATGGAAAGGGAAATGGCATGACGACCATCTGCAAGTGCATGTGTTACTACTAACCCTCGCTTTATTCTGAGCGCGACCTCTATCTTTTCCTCAAGTACTCTTTGTTCCTGTTCTTCTTTTCCGGTTGATCTTTACCGAGATTTGATCACTGTGGCTTCAGCTTATGCCGAGGCGAGGGTGTCACAGTCCACTCCATGCTGCGAATGGAGATGGGCATAATGTTCGTCCTCATCCTGTCTGCAATCAGACGTTTACATGCACCATGGAGAACAGTGTTGAAGCTCCATTCATGAGGTCCAGGTAAGCGCAGTAGCCCCCCAAAGTCATCAGAGGATAAGGATCAACCATCGGAATCCAATACTGATGCAACACTCAACTCCAGTAGAAGTTGTGGGGGGGAAGACGACCCTTTTTGGTGTACTTAAAAAGAAGCGTTGCGGACCTCAGATTTATATGATTCAGCATTGCTTTCATAGTTTTGTCATACTTTCTCTCACATAAATCTTAATTTTTTTTAAAAAAAAAATATTTTCAAATAAACTCATAAGATTATTAGGTTATTATGGCGCATCAATTCATTGCATGAATTCCTATATTTATTTTTTTATTAATATTTCTAATCCATGAAAGGATAATGACAATGATAGGGCAATGGTTGGTACAAGATTTACATGATTTTAGTTTTTTTATTTATATTTTAAAAATTACGTTAATAAGATTATAAAATTTTAGTCATAAGATATCCAAACTATTTAGATCATTATTTTTGTTTTTTTCCCAATAGTGTCCCCCTAATTCAAAAGATATCCAATGATTGTGCTTTTCCCACTGTTACAGTGTTTTTGCTTGTTATAATATTTTAGTCATAATTACTATACATGATAAAGTCTATACATGAAAAATACTATAAATGATTCAAATAAAATCAAAACACATTAGAAACCATTTGATATATTCAAATAGATATTTATAATAATTTAAAAAATAACATTGCCCAAATATGAATCGAAAATTGGCTTATGGTAGGTAATATATTTAGCCACCACAATTAAAAAACTATAAAATCAATTTGAAAAATACTATAAATGACTCGACCGAACTCCTAACATCAGCCAAATCAACTACAAGCCTAAAATTATTGCATCGTAGTAATCTACGATTAATGACAACAAAAAGATTCACGATGTCATTTATAGTATTTTTGATATTTTATAATATTTTAATTATTTTAATAAAAAAAAACATAAATGTTATCAAAAGATAGGAGATATTTTAAGTATTTTTTAAACTAAGGGAATCGCCCATATTTTTTACATCATTTTTATATAAACTTTACAAAAACTTGTATTGTTCCTCTATCATATGATTGATTAGTATATTATTTAACTTCGAAATAAATTGGTTTCGGAGCAACCCGACTCTTATCGAATAAAAAAAAATCAATAATCATAACAAAATTAACAATAGCAAAAACAAATATTAGCATATGTTCTTATTATAATTCAAAATCATATGTCAAAAGTTGCGAGCTTGACTTGTTGTTCCGATAACTCGAATGAGTCATTATCTTGCTTGTCTCTCTCCTCTCTCTCTCTCTCTTTGTGATAGCAACGCCAACGTAAGGGTTGCATGTAGCTTGTCATGGCATCCAACGCAATGACATGCACCGATGTAATCGTAATCCACGCTTCAGTATCGATAAGAAATGGGACCATTGAGAATATAAATCTTGACCTAACAAGACTGTTTTTTTTAAGGGCTCGAGAGAGATCTCTACTTTGTCTAACGATATTATATATGTCGGTCATTAATAGCTCAATTGTGGAACTTTTCTCAGTAAATAATCCTAAATTTTATTGATTAGATTAGAGAAGTAATCTGACATGGTCATATGTCATATTAGTCACGGCAGATGGTAAGAAGGATATTGACATGTTCTTTTGATAAAACATCAAAAAAAAAAAGTTTTTATTATTAAATCGATGGTAATAAAAAATGTTGGTATATGAAATAATTTTCTAATCTATGTTTTGAGATTGAACTTAAGAAATAAATATTATAATAAGAACATGCTAATTTGATTATTTGAGGATTTTTATCTAATACTAGATAAATGATATGAGATAAGAAAATTCTTAGCTTTCAAACTAATTTTTCTTCAGCCCCATGTTTTTTTAACATTAATACGAATTATTTTTCCTTACTAACACGATGATACTCGAAAGACTTTCGAGATACAATTTTATCAATTTGGATTGACGATGATATTTAAGAGCTAATTTGAAATAAAAACAACTAGAATACATATTATTCTTATAGTATGTATTGTTACATTTAAGATGATTATTGATGGGAATAATTACACAGTAGAATTGTGTTATGTTAAACATGAGAAATATATGAGTGATATAGTTGGTGATGTATGAGTCATGATTCTATGTCAGACACACGACATTAAAATGTCAAGATGTGGTGCTGATGGTGTCGATCATACAGTGTTAGGGTGTTAGACATATCAACATCATAACATCTAGATATAATATCGAGAGTATTAATCAGATAATGTTAGAATATTATTCATATGATTATTATTATTTTTATATTAAAATCGAAGTCCAAAAGAGATCCATCCAATCATATTGATTATTGGCTTGCACATATAATACATTTTTTATCGAATCAACACGTGTATCATGTTGTTTATAGGCATTTATGCAACATATCATATATATATATATATATATATATATAATGACAAGGTTTTTATGCATAAATGTAAACCACAAAAAAAAAAAAAAATCATGAAATATGGAAAGTGTATTTTGAATACTTATTAGCCCAATAATACCCCTCCAGACTCGAGATATTACCGAATCGTCCTAAACACCATCCCCCCACTAAAGGACAAAAAAAGGGCCACAATAAATCCAGCCTTTACCCCCCTCCCGGCATCAAACTTAAGCTGAGACGACGCGGAGCGCCATGTCCAACCCGGCGTCGCTTCCACCCGGCTTCCGCTTCCACCCCACCGACGAGGAGCTCATCCTTCACTACCTCATCAACCGAGTCTCCTCCTCCCCCTGCCCGGTTCCCGTCGTCGCCGAGGTCGACATCTACAAGCATGACCCATGGGACCTCCCCGGTTTGCATCTCGCAACCTCACAAAAAAAGGCCCACCGACGGCGCGGCAACAAACAAACTGTTCGACGTTTTGTGATTGTGCAGCCAAAGCGACGTACGGCGATCGAGAGTGGTACTTCTTCAGCCCGAGGGATCGCAAGTACCCGAACGGGCGCCGACCCAACCGCGCGGCCGCGTCGGGGTACTGGAAGGCGACGGGCACCGACAAGGCGATCCACACCAGCAGCGGGAAGCACCGGAGCATCGGGGTTAAGAAGGCTTTGGTGTTCTACAAGGGGCGGCCTCCCAGGGGACTGAAGACCAACTGGATCATGCACGAGTACCGCCTGGCCGAAGCAGCTCGCGGCGGTTGCTCCAAGCCATCCAAGTCGACCCACTCCTCCATGCGGGTATGACATAAGACTTCGCCTGAGAAGAAGAGCGATGCCCGATTCATGATCCATGATGCTCTCTTCTTTTCTTAGCTTTAAAGCCACAGCGTGATTCCTCTGCTTTTTCCTGATCTCTTCTTCTTGTTGTGGTTCCGAAAGTACAGTTGGATGACTGGGTGCTGTGCCGAATCTACAAGAAGAACAGCCATCTGCAGCCGGTGCCACCGCTGGAGAACTTCGAGCGACAACGCTCGCTCCTGCTGCAGGAATCGTCGTCCGTGTCTGATGATGCCCTCGAAGACTCGCACCTGTTCGACACGATGACCGGCCCGGAGAAGAGTTGTTTCATGGCTCAACCGAGGTTAACTCGGTTCTCGACTGGTAGCAGCAGCAGCAGAATCAATGGCGACACCAACGCAGCTCATCGACAACAAACCCAAACGGAGCCATTCGTCCCGGTGACTGAGAACTCCATGAAGCGCATGATGGAATGTTATTTAGACAGCGGCAGACACTTCTCCGGACAGCTCGATGGCTACTTCCTCGAGCAGCAACACTTCTTCAATCAGCAACTGCTGCTGAACTCTCACCTGGGATTGCGTTGAGTGAGCTTCTATATAGCTTCATTACAGCAGAGAAAAGGTGACTTAAAACCATTGAAACAGTAGACACCTTTGAGAGGGAGAGATGAGGGAGGACACTTCAGAATAAATAAACCAGTAATCATTCACGTTCCTGTGAGCAATAAACTAATCTGGAACAACTTCTCATTATGACTTCCATCAAGAATGTGTTATGGTTGGCTGTTCCTCTCACTGCATCAATTTTCCATCACAAGCTGGGTTTGAATCTTCCAGCTGACCTGTGCATGGCAGAGAATGCTCAGATACATAAAGAAGACTGAGAGATCAGCTCAATTTCATGGAGCAATGGACAAGAAGAAATTTGGAAGATCAAAAAGCCTTTACTTGGTTTAATAAGGGAAATAGCAGTCGATAAAGACCTCGATTAGTTAGATCGTCTACGCTTGAGATCAAGTTTGGTATTGATCTACATAAATGCCAACAATCTTTATACATGAAATCGAGATTCCTATCTAAATTTGGCCTCAAGAAACATTCATCCCCTCCACCGTCAAACACATGTCGAGATCGTCTTTGTGCAGGCTCACCAGTCATTCCTTCCAGCCTATCCCAAGTAATCTCCACAAAATGCCCAACCATTTCATAGAACTGCTTCGGATAATTGATGAGCAATCAGCTCCAGCGATATGCAAGCGAAAGCAGTTCGGAATCATGGATCGGATTAGAGGTCGAACTATGGATGGAACTAACAAGGGTTTGAGCTCTCCATGTGCCTCAGAAATCCTCAAGAAATGACCCCTGATGTCGCTCTCCAGATCAAAGAAAAACCTCTTCTGATCTGTCCTGGTCGATCCTCTTAGACATCCCTATGCCTCCAATATCAACGCGTGTGAGCGTACCAACAAGTCCGTGAACAGTCAACTGTGCCAGAGGCTAATCGGGCACTGTTGCCTGATATGAATCCAGCCCCAACATCATCTGAAAGCCCTGGCAGACATTTTGGAGGTTCTACATGTTGCTGTTAGTGGTGCAACACTTTATCAAACTTTTACCTAATCTGGTATCCTGAACAGTCATGAGGTCTCTTCATGTATCTCTTGTAAAACATTCTGAAATGCTGTCAATCCTACTTCGTCGGAACTTCCTGCAGGAACAATGATTGCGCTCCGATTTCTGTTGACAGAGGCCTCTGACGTCTGCAAAGGAAACATTTTCATCAGCTCCGTACGACAATGTATGAGATCACTAAGCTCAAGATGAAAACTCCTGTTGTCATTTATGATCATGCAACAACAACTTGACTGATACAGAGACGATGAATGATATATGGTTACCATGAAAAATTCCAACAGCATCTGTTTGTTCCCAAATCCCAAGGGACAGAAGCAAGAACTATTAATGACATCTAGACCTAATTACGCAGGATGATTTCACATGCAACATCTGGTGGTGTCTCCCTCCTGTTAACCTCAAATTCATTATCTAGCTTTATATACAGTGGATCCTCCATGCTGATAAATATATCTGTAAACTTGAACTCCTTGCATAAGTTATAACACAATAATTGTTTCTAAGGTGGTACAAGTTATTTAGGATACATTTATCAGCATGGAGGATCCTGTCAAATCTTTATCTTGAACTTATAACAAAATCATTGAGAGTAGAAAACACTACATCTTGATGATTCAGAATATCCTAAATAAGTTCAAGGTAGCATGAAGTTTTTTCTGCTCTCACGATAGTTAGATTGTAATATATAGAATAACTATACGTTATTTTAGAACATAAGACCATTGATATGATTAAGTCCAATGATATCAGCCAATCAGAACTCAACCCGTAGAGCCGAACATGTCGACAAAACGATAAACAAGCCAACAAGGCCTGCCACATCAGCAATCCCTAACCACTTTGGGCTATAAATAGGCTTCTCCAGACACAGTCTAAGCGCTATAACTCCCGTGATATTTACTTCCGACCTCTTCGGCCTTCGACCTCTCACTTTAGATGTTTACTAACTTGAGACCTCAGTAGCATGCTCCCGACACAAAATTTTGTGGGTGATCTCGAGGACTGCCCAAAACTCAGGCTAATCCTAGTTGGGATCCCCACATTGGATCCTCACTTTGAAATTTGTGCTACAAGCTAGTTCTCAAGTGCAACAAGATTTTGAAAATGAGACATCTCATATCAATTCCGCCATATTGGATTGGCGACCAAATTTGAGACTGATAAAGTGCAAATTATACACCAAAAAAACATTTATAAACTATATGATCTATATATATCCCGTCATCTTTTGAGGCCTACATTTCTATGGTCATTTGATTTAATTGAAAAATTCCATTAGTGGATTCTAAAATGTTCAATAATTTGTCGTTTTGAGTCCTATCAATTAAAAAATACCACCAAACCATTATATGATTTATCTGTGGTGTTATATTCAGTATATTAGCTTCAACCGGGTGTTGATGGCTTACTTAAGACTTGATTACTAAATAGACCAGTCAGCAGTTGGGTATGAGTTAGGTTTGCCTATTTTTTACTGTTAATAAGGTATTTTAGAATCAAAATTGATTCAGGTTTCTCAATTTAGGCACAGCCACTTTGTGGCCTCACAAAGGAGACCAATATGCTATGAAGGGAAACACAACAATTAAAGCAGATCAAGGCTATCTGTTTGCCATGTGGAGAAGGACCATGAATTGACTTGTAACGTTTTCCCAAATTCTTAATTTTCCTTCAGTAAATAAATTCATGAGAACAGCTGCAATTCCCTTCTTCAAAAGAAGTTATGTTGGACCGATAGGCTATGATTACAAAGTAACAAGAGCAGGTTAACAAGTAATTTCCAAATATATTAGCAATCAGAACAAGATTCAGATGAGCTTGAGGTTCAAATAAAAAAAAACAAAGAGACAGCAGAAGATTAGGCATTTAGGCCATCACCTCATCAATTATCTTTACTTATCCTGTCAAATTCTTAAACACCCAAATACCATGCCTACTATGTCGTCTGATGTGTATAGTTGCTTTTCTATGTAAGCGATAGCGTGGAGATTATCTTGGGGCAGCTCTTTCGACAATCATGACGAGCTGTACGGAATTAGCTGATATCAGATGAGGGTCTGCTTCAAAGTAGATAGAACACTATCTGTTTATCTATTGTTTTCTTTTCTTTCTCAAAATTCACACCCATTCGTTTGCTTATTTTTGTTCCTCGCAACCTAAATTTTCTAGTCCTTACTATCATCATACTACAGAGTACCAAACTTGAATTATACAACTAAGTCGAGGAATAACCAATCAACAACACTGTTGAAGATCTTAGTGCTAAAAGGAATCTAGCAGCTTGTTACACATCTCTCAACCACAGGAATTGCCCTGCATCATGCAATGCCGGCGAAGGAACTAAGATAAAAATGCTTCAAAAACTCAATCTGATGGGCATCATTATTTTCAACAGTAAACAATTGATGCATAACAGTCTCAAGAAAAACAACTCTGTTTTCAGGCAAGCTGTAAAGCATGGACATGGCAAATCTAAATATGTATATGTTCATACGATATCGTGATTTGTATAGTTTAAACAATATAGACACCCGATGATCGATACAAGAAGTGCAGTGCAACAACCATTACTAAATATACGAACATTCATAGAAGAAATTGAATGATATATACACACGAAGCATTAGGTCAAAGATTCAACCAATTTGAAGAAGAAATCGATCAAGAAAAAAATGATTAATAATTCAAACAGATTGGAAAAAGAAAGTTTGTAGTAGAGATGAATACACTCAAAAAGCGACCCCTTCTACTCTTACCAGTGTCAAGATAGAACGCCTTTCCACAAAAACAGCAAAAGCATCAGCCAAAAGGTTCAAAGATCCAACCTTTACACGACAAGAAAGGGAGTGCAAGAAAGGATTGGGTAATCCAGGAAACCGACCTCGGAATCAAGCTTGAGCTCCTCGAACAACTCGAGGAACCGGACTACGCCGTCGACGGGGACGACGATGGTCGACCCTGGGATTCTCCTTCGGATCGAAGCATTACAGCTTGCGCTCCAACTGCACCGTCTTCAAGACCAACTCCACCTCGCTCCCGCAGCTCGCTTCCCCCCTCCATCGCCGACGCCCCACCTGCCAATCCCCCGTCTCTCACTGGAACCAAGGCGTCAGATTGTAAGGGAAGAACCCTGGTGTCGAAAGCAACCAATCGTTAAATGAAGGAAAAGGAGGAGGAATCGAGGACTGGGTGAGGGTGGGTTTAGGGTTCGGAGCGCGAAGGGTTTCGTTTGGCCCCTGCACAGGTCTCTCGCACACTATCGCCTGGTTTCACTCACACACACCTGGTGGCACGTGAATGACACGTGACCTTCTATGTCGCCCATCCTTACCTGCATCGATGCAGCACACATCAGCGAGCCGCGGCGAGTCCCCCCCATCGCCATTGCCTTCGACCATAAAGCTGCGGCCTTGGCTTCTTTCCGATTCGCCATCCACCAAACCCTAATCTCCATCGGGTATTCGATCTTACCTCCAGGAATTCGGCTTCAAGAACTGTGTTTTTGACATTTCGGCCAGGTCGCATCAAGGTCATGGTTCACGGCCGCGAGGGTAAGCGTGCGAATCTTGTGGCAACCACAGCAAATTGAGGGTGGAATAAAGAGAAACGATATGCACATTGTTTTTCCTATATATAATCTGTGTTTAGGCCTATCACTCATGCCAAAGGTTCATCAACACATCCTTTTTCCTTCATCTTTCCACCAAGGTGGTTCACCAAGAACCATGGCATCCAAGATGAAGCCTGATATCATCATCATCATCAATATTGTTCCATGTCGTGTTTACTCCTGCTTTTAGGGTTCCACTGGAAAAGCTAACCTGCTGACTTTGGATCAAACGATCTAGGAGAAAGGCCGAGTAGCTCGATTGGAGACCGTCATGTGGGATTGGGAACAACATTGACTTGATCCAAGGCAACTCCTCAGGTTGACTCTTACTGTTCTTCCGAGAATAAGTTTTGTTAATTCTTGTCAATATGATCTTTCGCTTTGTCCAATGAAAGTTGCAATCTGTTCTTATCACTCTAATAAGAGATGTCCATTGCATTGTCTCTTGATCCCTGGAACAAGTTGCCACTGGTCCAACCAGTAGCATCAATCAAGAACTGGGTTTAGTTTTTAGCATAATTGAATCAAATTGGCACCTTTATCAGGTTACCACCAAAGATTTATTCTCTGGATTAAATGCCACTGTAGCTATTAATCATGACAAACATGTAAAGTCCTTAGTTAAACAGTGTTAGCAGATAAGATTTTTGGAAATGTTTCTTAGGCATCAACAAATATTATAGCTGAAAGTTGATAATGGTTCATACAACCAGAAGAAAAAAAAAGAGGCCCATGTTAAAGGCAGGAATTTTCATTCGAGAAATCTTTAGGAGGGTGTTGATGCAGTTTGAAACATATGAAAATTCTTAAGAGAAAAAAAAAAAAAAAAGAGCAGCTTTGGGGTGATATCCTACCAACCAGTGAAGATAGTACAGAGGCTCATTGTTCAATGAAGTATATTATATTTGTTAGTAACTGTGGTCTTTGATGTTGCTTTTTGTTGTTAATGTGCACTATTTGTTGTTAATGTTGCTACTATGACTAGGCTTAGCCGACCAAAAGTAACTCTATCATTCTTAAAGAAGAATGGAGTAGTCATCAATGTCCTTTGACCTTCTTGAGGGTACCACCATAGGGGATCAAATGTTAGGAGGCAATGCCACAGTCTACTTTGGAACTTGGATGCCCTTAAATCTATCACATAGTCAACAATGCTTATGCTTCCCTGGCTCTGTCAGTTGTACTGTTTGTTAACATATTAAATGGCTTCTTCTGGGTTCTATCTAAGTCAAAAGTTGCTGCACATTTAATTAATATATATTGAGTGCTCTGAGAAAGTATTTTGAACTTTCTGGCTTTGAGCAGCAGTTCATAGTTGCTGATGATGTTGTTGTGAGCACAAACTTTCTCATGAGTGCATATGATCTTTTTTGTGCTTTTTATCTTTTTTAATGGAAAGGTAGCTCCTTTGATTTATAAAAGAAACAAAATATGGAATTATTTAGATTTAAAATTGCATTGACTTGTTCTGTTTAGAGTGGCATGGGAGAAAGATAAAAAGAATAGTGATCTTGAGAGAGTGATCATGTGCTAGACTGTACCAGTGACAATCTTGGAACACAGAGGAGGTTGCCACAACCCATGGAAGGTCAATTTTTGGTACAAAGAAGAGCTTATTTTGTCTCATACACACAAGCATTCTTTTCTGGTGATGAGGCCAAGATACATAAAATGTTTAAATATGTGCAGACTGTAGACAAGACATCAAGATGAGCATAAACATCACCATTGTGTGATGCAACCTTTTTATTTATTCTCTTGGAATCACACAACAGCTGGTTTAGAATCAGTGGCTGAAGCTTCACATCAGAATGATCAGTTTCATTTTTTTGTTCTTGGACTGTTCAAGTTATTACAGTTAGTTTAGAATCAGTGGCTGAAGCTTCACATCGGAATGATCATTTTTGTTCTTGGACTGTTGTAATTTATTAAAACAGTTGGTTTAGAATCAGTGGCTGAAGCTTCACATACATTGGAATGATAAGTTTCATATTTTTTTGGTTCTTGGACTGTGCAAGTTATTACAGTTGGTTTAGATTAAGTGGCTGAAGCTTCACATCAGAATCATGCACCTACCTTTCTCCATATATAACTTTTCGTTTTGTTCTTGGACTGTTCTAAGTTATTACAGTTGCTGACTCAAGAAAAATCCACAGGTTTGCAGTCTCTCTTTCTGGATGAGTTCCATAGAAGAGTTTGCAGTGCCCATCAAACCGGAGTCACTTACCACTCGGGTGGGTGGCGAAGGCCAGAAGCTGCTTCCACCCCCTTGCCCCCTCCTCTCCCCCATGAATCAAAGGCTTGAGCTTATCCTGAGCAATCTTTTTCCCAGCAGAAGTTAGCACTCACTGCCTTCTCAACTGCTTGCAGACTCCCACGTGCCTGCAGTCAGTGGCCATTGTTCTTTCTCCTCTCCTTTTGATTCCATAATTGACATCAGATCCACCTCAAAAGGATCACCAAATCTCACCAGTATTAATACTTGGCCATAGTTATGAATCCTATGGGTTCTGGTTTGGCTGTCCCATCTGTCACCTGCTCCTCCCTCCCATAAATGGTGTCTCCTCAGTTTTAGTTTGATGGCACCTTCAAACCTCTGATGGCCTCCTTAGAGTGGGGTCGAACTGCACTTATTATTCTACTGGTTTTTTTTCTTGAATTCTAGAAGAAAAAATTACAGGTCTTACTGTTCAAACCACTGTATAATATTCTTCTTCTAACTTGGTTCTGTATGCAGAAGACCAGCTTGATGGTTGAAGCCGGTTTGCATGTAATCTGAAGCTGACAAGAGAAGACAAAACATAAAAGTGCAAACTTTTGTATTGGGGGTGAAACATGTGAGCTTGGCTGCTGCTTCCCTGCCACCATGGGGTTGGCTTGAGCCTGAAGCATCCTGCCACCACCCACCCCTGTCAAACACTGTAAACAGTCTCTCTTCTCCCTCTCCCGTTTCTTTCTTCCTTCCTTCCTTCCTTCCTAAAGATCAGACCACTTCATTGGGAGTTGACTGTTCACCACCATGATTGCAGGCTCGGGGAGGCAGTAGTCTCCGGTACTCTGTGATCACCAAAATGGCCCTCAGAGTTGGAAAAGAAGACAACACCAGAGCTCTTCTCCCCTGCCTACCCAGGCTTCTCTCTTGCCATTTATGGGTGGTGAAAAGCCATGGATGGCCCCACCCTAGAATTCTGGGCCAGAGGAGCTTGGAACCTGTTGCTGTGAAGGGGGGTCGTTACTCACTGAAAGGAAAGCCTGTGGTGCAGGACATTAGGTGAAGTCATGTCAAAACAAGTCACAGTGGCTTGGACGGTTCTCTGGGGAAGCAGTCTGTGTTCCACTGGCGCGAGCTTTGTGCTTCTCCCTTTTAACCTTTGGAAACTGCAGCTTCAACCGGAGAAGAGGGTGTTGCGGTCAAGGTGGGAGGAGCTCAGCAGTGCAAAAAAATTAATGCTCTGGCCTTCAAAACCAAGTCTCTTTTGATGGCTTCGAGAGTTAGGTCTTTGTCTGGGAGGGAGCATCTAAAAACTCATGTTCTTTGTTTCTTAACTCCAAAGATATATATAAGAACTATGTTGTTTATCCCCTGCATGAGATCGACTTACTTGAGAGGTTGGAATGTTTTATGAACAAAAGGAAGATTGATGATAATATGATCTATTTCATCAGGAAGAACTTGTATTTTATCAGATTTTTTTACTACTTAATTCTCCATATCAATAATAATAATAATAAATTCTATCCTATGGGAGTCAGAATCAAAAGAATCCTGTCAATTGCTGCTACAAGTTTAAGATGGAAACAAAAAGACTTCACCACCAGAAAGGAATTAACATCAATCTTCAGAGACTAAATAAACTCCAAAAGAAACAGCCAAAAACAAGCTTAAAAATCACGATCTAAAAGTCTGCAGTCACTCTCATTGGCAATTGGATTCAAGAAAGAATCGCCAGGTGCAACTTCTGAATTATTTTGCCTGAAGCTGTCCTAATCATTATCTTGCAGCAAAGAAAATGATGGTCCCTATTAAATCTACTGTTTTTTTTTCTTTCTCTCTTCTTCTTCCTTTTCTTCCCCCTCTCGTTCGATGTGCATCAAAACCAAACCCAGTAAATCCATGATCGAACGAAGACAGACGCAGTAATGTCGTTTGGAATCAACAAGAACGCTCTGACCGTTCCTTAATTTTGGTGTGAAGTGTTCCAACTGCATTGGGTTGACATTTATTGCAGTCATCAAGAAAAATTTCTGGAAAATGAGGCTTGAAATGGTCGTGCAACAAAAATCATTTAGATTATGTTACAGCAGCTCGTCTTCTCCAAACACTTTTACTGCTTGATTACGTGAGAAATCTGAGAGCTACCTCTCGAGAACCATCTCTACGTTGAGCTGCCAGAAATTTCTCCAGCAAACCAGAGAGGATGCATTGACTGTGTCTGAAGAAGACTGTTCTAACTCCCAAGCAGGCAAAAGAAGAACAAGTAGTCTTGAAACTATCTATGTATGTTGATTAGGTTGGCAGTAAATACCAAAGCAATCATGAGTTTTTCCACAGCACAAGCTTTTGAGTTCTGAACCACCACTTGCACTATGAAACCGAGTGGCCATGCAAATGCAAAACCATTTTATATCTGAGATATGGACAATGAACATGGAATCTTACTAGGATTAAAGGTCTCAGCAGAACTGGTTTACACAAAATTTCCAATCTCTTTCATTGGACTCTCCCCTGTCGCCCTCTTCCTATGTTGCACCAACACCTAGGAAATCTATGAAGGGTATCCTAATCTTCTCCCTTCCATGATCAGGTTCAGCTTGGGGCCAAGCATTGCTCCTGTGGTAGACGACCGTGCCACCCGCCGAGGCCTCGGTGGTTGAACAAGAGTAAGCAGCTTGATCGACCCCAGGAACCAACTCCATGGGAGCAAGTCCAGAGAAAAAGCCATGACCAGAATCACCAAACTTGTCATGGCATCCTTTCCTTGCAGGGTGGACCTTCGCATCCTTAGCTGCATGCAGAGTCGGTGTCATCATGTACCTAAAGAGAAACGCAAAGAAACAAACCATTTACAAGAGGAAGGACTCGATACCATTGGAGATATCACAGGGATGTGTTGGCTGTTGGGTTGGACAGGATCTGTAGAGGAGGTTGGGGAAAGCCCTGCTGGTGAAGGAAGTGAGGGAGAGGTCCGTGCAAGTGGAAGCAGATTCATCTCTGGTGCTCGTGATGGTGGACTCACCACTGCAAGCGTGGATGATGGTGTTCACCTCCATCCTCCTGGGCAGGATGGCCTGAGCTGGGGGAGGGCCAAGGGAGGGAAGGGTGGAGGAGGCCTTCCTCTTCCTATAAGCATTGGATTGCTCCCTGTGCTTCCTGGCCATGATGACATGCCAATGATTCTTGACTGCATTGTCTGTCCTGCCAGGGAAGAGCCTAGCAATCAGTGCCCATTTGTTGCCATAAAGCCTATGCGCAGCCAAAAGCCTCTCCTCTTCTTCCTCGCTGAAGGCACTCCTGTTGATCCTTGGGTCCAACTGGTTGAACCACCTCAGCCTGCAGCTCTTCCCTGTGATGAATCCAAAAGCAAAGATGAGGAGGAGGCAGAGGAAGATCATCAAAAACACATCTGGATACTGCACAAATCAGCAAAAATGTTCACTCTGGATGAGTACCAGATCTTCCTTCTAGCTTCTCAGCAATCAGGTTCCAGTTCTGGGGGCCATACTGAGACACGAGCTCCTTGAGCTTCGCATCCTCAGCAGGCCTCCAGTGACCCCTAACGCAAAGCTTGTTCTGCTGGCCACTCTCGTGGGTGGTGGTGTCATCACCACCTTCAGCTTCCTCACCTTGGCTGTTGTTCTGCTCACCTTCATGATAGTCTTTCCCCACTGCGAAACTCTGAAACCCCCAAGCTTGTTCACCACCCACACATTCCATGGCCCCCGGAGATGGAGGTGGTGGTGGTGGTGGAGGAATAAACAATCCCATGTCACCTATGGATTTGGGTACATCAGAAGCCATTTCTGGTTTCTTCTTCAACGCCCCCCCCAAAAAAAAAAAAAAAAAACCAGAGTGTAATGAGCTGGGATCAGATCCTTTGGAACAGCAAGCAAGGGTTGATATGCATACTGCAAACATGCAACTGAGAGAGAAACTTAAAGATGGAAAACGAAGGAAGAGTCAGCTTGCCTTTGGTAAAAGAAAACCAGAGACCTCTCTCTTGCTCCTCCACTATCTTCTTTCTCTTTCTATGCTTCCCTTACTCTGAGACTGATAGCACTGAGGGTGTGGGCATTGGATGTTGCAAGCACAGGGTTCAAAAGAGAGAGCCACTCGTGTGGGTTGGGAGTCTGAGTCTCACCATTCTCCTTTATATCAGAGCTGCCCTCTGTCTCTCCAGGCCTGGGCAAAAGCACCAGAACTCTCTTGTCCATTAGCACCCACCACTTCCATCCTCAGCTGCTTTGTCAACCCCCAAACGAAAAAGAAAATACAGACGATTAAAAAACCCACATAAAAGAAGAGAAAAAGAAGTAATTGTTTCACACGAATAGAGGCAACAGTACAATTGCTAGTTGGCCATTTCATTTTTTGCTACCTCCTCCCATCTTTTATTTACTGGGTCATGTACTCCCTTCCTAACTCTTGTCCTTCTCCACTGCCCTCATCACAACCCTTCTTCTTTTCTTTATGTTCACTCACTCGTCTCCAAAGTTGATGATACATTCTGCTATGGGAATTATAGTCGTCTTCATTTTTGAAGTTACAAGTAATGCAGTCATCAAACCACACTTGACATTCATCTTTTTTGTGCTGCAACTGAGAACAGAACTTTCATGTGTTATAATCCAATTAGCTTGCTTTGCTTTAGATTCCACTTCTTGTTTGAGAACTACTGCTGGTTTGACAGAGCAGGCCACCTGCCTTTTATGAGTCAATATTTGCTGCTTCAAAGAAAAGAAAGGGTTAAGTGCAAGAATGTTGACTGATTAGATCACATCAGCCAGCCATCTTCATTTTGTTGCTTGTGATATCTTGTTTCCTTCCACAGATAACACAGAGCCAATTGACATCATTCCTTGTTGGAATGACAAATATGATTAATGAATTGTTACCAAACATGCACACTGAAGGTGTTCATGAACTGGCCAGTGTTGTAGTTGAAGAAATCTCATCAAGGAGACCACTACTTTTGTGTTCTAAACTCTCATGTCCCCACAGAATAAAAAGAGCTTAATCATCTGACTCTTCAAAAGAACACACAACCTTAACACACTTGGTTTTCCTTCCATCACAACTTATAGTTCTGTGATTCATGTGTCACCTTAGACCTTGTCATTTTAGGTACCAGCAAGTAGGCACTCATCTCCCTGCTGCCATGAGTAGGGCCATGATGGACAGCCACTTGTGATGGCCCTCCACAAGAGCAGCTGCAGGTGGGCAGGGAGACAGCAGAGGGAGCTGCTTCCCTTCTCTCCCTCACCCACCCCCTTTTTTATCTTTTCGTGAAACCATTCTCTTTTTCCTCTTTTTTTTTTTTCTGGCATTTTTCCTCTCAATCTATCTTCTTTCTTTATCCATTTCACTCAGATAATATATACATATATATGACAAGAACATCCCACAAAATTGTTTTCCTTCTCTACTCTATTCTCCTTTTACGGCCTGCAGAGTCTTTCAAGATCTCTGGTAGCAGTGGTTGGAAATCTTCATGGCAGCAGCGGGGGGGAGAGAGGGGAGCGGGAAGAAAACGGCCGTTACGGCTGGCGTTAAATTGGACGTACACGACGCATGTGACGGGCGCGGCAGGGCATCGTAACGGAGACGTTTCGTAACCCCCCTTCCGTTACCCATTTATGGCTCCCCTTTCTGTTCGTTTCCCGGAAACGTTTCTTTGTCGTTTCGGGTTCGGTCCGGGGCGCCCACTTCCGAAACGGACTCACGCTGTTGTTGCGTGATCCACTGTGACGTGGACGCGACAGGGAGACGGTAACGCGTGCGTGGGGGCCGTTGGTGCATTGACCAGGACACGTGTACGGTGCGGGGAGCTTACGATCTCGAAAGTTCTCAACTGTGAAGAAAACGTCAAATAATAATAATAAAATTATTATAGGAATAATAATAATAATAATAATGAGCGATTTCTCTAAAAAAAATTTCCTTTGGAATTTTATCAAAGCATCATATTTCTAAATAATTTAAAAATAAACCCTTAATTTACGTATTATGTCATAAATAACTCCTTCCGATGTAAAAAGAAAATTTTGAAGGGATCAATATAAATAAATCTAAGAACGAAAGATTTTTTTTAAAAAAGTAATTAAATAATAAATAGATTTCTATTCTTGGGAAGATTTACAAAAAATCCACCATTTAAAAACCCTTTGTTTAAAGGGTACATATCTATATAAATTTTGCAGCAAAGTTGAAGGAGAGCAGACAATGGCTTTTGGTAGGCTGGGCTGGGAAGGTGGTGTAGTTTTATATCTGCTGCTGCATGACATTTGCATGTTAGCCGATGAGCTTATAGTAGTGAAGCATTTATGAAGGAAATTAATTACATGGGTGGATTTCTAAATGTGAAGTCTTCATAGCATATATTATTGGACCGTCATCACCAAGAAGAGTGAGTCAACAGCACTCGATCAACACACCGATCGCATATTGGAAGCTTGTATCAACAGCAGAACTGTGCACCTCAGCCGACCAAATCTTTGCCGACATCACAAGTCAGCAGTCTAGGGAATCAGTGGGTGCAAAGGAATGCACTGATCCAAAGATCTCATCTCACCACTCCATTCCACACGCGTTTATGGCCCAAAACCTTGTGAAACTGCAGCAGTCACCTTCCAAGCGGCAGCAGAGAGAGAGGAAGAGGAGGAGGAGGAGGGAGATAATATATTAGAGAAGCAGCTGAGAGACACCGACCAAGAACGGATGGGGGCATTCACATGCAACAGGAAGAAGGGTTGGCATTAGAGAACGATGAACTCTCCACTGCACCGAGCTTTGTCGTCGTCGTCGTCGTTCGGTCCCATCCCTACTTGGACTACTGTGCTGCTGCTTGTCCACAAGAGGTGACTGCGTACGAAGCAGAATAAACTTGCGCCCATATCAGTCATCGCATTGAGTTAATTATCAGGGACTTGTCCTTCCCCTCTGCCTCACAAGATCACCATCGACTCGAGATGCATGAAGCTATCCAGGCATTGCTTCCTCGACAAAATCACCTGCATATGGTGTTCAGAGAAGTGGATTACGTTTCCAGGTGGATGCAGCAGTTGATTTGCCGCATAGAACTCGGATGATCGATGTGCAGAACCATCTCAGTAGCTCAACTGATAGCGGCTTTTCCGGCTCACAAAAGAGACCGAATTGTCTGAATAATTATGATGTTTCATGTCCTTTATGGAGTCGTTCAATGTATGCAGTCGACATCAGAACTATTCTGAAAGCAAAGGGGATCAGAAAAAGAAAAGAAAAAAAAGGTTCTTTGCATCCAGTCCTCAACATCATAACATGATAGTACAAAACTTGCATTTTTTTTTCTTTCTAATATGGCCTTTCTTTTAGCATTACAAGTATAGTTTTTATCAGGTGCATGATCATAGTTCATTGATAGATCTGATCCAAAGATCTAATTAAGCAGATAGAAACAACAGAAAACCTTAAAAGACAGAGTACAACATATTCTAAGATCGACTTAGAAATGAAGAACGAGACTGCACCAAAAAAGTGTAGCACATGGAGGGCCCATCCGGGAATCTTTGGGATAGGAAACTGCAGCAGCAGCAGCAGCGGCAGCTGCATCAAACATCTTCGTTTGTGGGTGCAGAATACGTAGTTCGAGTGCTTAAAAGAAAGGCCGCAACCTGACAATGAAGCCCCACACTTCAGTCTTATGACTAATGTCACCAACCAAAGGTAGGTTTCCATTTGCTGGATGAATCATCATCTCCTGTCTCATGCCCTAGTTTCTAGGGTGCTGTGAGTAGTAACTAAAGGAAGTGCATGGAAGCCAGAATTATTCAGACAAGGGGTTGGGCAGGTTTCACTATGTGATCGAAAGAGTTAGCACATGTAATCAAGGATCAGATTACTCCACCGGGCGGTTTGTTCTTTTGCTGCCTTATAATTAGATCCAGAAACGACACGCCGGTAAAGAACTTTGATGAAATATTCCATGGTGATTAGAGCAAGACTGTCAGAAATGCGGTGGTTTCCATTGGACTTGTGATGACAAGAGGAAGATAGACTCCATTTCAAGTGATGTGAAGGTAGAAGAAGGCCATCTAAATGCCATGTTTTCTTGCTTGTTATGCGCTGCATGCATGCATGGAGTTGCTGCATGGCCTCTGGCTATCGCAGCCAAGAATGTGAAATGGTGAAGGGAAGGGAAACTACCATGGAAGACAAGGGAGAGAAAGACAAGCAACACCAACAGGCCTCCGCAGTCTCCGCTGTCATATCGGTTTCTTCTGTGATAAGACGGCAAAGTGAACCGCACTTTGGGCCAACCCTTTACCTCCTTCTTCCTCTTCTTCTGCGGTCGTCTCTGGGTTTCTGTGCCCGACCGCACGACGTCAGCCCTAATAAATTAGTGCCGTGGTTCTTTGACCATTCCTTGGAGCCTCCCTCCCACATCCCCATGCATCACATGCCCGTCTCTACACTGCAGAGCCAAACCCTTGCTTGCCACGCTTTGGACCTTCCTTTTCCACACGAGAAAGCTCACACTGTGTTTTGGAACCATCAAGTATGATGCACACAGGTGCCCTCCCTGATGAAGGTTAATAATCTGTTCGATGCATGAATCGTTAGGAGGAGCATGCAATTACAGCAGATTAATCGCGTGAATCTAAAAAGATATGGATGGTGTCTTTTTAGCCATCTTGGGCTGTTCTAATTAGATCGAGATAATTCTCCGTCTATAAATAACTCACCACACGCTTGTGTTGTGGAAGCATTGTGTGGTTGGCGATCTGTGAACATAGTACTGTTGATCTCTCTCTCTCTCTCTCTCTCTCTCTCCTCCTCTTGCACTCCGATTGACTTCGGTCGCCCACCATCACCTACCTCAACATCGCCATGGATGAGCAGAGGAACAGCCCCAACCGCAGCTCCACCGCCGCGGAACCTGCCCGCTCCCGTTGGACACCGAAGCCGGAGCAGATCCTGATACTGGAGTCCATCTTCAACAGCGGCATGGTTAACCCTCCCAAGGAGGAGACGGTGAGGATCCGCAGGCTGCTCGAGAGGTTCGGCTCCGTCGGCGACGCCAACGTCTTCTACTGGTTCCAGAACCGGAGATCGAGGTCCCGCCGCCGCCAGCGGCAGCTGCAAGCTTCGGGTCTTGCGGCAGATCCGCGAGCTGCGCGCCAAGTCGGTGGTGCAGTTCTGCACGAACCAGCCTTCTCCTGCTCGTCGAGCACGTCGTCCAATAACTCTTCCGGAGGAGGCAGCTTCTTTCCCTGCTCTTCTTCTGCCTCTTCTTCCTTCTCTAGCTTGGTGATGGATGACGGAGGTGGTGATGATCTCTTCTCGATCTCACGCCAGATGGGCTTCATGCGCAGTGGCCAGAATTCTCATATGTGCCCTTCCCTAGACCATCAACCTGGTTAGTGCATGGCTATGTGTTCTTCTCTCTTGGATTGAATTCATCAAACTAGAATTCCTTTTTATCACAGCTTTTTACAGTATCAAAACAAGAACACCTATTTGATCAGTCTAATAGATCACAACTAAATTAGGATTACAATCATTGTGCTCACTCTGTCAACTAAAAGGAAGCTTTCTATCTTCTCTGAGCAAGAAAGAAGCAGATCGTCAAGCAATTTACTGCATTGGTTTTTGGTTTTTCCTGTTATGTTGATGAGAGGAAAGCCTTTTCTTCACCTGCTATACATGCTAGATCACGGGAAAGCATGCTTGTTGAGCATAAACTATGGCATATTTAATCGATTACTCCTTAATGAACGCTGCTTTTCTACCCACTGACATGATTCAGAGGGGAAGATTGTGGAGATAACATGCATTAAGTTCATTGTTAGCTGCATGAATGCAGGGACTATTACTGTTTTCATCAATGGCATCCCTTCAGAGGTCCCAAGGGGTCCTATAGATTTGAGGGCCACATTTGGCCAAAATGTGATGCTCGTCCATTCCTCTGGGGAGCTTCTTCCGATCAATGAATATGGAATTCTACTGCAGAGCTTGCAGATGGGTGAAAGTTATTTCTTGGTGAGCTGCTGCTCTATTTAACATGATTTATACAGATATTTCATGTTTATCAAATCAATGTAAAACCGACAACGTGATTGGTAATTGTGCATAGAAATGTTATCTGATTCATTTCAGCTGATGCTCAGAATCATCGGTTTTGTTCTAAATACTATTAGATGTATGCATGCAGAATTTTATCTTGGTTTGATGCTTCTATGTTCTTTATCATCTTTGCAGAATTCTATTGTGAGACTTTAAAACAATTTGTTTTCTTATCCTACTTGATGCAAAGGCTAGAAATCTGAAAACACATGATTTTTTTATGAGCATGCTCAAATGAGTTGACTGGGACCTAAAATTGGAAGTCATGCATGCTCAAATGATTTATTTATCATCTCTCTCTCTCATGTTTGTGTGTGTTTTGATGTAAACCTAATGTTTGACGAAAAGGTTCATATGATTCTTGTCCTTTGACAGGTATCTGCATCGACTTAGTGTAAGACAGATGGCATCAGCAGAATGAAAAGTCTTCAATGATTTCATTGATCAGAACTTAGGATGGTTCATTGATTGGGTCTCAGAAGAAGTGAGCTCACCTCTTCTTTACACTTCAATGAGCTGCCACAACATCCTGTGTCTTATTCCACTGTGGCTAAAGCTGCTGTAGCTTTTCTACTGTTATGGTGTTGAAGAGTCTTTTCTTCAAATAGATTAAAGAAAGAGGGTGTTGAAGAGTCTCAACTTGTGTGCACTTGCTGGTGTTTGTTTTTTGGAGTACATGAAACAAACATATTGTATTTGTATGTTTGTTTTTCCAATTGCATTTGTGAAACAGTACATCTTGGAACTATAAATTCCTTGATTATTCTGAACCTTACAAGATGGAGATGACTGAATACATCTCTGAAGATATAATGATTTCCCTCAGAAGCTATAATAATGAAGCTTGCAAATAATTCAGTATTAACCTTGTTTGTAATATGGAATTCTTACTTTTTCTTTTGTAATATGTCAAACAAGGAATACTTTTTTCTTTGGTTGAGCAAGGAATACCATGATCATTTTGCAAGTAGGAAGACAAGCAGCATTGTACAAACTATTTTTGTTAATTTATAAAAAAAAATACATTTTTCTGTCAAAAAAAAAAAAAAAAAAAACACAATTGCCAAAATATTTTTCTCTGCTGATAGCCTTGTTATTATAAATTTGATGTCAAGGAGAAACACTACTGTACCACAATCAAAAGAAGTTATCTTTTTTCTTCTTTAATGAATTGATTAATTTGGTGCAACCAAATGATTGCTTCCTCCTTTCTTCTTTTATGGCTAACTCTTCTGCTAGATCTTACAAACTACAACCAAAGTTCATGTTTCTTTTATATCTCCTTACATCTGATTGTAATATTACTACATACTTATTTCATGTTATACAAAACATGTTTCTCACATCCTGAATGGCCATGAAGTCCTCATCTTCCAAACCATCAAAGCAGGCATTTGAACTGTACTCTGTAACTTAGAGAATCAGTGAATTTTGGCTTTGGATTTGTACTCAAACTACTTCAAATCTTACCCTTTGAGGGAAGACTCTTGAGTACTTTTGCAGTTCATCTTAGCAACTATCATTACACAACTTTGTGTATCATATATCTCTAGGAAACTGCCATGTAGTGTATGTAGTTGGTCAGTTCATACTAAAGTTACATGACTGATGTATCATAAGTACAACAATCATGTCAACCATACAAATGTCAGCATTTTTTTTTGACCCAATCTAATCTGCAGACAAGGAAATAATGGCAGCAGCTGTGTGCACAAACTAGTGTTTTCATCCAAGTAATACAGACAAAAATCATCAAATCAATGCTGTTAGAGGATCAAGAGACATTATGTCCACTGAAGTGATAGATTCACTGTAGAACTCTGCATGGAGACACAACAAAACAGGGCCTCAAGTTTGTACTGAAAGGTTGGGAGTTCATCATGGAGGTTACATCAGAAGTGTAGGCAGATTCTAGATGAAGATTATGAGGCCAGAGTTAATGAACAAGATCTGACAAGAACTTAGTGTTCCTATGTCTCCCAAACACATGAGCCTACCTTCATGTGTAATGCTGCATCAACATGCAAGAATGGGAGCACAATGAGGCATGTGGACAAGATGCACTCAGCACTTCTCCTCTCATTTGTTGGAGTAGAAGGAACAGCAGTGTAGTAATGAAGGGTCAGTTTCATCAACCTCATTTCCTGGTCTATGAATGATTGCAGTAATACAACAAATATAGCTCATCTTTCTTTGGTCTTTTGAGAGGAAAAGCACAACTGCAGATGCTGGTCAAGATGATATGTTTGTCCAATTAATACTTGAGCTCAAATAACAGTAAAGGATCAATGCAGATGATTTCAGATAGCAGGAAACAACAAGACAAGATTAATTATCTAAATCCAAAGCTAGTCTATGGCCCATGCATCCAAACATGCCTAATTAAGATATCTTCTTTGCATGTGGCTCCATTTCCAACTCAAGAAGAAAGCCATGTCTGTTCAAAAAATGTGTTCATTCATCACCCCAACTTCCAAAGATTTATCTTCCCTTCCATCAAGAGGGTCTGACATGATTTCACCTGGAATCTTGAACAGATTGTAAAGAGTGGTATTTGCTGGTAAACATAGCTTTGAAGTCACACTGTAAGTTTGCATTCCTAACGAAGGAGTTATTAGATAAGAGAAGAAAAAGCTTTAAATTTGTTTACTTGAACTCTATATAAACCTCTCAGTAGCTTCAATCCTCTGCTGAACCCTTCAGTTTTCAGTCCTCTGTGTTGTTCTGAACTCGGTCATCTTGTTTTCCTCTCGACAGAGTTGGGCAGTGTGTGTGTGCGCGATGGAGAGAGGCAGAGTAACCACAAGCTTTGCTCGGAGGCCAACCAGGGACTCCGCCACCTTCGCCGACCTAGGCCGCCGCATTGGCCGTTGCGAGCTCAGCATCTTCGACGCGGACCGCTGCTTTAAAGAAGAGCACGACGCCATCAGGCGGACCATAATTCTCAACGGACCTGCCCAAAGGTGCCACCTTTCTGCTCAACGGGGCGGCTTTTCGTTCTCCTTGGTTGATGGTCATGCGAGGCACGGCCGGACCTGTTCGTTCTACGCGACGCCGACAGCCTCGTCGGTGGCCAGCTGGAACAGCCGTTTGGGCCTTGCCCTTGAAGGGTCCGTCGCCGTCACCGCGAGTGCCATGCGCTTCAAGTGGCCCTCCTCCGTCTCCCGCCGCCTATTCCGTCGCAGTTGCCCGTGCTCGGGGATGAAGTCCGTCGACGTCGAAGAGAAGTGCTCCCAGCCCAGAAGCCCGATTCGCTCCGGTTTGGATTTAAGGACGTCGCTGCCCTCCAAAAATCTCAGCTTTAGTACAGGGGAAGTGGGTCTCAGTCGCATCCCGGAGGGCGCGATGCGGGAAGAGACCGAGAACGAGTATGGCTTCGAGGAGATGATAAATGTGAAGATAACAACTCCAGGCAGTCCACCCCAAAATCCCGACTCTTTCTCGCTAGAGACGCCATTTCCGGCGGAAATTGGCTGCCGGATTGCTAATTCCAGCAACCTATTCTGCGATTCCGATGGCTTCTCTTTCTCCATCTTGAATCCGTCCTTTTTCAACCTCGCCGAAGAGCCACTACGAACGCCCCTGGAGGTCTTCCAGCCATCAAAGGAGACAGCAGTTTTCCCGTTCCCGGAACATGGAGACCGCCGGAGCTTCGCCGACCCGCCGATCCCGAAGCCACCGCCGGATGACGATGCCGCAAGCGACGCAAGCTCGGACCTTTTCGAGATCGAGAGCTTCTCCACCCAGACGACGTACCGCCACCGCGACTCCCGCGACCACCTCCTCGATGCCCCGCCGCCGCCGCCGCCCAGCGAGCGCTACGCCCCGACCGAGGTGAGCCTCACCACCGCGGAGGGGCTTGACCGCGCGAGCCTCGCCAACCTCCCCAGCGACGCCTCCGCCTGCGGCAGGTGGAGAGGCAGCGGGCTTCTGAGGTGCCGAAGCGAGAAGGCGGTGAGCGTGGGGCCAAACCCGGTCCGAGTGTCGTCGGCGGTCGGGTCCGACCCTCATCGTCGGGCGGTTCGAACGGGCTAATCCGGTCTATGCCGGTTCCGAAGCCCAACCAACGTAACACGGCGCGGTATTGTTTTCTGCTTCAGAAAACAAATAAATCGTTGCACGAATTCTGCTGCCAAAACATTTTGGATTCTTGTACTAATAAACACAATACATCAAGCCAAATTAACAAATAATATTTATTCTCAAGAACAATCTATCACAGAAATTATATATCATATTGCTGCTGCGCAAAACTCGGTGATGCAGCCAAACGAGAACTGCTTTTTGAGTCGTGTTGTTGTTGTTGTTGTTGTCTGTTCCTCTTCTTCTTCACCACCAATGATCGTAAATTATGGTGGTGGCGATCATGATGTAGACAGAATCAACTTAAGCCTCTTCTTTCTTTTGATCAATAGAGGAAGACATAAGGGACATGTTTTTTTTTTTTTTTTATGGAATCTCTTACATGAAATGGCCTACATGTTGTTGATGCTGTCCTCATTACATTTTAAAAGCTAAAAATTGTATGTACCACCTTGACCAAGCTTTCCATCTTTGTTTTGGTGTGGACTCTTTGTGAACACAAATATAATTTTGTCTTCTACAGAGGTAATCTTTATTTCTTATCTATTTTTTAAAGATCAAATTTATGTATCAAAGATTGAGGATCTGAAATCTCAATTGATAGATTTTTATACCTTAAATATTAGTTTAACAATAAATGTACCAAACTCATTTATCAATGTCCTGAGTTCAAATTTCCTCTTTACTATTTATCTTTTTTTTTATAAAAAAAAATTACTTCTTACATAAAAATATGTTAATGCAGGTATATACATAATTTTTTTCCATGAAAACAGTGACATAGCTATCATCTTTTATATTAAGGAAACATTTTTATCTATTTTATCTCATATAGAAAGTATGATTATTTATAGGGAAAGTTATTTAATCTTCATTAGTTTGTTTCTCACAGAAAACAAATCAAACAAATTGATTGTATATTTAGATTCATCCTGACTTTGCCATATATATCATAACTACAAGTTCACTACATGTGTGTGTGTCCTTTTGTCATCAATAAATGTTTGTAATTTAGGATATGACTATAAAATTTTGAGTAAACTCAGTATCTTTGCACTCAAAAGGTTTTAGCATAAGCATAGTAGGACAATTATGCTTTCCATCCATTCTTCTCAAGATGAATAGTCCCCAAATTCTGTAGATGATGCAATTTTCTTAGATATGTAGATCTAACATATAAAATGGAAACTAGAATCTAGATGATGGACAAAGAGATCTTATTGATAAGGACTCCCAGCACTGGCCACACAGAGTAGTAATAATAGCTCTGCAATATATTAAGCTAAATTAGACACTGCTTCAAAGAGTAAAATGCATGGTATGCTGTATGATGAACTTACCAATTTTTTTTTGGCCTTCAGAGACAATGAGGCCCACAATTGCTCTTGGATTGATGTTATGCTTAGAACAGTTGTTCTCCATGCAGATGACCTGGCCTTGTGTTAAGCTAGTTTTCTGATCACATTCACATCACATAATTGCCTGGAAAATTACTCTGTTATCTAATCTATTGTCTGACACCAGTGGTAACTGAGATGTAAGGCAAATAACAAGAATGGCTCTTCCATAGTTATCAAGAGAACCAACTCTGCAACTTCACTGCAAAGTGAAGAACATCTTTCCTGCAGATGGAGAAGTAATGATCTCTGAGTCTTGGACACATAAAAAGTATGGATTTGGGATTGCAATTGAATTCTGAATATACTGAACATTTTAACACTTCAAGAGTTAGCAAGGATCTCAAATGACACTTTCTGATTGAGGCCACATTACTGGCAGTGAAACAAGGGAACTTGGATCTCCTGTTAGGAAGACTTATCTGATCATTATGACTATATCAATGTCAAGGTAGATGTAGGAAGTCATCCTGTCAAGTCAAAGAGGAGCCATTTTTAGCTTTTTGACATTTAGTTGTGGCTGTGAGATGATCCTTGATGAGCTCAGAGAGGAGTTGATCCCCCACACAGAATAGCAACTGTTGTTCATTGAATCAGTTAACAACTGTTGTTCATGGTGCAAATTAGTGCTTATTGCTGACTAAGTCTACATTGTGGCAGTGATTCATTCATTTCCACCCAAAAATGAAAACCCAATCTGAGACAAGAAACTTAGCAACAACAACATCCCATATCTGAAGGCACTAACTGTTGCAAGATGCAGAGCCAAAAAGACTTGGTCTGTAAGTAAACATATGAGCCTCAGCTTTTCCATGAGCTGATGCACCTAAAGCTGCAACAAGTTTCTGCCTTTTCTTTCTTGTGTAAACAGTAAAAAGATGCAGTTCTAAGAGTCTACAATCCTTTCTTACTTATCCTACTACTGAAAAAAATGACAAAAGTATCTTTCTATTTTGTGTAAAGTGGGGTTGACATTCCCTCCTTAATGGGAATTTGATACTTGGTTCTTATTCTATGTCAGCTTGATGAGCTAATCGAAAATGGCAGAGGTTTATAGCCCTTCATCTTTGTTTTCAAGCCGAAGAAGACCGAATGTTTCATGGTGATACACAGTGAAGGCAACTGACATCCATAGTGACATTGAAAAATAATTGAAGTCAGAAACAAACAAAATGAAGATAATTAAAGCAAAAAAAAAAAAGGCTTAACTCTTACTACATTGGAAACACTCAAGCAAGGCCTGAAGAGAGTCAATTTTATGTAACTTTACCTCTGTATTTAGAGATTTTTTTTTTCCGGGATTTGAATCGTATCTCCTACGCTACAGAGTCACTGTCATACCAAGGCTTCTCTTACTGTCTCACTACTATGATGTTGACAGACAAAACTAAGAAAGATTAACTGGTGCGACAAGTATTATTATACATTCATCTTAGGTTGTCTTCTTTAATGTTCCTCTTGTTAAGCTGTGTAAGTACCATTCATGCATGAAGCTGGAGCACCAAGTGCAAGGAAATGACCTCCTCTACTGCAAATGATTCTGTCAAAGAAATGAAGCAGCACGGCTCATGTTCATTTGAGCTACAAGCAGATTAGCTCACATCTCTTTAACTGGATCCAAGTTGCTGATGCTGAAATCTCTCTGAGACAGTGGAAACCAAGAACAGATGCATGCTACAGCAGCAGCACAACGACTTCAGAAAGCAGAAACCCATACAGTTGTGGAGAAGGTGGGCGGAGGGTTCTGAGAAGAAACCAGCGGCTGTAACGAGTGACAGCCAGAGGAGAAGGAAAGCTTCCTCTCACATCATGAACAAGTGCTACTTGGGGGGGCTCTCTCACCTGCTACATAGAGGCTTGCGTGAAGAATCTGTCTTCCCCTGTATAGGCTTAGACTGGTCTGTGTGTTCTCTTTGGACCAGTCTCGCATTATGATCAGGTTTTGGCCATAGTTCTTTTACTAGATAACAAAAGCTTGACATGACCTCCATGGAAGTGGAGTGTGCACCAATGTTGAGTCAATTAAGATAACTCCAAGAATCTATGTTCTTATCAGGCTCAACCTAAGAGTCAATTCCAAGATGTGCTCATCTACATCAAACAGATCAATTCAAACCTCACCACTGACTACAGGCCTACTCCCTAGTTGGTATAGAATATGTGCAGCACAGCAGAACCCATGATGTTTCCATTGATGTCAGTGGTGACCAAGTTTTCTGAAAAAAACACAGGTTTGTTCCTTCCAACTATAGGTTTCCATGTTAATGAGGTCAAGATGACCTTTAAGATGATCATGAACCACAAGCAGATACCCAAATCATGTTCTTGCTCAATCAAGGACAAGTGGAGTTGAAGTTTTTAAGCTCATTCCTTCCCAATGTTGCAGAAATGTTGTGCCTGCCTCTCATGGTAATCTCAACATGAGTCATGATCTTTTCTGGCTTTTTTGTGTTATGGTTGGGCATGTGAAGAATCACAAGTGGAGAAATAGTTTGGGATTGGGATGAGGTACCAACCAGAGGAGGAAGGTGAGACACCTGTGTCCAAGACAGGGAGGGAGTAACATCAACAGGTAGGTTTCAAGAGGCACTTTTTTCTTTGATCTGCCTAACTTTTGCTTTACCAACAGCATTTGCAGAACAGGAGGAACTGCAACAGCAAGCACTTGAAGTTGTGCTTTACATGTCAAAAAGTTGTGCTTCAGAAGGTTTTGGACTCTTCCTCTGTCAACTAATTTCAGCTGGATTAAGCAAAATATGGAACACTCATGAGACAATTGTAATCAGAGCAAAGCAGGCATAAAAAAAGATGCACAAATGACATGAAGCTCAATGATCTCATAATAACTACTAGTCTTTCTAGGTTCGATGGAATATGATGATAAAATGCTGTGATGAAGGATGCAATGGAATAAGGGTTGTTCAGACAAATATTAACTTCCCATACACACATTTTAGTACAAACACTAAAAGGCAATAAAGTTGCACAAAATCATATTTTTTAATTACCACAACACAGAGTTTAAACATAACTAGCCTATCAAGAATCCAACATGAGGATGGATTAAACTACCCAGTTCATCATTCTACAAATATATACTTTCTAGGCTAAGGATATGCTCCACCCAGAGCATCTGATAAGAAGTGGCTAACCTATGGAGCACCCTCTGAACTACTAATTCTTTCAAGGTTTATAAAGAAGAAACTGGAGTAAATTGCAAGGAGACGATCACCCGAACAAAAGGTTTCTATAAAATCTACTCCAATGCATACTGCATGATATCATTACTACGGCTTCACGATTCCTTGGCTAAGATAATCTGGATCAGATGATGACCGCTCATTTCAGTAGAACCAGCTGGATCCGTCGTGCTTCTTCTGCAGCACGCCCCTCTGCGATGCAGCATTGGAGTAATCCACAGCAGGCATGTTTAAGCCAGACGTGAACCTGAAGCCACCACTCGATTCATTGGGTTGATTGCTGAATTGTTGCCCGAATGGGATCATGTCCTCACGGACGAAGAACTGTGGTTGCTGAACAAAGCTGCCCACTTCTTCGAAGAGACTGCCACCCATTCCTGTCTCCTGCCCAAAGAAGGTGTCTTCCATCTGAATTCTACTCTGGAAAGAATTTGAACCTTCCAACACGGAAGCACTTCCTAGAGTCAAGCTCTTGTCACCACTAATGTTGTTGTCGTAGAAACCCATCAACTCATTGATTGACTTTTGCCCATCAGAAGGAATACCCAAATCAGAGACATTAATAGGATTGAGGCTTGAACCAAGTGAAGTTGGAGTAGGTTGAGCGGTTGACGACATAGAGAGAACTGGGGGCTTGTTCTCATTCACTGGGAAGTTCTCAGCCGACAGTGCACTGATAGATTGAGGAAATGTATTCTGATACTTACAGAGGTACTGGTGACTGTTTCTGGCATTCCTATCGGTAAATCCTTGGCAAAAATCATGATGTGGACACTTTGCATTATCGCATGTGTAAATGCGCTGGTTCAACAACAGTTCTGGCTCAGCAGCGGTTCTCTTTTGAATGAAGGCACAGTCAGTCTCATCCTTCAACGGCACGGACAGAACAAATTTCTCAGTCCCAACAGTTGCATTCAGGCTAAAAGTGTTGCCATCAGCAGGAGGATTGTGAAGAATCACATCCTCGCTCTTGTCTTCATCAACACCTTCTACATCATAATCACCGGAGCTGGTGTTGAAGGAGATGGCTCCTGTGAGGCCACTCCCAGAGGATGGGGGAGGGCAGGTATCAGGGTGCAGCTTCATATACGTGTCCTCTTCCTGCTTTACAACAGCAAGCCATGTTGCAATCTCCTTGGCAGTCATCTTGTCTTGAAGGCATTTGGACTGCCTAACCAGCCGACGAATCTTTTCGATATCAGGAGACATATGCTTGATGACTGCAGTCAACACACTAACTTTCCAAACCTTTTTCAGATCATGGGGTTTCTTGTAGGGCGGCGGACCTTGATCGTTTGGAATGCCCAATTGAGGCCACCACTCCTCCCTGCCGGTAGGCCACCATGGTGGTGCAACTCCCTTCTCCAAGGGGAACCTCCGCTGCGGTGGGTCGCAGTGCTGCATAAGAGCTGACAAGAGAGATCCCAATGTGGTGTCCTGAAGCTCCTGCAAGGAATGAGGACTCACAGTACCAGAGACCACTTCATTGTTAGATCCAGGGATGGTGTTATCGGCCTGGTACTTGGCGATAGCTGCAGGCCCGTTCCTGTCAAACCTGACCTTTTCTTTCCACCAACCTCTAAGATTATCAGAGGCACCACTAACCGGCTTGCCCTTCTCTGGAATAATACCATAAACGAATCCCTGAGCCTTGCAGACCTCCATCATTTTCAGCATGTATTTAAGGATGCCATCCTGCGCACGAGACATCTTCTTTCGACGGGCTTGCTCTTGTGACTGCCACTGCTTTGCTACATCACCTTGCTCCTTGTTTTTGTTTTGTTGTTGCTCCTTTAAACGCTTCAAGCGCATCCGGTCCCTCCACATACGTCGTTCGAGATCTTCTATGTCAATATCTTCGTCACTCTCTTCATCACCAACCTCCGGAAATTTTTCGGGAGGAGGATCTACCAGATCTCCCTCTCCCATTATGCATTCGCCCATTGAAGGCTGATGGAGGCTACCATAACAAAGATTTTTTTCATCATTTGAGGGGAAAAGTTGCACATAATTTGGACCTCCAGGGTACACCATGCCTTCCATTAATAGCCCCCCCATCATTACTAGCAGAACAAGCAATTAGATTAATATACTCGCTGTCAAACGACAGATGCAATATTCCCTGCAAAAGCATGAGACATAAAGTTCAGATAGTAGCATGTCTAAGCAGCAAAAAATAACTTCAAGCATATCATTAATCTTCAATTATGTCATGCTGTTGGAAGATATTATTATGTACCAAATATATGATGGAAGTATTATCATGAGAAAATGAACTTTCTCAACTTACGAAATGAATCTAATCTCAATTGTCACATTTACTACACATTTAAAAGATTCATTTCAGAGAAATTAGAATCAGATATTTCACAAGCAATATAAATAAGCATGCTCCATGAGTGTTAAAAAGAAGAAATACATTTATCAATGGCTTTAATATGCACTTTGTCTATGATAACAAGCAACAAAAGCTGTACAACTCAAGTTGGATGCACCTCACTTGGCACACAAAGGATGCAGAGCAAGAAAGTACTTTCTAGACCAATGTTACAGACAACCAGCAAGCTTTACTGCTGCAGCCTGGAGATCTTAAGCTAAGAATTTTCCCACATGAAGAACACAAATTTGGATCGGACACAATCCTTGCAAACAAATTAGCATCAGATCATAACCCAACTGAAGATGTAATCCAACAAATTCTTCATGTGAAAGCTGACAACTTTATCTAAGATCCATCGAAAGCCTTCCTTTAGCAATTCAGCAAGTAGATGCGCTCAAATTAATGAAACTAGATATTATAGCGATCGAATGAATCTTTGACGAAAACAACACAGTTTGAGAAACATTACGATCAAGTTCCTACTTTGCTGCATAAACAGCATGTATGTTCCAAAACTACAAAAAGATAGGGCAATTTTTCTCCACATATAAGCAAACAGAACAACCAAGACCGACACGAGTTCTAGTCTTCTTGCTAATACCAAAAAAGAAAAAGAATTGTTTCTGAATCAACATAACTCGAAGAAACAAAAGGCCGAGTTGTCTGTTTCTCTTCTTCATACAAATTCAACAAGCATCTACTTTCTATGAGAAAAAAAAAAAGCCCTGATATGTGCTCTCTAAAATAGAACAAAACCACTCAAATACATCATCTAAATTTAGAAACAAAATAGATGAGCACTTTATTACTTACCGTATAACATGGAAAAGAGCAACAAGAAGAAAGGAAGCAGATATGTCAAGAACGGAGGCAGCAAGAGACACCAAAGAGGTCCACAATGGAAAACCAAGTAAACAACCTCCAAATCAGTATCAAACAAAAGAAGGAATTGAATTTATCCACAGTCCACACACACAAAAAGAAAAGGTTCAAAGTTGCAACTCCATCCTTATATCGATTCTTTTGGCCGACATAACTAATCTAATCAAAGCTGCCAAAGTAGACCGCAGATCCGGTCAACAACTTCCTGAGCTGAGTGAATCTTATTAGATGTTGTCTCCAAGATTGATGAAGAATTGCTCGGCAGAGAACAGGAAACATCTAAGATACCGATAGGAGAAGCATTGACTACTCAGAGATCATCATCAAACTTCCCTTCATCAGAAAAACCCAAAAATCAAAGCCCAAAGAATAGGAGGAGAAGGAAAAAAAAAAGAAATAACCTCCTCCACTGGTGGCGAATGAAGCACTAAATGGCCAAAAATCAACTTTGTCTTCGTAAACGATCGAAAAATAGGAAAAATGATCGATCTTGAAGTATTTTGATACATTTCACCACTGCTGAAGAATTGCGTACAGAAATCGAGACAGAGAAGACGAGAAAAAAAGAAAAAAAATGATTGTTACGCAGAATAAGGGAACAAAATGCTTGGAATTAACGATTTGATGGTTAGCTACATAGCCTTTTTTTTTTAATACCACGAGAGGCCTTGTGTGCCACCGTAAGAACAAGCAATTGTAACAGAGATCAAAGCAAAGCAGGACTCTCGATCAATCTCCAAAACCGAGAAAAGAAGAAGACCTGACTGCCATGTAGCGGAAACCAAACAGAAGCAGAAATCAATCAAAAAACAGGAGGCGCCTTTAACAAGCCAAGAGCACGCAAAATCGCACCTTTTAGCTTCGATTCCCGCTTATGGTCTCCCTCGCGCCAGTACTATCCAACCTTTGCACATCTCTGAATCCGAGCAAACTTTAGATGGGCTACAGAGATTAGAGATTCACAATTACTGCAGAAGAAGGAAGGAAGGGGAGGAACGAAGTAGCGAAGCTGCTGCTGCTCCTCTTATCTTTTCACCTATCCTGCTTTCTCCCTCTCTTACTTTCGCCTCTCGCTTTCTCGCCTGTGGAAGGTGGCCTGTCGGGTTGGCATGTGAGGTTACACAGCTCGTTGATAACGAGCGAGCACAAGAAAGAGAGAGAGAACAGAGCGAAAGAGGGGTAAATAAGGTGAGGTTGACTGGGGATAGATACAAGTTGCACGGTAGGAGAGATTAAAAAAAAGGTGGGGTTATTGCTGTTGTTGTTCCTCCTGCTCTTGTTGCGATGCCTGCCCGCCTTCCTGGAGCTTTCCCCCGATTCATTGAACGCCATGGCTCTTGCGGTTACTGTTGATTCCCCATCGGGAATCAAAATGAGATTGGCAGTAATGGCAGACACCACAGAATCGTCCAACTTCACCTCTAGCGGTATCCATTATGTCAAAAGCATCAAGAAGTAGGAAACGGGACCGACACGCCTGGTCAAACCTGTTAAAAGTCAAAGGTCTCAGTGAAAACCATGCTCTTTTTGTTTCAAAACAACGGCTGCAATGATTATAATGTTGATAATATTAGACTTTAAACAATAGGCAAGAATTGTTACCTGTGTTCATGGGTGGATTCATCAAAGGAGACCTTTTGAAACAGTGGTTTGATCATCAATGATACACACATTGAGAAACAAGCATTGTGCTTACAGAAATACCAGACCTGACTGGAAAAAAAAGAATGTCTGGTTGTGAGTTTTTCTACAAGTCATAAGGAAATATAAATCTTAAGCTGTGGTGCAGTTACTATAGAGAATTTTTCTTCATGGACAAACACTATTTTTCTTCACAATCTTTTGGCTCTTAAGCATGTGAAATGAATGCATGGGCTATGATGTAGATGGTTTTACTACAGACAACTTACTGTCTTTATCTTTCTAACAACACCCAAATGGTTATTCAGATTTGCATTCCTATGGCTCAAAACAGATGAGAAGAAAACAGTCTTGTCCTGATGTCTGCTGATTTCACAATATAACACAAGAAGAAACAAAAGGAGAAGATCCACAAGCCTAGTTAGTCCTTTGTGGGTGGTTTGATGCCATGACCACCTATCTCTGCAGATATATTGGAAACATGATCTAATAGTCAGTTGTACAAAAGTTCATTAAACACAAATATTGGGACATTATGCAGTGGTAAAAAGGGGAAAAGAAAAGCTGACCAGATTTTGACTTGTGTGAGCTGCCTGCCTCATGATCCATACTTTGCAAGAATGGAATCCATGTGCATCAGGACTCTCAACAGCAACAGGTAACTTCTAGACATTGACACCAAAATTTAAAGTATTGAACCAGTGAAGTGTTGTCTCCCATGTCAACATGTTGTGAGCCATGAACAGTCATCTCAGACTACATCAGCATGGAAGATCAAGGCTAGACTTTGAGAAGTCATTTTGGTCCCAACTGGGACAAGAGGGAGGCTTTAGTGCCCTTAAATGAGCTGAGATTTGGCCTGCAGAATTGACTGTTGGTCCCAGTGGCTCCTAGTGTTTGTACTGCTGCAATAAGGAAGATTAAAGGCAGAGAGTACACCTTTGGTGGGGAATAGTAGATTAATTACCCAACATCATTATGAGGTTCATCAACTTGGGAATCACATGACCCTCCTTTTGTTTCTGTTCTTGAGCAGGTAGATGTGATACACTGTTACTGCAAAACAAGTAGAGATTTAGGTGTCGGCAGGAGCTAAAACTGGTAACACTGTACATGTTTCTTTATTTTTACATCATCAGAAGATAAATGATAAATTAAACATAAAGACCAGGATAGTAAAGAAAAGATCACTAGAACAGATGCTCTGCATTTGTCATGTTGCAGTGACATTAATGGATGGAGTGGCCCTTTCTCCAATTCTGCTTCCTTCCTATTTACTGCTCTCTGATGCAGCATTAAGAGAGTGACATAAATAAATAGGTTGAGGTTAAATTGAACAGGCTGGTTCTATATAATTCTCTCTGCAACTACTGAGTATGGAATGCCATCTTTCTGTTCTGAGCAGTGTAAACTTTCTTTGTCATGTTCTTCTTGTCAAAGCTGGCAAGAAATAGAGCTTTAGCCTCCTACTTATCGATGTCAATGCTGTATAATTATGCTCGATCATGTTCCGATTAAGTTTCGATATACATGAACCTATAAGATATAAACAGCAAAGTACACTACATTTCTCCTTAAACCTTTTGCTCTTACGATAAAAAATGGATGGTAAGATATCTTCCACTCCATGAAATCATCAACCATCATGCATTTATCCACAGATAAATAAATTTAAAATGATACAGAAACTTCATGTATTCGTCAGCTAACAAAAAAACATTCAGAATAAGAATGAAACTTCCATGAGATCCTGGAGTGATACTGACATGAGCAAACAAATTATTGTTCCCAATAAGATTCTTTACCTGTTTTATTCAGAGTGAGACTGAGGTTAAACAAAATTAGTGTTTAATAGTGATCTCTTTTTTCTTAGGTGAACTTACAATAGAAAAGGATCCTTAGTTAATTTAACAGTGCATCTACAATATAGCAGATTACTCGAGTTCAGCTGATTTCTGGATGACATATGAGATGACTGAGAAACTATATATTCTGATATTTAGACATACCTTCCCGACAAAAAAATCTGCATGCATTATCAATTGCATTTATGTACACAAACAATGAAGTTGGAAGTTCAAACTGTAGCATCTTCACATGTTGTTCTGTCTATCTGTTAATTGCAAACCACTGCAGACTCTGAAGATCCAGACGCACCATCTTATCCTTCCTGACAGATTCAAAATGAAACAGAGGAACAAGATTTCAGGTAACTAAGGTTCTGCTTTCCTAATCACGTGATTTCCTATGGTTAAACCTTACAATATGATGACCAGAACAATAAGATCATTTAGAAATACCTTCAGAATGCAATCCACATGCATTTATCAGCTGCTAATGTTTACATATAATGAACTAAGATATTTGAAGTTACAATCATATAATGCAATAGTATTTAGCTGCAGACCACTAGTGTACTGCTACCCAACATAATCTCACAACTCGGAAAAGAATACAGAGAAAGTGATGAATATAGCATACGACATGCCCTAAAACAGAAAAGAATCGCTATCCAAAATGCAGAATGTGATGTTCTTGACTACATCAAGTTTCAACTTGCTATTAAAATATTTGACAAATATTCCACCTGATCAATCATTTCAACAGTCATCTAGACATTCAAAAAAATTTGTGAGAGGAAAATGCAACATAATTTTATTCTCAGTTCTTTGTTGTATAACATCTGTCAGCTGCCTGTTGGATGGATCTGTCCACACAGCAGACATGACAAATAAATTCAAGGGACCAACCAACCATGTGCAAGTAAAAAAAAAAAAAGAGAGAGAGAGAGAGACCTTCATTCAGTGCTGTACATGTGCAACGAAAGAAGAATAATTCCTGTAGTGCTGCACCCTATTCATGGCAATGCACAAATAATAAACTAATTTGAGTGCATTTGTGACAAGCCATTGTTTTATTAATGTCTGAAGTCTAAACAAAGAGCAAGCTTCATGGGATGAGTTCTGTTCTTGAGATTAGAGACATTTTAGACAGATTTGTTCAATCCCTGTACATCAAGGTTATCACAGTAAAAAGATTCCCTAAAATGGTTACAGTTACAAGTTAAAATCTGATATCATTCTTAAATCCTTAATCTAGAAAATCTCTCCCATTAACCACTTGAATTTGGTTTTAAGATTAAAGGGAAAACCACAAAGCTAGTTCTAGTTAGCCTTATAATGAATTTAAGGTGACCTTTCTTTCTCAGAGAATAAGATGTCTGATCCAACGTAGGGCAAGGATCATCTATGCAAAAACATCACCATAGCTTTCTCTATACTTGGTGATTTGACACAACTTTAGAGTTAATCCAGAGACCTTGTTGGCTAGGTAAAACCTCCATAATGCATATCAATAAAATACTCTGCAGAATCTTGACGAGTGATCCTCGCGGATTTTAACGACTGGGATTTGGAGTGATGATCTAACGAGAACATTTTCTAATATGCAACTTGAGCATTCCGTTAGTATTCTTGGTAGCAGTTGAAAGGAGGTACTAACTTCTTTTGGTTGACAACAATTTGTTAATCTGATAATAAGGACAGCTTAAAAAAAATTGGTGTGTATGCATCAGAGTCTATTATTGTTGCAACAACGCAATTGGTCTATAATTTAATCCTATCGAAAAAATGAGTTTTTTATTCACCATTAGGCAATTTGTTTGGCACAAATGTAGAATCCTTGTATATTCCTTATTTAGATTATAATGGAGAAAGTGAGGTGGATTCAGGTGCCCTACAAATCCACACAAGATGGTTATATTGTTAAAAAGACTGAAACAACAAGTTAAGGATGAGCTGAAACAACAACAACAGAACATGGAAGAAAGATTGATTTCATTCATTTTTGAAATCAATAACCAATGTTTTCACATATTTTTCTTGGGATAACGAGGAATCATAGCTTTTATTGATGGCTATTGCTTAAAATTTTTCCATGGTCTTAAAAAGTATACCGTGTTGAATTAATCATCTGCAGCATATGTTTCCTATAAATTTTGGATCTATTTCCTTGAGAATCTCAAGGAACTCTTAAATGCAAGCGAGCACATGCCATATACTTGTTCCATGCTCTGGAAAATTTGTTAAGAGTGGATTGTAAGCCATAAATTCAATTCTATCAAAGCAGCAACATGTTCTAATTACTGTTTGATTCTATATGATGGTCTTGCATGTTTAACTGAACATGTGTGCAGAAAGCTAGACAATCTTGCATGTTAGTAAGGAACAATAGACCGATAACAATTGTGAGCTCTTTGATGCTGCCTGCCACCAGAAGAAACAAAGTGTAGTGCATGTGTGCACCCAAATTATAGTTCATTTCTTCGGCTCAACTGCCCCACAAAACTCACGTTACACCCTACTCAAACTAAATGGCACATGCCATGGTAACTTAACACACAATGCGATACCTAGAGATACTGGAGAAACAAAGACATGCGAAAGAGAGAGTTTTTAAACTAAACAGGAGATGGATAAAGATTTCATTGGGCTGTGAAATACTGGGTATCCAGGGATTTCTCAATAGATCTCTCAAGATTTGACTGTGTCCCTGTTCCTTTGGCCCATTGCATTGTCTTAAAGCTTTTCTATGGCTTTAGCAAGCAGACAAAGCCATGTTTGTGTCCACGTTCACCCCCATTATGTTGTGACCTTTACCCAGAGAATACCGAAAGTGCTGTAATGATGGATGCCATTGGCTTCTTCCAAGTCACTGCATGGTTCTTCCACCATAACTTTAGGAAACATGTCCATTCTAAATTGCAGAATCACAAGGTGATCTCTTGCTTTCCGACTTGTTAAGGGATTGGCCAATGACACTAGTCAGGGATGCTCTTTGGGTACTGGTATCAAAGAAGAGAAGGTACACCTCACAACTCACACATCTCAAAGGAATTTGATACCAGCATTAGTGCATTGAACCTTGTGGAACATGGGGCCAACTTTAGATTCAAATTGTCTATGAAATTTGCAATCCATAACTTGTCGACACCTAATGGGGATTTGGTACGAGTGGCTCAGAGTACAAGATATGATGGAAATATATGGATTATGCATGGAACTTAAAACAAACCATTTCATGAAAACAAAAGGTAGAGTCTTAAATTTCCTTCCGAAGAACAGTCTTAAATTAATGGATCTTTATTACAAAATTTGTAGAACAAGGCAACAGTGAAGACTAATATTGCCCCAGTCAGCTAGGAATTTCTTGAGGAAACTAATAAGCCAAGAATTAGGAGACCTAATTTCTCTTCAGCTCTTTTTTATATTTATTTTTAGGATCTGTTCAAGGCACCCTATTGAAGGAATTTAGTTCACTACAAATCCTTTTAGTTTGTCAGAGAATATTAGAAGGATATGTATGCTTGAATGCAGTAATAAAAGCTACTAATTAAACATGGATCACATGCAGTTCATGTGCCAAACATTGAGATACGTGCGTATCAAGCAGTTGTTGAAAAGCCTGTAGGTTTAGCAGACTTACTGTTCTCCCTCATCTTCTACTCCCTGATCTCCGCAGCCGCCTCTTCTGCGACCGGGCAAGCATCATGGTGGGCAGCAACGAGCAGCGCGAGATGCAGAGGTTGGTGATTCGCCACGTCTCGGGGCCTCACCGCCTCAAAATCTCACTCCACCCTCGTGTCCTGGTGCAGGGTCGCGGTGATCACCGGAGCCAACAAGGGGATCGGCCTCGAGATCGCCCGGCAGCTAGCGCTCCATGGCGTGACTGTGGTGCTCACGGCGAGGGACGAGAAGAGGGGCGCCGGCGCGGCGGAGTCGCTCCGCGGGAGCCACCAATTCCCCAACGTCGTGTTTCACCAGCTCGATGTTCGGGACGAAACGAGCGTCGGAGCGTTGGCCGAGTTCGTCCGAACCCAGTTCGGGAAGCTCGACATCTTGGTAGAAGCGAAACCCTCCGCTTGCATGCTTGAATCCGTCTCACTCGACACTGCAACTGCAGGTGAACAATGCAGGGGCGTCAGGGATGTCGGTTGATGTCGACGGACTGAAATCTCTCGGCATCGATCCAGAGTCCTGGGTAAGTCCCTTGGAATTTTACGGAGGAGGAGGAAGGGGAAGAAGAAGTCTGACGAGATGCCTTCTCTGCCATTGTAGCTCTCCGGGAAAGCTACCAACCTCGTCCAGGGAGTAATGCGCCAGACCTACGATGGCGCAGTGACGTGCTTCGAGACCAACTACTACGGCTGTAAGCGAGTGACGGAGGCGCTCCTTCCTCTGCTGGAGCTCTCAACCTCGGGCGCCAGGATCGTTAACGTCTCCTCTCTAAGATCCGAGCTCAGGGTAAAAGCCTCCTTCCTCACACCCCTGTTCTTGGTGGCTATGAAGAGCCGCACAAACTGACGCCGCTTCCTACGACAGAGGATGCCGAGCGAGAGCATCAGAGAGGAGCTGAGCGACATCAAGAACCTGACGAAGGAGAGGATAGAGGGACTGCTGCGGAGGTTCCTGGAGGACCTCAAGGAAGGGAGGCTGGAAGCGAACGGGTGGCCGATGATGTTGCCGTCCTACAGCGTGTCGAAGACGGCGCTCAATGCCTACACGCGGGTTGTGGCGAGGAGGCACCCCGGCATGCTCATCAACTGCGTCCACCCGGGCTACGTGAAGACGGACATTAACTGGAACACCGGGGTCATCACCACCGAGGAGGGCGCCAAAGGGCCGGTGATGCTGGCTCTGCTGCCCGCCGACGGCCCGACCGGGTGCTACTTCGATCAGATCACGAGAGCCGAGTTCTGATGGGCTCTCTGCTTCTTGCGATCTGCTGGAATGATTGAAGTCAGTAGTTTTTGTGCATGCATGCAGATAACGCGTATGTTTGTTTCATGGTCAGGTTCTCACATTATGGTAATGGATGCATCAATTCTACCCCAGATAAAAGAGTAACAACTGAGCCATTCATCTTTGATACAATTGTAATATGACCTGTTCCATCGATGATGAACAACAAAAGAATCATATCGTGGTCTCAGGATGTCACAATTATCCAGTGGCTGCTGAAAGATCCGCTCGGCAAATGTGTTGTCAACCAACTCAAGAGGAGGAGAAACGAAGAAAGAGAACCATTTCTTTCTAACAGACTTGTAAGATATTCGATGTTCCCAGCCATGGATGGACGAGTCAACAAATCCTCTTTCTAAAAGAGAAGAAAACCTCTTCTTTCTAACAGGCGGAAGAACCCTAAAAAGGAGGAACCAGCAAATCCGGCGACCAGGTGGCAAAAGCAAAGGCAGCAATTCGTCTCCTGGGAAATGTTATGAGCAGTTCTACTCTCCTACCGTCATGCCAAACCCAAATTTGTAGTCTTTCTTGGAATGATCAATCTGCAGTGGTAACATGAATTAGTTTAGTGGAGTGGTGCTCCTCACAGCAAATTTTCTCATTAAGTGGTATTTTCTAAGACAAAAAGATTGGGGAACACAAATAAAAAAAGGGCAGTATGCATAAAACTGTCCATATACCCCCTACGCACCTCGGCGGAAATAAGTAAATTAACACCCATATTAAGTCGTTCCTCCAAAAATGCTGCCACAACACCATTGGAATCGAGTTTTCCCCTCAACCGACACTGCAAGAAAGTTGGGCACCAACTACTCGGTATCAACGGGCATTTTTCACCAGGTAGCAAAGAGAAAAAAAAACCGGACTTTCAAGTAAATATCCAATAAATTGATTGCTATTAGGAAATTACCTGACGAAGGATGTAATCGTAACCAAAACTTGATGTAACATCTCTTGTCATGTGATTGTACATGAATTCAGATGCAAGAGAAACCTGCAAGACAACCGCTATGGCAAGGCTTGTAAGATGAGTATATCACGCAAGTCCTTATAATTATTAGAAATCTAACCTTCTCGGATACTTTCTGAACGTAGCTCAGCGCAACAATTCCAGTGCTTGCAATTTGCCCAGTCGTAACCTGCACAAAACATTCATAAAAATCTACAATGAACTCCTTAACAAGTCCTCAACAATATAAGCTTCGAGTCATGGTTCTGATCCCACAAAAATTCATTAGAGTAACCAAAAATTAAAGAAAAACTATTACACGATAAAAAACAGCCTTCATTGAAATCTAAAATGTTTCCTTTGCATTAACTTAAAGATAGAATTATGACTTGTGCCTACATTGGAATTAGAAAGCATGTAATTGACAACCAAATTGCAAGCACATCTCCTATGTTGGACGGACTTCCAACAAATTTACCAAATTTTAACTACTGGTGGGTTCTCCAGACAGCAAAACCAAATACCAGAGCAGGTAAGATCATCCAACAGGAAGAAACAAAGAGAAGTGAAGAGAAGGGAGAGGCAGATTACCATCTTATCTGTGTTATAACGAGCAGCGAAACCAATACCAGACTTCCTTTGATGCCCAAGCCAAAAGACTTCACTGCCGAGGTATAGATGTGGTGAGACACTCTGTAGAATAAACAGTAAATAATTTGGTCAGTGTTACATACAAGTACAATATGCCCACTTCACTGCTGCATTTTCGTCAAAGTGAAACCATAATGACCAATCATTGTTTTCTGCATCTATCATCCATATTATCTCAGATTCTAAGGGTGTGTATGCAAATTGATAATTTGGAAGTGAAAAATATGCAAAATGTTCTATAAGAGTATACATGTAAAATGTCAGTCATTCTTATGCATAACAAAGTATATATCAAAATAGTCCTAGTTTCTTGGATTTTTTTTTCTCCCAACCAACTTGCTCCAATAAACAAACTATGATGACTTTCATAATATTATATATATATATAAACAAGTATTACTCTTATTTGAAATTGATTAGCGTAAGTCTACGCTCCAATACAAACAAGCTTTTTTCACTTGTATTGATTTAAAAAAATAACTATCCTAGCTTAACTGCAACCATATTTCCATGTGGATGTGGTCAAATGTGGCCAGGGATAACCTTGTTTACTATTGCATCTTACTGAAGTATTTAAATGGTAAAGATGCAATACAAGCAACAAGAGATGTTCTTTCCTGTCTGAATGGTACAATCCCTCGGCCACCCATAATGATAGAAGCAATTAGATCTCATGTCTATTTGTGTGACAATATAGATTTGGAAACAACAGCTCATACCTCATCATGCTAGAAGGGGAGTGGCATTCTGTTAGTTTTTATTTTGTCGATTCAGCATTCAATATGCAGACGTACAAGAATCTGGCAAAAAGATTTTCAAAGAAATGTCCAGTTGAATTCAATAGTTATTCACATAATGGTTGAGTGATGTCAATTCTCTGTTGCTAGCCTTTGTAGAGTTTGAAGGATCAACAAATTCTCTAGCATGTGGTTTCATTTCTTTTCTACCTCAAGCAGAACATCTAATGTGACTTCTCATTCCTCCTATTCATTTAGAGCACCAAAGTTTGGAAAAAGCTTACATTATTTGCCAGGCATGTTATAGAATATACCATATTGCTAAATATAAACCAAAGAACAAAGATATGACAAAGCTACAAAAGTAATCTGAATCATGACCATGCACATATAATGTAAGCTTATAAAATGACAACTGATGAAAAGACCATACGATGTAAGTGGGCTATCTATATTAGAACGAGTGAACCCATGAGCATAAGAGACTTCACCAGATTTTTTTTTACCATAGATAAAAGGTGAAGATCAATAAGCAGAAAGCAAGAGAATATTCAAATTGATGCATAAAGTGCAGAGGCAGGAAAGCATAGCCAACTTTTATAAGTAAAACCAGTGTGCAAACATATAATTAAATGAACTAATAGTAGTTAAAGGTGAGGGAACCATCTCAACCTAACAAAGTTTAGGTGCTGAAACCACAAAGAAGTGCAGCACAATAAACATGAAGGATACACCAAGTAGTCAAAGTTATTCTTATGTGTTGCAGGTTGACCCTTGGGTGACAAGCAGCTCCACTGAACAGGAGTTGAATTGAATTTTCCTATTTTACTTAGCATGATGGAACTATTGTAGATCAAAATGGGATGCCCTATAAGCTAGGCAATAGACCATGCCGAAACCACAAAATATGCTGCAACCTTCACCAATCATACCTGAATATAATTGGCACCATAGAAGGCATTGTTGCCTATTTGAATTTGAGACCTGAAATCCTGTCCCTACATATAATGAAAATATAATTTATAGATGATAGAAAATATATAACTGCAAAATGTTGAAAAAGAGACTTTCATCAGATGAAACAAAAAAAATAAGAAAGTGTGTTAAGCAATTCTAAAAGTAAACTAACCTTATAATCGAAGTTAAACATTCCTTGAGAGAAATGTGGTTCATTTGTCAGCTGGCAAAAAAACAAGAAGTTACTACATACTAGTTGATCAAACCAACAATATATTTCTTCTTCAACCAATACAGGACTATCAAGAATTTTAGTAACAAACCTGAGCATTTATCTTTAAAGTAAGGTTATCAGTCAGATCACATTTGACTCGTGCATTCAGTCTTCCATCAGTCAGTATTCTTCCGATAAGCATCAGCTATAGTTGATATTAAATCATCCATAAGAGTTACACGTATATCTAAGATTTGTATTATTCCCAAAACAGCACAAGAATGCCAACCTTAGGATCCAGAAAGTTTGCACCAAATTCATAGTGTGCAGTAGGAACTTTAATAATATCAGAAGACTGGGAAGGAACCTCCATCGATCCCATGAAAACACTGATCAAAAAGTTGTCAGCTCAAAATCAATAAGGCAACAACAAATTGATGGTAGAGCAATCAATAATTACCTGTGGCTGAGAGCAAATGTCTGATTTAGCCCCTTTGTAAAATCAAAACGCAATCCTTCAAAGAGCTCTGGCTTCAAGGACACTGAAGACCACATTCAAAAGTATGTTAGAACTCAAGCAAAAAATATTCTTTTTTTTTTCTGTCACAATTGGAGTATCAATTTTATTAGTTCAATTTTACTCGGTCTCTCCTATCCTGGAAACTTCAGTCCCTTTTACCCCCTAATGTAAAATTTTATGCATCTAAAGACAGCTCAGCATGGTCTACTTGTATCTAGATATAAGTTCTAAAAGGAAAAAGGGTTAGTATCACACAAAGTTCTGAATCCAAACTTTTGGTCAAGAATGGTACAAAAGGAGCTTTGCATCAACCACTCGTCGATTACCTTCTCACTTTAAGGTGAGAACCAAACCAGCCATCAAATCCACTGATTTCCAATCCCATTACAGCCCCTCACTTTCGGTTTGCAAAATTAGTTAGCTCGCAAAAGAGACCATGTTATCTTATATGGTTGAATTACAACTGACATATAAATCAATACACCAAATTCTCGAATAAATATAGTAAATTGGACAGAAAGCATTTTTTTTATTAGCGAGGAAAAGAGATCTGTTTAAGTAAGAGCCAAGATCAAAAGTTCACACATTGATGCACACGTGAACAAAGATGTGTGTAAAAGCACTTCACCGCCTAGAATCGATGAACTTCATCACTAATTAGCCTTGTCTACAAGAAAAGTACCAAATTCGAAGAAAAACAAACTTCAATTTCCATATATGTCTCTATACGGTTACATATTTAATTTGCAATGTTATGATCTGGCAAACCACATTGTGAGGGTCTCACCTCAATCCATTCAGTTGGATTTCTTATCGTGATGATTATTTTCCTGCTATCATAAGTTAGAATTTGAAAACATAATTTGATGATTCATAGGATTGTCAAAGGCTCAGTCCTTGGAACAAGCAAAATAAAACCCAAAACCTGATAACAATAACAACCATCAAGATCCCCCAAATACAAAGGCTAGCAAAAAAAATACACTAACCTGAATCAAGCTCAACCTTAATCACAGAATCCAATTTCTGCAACAATCAGCAACTGACAAGTGTAAGATAAGACGAGTACAAACCTACCTACCCTAGTGCCCAGAAGGTGCACATGGACAAGTATATACGATACAGAACCAGTTCAACCGAAAACTAGGATTTCATTGAATTAGCCCAACTAGCTCATCGATGCCTCTGCTAAGCAACACAGAATACTCACGAGAAAGAAACAGGGTCTCAAACTACTGTGAAGTAGAATCTAGCCAATGGGGCTTATTTATCTTGGATTTCCTTTCACAAACAAGAGCCCAAAGATGGCACCCCTCAGGTATACTAAGATTTCCAGGACATTTAACAAGATCCCAACAGTGTTCTATCATCGTATCACACTTTGTAATCAACTAAGCAGGCCAATGAATTCAAAATGAGACACAGCTACAAAGAGCACGAGATCGAATAGGACTCACTCAACGCCTCGCGTTGGATCTCCTCGAACGGAACAGGGCAGGGGAGATTCAACCAGTCGACCTTCTCCGAGACGCCCTTGCCGTCGCCCTGTACCTCCGTATTCGGGGGGAGCGCCGTCGCAAGACCGACGGGAATCGGCGTTGGAGGAGCCGCGGCCGGCGTTGGCGGTGGGGCGCCGGCGTGACTAACGGAAGATCCCATTTCGCTAGAGGGTTTCTGAAGCCGAGAGAGAGAGAGAGGACAGGGTTTAGGGCTATAAGTAGGAGAAGAGGCGGCGCTTAACACCGATGGTATAAGTTACGCGGGTTGTCACACACTTCATGGTCGTGACGACGATCCTTCACTTTTCCCGTCTCCTCATCCAACGGCGAAGAACGCTCGCGTCTGATCACGTGAGATCTGCGCGAACTTTACACTTATGGGCGTACTAACATTTTGAGTGTACAATCAATCCTAATTATCTGAACTGGTATAACCCCGTACATGTAAAAAGTTGAGTTACTCTTGTTATTGGGCAGGGGCTTCAGCCCACCAGTTTATTATGCCTTCGCTCACTCGCCAAGTCCGAGAGAGAGAGAGAGTCGACACGCTGGCGATGGCGGACAAATGAGACGGACCCAATTGTCTATAACATGGTTTCTCTCATCTGTGATAGGTGCAATTTCTTGACATATTAATGAGCTTTGCCCTACCTAAAGAGCAACCCAAAACAGCTTCCTCCAAATGCCTTGCTTTCCCTATAGTGACCATGGCCGAGACAACTGAGGAAGCATAAAGGTTGACTATCTTGTAAACTTAATCGACGAAGCAAGCATTTTAATTGAGAACATGTCAAGATGATGAATCCATCAGCTGGAGCTACATCGAAGTGAAAAGAATCATTTACTCTTGAGACAATTCTGGTCATTCACCAAATGGGGCATCATGGAATCGTCAGGTGATCTGGAAGGGGCAATTTTAGCAGACTTGACAGGTATATAAAAAGAGCTGGTCAAACTACTCAAAAATGTCGCTTTCATGAACATCCAGTTTAAGTATGAAATATCAGATGACATAATGGGCACCCAGGGGAGTGAGAAATATATGACGGGAGTATCATCATCCTAGATATATATCCAGAAAAAGCAGTAGATAGATAAAAAAAAGGTCTGAGGCAGCCGACATCTTTAAGGTTTTGGTAGCCAGTGGAACCTTTAAAAAGTTATCTTGGTAACGATTCACCGAAAGCATCCAACACTGAAATGCCAAATTTTGTCTGCTGTCGAGCGCCGTTGAGCAACTTTGGTCACTGTCAAGATAATTAATGTCAGCATCTATTGTTTAATTATGCTTGCAACTTAATTAATGATATGGATATTCGTCACCCATTTTGCCATAATAATAAAAGGAGGATTTAATTGGCTCTCTTATGGACTTGAGGGACATTAGGGTGAACACAAAAAAATACCTTGCTGGCTATGTTACTGGAGAGCCAATCAAGTCCCTCGTACAAGCCCTCCCCAGATGTAGCACAAGTGCTCTGGATATACCTGAGAATTACAAGTGCACAAAGACCAGTCAGGACTCTGGGAGTATGACAGCCTTAAATATTTTAATCCATCATCGGTTAGATCAACAACTAAAGGAAAGGGTGGCATAAATGGAGTGACCTGGAAATCCAATTCACCACAAACAATTTAACAAGATAGTATATAGGAGAGGATTCGGAAAGGATATCACAAAAGTTCTCTTAACAATCACCAACCATGATGGTTGAAAACACTACTTCCAAATAAAAAAATGGGCAACACAGCACGATTGATGTGTACAGACACAATCAGAACTGGAAATCACAACCAGACGATAGCAGGTTGCCAGACTTCCATCAATAGGGATAAAAATAGGTGCTCCACATACACATGCATAGGCACATATGTACAGAAAATGATGCCAAAGATACTACAAGAAATCAAGATGGAGCTCGTCCAATAACCAAAGATGACAGGCAGAGGAATGGCAGCCCAAAGTAAGCAAGAGAAAAGAAAGTCTTAGAAAATAAAATGAAATGCATTATTCCCATTGTATTTTGCCAAATGTAAAGCTTCGAGTGAGTTGCCCCTCTCCCATACTACCTTCTCCAAGAGTTGGGTGTCACTCTGAACTTGCAAGGCCAAACATGAAGATATGGCAGACAAAACAAACAGGGACTTGTGTTCGTGACATTCAGAAACAAACTAGACATGTTCTCCATCTTAAGATCAATTACGTTTGGCATGATCTAAAAGTTGGAAAGTGATAATCTAAGATAAGAAAAATCATATTGACTTGGAGTATGACAGGTTCATTGGATCAAGTACACAAGAAGAAAGACAGGGATGCACGCCAGACCTAGATCCACAAGAAAGAAGACAAATGTTCAAACTGGGGAGCAACAAATGGCCAAGCAAAGACACTAAGTAGCTTGAGCTAATCTGTCTGGAATACAAACTGCACTTTAGCTGGGATAAATTAAAACTAGCACAAATCTGATTTCAAACATGGGGATCAAAGAATGCCAAGCTTGAGGATCCTACACTAAGCAAGCCAAGCTCAACAAACTAGTATTTGAATTTCTTGACTCTTTTGTGGCGTAAACTATGCAAAGAAAGCCGATCAAAGTAACATCTTAGAAGAGAAAATCAACAGACGTTTCAGATATCAAAGAAAATAATCAGTCTTTTAGATAATTAAGACCGTGTAAAAGTTAGAATGACAATGCATGGTTGTAATCAGCAAAGCAATAGCAATCTACTGCAAAAGGATCATGGGCTGGTAAAATAACTGTTTTATTCCCACAGACAAACATCAGCAACTGCCGCTATTGATTAGGACCGATTTTAAGGAGATCACCAATCTACATTCCATGACCAGCTTAGATCAGCTTATCCGGCTGAAAATCAGTCCCTTTCATTAGTTACATCTCAACAGCAATAGTTTCCTTTCCATTTTTATATTTAGTATTTTTCTATTTAATCAATTCTCCCATTTATATTTTGCCTATCAAGGTTTTCTGACAAGTTATTCTTAACCCAATTTTTAAAATGTTGGAAAGGATGAATCGGTGTAAATCAAGTGTCCTTTACAAAAAAAATGTATAAAATAACATTAAGTTATACAATGTCAAGTTACTCATGTAACCATCAAACATATACATGATCTACTCGTTTTCCTTCCAGAAAATCCAATTATACTTTTAATTATGCATAAGCTTAAATGATCACGCAAAGAATCTCTTATTGTACATACAACCTGCTTAAGGAAAAGGTTACTACGCCACAAAATAGTTATTAAAAAATTTGAGTATTTACTTGACTATAGCAGATGACCAGTAAAGAAGTATTAGTTTGTCAATCAAATATCTTACCAGTGTCGTTGGCGCAAGGAATGCAGACCAAGCTTATCGGTGATTTCAGCAGCATTCATTGCATTTGGAAGGTCTTGTTTGTTCGCAAACACAAGCAAGACAGCATCCCTTAACTCATCCTACCAATGCCAGAATACAAAGGGAAAACAGATGAAACAGTTAATCATAGTAAATAAACAAAGGTTTCAAATGTCATCCAACTGCAGAAAAGATGATACCAAAAACCTTCAAATCAGGCTTGTCATCATCACTTACAGTTACATCAGTATGATGATTATAATGACATGAACTTTACTTCAATTTCATGTCCCATTACAGTACCAACATCACATGATGGTACTTCGTTATTTCATTGGATTTTAATGTGAACAAGACAATTAAAAGTCAAGTGCAATTGTATTATTATGAAACACAACAAGGCATAATGTGAACTTTCAGTTCTGTTTTCTGTTCAGCAGGAATCCTGAGCAATTTTTTTTAATGAGAAGAGGCATGATTCAATGAATTGTTCAGAAGACATATCTACTGAATTATTTTATCTGATGAACTTCCGCCTCATACAACTTACACACAAAAAAGGATCAACTCTTGCTTTATTTATGTCATGCATTCATATATTTTTCTGATCGAGTCTCAAATCACAAGATATTCCATTAGTATATGCATGGATTTTTTTTTTGTAGCACATCACCGATTTGGATGGCTGTACTGTAGGGTAATAATTATTTCACCCACTTGATAATCATTTAAGCTAGGTTTTGTGGAAGTGTATGTAAGAAAATCTTGTGCAAGAACCTAATTTTTACTAAAATTTTGATACAACAGGTCTTATTTCTGTAAGAGGTTACCTCATTCAGCATCCTGTGGAGTTCATCCCTTGCCTCAACAACACGATCTCGGTCATTGCTGTCAACAACAAAAATAAGGCCTTGCGTGTTCTGGAAGTAATGCCTCCATAGTGGTCTGATCTGTTCTTGCAGACAACAAGATCACCAGAACAAAGGTACTTAGAAATAGCCAAACAAGTTAATTAGTTATTAGCAGACTAACATGTTGTTGTAATGAAGTCAGATCTGCACATAAAGCATCTGATATGCAATGCAGTTTTTTAAGATATGCTCTTAGAGTGCCCAAATGTTCAATCAGTTATACAAAGTCAAACAATAATTTTACGGTAAACAACTTGGAAAATTAAAAAGTTCACTAGCATAACCAAAGCATTACCTTATCCTGACCACCAACATCCCATACAGTGAAGCTAATGTTTTTGTACTCGACAGTCTCCACATTGAATCCTGCATCAAAACACACCATAACAATTTAGAGAATTATCACAAGAATTGTAATCCTGTAAGGACATATTGGCAACTGCTTTGAAAGACCAACAACCCTTTGAAGTAAATTCATAATTTTTTTACAAAAATCATGTTTCAACTGCCAACGAGACAAGAGTCATGCATAGTGCCAAATTATCCTAACCGCCCATGTACAAGTTAAAAGCACACTTTTGAATGAACGTGATCATCACCATGGGAAGCCTCATAAAAATGATCATCAATTTTTAGAAAATCTCCATGGGTATTGGAGGAAAAGATATGCATAAAAAGCATGTCAAGTTTAAACAAGAAAAAAATGAAATTAAAGTACTAAACTTATTTAATTTTCCAGTATGGAAAAACATAACCAAAAAACTCCAGAAGATAGAATTGTTAACCTTATCACTGTATTGAATATATGCTCTAAACTATATCCAATGAGTGCCCCCTACAACATTTGTCAACTATAAGCAGTGAGACAAAAGTAATAAATAAAGAGAAGGTTCATTGTAAACCATCACTTTCACGGTACAGTTAAAGAGACATCCAAATTGCTAGTGTCTTAATAATATCATCATGCCCCAAGTTGGAGATAAATCATGCATAGGAATCATGCACCAAGTTGCTAGTGTCCTAATATCATCTTCCTTGAGAACGTTTTCCATACTAAGAAGCTCATCTAGATAGGTGCAATAGAAAGCAATATCATGAAATCTGTGTCGAAACTGTTCCACTCAAAAACTTGCAATCATTAGCAACATGATTGCATAAAAAGCTATAGCTATGTTCTAGAGAAATTGAAACATAATTATCATTATTAATAAACAAAACAATTAATGTTCATAATCACCTATTACAATACATTTCCACATCAATTTAATCAAATAGTAAAGGTAAAGCACTATCACCAATTAACCACCGAAACGTGAAACAAAAAACTCAGCTCTCCAACAAATCCGGTAGCCATCACAAAGAATATCAAAAAGAATCATCGGATTCCAGAACAAACTATTATGGAGAATAGCCCATTTGGCAAGGCGACCAATACTCACCGATGGTGGGAATGGTAGTGACGATCTCTCCGAGCTTGAGCTTGTAAAGGATGGTGGTCTTACCGGCAGCATCAAGCCCGACCATCAAGATCCTCATCTCCTTCTTCGCAAACAAGCGGCTAAACAGCTTCCCAAACGTGAGCCCCATAGTTCCCTACGCTATCAGATGCCAAACATAAAGATCGATCACGCACCCCCCAATAAAAAAAAAAAAGATCCACAGAAGAAACCACGGATCTAAGCAGGAACAAACATGGCGTTGGATTTGTACTAATTAACCAACAAAAGAAGAGATCCAGAAATTAAGTGAGCACAAAAATTCCAAGATCTTAACATACAGGTTTCCGGTCCGAAATCCCCAAAAAGAGAATCTATCGACAGACCTAAAGTCCACAGCAGAAACTGAAGGACTCCCAATTCGAGAGGACGCTAATCGATCGCTGATGCGATCTTCTAGATCCGAGGAGGCATCGGGACTACCTGTAGATCTTGAAAGGGCTGTAGGCAGAGGGAGGCCGAAAGATTGGAAGGAGCGAGACAAGTCGTCCCTTCGCCTTCTCTTCCGCGTGAGAAAATAAGAAAGAGGCGAGAGGGTCGTAATAAATAGGGAAAAGATAAGTATTCTCGTCGACAGACTGAAACAGACTCTCGTCCCACGACTTAGTACACGACTAGCGACGTGGCAGGGGGCGATGCGTTCAGTGTACGCCACATCCTTCCGTCGTATCCTAAGTAGGGACATGGAATTTTTCCGTCATACGTCACGGAACACGTTAGAACAAACCGGCATTTTCCGGGTTGAAATTAAATTAAATGAAATAATTTGCATTTATTTATGAGCGAATTGCTGGAAAAAGTGTTTACTTTTTGGAAAGAAAAAAAATTAGTTAGTGCCGACATCCAAAATTTTCAATTTTTTTTCACAATAATTTCAACCCGGCATTTTCCGGGTTGAAATTAAAAATTATCATCATAATTTTGTCCCTCTAAAATCATAATTCATTGGTCGCTCGTGTCACAGGCAAAGACGACGAGGGTAAGACAAAGTGGATCGACAGGGTTTATAGAAATAATATTGATATAAGACAAAGATGATTAAGGAGTCCAATAAATATATCTATAAAATGATATTTTAGATAAAAATGAACGCTTTACGAGAATTTTAAAAAGTTAGAGTACTATGTGAGAAATTTTTAAAACTATTTTTTTATAATTTATCCTTTTTAGATTATCATGTCAATTATATTTATCTAATAATTTTAGGTTAAACCAGATGATAAATTATAATGTGCGATGGTTAATTGAAGAAGATAATGAACAATAAGGTTTTCCATGGCTTTCTTTTGTTAATGCCTCTTCGACATGTTCCAAGTACCAATGTCATTTTATACTACTTGTCTTTGCATATCTTTGTAGTGAACAAAAACCAACCTATGTAATGTTTGCTGATGCTAACACGATCTTATGCAATGGACTGTCATCATTTTGTCAAAATAAATGCATCACGTATCGGTCTTGGAATTAGTTGAATTTACCTAAATTGTAACATACTATTATGATAAAATTATGGATTTACCTATAATTACTTAAATCGTGAATCATCCTTGTGTTAATGTCTTCGACTTAGGTGAGATTGTTTATGTCATGAAATGGTCATGTGTTATCTCTTCACAACGGTTCAACCTAGATGCAACATCGTGCAAGTTCCGAATGACATGTAAAAGATAAGGTTGATTAGTTTGAAAGCAAGCTGTCACAAACGAAAATATAAAGAGGGTGCTCGATGTAATGCTCTTGTATGTTCGTGTCTTTTGATTCTTGTGCATGCTTTGTATAGCAAGTAACGGGCTTGCAGTAAGTTTGGCAGTCCTAGTTTGTTTAGCTTTTATGGTCGATTTCGGCTTATAAATGAGAGTTGTCATATAGACACTTGTGGGGACTTCGGTCTATAATGTACCTTAATCTTTTGTATGCAACCATTCAGATTTTGTAAAGTTCATGATTGTAATTTACAATGGCTATATGAAGTGGTTACTTGTGAATCCCGTGAAAAATGTTTTCTCTAACCCGTTTTCTTTTTTGTAGGTCCTAAGGGACCATATGAGGTTTTGGGGAGGCTGACCTTTGTGGATGAACACGCGATGGTGCCGCTCAATTTAGGCAAAACCAGCTAAGTTCATGACATTTGGTATCAAAGCGGGACAAGCACATGTAGAAACACTTGTCATGCAAACGTGGGGGATCTAGTTGAGCTGCGTTGAGGGCAGCCAGCACGTGCGATCGTTTGAGAGAAACAGACATGGAGATGTATGGAAAGGAGTCACTTAGAGGAACGAGCATCTATGATTAACATTCAGAGAAATGACCAACCCTTTACGCGAAAGGTACCACGAGGACAAACAAGTTAGAAAGAATGTGTAACGCACAAAAGTTGAGATGACTGAGTTCGAGCTACGGCTCAATATTGGCAACCAAATTTGACGGTGCTCAAGGCAAGCGAGGCTCTTCGTAAAAGATGAGATCGTGTAAAGTAGGATATGTTGCACAATGACCGAAAGAGTTATGCAAAGATCATAGAGGTGAGAAAAATTATTAACTTAAAAATTTTGGTACTCATGCAAAGGCTTGTATGCGGACAATGGAGTGTTTGTGGCCATCCCAATGTGACCGAAACTCGACGTCATGGATTATTGGAACTTTTCTTCGGCATGAAAAAGATACGTTTGTAGGAGGCTGGAGTGTGCAACAAGTTCAGTACGTTGCTAGGCCTTGAAGGGTGCAACAAGGGGCTGTATTGACGAAGAGTCGAAATCTAGCAAAGAATTTATGGGGGCATAACAATGTACAGGTTGTTCAGCAAGACGAAGTAGTCCAAGGGATAGTGTTCTCCGAAACTTTCAGAGGAAGAATACAAAGAGGAAAGTTGCTCCAACATAACAAATATCCGGGAGAGATAGGTCCTGGTTCTCCATAGGGAGAATAATGTGCAGGGGACCGCACATGTTGAGGAAGAGTATCTCAAAACAATATTTTCACAAAGCTTAATGGACCGAGCGAGTGACGAGGAGTTATCGCGTGATCTCGTATGAGATAATGCAGTGGTGGATGCATTGCAAGATCAAGTGGTGGAGCAACTTGGGTGGAACTTGGTGAAGTGTCCAAACCACATGAAGGGAGTCAACATAGAAGATGAAATATAAAGTAAAGACATAGAGCTCTCCTTGGACAAAGGTCAAATACATGAACTATTACAGAGGCTAGAGTGAGATCATGTTGTTCCATGGGCTCTTCATTATGATTGGGCTGACTCATTTTGTATGGTGCCAAAGACGAAAGGAGCTTCGAGACACATATATCTTATCTCAGAGAAACATTTGACAGAGGGATTAAGGCGACTCAACTTATGGATGTGAAGTTGGGATCAAAAGGCCTTAACACGGGCAAGAGGCCCAGGATCCAGACATTGATGCACCAATTTCAGCGAAGTTAGTGGATTTCGAGAGCTACTACGTGACGAACTGTCCTAGAGCGATGATTCGTCCGGGTGTGACCCCAGAATGGGTGGACGAATGTCAATTGCCAAAAGACAAGGGCTGAGGATGTGGAGAATGCAAAGACAAACTCAAAGTACCAAGACAGGGCTAAAGGGCAGAGGCCAGAGAACTTCATAAGATCAGTGTCAATGGGCTTCTTATCAAGATAGTCGAAAGTGGGGGACTTGGGTTGAGGTAGGAGGGCTCGACTTAGGAATGAAGTAGGTAGTACGTGGTGCTATACTCTGCTAAAGGGTAGAGCTAGAGAACTTTATAAGACCAGTGTCAACGAACTTCTTATCAAGATAGCCGAAAGTAAGAGACTTGGGTTGAGATAGGAGGGCTCGATCAAGGAACGAATTATGCAGTACATGGTGTTGTACCTTTTCTACTTAGAGGAGTAAGCGACAAAGATGATTGAGAAGATAATACAATCTCAAATGTGACCAAAACTATCGAAGACCTGCTCCAAGTCGAGGTGAAATTTTGATGGCAGAGAGAAAGCGAATCATAGTAACTAACTCAACGTAATGAGTGTAAACACTTTGAGTGCTTCGGAAGTGTAAGCAAAGAGTTAGTAAAGACTAGTAACCAGCTCGATGCATAAAGTACATACTTGAGGAGGCGAGCGAAGTCAGGTAACTTTGTCTTCTCAACTCCTAAGAGAATGGTGAAACCAAGTACCCTAGTTCTCCCATTTATCTTGCAGAAGAGCTCTGCACAAGTTCAAAGATTTTTCGAGAAAACCTAATGAAAGACAATAGTTGTCAAGTTCTAATCATTGGTGATCAGTGCTACTAAGAGTAAAATGTCTACTTCATTTCCCAACAAAATGTCAACCGAAAGTGGAAATGATGCGAACCTACTTTGAAGCGACAACTTCGTTGAAGAAGAATCGATGGACAAATTTTGTTAAGGATCTCAAAAACTTCAAAGTCGACGAGACGATGCTCGTTCAAGCTCCAACAAGCATTCATTCAATTTAAGCGGTATGAGATGTTTTAGATACTAATGTAAAATAAGGAATGTCTTTTCCTTTATCAAGAGGATCCGTAAAAATCAACAAGGATCAACACAACTCAGCCAACCCCACATCAGAGTTAGTCATTGGTGAGTTGAGGCAGCATGAAGGATCAAAGTTTGACTACTCAACAACAATGACGAAGAGCAATTGGGAGCCAAGAGACGTGTTGCAACCAGAGTAAAAGATTGAAGATTCAATAAAAGGTGAGGAGATGTAGTTAGTGTCTATAACGGCTTCGACGAGGACGTCGAAGGAATAAGTGGGGGAGAATGTCACGGACATAAATATAAAGAGGGTGCTCGATGTAATGCTCATGTATGTCCGTATCTCTCGATTTTATACATGCTTTGTACAGTAAGTAGCGGGCTTGCAATAGACTTGGCAGCCCTAGTTTGGTTAGCTTTCGTGGTCGATTTTAGCTTGTAAATGAGAGTTATGTCATGTGGACACTTCTGAGGACTTCGGTCCATAATAGAACTTGATCTTTTGTGTGCGATCGTTAAGATTTTGTAAAGTCCATAATTATCATTTGAAATGGCCATATAAAGTGTTTGCTGAAGTGGTTGTTTTTGGATCTCGTGGGAAATATTTTTTCTAACCCGTTTTATCTTTTATAGGTCCTAATGGATCATCTGAGGTTTCAGAGAGGCTGACTTTTATGGATGGACACGTGATGGTGTCGCACGACTTAGTCAAAATCAGCTAAGTTCGTGAAAGAGCGACGAACAAGTCCCGAAGTCTCGTGAAGAGGAAAGCTTTATAAGCAATTTAGCAAACACCTTAAGTGCAAGAGAGAAAAGAGTGGAAAATGACTTTAGAAGGTTGAACGAAAAAATCGTAAGTCCATAAACGATGTTTCACTGGGTGTCGGTCGTGAAGACAAGCTCAACTTGTGAAGAACGTTCAACGCCCGACACTATATCGAAGCCTCATCCAATACTATGTTGCCACCTTGGGGGTTCCAGGGGTCTGAGATGACTTACATTTTGCACTGCACCATGATTTACAAAAATCAAGTCATGACACATAAAAACAAAGCAATTTTGGACAGTTTTGACTTAAACACGGTGAGCGATCGTAGCATTGTAAACTATTTTTGCTTATATTTTTCAGATAAAATCATATAAAACTAAGGTAAAACAGGTTGTTAAACATCTGCACGAGCATGCAAAAGCGACGAACGATTCGTTGAGTTAAGATGTCATGGGTGCACGACGATCGTTCGTGACATATTTCATTTAAAAAAAAAAACCGGTATAATACTACTCATTTCAAGCTACACATACCTGTATACAATGACAAATGTGACACAGAGCTTTCAATTTGTCCATGCAAACATGGTGTTATTTGATGCATGATGATGTTGTTCAGATGCTGCTACATTCCTGAATGCTATAATTATTACCTTTTTATATTATAAGGATATTTGACTGTAAGTTGTGAACCCTACTTTTCATATGCAGTATCATTGGATGTGCTTGTATATGTTGCTCACACAAATGAAATCATCCTGTCAACGTCAGACAACTCTCAACCAAGGGAAGAAGAAGAAGAAGAAGAAGAAGAAGAAGAAGAAGAAGGGTCTAAAATAGCAGTATCAGTATGCCAGTCTGTGCAAGCAAGTTGCTAAAACAAAAAAGGTTGCACAAGATTTAAGTTATGGAGCTCATTTTGTACAGAAACCGGACTTCAATTCGTGAAAAATGTGGTGGTTTTGAAGTTTCATTTTAGATGCGGAAACAACAAGCAATTTGCTCGAGTGATATATACTCTGCGATCAAACAATGGATGATGTTATTTGTGAGGAAGGAATTCTGTCGAACAGCTGGAGTGCGTGAAGCAGTCGAAGAAAAATTTGGGTCCCGTGAACCGATTTGATCGGTTGTGATTCCTTGTCCGGGGGATGACCTGATCTCGGGATCCGACCGTCCAAATTCTATCAATCTTGTTGTTTCCGCAGCCAAAGCATTTTGTGTTTTTATTGTGGGAGCAGGGCATATCCGCCAATATATTCTCTTTCCTCTCCCACCAATCCTCTTAAAACCCAACCCACCTCTCCCCGTCTTTTTATATCTCGAGCTCTCAGACCGTATTCTGCTCACTTCTAATCCGTGAAATTTCTTTACTGTTATTGTCTTTTCCCTCCTGGTTGGATCGACTTTGACGGAATCGAAGGCGTCGATCGACTGCACGAAGAAAAAGGTAAGATTTTTGCTATGGTGTGCATCCGTTCTTATTTTGATTCGTAAACCCTAGACAAAAGTTTCAGTCTTGACCACAGTTTTCTATGTAACATCCGTTGGGTACTCCCTTCTCGTTCTCCTTCTCCTTTTTCCTGTAATTTACGCTGGGTTTTTGTCTTGTTTTTTCTTTTCACCTCGTTATCTGAGCTAAATTGGTAAAAGTCGCTGATGTTTTTGGAGCTTTTCGGGCGGAGTGGCGAGGTTCGGTGTTGTGTTGTTGTTATGAGAACCTTCCATTGGATTATTGCCAAAAAGGTTGTGATCTTTTGAGGGATCCTGTTGCTCTGCAAAGACCTTACCAGTTCTGGATGGTCGGATGGGCAATGGTTTCTCAACATTCATGGCGGTGAAGAAAGAGGCTCCATAGATGAAGATTATATCTTCATGAGCAGGGTGGCTTCTGTGTCTTTGATATCAACCTCCAAAATTGCTTCTCTCTCTGGAGGAGGACTTGGAGTTTGTTTGCTCAAGTAATTTATTAGCATGTTTCTCATAAATGGAAACCAGTTTATAAATGTCTATGGATGGTCCATCTTTTCTTTTTTTTTCTTTCTAGGAGGCATTTCAACTACAATTTAACCGATAATTTAATTGTCTAGGGTGCTGATTTGATGGCTTCTCTCTATATCAGGCATAGGTTAGAAGTATTTAGGGGTGACCGAGGTTTGTTATTGCGCTCCTACCTATATCAGCATGTCCTTATTGTCGTCTCAACAACAAGGCATGTGCATTAGGGGTGACCGTGGTTTTGGAACCAAAACTGTCGATTTAGACTAAAATACTCCACCAAGATTCGAACATAGGTCAATAGGCGTTAAATCTAAGGTAATAACCACTATATCATAGATCCTATTTGTGTTTTATTTTTTTTCATATTTAGTCAGTTTGGAATTGGAACCGATGGTTCCAATTTCAATTTCTATGAACTAGAACTGAACCTTGCCACGGTTCTGATTTGGTTCGGAACCGCCAAACCATTGATCTGGTTTGGTTCCAGTTCAGTTACGGTTTGAATCGAACCGTGGTCACCCCTAATGTGTAGATAAAAAAAGAACCAGTTAGCTCTATGTTTATAGTTAATTGCATCATAGCTTAATATGGGTGGCCCAATTATATTTTGAGGAATAACAACTTACACTGGTGAAATTAGTGTTTGCATGCAATACGGTTGATATGGTAATAAATTCATGCGTTCATTTAAGCAATCTTTTAAGTTTCAACAAGAACTTTGAGGGGTATAAAAAGAGGTTTAATATGTATTAATTTGTACATAACATCAACAACAAATCCGTATAGTCACAACTATCCCAACTATTTGGGAGTAGAGTACTTGGATCTTTTGTGTTGCGATTTAGAATATGCATTAATGTATATGATTGTAAGATGTAAATGTTTCATGAGTTCATCCAAGCTACTATTTTAGCTCCAACAAGGATCTTGAGGAGTACCAAAGAGGCAATCTAGCGTAAAGGTTGTTTTTTTGTAAAAATGCAACGGAACTGAGAAATCCTACCATGTATAAGTGATCAAATATATAATGATGATCACTTAAATGCTAACTATATTATGTGAACAAGTATTCTTAGTTTGACCATATGACCATATGTTTGAACCCATCAACCTTGGTATATGTATCTTAAAAATAACATTGTTCTATTTTTTGTATATAAAAAATGCAGTAACACTAATATGAGATACTGTGGGAAGATGTGTGATCAGCTTGATCATACATTATATAGCATGGAGAGGATATACAGATAGGAACAGCTAGATCCTGTTTAATGTGAAGAAGACCTCCCAACTTGTTCTTCTGCCCCCCATCTGTTTTGATAGGCTTCAGTGGGCTCTGCTTAGTAATATTTTCACTTATTTGATATTCATTGCCACCAGGCGGTTTGTGATGTCTAGACGGCATGAACTGTATAGGGCTTTGTTTGTGTACAGGCTTTTGTTCATGATGTCTCATGGAACTGTTTCTGCTCAAGTTCCCTCAATGTTCATTTCTATAATATGTCTCAGCGTATCATTTAATTTGACAAAGGTGCTGCACGCATATGTACCTGTCTTATTTGTTTCTCATGTTATAGTTCTCCATTATTTGATTAGTTATTACCAAATGGCGGAGTGTTACTTAAATTGCTTATTGCTATTTTTATGACCTTGTTTCACAAGTTAAGGCATCATGGCATAAATATATGCATCAAATGAAGCTGTTTGACAGAGAGCAATTGAAACCTATCAAATGTGCTGGATTATAGTTAACCATACTTGTACTGCGACCAACTTGTCTTTGCAGGTTTTCTGGTTACAAAATCTTCTCCACACTAGGAAGAAAGCAGTGGCATTCCCATGGCACATTCTATCTCACCCTGTTGCAGCATAAATTCTTGTCTCGCAACCAAAACCTATCTTAAAAATAATAATACACGTTCGGTCGTTTTCTACAATTCTGTTCCATTACAAACCTGCAAATATCCAAAGACAGTCCTTTGGTCATGTAAGCTGAGACCACGGAGACAGTCAATTATTTATGCTACTGCTACCCGTATGAGCCAAGAAATTGAGAAAAGTACATTGACTGGGTTACCCCAAAGTTCTAGTGAATCATCTGCCAAATCCAAGAAGGTAATGATTATTGGTGGCGATGGCTATTGTGGTTGGGCAACTGCTCTTCACCTTTCCAACAAAGGTTATGAGGTGGCTATAGTTGATAACCTTGTCCGTCGCCTATTTGATCACCAGCTTGGGATTGACTCCCTTACCCCAATATCTTCCATCCAGAATCGTGTTCGGCGTTGGAAATCTGTCACTGGAAAATCAATCCAGCTCTTTATTGGTGACATATGTGACTTTGAATTCCTCTCTGAAGCCTTTAAATCCTTTGAACCTGATTCTGCAGTCCACTTTGGCGAGCAACGATCTGCACCTTATTCCATGATAGATCGGTCAAGAGCTGTGTATACACAGCATAACAATGTGATTGGTACACTCAATGTCCTCTTTGCTATAAAGGAATTTAGCCAGGAGTGTCACCTAGTGAAGCTTGGGACAATGGGAGAGTATGGTACTCCAAATATTGACATTGAGGAAGGTTACATAACTATAACACACAATGGAAGAACAGATACATTACCTTATCCGAAGCAAGCAAGCTCCTTTTACCACCTGAGTAAGGTGCATGATTCACATAATATTGCTTTTACATGCAAGGCTTGGGGGATCAGGGCTACAGATTTAAACCAGGGTGTTGTTTATGGAGTTAGGACGGATGAAACTGACATGCATGAAGAGCTTTGCAACAGGTTTGACTATGATGGTGTGTTTGGGACAGCACTTAATAGGTTTTGTGTGCAGGCAGTCGTTGGACACCCGCTTACTGTATATGGCAAGGGTGGTCAGGTAAGATAACATACTTCCATCATTTCAGTTATGATTGTTATCATACAAGTGAATATTTATCATACATGTTTCTGTTGATTATTACCATTAAATATTGCATATAAAGGTATCAGTTGGTCTCTTTTTGCAGCCTCAAAATATCCTATATTTTATTGGAGAAAATTGATAGCTCATAGATGACATATGATAGGTGTTAGCAAGTAGTCCAAACTTGTATTTATCAGACTAACATCACACACACAGCCCCTGGGATTAACTGTAATTTGTTTTACGATTTTCTGGTTCTCTCTGTGGTCGAATCATTACTCATTTAGTTTTTCCTTCACTTTTCAGACACGGGGATATCTAGATATCAGGGACACCGTGCAGTGTGTTGAGTTGGCTATCGCTAATCCAGCCAAGCCAGGTGAATTCCGTGTGTTTAACCAGTTCACAGAACAATTTTCTGTTAATGACCTTTCCAGTTTGGTCACGAACGCGGGGAAGAAGCTAGGACTGGGTGTGCAGACCATATCCGTGCCAAACCCGCGTGTGGAAGCGGAAGAGCACTACTACAATGCCAAACACACCAAACTCGTTGAACTGGGTCTCCGACCACACCTGCTCTCGGAGTCGCTTTTGGATTCGCTGCTTAATTTCGCCATCAAGTTCAAGGACCGGGTCGATACAGCACAGATAATGCCCACTGTTTCGTGGAAGAAAATTGGTGTGAAAACTCGGACTGTTTCAGTGTAGTAGATGGGTTTGCTTGAACAAGAACATAATGTCAACATCTGAAAGTTGGCATTATTCTTTGTGAATATCATCCTTACTAGTGATGCAACTTAAATCGAGTACATGAATATTGTGTTGAGTTAACAAACACCACAGAGCTGTCATGGAAGGTATGCCTCTATAAGAAAGATGTGGATGATGTAAAACTTGTCCAATTCTCCATCTATTTAGAGTAGCATATTGATGTTTGGATTCCATTCTCGGTTTATGTTCAGTAATAATTGCTCAGAGGATTTATTTTTGCTTTTCATAATCATCATCTCATGTGCCTCATCTCTGTATATATTTTGTCCAAAAACATTGATTTCCTGCAAATTGCATTCAATGTTGTGGGGGACCACAGTTGTAAAAATCTGGAACTCTGTAGTTAGAACTATTAACCAATTCATTAATTAGATTGTTTGAACCTCGAAAAAGGTTTAAATTTTTTCCTTTTACTTTCTATTGATTAACAAATATCTATATCTATATGTAAATTTATTTTTTTTGTAAAGATGATGACTGCCCCATTCAATCATATTATAATTTTAATATTATAAAAATCATAAAAAAATGTCAACATAACATAAAGGTATGACTAATTAAATCATCGACTCGGAGAATTATTGTGATAGGGATGTTTCTGGTGCTTGCCTAGTAGATGCGTTCCGCCTCTGAGTTTGCTGAGCAAGCACTTGCTGGTTCAGGCCCGTGTGCGCTAGCTCGCCTGCGGTCTCGGGCGTGCAGAGTGGGAGCTCGTCCGGATGAGTGGTGATTCAGAGCTTGACTTGGGAGGTCGGCTATTGGAGTGGTGGAGTCCGGGTGAAGAGGGAGTACTTCAATTCAGGTCGGCCGCTGACCCCTGCAAGAAGGTCGGGTCGGGTAGGTTCCCGACGTGACCCCTCCGAAGGTCAAGTTAGTTGGTGGGTTTGTTCCTTTTTTTTCTATCCCCCTGTCCCGTAGAGGTGCAGGAGCTTTTATAGTGGGTGTTGTAGATCATTCGTACCTGATAACCTTACTGTATTTATGGCTTATCATGTCATCGTACCCTCCCACCATGCTTATTGTCCTTGCAATGAGGCGTGCGTTTGCAGGTGGGGGGTGCCGACCTTACCTGTGTCAGGTCGGCTGTACGAGCACTGGCACCCCCCGTATATCCGGCCGGTTACCTACGTCGGGTCGGCCACGTCGGCGGGCCAACTGTTCGAGGGTGTGATGACTTGGCGGCCAGGTCAGCATTTGTCATATCATTCTTCCCCTCCCGGGAAGACCTTCTCGAGGCGCCCGATGAGGGTGCCGAAGATGAGGTCTTATGCTTAATCGCCGGTTCGAGATCGTCCTGAACTAGTTTTGAGTGCGGACTTGGGGATTTCAAGTGGTGCGGTGGTTGATCCGACCGAGCAGGAGCTCGAGAATTGCACTGTAGCAAGAGTCGATCAACCGAACATGAGCCCGAGAATTACGATGTAGCAAGAGTCGATCCGACCGAGCATGAGCTCGGGAATTACGATGTAGCAAGAGTCGATCCGACCGAGCAGGAGCTCGAGAATTGTAATGTAGCAAGAGTCGATCCGACCGAGCAGGAGCTCGGGAATTGTAATGTAGCAAGAGTCGATCCGACCGAGCATGAGCTCGGGAACTGCGATGTAGCAAGAGTCGATCCGACCGAGCAGGAGCTCGGGAATTGCAATGTAGCAAGAGTCGATCCGACCAAGCAGGAGCTCGGGAATTGCAATGTAGGGCTTCTGCCGAGGGTGAAGTCGGGCGCAAATCCGAAGGCTTGGCCGAGAGGGCGAACTCGGGCGCAAATCCGGAGGTTTGGCCGAGAGGGCGAACTCGGGTGCAAATCCAGAGGTTTGACCGAGAGGGTGAAGTCGGGCGCAAATCGGGAGATTTGGCCGAGAGGGTGAACTCGGGCGCAAATCCGGAGATTTGGCCGAGAGGGCGAACTCGGGCGCAAATCCGGAGATTTGGCCGAGAGGGTGAACTCGGGCGCAAATCCGGAGATTTGGTCGAAAGGGCAAACTCGGGCGCAAATCCGGAGATTTGGCCGAGAGGGTGAACTCGGGCGTAAATCCGGAGGTTTGGCCGAGAGGGTGAACTCGGGCGCAAATCCGGAGATTTGGCCGAGAGGGTGAACTCGGGCGCAAATCCGGAGATTTGGTCGAGAGGGTGAACTCGGGCGCAAATGCGAACTCGGGCGCAAATCCGGAGATTTGGCCGAGAGGGTGAACTCGGGCGCAAATCCAGAGATTTGGCCGAGAGGGCGAACTCGGGCGCAAATCCGGAGATTTGGCCGAGGGCGAACTCGGGCTCAAATCCGGAGATTTGGCCGAGAGGGTGAACTCGGGCGCAAATCCGGAGATTTGGCCGAGAGGGTGAACTCGGCCTTTATTATCATCTGCGTACTATGATACCAATAGGACAATATTATATTATATTATATATATATATACATATCTTCCGTCCTCTGCCTAGGGTTTCGGTCAGAGTTATGGCACATTTAATGTGCTGAGTGCTTTTTCGGGGTGGCGGCGCTTCCTCTTACCTCGGGAAGCTGAAACGACTCCCCTGGGCGCTATAAGTTAGCTGTGGGGTTGGGCAGAGACATCACTCGTTCATTTTGCCTTCTTTTTGCCTCCATCTCGGACCACAATAGCCATCCTTCGTCTCTTTAGCTCGGCAGCTCCTTTCGAACAGGTCGCGATGACCTCGTCGGACTCCTCGACTAGTGTCAGGGTCGTTTCCCCCTCGGGGTCGGGGGAGACAAGTCGGAGTGATCCCGGGGTTGGTTCCTCGGGAGCGTCTTCCGAGCCCCCGTCGTCTGTCGACGCGAGGGTTCAGAGGGATTTGGAGGTCATGATGTCAGATCATGATCTCGACACGACGATGACTAAGGGGTCACTTGCTGTGATTAGGGAGCGGTACAACATCCCGACTGAATACGGGTTGCATGTTCCAGAGCCGGGGCAGCGTCCTTATAGCTTGGACGTCCCCGGCATGTGCATCTCGGTGGATGCCTTGGAGGCCGGTCTTCGGTTTCCTTTGCACCCTCTGATTGAGGAGTGCCTGAAATGGTGGAGAATTTCTCCCGGCCAGGTAGCGCCCAACTCGTGGCATTACCTAGTGGTTTTCTTGGGTGAATGCCGAGGAGCCGGGATTATCCCGACTCGAGACTTGTTCATGACGTGTTTTCGCCTATGCAAGAGTCGGAGCGATTATTATCTTACCGCCCGAGTTGGTTTTAGGGTCAGCGGAGCGCCTTCCAGTAACAAAGGTTGGAAGTCCTGCTATCTTTACGTTAGTGGTCTGGGTTGGGGGTTCGGGCTCAGCCGGTCGGCTCACCCGATCGGTAACGCCCCCCCTTATTTGACCGAGGAGGAGACCGTTCTGGTCGGCCGACTGAAGGGGATTCTTTCCTCTTCTCGTGCGATCAAGGAGATGACCAAGCTTTGGCTCGTCGAGGCGGGTTTGAGTCCGACCTCTAGGGGTACTAGCATTTCGCTTTGCTCTAGCTTTGTTAATTTTTTACTGACCTGTAAGTTGGGATGCAGACCGGATGGATCTCGGGGAGCTTCGCGGGATGCCGAGAGTGACTGGCGGCAAGGCTCCTCCGACCCGTCCTACCGCCCGTGAGGTCGGCGCGTCTCCCGCGAGGGAGGCTCCGAGGGCTTTGTTGAAAAGGTCGGCTCCCCCCCCCCCCCCCCCGACCGAGCAGGCAGAAGCTGCGGGGAAGCAACAGAAGAAGACGAAAATGCTGACGAGAAAGCACAAGTCCCATGTCGGCGAGGGGGGGTCCCGCACCCGCTCGAAGGGTAAGGAGCCTGTCGCTTCGCCGGAGAGGACCGAGGCGCCTGCTGAGTCTGAGGAGGGGGCCGCTTCACCGGTCCACGAGCGCCCGTGGTCCATGAAGGACCTTTTCAAAACAAAGGTTCACAAGGGCGACCAGGGCTATTATGCCCTGCTAATGTCTGACCTGGGGCATCAAGACCCCGAGAAGGAGCTAAAGGCTCGGTGGGCGGGGCTGAAAAATTCGACGAAAGTGTGGAACAACTCGTCGGCAGCCGAGGAGTATGGAAGGGGGCTTCTCCATCCCCAACTGGCGCGGGAGCTGTACACGCTCCCCTCTGAGGTTCTGATGGCCCGAGCCACCAAGGAGATGGTCCTGGTAAGCCTCCCGACTTGTGCCTTAGTAATGTGAGTTTGTTTCCTTTGCTACATTCTAAAGGTTGTCCTTTCGTGCAGGGCCAACACTTCCAAATGGCGTTGGTTGACCGGGTTCATGATGCGGGTCGACTGATCACCTTCATGGACCATCGGGTCAAGCAGCTGCAGGAGGAGCTCGACGCCCTGAAGTCTAGGGGAGGACCTGAGGCGGTTGCCGAGGCCGAGGAACGCGCGTCCAGGCTGATGGAGGAGCTCGAAAAAATAAAGGGTGAAAGGGCCGAGGAGCTCCTCAGACGCGAAGCCTCAGAGAAAGAGCTGCAGGCGATACGGGGCCATCTGGGCGACGCCCAGCAGCTGCTGAAGGAGGCCCGAACCAGGGCTCGGAGGATGGATGACGAGCTGCTGCAGGCCGTGAAGGACCTGGAGCATGCCCGAGCCGAACTGCCGGGGGAGGCGGTCGCCCAGTACAAGGGGTCCCTCGGCTTCAAAGAGGGTCTGAAGCAGATGGGTCGGGTTACTTATGAATACGGGTATCGGGTGGCGCTGGCTTGCTTTCGCGCCCGATACCCTGACGCCGACATCGAAGAAGATCCATTCACCATCTACCCCGAGGATGACTCAGTGCCGATGGAGCGGCAACAAGATTTTGACGACTCGGTGCCTCCCGAGCCCTGATTTTGTTCTTCACTTTTTTTTTTTTTAAGCTTGTATCTCGGGTCAGGTAGCCCTCATCTTTGCTCCCGACCTATTTTGTACTTGTTCCAAATCAATACAAGTCAAGCTGTTTTGCTGATATCATTGCGTTTCAACTCGGTACAAGTTGCAATACAAGCCAGGTCATTTTGCTGACATTGTCATGCGTAAAATTTTCGCAAGTTTGTGATGTGCCAGGTTCTTGGTAGCACCCGTCCTTCCATCGTTGCCAGCGTATAAGTCCCATCTCGGATAACATCGATAACTCGGTAGGGACCCTCGCAGTTCGGGGCCAGCTTGCCGTGGGACCGACTATGGTCGCTGACCTCGGTCTTTCGGAGCACCAAGTCGCCCGTCCTGACGTGTCGGGGGCGTACTCGTTGGTTGTATATTCTTGCGACAGCTCTTCTGTAGGCCAATGCTCGGAGATGGGCATCGGCACGCTTCTCCTCCAATAGGTCGAGGCTCGTACGGAGCTGTTGGTCGGACTCCTGATGTTGGGTTTGGACTCGGAGGGTCGGGAAAATCACCTCGGGAGGTAGCACGGCTTCAGTCCCGAATGCCAGGCTGTACGGGGACTCCCCCGTCGGGGTTTTCGGAGTCGTTCTTAATGCCCATAGAACACTCGAGAGCTCCTCTACCCAAGAAGTCATAGCGTTGGAGACCCTTTTCTTCAACCCTTCAAGAATGGCTCGGTTTATTACCTCGGCTAGCCCGTTGGCTTGGGGATGGGCAACCGAGCTGAACTTCAGCTGGATGCGATAGTTTTGGCAAAATGTTTTGAACTTCGTATTGTTGAACTGCGTGTCGTTGTCTGTGATGATGGCCCTAGGGAGGCCGAACCTGGTTATGATGTTCCTCCATACGAACCCTTCAACTTGTCTCTCGGTGATGGAGGCCAATGGCTCGGCTTCGAGCCATTTGGTGAAATAGTCGACTCCGACTATCAGAAACCTTCTCTATCCCGAGGCTGGGGGGAAGGGGCCGAGGAGGTTCATTCCCCATTGGGCGAAGGGCTAGGCGCAGTTGCAGTCGTGAGTGGCACCATCGGTTGATGTTGGAATCGGGCGTGCTTCTGGCATGGCTCACAGTTTCAAACATAAGCTTGGGCATCCTTTCGTAGTGTGGGCTAGTAGTAACCTTGCCTGAGGACCATGTGTGCCAAGGTGCGAGCACCGACAGGATCTTTGCATATCCCCTCATGGATCTCGGCTAAGATGGTTTGCGCCTCGGTCGGGTTCAGACAGCGAAGTAGGGGTCGGCTGAAGCCTCGCCGGTAGAGGCAACCATCAACGACGCAGTACCATGATCCCGTCCTTCTGATTCTTCGGGCAATCGCCTTGTCCTCGGGGAGGACTCCTGCTTGTTTGAAGCGGAGGATCTCGTTGGTCCAACCTCCGTCTTCCTGATCAACAGTCATCTTAGTCGAATTGATGGAGGGCCCGATGGTCCTCACCATTGCTCCGGTCAACGTGTCGATCACGCAGGAGGAAGCCAGCCTAGCCAAGGCGTCTGCTTGCGCGTTCTCGCTGCGAGGTACCTTGGTGATGATACACCTTCGAAATCGAGCTGTCAAAAGTCGCGCCTCGGCCATGTATTTGATCATTGCTGTTTCTCGGGTCTCGAACGTGTCGTTAACTTGGCCAGCGACGAGTTGGGAGTTGGTGAATATCTCGATGTCTTATGCTCCCAGCTCGGCCGCGACCTTTAGACCAAACAAGAGCGCTTCGTATTCGGCTTCATTGTTTGTAGCTTTGAATCCTAATCGCAGGGCGTGTTCGTAGATGTGGCCGGAGGGGTCCTTGAGCACCAGGCTGACGCCTCCTCTTTCCGAGTTGGCAGAGCCGTCGATATGCAGAGTCCATTCAGGGTTCGGGTTCGCCGGGACTTCGGAGGGTGCGAGCTCCGAGAGGAAGTCCGCGAGCACTTGGCCTTTGATCACCTTTCTTGGCTCGTATTCGATGTCAAATTCCCCTAACTCTACCGACCACTTGAGCATCCGACCTGCAACATCAAATTTGGAGAGGATCTGGCGCAAGGATTGGTCGGTTATTACTTTGATGGGATGTGTTTGGAAATACGGCCTCAGTTTTCTGGAAGCCAGGATCAGCGCCAAAGCTATCCTTTCTATGGGGGGATAACGGAGCTCAGGTCCCGCCAGGACATGGCTAATGTAGTAGATCGGTTTTTTCCCGGCTTTATCGAGTGTTATCAGGACCGAGCTAACCGCCCGGTCGGTCGCAGCGAGGTATAAGCCGAGAGACTCCCCATCCTTTACCGAAGCTAGTTGCGGTAGGTTTTCGATGTGACTTTTGAGTTGGCGGAATGCTTTCTCGCATTCAGGGGTCCATTTGAAGTCTTTTGCCGACTTTAGTGCGCGGAAAAAGGTAGAACTTTTGTCACCAACTCGGGAAATGAAGCGGCTCAGGGCTGCCAACCTTCCCGTAAGTCGTTGGACCTCTTTTATAGTCTTGGGGGGCTGCATTTCCTGTATTGCCTTTATCTTGTCGGGATTGGCGTCGATTCCCCGTTGATGTACTATAAAACCGAGGAACTTCCCGGATGTGATGCCGAAAGTACATTTTGCCGGGTTGAGGCGCATCTTGTACTTCCTTAGCGTACGAAATGTCTCCGCCAGGTCGGAGAGGTGGGTCTCGGCTTGCCGGCTCTTGACTATCATATCGTCTACATAAATTTCCATGTTCTTTCCGACCTGGTCCTTGAACATGCGATTCACGAGCCGCTGGTAGGTTGCGTCGGCGTTTTTCAATTCGAACGGCATCACTTGTAGTAATATGTTCCGTTATGAGTGATAAAGGTCGTGTTTCTTTTGTCTCTCGGGGCCATCTGGATTTGGTTGTACCCTGAGAAGGCATCCATGAAAGAAAGCAACTGATGCCCCGACGTGGCATCCACAAGTTGGTCGATGCGGGGAAGCGGGTAGCAGTCCTTCGGGCAAGCCCGATTGAGGTCAGTATAATCAACGCACATCCGTCAATTTCCATTTATTTTTTTGACAAGTACAACATTAGACAACCAGGTCGGGTATTTCACTTCTTCGATAAGCTGTGCGTCCAATAGGCGAATGACTTCATCTTCTATAGCCTTCTGTCGGTCTGGAGCGAATTTGCGCGGACGCTGCTTCACAGGTCGGGCGTCGGGGGAGATGTTCAAGTAATGTTGGGCGATCTCTGGGTCGACCCCCGGCATGCCGTTTGGGGTCCATGCTAAGACATCGACGTTCTTCCGCAGGAAATCTACCAGTTGAACTTGTTGATTCTCCGCAAGCTCCGACCCGACCTTCACCAGCCTATCAGGGCGGCTCGGGTCCAGTGACAGTTCTAGGACTCTTTCCGCAGAGCGAGTGTCTCGGGTGCTTTCTTCTGGACTTGGGGGCATGGCGCCAAACGGTTCGGTTCTCGGCCTCTTACACAACGTTGTCACCGTTAAGTAGCATTGCCTGGATTCTCTTGGGTCACTTCTGACCTCGCCGACCCTAGCTCGGGTCGGGAACTTCAAGACCCGGTGGTACGTTGACACGATCGTCCTGAGCCGATTGAGGGTCGGGCGCCCGATGATGGCGTTGTACGCAGATGGGAGCTTGACCACCATGAATGATACCAGCAGAGTCTTTGATCTCGGCTCCCCCCCGAACGTGATAGGGATCGTGGTTGCTCCCATGGGAGAGATGGAATCCCCAGTGAATCCTGTCAAGGTAGATGTTAGAGGGGTGAGATCCAGGTCGGTCAATCCCAACCGTTGAAAGACATCGAAATACAGGACATCGGCCGAACTCCCCGTGTCGATCATAACCCTCTTAACGTAGGCGTTGGCCATGCGGATCGAGACCACTAGCGCGTCATCGTGAGATGAGTGCTCCTCATCTTCCGATCTGAATGTGACGTCGAGGTCTTTATGATGTAGCGGCCTCTTTCCGACCTCGGATCACGCGTATGCTTTTCGCGCCGAGGAGCTGTTACCGCCTGACGCTGGACCGCTAAAGATGACGTCAATCTATTTTTCGACCTGGCCTTGCGGTCGGGGAGATAGGTCTCGGGAGGGCCGACCGTCTGGGAGAGGGGGTTGTTCGCGGACATATCGCCGCAGGTGCCCGCGCCGGATAAGGTCTTCAATTTGGGACTGGAGGTCACGACATTCCTCGGTGTCGTGACCATATTCTCGGTGGAAGCGACAGTACCTCCTCTTGTCGCGCCGCTCGGGATGCGACTTTATCGGGCTTGGTGCCTTCAAGAGCCCCTTCTCTCGTATTTGGAAGAAGATCTCCGTTCGGGTCGAATTGAGGGGGGTCGGGGGGGGTCTGGCTGGCAGCAAACCCGACCTGTCTTCCCTCGTCTTCGGAGGTGGGACCAGATTTCCCCGAGACTGTTCTCCCCGGGAGCGTTTCGTTTCGTCCCGCTTGCCAGCTATCAGCGTTTCGGCCGCCATATATTGGTGCGCCCGTTGCAACATCTTGGGCAGAGTTGTCGGTGGTCGCTCGATCAGCGACCAAAAGAACCTTGATGGCCTCAGCCCCGTCAAGAATGCTTGGATGGCCAGGGACGGATGGAGGTCGGAGATGCCCTGGACCTGTGATGTGAACCTTCCGACGAACTGGGAGAGGGGCTCATCACTCCCTTGGTCTATTCCGAGAAGTGAGGCTGTGGTTGGCCTCGGGCGTGCGCTTGCCAAAAAGCTCAACTCGAACTCTTTTGCCAATACATCGAATGAGGGTATAGATGCGGGTTTGAGGCGGGCATACCAGGTCCTGGCCGATCCCCTAAGGGTGGTCGGGAAGGCCCGACACATCAGCGCCTCGGAAGTGTCGTAAAGGGCCATTTGGGAGCGAAATGTGGCGATATGCTCTATCGGGTCGCTGCTGCCATCGTAGGGCTCGAGGGCTGGGAGCCTGAAGGTGGTCGGGAGGGGCTTTGACTGTATTTCGGGGGTGAACGGGGAGCCGCCTTTAGAGCTTTCCCCGGCCTCCTCCCTTGATCTGAGGACTTCCTTCTGGACTTCGTCAAGTCGCTGATGGACTCGGCGAACTTGCTCTCTTAAGGAGTCGGTGGAGTCAGTCGATAAGGTGTCAAGGTCGAGCTCAGTCGGTGCTGGATTGTAGGAGCGGCTTTGGGATCGGGCTGGCGTCGGGGTCGGCGAAGCCGGTAGGGCCTCGACGACCCGAGGCGGTGGCGCCTCAACGTCGGGCGGGATCCCCCGGTTTGGGGCCGTCGGTGACTCCGTTTGCGGGGGTGCCGCCGGGGGGGCCGGTTGGTGAGCCATTGAATGCACAAGCTGGGGCAGGTATGGGATTATGGTCTGCACCATCCCTGCTAGCGCTTGGACCTGGCTAGTGAGGCCGAGGAAAGCCTCTGCCGTGACCATGAGTGGCGCGGGGTTTGATGCGGGTGAGGGGAATCCCGGGTCGGTCATCATCCTCCAAAAATGGTTGGGGGTTGGCATGACAGCCGCGACCTCCTCCGCCGGTCGAGGGTGGTCAGGTTGCGTCTGGCGCTCCATACCCGAATCCGTGAATGGGCGTTCTAGCGACATGGGCCCTCCTTCTAGCGCCAAAATGATTGGGACGTTTTTGGTGCTTGCCTAGTAGATGCGTTCCGCCTTTGAGTTTGTTGAGCAAGCACTTGCTGGTTCAGGCCCGTGTGCGCTAGCTCGCATGCGGTCTCGGGCGTGCAGAGTGGGAGCTCGTCCGGATGAGTGGTGATTCAGAGCTTGACTTGAGAGATCGGCTGTTGGAGTGGTGGAGTCCGGGTGAAGAGGGAGTACTCCAATTCAGGTCGGTCGCTGACCCCTGCAAGAAGGTCGGGTCGGGTAGGTTCCCGACGTGACCCCTCCGAAGGTCAAGTTAGTTAGTGAGTTTGTTCCTTTTTTTTTTATCCCCCTGCCCCGTAGAGGTGCAGGAGCTTTTATAGTGGGTGTTGTAGATCATTAATACCTGATAACCTTACTGCATTTATGGCTTACCATGCCACCGTACCCTCCCACCATACTTACTGTCCTTGCAATGAGGCGTGCGTTTGTAGGTGGGGGGTGCCGATCTTACCTGTGTCAGGTCGGCTGTACGAGCACTAGCGCCCCCCATATATCCGGTCGGTTACCTACGTCGGGTTGGCCACGTCGACGGGTTAACTATCGGAGGGTGTGATGACTTGACGACCAGGTCAACATTTGTCATATCAGATTGAGTCGATGTGAATTGAAAGATCATAACCTTGAAGAGTCGAGACCTTCAATTCTTTTTTATTTGAGCGTATGTATTATAGTAAACTACTGTTTAGGAGCATAAGTACAGCGTAGAAACAGAGGCAGTGGAATGGCCGCCGCACGAAGCGTTCAGATGCAGCAAGATAACACGGATCGGTCTCTGCAACAGAGGAAACAGGTGCGGCGGCGGCGGCATCCCATACCGGTGCAGCGGCAGTGCTCGTGCAGTAATTACCCAGAGAATTAATCTCGGTCGACTTCAAGCCTCTTCAGCGCGAGTGAACTCGCAAGCTCGATGAACGCGATAATAATGGGTTGAAGGGACCATCGCCTAAGTTTCTGCCTTCATTTCTCATGAAGAAGACCAGCAAAGAGAGTGAGAGATGTAATCCATCGGTGAGTAAGGAATACCATGTTTGATACACACACCCTTCCCCATCTCTCTACATCGAGTAGTAGCATCGGACAAAGAGGAATGGAAGTGCCATCAATGCTACATCAAACAATGTCCGGGCACCAACCGAACCGAGGGCCCTCCTCTGCAGCAGCATCGGTTGCATCTTCTACTGGTAATATGGCCTACGGTACTCGTCTGCTACCCCAAAATGATAAGCAATTTAAGCTGCTACTGCGGGTCTGCATCTTATCCTGATGCACTTGTTCTTGTCTTCCCCAGATGTGGATGGAGATGGAGAGCTGCTCTGTCCAGTTTCTATCGACTGCAGATGTTGCTCTGATCCTTTATTAGCTCACTGATATAATGAATCACTTGTCGGTATGCCGCCATTGTTTTCGTATATGCGTCGGTCCTCATCGATTCAGCTGCGCAGCCAAGGAGCAACTCATGGCCTGAAAGATGAGTAAATTGCTCCAGAAACGAAGGTAACATATGATCATAGCATTTATTCTCTACATAAATATTGCTGATGACCAAATCAGTAAAAATTACAGGACATAAGCAACCATGGATTTGAGTTTGCAGATTAAAGATCTGAAAAAAAAAAGAATATAGTAGCAGCATAATTAACAAGCCACAACATGATTTTAAATCCTTGTAGAGTACTGAACAAAAGAAATGAACTTGTTTTTATACTACTGATCATTGTCATCTTTGGAAGAAGAAAAAAAAAAGCATCAACTGAGTAAGAGATGTCATTGATGTCGTAGTACAAAACCTAGATTTTTATGGGGCTTCACAAGTAGTTGCTGTTTGGTCATTGACTTCATGACTACTTCAGCAACTTCTCATCTACCAGGAAGATTAATTCCCATCTACTGGTTCATCCCAAACTGACCACTTTAGGTTTACAATTTAAGTACATAGAATTAAGTTCTATGTCCAGAGGATCTTCTCTTGTCAGTCTGCATCAAACATATGTTTCCTTGACCTACCCAAACATATATCATATATATATATATATATAATTTGATCCAGGTTAAAAAATAGGAAGGGTGTGCCTATGTAGCTCCCCTGCAGGCAGATAAGGGTCAGATATAGAGAAAGGATCATCTTTGTTTGTTTTTTGTCTTTGCTTTCTCAATCACATCCTTTTCATGACTAACAAATTAGCAGTGTCTACTTGCATTGTGACATGACAGGCATTTGCCAATAAATGCCTTGATAAATAGAGAGAGGTCAAGCAATATCTTTATTATGGACATCAGTGTAGTAGCAGTCATCTCTACTATTATAATGTTCCTAGATCATCCTCAAATAGTGTTAGCAACCGACTCCAAATAGAAGCTTGAAATGTGTATGTGAGTCTGCATTCATAATGAAACTGTATGTACTACATGAATGCTGGTGTGTAGACTCTCTACATATTTTCATATTCTATCACCATGCTTTGTGACATCCAGAGTTGAGGAGGATTATTTAGCTCCAGATGTTCAACAAATGCTAAATAAGTAATTTGATTATGTACTGGTTAATGCGTAAAGTATGGTTATAGTCCTAATCTTTTGTCAAGGAACACACACCAAGCCACATTATTGGAATCAAGCCATGGTTTGTTGTGCAAAAGCACAGCAAACAATAAGCTATCCACAAAATGCTAGCTGTGGTGCAGAATGAACCTAAAACCCATAATTTCACAAAAGGATATGTTGAATGCTTACCATGCATGCTCTTTGAGTGTCATTCATCCCTTTTTAACAGCTTTTACTTCTCTAAGAAAAACATGTCTCAAGTGGGAGCTAAATATGATTAATCCATGTAAAACAAAGGTCTACAATGCAACAGCCATAAGCAAAATATTTCCAACTTCAGTTTTCCTGATCAGCTACAAAGATTGAGATGTCTTCATAGCAAAAAAAAATGAAGAGAGAATTCAAAACACAGTAATAAAAATAAAAAGATGGCAACTCAAGCAAACGAAGCAGATGCTCTAAGTTGAAACTGTTGCATTTTGCATCACAATAACTTATGAGACATCTCAAGACGAAGCAGAACGATAGATACTATGTAAAACTACCATAACTAGCATATGTGTTCTTTTCATAACTACATGGGCATGAACCAAGAGCAGCACTATATAGTTTCAGTTGAGTAGTGTCTCATGCTCATCCTATCTCCAACTATAGTACATGCACAAAATAGAATTATTTTCTGAGGGATCACATAACAGGCCAAAACTACAACCAACGCATTGTTGAGATGAAAAATTTTCACAACTGATGATCCATTTTATGCACTATAAGAGAAAATAAATAAAGCCATACACTCTTCTTAACTGTACAGAAATGCAAGGAGAGAGGAAAATTTTGATAGCTACGGCATGCATATACACCGGTACCTCATTCCTGTAGTAATGGCAGTCCGCAACTGGTTCCACATAAACAAACAAAATGAACCATTGCAGGCCACAAGAAGAGAACTAAGCCAAAGAGGCTGAGTTGATCTAGAAACCATTCATCTCCAAGAGGTAAGTTCGCCGCTTCACTAATGCCTTAACTGCAGCCCGAAATGGTCCATCGAATGCCCCACAGATAAATGCTTCAGCTTCCTTCCTGCTACTATTGCCACCGCTAGTGCCCTCTCCTGCAGGCTTGATAGCCACTAGTGTAACTCCCTGCATTCCCATTCCCTCCGCCAGCTCCAAGTATGGAGCATATCTCAGCTTCATGTTTGATGCCGGCACCTGCGTCCTATTTGATGACAGTGAGGCTGTTAATGGCTTCTCCCTGAACTCTTTCAGCTGCTCTGCTCCCATGATCAATGTCCCCTGACCATCGGCATCTGTCAAGACCAAGCTTCTCAATGTTGGGTGATCATTAATTATTTGACGAAGAAGATAATGCCTTGTGGACGCAGCGATCAAAGAGCTGATAGTCCAAACAACTCGCAACTTTAGCCCTCCATTCGTGTAGAATGACTCTGGTATGCTCCCATTGTCTTCCACTGACCCTTCCAGATTGGCTGAAGCCGGCCTACGCTCCATCCTGGTTCCACCCAAAATCACACAGTTCTGAAGCGTGCTTCCAAACTCCGCTGTCCACTTTAGGAAGACCCCATCCTCCGTTCCAATGTCACCGGCAGGGAGCTCGATCCGCAGGTTGTGGACATGGGCAAAATTCTTGAGGACCCGAGCAGGGGAGTGACGGGATAGTTGGGGCAAAAGAGGCTTCTTTCCACCATTAATGTTCTGAAGGTTGTGGAAGGGCCTGAGAAAGGCAAATAGCAACAGCCTTAGGAGATGGGCGAAGAGGTTTCTCGGCTTAGGGGAAGACAGGCTCAAGGCCTCGTCGGAGTCGCCGTCGATGGAAACGACATGGTCGATCTTGACAAACACATCATGAACCAGGGGAACGAGGGAATTGAAGCGCTTCGACACGGTCGAGCAGCGGCCCAGGGACTGGATATCGGCGAGCTTGTTGAAGATGACGAGGACCAGCGAGTCGGGAATTCGGTCGAAATGGTCCCGGTAGAGGGAGGGGTCGGATTGCATGTTCTCTCGCTTCTGACACTCGATCTACTTGTGGATGTCCTTCCGTTCAACTAAGATATCAAGCTTTCAATGAAGACGAAAGCAAGGTGGGCTTTACAAAGGAAAGAACAACACTACCAACAAGCCAATGATCTGCAGAACAACAAAGACGAACAAAATCTCATCAATTTCAGCCCCAAAAAAGAAGCACTTTGTCACACAAAAAAAGAAATCAACACGATGAAACGAAGCCTTTCTCAGGTTCAGTGATACATAAAAGATCTCAATTTTGGATGCTCAAAAATCGCGTTTTGGATAAAACATCATATCAGGAAATTAGATCACCAGCTATTTTCTTTAGAGCAAAGATCAAATCCCTTTAAACCGAACGGGCCGACACTAGACATCTGCTCGATGATTTACCAAACCACTTCCGCACTTTACCGCTTGATTTACCAAACCAAGAAGAACTGACGATTCCCGAAACATAGCTACGCTTCCCAGGAATTACCTCAAAATCGCCCAAAACTGCAACCTCAGAAGCTCCGAAGCTTCACCAGAATCCGATCTTCGGCCGGAAAACCACTTCCGCAAAGATCCACAACCCCTCGAATGAAACCAAATCTTCCGACTGATCTCGGAGACTAGCCGAAGGAAAAGGATGCGAATCCAGCGATCAATTTCGCGACCCGGGACGGGATTCCGCCGAATGAAGTAGGGTTCGCGGAGGAGAAGCTCGCAATTTATGGCTCGCTCGCTCGCTCGCTCGCTCACTCACCGAACGGAGACTCGAGTTCTAGTTACGCCACTCCCCTCCTCGGTGCCATTATAAAAGGGGAGAGTTAACGGCGCCGTCGAGTGGGCCTAACGGGAGACCGGAGAAACGATACGGCGTACTAGAATCACGGGGCGTCGTACGAACCCATCATTGCACCCTTCTACAACTGTCACTTCGGCTCCGGCATGATGAGGCATTTATTGAGGGTAAGAAAGTGGGTGCATTAGATTAGTCTTCGATCCTTAAAAGCTTGGACCGGTACAAGTGATGGCAGCAGATTTAGGTTACAGTACAACGCAGATGTGATGGCCTTTTATGACAGTGGGCAAGATTACTTTGATCCACTAATATTGGCTTAAACTCATCATCAACATGTTGATTTTAAATCCAAAAAATAAAAAACAAAAGGGTAAATTCTTTTTAAAAAAAAAGACAAACTCCGTTGTTGTTTTGTTTTATTTCTGAAAAAATCACCAAATAATGAGTTTGGTAAAAAAATTTGAAAAGAGATAGATGCATATCCCATTGATGAGGAAATGGGAAGGTCTGTAGCTCAATGTCCACCAAAAAGACACAAAATATAGTGCCTTTTAACTCCACATCAAAAACTACTCGATGGCTGCAGATAGAGAGAGCATCGCATCCTTCGAGCTGTCGTGTTCCTGCTCAGAACCCAAACCTAGGAGTCAGGGAATGAATGAATTCTACCATTACTGCACCCATGCAGCAAAGCAGATGCAGTCCTCAACCCTATTGAGTACGTCCTCGTGACCAGCCAAGGCAGGCAGCTATCTCCGACACCTTTGGTTGAGAGTCTCATCATCGAACTTTTGATTCTGGCTGGAGCAACTCAAAAGTTACAGAACGATCTCATCACTCACTGAACCACACGCATGGACCACCGGGAGTGGACGCAGCAGCGGTGTAGGAAGCAGGACTGGTGGTGGTGGTGGTGGTGGTGGTGGTCACTGTCCTCTTTTCTGGGCTTGCACTTGGGAAAAAGGAAGAAGGGAAGCTCGAGTTGGTTGTGAGAAACAAGGCTCGTCCTGAAGCTGTAAAGCAACAAAAACATCATCTCGGTGAGTAATGCCAGAGCAGGTGGAAAGAAAAGATGGAGTTGAGACTTCCCATCTCACGTTTCTTACTACGGTGTCCCCGAGTTCCTATCGGTGTCTTCTTCAAAAATAAAAGTGCTCAACTCACATGCTTCCTCCTGTGTTCTCTCTCATAAAGTTGGTAAGAACAGCTGCTTTGAGATCAAGAACAGGAGAGAATGTGGTATTGCAGATCTCATCAGTGGTAGGTAGTTAGTTCATTCATTCAAAAAAAATAAAAAGAGGGATCATCATCTACAAATCACCTAAAAGCAACAAGCAGCAGCTCATAATCTTGCAGTTCTTGTTTAAGATTTCTTGCCCTGAAAGAGCATCTCAAGTTACTGAGCTTGAGTTGGTGTAAACAGTATTAGATCTGCCCTCTGTTTTGTGTTTCTCCAAAGTTAAGGAAATTGTTGTGATTTTTTTTGCGTTTGGTGCTTTTATAGTCTCTTAAAAATCCTAAACTCAGAATAAAATTAATTGGATCTGACATAAAGATGATGTAAAAAAAGAGATTTGATTAATTAAAAAAATTTATGGTTTTTTTTTTTAAATTCCATCAACACTCTTTTTTTTTTTTTTTACTCTCCTATATATGAAGGCGAGTAGAGCACCACTCAATTTTCATCGATGATAGAACGAGAACTCGGTCCGAGTAGAGAGGTACGAGGTTGTCGTTAGAGATATAAATTCTCTAACTTTTTCCTTTTTTATTACGTAAAATATTTATATTTTTATAATTAAATAATACATAGACTGATTTAGATTTATAAGGAACTTTTTTGGGAATTTTTAAAAATTATTAATTGAGAGTTTAATTAAAAGGACTGAATTATTAATTAGTTGAAAGATATTATTTAACTGAAAATTTCATAAATTTAAAGGACTTTTAATTCCAAGTTAATGTTTTATTAGTATTTTATATCATAAAAAAATAGTTTTAGGATTGTATAAACCATGATTATATGTTGTTTGAAATTTTGATTACTTTACTCTGATTTTTTTTAAAATATTATAATAATTATCAGAAGGCTTTCTAAAAGTATTATAATAAATTATATTAGGATGATGATGGGGAGTGAAGACTTGTTCAACCACAATAGATCCCAAGGGATGCTAAAATTATCAATGGATCCGAAGTCAAATTGCTTATAGATTTATTGCATTAAAAGGCGGCGGCGACGACGACGGCTTCGGCGGGGCCCTGTCTGCTCGCCGCCATCTTCGACTGGAGGAGGCGGAGGTGCCGGCGGTCCTGACGGAGTTGAGAGACGCTTGGCTTCTTTCTCCTTCGTCTTTCCTGAACGTTGACGAGGAGCAAAAAGCCGAGTTAGAATTGCCGTTAGGAGGGTCATAGGGCGACGACCTCAACCCGGGGGTGTGATAAGAGGTAGGGACCTCTCTTGTGTGTTGACTCGAACCGTCGTTGACTGTGTTGGCTGGGCTTTAGCGTACGTAGACTGCGGTTGCCCTGCACTTTGTTCGAAGAAGCTAAGTTGATATATGATATAGGAAGAAGGAGCAAGCACAGGGTAAAAGAAAGCACCATAGATGTCGACGTCGCCATGTCGATAAGACTGGTGATGGGGTGAAGCGAGTGCTTTGCACACGCATGGCAACGATGGTACGCATGTATCAGCGCTCACTCATCGGGCGGCCCAATGATTTGTCAGGCCTCCAACTCTTCCATCCGTGGAAGCAACTCCTTTGTAAAAAAATTCACTGCTGAGCAGACCTAATTCACGATCCATGGAGAACTCGAGGTTTTAGGTTTCAGTAGCAATCATCAGGGACAGGCATGAGGAAAAAAGTCGTCCTCGTGGATTCCCTTTGATGCATGCAGAGTCTCAATCTCAACCTGTGTCCTCTAGAACAAGCCATTCCCCTAATTGCGCCATTAATTAGAAAATGCCTGGCAGAGTCGTACGATGGATGGATGCATTGAATAATATTAGCCGGTGGCGGCTGAATATAATGGCCTTCATAATGAGGCAAAGGCAAGAATGAATTGACTTTGTCGCCATATTGTGGGGCTGACTTGGAGAATCTGACCTGAAATGTTGGGTTTAGTGGCATTGATCTCTCAGCTTTTTTGAAGTACTGTTTCACCAGGGATAGATAATATGAAATGGTCAAACTTGCTTTTGTTAGGAGTCACAGGCAACAAAGAAATAACATACCCAGGATCTTTATTTAGATGGTTCATCTGCTGCAAAATCCACCTTACCTTTTCGCAGCTGCATGTTAAGCACAAGGAACAGTACTTCATAATGCTTTGTGATGAAATCAGTAACATTTTTTACTACATTTTCTAAATAACAATTCATAATGCTATTAAGACCAAAGACTGGTATCAATCTTCAAACGAGGAATATGAATAGCTTGGAAGATTGGACTTTGAAACCTCTAAAAAATTGTCCCCTTGGAGAACTAGTTCATATAAAATTTGGCATATGAATGAATGACATCCCAATGATTTCGTGATGACAGAGAACCAGTGACTCCCGGCTTTTAATCTGGTCCACCACAGCAGAAATTTGAGCTTTAGTCCTCTCTCATTTTCCCACCTTTTCTTAGACCCTTTTTTTTTTTTTTTTTTGTCCTTCCAGTCACACAAGAAGAAGATGAGCAGAAATTTGAGCTTTAGTCCTCTCTCATTTTACCACCTCTTCTTACACCTTTTTTTTTTTTTTTGTGTCCTTCCAGTCACACAAGAAGAAGATGATATCGACTAGTCGCAATCTTTTCCAGCATAAGATCAAATCTACCAACTATTATATGAAATTAATAGCACAAACCTTGTCCGGCGGCGGAGCTCCGAAAAGTCGTTGACCTGATGCCTGACTTTTAGCACGCACGTCAATATCTTAGACTCCCGGGAATCGCCGTACCCAAACTTATAAATCACCATGCGTCTGCATTGAACGGGTCAAGAGCATGGAAATTTCGATCGTCTCAATCAGAGACGTGACCATGCTCTGCTGTGGGAGACGGTATATTCTTCATCCTTATCTTTCCCACCGTTTTGTTTATATGCGTGTGGTTAGCTATGATCAGTGCGTCTGAGGAGGGCTTGGTGGCTGTTCTTTCATGGGGAATCACTGCGGGGGTTCTGCTAAATGCGCAAACGCCTCTTCTGGTGCTTCAAGTGAGGAATGCTTCTTAGATATGTGTTCTCCTTGCCTGCTGCTCCCTGCCTGCTTTCTGTTTCCTGTTTGCCTCTTCTTCTTCTTCTTCTTCTTCTTCTTCTGCAATTTCGTAAGTTTTGAAATGAAAACTGCAAGAAGAAAAAGTTGAAGTAGAGGTGACAAAGATGGGAGGGGAAGAGAGAGTCAGATGATGCTTACGATTGTGGGAAGACCTGATATAGAGTTACATGTAATCTCATATACTGGTAGAAGTTGCACAGGGTTACAATGCTTCCAGGTACAGCAGGTGTGAAGGAAATGTTAAAAAGCACTCCCCAACCTGCCTGCTTCTTTGGGCATAGAGATGGAACAGTAAAGTGTGAGATTATTGTTAGGTCAAGAACAAATTCAGGTGACTAAGCTCAAAAGAAAATTTCCAAATCAGACTGCGAGAAGAAATGACATGTCTTGTCATTAGTTATTTGCTTTATTCATCTGTTTGATATGGTTTTCATGCTCCTTGGAGATGATCGAAAAATGCATACATTAACGCACTTTGATTTTTAGGACATGAGCTAATTCTGTCACTAGGTTACTAAATTCTAGAAAAATAAGGATGTGATTGATGAGGTATGCAACATTAGATTCATAAGCATGCTTCTCCTGATAATATAGGATATGAAATCTCCTAATAGACCATTTGTGATCCATTTATCTTGTTCTTCCTTTCAAGTTCTTCAGCAAGAAAATTGCACTACCTATTGAAACACTTTTCAGCTCCTGTATCACCTTATATTGTAATGTCTGGAACTCCTTGTGACAGTATCTTCTCCTTTTCCATGTACCTAAAAGGACTGCAATCTTAAAAGGACATGTGACCTAATAGAAACCAGATAAACTTCGAGGTTTACTTGGACCTTGATTTTTAGGCATCAACAAAGAAATAGGAAACCAAAAAAGATTTAATTAGAGATTAGAAATACTCATAAGTATCTGAATGCTGGGGGCAGATTTCTATTATGGGAGTGCATCAAACCAGTTGGGCACAGACATGTCAGCTAAATCTACTACTACCTAAATCTAAGCTGTCTAGGTGAGACTATGTTCTCAATTAACTTCAGTATTCTCTCTCGTGCACACATTTTAGAATTTTGAGGTAAGCAACATGCTAAACATCATTCCATTGTTAATGTTAACAGTCTAATAATTTGAATTATTTTTGCAATGCAAGAAATGAAAAAAGGATGACCTTCGACAATGAGTTTTTTTTTTTTTTTAAAACAATTTTAACCATGATTGTCTGATGAACACATCAGTGTCTTATGATGACTCTATACAATGTTGCTGGGAAATTCATTCTCTATATACCTTCATGGATCTGTCTATGACCACATAGTTGGATTTATGCATTCTTCTATTGCATTTTTATTTTGCCACAAATGCCTTGTAGATCTTCAAAGCCAATTTCTTTTGTTAAAATGGAAACTTTGTCTCCAAGGTCATTCATACTGAAAAAAAAACTATGACTCACATGTTATCTCCAGAGAATTCACAGTCCATCCTAAGTGATTTTAGTTCAACCAACTCATCCAAGATAATTTCAAAAGGATTGCGAAGTCCTTTTTCATCATTCAAAAGCGAGGCAGCAGCTACTGTGAGTCTGAAGTCCTTCAGCTTGAATGATCTCAAGACTGCCACCAAAAATTTCAGCTCCAATTCATATCTAGGCGAGGGAGGCTTTGGTTGCGTCTTCAAAGGGTGGATCGATGAGCATACCTATGCCCCTACTAGGCTAGGAGTTGGCATGGTCGTCGCCATCAAGAAACTCAAACGAGAAAGCTTTCAAGGACAAAAGGAATGGCTTGTACGTAACCGTTACACCCTGTAGTGGCAAGAGGTTATTCTTATATGCCTTCTCAAGTTCTGGGTGAGCTTAACTTTCACCGTTGTGTCTGCAGGCAGAAGTGACCTATTTGAGCCAGCTTCGCCACGACAATCTAGTCAAGTTAATAGGCTACTGTTCAGAGTCTGATGACAAGCTTCTTGTCTATGAGTACATGCAGAAAGGCAGCTTGGAGAACCATTTATTCAAAAGTATGTTTGCACTTTGTCATTAGCTTCAAGTCCTCTGTTAGTTTATTTTGCTTCACCACAATATTAGTATTAAGAAACCAGCAAGCAAACATCTTCTGTCTTCCATGGTATACAGACTCAAGTTCAATGATAGACCAAAATAGTCTTTAGAGTTTTTTTTTTTTTTTATCTTTTCTTGAATCCCACTGCATCCAACACGTCTAATGAGCCTTAGTTCAAGTTACCTCATTCCCTACGCTGTTTTAGTAGAACTACAATGGATAAACTCATAATCTGAATGATCCTCTTGGTCTGTACTGATTAATGAATGTTGCTTGTTCTATGTAGGAGGGGTACAACCTATTCCTTGGTCAACAAGAGTGAGCATTGCCATCAACATTGCTCGAGGATTGTTTTTCTTACATAGCTTAGAAACCCAAGTCATATTCCGTGATCTAAAGGCTTCAAATGTTCTCCTTGACTCGGTAGTTTCTGTTTGGACAACCAGCACAACTGATTTAGTATTCATAAGTATTTTAAGACATGATGAATCTTAGCTATCTAATTACTTGCAGGATTTCAATGCTAAACTGTCGGATTTTGGCTTAGCTAGGAATGGCCCAACCGGAGATAAGAGTCATGTTTCAACTAGAGTAGTTGGAACTCACGGCTATGCTGCTCCGGAGTACATTGCTACTGGTAAGGCCTCCTCGAAAACCATAATGTGCTTCTCCTTGTAGGACATGTTAACTCTGCATTGTTATCAAATCAAACAAAATAAGAAACACATTTCTCTGGTCACTGTTGCCTACAGTTTTGGACATGAATTTCTAATATGTGTGTTGCTAAACCAAGAGTTTTGTTGAGGTCTATAACCTATTAAAGCTACAACCGATGCATGTGTTACCATGAGAAAACTTGAAATGTTAAGTGGATTCGGTCAGTAACAAAATGCTTCATGATCCAAAAGAACGAGAGAATGTACTTGGACTCCTAAATTGCTACTTGGATTTTGTCCTTCAATTTCTCTGGTTAACTCCTATTTTCTATTATAGGGTCTTTGAAATTTGATTACTCTTATCAAAGCTGGAAATTTACTTATACCATCGAAGATACAGCAACACATACAAAATATAATTTCATGATGCCAAAATATATAAAAGCAGTATACTTGTGTACACTTTTAACATGACCATCTAAATTTTTTGATGAAGTAATACAGTCATCTGTATTAACCATTAAATGAAAGTCAACTAGAGGCCAGGGATTGAATTACCTTTGACGAAAAGCAGTTCTTGGCCACCTTCTTGAACTCTGCCATCAGATCCTGCAAATGATTTTTTAAAACAAACGAGAATTGATTCGATTTTAAAAACTTTTTCAGCTTATATTGCATTCAAACCTCTAAAACATTTATATGGCAGGTCACTTGAGTGTGAAGAGTGACATATACAGCCTGGGAGTCGTGTTGTTAGAACTGTTATCAGGAAGGCGAGCAGTGGATGAAGATAGGGGTTCCACAGAAGAGGCTCTGGTAGACTGGGCAAAGCCATTTCTGAATGACAAAAGGAAGATGTTGAGGATCATGGACACAAGAATGGAGGGTCGATACTCGAAAAAGGAAGCTCAGACAATTGCTGCTCTTGCCTTGCAGTGCCTCCGTGTAGATCCCAAGAACAGGCCTAACATGACGGACATCCTTCCAGTCTTAGAGCAGCTCCGAGCACATAAAGACATGACTGCACCTCGCATATATTCAAAGGCTTAGTGCAGCACTTCATGCTGCATGCTATGCTAGGAGAAACCTGAGGCAATCCAAGGATGAATAGATAAATAATCTGGGTGCTCTCATAATGTGGTGGTGGTCAGAGAGTCTTCTGAAGCATCAGACACAGTCATACAGAGGATAGTGAGACCTGAGTAAGTAATTCAAGGTGCCTTGTTTTACTATGTCTTAGAACTCAGGAGCCATGATCTGAGACAAGAATTGCATGTATTTGATAGCATATGGGCATGGAGACAAGCAACATGACATCTTCATTGTTTCAAGGGCACATCTGCTGAGATAATGACCTTGAAGTACATATTGCTCTATTTATTGATTTCTGAGAAGTCTGAAATAAATGAACAACAGATCAACGAGAACAAAGATCACAGTCATGAAACACAAAGGGAGACTCAAGTGCGAATAAAATAAGGTGTTCCTACTTTGTGTGCAATGATTTTTTGTATCTGACATTTATTTAATCTTATAAGGACTCACTTTGCCATCATGACCTTCACAAATTCCTTGTAATTAATCTGGCCATCACCATCAACATCGGCCTCTCGGATCATCTCGTCGACCTCCTCATCCATCAGAAGTGTATCTATCTTGAGGTAGACAACTGAAAAGCAAGGTTAAGCCCTAAAAATACAAATTGTTTCCATTGGATGCAGAGTGGTCAGAATAAGCAAATGATTTTCATCGCCTATTACTATAATCCCCAACAAAAGCTACAGGTGGTATACAATAGATGTTTAAAAACAGCATTTTTCAAAGTGTCGAGAAGTCTTTTAACAGATGCTCTTGAAACAGGAAGCCAATGGATCACACAGAGTGGACAACAAACAAACAGGGCTACAAAGAGTGAGCAGAAAACTACTGGTTCCAGTTATTATCAATTAAGCTCATGCATCATAACTAAAGAGCATCTCAAAGTGTCGAAACATAGAACTCGATTCAACACTCAGCAACTTTATTGTCAGATTCAACACTTGCAACTTTAATTTATCTGAATTACCCAAAGATGTACCAATCCTCCCAGTAATCAGACTTCCTTGAGGGAGATATCATTGGTGAAGATGGTTTCTTATCATTAAAAACAACAATTCAGTGAGGGAGACTCCTGCAGGCAACACAATGAAGTCTCCCTCACGAATGCCAGATTGTCGGAAGGATTGGTATGTTTACAGGCTACCGGGAAAGACTTTTCTGGTGATACCCTTCCTGCGTAAGGTGCATAGTAATTAATTTCAAAGAAAATATAAGCTTCAACCACTGGTGGAGGCACTTGGTGAATTGGTTCAAATTCAAAAAGTAATTTCAAGTGTTGGTACAGGAGAAAATAAGGATGCGCTTTATTTTTTTATTCAGATGAATTAAAGTTGCTGAGTGTTGAATCTGGTTGTGAATCAAGTTGCGAGTGTTGGAATCGAGTTCTATGGTTCAATGGTTCGAGTCAAGGCAGTCTAAACTCTTTAGTTGTGATGCAACCTGTAGATATTCCAGAATAGAAAAAGTATAAAGGAAAGAAAGTTATAGTTCTATAAGATGAGTGAATTGGACTGCAACTGTTTTTTGGACTGCAAATCAAAGTAAATGGACAAATTACTCGTATGTTCGCTCTTATTTCTTTCCAAGACACATCTTCACAAGAACTCGAAGTATGATTTAGCAATCAAACCAATAGCACTATGATACTACTAAACTATAGTTATACAATTTGGAAATCAAAAGCAGCACATCTATCTTGAGGTAGACAAATGAAAAGCAAGGTTAAGCCCTAAGAATACAAATTGTTTCCATTGGATGCGGAGTGGTCCCGAATAAGCAAATGGTTTCCATTACCTATTAGTTTCTTTTTTTCACTTTGAACTATAATCCCAAACAATAGCTACAGGTGGTATGCAATAGATGTCTAAAAACAACACCTGCCAAAGTATCAAGAGTCTTTTAAGAGATGCACTTGAAACAGGAAGGCAATGGATCACACAGAGTGGACAACAAACAAGGACACAAGCAATCATAAAGAGAGAGCAGAAAACTACTGCTTCCAGGAAGCAATTATCATCAATTAAGCTCATGGAGCACTCTCTTCACGTTTCTGCCTCATTGGAGAAATCCAGGCATCTGATTTAGAATTTATTTACAGAATGTTTCTTATTCAAAAATAATCCTGCTTATGCCGTAATACTGATCACATCAAAACAACATCATTGTCCTCTTGATTGTCCAATTCAAACTGTCAAGTGCAATCAAATTCATATTCATGTGAAAAGCTTATCATGCAAAATCAATTGCAATTTTCACAATTACCTCAGGTCACGAAGAAACTATTATGAACATTATTCACTAATATAGTTAAATATATACCAAATCCATCAAGGATAAGTTTCTCAATCTGTTCAGGTCGAGACCAAACAATCAACAGAAGCATTTTCAAATAAAAAATGAAAATTTACTAAATCATAGTTTCAGGTTGCTAGGCTCCAAGTTAACATGCTGTGTGGCAACCATCTGTCACTAGAGAAGATAGGCATAGTGAGAAGTTATGAAGTCATTAGAGTATGGCTCATGTTGGTGTCAGATTTTCAGATACTCTTATATACAAATATGCATTTTTTTTTCCCTAACAAGCACTGTGCTATAAAATCTGGCATGTTTAATGGTAAGAATTTTTTAGAAGTATTTGTCTGGTTAAAAAAGAAAAGTGCTTATTCCAACATATTGAATACTACTTTCCAACAACTTTGATATCTACAGGCAAACATATATAGACCTTTTGGTTTTTTCTGTAACTAATTAATTGTGCTTCCTCATATAAAGCATCCCTAGAGCTTTGGAAGGCAAAAACTGAGACCGATTAGTCCAAAGTGATGTTCAGCCTTGCATAATTGGCTAACTAACTAATACTTACCAAAAAAAAAGGCTAACTAATTAGTTCAAAACTATTGTTTTCTATTGTGTTAGATGATATATAATATGTTATATACAGATTCCAACGTGAGACCTATCATATGTACAACAACATGCTAACTACTATGATGCCTCAACAAAAATATTAGTTGATTTGTCAACAATAATATTAATTGATTTATTAGCTGATAGGTTTATCAGTTAGATGGTTTATTAACCTCCTCTGAAATATAAAAAAAATGAAAAAGAAAATCGACTGTTGTGAAAGCCAAATAGATATTCCAGACTTCTATTGTCAATAATGATAGATTCTACTTTTCCAACAATTAATAGTCGATATAGCTATTTACTGGGTGGTTAATGAAAGTAAAGGCGACCGCATAGATCCTAGCATCTATATAAGAAGTCGATGCTACCTAATCAAGACAAATCCACATCTATCTATATCATCAACGACACAGCAGTAGAATAGTGATAATGATTACCATACAAATAAAGATGGCTATGTGAGTACGCTTCGCAGACAACACGATCAGGATTTATTGAAAGGACATCTACGGCAATAAATCTAAAAAGCACCATATTTCAAATCAAAAGAAGAGGAAAATTATTTAAGATTGTGCTCAAGCGCTTGTCAAATAGTTGAGAGAATATCCATTAAAAGAAAGGGTCATTCCCAGACACGTAAGATATTCTAAAGGACAGATCACAGCACAAAAATATCTAGATGGAAGAATCGAGCAATCCAATTGATTCATCAAGAAAGCATCGAGATCCGATCCTAAGAAGTCCCAGACCTATCGAAAAAGACCAACAAACAGGTATAGGAATTTGAAGACATCAAGGGATCGAAAGAGGGATCTGACCATCGCCATCCTTGTCGAACAAGCTGAAGGACTCCTTGAACTCCGAGATCTGCTCATCGGTGAGTTGCTCCGCCATGTCTCCTTCGCTCAACGGTGATCGATCCCAACAAAGATAGAGACAATGAGAGATTTCTTCGTCAGGGCGAAATAGAACGAGATCCAGAGTGGTAAGAAGCGGGAGGCTCGAGCGCCTTCGTGCCCGAGTTCGGAGGAGTTATCCTGTTTGCTCCCTCCCTCTGCCTTTTATGTTATGGTCTTTTTACATATCTATCCTTCTGAAGTTTTGAAATGACATATATAGTCTTATGAATTCGAATATATGTCCTTCAACTATATTCAAAGAAAAATATAAATAAAATTTAATCACCACAAATGATCACCAATAATTAATTGGGCGAATTTCTAGAAAAACAATATGCTTTTTATTTTTTTAACAGAACACTTCTATTTTAAATTTTTTAATAATATTTTTTTAAAAATAATTATTTTACCATTCTGTCTCGCCTAAACTTAGCATACCCTTCGTGCAAGGGTTGAAAGAGTAAAATGGTCTTTTAATATGATAAAGGGTGTTATTTCATATTTTTTTCAAAGTAAAAACGTGAGATATTTTAAAAATTATGAGTTTTTTCAAAATTTTACCCATAATTATTTTGATTTTTTTAAAAATATCTTTTTTTGATGAAAAAAGAAATCATGCCAAAAAAATGAGTAAATTCCTGAAAGAAAATCTCTATTTTTTAAAATTTCTTTATATATATATATATATATATATATATATATATATATGGGTGATTCACTAGTCGTATGTTAATTATTATTTGATCCCCAAAAAAGTATTCTGATTTGTTTATATTCCAAGAGTGTCGCACTTGCAGTACTGAAATAAAGCTTCTGTGGTCAACATTATATATTTAAATTTCTCTAAAATTCACATAGATCTATCGAACACACAATTAAAAGTATAATCTCTTCCTACAAGTCCCAAATGGAAGCGACAACCTGCAACACCACCCGAACAACTCCACCACCAGCTCCTCCACCAAGTCCCTCCATATTACACTCTCCATCCACACCCCTACCCTCGCCACCTCCCACCTCTCCTCCTCCCACGCTGCGTCCGCCCACACCTCCTCTACTGACTCTGCCATCTCCCGGCTAGCGCTCCTCCTCCTCCTCCTCCTCCAGCACTGTCGTCGAACGCCTCCGATCATCCTCATGATCTCTCGTCCCTTCAGCTCGACCACCCACGGCATCGCTTCGATCGACTTGGCGGCCTCCACTGCCTGTTTGTAGCCCTCTCCTGCACAGTTGATATCTTCGGCATCGGTAGCTCCACCATGGACGTAGTGTCTTGGCTGTTGACGTCTCCGGATTTGCTCACCCACGAAGAGAAAACCCATACGTGATGGCTTCACGATCCTGGATCCGACGGCTGGTGTTTCCTTCTTCTCTGCATTGAGATGCGTACCATGTAACGTAACGTACGGTTCTGTAGCCGGTAAAAAAGGTGGGTTGATGGTTACCATTCGGTGATCTCTTTGACCGATACCGAGGCGACGATATCGCGTCGAGGACCGAGACGGGACTCGGCTGCTCGCCGTCGCACTCCTTCATTCCATCCAGGCCGTCCGATTTGATCAGCCCTGCCGATCTGACGGAGGAAGAGACCGCCTTCGCCTGGATCTCCGCCAAGCGGACGGCCTCGATGATCCGCCTCAGGACCCTGAGGTCCTCGTCGCACTTCTCCAGAGCCCGCTGCAGCTCCCGCCGCTGGTACGCCGCCGCCGCCTCCGGCGTCACAGCAACCGTGAGGTCCGGCAGGTCATCGAGCCCCATCAACCTCGCCACCAGCGCCGGCCGGGGACGGGGCGTTTCGGGGGACGCAGCGACGACCGCTTCCGCTCTCGGTTCTCGAATCTCCTGCGGGATCCCCGGCGTCTCGCAGGAGCACCGCGAGGGCCCTGTCTGCTTGTCACCATCTTCGACCGGAGGAGGTGCCGTCGGTCCTGACGGAGTTGTGACGCTAGGCTTCTCCTTCGTCTTTCCTAAACGTTATCGGGGAGTGAACGTCGAGTTAGAATTGCCATTAGGAGGGTAAGAGTGAGCCACAACGGCGGCGCGGTTACCGGAGGTGAGACGCTTGCGGGAGCGGTCGTGGTTAACGCAGAGCAGTCGGAAGATGCCGGACATGCAACCGATGGTGGCGGGGCGGTTCTCCGAGCTGACTTCACGGCGAGATGACGACGCATGCGTCGTCTCCACGTTTCCCATCCCTCGCTATCTTCTTCGGCTTCCTCTAAGCTTGAGTAGGCAGCGAAGAAGAAAGATCTGAGACGAAGAGAAAGCAGAGACCGGAGGTGGAAGGCTGGCTTTGTGGGGGGGGGGGGGGTGTAGAACGAGCCTTCCCCCGCTAAACTCACAAGGATGCCATCTTGTATGACTCGACCCGACCAACGCAAATTAGATCAAGATGAACTACGCATGATAGAGACAAAGGTCACGAATTAATAGAAAAAAAGCAAAGGAAATGAAGGTCTAATCATGAGAAGGATCAGACGATGGTACGTAGGGCATGTGAAGATGGACCGTACTGATGTAAAGCCGAGCGGTGGTCCAACGGTGTCCGGCTTTTGTTGCCGTCGATAAAGATTTGAAGCAAGAGGAGGAGGAGGAGGTATCTTATGCCGCTCGGGTCCAGCGGAGATCGCGTTCCTACCGACGTGGCAAGCTCTGATTGATAGACTAGGTGGGACCAATTGTCGATCTGAGTTATTTGGAAATCCCTGAAGTATCCAATAAGAGAAGAAAACATATCGAGGCATATAAGAAAAATAATATAAAAGACAACAAAAGGAAACTAATAACACATCGGGTCGAGGTGGCTCAACAAACGGTCCAGCTCGGAAGGCGACTCACCCTTTTTCTTTATGGCGGAGCGAAAGTTAGGTTTGTAAACTTTAACGTTTTATTGGGTTCTGAGCCTTCTCTCTCTGGGCGTCTGCGAGGAAGAGAACCCAGCAAGAGAGGAGGGAGCGAGGGAGGGTGTGGGTACCATAAGTTTCAGGCATCTACTGGTCAGTGTGGATGTGGAAGAGAGAAAGATGTGATCGCACTGTAGGGGGGGAGAGGAGATGGGGAGGGGCATCACGCAGCTGAATGATGGAAGGCAAGGCAGCAGTGGGCACGTTGAAGACTGTAAAGGTGGGGATGATGATACTAATATGTTGCAGATGATGTTGTACGATACTTGCTTCTTATCCTTGCATGTCAAATACCAGTCGTCGATGCACCATTTGATGTTCTTCCCTGCTTTTATTTCTTGTCCTCAGTAAGCCTCTCTTTCTCTCGCTCTCTCTCGATAGGAATTCCGATTGTTCCTCCAACAATATAAACAACAAAGATGACAGAGTAAATGTCGAATTAGTCGGTTCGATCATGTCAATAACCACCTCGTTAATCTCTGATGGCGTCTAACGTAACATCGTCGACCTGGGACAATACCATATTATCAGTCGACAGTCTCGTTGCACGAGGTCCCAAGAACTGGCGAAGGCAGCGATCAACGCAAAATTGTACATACGAGTCGATCGAAGGCATCACTCTCATTAAAAGTCTCGGTTCGACCTTTCATCGTTCTTCAAGTATAAATATTCTCATTGTAGTTAACGGTACAGGGAGGAGAGCTAAATACATCTTATTCGATCATGTCAATAACCACCTCGTTAATCTCTGATGGCGTCTAACGTAACATCATCGACCTAGGACAATACCATATTGTCAGTCGACAGTCTCGTTGCACGAGGTCCCAAGAACTGGCGAAGGCAGCGATCAACGCAAAATTGTACATACGGGTCGATCGAAGGCATCACTCCCATTAAAAGTCTCGGTTCGACCTTTCATCGTTCTTCAAGTATAAATACTCTCATTGTAGTTAACGGTACAGGGAGGAGAGCTAAATACATCTTATTATAATATGCTATTTTCATACCTCGAGAGTTAACTTAGCCATCAAATGACCCACGTCGGGCACACACTACCCTGACCCCAATTGTCTTGAAGGAACCAATCAAGGGTTTGAACTCTTTATCAATAGATCTTCTGACCAGAGGACTCATCGATGACTTCCTTTATTGACCCAACAAAATCGCCCCAGTCCTCCTGACTGACTCAGGCGATCTTGCACACACTGGTTGAACCGTGTCGTGTTAACTCTTCGATCCACGACACGATATCTAGTAATAAAAGGAAAAATGGAAATCATGCTGATGATTAAGCTTAGTCATTATGTACAACTCTATGATTTGATTTCTTCCGTCCTTAAATATTATTATGTATATGTACATCTATACACCCATAATGTATTAAATGACAAAAAAAAAGAAATATTTAGATTCTAAAAGAGACTAAGATGCATCTCATCTCATCTCATCTCATCACACACCCAAAACCAAAATTATCAATTGATATAGAGAATATTCCCTAAAACAGTAAAAACTTGACAAATAGAACATGATCATAAGTGTATGAATCTTGTCACAATAACATAAATTCTAACATGAAATAATTTTTTATTTTTATTTTTACCGCTAATGATTAAAGTCTCCGACTTGACTTTTCAAAAGTTTTCGCTGATCTTTCTAATTTTTAATTCTCATCGCCAACTTCATATTAACTTGAACATCAATGATATGTATCTTCAAGTTATATAATTTTGACATTTACATTAAAAAAAAAATTCAAATGAGTTGTGCAAATCAATCTTGGTATAAGTAGACTTGTCTCGTACGTGTGAGGTTGTAAATGAGATAAGTCATATATCATATCAATGATCAAATTTGATACTAAGATTAATTAAAATTATTCTTATGAAGTTCTAAACCTCAACCAGCTTCAAATCTCTCATCGTTAAACTTATATTTTGATTATATGATATGGACGTCGATTCGGATCCAATTAATTTCATTTCTAAATTTGTGTCAGGGTTAATGTGGTGTTTGATGAATATAGGATTTGAGCTAAAATTGCATCAGGGCTCGACAATATATTTTTTTGATACTTAATTTTTTGTTCGGAGGATTTGATCAAGTGCTAAATCTATATAAGTATACTCGTATTATGAAAGAGAAGGGAAGTGTACATCGGACTATTTTATATTACGATATGAGATCATTTTATATTACGAGCTTGAGGTGTCGATCAAGTAAACATGATATATTAGCTCAGCATCTATCAGATGACGATAGTAAAGTGTCGACAACCATGCACGTGTCACAATTCCCGATTCATCATTTTTCATTCAATACGAAAATGCACTAGCCTTTGGACCGGATCAAAAATACAAGAGGAGGAAAATTAAAGAATGATTGAAATTAGAAGATGTGATATATACAAATCTAACAACGGGGGTGTAGCTCATATGGTAGAGCGCTCGCTTTGCATGCGAGAGGCACGGGGTTCGATTCCCCGCATCTCCAAATTTTTTTTTTTTTTTTGGGCCTTTTCGTTGGCAACAATGTGTTCCCTATCCGAATCATATTGTTTATTATTTAAAGAGCTCACTGTTGATAATATCATCTCTGCAAACTGTGTGATGGTTCGGGTTTGCGCCCGCAAGATCCGATTTGGAGTCTGAGCCTCTAAAAACAAGCCGTCGCCGTAATTTAGGGTTTTATCCCTCTGCTTCACCCCCACCGCGGAGGAAGCAAAACCAAACGAGCGCAAGCCAAAAAGGCGTGGTGTGAGTGGGGGAAACATTGCGTCGAGCAGCTGAAGGCTACGCGACCACCGATGGCGCTTCTGCGGCCGGCTTCGCCTCTCCATCTCCGCGGCCTCTTCGTCCACCGCCTCTTCTCCTCTTTCTCCGCCGCCCGCTCTCGCCCCCCACCTTCCCCTTTCTCCTTCTCGCCCATCCCCCCCTTTCGCCCCCGCCCTCGCCTGCTCTTTACTCCGAGGTCGTCCGTTTTCCTTCTCCTTCTGTTTCTTTCTGTTCTTGTGGGGTTTTTGATCAAGAATCGGTTCTTTCTTTGCTTTGTCGGTAGGACTCTGGCTGTCCAAGCTCCGAGGTTCGAGTTGGGGGTGAGGGCTTTCCAGTCGTCGAGCGTGGCTTCCGAGAAGCTTCAGGAGAAAGCTAGCCAAAACTACGGTTCCGAGCAGATTCAGGTGATTCCGGCTCCGTTAAACGCCACCATTTTTGTGCTTTATTGTCTTTCTTTCGCTCAGTTGTTGTTTTTGTTATGCTAGTGGGGTTTAAGGAGTTTCCACTTGTTCGAGGGTTGTAAATGGTTCTTTTTTTCTTCACGAACGGGCTTCGTAGTACAAAACATCGGTCCATGTTGGATATGGTGATGAGATTATTTGAAGTCATGCGAACTTTGTGCAGATTGAAGATGATAATCGTTCGCACTGTTTTGCCTTAAGGAAGTGGTGGACATTGTTTCATTTGGCCTAGCGTTTGATGAGGAAAATGCCTTGTTGGTGCACTTGTAATGACTTATTGGTGTTGAATGTTTGAAGAAAAATGAAGCACAAGTAAATACAATTAAAGTTCCGTGATTATTTTCCAACACGGATAATTATGTAATTAGGTGGCTGTTTTCTGACTGCTGCCCTGCCATACTACTTGCTTGTTATTCTGTGATATATGTGGCTAACCTGATATGAATCTAACCTGGTTGGCTTTCACATAATGCTTGTTTGGTCATTTCATCTAGTGATGGGAGATGCAACAATTTTGTGTTGTCTGTTGTATGCCAGGTTCTGGAAGGCCTTGATCCTGTCAGGAAGAGACCTGGAATGTACATTGGGAGCACAGGACCCCGTGGTTTACATCATCTGGTAGTCCAATTCTGATTTATTTGTATTTTCTTATGATACGTTTGATCTTTGTTTTGTTCCCAATTTTGTATCACTTTACTTTTCCTATCCTTCTACCTAGGTGTATGAAATATTAGACAACTCCATTGATGAAGCTCAAGCAGGATATGCGACAAGGATAGATGTAATTTTGCACGAGGATAATTCTGTGAGCATCACTGATAATGGAAGAGGGGTATGAATTTCTTTTATAATATTATTTTATGAAGGCACTGTATGTTTTTTTCCCCCCTTTAGTTATTAATGTTGACAAAAAATGCAATCTTCTTCTGAATGAAGTGTCCCATCAAAAGTTCTATCACTTGTCTGAATGAGTGAACTTCATTCAAGATTAGATGCAAAAGAAGGGGAGAGCAAGGAAATCAAATCCTTCATAAACTGATGATGAGGTCTAATAGAAATGATAATTCTGTAGAAAAAAAGTGTTAGGAATGCATCCCATTTTGCAAATTTACCAGAAACATTCTCTGATTACTTAATCAAGGTTTCTGACCACATTCGAGTAACAGTATGAAATGAAGTATAGACTTAGTTTATTATCCTCTTTTGCTAATAGCCAACTTATTATTAATGTCACCATCATTTTCTCAGTTCCTTGATAAGCATGTTTTTGTTCTCTGCAGATTCCTACGGACATACATCCTGTCACAAAAAAATCCTCTTTGGAGACTGTTTTGACGGTATTCTTGCTCACATTTTCTCTCTTTCTTCCAAGTGACAAAGGAAAACTCATATGTAACTTGCAATGACTCTATAATTATATCTTCATTGTTAGTGGACTATTTTGAACATTTAAAGTAATGCCTTAAGTTGATTAGCATGGGTACAATCATGTACATAGGGTGCATGCCAATACCTTGGTTTCTGTTCCTTCACAAAAAAAATATCTAGTTCATTATGTTGTCAATTTTCTAGAATTTTAATGTCTTAATTACAAAAACTTGTAGGTATTGCATGCAGGAGGCAAGTTTGGTGGTTCAAGCAGTGGATACAGTGTCTCTGGGGGGCTACATGGTGTTGGTTTATCTGTTGTCAATGCCTTATCTGAGGTACCCATACTCCTAGCCAGCCTGCTAACTTTATACTATTTGCTGTAATTTTTCTCTATAGTTATTAGGATTCACAGTATGTTTGCTTTATTTTTTTGTAGTAGTGCAAATACTGCAATGCATGCTTATTTAAAGGACACAAAAATTTTCACAAAATATATCAGTACAAATGTTTCTTGGAGTTGGTTTGTCTTCAATTCTGTAATTTTGACAGTCTATTTCTACAACCCAAGAAACACTTACATAGTTCAATTCACTAATAGGGTGATATCTTTGTGATGTGGTCATGCTTCTTAATCTTAAACATGTTCATCAGACACTATCTTGCTTTTGATATGTTGAGTTTTGCATCTATGAGGAGCTAGATAGCTGGCATTATTATCGGATTTTTTTTACAAGCTCTGTTAATGCCACTTATGATTTCTTCTCTGTTCAAGTAGCTTTGATTTGCGATCCTCTCTATTAATAGTTTCAACTTTCAAATAGCCTTTAAGTGCTTCCTTAAATGACTCAGCCAATTAGATATTTTACAACACCTGGTTGTTGCAACATTGTCACAATGAGCACAAAGCATATATTTTTTCACTATCTGGAAAGAATTGCTCAAGTCTCAAATATGTTCTCGATTCTTGAATATAAATCAAATCTTAATGCAATGCTGAACTTCTGACTGTGACCTCAGATGAAGTTCACTAAGGTGAGAAACATTAATTAAAAAAAAGCCTTCCAGATTGAGCTTATAGGATTCTCGAAAGTCTTGATTGCATTCTCTTCTTAGGTCCCTGGACTATATTGCTACATTTTCACAATTTAAATATGTCCAATTATTGGATTCGATTCTCGGTGAGTTTATCTTAAATTTGTGCTGCTCTGAGAACTATAGAGACTTTCATCTTCTTAAATTCATTAGGAACGGCTTGTTCTTGCTTTTTTTAATATTTATGGTGATTTTAGGGCTCATTCTTTCTTAGTGCTTGGTGCATGCATGTCCTTTTATCTGTTGATTACTATATGTTTCACTCGTCATTGACCTCTATGTGCTATATTTTTACAATATAATAATGGGCTTTTTCAATTTTGATTGCAATTTAGTCAAGTTTGTTTTGTTGTCTTGAGTAGGCGCTAGAAATAACAGTATGGCGTGATGGAGAGGAATACTGGCAAAATTATTCACGTGGAAAGCCAGTGACAACTCTGACATGCCAACCATTGCCAGTGCAAGTTACTCGGAAGGGAACATGCATAAGGTTTTGGCCCGATAGAGATGGTATGCTTCTTCTTTGTTTTCTTCTCATTCCAAAGTGGCAACTCACAATTGATGACTTCACTGTTGTATATGTCATTTATCTTATATATATATTTTTTCATTTTGAACATAGTTTTCACTACTTCCATCATTTATGACTTTAACACAATTGCTGGACGAGTTCGGGAGCTCGCTTTCTTGAATCCTGAGGTATAAATTCTCCAACATTTTTCAGCAACACATTTTGTCATATATGAAAAAAATTTGGTTTCTTTTCTTTCCTTGACATTTAAGCTACTCTTCATTATAAACATAAGCTGACTAACTCGAACATCAATAAATTTTTAGCACCGAAACTTAGTTGCTTCAAGCACCAATGTCTTAGTTTGGGCTGGTCACTCCTGTATCTGTTTGTGCATGTGCATGTGTAACGAAATGAGAGATGGGAGTTGTTTTCTGACACCAGTAGAACCTGCTACAACTTGTGCTTGCTTTCTTTGTTGATCTACTTTTTATTCTTTTTTTTCTTCATATTAGTCCACTAATATAGTGTCAATTCAATTGGTAATGCAATTCTTTATATTATATTTGTTTTACATAAGAGCAACCATGTGAGATATGCCATGGGAAATGGGTGATTTCTATTTTCGAGCTTGGTGAAACCTAAGTTTTATTATCTTATACGTGGTATGATATAAAGTAAAACATAGGCCTAGTCTTCACTGTGCCCATTGCACTTCATTTGTGTACCATTTAGCCTGTCAAACCTTTGTTACATTATGCATAGTACTTTTTGGGACTGCTGAAAGTCCATCACAAATGCTTCTCAATGCCAAAAGGTATACAGGTTTTCTTGATGCACTGGCATCTCTATTGTGTTGATTGATGTGAATGTGGTTCATATTTGCATTATTTCTACTGTCTTTTTATTTGTAAATACCAGAAACCATATGCATTGGCAATTTGGCACTTAAGTTGTGCTGGTATGCTAAGTTTTGTAGTGGTTATGTGGGGTCTACATTGTGATCTCAAGTAGGGTCCATTCATATGTGCACCATATTTGGCACCTTGAAGGTGCTAGATGAGTACAATGTTGCGCCTCTGATCATCATTATATCCTGCTTACTTGATTCTGCTAACTATCGATGATTTTATTAAGTGATAAGAACAATCATTTCCACGTGTGATATAAAGTTCAAATACCTGCATGAACATATTAATCATTTTCTTGTACTGTATTAATTGCAGCTTACTATTACTTTGAAAAAGGAGGGTGACTCAAAAGAACAATACAATGAGTATTGCTATGCGGGTGGCTTGATTGAGTATGTTAAATGGTTAAATATTGATAAGGTTTGTACTTTTTACCTTATGAAGTACAATTTATGAATACTTATTTTCCCAGGGCATTCGTTCAATGTTCAACAGTGTTCTCCCTCATATTCTATCTTTCCTTTAGATTAGGTTATCTGAATGTGCCTTTTTTGTGTGAATGTATGTCAATAACTCTAGCTTTCCATTGTAATACTAAAATAAAGGTTGGCTAATTTTCCTAGTTCGTTTATAACATTTTGCATATACAAATAAGATCCATTTAATAGGAATTATATTTTATTATATGTCATTTTGATATAATCCTAGAAGTGGCTTATTATTCTGTTAAAGTGTCTTTCCTGGTCCATCACATAAAGGGCATCCTTTTCCAGGGGTCTAGATAATTAGGATTACAAGCCCAAATAAGTTTAGGAAGTTGTTTGAGGAAGTTCAGATGAATTTCTGGTTTCAGTAAGGAAGACCAAACAATAAATTATCAATTTTGTGATTACTTGGAGAGAACCAGTTACAACAAGTAAAATTGTTCATGGTGCTGGGTGAGAAATATATATTATGTTGCTGTTAGAGATAGAAGGATCAGGAAAGATACTGTAGATAGGCCAGGACAAATGTCCCACACCTTAATGTAGTATGTAGGCCTTGCTGCATCTCAACAGAGGATAAATTAACTTGCCAAACTCGTGTAGTTGCTTCTGAGTTATGACTGTTATTGGTGTTATGAGCTCAACAAGGATACCTTTTCCACTTGCATGTATTATTGGCTCATTTTTCTGCCCCTCTGTTGTTGGCTCGGTCCTGCTGGGGATGTCAAGCACACTGTAGAATCGATGGGGCCACATAATTCCCTATTTTCTCTCAGATGTTAATATTCCTTTTCTGAATTCTTCTTGTTCTTAATTTTAACATTGATTGTCTTGTTTTCGTTTGTATAGTTGAGTTGAGTGAGCGGGGGACGGGGGATGAAATGAACTTGTTGATTCATGTCCTTCTGTAACTTTTAGTTACCTGGTCATTCAAAATCTGTTACCACAGAAATCCCTTTAATATATATGCTGAAATTTCATCATTTTCTGCAGAAACCTATTCATGACCCTGTTGCTTTCAGAAAAGAAACAGATGGAGTCACAGTTGATGTAGCCCTTCAATGGTAAAGTACTTTCTTTCTTGCATACTGCTATACCAAGTTTAAGGTCTTTAATCTCCTTTGTCAATTTCTTTCGTGCCTATAATCTGTTCAATTCTTTTTAACTCCATTGCTTTTCTTTTTCTCTGCTGTATTTTTGTTGCTGGTAATTGATGCACGTTATTTTATCAGAAGAATATGCTATAAGCTTCATCCATTAACGTTCTTAATCATGAATTGAAGGCACCAGGATTAGGTTCTTAATGTCTCCTCAAACAGGTGTGTTGATTCATATTCCGAGATAATGCTTGGATATGCTAACAGCATCCGCACGATTGATGGTGGCACCCATATAGATGGGATGAAAGCTTCAATAACGAGAACTATCAACAACCTGGGAAAAAAGTCCAAAGTTATGAAGGTATTTATTTATCAATAATTGATCCATGTTTCTATCGATGGAATATATAAAAGGATGCCTTCAGGTATAATGGGTGGAGAGGGTCAATTCAATATGAAAAACTGATATTATCTAGAACAGTTCAGCAGAAGTTAGACTGGTAGTTTCTGTAGCTCTTTGGAATAACAATTCTTTATAAAGGCAAGAATTCAATTTTGGATAAGTTCTGTTTCCTATCAACCTGCAAACAAGTGTTATTTAATCAGTTGACCTTTCATATCATGAATGATACTTTATTTATTCTACAAGTTCACTGTTCATCCAACATGTTTGTAAGTAAGAAAGTCTTCTGATAATTACTTTCAGCCTGGTATTAGGTCCCATATAATGGTAAAAGAAAGTTGAGTAACATATGATTATTTTTTTTAATTATGGTGGAATTGGTTATGGTTGCATAAATATGTACCTGTAACATTCTGTATGTGTCTTGCAGAGTTTTTGTCAGAAAGACATAAAACTATTTTTGGATTCATTGAAATAGGGTAAATTCCAAACATGTGAATTTTTGTCTGGTCACAATCAATGTGATTTTTACCCAATAGAAAATTTTGATGCCTTTTTTTTTGTGGTCATGCAATTTGTGGTGCATGTTACAGTACTTTTTATACTTAAATTTTAACCAGTAGATGCAATTTTTTTACTGAAGTGTCAGCAATTTGGACTTTTTTGTATATTTCTGTGCTTTACAATTTATACAAAAGTTCCTATGATAGGACAAGGATATTAGCTTAAGTGGAGAACACGTAAGGGAAGGATTAACATGCATTGTTTCTGTAAAGGTTCCAAATCCAGAATTTGAAGGACAAACAAAGGTACTCTTGACTTTATGCTTGGAAAAGTATTTGAAGTGTCTTCTATAGTTTCTTTTGTTTCATATATCTGACTAATGCTAGATGGCACGTTGCTTGTTAATATTTGTATCTTATGTTCCTATGAGGTAGACAAGGTTAGGGAACCCTGAAGTACGAAAAGTTGTTGAACAATGTGTTCAAGAGCATCTTACTGAGTACCTGGAGTTGCATCCGGACATGTTTGAGTCAATTCTTTCTAAAGCTCTCAATGCTCTGAAGGTATATTTTTTTCTTGTTGCATTTAATATTGTTTCTTTGTTAGTTTCATTGAGAACATTTTCACTATTTCTTAATGCTGACTTTTTAACAGCAGCATCATGTCTCGAGAAGCTTGCTTTTTAAATTAAACATGCATTTTATATTGTTGCTACTTCAGTAGAGATTACTCCAATGATCACTAGTTATATTTGTTATACAATTTTTGTTGTTTGCCATATAATTGTGGAGTTACACTTCTTATGTAGGCTGCCATGGCAGCAAAGCGTGCTAGAGAATTGGTGAGATCAAAAAGTGTGCTGAAATCTTCTTCCCTTCCTGGAAAATTAGCTGATTGTTCATCTACGAATCCTGAAGAATGTGGTAACTGTCCATGTGTCATGTTCAATTTGTGATTGAAGTTTACTAGATTAAGATTATGGATTTTTAAATTTCTTATTAGCTGTTAAAGTGTGCTTATCATGCCAAATATTGGTATTAAAGGTGGTTTTTCTAACAATATAATGTAATTTTCAAAAGTTCAAATTTTAGTTAGATGATGTTGCTAATCCACTGTCGGTGCTCAGTTGCTTGGTGCCTTCTTCTGCAACTTGCCTCTAGTGTTGTGCCACAAATCTATTTTCAAGATGTCCAACATCTAAGTGAAATTGAAAGATTAGTGCTGGACGATACTTTTTAGTTTCAACTGCAACCCCAAGAAAATCTTTGGAGTCATTTACTGACCTAACCATGTCTTAAGCATATATTTCGACAATTTGTGTATAGTTTTCTGATATTTCATTATTCTTCAGCCTATAAAGTAGGACAGATCATTATATTTTCTCTTGACATATCCATGAAAGCATTGGGCTCTTGTTTCACAGTGCACTCTTGACTTGGTTCTTCAAAGAGATACTGGAAGGTTGTTGGTTGACAGGCAAAACAATTTAACCAGTCTGTGATGCTTACGTGTTCGTTTGTCATAGATTGGTATCAGAAGGATTCATTAAGTGGTAAAGGGGATGTATTAACCATGGAGACACTTGTTAGGAAACTCTGTAAGACTTCCATGCCAGTACTGTTGTCTTCTTTTCTTATGCTGTAGTATCTTGGGGTTGTTGTGTAGTTACCTTTCTTAAGATGTATACTTAAGTCTTCCGCTTGTAATGAACATAATGTTCTGAATTATGGATATAAAACAAATGAAAACATCATGAGTGGCTTTAGTGTGAGAATATTCTGGCACATCTCCTTTATTCTGTTTTTACTGAATCCATTATTCAGTGTCTCGGTTGTAGTTCTTGGTATTGTATTTTCTACTGCTGCTGCAGCAAATTTCATGCATTGTTCGACAATTTCTTTTTCTTATTTACTGTCTTGATCAATATTTTCAGAGATCTTTATAGTGGAAGGCGATTCAGCAGGTGGCAGTGCCAAGCAAGGTCGTGATAGGAGATTCCAGGTGAAAGTTCAATTTCTTTTATGACTCAGCTTTTATTAGTAAGGTCGGAGAGAGGATATGATTCTATGCATGTTGTTTGCATTATTTTATGACCTTTCTAAATTTACTAAAACAATTTAAAATGTTGTGTGGTTCTTGTTTCCCTTCTGAAAGATGCATGTATATATACCCTATCCCTAAGTCTTATGTTTTGGTCCAGTGCATTGATCTGTATTAGCTGAAGTCCCATCAGGTGATGTTTTCTTGCAATCATCTTTCAAATGTTGATAAGTGATGACAGACTACTGTCATGAGTGGTATTCGACGTATGTTCTGAAATATGGATTGCTTGATGAATCATTTGAGTCCATGAAAGTACATTATTTCAGATAGGGATGTTGAGCATCTAATGTTGAATATTTACTTGTCTGTCACTCCTTTTGATGATCACTGTCAATGTTTATTTAATACAGATGTCTATTTCTTGTTGAATGAAATATCTTTCTATCATGTAGCAGCTCAGAGTCATATTTTTCATGGAGTCGGTATCTTTTTATCACGTCGTAGTGTGGATTCATATATTGTAGCTAGCCTTCTGCTTATCAAACAAGATTTTCTACCTTAATGCCATTCTGGAACAATTAATTGTTTAAAGTGGGGACATTGAACACTAAAATCGAGTTTCTGAATTGGAAGAACTCATTCTGTTATGTATGTATTGTGAATTTAAGATGTGTCACTAATTGGTGAAAGGATAATCTTCTCATCATCCACTTCATGTTTACTGCAATTTTGCATTTTTTAGTTGCCTACTTTATTCTATACGAGAGTTTTCTTTTTATCTGATTGTTGTCTTTGTTTATCAGGTTATAGTTCCATTCATCACTTGCAGTTGTAAATTATTTGCACTAAACACTCCTAAAATTTGAATTATCTCAACAATTGTTGCAGGCTGTTTTGCCTTTGAGGGGTAAAATACTGAACATTGAAAGAAGGGATGAAGCAGCTATGTACAAGAATGAAGAAATTCAAAATCTCATTCTTGGCCTTGGTCTTGGTGTAAAGGTTGCATCTGCACACTTCCTGTAGATTTGTCAGCATTCAGACACTCTTGCTGATCAGAATGTTTCATTATCCAGGGGGAGGATTTTAAGAAAGATGCCCTTCGGTATCATAGGATCATCATTCTCACTGATGCTGATGTGGATGGTGCTCATATAAGAACCCTTCTGCTAACATTTTTCTTTAGATACCAGGTGCGCTGTAGAATGCTACTGTTAGGAGTTTAACAGCCATGTTATTGGTAAATTCCAGATTCCATATAGGTAGAGTTTTAACTGTATGATGAACAATGTTGTTGCAGAAATCACTCTTCGATGAAGGTTGCATCTATGTTGGTGTTCCTCCGCTTTATAAGGTGCACACTCCACTTTCTTGTCTGTACGAGAAATTTGCTATAAATCTCTTTTTCCTTCGGTTTCTTTTCTAATCAGCAAGTGTCAGGTTGAGCGTGGAAAACATATACACTACTGTTATGATGACAACGAGCTCAAGCGCCTCACAAAAACCTTCCCTGCGAATTCTTCATACAATATGCAAAGATTCAAAGGTAAACATAGAAAGAAAAAACAAAAACAGAATAATCATAATAAGGAAAGTGTTTAGAGGCATTCTGAACCTGCAAATTATTTGATGTTTCTCATGCATGCTGCTGTAGCTACTTGTATGTCTGCTGCCACTCTTTGAATTTTTAAAGGGAAGCTAACATGTATGCTGAACATATCATTTATTGAAAGTTTCTGTTGGAAATCTGATTTTGTAACAAATACCGGTATCTTTATCTTTTCCAAAATATCCTTTTTGAACTTATTTATAAAACAGAACAGATTGTTATTTGGAATGCCATGTTACTGCATTTTATCTTTTTTTCCTTGTGTGTGTTTTTAGAAAGGTAGTTTGCATAAACAACCAGAACTGCATTCTTCACGCAACCAAATTAGTGAATATTGCTGAAGATGTACATAAATTAATTACTTGACCAAATTATTTTTCTAGTTGTCCCTCATTTGAGTTTTTCTTTTGCTTTCTTGTCCAATGTTATGTCTCACTTAAAATGCAAAATGGTGCCTTATTTTTCTTAGTCTCCTTCATGGTTACATCTACTTCAACAAAGTTACAATTTAATTTACCAAGTTATGTCACATTCTATAACTACAAGGAATATCTGTCCTATGTCCTCTTTTAAAAGACTAATGACACATTCATTATTTTGGAAATAATAGGATTAGGGGAGATGATGCCATTACAACTCTGGGAAACTACACTTGACCCAGAGAGAAGGCTACTGAAGCAGCTAGTAGTGGAAGATGCTGCGGAAGCTAATGTTGTGTTTGCCTCACTTATGGGCACTCGTGTAAGTACACAGATGCTATGTTAAAGTCTTGTTCTGTCTGTGTTTAATTTGGTAAACTAATTGATAACTGTTTTATTTCATTTACAATTGAATATATTGCTCCTTGAGGTCCCTAATTTGTTACATTTTCTTTTAGGTTGATTTTAGGAAGGAATTGATACAGAATTCTGCAAATATGATCGACCTGGAACACCTTGATATCTGAGGATGACGCAGAGTAACATGTCTAATAACTCTGTGACCAACTGGCCGTATGCCTTGCCCAACTATTTTGGTCCATTTGTGATCCGTTCCTTTGGTTGGCTTAATTGGTGTTTTTGTAGGGAAAGGAGCAAATGGAGATTGTTGGCTACTTAATAGGTTTGTACTTCTATGTAGCTTACATATGTTTCTTTTAGAGAATCCTTTTGTTACTTGGCCTTTATTATCTTTTCCGATTATCTTTGTTTACATGTAGGTATATTTTCTGCCTTTGTTTTGGTTTGAGAACTAATGAAAGTATCTCGTCTTCCTTCCTCTTTTTTTACCTTATCATAATGATGTTATCTTGGTCAGTATTAGTTTTGCATGAAGAGCAACTGCAAGATAAACTATAGAATCATGATATATGCATGATGCCTGATAGATATTCATCATAGATTTGTCTTGCTTGTCTTTGGTTCATCTGGATAGCATATAATAATAATAATAATTTTTTTTTTGTATTCAGCAGAATTAAGACTGGTTTGGGCTTCAAGTGCAGATTGGACAAGTACGCGTCTGACAGTGTCAGATAAAATTATATTCTCCTTTTGCTGCCAAGACTTTGATGAAGCCTTTTGCCGTTCGCCCTCCTCTGTTTGTCTTATGTATTGTCATGGATAGTTTTTGAACAATGTTGTAACTTTCCCGTATTTCAAGATCTTCCTTTTTCTTTCTATGACATAGGCAGTTATTAGTTCAGTTGATGTTAATATATTTACTTCAACACCAGCAGGAAAGCAAAGGAGTGTTTAGACCAACTGTTCTGGTTCTGCTACGTTTTGATCAGCTATAATGTTTTAGCTCTATCAAGATGTGACCATCTCTGACAGGCTCATGATCATTGCATGTCTATCTACTATGTTTCTATCTCACGTTGAATTATTATTATTATTTGTTTAGATGGGTATCTAAATGATATTCCCATGCTTATCATCATCTGTTGTGTGTCTCTGGAGAATGCAGTTATGGGTCGTATGATTACCTTGGGTGGTTCACCTGCCAACTTTTTGATTGTTTACCAGCATAATAACCTGTACCTTATGTGCAGATTGTCATCAGTATTCCTTGATGCTGTGCCGCCACTGCTCATTTGGTGGTTGGGAGAACAGAATGAGCATATTGTATGTTCATCAGATCCACTCTCCTCACTTTTCTGATGTTAACTACTCTTAAGCAGGAAAAGTAATGCTGGCATACGCGTGCACCGCTTGAGTGGAACATGAAAGGATTATTCCAGTGGCAAGGATATGATTACCAGAGGCGAAGGCAGTGTAGAAACAGGTCTGAAGCTGATCTCTGTGTGATATATATTTTTTTGAGTCTGATGATGGGGGTAATTAGTCTCACCTATAATAAATACCGCAACCATGCTTTTCTTTTAAATACTTTGTGATAAAGTTCCTAAGCCTAATGGGGGTCACAAAATACACAAGATATTGCCTCCGTGTTGGGGACAAATTGGTCCTCAACTGTTGACTTCTCTGATCTGCCTACATGCAAATGTAAAAAAGGAGTAGGGTTGTTTGTTGGATCAAGAATCCAGTTATAACTTCATTTAAATTAATGATTAATACACTTTGCAGATGAAGATTATTTTCCCTACTCAAATCTTTGTGTCGCAGATAAAAGTAATGCATGGATGAATACTTTTTATCACATTAACTGATCTAGACATGTGAATATGTTTTGAAAATGAGCAGCATTAATTCTTCACCGCCTGCAGTCTGCAATTTTTGGTTTTTTGTCTGTCCAAAGAGAAATATGGATCTAACACCTGTTCGGTAGATCGGACATGGATAGAGAAAGGTCATTGGAAGCATGCATGGCAATATAAACATGTCTGCAACTATCATATGACTGTAGCAACTTGTAGCATCTGCAATAAATAAAATCTTCCACAGTGTCAAATTCCATGAGCTGCTCATTCTAAGAGACACTCCCATCTTTATCCAACAGTTGTGTTTTTTTGTTTTTAGCCCCCTCGTAGCCAATACCAATACCAATAAAACGTTAATATGTCTGTGTGTGTATTGCAAGGAGCTAATTTTTTTCTTCTGCATATTAAATTTGCATATTTTGGTACACTGAGAAGTGTGCCAAAGCTCAAGCCAGCATTTACTACTCTCTCAAATTGCAGATGGCCATGGTTAGATGAATTTACTAGACCAGCTGATTTTTTTGAAGGTGGCGGCAATGGAGTTGGGTGGTTGAGCTTGGTTCTGCTCGACTCGATTCAGGTTAGTAGTCATATCTAGAAACAAATGGAACCCCCTTATGATCAGATTGAGACCCCAAAAAAAAAGAATTGAAATTGTTTTTTGTTATTCAAATAGATTTATATGGAATTCATTTTAAGCACATTAATTGCATCAGTAGATAGAATCATCTATCTGATCACACTGTAGACAGTGCCATACACTGGAAGGTCTTACAGTAAGTACACTTCTCCTTGGCCACTTATTTTTAGAACCCTGTTTCAGAGATTATGGTATGAAGAATGCCATCCATGTAGAATGATCATGGACAAGAAATGGATCCCTGTGTATTGCATGGCAGACAAAGGATCAATATCAAGTCCATTGCATACCAGTGCGCAGCATTTCCCATTCCTGTAAGATAAATGTTCCAATGCTTCTTCTACTTCAGATTATCTGACATGAGACATCATATGTTGAATGTTTTTCCACTTTAGATTTGATTTATATCAAGTATCTTTGTATCCCATAGTGCAGGTAAATGGCATAAGTAGGCAACAGAAAATGAGTGGATAAACAACTGTTTGCACCATATCTTTGTCCATATCACTCACTACCACTGCTTCTCTCTCTCTCTCTCTGTTCTTTCATTTGATTACACTTTGTAATGAATTCATAAAGAATCAAGTGCAAGTAACCAAGAAATGCCAACTTTTTTTTTTTTAGGATTCTTCAGAGAGTCAAAAACTAAATCAAATCTCATATTCCATTAAAAAAAAAAAAAAAAAAAAAGCTAATACGACCAGGGATCAGCAGCAAGAGTTATGATTCAATATTTTTAGTTTTATGGTGTTTGGTCGAGGGCCAAATGATCTCTCTCTTTTTTTTTTTTCTCTCTGAAATTGTTTCTCTAAATCACAACAATTTATGATGCTTGTGCATCTGATCTAGCTTCACCTTCCCCAATCAGGGTCTTACTTAGCATGCATCCTGTGTTATTTATTTATTTTTTTATAATGGCATCTTTTATCCATGATTGATATCAAAGTTTGTGTAAGGCAAGCAATATGTATCTCTAGGGTCATTGAGTAAATGGTTTGTTTGAGTGAAATAAAAAAAAAAAAAATCAAATTTAAAGGAAGCTCATGCCTTTTATCAGTTCCTAGATGCAAGGAAGTGTGCAGGGAAGATGAAATGAATCAGATGCTTTTGCACTGTTGATGCACAAGCAAATGAATCAGATTCCACCGAGTTGCAGTCAGATGCAATGTCCCAATCTTTATCTCCACAGTGAAAAGTTCGTAGCTCACACACACACTCACATAAAACGCACAGCACGCCAAGCTCCCAAGCTTGGTCGTTGATTCCCTGCCATGTTCTTCGAAATCTTTGTGACGGGCCACACAAATCTCGCTTGAGCAGGACGTCTTCTGGCACAGCCTTTCAGCCCAAAAGGTGGAGGAAGCTGGAGTGCCATCGGCCGGTCGGCCGGTGTCGCCTCGGTCGCATGCAGCTGCAGCTAAAGAACTAGTGGCTTTGTTTTGTTGCTCTTGCCATCTAACAAAGCACCAAACTCGAGGAATCTTGTCTCGCTTCATTCTTTGGCATCATGTCTTTCCACCATCTTCCTGTGTGACTCTCTCTCTCTATCCCGTCGTCCCTACCAATCCTGTAACCTTGCACAGAGCTTTTTACCCCCAACATGAGCCAGAATCTCATATCTTGCTGCTGCTGTAGCTTATCAGCTTCGAGCCCCCTCCCCAGCCACTGTTCTTGCCTTGGGCTCATCAGCTATTGTCCCGAAACGTATTGGTTTCAGCAATCCCTCCAACAACAGCTTGTACCATTCAATCAATCAATAAATGCCTTAATTCTTATACAAGTCCACTAACTTTATCAAGTGTTCCATCCTCCATTATGGATTCCATGCTAGATTGTTGCCACCATGGGAGACCAGGCACAGTGAGTGCTGGATTGGTCTCTTCACTCTTTTTTCTTTTCTATTAGTTTAGCATCCTTTAGTGCAGCTAAGATTTTGAGGATCAACAAAAAAAATCCATCTCAAGATCCTAATACCAGCTCACCAGTGTCATTTTATATTCTATCGACTTACACTTGTTGACAACCCAATGATGTGGGTAGAAAAGTTGCATCTGGATGGATATCTTCGAGTTTGTGACATGAATGAATTGGCTACTACTTACTTCCATACCTAATCTTTTGGTCAAAATTTGTGGACTCCAACACTTTCTCACCCATCACCACAAAAAAAAAAGAAGTCATCCTTCCAGAGACATCACTTTAGCTAAAGCAGAGATCTGAGATTTCCAAATGCATATCATCTTAGAAAAGGATGTTTTTTTTTTCCATGAAGAATGTCATGTCAGTATCAGATGGTTTGATGGCACACAAAAGTGTGTCCAGTTTCAATTCGACTTATTTATTGATACTGACCAAAGCAAAAAATTTCCTCCCTGATACCATGTTTATGTTGTCATTCTCATACTTTAATGCACATTCTGATTTCTGTTGCTGTTGGTAGTCTTGAAGAACCAATGGTGATGAGTAGGATGTATTAATCTTTGTGGATTTGGGATGAGCTCATCAAGATTCACAGTGATCTTTACCATGAATCATGCCCAACCTTGCTGCCACCACTGCAATTTTTCTTTTTGACAACCTGCATTACTTTATAGCAGATGGTCACTTTCAGTGCATACCTCAACAAGCAACAAGTAGTTCATCTTCATTAGTATGTTAATTGTAAGTTTGCTGAATCATATTGGACTCTTACTGGCTAATCTTCTTTACTTGCGATCATTATCGACACTTCATTTAAGGTTCTCTCTTTCTAAGGACGTCTCCTTCTTCCACTGGTACTGTCTAATTAGGAGGTTAGCTCTGTAGAGCACTCACGAACTGTTCTTTGTGATGATGAGTCTCCTTTTCTAATACAAGTTCTTTCGTAGGTTTTGGATCTTGCTTTGTCAACCGTGACGGAGACACGATTGTTAGGGGGCGCTCTCTCTGTGTCATCATGTTTTTATTAGTCCTAAAAATGTCGAATGATCTCCACTTGGTTGATCGACTTCATCTTCCCAACTTTGTGGTGAAACCTGATGACTGCATAAAACTCATCAACACACTCAGTCGCTCAAAGTCTCCAAATGATTGAGGGATCAGAGAACATTTCTGTCCACAGTCTTGCGAACGCTGTAAGATCTCATGTTCCTCGTCGAATTGAGGACTTACTTGTTTTTTCCATAGGGCCTCTTATGTTCCTCCATGATTTTTTTATTTATTTATTTTTATAATAAAGTTCTTTGCTTTGCCATGTGGTTGAGTAGTGCTGTACTGTGTGATCACAAATCAATTCTTAGTTTTCTCAGTTAGAATGATAGTGACAGGATAAATAGTATACTTTTATAATCACATGAGCCATGTCATCTCTCCCCATACACCTCGGCACCTTGTGGTGTACCCGTCACCTGAGATGACGACGCTGACCTCCTGACGTTGTATTCGTCGCCTGAGATCTTGAGACATCATCGCCACCCGAGATTTCAAAACGGTGCCGCTCGTCTGACACCGTACCCACCGCTTGAGATCTCGAGACAGCACTGCCACCCGAGATCTTGAAATGACGTCGATCGTCTGACGTCGTACCCACCGCCTGAGATCCCGGGACAACGCCATAGCTGTCGCCCGAGGCTCCGGGGACGACGTCGCTCTGGACTCCTCGAGTCTCAAACAGTACGACTTGTCGCCTGCCAATAAGTATAAAAGTCAACCTTGGGCACAGTCTAATGGATCGGCTTCTTGATATTCAAACTCCCTCATTTCAATTCCACTTGCTAACATAGTCATCGGAGGGGTCACGACGGGCACACACCTCCCTGCCCGAGGCCTTCGTGCAGGAATCACCGACGGGCCTGAGAGACGCTCACCACAAGATGGCCTCCACCTAACCTGACCGAGCATTTCCTCCCCTCCTAATCGACATGGTCGTTCTTGCGCACGCAGGCAGAACCAAGCCGTGCTGACTCATCAGCCACAACGTAAAGTTTCACAATATTTTTGCCGCTAGAAGTAGGACTGCACCCACATCTTGGGAGAAATATGGAGGTCTATGTGGATGATATGTTCAAGGATCAGATCGAGAAAAACACATAAGTCTTTGTCGATGATATGTTCAAAGACCAAATCGGGAGAAACATAGAGGTCTATGTAGATGATATGATTGTCAAGAGTTAGCTCGGCCACACCCACCTCTCGGATTTGGTCGAGACCTTCCATACTCTTAGGAAGTTCCAAATGCAACTCAACCCTGCCAAGTGGTGTGTTTAGAGTCAATTTGGGCAAGTTACTCGGCTTTATCATTCACCAACGATGAATCGATGCGAATCCCGAGAAGGTCCGATCCATAATCGAGATGCAGTTGCCTCAGACGGTCAAAGAGGTTCAAAGACTCATAAGAAGATTGACTACTTGAGCTGATTCATCTCTCGGGCAGGGGACAAAAGCCTTCCATTCTTTTGGGCTTTGAAGTGCGCCAAGGATTTCAATTGAACTTCCGAGTGTAAAAAGCCTTCTAGAAGTTCAAGTCTAATCTCGCCCATTTGCCCTAGCTCACGTCGGTCACCCCGGGCGAACCCCTCGAGCTATACCTTGTAGCTTTCGAGCATGCAACCAGCTCGATTCTTATCAAACAAGACGGAAAAAGGCAATGACTCATCTACTATTCTAGTCATATTGTGAGCGGCCCCAAGGAATGCTACCTCTCAATCGAGAAGCTGGAGCTGGCCTTGGTCCAAGCAGTAAGAAAGCTATGACCATATTTCCAAGCCTATACCATAAGAGTGGTTACCGACCAGCCACTTCGTCAAATCCTCTCCAAGTTCGACGTACAGGTCGGATGCTTGAATGGTCAATCAAACTCGAAAATTTGACCTTCAAGACACCCCAAGGACGGGAATCAAGGCACAAGTTATCACTGACTCCATCTTGAAGCTGACATCCTTTGAGAGGGACATCTCTCGACAAAAGTCAACTTGGATGCTGCATGTCGACGGATTGGCCAACGCCGAGAGAGGAGGCGTCAGATTCATCTTAAGGGGTCTCGCCAACCAATTATATGAGCACACCCTTCGACTTGAATTCAACACCACCAACAATGAAGCAGAGTATGAAACACTACTGTTTGGGTTGCATTGGCAAGGCTTGCCTCAATGAGCAGCTTGGGAGGGTGCCTGCCAAAGGTGACTAGGCTCCTTAGGCCGACCATCACCACCCTCGAGCTAGCCACAATCAAAGTTGAGCATAACTAGATGGACAATATACTCCAGTACAAGAAGGACAACACGCTGCTAGCCAATCGGGCAACTGCTTACCGAATCAGGCAAACTAAGGCATGGTATTGTGAGGTTAATGGGCGGCTCTACTAAAGGGCCTTTAGCCAGCCCTTGCTCCGATGTTTGTTCATGATCGATGCTGTAACAGTCCTGGCCGATGTCCATGAGGAGATATGTGGAGAACACATCAGCACCCAGGCTCTGGTTTTCAAAATCCTTCAGTAGGAATACTACTAGCCAAACATGCACCGAGACGTCATGACCTATGTCTAAAGGTGCGCTCAATGCTAGAAGCATGCCCGAATCCAACACTAGCCAACATCACCCATAACCTCAACTTAATGGGGATGGACCTCCTTAGCCCGTTCACCCCCGCCTCAGAGCAGCGAATATTCTTAATCGTTGGGGTCGACTACTTCACCAAGTGGGTCGAGGCCGAGTCCCTGGCGTCCATCACTGAGAAGTGGGTCGAGGGATTTATGAGAAACATCATCACAAGGTTTGACATCACGAGAACCATCATCACCGATAATGGGACCCAGTTCAACAACCTAAAGTTCAAGTCCTTTTATCAAAGCTACAAGATCTAGTTGAAGTTCAGCTCGGTTGCCCACCCCCAAGCCAATGGCTGAGGTCACCAACTGAGTGATACTCGAAGGCCTAAAGAGGAGGGTTGTCGGAGCACAAGGTACTTTGGTAGAAGAACTCCTTAGCATCTTGTGGGCGTCCTGAATCACACCTAAGACATCGATAGAAGAATCACCCTTCAGCCTTGCATTCGACACCGAGACGGTCTTGCCACCCGAGGTGGTCTTTCCTACCCTGTGGGTGGAATGCTTTGAGGAGGAAGCCTCAGGGATAAGGCTGCGAGAGAACCTCAACCTCCTCGAAAAATGAAAGGTTGAGGCACACCTTCGGACCCTTGTGTACAAGAAGTCCATTACAAGACTTTATAACCAGAGGGTTTGGCCACAACATATCAGGAACGACGACCTCATCCTATAGAAGGCCGAGATCAGTGACTTGATACATACTAAAGGCAAGCTAGCCCCGAATTGGGAGGGGCCATACCGGGTTGTCGGCACTGTCTGAGACGAGACTTACACGTTGGCCATGATGGAAGGTAAACTGTTGTCGAAGACATGCACATATCGAACCTAAAGAAGTTTTACGTTTGAAGACATGATGTTGTTATTCATCGATGAAAAGTACTTGCATTAATAAAAAGTGAATTACGTCATTGGTCGGATGACAGAACATGGACAGAGGCTGCTCAACAAACAAAAACAACGAAGTACAATCAAGAACTTAGTTCTCGTGGGGCAAGCTATCATCAAAGGGCTGTTCGGTTCCCATCGGGACATTTGTGTCCTCGTGCAAGTTGGCGAACATGTCTTCTTAAATTGCCAGGCCGAGGTACCTAGCCTGAAAGCGCTCTAGGGCAACCGGATAGCCAAACTCGTAAGTCAACTACCCCATTTGCTTGAGCCCTAGCCGGAACCCAATAGCTCGCTGACTTGAGCTCAGTTCATAGCACCTTTGCATCTCGGGTTAGTTTAAGGAGCTCATCCTCCATGAACCTCATCTTCCCATGATCGTTCTTGGTTTCCTTCAAGAGCTTCTTGCGGCGCTGCTTGATGTACCTGAGTTTAGCCTTCAGCTGCTCCACCTTAGTTTGGAGGTCGATAGTCCGGCTCACGGCAACTGCCACCACCTCCGGACCTGCACTTGCTTTTAGGTCTTGGACCTCAACACGAAGCACTGAGAACTTATCCGTCAACGAACTGATCACTCGAACCGCATCATGCATGCGATCGATTAGAGTAGTGGAGTAATGAAGACCCTGTCAGGGAGAAGAAAACAAGTTAGCAACCAGAAGGCAAATATGTAGTAGGTGCAGCAAGACTTCGCTTACCCAAATAATCATTTTTGCCGCTTGATCGAAGAGTTCCTTGGAGGGGGGTCCGTACAACTGCATTGCTAGGCTCGGGTTCAGCACCCTCCTCACAAACTCTGTTGAGCTCACATTGTTAGTCTAGAACCGAGTTGAAGTTTGTAATGAAGACTAGCGTGCCTTCAAGGGGGTGTCGACTTCCGCCTCCGATAGTTCGGTCATCCGAGTGATGGAGTACTTGTCTCCCTCGGCCCAGTCCTCCATCTCGCCAAGGTCCCTCATAGTCCGAGGGCGTTGGGGATGTCGCCACGTCCTACCTCCCTAACAGGCCCCTTTCCCTTAAGGCTGCATGTCCGAGCGTGCGCCTTCTTAGTAACAAACCGAGACAAGATATAGTGAAGCATAAAAAAATAATAATGACATGCCATACCTTGAGGGGTCGGGCTGAGTCCCGCCTCGATCAACCACACCTCGGTCATGTCCTTGATGGCTCGAGAAGAGGAGAAGATGCCCTAAAAGACTAAGGGGAACGTTGCTTATAGTCCGAGCGATACATTCGAGTTGGAAACCCCACCACCGATTATCAGAAACAAACCAAAAATAACTTTTCCAACTTTTATTGTTGGAAGGAATCCCACTCACCTGAAACCTACTTCAGGCGAGCAGGTGGTAATCGCCATGCCCCCGGCATAGATGAAAGCAAGCCATGAATAGATCGTGGATCAAGACAATGCTTGCTCCACAGCATTCCCCGAGGACTGTTGCCATATAGCGCCACAAGTTAGGCACCATATGTGTTGGCGAGATTCGCCACCACTCGAGGCAAGCCTCGATCACAGGATGAAGTAAGAACCGAAGTCCCGCCTCGAGAGTGTCAATTGACAGTCCAAACCCGTTCGGGTAGATATTATAGGGATGCTGCTTGGGCAATGGAGTGTGTAACTCATACTCCCTCGAGATGTTGTAGCGCTCCCGGACCTCTGACAGAAGCTCGATGGTCATGTTCGAGTCGAAGTCATGACACAATTGCATGACTCCTAGGGCCAATTGGGCCTTCTTGTCTGGGGGGGATATTTATAGGGAAGCCTCCGCTGGTCAAGTGATGTTTTAGCTTCCCAAGATAGGAAACAACTCATCATACCCACCTCGGAAACCCCTCGCCACATTAATGACATGATAGTTGACATGCAAAAAAAAAAAAAAAACTACCAACGAGGATATGTTTCAAATGACGTGGTGCGCCAAGTGGCCAAGGCACCTCTCGGTCAACTTCTAATCCTTCAGTCTCTCAGCCCTCGCCCGAGCCCAATATCTCGGCCAATCTTTGAGCCTCACGATCTTTCCTCGAGCGCAGTGCTTCGACCATTCTTTTTGACTTCAGTTCAGTCATATAATATGGACTTCGGTTCGATCATATAATACCGACTTCAGTTCAGCTAGATTATACAGACTTCAGCTCTGTCAAATTATACTGACTTCAGTTCGATCAAATTATATCACTTCAGTTCGATCATATTATATCGACTTCAGCTCAATCAAATTATACCGATTTCAGTTTGGTCAGAGTATACTGATTTTAGTTTAGTTAGATTATGCCAACTTCAGCTCGATCAAATAATATCAACTTCAATTCAATCAAATATGCCAATTTCAGTTTGGCCAGATTGTACTGACTTCAGTTCGATCGAAGTACGTCGACCTCAATTTTGGTTAGTCATGTCGACTTTAGTTTCGGCTAAAAGCCGAGACCCCCAGGACCAAATCAACAATCAAGTAGATTTATAGTAGCAAGTTGCACGTCTCAGCTCCTTATCCCAATCCACTACCTCAATAGGTCAGCCCAGTTTGACGTCCCAGGTGCAGGGTGGCAACCATTCACGTTCGATGCTTGCTTAAGACAAATTCTATTCCCCCCCCCCCCCGCCCCTCTCGTCATGCTAGGCCAAGCAAGCCCCAGACGACCAAGTGATCGGGTGAACTGGCCCCAGAGGTGTGCAAATCACAAGCAATAATAGACGAAGCCCTCCCTAGAGCCCCTCTATGAGAAACTCTAAGAAGCGCTTCCTTGGGGGGGGGGGGGGGTTGTGTGGGGTAGGTGGTGGGGAGAGAGAATGATAGTGTAAATAATGAGCCTTCCTAATCACCCGAGCTACATCAGCCCCTCAGAGCTACGTCAACTCCCCCAGACTCCTTGTCACCCTGAGGTGTACCGGCAACCCGAAATCCTAGGATGACGTCAACCATCTAATATCGTACCCGTTGCCCGAGATCTTGGGGCAGTGCCACCACCCAAGATCTTAGAACGACGCCAACTGTCTGACGTTGTACCCACCATCTGAGATCCCAAGACGGCGTCGACCATACGTTGTCGTAGCTGTCGCTCGAGGTTCTGGGGACGACACCTCCAGATGCCTTGAGCCTCACGTCAGTACGACTTATTGCATGCCCATAGGTATAAAAGTCGACCTTGGGCATAGTTTAATGGATGTGCTTCTTGACACTCAAACTCTTCTATTTAAATTTCACTTGCTAGCAGAGTCGTTGGAAGGGCCACGACGGGCACACACCTCCCCGACCGAGTCCTTCGTGTAGGAATCAACGGCGAGCGCGAGAGACGCTCACCACGAGACGAGACGACCTCCACCCGACCCGACCGATCTTGTGTATGTGGGTAGAACCAAGTCATACTGACTCATCGACCACGATATAAAATTTCACAATAGATAGAATGCATGTTCATCTTTGGTCCCGAATATTTCTAGCAAGTATGATCATTCACATCATTCATTCAAGAGGAACATGTTTAAATAAAAAACCATTAAAGACTACTTTTTTTCTAGTCCAAAGTTTGGTATTCTTGCACTGATGATTTCAACAATGTTGAATGGGCCCATAGTGGAGGAAATCTAGATACCTTATCTTGGCACTAATTATTTATTGACCTAGAGTCAAATATAATAAATAATATTTTTAGTATATACTTTGGCTGTGAGAAGCATCAGAATTGATAATCCACATGTTCAAGATTTCCTAAAAATAAATTTACTTGACAAGCAGAAGAAAGAGTGGCGAAATCATCCATCCATTGTTGCCAGATCCCTTTTGTGTTTTTTTGGTTTTTTTTTTGTTCCAATGTTATCTCACTTTTATTTGAAGCATTAAAAGATGGGTGCTGAATGCAAGATGGAGACAGGAGGAGGAATCTTCCTGGCATCAGATACCCAACCAGCACAAGCAACATTTAGCCACAGCCCACCAACAAGAAGAAGACACCACCTGCACAGACTTGGGGTCATGGCCTTTTCTCTTCCACGGGAGAGCCATATGACCGACCATGTTGTGACTTCAGCTATTATCTTCACCAACCATAAAAGCCACGGGTTTGCCAATGGTGGATGGTGAGGAAGATGGGCTTGTGTTGTTTGATGATGATTGGTTCCTCCAGTTCCTGATTCAACCTTCCACACCCCAAGAAAAGTAAAAAAACTAGGCTTTTTCCCAGCCATTTATAGCTTATCCACCACCCCATGTATTAGTTGCAGTCCTGCAAACCTTCTTCCTCAGCTCTCACCACCTCACCAGTAGTTCTGTGATCTGTGTTCTCCCTGGGGAAGAAAGAGAAAGGTCTGGTGCTGGTGGTGCTGATGATATTGGTAGGTTCGAGGGGAAAGATCATGATGTGCTGAATAGGAGCCATCCCCACCCACTTCATGCTTACCTCCATCTTCTTCTCCTCACCATTTCAGTGAAGCTTCTTACTTCTTGGGCTTCTGCCACTTTACTTGGAGTGGTGTTCAACCGCCAACCAAACCTCGGAGCTGCATTGAAGCTCTGTTCACTCTGTTCCGGCTTTCTGATGCCATTCTTCTTCCTCATGTCATTCTTCCCCTTCATCCTCCTGCTATCCAAGTCGCTCCCTTTACAACCCCTGCCTCCATGGGCAGGTAAGGTGAGACTGCTCTCCATCTTGTTCTGGCGAGAATTATCATCTGCTCTGCTGCTTTTGTTCGACAAGTTTCGGCCCGTTAGCGCTCGAAGGCTCGCTGCTCCATCGTCACCCACGATGTCTCCGAGGAAGAGATGTGCCCACAGGGTGGAGAATGTGGAGGAATCGGGGGAGATGTCGGTCTTGGACTTGCCGGAGTTGGCCTTGGAGTGCATCCTCGGCAAGCTGTCGCCGGCCGGATTGTCGAACATGGCGGCTGTTTGTAGCTCTCTGAGGGAGAAGTGCAGGAGTGACCACCTCTGGGAGAAGCACATGGAAGAGAAATGGGGGAGAGTGATCGGCCACGCAGCACGCAGAGAGTGGAAGCTGTTGTTGGCTTCGATCAAGAACTCTTCGGCGAGCAACAGCTACCGGAAGTGGATTGGGGCTCTCTCCTGTGTGTGGCCTATTTCCTGGCTCATGTCTAGGATTGATGGTGGCTGCCAGAACAGGAGCCCTTTGCCTGATGACTCCATTATGTCTTGGTATCGGTCACTGGAGAGCGGCGGATTCTGGTTCCCAGCTCAGGTTTACAACCGTGAGGTAATTAATGATCAGCACATATCCACCATGTCCGCAAGCCTCAGGATCTGTTTCTCTTATGCTCGTATATTGGATCAGACATGGATAGCATGGATTTGGTTTTAGATCCTGTTCCCTGCCATAGATTTATGCAGCATCACAGTCATAGCTTTTGTGCTTCCTAAAACAAGTTCGTAGCTTTTCCTTCTTTTAGCTTGAATTGCTAAGAATTGTAATGCTTCTATGCAGCATGGGCATGTGGGGTTTATGTTATCCTGCTATGATGCAGAAGTTAGATATGATCGCCAGACAGACACTTTTCATGCAAGGTATGCATAGATTGGCCTCATCAAATGCAAATTCTGTTCTCTTTTATGCACAACAATATACTGCAAAGCTTCAGTAAGTGTTGGAACTGAAAATATGAGCAAAAAGTATCGAATTTATCCTTCTCCAACTATCTGAAACCAAAATTAAACAGTCTAGTATGAATGTGTGTGACTGGATTTAGTACCTAATGGTGTATCTTGACTTGTAGGTACCCACCCCATGGACGACGAACTATAGTCGTAGAGGAGGGAGTGCAGTGGGATAGGCTGAGGCCACCTCCTGTCAACACTCCTTCTCATGATCTTCACATCTCGGACTGCCTCAGTGATTTACGCGCAGGCGATCATATCGAGATTCAATGGAGGAGGAACAAAGAGTTTCCATATGGTGTGTGCTTTAATCATTGACTGTTCTCGCAAACAAAGTTTCTTTTCTTGTGTCTTTAACTCAATACAGAGACTCAATTTTCTACTGTTAACAAGTGATATGTAGTGGAAGGAAGTCAACAATGTCTTCTTGTGTTTTGCAGGCTGGTGGTATGGAGTCATAGGTCACTTGGAATCTTGTAATGGAAATGAGCATTATTGCAGTTGTCATCTTAGCGGTGAGTATCTCTTTGCTGTTGTGTATTGCACAGAGATATTTTTTTCTTCCTAGACTTTAGAGATAAGAGACATGGCTAGAAATGCATTATTTGAGCATCTTTTAGACCTTATATGATTTGGCTGAACACCATCATTGAATCAGAAAAATTGTTGAACAGAGGTTGTGTAGAGTAGATGAGACTTTATTGTTATAGACTAAAAGACTCTTAAGGGTGCTTCTCTACACAATCAACATGGTTATGAACTGATCTTGGATGTTGCTTAAGCTGTTCTGGGAGTTCTTTTCTATATGACTCTTTTGATCTATTATATTTTCAGATCTCTTATCTTACATACACTTGGAACTACTGCATTTTCCTTCGAAATAACAACATACAAATAAGTGTCATTTTCGCACATTCAGTTGCTCTCAAATTTCGGTAATGCACTGTTGCTTATCTTAATCAAGTATTAGTATTTACCATTGATGCATCTCGACTAATCGTTACTTCGTCTGCAAGAATTGTTAACTTACATCGACGTGGATAACATGGAACACTTCTCTTCCAGCAAAATAAGATGAATCAAAGTGCCCCACTGTTTGTCGTTACAGTAATTTGTTGGATTTAATTGTCATGCTAGATGATCAAGCATTTTTCCAGTTTCATTTTTGACTATTTCAATATTCTACTAGATAGTATTTTTGAGTTTCAAACAACAATCCAGAACAGTTACATAGATGCTACAGCTGAAGCAGACTACATACACAAAATGGCAAACATCTAATATATTCGTAACGCGTGTGACCTTTGCGATGTTCTTTTCAGCTTTCCTGTTTGAAACAATAGTAATTTCTGATATCATTAAGAGCTTTTATTGGGCAAGATTTAATTCAATCAACCATTGTACATCCTTTATTGTTTGTTATTAGTTTTCGGTTTTAAGAAGATATTGCCACTTCCTTACGTTCTTGTAGAAGCCAGTAAGACTTTATATGAAGTTCAGAACTTTCAAGTCACAAATCTAGTTTTCAGATCATGCTTTAAGGAATGCAAATTTTGATTGAATTATCGTATGTTTTGCCTCAACAAAATTTAGTCTCAGCACTTGCTCTGCACAAACCTTAGCATCTCATTTTTGAAGCTTCCTTCAAAACACCTTCAGGTTTGACATAAAATTAATAGCCTGGTGAGTGTCAACCTACACAGACAGCCTAATCTTTGCAGAAAAAAAAAGGTTGTTTCCATATCTTTGACTTGGAGTGTCACTTGTCCACTTCATTTAGCTTGTTTAGTTCATGAACTTCCAAATTTGCCAGACTATAATCTCCTTCTAAAAGTAGAATCATCATAACTTAGGAACCTGGAAGCTCTTGTGTATTTGCTCTTGGGATTGCAGTAAACTTCTTTCATCTCTCAGGCCAACCATTTCTACTTGATTGTCCAGATACTGTTGTCCTGGAATTCAACCAGTACACGCTCGGTTCAAGATGGCGACGAGCATCAATTAGTCGAAAGCATCACAGAGAAGAAGGTAATGAAACAGATGGATTCTATGGCGGAATCAGAAAACTCCACAGCAAAGATGAAATCTCTAAGTGGAGACGGCTCTGGCCAACAGATGCTCTGGAATAGAGTTCATTCAAGTCCTGTTCAAGCATCATCTGTGCATATTATTCCTTTGTGCCTAACTCGCCATCAGGGTCTTTCTACCACATAAAACTTGTTTGGCCTTAAGATTAATCCTGAAGTACCTATCAACTGTTCATGTGAGCTCAGAATGAGAAGAGATGATTAGTAGCCAAACATGGCTGAAGAGCTATCAGATATGGTACATGTAACTCCAAGCTCATGCAGATTACATATTGTAGCTTAGAACACAAGCGATTCAATATAAATTACATGTTTAGCTTTTCATTCTCTGTTGCAAGTCAAACTTTGCCTTTGATTAGCAGATGTTATGTTGCTGATGCAGCCAGAATTCTTCATATAGTATGAGATTGCAGGTTTTTCCTTTTTTTCTTTTTTTGTTGTACCGGCGATTCCAACTATTCATTCCATGTAGTGCTAAATTGTTTAACTGGTCTGAGATCATCTAGGAAATAAATGAACTGTTCTTTCATCTCTTTTAACTTGTCTGGTCAAACCACTCTTCCAAGATTCTACCAGGGAGCCACTTTACAGGCTTGTTTAAGTACTGTTTGAACAAAGATTCTACTATGGAACCACTAAAGCCAAGCTGTTTCTAGACCATCTTATTTTTGTTTGATTTAAGTGTGAGTTGTCTTCTTTTTTTCAAAAGAATGGTTAAGAATTGAGTCATAGAGTTCAAAAGAACCATGTATCCGATTCCAAATGGTTGGAACAACATCGCGACAACTTGTTATTATTGTTGTTATTATATAGTCACAAATCAAAGAAGAACCTAATTCAAAACCACCATCAAGTTTCAGTGCTTAGCATCAAACTGACTAACTCTCACAATTTGATACTCAGAGAACCTCAGAAAACAGTATGTTGTGGTGCTTCACTGAAAGAAAGGGTCTGTAGCTTAAATCTTGCAGTATGAACCATGTTTTGGAACATAGGAATTGCATAGAGCAAAGTAACAGATCGTTCAAGGACAGTGTTACTGATTGCAATCTTTCTCATCACATGTAACAGAGCAAAGATCTTATTGAGGGTGAAAAGAAAGTATTACAGGTTAGTGAACCCCATTTGCAGGCCTCAATTCCCTTCAAACTTCTACACTTGCTATTCGCATCTGTACATTCTTCTGGACAGCAACAATACACTGATGATTGATAGCACCTCACAAATTAGGAAGTTTTTAATTTTGTCACCATGGCTACTGCGATCTCGGTTTGACTGCCCTACTCAATCAATCGTCCTGATTCAGGACATGCATAGATTCTCCTGGCTCTACTTTCCTCAACTCATCAAACAATCAGTTGTTGCCACCCTAAATCTTCACTGATTGATGAAGAATCTTCTGCTAAGGTTTTGGCATTGTGCGCGAGGAAACTCCATGCAGAAGTTTAACAAATCCCAGGAGACTCAGTTTTCCATCGGAATGTCTTATCCAGTCCTGGAGAACAACATGAACCGGCACTGACGGGCTAAGTCCAAGTTCCTGTACAAGTGCATAACTATCTGTTACAAATCAAAAGTCCTAATGAATGAAGAGAGCTAGCGCTTGTGAGTGCTAAATAAAAGCATTGCAGGTAAACGAGTATCTGAATCGCAGTAGGTAATAGATTGTTGAAAATTTAGAAATATCTGCCGTATATCAAAATGTGACTTCATTTGATATGATATATATAAGAATTGGCTTTGTCATTTGATCATACCGATGCGAGTTCCTCGATCATGATAGGTCTGTTCCCATCTTTCTCAAAGAATTCATAGCCCTGACGAGCGTGTTGCTCCCAGCTATCAAGTGCTTCCATCTGATGCACACTTATGGCTGCAGCAGCAAATTCTTCAAAGTCTATTTTTCTATATTGAAGAGAACTCACCTAACTCAAAAAGAATCAATGGAAAAAGAATTATTATGTCTGTAACTGCAACTGATAAAATTTTCTTAAGCTAATCAGAGTGTTCCAAAAAGGAATACCATGTTAACAAATTCAAGAACCTTCGAGTCCTTCATTGTGTCAGTCGAATTTTTTAACAAGGCCTGCAAAATGAAAAAAAAAATTAAGAATCAAAGATAAAGAAATATTGTGGTCACTTGATAATAAGTTACCCACCGTCTTTAAGTTTTGAAGGGAGATATAGCCACTCTTGTTTGGCCCTAACAAAGAAAACTGTTCTCGCAGGTAATACAGCTGATTTACTGTCAAGGTCTTGGCAAGAGCCTGTCATGTATTATGAAGGAATCAATACATAAAAAGATGGTAGTTCTTTTTCTTTCACATATAAACTTCTAATTGTTATATGGTAGTTGTGGAATGCACAAAAGCAAACCAAAAAATATAGAAACTCAAATATCATAATATCAATATTTTCAATAGAAAGCAAACAACTATAATTTTAGGTGAACAATTAGATTCAAAACTATATACTTATTGAGTTATTTCCACCTACATATGCAGAATCTATTTAAGAGGGTGGGCCTTGGTATTACAGTAATCACTGCAATAATTAATGTTGCTCTCCGGGAGATCAGGATTCAAGTCATGAAAATAACCTATTTAAATATTTAAAAGTAATGCTGCATACATTAATCCTCCTCAGACCCCACATTGCGGGAGACTCGTGAGCTGGGGATGCCCTTTTTCTCAATGCAGACTCTATTTGTACCCTTATGTATGGTGTGTAGGTTAATAATAAGCATGGTCATACATGTCTATAAATAGAAAGTATTTCAATTCACTGCATGATAAAAAGGTCGTAGATTGATATTAATAAGTATGACCATCAATGTCAAGCAGAGCTTAAAGTCCCTGCTGTTGACTTTATAAATCAGTCATCATTCTATGAATTTGGGATCATCCAGTATGTTGTTGCTGTTTTAATATACACATTTGTTACATCAGAGACCCATCATTGACTTCAGAGCCTGGTATCAGAACTAAGATGTTTAACCATTAAACTCAAATTATGGTCTTCATATTAAACTATATAAGACTTTCTTCATATTAAACTATATAAAACTTTCTTCATATTAAACTATATTTAATCATGTTTCTCTGATTATCTAAATTTACCCTGCGATCAGATCAGCATTAAGATTTATTTAACACATAGATGTGTTAAAACTAATTTCTCACATTAAAACTATTTTGCTGGCTTTTCTGTTTTTATCCGCTTTCATCAGTCACCTAATTTCAAATAATTGGTTCCAGCGAGTATTTTTTTCTTAAGCACCATGAAGACAAGCAAAAATGTCCCAATGAGGGCAAATTCTCTTAATTCTAAAAATTACTATAACACTTCTTATATGATTACAGAAAACTACAGGATCAGTTACATGAGTGAATTCATGGGTTTGATCATAACATATATTGACCATTCCGCCAATAAGCCTGGATCATATGCAGGTTGAGTTTAAATCTAGGCTCATCCTGACTTCACCTAGCTCATCTTTTGCAGGTTTCATTACTTAATATAAGCCACAGACAAGAAAGATGCAATCATCAAAAAGATAGAGAAAGCCTTTACAAGATAGAATAAGGAGGAGGAGCATACCCTCAATGCTGATTTCCTTAAAGAAGAAGAACATATGTAAGCCTTTACAAGCTTATAGACTATAATGTCCAGTGGAATCTTAACCTCTTCAGGATTCCGCAGCCAAGGATGACCTGAGATCAGATGAATCTAGTTATTGACAAGCTTATATCTTTCTCCAAAACACTATACCAAGGTAACGAGAAACCTACAGAGGGCCTGTGCAGCAGTCATTCTCTTTCGATAGTCCTTATTCAGCAATTTCTTGACAAAATCTTTAGCTTGAGAAGACAGAGAAGGCCATGGAGATTCATCAAAACTGGGTTCTGCCTTCAGAACAGCTCGAAATATACCTGATTCTGTGCGGGCCCAAAAAGGTCGGCTTCCACATAGTAAAATATATGCAATTACACCAATACTCCACATGTCTGCCTCAGTTCCATAGGATCTATGAAGAACTTCTGGAGCAACATAATATGCACTCCCAACTATATCAGTCAATCTCTCATCTGTAAGATCCGTGATATTAACATTGTCAATTTACAAAGAAACATCTGGAAGAGAAAATTTATAAGGTCACTGTAATAATTTTATCAGATCAACCTGGCTTGACAAAGTCTGACAAACCAAAATCTATGGCCTTCAACGTACACTTCTCATCCTCCGAAGTAAAAAGAAAGTTCTGAAGCAACATAATACAAGCATGAGTCACCAGGATAGTAGAAGTAAAACCTGAATATGAGAAATGGAGAGAGCTCAAATTTAAATAATAACAAATTCCTTAAATGGCCCTTCTCAAAATTAGGCTTCTTAACATGAAAATTTTTGAAATTCAGTTTGAAGAAGCAACTACCTCTGGCTTGAGATCTCGATGAACAACACCCTGAAGATGACAGAATGATACGACACTCAAAATCTGAACAATGACAGCTTTTGCATCTTCTTCTGAATACTTCCCGCCCCTATAAAACAAAACATGATTATCACTGAAGTGTTTGCAACAAAGTCTAGCATAGAGATGGTTATAACACAGGCATCCTTAAAGGTAACTGACAGACACAATTATAGATACAAATACCTCGAAAGAATCCTTTCTAGTAATTCACCACCTTTGCATAATCTGTTGCAAACAAAGTAAATTTCGTGAGTTTAATTAATCAAACACTCAGCTCGTTTTTTAAACAATGAGCTGCATCTAGTAGTTTGAATCTATGCTCCTTCTAGGGATGTTCTTTGTAATTAATCACTATGAGTGTTACAATGTAATGTGGAATACTGATATGTCAATTTTGTAACTTTCGTTGATCAAACACTCAGCTATTTTTTAAGCGAGCTGCATATAGTAATTGAATCGATGCTCCTTCTATGGATGTTCTTTGCAGTTAATCCCTATTAATTTTGCGATGTGCTGTGGAATGCTGATGCGATATGATCACCAATGGACGATAAATGATCAAGTAATAACCCCTATCTTACTTTAAATAAACTATGCTATTATGATCAACTTTAAAGATGAAAATGTTGATCTATATTATCACCTTGCAATTACTTTAACCATCAAACATAACCAAACATTCAACAGCTACAAGCATAATTTTCCTCACTACAAATATTGGATAGGTGAACAATTATTAGGGACAACAAATCTAAGGCCACATAAAGCTAACTAATTGACTGCCAGCTTATCGATCAAAGAAAAGAATTATAATAACTTTGAGCAAATTGTAATAATGAAAATGCATGAATTTTTGTGTATCACTTCCAAAATAAATAACCTTAGGTTTCCACAACTAGATGAATAGCTTTGGCACAAGAATTTGAAAGCATGAAAAAGCAGTGTCGGCTTACTCCATCATGATATACACATTATCTTCATCTTCATAAGCATCATAGAACTGCACTAGATTTTTATGTCCTGTGAGAGAACTTAATATTCTCACTTCTCTTCTCACATCTTCAATAGCTATAGCAGTTGTCATCTGCAAAGTATTTTCATATGTGACCAGACTGAATATATGCATTTTTAAATTACTTCTGATGTATTACAAAATCACGTGAAATAATATAACCTCTACAACACTAAGTAAACAAGATATAATGTAGCTAACCAAAGAAAAAGGTATAAGATGGCTTTCCAATTACTGGACTACGATATCATAAGAAGAGAAGACAATTAGTCACCCAACAAATAATGCAACAAGAACTTTTGCCCCCAACAAATAATCCTCTTTGACCATTTAGTTTTCTAAGGACAAGATGCTCAGATGGTCAACCCCAAAGAAAGAATGAATTGTACATCTGGTGGCTGAGTCACCACAACCAACACAAGGTTTTGTTAACCACAAAACAATCATTAACTTGAAGAATAAGCTGCAGCCAGGAAATGTTGCACTATAAAAAGCAGCAATTTTTCACCTCTCATGACATTTTATCATTCTCGGTGACACCTATAGAGAGTATTCTTGGAGATCTAACAGAAACGATAGAAAAAAAGCAAATTCATGTGTAACTTGCAAGCGTAACTTAGAGAATAAAAAAGTTAGATCTAACTAGGAACAGCACCTAGAGAATAAAAAAAGTTCCAAGCGTAACTTGCATCAGAAAAATAGAAAGACGTATTATCTAGAAGGACTGCAAGAACAAAAACTTGTTTTAATAGATCAAAATTCAATACCATCTACAAGAGCACCAAAAATTTTAAACACAGTACATATCATGATTACAACTACACGAACGGAAAGGTCATAGGAGAAATAGAATAAATTAATAATGTATCTTGACAGAGACACAACAAGATGCTAGGAAATTTATAGAAACTCCTCAAGTTCCTACCAGATCCACCACACTAAAATAGACAGGAAAAGAAGAACAATAAGTAGCATATTGACCATCACATATTGACATTTCAATAGATCCACAGTGCCATGAGAGAGCATGCTACCTATGCATGGCACGCAAAATGAAAAGGTCAATTCCATAGAGATGTAAGATGCATTCATGGGCTTCAGACTAGAAACGCAGAGGGCAAAAGCACACATCAGCAATCAACAAACACTAACCTTCGCTTTGGGAATAACCTTGACAGCCACCTCCTGTCCCTTCATATCCCCCTTCTTCACCTTTGCGGTGCATGTATAACCAAAATGCCCACGCCCAACCTCTTCCCCAAGCTCAAATTTTGAGAAGAACTGCTTGGAGAATCCGAAGTTCTTATCCAAGCCCACCTCCACCTCGCTCCCCTCAGGGATCGATGCCTCGTTTGGCTTCACGGAGCCATGCCTACGAGCGAGCAGGGCCTTAATGTGCTTTGCGGGCGACGGAGGAGGGAACGGTCGCTTGAGGAACCGCAATGGTGTCGAGTTCACACTCGAATTGGCCGGCGAGTTCTTGTATGAGCCCGGAAGGGGGCTTGGGCTGCAGAAGGGGAACTTGGGTTGCTGCGGCGTCGACGGAACCGGTGTAGGCTCGCTAATGTTGCGGACCGGCGAGCTCTCTTCCTGCAATTCAGGGCTTTGTATTGGCTTTCCATGGCAAACTCCCATGGAGACCAAAGGCCAGTAAGAGGAAAAAGATGCAAGCTTGAAGGAGATCAAACTTCTAATGGAGTTCCAAGTTTCAGGATCCAACTGGAAACTGATGTATCAGCACCCAATAGAACGTCTTCACCAGGTCACAAGAACCAGGAAACCAAGAACACGAACAAGGGACAGAAAAGGAAGGAAACCAAGAACGAATCAACCATGAATCTACTGTAATCTACTTCCCGAGCTGACCAATGTTGGAAAAGATAGACTCAGATTCGTACGCTAAAGAGACTACCAAAGAAGTGGGAAGAAAAATCAAATTTTTTGAGAGGGATGAACAGGAAAAAGGAGAAAATTGGAACACAGCCTTGAACTTTGGGGAGTAGAGAGGAGGAAAGGAGGAAGCTTTCAGATGAAAGCAGGCTCAGGAAGTGAAGAGAACAAGGGATCAACAATGGGCAGCAATGGACTAAGATTGCAAATCTTGCAAAGGAGAAAGAGGTGCCGGGCTTCCTTCCCCCAAGTAGGAAGATATTGAAGAGAGGGTGGAAGCGGGGAGGGATTGGCACAAAAGAGTTGAGAGGAAAGCAGGAAAAGGAGCTCCCTTTTTGGCTTTTTCAGCTCTTATTTGAGGAGGTGACCGAAGGCGGCATCTATGTCATGACATTAGGAAGGAAATGCCACATCTAATGTTGGTAGTTTGGGATTATGTCTCTCCCACAGCCTAACTTTTAAGCTACCCAGAATAGAGAAGCTGTTGTTGCATTTGCACTTCCTTTGTTCCAGTGCATCTTATGTTGTGATTGATCGACCAAACATGGAACTTTGACTTGATTTGTGGCTTTTAGCACTTGGACTCAACTCCCTAAAATTGAAGAGTAAGGATTTGATCTTCCACACATGAGAGAAATCATTGCATTCTTCAGAAGAAGAAGAAAAATGTTTTCTTTGGGACTTGGGTCAATATTGATCCTAATAATGTACATGCCTTGGTAATTACTGAAATGAAGGCTGATGGAGCCTGGTAGATACATTAGCTTTGAAATGAAGGCTTCCCAAAGCCTTTGCAGGACAGCTCGGAGAACAAGAAGTTGGCATCTTGAAAGAACAACAGCTCAGTGTTCATCACCCATGTGGCATTGCAAGATTTGTACATTGATCATGTTGGTAAAAGTACACTACATTTTGATTATTAAAATCAAGCCAGGAGTTAAAATTGTGTGATGATAATTTTCTCATCTGATGGATGGGAAGCAGGAATGGCTTCTTGTGCTGATGCAACCCACATCATTACATCATATATGCCAACAACATGCCATCATTTGTTTAAACCAATAATTGGAATTCAAACAGAGGCCACCCCTCCCTCCTCTCAGAATCCAGAAAACTTTCTTGGGTGGCAGAATGGATCAACAAGATGGTGATTGTTATTTGGTGGCCTTGGGCAAGGTGAGTTTTAAGCAGATAAGATCACATATTACAAGCCAAGCACATTGGCTCACTCTAGTTTTAGGATTTGGAGTAGAATGTGTCAGAGCCTTGTTTGCCTATATTAATGCAGTGCCATAGGGAAGAGAGAAAACAAGAAGCTAGTGTAAGACAAGGTATTCTCTATTGGAATAAAGCTAGTAAAGTAGGACAATGGTGCAAAAGAAGCAACCATCAGAAACTAAAGTAGAGTCTAGGCCAAATTAAATAAAGGCTGTGGGAACATGGAGGAACATGGAGTACAGGTACTTTCATTGCGTTGGAAGGAACTCCTGAAAACCCTAAATGCTATTACTTTCAAGGGTTTATAACTCTTTACCAGTTACATGGACCAGAGGAGGTTTCCTAATGCAAGCCCTGTTAGCTTAGAAATGGAAACAGTAGTGAGAGACTGGCATTCCAATAGGTGCATGGAATCATGTGTATTGGGACACTCACTACTTGTGATACAACTTAGAAATCCAAGACACACAGTGGGTTCCATCAGGGTTCAATGCATGAAGAAGCTCTAGCAGCTCAGTGTTCATCATCAGCCACATCCTGCAATGGCCAAGACTTAGTGTGAGTTGTCTATGCAATGATGGATGGATGAAATGAAGAAAGTGTATCATCCATCATATGTCAAAGATTGGACCATAATACTGGCCCTCTTCTTGGGCAGTGTTGTCTGAATCTCACAACTTGGAATTCCCTCTTAAAAGTATCTATGAGTTTAAACTCTAGGCTTCATAACTGAGCTCTCCTTTTCATATAGAAATTGTTGGACCAATAAACTAGCATAGATTAAATCATGTTTCCTAAGTGGAGAGTAAGTTATCTTGACATCCATGGAAAGTAGTACATGCTGAAAAATCACTGGTAAAAGTAAGACCAAGTTCAAGGAGTTGTTGAGACCTCAATCATACTGGAGCATGCATGATGCACAACACTTGGTTGGCATGGAGATTTTACTATGGTTTCATTATAATTTTGCTTGATTTGACTTCTACTAGTGTTAAGAGCAGCACATAATGAGTCCATCAATCTGGAACCAGTGAGATACACTCACTAAACTGCCAGCAGTGTTTTGGGTTTGGCTGACAAGTAGACAACTCAACAACATCTATTATCCTCTTTCAGTGAACATGGTAGAATCAAAAATATTAATAAGAGTAAATGAGGAAGCTTCATAATTGGCCACCCAACTGACTTAAAGAGCTTTCCCTGTGGCACATGTAACATTAAAAACTGGAGCTGGTCCTCAGCCAGTAGGTCATCAGTCTGGTTGAGAATGAATTAGTGCTGTACTGTAGCTGCATCAGAACTCATTTCCCTGGAGAGAAGTATCAATTCTTTTTTCAGTTCCATCTATCAATGGCTTCGAGTAGATTACTGCTCTTAGTCCTGTTACAGTTCTGTCACACAGTGACTCTGCTTGAGATCATCTTTCAGACTGCAACAATTGTAGTGCTTATTGAAGAATACAGAGATGCAGGTAGTACTGACTGGTAGTGTCATACTCTCTTTACTTTTTTTTTTTTTTTTTACCTTTACTTTTTGACTGTGATCCTGATTCATCCTTTCAATGGCTCACTTTTGCCTCACCTTTGACCACACATTTATTATTAGTGTCATCCTTGGCACAATGGTTGAGAAGATTTCATATCATGTCACTCTTCTCACCCACTAATCTTTGCTGACTGACAGAGATGATGATGCCATCATTTGGTAGCTAGTTTGATGCATGTTGTATATAAGGACTCTAACTTGGGGGGTGGCAAACCTTGTCTCAGCCTGTTCAACCTCATTCAACCTAACCCACCATAACCTGGCATGCTTAAAGAAAAATGCAACTGGTGTCTGCAAAGCCTGAGACCATCAATTATACTGAAGCATTCATTATATTATGGAATCATGACACTGGACAGCACTTGAAAAATGCTATTTCTTATATTGGAAGTATCACAATTTACACTCTTAGTGAGGGGGTTGGAGCATTACATCATGGACTCATGATACTGGACAGCACTTGAAAAATGCTATTTCTTATATTGGAAGTATCAAAACATCTAACCCAAAAGCTGTTGAAAAGGAAGTTTCATTAACACAATCTGAGAAAAACATTAGATGTCAGAATAGTATTTATGTGAATTCAGAAGATTCTAAGATAGCTTAGTCCATATTGATCTGATTGAATTTGGGACCACAACAGAGGAGTGGAGGCAATACAAGAACAAGAATGTGGATAGAGATCCATCAAGCAGTAGTTAACTGCAGGAATGTATTGTTTGCAAATCAGGTTTGTGGTAGCTTTGAAATGATCTGAATCAATCCTTACCCAATGATCTAATTGGGCTCATCTATCCATCTCACTCATGAGAAGCCTCTGCCATGTTCAAAGCATACATCCATATCTCTCTCTCTCTTTCTTACAGATAGATAAACCTGTCACTGTTCCTTGTAGTGTTTGAGCCATAGTACATTTCACATGGATATAAAGAAAGATAAAAGTGTCGCCCCAATCTCAAGAAATCTCCTGGAGAAACAAACACATGCAGAGAAAGAAGAAGACAACACCCAATCCATCCATCTTCTTTCTTCTTTCCATCAGATGGAAGGTGGGATTCAGTGATGTAGTAGCAGTGCTGTGTATGATATGTGGTCTCCTGTGCTTGACCTTTCAAGCATAGAAGACAAGGAGGTGGACCACATCCTTCACATGGTCTTATGGCATTTGTGATTTGATGTTGGGTGAGTATGACAGTGCCAATTGTGCTTGCAATATCTGATCATTGTTCACCAGTCTCTTTCTCTTTTTAATGGTCATGAAGAAATGGTGCTCCAAAAACTTCCCTCCACTGGCTGTGCTGATCCTACAGCGGAGCCACAACAAATGGTGGCCAATGTGAAGGAGAAGCAAAGAAAGGATGCTGCATCATCTCATCATCCTTGACTTATCTGGTAGGCAGGTAACAGAGGCCATAAAAGCTATAGCACAGCTCATCTTGCTCCTTATGTTCATCAACATATCAGATTTGATCTGATGGATAGCATTGGCAAAACTGGATGAACAAAGTCGCAAGCATTCCCTTAAAACCTATCTAGATGAAATTGTTTGGCATCACCGTGTTAATAGAATGAACACAATGATGAATCCACCATCGACTGAGATGTGTCTTCACTGTTGGTAGTCCTTTCAATTGTGGACTCCAGCAAGCAAGAAAAGGATGCATCACTGTTCTTCATCTTCTGAAGGTCTCTCTTTTACTTGTGACATGTTCATGCTGCAGTCCCTCTCATTCCTGCAGTCTTCACTCCTTGCAATCCACAGGAGAGCTGAACATGGTTAAGATTACTGTATCAAACAGCTGCACAACATTAAATTCTTAGAAAGAGAGAGAGAGAGAGAGAGAGAGAGAGAGGAAATTGTGAAGGAAGAAAACAACTCCATAACCTCAGTAGAGACTGATAACGATGCTTGAAACAGAGACTCTCAAATGGATATACACACACACACACACACTACTACTTATAAATCTCAAAATTTTCTCCAATTTTAGTTGATAAATGACTGACTCTTTGGATTATGGCCTTTAGGGTTTATGTCAAATCATTTAAAGTCTTCCCTAAAATAACATTTCGCAAATTATATTTGACCAGTATTTATGGGCCTTCAAAATGAAACGACCGATATGTCAAAGCTAGCTTTTGCCTCACAGGATCCACAGGTACGAATCCGTGTGCTTTTAGATTAGCGCCAGAGATCACGTGTGCACGAATTTTGTCGCGCCCCCACGGAGACGAGACGGAACGATGAACGATGGTGGTATTTGGCATTTCAATTTCAGGGTTTAATGAGAAAATACTTGAAGTCGAGGGTTTAACGTGTAAATTTGAAGTAAAAATAAAAAAGGAAAACTAAAACATTATTTTTTTTTTACTCAGAAATTTCACTTCGATGCAATACGCAAACGCAAAAATAGGTGATCTATGTGCACGCACGTGCTTTAAGATGCGTGCTAGTGCTCGTGTGTGCACGACAGAGGACCATGACACATATATGAGATTTCACTGTTTTAGGGATCGATGAGGAAATATCGTAAGGCGAGGGGTTAATATGAAAAAATTCAAAGCGAAGCGAAGAAGACGACTTGCATTATTCTTTATAGTCCAAAATATACTTGGAAATTTCACTATGGAGATTTTTTTTATGCATATACGGGAGGATGAGAGGTTTTGATGCAAATGTAGAATGGTAAAGGGACTGAAACGAAAAATGATCCCATTTAAAACCCTACGTTTTGTTGGACGTCTCTTTCCAACTTTTTCTCTGAGAGAGGGAGAGAGAGAGGAGGGGGAGGGGGAGGGGGAGAGAGAAAGATAGAGAGCGTCTTGGATTTTTGGTTTCGTCCCTCCTCTGCTCTTTTCCCGTTCCGAGGGATTTGGTTTCGTCTAAAAGGGGGAGATGACAAAGAAAAGTAATCCATTTTAACCATAGAGAGACGGAGAGAGGAGCGTTTGTTTGGCGTCGAAGGCATCACAAACGCCCGTCTCGGTTTCCTCTGGATAAGCCGATTGATGTCTGCCCTCCTCACTCGCCTCTGACAAGAAATTTAGATTCTCTTTCTTGGTCCGATAAATTGAAACCCTACCTCGGCCCAGTGGGAATAAAAATCCGATCTTTGTCTTATTTTTTGGAAGGAAACATATCTTTTGGTTAAATGCCCTGATAAAGATTTGGTGGTGTAAAGAAAAATTTACTGCAACGGATTTGGTCTGAATAAAAGATCGATTCCCGTTCGAGCTTTCCTTCCCCGGACTCCAATCTTGGGTCGAAATTCCATCTTGCAGTAGGTTTTCGATCGAGAACCGCCCATGGCGAGTTCGTCGGGATCGATCGATTACTGGAGGAAGTTCTTCCGGAGTGCGAATTCGGACATCTTCGGAGTGATCGAGCAAGCCGTCGCCGTCGCGGCGTCCGATTACCCCCAGGAATTCAGGAGCAGGAGGGATCAGATCGTGGAGAAGTTCTTCACGGTGCTGCTGCCGCGGTGTTTGGGGTGCGATCGCGTGGAGCCGAGAGGAGCCGAGGGGGACGGCAGCGGCAGGAAGGATGGAGAGAAAGAGAGGGAGAGCAAGGTGGATAGCAGCAACGATGGCCCCGAGGAGTTGAATCGGGCCGTGAGTAATAATAGCTACGACGAGGCCGAGGCGCTCACGGAGGACGTGCAGGAGGAGAACCAAACCGTAGGAGAGGTTTTGAGGATAAAAGAGATCCTTGAACACAACCATGATGAGGTTTGTCTCATCTTCCAATAAATTTGTCTCCTTTGTTGTGTTGGAGCTTTCCCTGATACTCTCATTGGTTAGATGAACAGTAGCTTGTGCGGTTGACTTGGTTTGATTATATCAATTAGATTTTTGTTGTTATTGTTTTTGTTGTTGGTGGTGGTTGGGGAAGATTATGGTGATGGCCTACTCTCAGAACAAGATTATGGTAATGTTCTTTTTGTTTTCAATTGGCATCCTGAAGATTAAAATCATTGTTGCTGCTTTGCAGTCAGACAGCCTCTTGTATGAATTGTTGAGGCGGCTTCAGTCGATGCCGCTTTCAGTCGAAGTCCTCAAGGTATGAATTCAATATTCATCATTTGTTTTGTTTTTTTTTTGTTCATGTCATGATGCACCATCTTGTTGCTGTGAGGCAATGCCTTCAAGATTGCTTCTGCTGTTCTTAGTTTTGATATCTTTCGAGTCTCAGGCAACTGAAATTGGAAAGGCTGTCAATGGTCTGCGGAAGCATAACTTGAAGCAAATTCGCCACCTTGTGAGGGCTCTCATAGAGTAAGATCCTTTTACTTCTTTAGATATATCTAGAAATGATTTTACTGGTAGAGATTAGTTTCCTGAAGGGGTTTAGAAATTAAAATATGTCCATGATCAGGTTTTAGTGGAACTATAATTTGTTTCATCAACATCAGTGATTTTGTGATACTTGTGATAAATTGCTTACTTTCCCTCAGAACTGAAGAAGTGACTACTCTGATGACTGATAATTCATTATGTTTGCTTCAGTCTCCCATGTTTATGTGAGATACCTGTAGAAACAAAATCCCAGGATCCATCTTATTATTCATATCCTGCTAGTGTACAAGACCATTTCTGACTTACCTGAAATCAGGAAATGTTTTTGTATGGTTCGATTTTGACACTGTGCTGCACATAATTTTTCTGAATCTTCTCAGTTTCTGACTGCTCTTGGACAGAGGAGATACATGTATGGTTCGATTTTGACACTGTGCTGCACATAATTTTTCTGAATCTTCTCAGTTTCTGACTGCTCTTGGACAGAGGAGATACATAAGGATGTTTTCCATATAGTTTCGAGATACATATCAACTTTCAAAGACATGCCTAATACTGTTTGAATCATTGCTTGAATTGCAGTGGTTGGAAGGTTTTAGTTGATGAATGGGTCAATGCGACGGCTGACATAGCAGGTAAAGGTTTATCCTTGCCTCTTGTCAGAAATGGTCGATTTGATAAGATCTCTGACGAGTGACTGAAATAAATTCACAGATAACTCTCCAGACTCCTTAAATCCTTCTATGGTGGATGAGGAAGGAGGTGGTCCTTGTCCTTCAGTAGATGAGGGAGCTCTTCTTGCTGCTCAAACTACTTCCATCCAGAACTCTAAGGTTTGAGACATAACTTTATTGAGCATTCCCGCTTAACCTTTTGCAAATTCACTGATTTAGTATTGTTTTGTGTGCATTCCCGCTGTTTATTTGTGAAGTTCTTTGACGGTATGGATGAGGATGGAAGTGAGTAGCTATCTCTCCTACCATTCGGTTAACATGTCTGTGGTCTATTCTGTTATAAGTAATCATTATGATCTTTCCGCTGGATTTTGTTGTAGATTATACAAATAATGGGCATGAGCCATTGAGGAAACAGCAACCTCGATTACAGCCTGTTGTTCCAGAAGAAAAAGGAGAGATGAGGAGGCAAGAACTTAGGCAGCCGCTTATCCTGGAAGAGAAAAAACAGATGAGGAGGCAAGAACAGCAGTCAGCAAGTCAGGTAGCGAAAGGGAATTTGGGGAGAGAAGAGCCAATAATGAGGCGAACAAAGCCACAGGAGCTCTCTGTTGTGCAAGAAAAGCCTCGAGTCATGATCAACAGGCAAAACAACCCTGTAATTCCTGACTCTGGACCGGGCAGATCATCATCAACGTTGTCCTCTGAGCAGAAGAGTGGCAATGAGATGAATCACAGTAAGCAGCAAGAAGTTGCTGCCCTTCAGAGGAAGCCACGAATCGTCCTTCAGGATGTAAGTTTAACAAGATGTTAAAACATCTGAGACGTGGTAGACAGCCTGATTTCCGTGTCTTGTCTACAGAAATCAAAGTACTCTGAAGAAGCTTCGGTACGGGCAAAGCTAGAACTCTCAAAGAGGAAGCTTCATCAAGGTTATCAGCAAGCAGAGAACGGTATGATAATTTCCTTAAAGTTCTAGTCCATTTTATTGGCCTTCTTTTGTGTTTACATTTAGTGGTTTATTTGATGTCCACACGGTGCAGCAAAAAAGCAGCGGACAATACAAGTAATGGAGTTGCAAGACATTCCAAGGCAAGCAAATAACAGTGGGCAGCCAGTGATGAAATCCAGAAACCTCATTAGGAGTTCAGCAAATAGTAGGCACCAGTTCAGTTAAACTTTCAGATAGAATAACTTTCTGGTTGCTTTAGACCTTCCTTTTTCTTTCGAGGAAGCCAAGTTGCGGAATGTATTTATCAGAGGAGTTCTGTGAAAAGGCTAAACAAAAAAAAAGGAAATTGACAAAAGGAGAGAATTCTTGTAGCGTAGACTCTGAACATATTAATTATACAGTTGGATCAAGGGGACAGTTGGAAGTTCAAAAAAGAAAAAAGAAAAAAAAGGAAACAGAACCCTAAGGAAGAGTTCCAATTTTGTCAAAGATACTTTAGGTTTTCCATTAGAAAATATCTGCCTGGTTTCTCTCTTATGTAAACGCAGCAGTGTTTTCGCTTATTGGTTCTGTTGTTGTTTCGAAGGTTTAAGTAAGAATTCCTTTTTGCCAGAGGAACAATGATACTTGAATTAGCTATAGCCTATGAGAAGCCAAATTCTTATTATTGGTCAGCTTGTTGAGTAAGCATTCCTTTTATTGGAGTTCCTGCTTGTAGTACTGTCCATCATGGTGATTATATCATGGATGCCATCCCCTTGATTTCGAGCTAATGCTTAAGAGACCATAGAAGACTCATTTTGTTCCTGCTTGTACCTGTGAGAGAAACCCTTTTGGAACAAAGAGGAAGTGCATGAAACTTGTAGATCTTTATAGAGATTATGGGGCAAAAAAAAGAACAGTGGTCGATTCATAAATTGTAGGAGGTGAGAAAAGTTTTGCATAACCATGTAAAACTAATCGGTGTACTACGACTGAAAACTGTACTTGAGAAATCCTCCGTAGCTTTTTCTCTGACCATTTATTTGTGCATCGCTTTAGCAAGTGGGGCACTACTTTCTGCATTTATTCCATCATTTTGACAGTCTTTTTGTCACCGGCCTCGGTGGTGGACCTCTTTGTTCCATACTTTTCGCCGCGGAAGTCTAAAAGTGAAGCTTTCGGCCTCGGTGAGTGAACATCTCTGGTCATCACACGGATCCTTTCTAAAAGTTTATACCTCTCTCGTAGCTGCCAGGGGGATTTCGTGCAGTACAAAACAAAAAAAAAAAAAAAGTGTTGCCTCTTTTTTGTGATTTAAACAATTATGTATAATTTGATTAACAAAATTAAGATTTTACGGATATTATAGCAAAATACGTGAGGATAATTAATATTAATGATATAAGAATATATGTTTAGCAAAAAATTTTTTTTTTTTGTTCACACAAGTTAATGACCGACACCATTGTTATCCATGTAATTAATTAATTACCCATAAATAATTAGAACATAATGACTTATTATGACGGATGGGAAGTACATAATATATATAACATTCCTTCATACCAAATCAAACAACCCAAACTGAAAGGACGGTCCGACTCTTTATCATACATATGCATATATAAGAAACAATAGGCCAGGCCATCACAGCAGCAGCTTAAGATAAGATTAGCCACTACAAATGCAAACAGGATAGGAAATAATAACCTACAACTACTGGCACAGATTACCACAGAATGGGGTTAAGGGAGAAACTTGTTTAGCCTGCAACTCACATTTGCTGGGCTACTTCTTCTTCTTCCTCCTCCTCCTGGTATTCGTCTTCCTCATCGGCAGTGGCGTCCTGATACTGCTGGTACTCCGAGACGAGGTCATTCATGTTGCTCTCGGCCTCGGTGAACTCCATCTCGTCCATACCCTCCCCGGTGTACCAGTGCAAGAAAGCCTTCCTCCTAAACATGGCAGTGAACTGCTCGCTCACCCTCCTGAACATCTCCTGGATTGAGGTCGAATTGCCAATGAAGGTGGACGCCATAGAGAGGCCCTTAGGTGGTATGTCACAAACACTAGACTTCACATTGTTGGGAATCCACTCCACAAAGTAGGACGAGTTCTTGTTCTGGACGTTGATCATCTGCTCGTCGACTTCTTTGGTGCTCATCTTGCCTCTGAACATAGCGGAGGCCGTGAGATACCGGCCGTGGCGCGGATCTGCAGCACACATCATGTTCTTAGCGTCCCACATTTGTTGAGTGAGCTCGGGGACGGTCAGGGCACGGTACTGCTGTGATCCGCGAGAGGTCAAGGGTGCAAAACCGACCATAAAGAAGTGGAGGCGAGGGAAGGGGATCAGATTCACAGCCAGCTTCCGGAGGTCAGAATTCAATTGCCCAGGGAACCGGAGGCAACATGTGACGCCACTCATGGTTGCCGATATCAAGTGGTTTAGGTCTCCGACTGATGAGAGCAAACAAAAATTAAATTTTTCCAAGTCTCATTTTAGCCCAAAAGTAACTAACTATATATCATATACAGGCAATGCATTATAGTCAACATGGCAAACATAGAAAAAGGTCCAAACACAGTAAGGGATCGTCAGAGCAATTTGTGTTCAACACATAAATTACAGAATCAACCTATAAAAGAAAAAGTCTTAAACAAGTGTAACAAAGTAATATCAAGTTTACAAGGTTATCAGGGGCTACTTGTTTCTTTTCCCATTTGATTCAAGTTGCTAAAGAACATACAGGAAATCCAATACTTTTAGTATACTTACCAAAGCTCAAACCAACAGCACTTGTAGCAGATGATGCCATGTAAAGACTGGCACCAGCCAGAAGAAGGAACAAGTTAGACAATCCATGATTGATGTGACTCTCTCTCTCTCTCTCTCTCTCTCTCTGTACATGACCTATTAATTTTTCCAAGAATCTGGACAAATGTTGGTAACTTATGTCCTCAGGCAACTTTAGCAAACAAGGATTGATTACTCTACTTTCTAATCATCTATAACAATCAAGGAAATCTGATGCAAATAAAAACTATGGCTTGATGATTAATTCCGGCCAAAAGGCATCTGATTTGACTCCATAGATAGGTCTAATTAATTTCTTAAACCCTACCTAAAGTATCTCTCATTTAGTTTTATGCAACAGAGCTGAGGCAAGAGGACCATGGTAACTTATTTTGAAAATCACAAGTCCGAGAAGATCTTCCTTGAAGTGGAAAACATGAAACTAGAACTTTGTTCAAACATCAATAGATGGGACCCCTAAACATCTAATGTTTATTGCGGGCTTTCTCTACACAGATCCTATTGTACAGAGTACTTGGAATTACAAACAAAATGATACAAAAGAAACTTTTGACCCCACCACCCAACTAACCATATGAGCCAATAATGATTTTGATCAATATATTTTATCCTGTGTCATTCATTGTCTTAAGATATAACTAACTATCAGATGTTCTGTCATTATCAAGAAAATGAATCACATTAAGAAGTGCCATGATTATGAAGAAAATGAATCCCATTAAGCTCACATAAATAGTGTCAGCGACAGTGGTATCTTGATTTCCAATAATGAAACTGCCAATAATTAAATGGTCTGATACTTACAGCTGGGAGTGGTCAGCTTGAGAGTACGGAAGCAGATATCATAAAGGGCCTCATTGTCCAGCACCATGCATTCATCCGCATTCTCAACTAACTGGTGGACGGAAAGTGTTGCATTGTAGGGTTCCACAACCGTGTCAGAAACCTTGGGGGAAGGGAAAACAGAGAAGGTGAGCATCATCCGGTCCGGGTACTCCTCCCTGATCTTTGATATTAAAAGTGTTCCCATTCCGGAGCCAGTTCCTCCGCCAAGAGAGTGGCACACTTGGAATCCTGATAAGAAAATTGCAAATATGAGAGATGCTATGCAAAGAGTCTTTTAAGTGATAAGTACGTTAAATAAACAAGCCTGTGACAATCAAAAACATAATGAAAATATCAGATCACTATTAAAATTACAAAAAAAAAAATTCTGGAGATTAAATGCATTTCTACGATGAAAGAGAAGCTGAAGGTGATCAAAGTGCTGAATTCGCTCTGAACTTGTCCAGAAAAATAATTGTATACAAAATCATGACGAGCAACAATATCAGATTTTTCTTTCCGCCCAAAGTAAGGGCAGATCAGACATTAAAGATGAAAAATTAAGTGATTTGAGATGTCCCGTGACACTGTACTACTCATGCAGCATAAAGGAATTAAATAACAAATAAATAAAAAAGAGAAGGCAATTATACCCTGAAGGCAGTCACAGTTCTCGGCCTCCTTCCTCACCACATCAAGAACAGAGTCAATGAGCTCGGCTCCCTCAGTGTAGTGACCCTTAGCCCAGTTGTTTCCAGCTCCAGACTGACCAAAGACAAAGTTATCAGGGCGGAAGATCTGGCCGTAGGGCCCAGTTCGAATGCTGTCCATAGTGCCAGGCTCCAGATCCATCAGCACCGCCCTGGGAACAAACCTCCCGCAAGAGGCCTCATTGTAGTACACATTTATGCGTTCCAATTGGAGATCTGACGTCCCAGTGTACCTCCCAGTGGAATCTATACCATGCTCATCACACACAACTTCCCAGAACTTTGATCCGATCTGGTTGCCGCACTGACCGCCCTGGACGTGGAGGATTTCTCTCATTTTTCCCTATATCAAAAACAAGGATGTAAAATTAGGTCTGACGGTGCCATCAGACTCCCTAAACCTACATGCAGCTTACATCCTATGCTTCCGTTGAAGAGTACGAGAACACAACCCATGGCATTCCCAAAAATCGGATCTGGAACCTCACCACGATGGCGAAGTCTACAACAGATCTGGAGGAACTCCAGCAAACAAACCGGAAAATAATCGACAACAGCACAGATCCGTAGCATCCCAAAGATCAGATCAGTCAGAATCAGTGTAGAACACTCATCTACACGACGACTGTGATGTCACGCAGGAACTCAAGCCCATTACATTAACGAATCAAAGAACGATCTCACGGAAACGAAGGTAAAACCAGAAATGCACTCAAATAAAGAGAACGAGAACGCAGATCAACCAAATTTCTGGTTCCTCAAGATCAGAACGAAGCGTTCACCACGACAATCGCAAGACCCGACGGAAAATGAACTCAATACAGCAAGATCTAACAATCGATCGCGAAATGGAGAGATTACCGGCGAGAACGAGGAGATCGGGGTGCTTCGGAGGAGGGGACGGGCTTGAAGCGCTCCGGGGGAGGCGGAACCCTCGAGGTATATATATAGGTGATGGGGAAGGGATCCGATGGCCACAGTTCCCTCCCCCTTCTCTTCTCATTTACCGCCTTCGGATGCCGTACGATGGGTGAATCGGACGGTCAGTAGGGACCAAATGTTTTGAAATTTGAATTCCTAAATGACAACAATACCCTTACAAGCAGTCCAAAATAGCCGATCTATCTATCCTCCGTTAGTTTCGGGGTAACACCGTGATCACGTGGCAGTCCCGCTGAAGCGTTGTCTCGTCGCCGGAGGCATCAGCTTGATCCGGAGCCGTGGATTTGGATTTGAACGGTCTAGATGCATTGTTTCCTTCAGTACATGTGAAACATTATTGTCCTTATTAAGTGACTAATTGGACAAAAGATTATAAGCTTGGCTTCATATATCGATATATATATATATTATTATTATATTTAGCTCAGATAAATTTGCCTTGGAAAACAATAAATACCACAGAAGAGCTGAAACATACAATGTAGTGTTGGCTAGAATGATGTTTTCTCGCGTGGTGGGCATATCCAATCAACTGTTCTTGCTTCTATCTTTTTCTCCTTTTATCTTTGATTCTGGTTTAAGCCTTCACTTTAAGGATCATGACATCTTGCTTGCAGCTAACTGCTGTGGACTCATTAACTATCCAAGGACAACTCTAGCCGATCTATCTAGCTCGGTATCCAAATGTGGAGTACTGATGAGCTTTCACTGCGGTGAAATTTTTGATTGCAGATATCAGTGGAAACTTTGTGTTCTAACTTCACCTTCCCACAGAAAGCTTGGCGAGAGAGGAGGAGAGTTTGGTCCCTCATGGAGACGTTTCACTCTTCAGCTGTGATAACAGTGACCCTTTGAAGAGGGTACCATGGAAGAAGACAAGACAAACAACAGCAGCGAAGTCTTTGTCAGAAGTCTCACAGGAGAAGAGACATGGCACCCATGTGGTCTGCCTCTCATTGTTTTCTTCGATCCAGCTCTGGGTCTCTACTGCTGTTGTTTATCCAGTAGTCGCTGACATTGAATGATCCAGCCATGGTTGATATGTCAAGTGCATAAAGAAAGCTTGGGGGGGGAGGGAGGAGTTGGCTGTTGGATCACCTTCAGATCTTTGCGTGGTTTAGAATTTAAGCATATTGATGATGACTTCATTTGGCAATCATGCACTGCTGAGACTTCTGTTCCTGCAGTTTTGTCATGGCAGTGCCATATGACAAGCTTGCATGAATGAGGAGGGGTGGGAAAGGATTTAAATTTCCAGATAGTTGTCTGTAACTTGTTTGACTGGTTGCAGTAGAGGATTTAACTATCAGACTTGTATTCCTTTCCTACTATGCCTACTGACTAATGTTTTCAGTGACTTTTTTGGATGCCCCAATTTGTGATGCACTCAACTTGTGTTCATGGGGTGTGAACAATTGATACAATAGCATTGTCACAAATGGAATCATAGGCTACAAGTTGTCTTAGGTCTATATCCAAAGAATTTACATGTGATGTGATGCTTGTAGCTTTCAATCTCACTGAAGAGTTAAGTGCTCAAGTGGAGACATCACCTGTATTTTTGAGCCCAAGAATGAGGAGCAGTCAGTGGTAGGCAGACAGAGAAAGTAGTTTTCTCCTACATACCATTCATCAATTGCTTTTGCTGAGCATTGTTGACTTCTGTCTTCATCTGATGCCTTGACTACTTGGCAATGTCAAGGACAATGGATCATCATATTTTGCAGGGCAGCATGTTCCTGACTTGGTCTCCAAAACCTTGGATGCCTTTGCAATGCCATCACAAATTCTGACAGGTATCTCAGAACTCCATGTCATCTGGAAAAACCTTTATATCTGCAGAACAATTAGTGGTTCCATTCTTGCAATACTTATCACTACTGGTGAGGGGAAGTCTCACCACCTTAAAGGTTGATCATCTTAGTCTCACTATCACCATAGGGCAATTTGTAGCCAATAGTATTTTGCAGTATTTTTTCATACATATTTCAGTTTGGACTTCAACTTAGATGGCATTGCTGTAACACAATGACAGCCATATATTTAAGAATGTAGGTTCTGCAACAATGAGAAGATATGACTGTCGGCAAACAAAATCCAAATAATGTACTGGTAGTACTTTTGAAGGGGACATCATAACTAAGCTTCACTGTTCCATGTCTAATTAAGCATCATCATGACACAGCTATTCCAGCTGTGGCACTTTCATCCACAACGAGGCTGGTCCTGCCACAAATCTCTATCATCACCGCATCATAGCAAGGAGGATTAATTGCTAAAGAGAATTAGATCTTTTTCTTTCTGTTGCAGCAGCAACTAAAGGAAGATCCTATAGTTGAAGTGTCCAATGTTCCCTTCTTTGGTGGGACTGCAGTGGACAGTTGTGCATCAGTAGGAAAGAGGGATTACTGATTAAAGACAAAGAACAATAGAAAGCATATGGATTGATTGTTTCCAATAATTGAAGCCTAGAGTTTTGCTTAGGCATTCATGATGAGAGTGTTGTAATGTTGGCAGTGAAGCCTTTGAATACAGCAGTTTACTAGATCCAGCCATCCCTATGTTAGCTCATGAACAAGGAGTAATACTTGGCATAATCATGTGAAATTTATTCTCATCCTCATTAAAGTCTATGATTCTGAGGAGTAATACTTGGCATAACAAGGAGTAATACTGATTAGGTTGTACAGCGACAGCCTATGATTGTGCTGTCAAACTTTTATGAATTCAAAAATGAGTGGGTGAGAAATAAATCAAGTAGTGATGCTACTTTTGACACCTCAAAACTCAGAGCTACTCCATGTTTGAGTTGGGTGGGGGTTATGTAGTCAACATGAGCATGGTAGGCATAATCTCCTCACAATTGTCAATCATTTCTTCTCTCATGAGCACTTGAAAGACTAATGATACAAAGTAGAAAGAAATACTTTTTGACTTTTTGGGATTCAACAAGAAACTGAGGAGGTAATTGCCACTGAAAGAAAACAGCTTAATGGTCTAATTATCTATCTAGGCCATCAAGTTCCTTTTCCATCTTTTCCTCCTGTCCTTGTTCAGTAACATGCCTATTGCCTTAGAAAAGAAGCATAGTTGGAAGAAAAAACTTGCATGAGAATGCTTACAGATTCAGCAATATTCTTTGAGGTGCACAGTGTACAATAATAGTCTTGTCTATAGGAGGTTTCTCTTTGGAAGAACATGTTTGCTTGAATCTGTGCTCTTTTCGTACACGTCTGGGTCACGGGTGACTGACTTCCATGTTTTTTATGTGACTTTGAGGAGTAGGAGATTTAGGGTTTGAATAGGTTGGTGGTACTTTTGGGTGTTGACAAGCTGCATGAATGCAATTGTAATCATGAACAATGGCCATGTAAGGTGTGGTTACAGGAACGATCTGATTCATCTCCTTGCACAGCAGGAGATTTAGCTTTCAGAAAGATGGAGATGAAAGGCATTACCAAATCTTGTCAAATGCTCCAAAACAGAACAAAAGTCATTGACATTCAAACACATTTGATACAAGAATGTCAGGAATCTATGAAAACAGCCAAATCAGATAGATGGTTTGGCACCAGTTCGAGATACCAAGGAAACAGGACTTATTGATGGTGCAATCAAACTGGTCTGCTTGTAGACAAGCACAATTTTGCATTACAAGGTGTGTGATTTCTGGGCAGAAGGCATAGAAAAGGTAACTCAAAAGTTAGCAGCAGCTCTTTCATATTGCCTGATGGATGAGGGGCTGTATAAACAGTAGATATCGGAGCGCATAATCACGTCAACCTTGAAAGCCCGAGAAGCACAGTGGCAGATGAGATTTGCGCCCTGAGATCAGCAATATCAACATCATGGCCTCCTTCAACCAGGCCCCATCTGTCTACCTGAAGGAATAAACAACAAAGGAGCAAATTGAGGATTGAGAACTCAGCAGTGAAGGATCAGACTAACTGATGCAAGAACTAATGCTTCTAGGAACCTGTAAATCCTCTTCTAGCCTTATCAACTCGATGGCTTCCTCAATTCCTAACCTCCCACGAAAAATTCCAAGAGGAATAACCAAAGAATGTGCCGCGGCAGCCATAGCATCAATTGCAGCTAATTCGAAGTCATTAGTTTCCTTTAGAACGTTTTCGATAGCTTTAGCAAGACAATCATCCTGCTTGCCCCCAAAAAAGCTGGTATACACTACCGGTTTAAACCCAAATTCTGATTGCACCCAATCCAGAATAGGGTCTATCTTTTCCTCTTGTCTTTCTGCAAATCATAAATCAGCAATTGGAACTATAGAAGTTAGCAAGATCATTCAACTCAAGTGTGAGCCGCACAACACACATCCTATCCCGAATGAACCGAAGCATTTCCAGAAACATTCAAGAAGAAACGCCAGTAACTTGCTAAATTTTGCAGAATAACCATACAAAAGAAGTAATAGTTCCACCTGCATAAGTCGAGATTTTTCTCTAAGCAGTGGTCTATTGGTGTCCATTTGTGAGTTCCATACACACCGTACCAGTACAGGAATGGACTAGCGTGCACATGAAACTGCTACATTTATGTATACATTCAAATACATACAAAAATGAAAACCAATAAACAAAATTCAGATATATTCTAGAACATGCTAAAATGTTATGTTAATGCAGATATCCTTCCAAAGGAATATCTCTCGCCCCCCCCCCCCCCCCATATCATAAATTCTAAAACATGCTAAATGTTATTTTCATGCATATATCATTTGAAAAGAACAATTCAAGCCATAATAGACAAGTCAATCCTGGCCAAGCAGTGTATCAGGAATAGGTCTTGCCAGATCATACTTCTCTGTTTCACATTCTATCTGATACACTAATGTAAAAAAATCAAGCAAAAGCAAACTAATCTGGGAATGTTTAAATTTAAATGACACACACTAAAACTTTGAGCATGGATCAGTTCGGTACATGGAACAAGGGAATGTAAAACATTACATATTCTGAGACATGGCAAAAGAGGGATAAGTTTGTGTGTGTGTGTGTGTTTGCGTGCACGCACGCGCTCACAGATACATGCTAGCATCTATTGGACGTGTATATATCCTTTTTCTCTTCCTCTGTTTCCTTTAGGCTTTTGGGAATGTTAATATTTTCATTCCAAATGGAAAAATCCATGTTCTGAATCATATGATTCACTCATTACCCTACCGATGCTTTGTGGAAAATAGGACTCGAGCAAATCATTAATAACATCTAGTGAACTAATTTATATATGCCTCAACTTTGAATTCAAAAGAAATGGCAGCTCAGGCAACCAAGTAAAAGGCAAAATACTCATAGAATTAAAGAAAATGGCAGGTCAGGTAAGCATGTAAAGAGACCGTAAAACTTACTATGGACTCCTATTGTCAGATCACTGTCACCTGGGGATCGGCAAAAAACCAAATCTTGATGAAACTTTGACATCAAATTTTCAAAAATCTTTGCACGAGTAAGTGGAACCCTTTCCAGTGCAGTGCATGCAAGCTTCATGAGTGGCATTGTGAAAGGTCGGATTCCATCTGTTTGCTACAAAAATGGAGAACTTACTATAACGGGCTATGTACATTCCGAGGAACATGAAGAAGAATAATTATGAATGTACTGAAATGACATATCATAAATCACAGAGCATGTACACAAATTTTCATAATGACTAAACGAGAACATTTAAATTTCTAAAAGTTCTTTGAATTTGAAAGGAATAATTTATTCAAGAATAGCTTCAGCAATATATTTACTGAAATTAAATCTTATATGAAGAAAATCAGAATAGATCTCACAAACTACGAGAAAAAAATATGCCATCCAATCATTGTGATCAAATATGGCTGGATCTATCACCTCTGATGTAGGGAAAAGGTAAATCTGTAACACACTGCCAGTGCCTCTCCCCCCTTGAAGATAAGCCATAATACTTTTCTTTTCTTTTTTCCATTGTATGACATCAGAACAGATGCACAACATGAACCATGAAAATAGGCTCACATTAATTGATTAGAACTACTAGATTAGCTATATTATTTTCAATCAAGAGACCCGGTGACAGGTGACAAAAGGTTCCTGTAGCCAACCTCAGGTAGTTGGGACCTTTCCACGGGATGTTCTATAGTAGAACAATTGATTACAAGAAGAGGAGGATATCCATCATTCCAAATAACAACTAAACGATGACTCTAGCACCTACAAAGGAGATCCTTAAGAAATATCTGAATTAAACTAATTAGCGATAATTCAATGGCAACCCATATAACCGTGATTCTAGCACCTACAAAGGAGATCCTCAAGACATTACTGAATCAGATTAATTAGCGATAATTCGATGATCCAGACAGCAAGCCGCACCAAAGAATAGAGGATATTAGAATTAAATGAAACATCTTTTTTCTGGAAAATACGTCAAAGAGGCGGACCTGGTAATCCCACTCGGCGGCAATGGCTTTGGCAAGCGCAAGGCTCTGGAGCTTGAGCGGCCTCTTGGAGGGGGTCTTGAGGGTCCTGTAGTCGAGCATCACCGTCCACCCGTTCCCGTCGTCGGCCATGCGGGTGGTGACATCTTTGTAGAAGCGCTTTCCGACGATGGACCCCGTCATGAACGACATAGGCATTGTCACCGACGTCTGGTCCCGGGTGGCCGCCGCCGATCCCAGCCGCTTCACGTAGATACACTCGTCCGTCTCCACCGCGGCAGCCGAATCATCAGCATCAGCGTTCGTAGAGGCGGCGGCGGTGGCAAGGCAGCGGTGGGGGCGGGCAGAGGAGGGAGGAGGTCGCCGGATGGCCAACAGAGGGTTGAGCGACCTCAACAATCTACTGAAAGGGGAAGTCATCGTCGATCAGTGCCTGGTGAGGACCCGACGACTCCTATCGAGCGGAAACTAGGGTTTCTTCGAGCGGGGTTTCGGTCGTCGTCGAGACGGACATTAATGCGCCGGATGATGATGGGATATGGAACCGAACTCGAACCCGAATCCGTTCGAAGCAACCGAACTCAAATTTTCAAGCAAAATTGCATATATATATATATATATATATATATATATATATATATATATATATATATATACACACACACACACACACACACAAATATTCCTCCAAAATTAACGATTTAGGTATAAATCCCTCTACATTTAAGTTGACAAGCAAAATAAAAAAATTCGCATATGTTCTTGCAATTGTTATTTGAATGTTAGAGTAGTTATGTTTAAGTTATAAGTAACAATTATAATAGTAAGAATTTTAAGAATTTATTAGGCATTATATGTTTTAAAATAGTTAAAGAATTGCTTTGTTTCATAGTTGAATTGTTTTTCACTGTTTCATAACTATTCTCTGTATAATATTTCATAATTAAATTAACTCAGCCAATAATTGTTTTGTTATGATGAAGTTTATTACTTGTCATCCACCATTGTTCTAGAAAACTGCTGAAAACTATAGAGATAATCTACAAAATATGCTAAAATTTTCACTTTTTCTAATATCAATCTTGATGAATATTTCCAATTGTATGCTTCACCACAACTTAAGAATGAGCATTTCAATATGTTGTGTGACAGAGGCAACAATAAACCTAAACAGTTTCCTCTATAAATCAGTCATCAGATACAACTCATGTCAAATCATAGATCATAACACTCTTCTTCATGCCTTGGAGGACCTCCCAATACAAGGATACAGCAAAATATGGAAGCAAAGAACCCAACAAGGGAGATGAATCCATAGGAGGTAGAGGTAAGTGGCACTGTTCCATGACCACAAGAGCTGCGCCAGTTCCCAAAAGGCGCCGACACCAGCCTTTCCAAACCCCTCACACAAGCCTTTCGCTATTAGTAATGCGACAGGTGGAAACCCAACCACAGCAAGAGTTAAGTTGCAGATCACCAGTACTGCCTTCCGACAAACACCTGCCTGCATCTGCTTCCTCAGAGGTTGAACTAACAAACACATTGGAACGATCAGCATGGCTCCAATCTGTGCAGTTGAGAAATTGATGACAGACATTAAGCTCAGTCCTATTGAAGCAGCAGCTATCATCACAGATTTTAGAAGCTCCCATCCACAATGGGTAGAACAAGCACCAAAAATGAGGTAGAAGATCAGCAGGGTACAAATGGATAGTGCAGCCCAAACTAACAAGAGCGTTATAGGGGTCATAAAGGGGAATTGGGAGAGCATATAAGGTAACAGGGACACGATGATTGCCCACAAGTGGATCATGAATACCACTTTGGCAGCCTGAAGCCATTTCCATGATCCAGAGCGGAGTTCCGCATCACTGGAACCAATACATCCAGGTTCCTGGTTAACTTTTTCTGTTGAAACTCCCAAACTATCATTACCAGAAAAGAGAGCAGCAGCAACTATGGGAAGAGGAGCTATTAGCAGCGCAAACGGAATCATGTAAACTCCGACAGATACAAACTTATGAGGAGCTGTCAAGAAGTAGAGGAAAAATGACTGATGGAACTTCTCCAGAAGGTTATTTATTGAACGTATGACTCCTTCGATTAACCTGCATTAACAGTGGCATGCATTTTCAAAGACGTTAGTTAACTGGTTACAAAATTCAACCTGATCTTTAGTCCTTAAGCAGCAATATAAGATGTCATTCTTCTACAATACTCAAGAAAAATAAAAAAAGAGATGGAGTCAAATAGAATAACCATTTCAACAAATTGAACAACTACAATTTGGTCAACTATGAAGTAACATATCTAACCATCATGGATAGAGAAAGCAATGTTGACAGCAAAACCCGTAGACACGTGTCACCAATGGACTAAAAGGTTGAATGAAACATGTATAAATGATTTGAAGAGATGCCTTTGTATATGGAAACTAACCTGCCACCTCTAAGAAGAAATGCAGATCGATTATTCTCATTATTGAGAGAAAATCTTGGGGAGAGCTCAAGAGTAATTGCATCTACTTGGTAGTCACGGAAAGCACCATGGGAGCCAGTTGGGACACCAAGGGCCTGCAGCAATGAAAAACAACCTAATAAGCTAGATAAGGAAATAAAAAAAATAAGATAATAAGAGATCTATGATTTATACCTGATAATAAATTGAGCTTGCAAGTGTGGCGGTGCCTTCAACATACTCAGCAGATGTAATATCAATTTTCCATTTGGGGTTCAAGTGTTTAGTCAATTTGCCAAACAGATGCACCATCTCACCAACAAACTTGAGCCATGCAGCTTTAAGTAAAGAATGCACACTTCCAATCTTCACGCGTAGACCTTGCCTGTGAACTGCTAGATAATGGACAATATTGATAAGGTCAAGATTAGGCATCTGGCCATTAGACGCCTCTGCATATATAGTAAGGCTATCTCTTTCCTCCTTTTCATTCTTATCGATGACCTTGAATACAAGAGCAGCAGCCATAGTCCCAGCACGTTTGAAAATATTGTATCTTGGCCCTTTAACCTTTAATTGATCCAGAAGATGGAGAATATTTTCTTCAAAACATACACCAGTACCTATCTTCCCTGAATTACTAAGGAACGAAGGATTATGGTAGTCTTTCAGCCATGAATCAACTGCTGTATACTCTCCATATCTAGAATCTGCAGCTAACCAAACAATATCCTTTGCAAGCCATGTAACTCTGCTAAGAAGTGAAAAAATTGAGAATGCAAGCCCTAGCGATAAGGCTTCACTCTGTCCAATATTCTGTGAATTGTAAGGAGTTACCAACACAATTGCTTCTTTCCCATCACCACGAGGTGCTCGGATAATACCAACAGAATTCAGACCAAACAATGTGCAGCTAGAGTTATATTGCATCTCCATAGTACTAGTGATGGATGAGAAGAAATGAATAGGGTGGAACTGATTACCATGAGGATGGAATTTGTGGTAATACAATTCAGCACCCACATCCACCACATGCTGACCAATCAATTTGGCTATTTCTCTGTAATTTTTGGGGAAGTATAAGATTAAGAGTACCAAACTGAAGAGAAATTGTGATGAAATTTTGACAATTAAGAGAACTTATTCCAAAATATCAAGTACAAATAATATGCACTTGTATGATGCTCTACAAAGTTTCTGGCACTATTGTCAATGCACTACTAACATACCCATATTTCAATCTTTAGAAGCCAATTACTTAATGTTCTGTCAGATTACTCCAATTTCGGGAACCATAATCAAGATAGTAACCCTTATTCTGGTGGCATCCTTGAAAAATATACTTGTTTCTTGTTAAGAGGAGTGTTTTAAGCACTAAGCACATTGTTCTAGGCTTCAAATTCTTTACCCATTGAGTACGTGGTGGATGCTTCCAGAACTCCTACTCTCAACTAAGTAATTCTGCCCTTATAGGGTTATCTATATCCAATTCTTTTTCAAATGACTAATTCTTCAGTTAGCAATACGACTCAACCTCTGTTTCCACCAGCAGAAATGTTGCATAACTTGCATAAGGTTAAATTTGATAGAACAGATTGCATGCCCCATCATATACTTCTTTAAGAGTTCATTCAGAATTCCTAGATATAATGAAAGAAGCTTTTGATTTTCTTCTAGACACGATAAAACTCTATGTCTAATGCCAATGCTGTGTCTAACAACCCCTAGAAGGTGCAACAGATAATGAATGGGAACATAACCAAATCATAGTGTACTTGATTAAATTGTTTGCTTTATATTATGAACAAATCTTATTTTACTTGCATTTATGATGAACAAGGTAAGTCTCATTAGATGTCACCCCTTAGACAAGACAAAGAACCTTTTGAAGGCTTCGAACTTTCACTAATCACCATTGCTTATGTGAATAACACAACCATCACTTGTAAACGTCAACTTCTAGAACACAGCTAATCCCCTAGCCAAATGAGATTCTAGACCATAGCCAATTTCTTAGCCAATCAACATTCATCATCTTGTTCATGAACATGATGGGTACCAACTCATCAACAATGGAATTTCTAAACTGCATCGAGATAACAAAATTTAATGATTGACAACATGTTAACAGAAACATATTTAATGATTCATCAGATGCCATAATAATTGTATGCAATGACACATATTTCTTTATATTGTTGGTTATTGTAAATCTGTGTCCATGAATGAGCATGTGCATGACAACTGAAAACAAGTAAATCATTATAGTTCCCTATAAAATCAAACATAATGAAACCAGTGCCACATGTTTTAACATCTCATTCATAACAAGGAATTAAACTTCCATTGGATCCTACCAGGACAAAAAGAATGTAGAAGTGAATAAGAGTAAGTTAAAAAAGAAACACCATATATAGAAGTAAGGTGGACTTACGTTCCAGTAACTTTTGCACTTCCTCGGTCAATAATTTCCTTTAAGAATCTGTTTGCTTCAAGTACATCGTGAGATGAAAACATTGGATTGGCAGAACCTATCACCAGAACATTTGATTGGTCAAGCACATGCAATCTCACCGGCTAATCAGTTATAAATTCCTTCTGAGAAGGTATTACATCCAACATTTAATTAAGATGAAAAGATTTAGTCTATCATAAATGGGCATGCTCCAAGACTTGATTCCATATCTAGATAGATGGCTCTACCATAGCAAGTTGCTAAGCTTGGAAAACATTATTTCAAAGGAAGTGAAAAGGATCATTCTTGAGCTGCTTTTGCTTTCTTCTTCTGCTTAGCTGAGTTATCACTTGAATTAGACAGTATTTAGTATTTACAGCACAACAATGGCTTTGGTCATAGGTAAAGCTCAAAATTCAGGCATATGCCAGAGCCAGATGTACTATTGACAGTCTTGTGCCTCTCCTTGCCCACTTTCCATCTTCTCCATCTAAACTTATAGTTTAGACGGAGAAGATGTATTAAACTCAAAATTCAGGCATATATCAGAGCCAGATTTACTATCGGCAGTCGTGTGCCTCTCCCTGACTATTTTCCATCTTCTCTGTCTAAACTTATAGTTACACAAATCACACTTGCACGATTTATATTTCAATTTTCAATTTTGCTCGTGTATGGTAGTCTATGTGCATAAACTATGTGAAGAACCAAAGAGGGAGATTGGTAAACTCAGTTCCTGTATTATCTAATTAGCTCAAAGTTTTCGATAAAACCTATGTAAGCTGGCCAATCTCAGTTATATTTGATATACCATGTAAGCTCTTTTTATCACAGTCCTTGATGTGAACTACTGTCCTCTAAGACGATAACTCAAAACCTACTGAGATAGCCTGCCTTCTATTGCTTAGTTTGATCCTATGGGCTACTAATAACTACTTCAATCTCTGGTACATTTGTATCAACTATTGTTAATATGTTGGTGCCTGATAGCAATGCCAATAATTCTTGTACAAGGATGAAAGTGTGCATCCACAATCATTTAAATCCCCTTTATTTTGAGTTACAATTTTAACTAGTGAACAGTCCTGCGCCAAACCAAATACATGAGCTTAAACTGGCGAATTCTAGGTTTCCCATCATCATATGCACTTCTTAGGCAGCCCCAACATCGACTTCCCTTTCCCTAGAGTTCTCTAGCCAGAGAATTCCCAACAAATTCAGAGGAATGGTGTGAAGGTAAAGCCTGGACTTACAATAATATAAAATTTTCATCAAAAATCGACCAACTGGAGACAATTTAGCAGGATAATGACCATGAAGGAATTTTTATGCGAGAGAAGGTACTGACCTGGCATCAGCGCGTTCTCGGAGACGTAAGTGTTTTTAGCCAGTACGGGGAGGAGGAGGAAAGCGATCGACCCCGCGATGCAACACACGACGCTAAATTCCGAGGCGATGATTTGGGTCGTTCAGGAACAAGTAAATAACTCCATCAGCGTCACATCTCAACGATCAAACAGTAAGAATGCGAGAGCGAGGGAGGGCCAAAGAGGGGACCTGACGAGAACGCTGCGAGCGACGACTAACGCACCGAGGCGGACGATGAGCCTGGATCTGGGCCGCCTCCCCGGTTGAGGGTTCCCGTCCCCCGCCTCGGCGGCCATGATCGACGCCGCTCTCGGAGGGAGGATTCCTTCGGGAAGCAAACTGAGAGTAGAGGCGCAGCGGAGGAGCGACGGAGGAGGTCCGAGCGGCGCGAGAGAGATGGAGTGCGAGGTGGTGGTAGCTCGACTGTAGCTAGCTAAAAGGAGTTTGGGAGCCCGAACTCGACCTAAAATAACCGATCCCGTCCTGCCGCCGAAGAGGAAATGGCAATTAGGCCCCCCGAGTTAATTGGAATTGAGCTTTTGTACCTACAAAATTATGCAAGAATTATTAACTTTCATCTAATAATCGTTAATTATATTTTTCATTTTCTCCTACTTCTAACCTTTAATCCTCAACCCTTTAACTATCTATTCAAAGTATAATAATAATATATATATATATATATATATATATATATATATATATATAACAGGGGAAATAATAGAGCGCCCCATGTTCGACCTACATGACCAGGGAGAGTTAACTTAGAGCAGGGACGACTGACCCGACGCGGGGATAGCTGACAGCACGTGTAAGCGATGTACCACAGCAAGGGCAAAAACTTAACGCATGGCATCATCGAGAATCGTGCAATCTCCATTCGACCTTGGGAACTAAGAGAGGTCGCACAGTGATAAAGCAAAGATCACATGCGACATGCTCGTCCGTGGTACAGACATCCACTAGCGAACGACTGTGACATTAAATATCCTAGAATAGGACATTACATACATTGATGGTGAATGGACGATCGACCGTCGGTGAACAGATATAAAAGCCACCCTTGAGGAAAGTCTCAAAGAGGAGGTGAAAAAGAGAACTCTGACTCCCACTATTGCATACAAAAAAGGAAGCTCTGATGTAGGAGAAAGACGTCAGAGACGCTCTCATTCATGGCATTAACTTGGCTATCGGAGGGACCTAGTTGGGAGGCTCCGGCCCCACCACCCACCCCCTCTCCCCTGGACGAAGGAATTTTCTTGCAAGTGCCCAATCGCGAAACGAGGAAGAAGGCCCTTGACCACCGTGACATCCCGAGTCGAGTGTTCTCCCCCTGCCTTCCCCGAGCTCCGCATCTCGCTGAATTGGTTATGCGCGCGCAGGCTGAACCACGTCTGCCGACTCCTTGAGCCCAATGAATTATCCAGTAAAATTTTGGCAATCGCTCTCAGAGCCCCTTCACTGACTCTCAGAGAACGCCAACTCAGCTTGCAATCGCTCCACGGTCTCCTGCAGCTCCTTGGCCCGATGCTCAACGGCTGTGACCAACACTTGACAGGCCCCGACCTTCAGTTCTTTATTAGTGGCCCGAAGCGCCAAGATTCTCTCATGCTGGTGTCAAACCAGCCGGCCCGCATAATGGACCTAATCGATAAGGACGCTCACGAAGTGAAGCCCCTACAAGGAAAAGGGGGCAAAGCTCCAAAAAAAAAAAAAGGGAGAGAAAGAAGAGAACGACGACTTACCCAGATGGCCGACTTGGTGGCCCTGTTCATAAGCTCCTCAGAGGAGCACTCATACAGTTGCTTTGCCAGAGCGGGGTGAAGAGCCCCCCGTAGATACCCCCCGACCAACAGACCCTTGGTCCACACCGGGTCTACCCGGAGATCGACGACCACCTTGGTGTTAGTGGATCCTCACCTTCGTCGATTTTCAACCACGTCACGATAGAGGCAAAGTATCCATCCGCCCCTGCCCGGTCCTCCACTTTACACATATCTCTAATGGAGTATCCCCGCTCAGGGACTTCCTCGACCTCCACAAGCTCCTTCCCCTCACCAACCAACTCCCTTCCCTTCTTGGCAGGAGCCTATGTGGTGCTCCCGAAAGCGTTGCTCGGGAGCCACCTTCCTATTGTGTTTCCTCATACTCGCCCCTTTGTTGGCGTTGGGGCGCTTCTCAATCGTGGAGATGGCAACATCTACAATGATGGACGCGTTGATCATTGATGAAGCCATCGACCCGTTGCCCATCCTACTGCTAGACTTCATTTTGTTGAGGTTGAACATTTCTGCATGACAAAAGGTACGATTAGGAAAGGAACTCGATACGCTGAGTAAACATGAGCAACATACCCAGGGGGGTCGGGCTGAGGCCCGCCTCGGATAGCCATGCCTCGTTCATGTCCTTCACCCCTTGGAAGCAGAAAGAATCCTCCGGAGGATCTCTACCGTCTCGATCTCGTCAACTGAAAGTGTCGGGACCGAGTTGTTCACCGTCTGAGATGTCCACTCAGTCGGGAAGCCTCAGTTTCGGTGGCAAGAGATAAGGAAAAAGCGTGACTTCTAGCCTTTTTTGTTAGAGGGCGCACCTCCCACTCGAAATCCACTACGAGAGGTAAGGTAATACCCAACTTGTCCCCGACATAAGCAAAAACAGGTCGTAAACAAGTATCGAGTCACCACTATGCTCGACCTGTAACATTCCCACAAAAAGGCCACCAGAAAGCACCATGAGTGGGCACCATATGAGAAGGCGATATCTGCCACGCCTCGATCACAGGGTGCAGCGGGAACCTAAGTCCTGCTTCGAGGGCATCGGTCGACAGACCGAAACTACTCGAAAATGTGTCATAAAGACATTGGCCCGACAAAGGAACATGGAGTTTGTACTCCGGAGGGATATAATAATGTTTCCTAACCTCGACCAGCCGATGGGTCATCACAATCGAATCGACATTGAAACATGATCGCATCGCTGCCAGGGCGCCTCCACGCCCCAGACGACAAAGGAAAGGCTAGAGACCTAGAGTCCCTGGAGGGATGACCTGAAGCCCTAGATCTACAGGCTAAAACCTCAACCGAATGAGACTCAGAATGTGAGGAGGCGGAAGTCATCCAACCTACTCGAAAATTTATCGGGGGAGAAGAAAGGAGTTAAGAGCAAGAAGCGTTAGCACAATCAATGCCGAAGGCGACGGTGATCATCAACAACGCAAAGACAAAAGTCACATAAAGGGTAGTGGGAGACTGTGAAGGAACTGAAGAGAATTAATACCCAACCCCAGCATCGGTTGGCGCTTCACCTGCCCAAAATGCGAGATAGCTCATCATGATGCTTCGAGTTTTGTGCCCAATGAAAATGGCATGGACCACGCATCGTCCTTTAAAGGATCTTGATCGGCAAATGAATCGTCATCAATTATGAGGAAGAAATCTCCCTGCTAGAGAGCACATTGAGTAACATCCTCGATTACCCGATGTGACTAAACGTGTCATGGACCATAACACTGCCCAGCGCCATGCCAACGAGCTCTCATCCTCTCCTAAGGGCTTTCAGTCTCGACTATTCTCCAGCGAGCTCTTAGTCTCGTCCAAGGGCTTTCAGTCTTGACCGTTCTCCAGCAAGCTCTCAGCCTCGCCCAAGAGCTTTCAGTCCCAAACATTTTTCAGCGAGCTATCAGTGTCGCCCAAGGGCTCTCAGTCCCGAACATTCTCTAGCAAGTTCCCAGTCTCGTCCAAGGGCTTTTAGTCCCGACCATTCTCCAGCAAGCTCTCAACCTCGCCCAAGGGCTTTCAGTCCCGATCATTCTCCAACAAGCTCTCAGCCTCGCCCAAGGGCTTTCAGTCCCGACCATTCTCCAACAATCTCTCAGCTTCGCATAAGGGCTTTCAGTCCCAACCATTCTCTAGCGAGCTCTCAGCCTCACCCAAGGGTTTTCAGTCCCAAACATTTTTCAGTGAGCTCTCAGTCTCGCCCAAGGGCTCTTAGTCTCAAACATTCTTTAGCGAGCTCCTAGCCTTGTCTAAGGGCATTCAGTCCCGACCATTCTCCAACGAGCTCTTAGCCTCGTCCAAGGGCTTTCAGTCCCGACCATTCTCCAACAAGCTCTCAGCCTCGCCCAAGGGATTTCAGTCTCGACCATTCTCCAGCAAGCTCTCAGCCTCGCCCAAGGGATTTAAGTCTCAATCATTCTCCAGCAAGCTCTCAGTCTCGTCCAAGGGCTTCCAGTCCCGACTATTTTCCCAGCAAGCTCTCGGTCTTGCCCGTGGGTGTTAGCTTCAGCCAGATAGTTGCATGGCTGCCATGTCGACATCGAATCGAGCGACGACTAGGTAGCAAAACTCCACATGGTTCCATCAACCACCCTTACGTTAAAACCCCGAGCCAGAAGGTCCCTTCTTCTTGCTTTCAACAAACATCGGGAAATCCCCCTTCAGGGGATGGGGGAAGAATGATAGAGGAAATAATGGAGGGCCCCATGTTCGACCGACGTGGCTGGGGTAGAGTCGACCTAGAGCAAGGATGGCTAACCCGACGCTGGGATGGCCAACCTGTCATGCACGAGTGACACGCCACAGTAGGGGTAGAAACCTGACACACGGCATCATCGGGCACCGTATAGTCTTCATCAAACCCTGGGAACCCGAAGAGGTTGTATAACAACAAAGCAAAGATCACATGCGACATGCTCGTCAGTGGTACAGACAGTTATTGGCAAACGACCGTGGCATTAAATATCATAGCAGAGGACACTACAAACATTGATGATGAAGGTATGACCAACCGCTAGCGAACATATATAAAAAGTCACTATGAGGAAAGTCCTAGAGAGGAGGTGGAAAAGAGAACTCTGACTCCCACTCTTGCATACAAAAAAGAAAGATCCGACGTCGGAGAAATGCACCATCGGAGGGATCTCGTTGAGAGGCTCCCTCCTCGATAAAAGTCTTTTCTTGTAAGGGTCCGACCGTGAAACGAGGAAGATGGCCCTTGACTACCACAATGTCCCGAGCCGAGCGTTCTCCCCCTACCTTCCCCGAGCTTCGCATCCCACTGAGTTGGTTTTGTGCGTGTAGACTGAACCACATCGTGCCGACTCATTGAGCCGATGAATTATCCAACAATAATATATATATATATATAGCTATCTAAAGTGATAGCTTACTCCTTTTGCTTTGAATTATAGGTTGCATAACAAACCCTGCAATAGATCAGATTCACCATAGAGAGTTGTCCCTATCACATCCACTTTAGATAGATAGGCCCATTAACGGAGTATATATATATATATACTCCGTTAATGGGCCTATCTATCTAAAGTGGATGTGATAGGGACAACTCTCTATGGTGAATCTGATCTATTGCAGGGTTTGTTATGCAACCTATAATTCAAAGCAAAAGGAGTAAGCTATAATTCAAAGCAAAAAGAGTAAGCAACGTGTGTGGTAAATGTAATAAAGAGTCATGTTTAGATTCTCAATATTAATGTGAAGTGTGACTGAACCACATCGTGCCGACTCATTGAGCCGATGAATTATCCAACAATAATATATATATATATATATAGCTATCTAAAGTGATAGCTTACTCCTTTTGCTTTGAATTATAGGTTGCATAACTCTATGGTGAATCTGATCTATTGCAGGGTTTGTTATGCAACCTATAATTCAAAGCAAAAGGAGTAAGCTATAATTCAAAGCAAAAAGAGTAAGCAACGTGTATGGTAAATGTAATAAAGAGTCATGTTTAGATTCTCAATATTAATGTGAAGTGTGACTGAATCAAAGACACAATGCTTAATAATGATGTGGTTGAATTGATCATGGAATGTCTCATAATGATAATAACTAAATTAAACTTGACGAATCCTGTGATGATAACACAATTGAATTGATTATGAAATATGTCCTACTACAAAAGACATGGTTGAATCATTCACAACTTATAAGAAGAGAATATATATACACTCCTTTAATAAGCCTATCGGAAGTCGATGTGATAGTAGTAACTCTCACGGGAGAATATGATCTATTGTAGGGATTGTTATGCAAACCACGTAGTTTAAAGCCACAAATATAACCAACATTTGTACTATACACAACCAAATATCATGTCGATGAGATCGAACCACTAATGTGATTGAATCAACAAAAGGTGCAATGATTAATAATGATGTGGTTGAATTGATCACGGAGAGTATATAGTCGAATCAGCCATGAACCATTTAACGATGACTACACGATTGAATCAACCATAAACTATATATATATATATATATATATATATATATATATATCATGTGATGACAACATCATAAAATTAGTGATGAAGCATCACGTGACAATGATGCGATGAAATCGATCATGAAGCATCCTGGGATGATAACACAATTGCATTGATTATGAAGCATCCTAGAACAAAAGACACGATTGAATCACTGATGAAATATTTATTATTTATTAGTGGTGTAACCAACTTAGACATGGAACATAATCTATTAAGCATCCAACATGGTCAAAAGCATGTTTAATGGTATATCATGTCTTGACCCCACTTCATGTTTGTTTAGAAGCATGATGGAGTGATAGATGATAACAAAGGTATAATATGTATATCATTTCCCATCTAAATGACACATCATTTCTACCTAATTGACATCTCGATCTTATGTAATTGATATGTCATGTGATCCTCCAATCTTACAAGGCTAATAATAGCATGGTACCAACAAGGACGTCGACTCGACCCCATAAGGTGAGCCATTTAGTGTTGACTCGGTAAGCGGTTACTTCATATTTAATCGAGGTTGTCACATAATTTTGCACTCCATAATCCCATAGATAAGTACGATTAAAATATTTTTATATTATTTATTTATTTTTGATATAATTAAGAAAAGAAAAAAAGATTAGTACCTTTAAAGTTCATCATAGGATTAATATGTGAAAAAATAAAATACAGTTACTACATTATCTAATGAACCTTTGCAACACATTGGATTGTGGCATATGTGATGCGACCACATCACATGCAAAGAGCATGCTCTCTATTTTTCTATTCATAAGATGCTTTGTCTACAACTCTCGATAAATATTATTATTCTTTAGGTGGGCAGCATCGAATCATCACACCGGCATGGCTCCGTCGTAGAGTCCGGTGGTAACTGAGCTCCTCCCGCCTTTAAAGAAAGATAACCCCACTCCTAATCCCATCAACGTGTCAGATGATGTAAAAAATATTATTCTTTGGATGCCGCTTATTGCATTTGATCTCGTTGGTGGTGGCAGAGTTAGGAGGCATTAATTAGCTTTCCCATCTCGGTGGATTAAGAAATCATTATTCCTTGTCCTTTTATTTTATTTTTTTTTACATTTGTCCTTTTTATTTGACGTCACCAATTACAAAACATAAAGAAATAAATACATTTATTATTTCTATAATTTACTACAAAAGAAAGCCCTCTTTTTTGTTTTACGCTTCAAAATGTATATTAGTATATTTTATTTTATTTTAGGTGAAAAATTGGATTTATTTACGTACGATTAATAAATTCCAGAATAGTCCGCAGATGACGCCAAAAACACAAAGCACGAAAGAATACTTTCCCAAACCATGAAGAAAATAAGAGGAGGAAGAAAACAAAATAATAATACTCCTACCAGAAACGTTACCCCGTGCTGACTTGCCTTCTCACAGTGGGAGCCACATCCTGGAGCCGCAAGTTACTCCAATCATGAGACAGGTACGGAAATAGAGTAGTTAATTTGGGTGAGTAACGGAAGTTTTGTTGTCCCAACAAAAGAAGATCGACCTCGAACTCCTTCCCTCCGTCGTGCTCTCTCAAAGTCCCAACGACGCCGCCGCCGCCACCACTTGCCTCCTCTCGGTGCCTTCCTTTGATCGCGTCCCTCACCGTCATCGTCGTCGCCGTCTGGTTCTCTCGCGCAAGTACGGAGGGATTACAGCGAAGAGGAGAGAGAGAGAGATGAGGGAAGACGTAGAGGTAGATGAAGAGCCCAAATGCTTCGCGCGCTGGGATTGGGAGGAGCAGCTCCCGTCGCCCCACGAGCTCACGCCCCTCTCCCAAGCTCTCATCACCCCCGATCTCGCCCTCGCCTTCGGAATCCCCTCTTCCTCCTCCGCTCCCACCACCGGCGCCGACCCAGCGCCGGACGATGTTCTCCGCCGCCCCCACTCCGACGACCTCAACGGAGGCCGTGGGGAGGAGGAGCCGGCGAGGACGTTGAAGCGGCCGCGGCTGGTTTGGACGCCGCAGCTCCACAAGCGGTTCGTGGATGCCGTCGCTCACCTCGGCATCAAGAACGCCGTCCCCAAGACCATCATGCAGCTCATGGGCGTCGACGGCCTCACCCGCGAGAACGTCGCCAGCCACCTCCAGAAGTACCGCATCTACCTCAATCGCATGCAGGTGCAGGGTCTCAACCCCTCCCCCCCCTCGTCGGCCCCACAACCTTTCCTGGGACGAATGCCGGTGGCCGCGCTACAGCACCACCAGCACAACACGGCGCCCTTGCAGCAGCAGCAGCAGCAGCATCAGTACTACCATCAGACGCATTTGGGACATTTTCCGGGCAGTGGCCCGGGTTTCTTGACTCGAAACATGCAGCCGCCTCCGGCGACGCATCGGACGATGGGACTGGTGCCTGGAATGGGGTCAGCGCCAGTGCCACCGCGTTCAACCGCCGGCGCATATGTGAATACTTCGGAGTGGAGCGGGAGGGGAGACGGTGGTGCAAGGAGGAAGGAGCTAACGCTCTTCCCTACAGGAGACGACTGATCCTGGTATTCTCCTTCCCCATGGTTACTCTGTTCACCACGTCCAGTCTTTGATTCAGCAGACAGCTACCTTCTTGTTGTTCTCGTTGTTGTCACTTCTGATCACCACCAGTGTTAGAGTCAGTGGAGGAAGGGAGAAGAATGGCATCACATCTGGTAATTTGCATATGTTTCTCTGAGTGTTTCATTCTGGTTGCCAAGTTTTGTTGCTCATGGCATTGTTTGTGATGAATCATCATGCATGAACACTATTATTGCTTCGCATAGCTCTCTGTTCTTACAACTCTGTTTTCTGCAGCAAGGTGCACACTGCACAATGACTGCTAACTCATTTTTGCACCATGTTTTTTTTTTGCTTCTAATGTCATCCCTCTGTAGATGACTTCTATCCATTTACCTTTATATTTCACTAGGCTGCTCTCCTGTCATAATCTTTTTTTTTGTGTAAATTGCATGACCTAGAAATTATATATATGTATATTTATATATATCCACTTTCCCTCTTGTTTGATTGGAGGATACTGGAGGAGATATCATGCTAACACTGACCCTGTTGCTCATGAATAAATTGTCATTCCAAAGTCAATATGATCAGTTTGACCATTGCTTGGGGGTTGCTTCTGATTATTATTTTTGAAAAATGAGTAAGCCTAAAATAAGATATGTTCAACTTATTTGTATTGTTGGATTGTTGGATTACCTTTAGCACTTTGTTGGATTTATGGTCAACTTATTTGTTATGGTTTTATCCATTGCCTTATATAAGCTCACAAGCATCAACCTCACAAGTATCATATTTCCATTCTTCCTTCCTGAACTCTCTGTTTCTTTGTTTCCCATTTATATCAGAACATATCCCTAGGCAAACATCTAGCTTTTGGTTATTTTGATGTGGTTGAACAAAATGTTATCAACCTCAAGAACATGGCATTTAAGTTGGGAAGCCTATGATTTCAGCATCAACAATTTGGTCATATCATCATCTACAGAATTCTTAGCTTCCAGCATTCCATGCTTGTAGTCACCAAAATTTGCCTGATTACCTGTTTTGTCTAGTTTCTAAGGAAATGAAAGAAGCATTGGATAAAATCACAAGGGAGAGAACATTAGGAATTGTGTTCGACTGATTGAATCCAAAGAGCACAAGGAGGAGGATTAATTAACTTTTATGTCACTGGAAGTTGCTGCCTTGTGAGAAGAAAAAGTTAATGGAAATTATCACCAAAACACACCTATAACTATTCTTACATATCATAGAAAATTATGATTGTTTGGAAGTTATTCATTTAGTGGTGAGCATTGTTGGATTTAGAATCAATCATCTGCCTTTGGAGTCCCATGAAAGGCTTTGTTAGGCTTGGAGAAACACATACATGTAAAAGTCACCACCATGATGAGCAACAAATGATCCCATTTGCAGGAATCATTCACCATTAATGTTTTCATGTTGATCTCACAAGCTATGCATATTGCATTCCTAGTGCTCACTACAACTTGACATTAGGAATTGGTAGGATGATGATGATGACTACTACCCACTTCCCACATCATGTCTGCTTATGAACTAAATGTTGGTGTTCTTTTGTACCATTTAACTAAAAGACATGGTGAGAGGAGTTGTGCATGCTTTAAACAAAGGAAAGCTGTGGCGGGTGTCAAAGGAATTAGATGCTCGACTTGTGGTGGAATCAGATGCCGAGCAGACTATTAAAACAGTGTGATGTGATGTGTGTGTGTGTGGGGGGGGGGGGGGGGGGGGATTCATTCATTACTTTCCAACCTCCTTAATACTTGACTCCAGAATACCTCAGAACAGAGTCCCTGAGGAGGAGGAGAAGGAGGGCCAAGTCATGGCTGCTGCTTCCCCCCTTCTTTTAAATCCCCTGCAACAAATACTTTTTTTGTGTAGTCTCACAGCTCAAGAAAGCTGTGGACAGAGGCCTACCATACATACCTTACCCTGTGCATCGACCAATTCATTTATTCCTTCTTCTTCTTCTTCGAGTCGCATAAAATAGTGCTGACAAAGTGCCGGAAAAGCTTCTCCACCATATATGCCCGCAGGTTTTCCCATCATCCCCTGTCTCCGCTAAAAGTGGGGGGAGGGGGGGAGCCTAAAGCGACAGGGGATGTACTGTTCCTTTCGTGCTCCTCCGAGCCACCCACCCAACCTTTTGCTTCTCCCTGTGAGCCTCTACAGCACCTTTGACACACCTGTAGAAAACATTACTCCTTTCAAGTCTTAATTTTTTATTTTTATTTATAAAATTAAATTAGAATATTATAATTTATTTAAATATATATATATATATATATCAAAAAAATAGAGAAAGGATAGGAGGATTGAGAGATCAAAAGATAAAAGACTTTGGAATCAAATAGAGAAAGAAGAACGAATCAAATAGTTAGTTAATTAGTTAGTTAATTAGTTAGTTAATTTTTGGAATCAAATAGAAGGAATCTATCTATTTATCAATAGAGAAAGAAGAAGGAAAAGACACGTGTTGAGGCAAAAAGGAGGGTTGTCGCGTAGCTTATGGGACTCGCCTCCACCATTCACACTTCAATTAATGTGATCTTTTCTCTCTCTCTATCCTTTGTAAATATAAAGTTCTCATCATCAAATTGCTTTCCTTATCGGTCATACCAAACTCTCTCTCTCTCTCTCTCTTTGAGTCCTAACAAACCGTTGGTTGTTGTAATGTGGCACACTATAATTTCTATGATTTAGATGCAAAACCTAAGTTTTAATTTTGTGGGAGTCAGTAGAAAAGAAAGATAAAATAAAATAATATTAATATTAATTTTATTTTATAAATATATCAAAGGCAAATAAAGAATCGTTAATATCTTTTCAAAGTATATCACATAACTAAAACATTTAGATTTTTTTTTTTGTTTATTCAGTCATTACAAAAACTTTTTTTATATTTTTTTAATTTTTAAAAATAAATGTTAAACTCTTTACATGTTTTCATTATTTAAAACGAACAAACACATGGATCTTATTATGAAAAAGATTTTAGGAGACAAACCCTTAACAAAAATCTATCTATTATAGGAATGTGAATAAGAATTCGAGATATGAATACTATGAAATATATAATATCTCTCTTAGCCCAACTCTTAAATCGTTAATATCTTTTCAATTTATCGATATTATATATATATATATATATATTATTGGTACTATAAAAAAAAAAGGCATAGAAAGGTCTAATATACAAAAAATATCTAAAACTCTTTAGAAAGCTATTTCCTTCCTATTATTACATTACATCAACTAAGTCTAACTTATTTATCTCTAATTCCACAAAACTTTTTTTTTTTTCTTTTCTTTGAACACACTAATTAATACTCCTTTGTTCGAGCATAGTCTAATGTATGTGGAATGGTGGGTGGTGCACTCAACTAATAACATTTCATTGGTGCCAAAAGAAGCATCTGCTACTTAACCACAGCACAAGAAGCCAAAAAGAAGGTACAAATGGTGACAACTTTTCTTCCCCCTCTCTTCTTCTTCTTCTTCTTCCTCCTCCCATCACACCCGCACTGACACCTTTCTTTTGTTGCACAACAGATGGGGCTGTCCTCCGTGGACAAACTTACCGCCATGCGGAGCTGCACTTTGTCCTCATCCTTCCCTTCGCCCTCCTCCCCTCCATCTGTCAACTTCAGCTTCCCTCTTCTTCTTGTCTGTTTCTGTGAGTGGCCCTAACGCTCCATCCATGGCACTATTCATGAAGTAGATAGATCCTTTCAAGGGCATCTTCCAGCAATAATTTTTTTGGTGGGAAGAATAAGAGTCCAAACACATGAGGTTTTGGTGTATGTTATAGCTTATCTAAGCTTAAGTTTTACGAATTGATCGTCCAACTATGAGGGTTTTTTTAAAAAATAAGAGATTGGAATCTGAATTATATTTAGAATGCTATGTATTATATCATCGTGCTAAATCTTACAGCCAAGACTAAATACGATGTGATCATTTTTAGATCCCGAGTTGAAGAATGAGAGAAAAGTGGAGGAGTATAATGTTGGGAGCTCAGAGGTGTTTCTTCCTCGCATGATCATAGTTCTGCTCGCATGGTCTCCAACTGGCATCTCGGGATACTGCACTCTTCGCTCACTGTGGGGAAGTCAAACGAGATGGTGATGCAAAAGGGGACGAAAAGACGAACGCTTTTCCACTTTACGTTCTTTTGAGGTCACGTTAAAATTTGTGTTTTGTTTTCTTTTTTCGTTGACATTATTTTTTTGGGTGCCTCCGCTGGTTGGCTCTCAGACGGTTGACTTCTGATGCTGCTGATCTGAGTTGAGTCCGACAAAATCTGTGCCAAGATCCTCTTCAGGCTCCAAAATCTTCCATCTTTGGCTTGTGCAGTGGAGATCGCTGGATGGGAAATAACACCTCTCTCTCTCTCTCTACTCTTCTCCACTCGACTCTTTGCTTTCTCTTTCTCGCTTCACTTCTCTTCCGAGGATACACAAGAAAACAAGGATTTGGGTGCGTTCGAGATCAATGCCCTCGGCATCACTTGTCCCTCTTCTAGTTTACATGCACGTTTCTCCCTTCTACAGCATGATCGATCGACATCATTCACGGGAAGTAAACTGCTATTATTTGCTTCGCCATCGCTGAACAGCTTGCGAGGGCACAGTCATCTCCACCAAAGTCATCACAAACCCAAAGCACTCAAAACTCTTTACATTACTGTGTTTACTTTGACTTGGTGTTCTCCTTCTGACGATGTCATCCAACCCTCTCTCTCTCTCTCTCTTCGTGTGAAGACAAATGCAATGGGTGGTGATGAGGGAGAGGCATTCTGGTTGGGCACGTCAACACAGAGCCATTAAACAAGGGAGAGAAGAAGACGATAAGGTGGGGGAAGTCGGGGTTGCCTTCTTTTTGTCGTGGCAAACTCTTTGTCTCTTTCTCCACTCATTCTCTCTCTTCATTTACTATTGTGTTGTTCTCGCATTTGTCTTCGCGTACTTAATGGCATGAGATTGCCGACAGAGGTATTAAATTGTATGTTTAACTGTTAGATTCTAGTGGACATGCACAGCAGCACTAATTCGACTCCTCCAACTTTACATTGTCGTGTTGATGTCTACAAAAGACAAAATAAAAAGGTCTTCGGATCTATCTTTACTATTTTATTTATTGATATCGTATGTATCTACTTTTATAAATCGATATATCTACCATTACATCTTTCTTCTTCCAAAGTCTCCCATTCATTCGTTTGGACCACCATAATTATAGCACTTGTAAACAAATCATCCCACTTCACTAATGACACAATGAACATGGTTACTATGACATAAGTCAATCATTGTAAAGGTGAAATTTGAAGACACATAATTATCATCGTCTAAATTTTGTTATTGGTTTAGTTAGTCATATATGGATATTAGGTGTGACGAATGTTATGCCATGCCTCCTCTTTTATCGTCGATGATACCAGACATAATTATCTTTTGGATTGCTTTATAAATAAACGGATAATAAACAAAAACATATATTTTTAAGACTATTAGAACAAATGATCGAAAGGAGGGGATGTCAATATAATTTCATTTCGATATGAAATAATGAATTGGTGCATTCATTCTACCAACAATCTCGCGAACCACATGAATCTCGATATGTGAGTTTGACTTAGTCAAGAGGGGGACCGAAGGTAGTGTTTGGGCACAAATTGAGACTGAAATAAAACACCCACTTGTTTGTAGAATACACATTGATAAGTAATGATATGATCATGTTTTTACCACACTATTTCATCCATGCCAAATCACATCAGTATCCATATCATCATCATTACATCTTTTGGCATGGATTCGATCTGACTTAGCCCCCTCGCCATAAATCTCTCTCATGATTTATTTGACTTGGTAATATTATGCTCTCTCTCTCTCTCTATATTTACAATTACCAAATTGTTCGCCCATTAATAATTAATTAATCCTATTCAAAGATGCAATGTGGTGGTCGACCAACGTATCTTATTATATTAGGTTTAATTGGCATTTTATAAAACCATCAGATTCTTGTTAGGTATACATGTGGACATGATGCACGCGTTTGACATGGGATGATGACATGCCGTTGCTGACGTGGCGAACTTGTTGTACCACGTGGATAGGTGGATCCCACGGCCACCTGGTTTCATTTTATTTTATTTTTCCCTCTGCCTGCCGCCCGACTTTGTCGTCTCCTGCGGCCGCGTCTTCCCCTTTGCCGTTTCTCGCGTGTTCCTCTCTCTCTCTCGGTCTGTCGCTCCCTCGCGGTTCCCTCCGTCTCTTTCGCTCTGTCCTCGCGTGTGCCCTCCTCTCGAGCTTCTTCTTCTCCATAAGTCTTCCCTCCTCTTTCCGTCGCCTTTCCTCTCCTTCGAGCAGTATCTTCACGCTCGCGATCTCGAAAGGCGGCTCTTTTCGGCGGGATCGGGGGAGCGGCGCGGTGGAAGGGGAGCTCGTCCGGCGCAGAAGCTGCGGGTTTGGTGGTGAGTCGTCGAGGGTTTGATCTCTCGAGCGCGGTTCACGGGGAAAAGAGGGAGCTTTCTCCGCTTCGGAGCGGCTCTTTCACTCCGGTTCCTTCTCCTCCTCGTTCTCGCAATTCTGCGTCCGGGTGCGGTTTCGCGATGGCCGGAAGCAACGAGGTGAACGCCAACGAGTCCAAGGTACGGACCTCCTATCCCCTTCCCTGCTTTGAATTTGGTCTCGAAATCATCTTCTTTCTCCAGATTTTGGGGTTTTATCTTGTTTTCAGTGTGGTTAACGGTGGCAGCTGCTTTTGAGTGATTCGAATCCTTTCGTCTGTAGCGCTAGGCTCTCTCTTCCCATTTGTTCCGTTCGCTCTCTTCCTCCTCTTTGTGGTGGGTGTTCCCATTGAGTTCTTGAATCCCAAAGCGAACTTACCTTCGTGAATCATCGATGGCCACTAAAGGAATTGGGAAAAGTTGGAATCTTTTGTCATCATCCAAAGGGGAAAACAGCGAAAACAAACAAAAAACCACGTCGATTCTCGCTGCTTGTCTTGGTCTTTGTCTTTGATGCTAATCCGACGAAAGAAGAGACGCATTCATGGAAGCTCCCGAGAAATCCCACCTGGGTGTCATCGCAAAAAAGATCCAATCTTGCTTCCATTTCGCGACCAATTCCTCCTGTAATCGAAGGGAAAGCCCTCATTCTCTTTCTTGATTTGAGCTTTTGGTGTTGTGATGCCTCACAGATGGTGGTTCCCCTGCACACCTGGGTCCTCATCTCCAACTTCAAGCTGGCCTACAACATGCTGCGCCGCCCTGACGGCACCTTCGACCGCCACCTTGCCGAATTCCTCGACCGCAAGGTCCCCGCCAATGCCTCTCCCGTCAATGGCGTCGTCTCCTTCGACGTCGTCATCGACCGCACCAACAACCTCCTCGCCCGCATCTACCGCCCCGCCCCTCCCAACCCCACCACGCCCCTTGCCGACCTCCACCGGCCTCCCTCCCCCGACCCCTTCCCCGTGATAATCTTCTTCCACGGCGGCAGCTTCGCCCACTCCTCGTCCAACACTGCCATCTACGACTCCCTCTGCCGCCGCTTCGTCTCCCTGTGCGGTGCCGTCGTCATCTCCGTCGACTACCGTCGATCACCGGAACACCGGTATCCCTGTGCCTACGACGACGGATGGGCCGCCCTCAAGTGGGCCTCCGGGGAGCCATGGCTCCACAGCGGCAAGGATGCTAAACTTCGGGTGTTCCTCTGTGGTGACAGCTCCGGGGGGAACATCGCACACCATGTGGCGGTGAAGGCTGCAGAATCCGGGATCGAGGTGTCCGGGAACATCCTCCTCAACCCCATGTTCGGTGGTAATCACCGGACCGAGTCGGAGAGGAGATTGGATGGGAAGTACTTCGTCACGATTCAAGACAGGGATTGGTATTGGAAGGCTTATCTCCCCGAGGGAGCCAACAGAGACCACCCCGCTTGCAACCCCTTTGGCCCCAACGGCATGAAGCTCGAGGAGCTCCCTTTCACCAAGAGCCTCGTTATAGTGGCAGGTCTGGATCTTGTTCAGGACTGGCAATTGGCCTACACCGAGGGGTTGAAGAAGGCCGGCAAAGATGTCAAGCTTGTTTACCGCAAACAGGCCACGATCGGGTTCTACTTGTTGCCGAACACCGACCATTTCTATGAAGTAATGGAGGAGATCAAGAACTTCGTCACTTGTAACTTAAAGCAACCTCCTGCAATTATATGAAAGCTCTACACTCACTACACATTTTTCTCAGCTCTAGTTCAGTTCAATGGCAGCGTCTTGCTCGCTAGAACTCGAAGAACGATCCCGGCGGCAAGAGCGGTGTTTAGCTTGGCCTCCACTGAAACCTCTCAAAGCTGTTCATGAACATTGCATCAAAGGTGACTCTCGAGTCTTTTTGTTATTGCCTGATCCATCCAGCTCCTCATATTTGATGAGGGGGTTGGAAGATGGTGCTAACTCTATAGGTGACGCAGTCTGTGGAAGAAGAACAACTGAATTGCCTTCTTTCTTCCTTCTGCTGGTGTGTGTGTGTGTGTTCAGTGGTATCATCCATTGGACACCATATTATTGTACAGTGATTCAAGTTCAGGAAGCTGGAACACCTTCTTGTTGTGATACCACTAGACACAGCAAGATGGTGAACCATCCATGGTTTCATTAACTCCATGTGTGTCATGAATATAATGTTTTGTATAAGGATGGCTTGTGATTTCTTTCTTGACATTATTATTATTTTTTTAATCTTTGGTGTCTTGATACAATGAATTATCAAAAATCTTATTGTGTGTGCACCATAGTGTGCAGATAGATAGATAGATACAATGAACCCTTCAACATTTCCCCATCACTGAGACCTTCTCAATTATCCATGAGAATACATTGCATCATCCTATATTTCGAACTGACAGTCCACTAGATTTGATAAGTACTCAGATTTTTTTATATGTGGAATCTAGTAATCACTCATGAAGGAGGTAAAGGGTCTATGAAAGGATGTGCACTCAAAACTTAGAATTCTCTGAACTAAAGAACAGCTATAGAGGCAGGCCTTTTCAGTCATGATGGATGATGAGCAATTCATATTGACTTTTTCACAAAGTCAGATGGATGATCAATCAATTCTGACACATCATAACTAAACTGAACCAAGATAGAAAAATCACTTATTGACTTTCTACATCGACCTTGACCTTGAACTTGGGAGTCCTATTCTTCTTGCCCCTCCCTCTAACCACCATCATTAAGATTTAAGTTGTAGAACCAATAATGGCAACCTAATGTGATGGCCATCCTAACAATAATTCAAGTTGACAGGCCTCTAATGCTCTCATGTATTTTCTAAATTTTTATATTTTTGCATAGGCAATTTCACTTAACATGTGTCCTCTTAAGACACATCGGGCACACCGTAATGCATTCTTTTTATTTGATGCTTCATACATAAGCAATTTAAGTTAACGTATCTTCGACACCCCCTCAAGCATCTCTCGCATCAAATGCTCTTTTTATGAATGAATAATTCAAGATGACATATGCCTCGATGTTTCTCCTGTCTTTGTCTAACACTCCCTAATTGAGCAATTCAAGTTGCCACTCTTCGACATTCTTATGCATCGCTTGTGTTTGATGCTCTCATGTGTCTCTTATATTTGACACCGTGTGCCTGTCTAATTCAAGTTGGCATGTCTTCGACGTCCTTGCATATCTTATATGATTGATGCTCCCTGCATGAGCAATTAAAGTCCATATGCCTTCGTACCTTTGTGTGTGTCCTATTTTTCATGTCATAGTAAGTCATATTCCCTTGTGCATCTCCTATGTCCAGTACTCATTACATGGGTTGTTAAAGTTGACGTGCCCTAACGCTCTCGAGCATCTCTCGTATTTGATGCTTCTTGCATGCGTAGTTTAAGTTGATATAACCCAACATTCTCATGCGTATACTTGTGTATACATACGTTCGACACCCCTAACGTCCTCCTCCTCACCTGTACTGTATATATACGCTGTCGACGTATATCGCTGACGTAATCAATGGGGATCCGTATCTTCTATGCTTCTAGAAGCTGCCTCGGTCGTTAACCGCTCGATCGGCCACCGTTGGTGCTCTCCGTCGTTCTTTACTCCACTGCTAACCAGAGACCGCTCGTTCTACCCGCCCCTTACCTACCCATCACGCTCCGACGAGGTGGCTCCGGGACCCACTTAGCTTGCCCGTAGCGGCGCCGGTGCGACGGGCGGGTAATTCCGTGGACGGTGACGCAAAAGGACTCGAGGTCTATCGTCGTGTCCCCCAGTCCCGGGCCCGCATCGCCGAGCGCACAGCGCGAATCAACCGCACACGAAACTTAGCGGGGCCCGCATCCACGACTGACGTGGAACGTCATTACGCGCGCGACAGACCCTGGCCCGCGTCTCGGCCGACAGCCACCGCGGCAGGGCATTAGATCCGACGGATGCCGCCGTTCTGCGGCTTCTTTACAATGTGAATTGCATCAGATCCATCTCAGCCCCCGCGTCGTGTATCCATCCTCCCTCGCCTAAAACCATCCATCCATCCATCGAAGAAACCCATCCCTGCTCGAGGCACGAAACATTTGTTCCTTTCCTCCATGGCCAGCTGATAAAGGGGAAAGAAGGGATTCACTACGACTCCATGTTCACTCTCGGGTAAGTGTTTCGATTAATTTCTTTGATCTTGATACGGTCGATAAGGATTTCATTTTTTTCGTGTTTGAAGATGTCGGTTACTGCGATGAACAATCTGATTCTATATAGATTTCTAGCTGACTTGTGATCCTTATTGTTGGTATCTTTCAGGGCTATCATCATAAAAAAAGATCGAGGTTGAAATTGGAGCGAAAAAGGAGTCTGTTGGTGAATAGTTCGAAAGTCTATGCTGCGGCGGACCATCTCAAGATGGGTTATGGCATGAGCAGGCCGGATATGGACATCGACATGCATGATACTGCGCGGGGCGGGGATGCAGCTCGCTTGAGGAGAGGCCATGGTGAAGCATTTGATGTGGACAATGAGATCTTTTATCTGACCCGGCTGAGATCCGAGCCTAGTGCAGGGGTCCGGCAGGCCATCGATGGAAGGCGCACGGCGCCGATCTCGACGATCAGGATGTTGTCAGGAAGAGAGGCTAATGTCTCTGGAAGGGGGAGGTTCTCCTCCGCCGATTGCTCTTATGTTCTCGGCCGGTACTTGCCTGTCAATGGCCCGTGGCCTGTAGACAGAATGGATAGCCGAGTATATGTTTCGCAGTTCTCGGAAGACGGTTCACTCTTTGTGGCTGCATTCCAGGTGTTTGCTGCAATTGCTGAATCGGTTCATTTTTAAACAACATACTTTTGCGTCCACCTTATCATTGCATGTTTCTCGAAAATTTGACAGGGAAGTCGTATAAGAATCTACAATGTCAATAAGGGGTGGAAAGTGGAAAAGGATATCCGTGCTAGAAGCTTGAGATGGACAATTACTGATACATCCCTCTCCCCAGATCGACGATATCTTGTGAGTTCCTGGATCAGTCTTGGTAAAAGATTTTTGCTTCATGTTCCTGGGGATACTTGCTTCATGCTTTTGTTACGCGAAAACTGATGACCAATGGTCATTTTCAATAGATGAAGCTGTTGTTGGAAGTTTTTAAGGTCTAGTCAGTCTTAATTTTATCCTGCATTCTGGGCAAAACTTGCTTAGATAGTGGCAACTTTTGCGACATTGGTAATGGAGTCTAAATGGGTCCTCTGGTACGGGATCAATTTAAGAACTGAATTTGTAAATAGGAGTTAGTTGTCCTTATATACATTTAAGGTGAGGGATCATGAAGTGGCAGAGGTCTATGAGTTACAGTGTAGAGGTGCTATGAGTGCTCCAGTGATGCATGAGAGGTCCACCTAGTGGTGAACAGCCAACAGCAAGGTTTGTGGTGAGAATGTTGTGTGCGTCCAAGTGCTGAGAATGGTGTTAGAGAAAAGAATTATATTTTTCTTTTTCTAGTTTCTTGATTGGTGGTGGAAGTTTTTGTGGAGTAGGTAATCACTAAACCATGTCCTATTCTTTTGCAGTTCATTCCCGACGGAGTAATCTGACCCCACCCTATAATGCTCTAGTCAAATTTATCATGAGAGTAAACCCATCAAGGGTTTTTTGTCTATTGTGATAGAAGTTAGGTTCATGATTAATTCTGTAGTTGCATTTGACCTCTGTAATATGTGATATGATCAAATGGTAAGGATTGAAGAAAGATAATGGTGGAACAGAGGAGTGAAAAACTTAATCATTCTTGATAAAGAATGAGATTGAGGAATTCATTAACCCCGCCAAATAGAATCAACCAAGCCCCATCAAACAAAGCAAACCATTCCTTTCCCTAGTGTTTGTTTCCTCTTAAGTTGGAAGACATTCTCAGTCTGAATGCTTGTAGTTGTGATTCATAAGTACTTGATATAGGTGATTCTCTTGGGGTTGTCAGTTTGCTATCCAGCTGACTAAGCAACCTGTTTTCATGCATTTTGTAGTATGGCTATTCATATGTACAATCTGAAACTTTTCAATGTTTGCATTCACAACAGTCTGTTGACTCTGTTTAGTTTGTAGATGCATGGAAGTAACTATAGTGATTGGCTCATTAGATCATTAAATTTGAGGGTAATTATAATCATCCTACATTCTGTTTTCTTTAACTTTCATAAAGTTGCAGTTTCAGAGATTTGCTAGTTTTTTATTTTTTACAAGCTAGCCTACATAATTTACAAATGAAAAGATAACAAGCTACAGTATCCCAAGTCCTCAACTACATGGGGTTGGCTGCATGGATCATTTCCCATCGTTGAGCTCTATTTGGGAATATCACTACAAAAACTCAGAGTGGTCAAATCTCATTTTGTTCTTCCTAAGAAAGTTTTTTTAGATGACAGCCAACACAAAGCTTTGTTTGATCTTATAAGCTTGGACCTTGAGCAATATCACTGACAGTAGATGGCTAAATCAGACTAAAAATGTGTTTCGTAAATTTACTTACTGATTTTTAGCTGTTGGTCTACCTATTTGTCATATGATTACTAACTTTGCAATATAATTTCAGGAATGATTCGCCCTATTAGACTTAATTATACTATCAGAACACAGAATAAACTTGTAAATTGCTATTTACTGCTTTGGATGCTTTAAGGTATCTTTTCAGTAGACTTAGTCTTTTAAAACTTTTTTGGATAACCTAATGTGTACAACTGTATATACTTTCTTTTTTGTGTTTCTTTTTTAATTTTGCTCTGGTTCTACAATATCTGATAAAGAATTTGTTTTATAAGCTCTGGTCCTTACATTTTGCAGGTCTATGCCAGTATGACGCCAATTGTTCATATTGTTAATATGGAAACTGCTGCAACAGAATCACATGCTAATATTACAGTATGCTTCATGATTCACAAATGCCTATATGACTTTTTTGGGTCTACAATAAGTGTAGTTTTTTTATTTAGAATTGCTATCACCTTTTTCTATATTGCTCCGAGTTCAACTGTTGTCACTTAATAGATAGAAACGTATTGTGCAAGTACTATTTTTCACATCGTCATTTGCATTGAACATGAAATCCATCCTATCACAACTCCTCATGTCACCCTGGAAAAGTATTAATGTGTTTTTCTTTACTGAGAGAAAATTTTGCTTTGGTATAACTTATTAAAGATAATGGCCATAGTGGGTAGAGATATGCACAATTTCAAATTGCTCAATTTTTGGGCTTCAAATTTAATGTTGTTGCATTCAATAGTTGTGGTTATTGCAAGAGCACCACTGGGTAATATTATACCTTAAACAGAATAAGGTTGACACAGTATACCTCTATTTTAGGCTGGTCTTATTTCAAGAAATAAGGGCAGTATTGACAACTAGAAAATATAAAACTCTCTTTTGTTCCAAACATCCCCTCACGTAATGCCCTTTTATTTGATTCAAGAGGTTAAACAATAATTTCATTTTAGCTCCTATAATTGGCTCAAGCCTACAGCTTCTGATGCCTAATACAACCATGCCTGTATTCTACTGTCTAAAGATTTCAGATTTAGTAAATCTAAAGGGTGTTCTACTACTTAAAAATCTTAAAATGAAATGGTCTTTGATATATATTTCTCCCATGTCAGTGATAATTTGGCATCGATCAACTTTCAAGTTGATCAGTAGAGAGATCTGAAGATACATGGTTTCGTATTTCTTGCATGCCTCTTGACAGAGGCCTGGGTTATATCAAAATAAGAGTTAAACAGTCAGTTTCTTCAATAATATGCATCATCATATTTGACATCTCTGATTAACTTTAGAGTGCACACTAACTCTTACACTTTAGAGGGATCTGAACATCCAAAAGGTCTTCTTTATAAACTATTGTTGGTGTTATTCGGCTTTTGGGAGTTGGGGTTTAAATTAATCAAAAGGTTTTGCCTTTGTTTGCCATATGTTGACAGAACACTTAAGGTAATCATTTTCAAAAATATCACAGGACTCAATTGACATTAGTTAACAAGTTGCTTGTGAAAGTATCCATTATCAGGTAGCCAATTAAATTAGTGGTGCGCACCAGAGTTGACATCCATTAATCTTCAATTTTTTTCTGGAAGAGTCCACAGTGTATTATCAGGTCTTATAGAGTTGCAACTTACAAATTCTTAGGAAAAAAGTAACCATGTTATCTTCTTATAAGAGCATAATTGGCACATAGAGATGTGTTACCCTTACACAAAAGTACAATCATTTTTTTTGTTTAAAAAGGTGTGGATCACACCAATTTACCCACCAGATAATATCTTTCCGTTGTTCAATCTCATTACAGTTACATTCTAGTATATGGATGTTTCAGATAATATTCTTCATTAGGTTACTGAATCCTTACAGATTGATTATTCTACATCCTGATACATATAATTTCTTTTTAATAATGTCATGCAGGAAATCCATGAAGGATTAGACTTCTCTATGCATGAGGATGTGGAAAACATTTTTGGCATATTTTCTATAAAATTTTCATCTGATGGTCGGGAGCTTGTTGCTGGCAGCAGTGATCATTCAATATATGTTTATGACCTCGAAGCAAACAAACTAAAATCACGTTTTCCCGCTCATTCGGTATGAGTTAGTTTTGTTCCTGGAGAAAGTAATTGTAGCTTTGTAGGTACACATTTATGTCCACTCTTTCACATTTAATGTTACTTGCATTTTTCTTTTTCGGTTTTCTTACATTAAATTGGCACCTTGTAGTTTTAGGGTTCAGATTTGGTCATCAAATTATATTTGATGTATATGGCACTTACCTTCTATTGTTTATGCTTTGTCCTGGTTCACTCCACTCTATTTACTGTATTTTTATGCGCTTAGCATTTCATATTTTAAATTTTAATTATGGCTTTCTCTTTTTTGAAAGAAGTTCAGAAGAGACAAAAATTTTTGCTTGAAGGGGTAACAGATCAATTGTTTAACATATCTATTGGAAAATATATCTAGTAGTCTAATATTTCTGTTTCACCATGGAATCATGGGGTATGTTGCTAGATTCTGGTGATTGTCGAAATTGGTGAAAGCTACATCTCTGATTACTATTTAGAATGTTTAGGGCTTCAGTATTGCTGCCAGATGACACCTATGAAGCTTGCCCCCAGTGTTGTTCAAAAACTACATTATTTGGTCCCTATGTGAATGACCTAGCTGTCTAAATCTTTGTGTGATTTAAGACACTAACCATGCAATTATACAGAATACGACCCAGAAAGCGCATCATGACAAAATTGTGCATGCATATTTGGTGAAACTAATGTCTGGCAGCATGCAGAAAAGTGGATGTAGATGGGTGTGTCTCCTGTATAATTTATAGGTTTCAGTTCGATAGCTGACATACTTAGCAAACTGAAACATAGAAGAATGTATTTAATTGGCAAACAGTAAGACTGAGAGCTGATATACCTTCTTTTATGTATGAACTATACTATTCTATGATGTATAATGACTTCATTTCTCATTGAGAATGTTAGAAATTTCATTCGAGAAAAATGACTTTTGCATGAATTGAAAATGGCTGCTGAGTTTCTTCTATTCTTTCCATACATATCCAGTTTGATGTGAACACAGTGGCGTTTGCTGATGAAACTGGGAACGTCATATACTCTGGAAGTGATGATAACCTTTGCAAGGTGCTTTCTGGTTCTTCACCACCGTATTCTCCATTTCTAAGCATAATCATACTTCCCTTTTCAAATAGTGTCAGCAATGTGGAACATCTCAGAGATGTTTCATTTGACAAAATCTTCTATCTGTATCTTGGTGACCTGGAACAATGTAGTAAATTTGGTCATTTGTAAACTTGAATGATTAAACTTTGACTCTTTCGAAGCATAAGGTTCTACTGGCTAAGATGTCAGATGCGTAAGCTGCAGCATCAGGCAGATATTCTTAATGTGAGGGCAGGACATAAGAATATAAGGGCAGGGCAGGGGATAAGTCACTAGTTCATTACCCATCAACTTCTATTAAGTTACAAAGTATATAAGGATCTGATAGTGGCAGTCAATTCACACTTAATTCTCTGAAATGTATATTGGCAAGGTTCACAATCTTGTACGGTACCGACATAATGATTATCTATTGGTATGGTACGTACTGAGCATACCAACACATAGTATACTAAGATACCAAGTTGTACCTAGTGTACCAATCCTTTATCGAACTGGTACATACCGAACATACCGAGTGGTATGATACGATATTGCAAACCTTGTATCTTGGATCAAGGCCTTTTGTGCACAAAGCACTACACTTGTTCCAAATATGCCTCATACCCACTCTCAACCTTGGGATTTTAATGAGCCATGATGGTTGAATATATCTTGTACTTTCCTCATTCCTATCAGTACTTCAGATTCTTGGGCCATTTGGGATATGCCATGCTTGTGATTGTGGGCAGCTTCTAAAAAGAGTGATCCATCCAAAGCAAGTATCTCATTACACAATAAAGAGTAACGTGGTAATTATTTATTGTTGCCATTTGCATTTTAAATGTATTCCAGTTATGTGCTGTTATCTAAAACCATCCAGCTAGTATGATTTAACAAAATTTGATATCTTAGCACAATTTTGGATATTATTTTGTCAAGCTATTTTTATTAAAAAATCATCTAATGCTAAAACAACAGGAGATCATTTCCCTTTGCAATCTTTGGTAATTTTTATCATTTGTATGGGCTGATAAACATACAGTAAGCATATAGGTTAATCGTTGGAGGCCAATTTAATCAATTTTGCAGATCCCACTATTTAATCAATTTAATCAAGCTATTTTTATTAAAAAATCATCTAGTGCTAAAACAACAGGAGATCATTTCCCTTTGCAATCTTTGGTAATTTTTTATCATTTGTATGGGCTGATAAACATACAGCAAGCATATAGGTTGATCATTGGAGGCCAATTTAATCAATTTTGCAGATCCCACTACGTTGGTTAGCACATGCCTAGATGGTTTACCTTTTCTTTTGCAACTTGCAAGCCAAGATGGTTTAGACACAAGGTGCATTTTTGTGAATTAGCTGGGCATGGGAACCGCATAGGTGAATATTGGACTCTGAACCTGTCGTAATGAGAATGTCAGGTATTATATTGTTGGGGATTATGACACCTCCATATGATCCTATAACAAGGAGATGATGAAGAGTCAGATGAATTTTGGACAATACCTAGAACAGGACAACTGGAATATTCTTCACATATCCTCAAATTATTTTATTTTATTTCTCCCAAAAAGATACAATGTCCTTGAGTAGCTAGTTTTCTGGGTGTCTTTTTCTACCAAAAAGCCACGATTTCCTAGACCAGCAAGTTCTCTGGTTTTGTATATTTTATAACTGCTCCTGCTCATGTTTTTATCTTGAAAGATTCATGATTTAGCATATTCAATCACAAAATTCAATAAATAAGAATGTGCATAATTGTCAGGTCTGGGACAGGCGTTGCTTTGTCACAGAAAGACGAGCTGCTGGAATTTTGACTGGCCATTTAGAAGGAATTACTTTCATTGATAGCCGTGGAGATGGTCGCTATTTTATTTCAAATGGTAAAGATCAAACTATCAAGCTGTGGGACATCCGAAAAATGTCTTCTGGTACAAATTGGTGTGTGTTTGTTCTATTCAACTTTATTTTTGTTTTTTCACAGGTAGCAAGTTTGTAGATAAAATGCATAGCAGTGTGTGTTGGATTTTAGACTACTAATTTAAGAAGTTAGCTGTCTCTTGTGTACATCATAGGCACCCCAAATTAGACGGATAGAAGCAATCATTGTAGTTGTTAGAACTTAAAACACATCACGAGTGTGCCAGGTTCTAGGTGGAAGTAAAAACTTGAATACTATCTGATCTCAACCATTTGATGATCACTTTGAATTGTCCAATAGAACTTCATCCCAGTAAAACTGACAAAAGTTTAAATGGGCATTTTATGAATTAATTATGCTAGAAGAGTTAAGAGAAAATGATGTATGTTTGTAATCTGGCCATGCAGTGAAATAGATGGTAGCCAACTACTATAATGCAAATACTGTTCTTGGTTTATGTTCATTCTAACTTATTTCTGATACAAGTGAAGATATAATATTTAACTTAGGAGTACTGAAATTTTCAAAATAATCAAATTCCACCCAAAAAAAAGTCACTAAACATTAATTGTCAAGGCAAGACATTAATGCACGCTTCCAATTTTTTGAGACTAAGTCTGTAAACATATTTTAACGAATAAATTAAGCTCAGATTTCCCCAAGGTACTGTTATAGTGTTATTAGCTCTCCTAAAATAGCTTCTGCTGCCGGTGGTAACATAAGAAAGAGAATAGAAAATAGAACAGCATGCATGATGTGCATACAACATTAATTTGTCATAACTAACGAGTTGTTAAAAATTGTACTTATAGGATCCTGAAAATGAAAAGATATATGGTGAATTGGCTTTTAACTGTATCAGTAAAAAAAATACTATGATATACAGAAAAGCTCTAATTTTCAAAATCAATGAGTTCAAATTTGCTATTATCCAAAATAAGCCTGTCATTTTTGCACTTTGTGGATCATAGTCCTTATGCCGCCACGTTTCAGCAAAAGGACCAACAATAGAGTTGTAGCAAGGATATGCATATCATTATCATGTTTTTCTTTTCAACTGCATGAACATGTCGATGGAAGTAGTATTGCTTGAACTTTCACAAGTCATAGTAGCTGAACATGGATGGAGTACCCAGCTGAGCTTGAGTCAAGATACTTGAGTAATAAGTCTGACCTGTACAGATTGAATTTCTTGTTTTGTGAAGTTCCTCTTCTGATTCCATTGCCACAACTCACTCATGCAGTCCGAAGACAAGAACTTCTGGTTGGGATTACAGATACTCGCAGTATCCGCCTCAGAATAAACATCTAAAACATCCAAATGATCTATCTGTAGCTGCGTACAGAGGCCATTCAGTTTTACGTACTCTAATACGCTGTTACTTTTCCCCTTCAAATAGGTAATGCCAAGAGTATATTTCTTTGTCATTTTAACTTTTCTGTTTTTAGTGGAGTAAGCATTTTAATTTGGTATTCTTAAAATAATTAATTTTTTTAATGATTTGCATATTCTTTCTTTAAATCACTCACATGTACTTCTCTCTTTTTTCAGCACTGGCCAAAAGTACATTTATACTGGATCTCATGACACTTGCGTCTACATATATGATGTGGTATGTCAAAACTTTTTCTTGTCCGTCACTTTTTTAGCCATGTTTTGCTGCATCTGCATTATAAATTAAAGATCAAAGAACAGTGTTTATTTGGAAAGAGTAGATGGCGAAGGCGGGATTCGAGCCCAGGAACTTGCTATAAATCATCAGGATCTTTACTAGCCAAGCTAGTTGACACCTTCATAAAAAAAAATAATTTCCCACAGCTTTGTCTAATTGCAGTTTAGCAGTATAATATAAATTCTTGCATACTACATTATCATATTTGTCTCTTTTTTGTCTTTCAAGTGTTCACGTCATCTTTGGCAGTAATCTTAGAAAGCAAAGATTCCAATCGAGGAGGTCTACTCTGGAAAGTTATCTGATCTGTGGTCACAATCCTGACTAAAGTCACGTTAACCAACTTAGAATTGCTGTTCATTCATTTTAAAGCAAATTGCTGAACCTTCACAACATATTGGACACTCTAGGCCCAGAATAAAAATAATTGTGTATCTAACTAGCATCCTGAATACTGTAGATTTATGAAAAAACTGGGAATCAGACTAATTGGTCAGACATGTTTCAGGTGAGTGGAGATCAAGTTGCACGACTGCAGTGCCATCAGTTGACTGTAAGAGACTGCAGCTGGCACCCCTACTACCCTTTGCTTGTCAGCTCTTCTTGGGATGGCCAGATTACCAGATGGGAATTCCCAGGGAATGATGCAGTGCATGCCACCAATAACAAGATCAGAGGAGGATCCATCGAAGACCAAATGTTCCGTGTCATGTATCTCTGAGGGACATAAAATTTCATAGCTCAAAATCAACTCTTACGAGGAGGCAAAACCATGTTTATCACTCGCCAACTCGAATCTGAAGGCAAATCTACCACCCAAGTCCGAAGAATGCAACAAGTATGGTCTCTCATGACCAGCTTTACCTTTCATCCCATATATCGTGAGGCTTATGCACATATTAGCCGCAAAATAGAATCGTTACATGTAATTTGTCAAACAAATTCAAAATATAAAATAGAAATGTTTACGTGTTTGGTGCACTGTCTCTTGTGTTATGTAAAAATGAGATGCTTGTACTCATTAATTCGAAAGATGCAATAATCCAGGTGGGTCATTCAAGATAAATGACTGCATTTTGCATGAGAACAACAGTGTTTCTAGCTTCAGTGCATATCAAATGGTGGTGTTCTCCGATACAATGTTAAGTAATCTTCATATACGATTTTTTTACATGCAATAATCCCAGTATTGTCAATTTTGTCATGAGCAGCAGGTGTTAACTAGACAATTCATTCTAACTGTGAATGGATGAATTGAATTGAACCAGAATCATGTCAACCATAGAAAAGAGTACAGATAGAGATGATTCGTTCTCCATAATATGCAAAGTGCAGATAAGAGTGGGTCATCCACCTAATCATCCCCAATATCTTATTATCTCTCTTTGGGTAGTGCCTTTGAGATTAGAACAAAGTGTTGCATGGCGTTTGTTTATGAGAAGCTTCAGTAAAAGATAATAAAGAAAGAACAAGTGGGAGCCAGAATTATGGTCATTGGCTTATATGTGAAGGGTAATAATGAATGTAAAGAAAGAGGAAGGAAGCTTCTTCATGGCTGAAACTTCATCTGTCATGGAGTCCATGGATTAGGTTGAGAGTTCAAAGGAAACTTTTGTCTTGACTTGTATGGTTTTGATTTGTTCCCATTAGAGGATACCACTCATCTCTCATCCAAAGACAGTAACTAATGGAATAGTGGTCCATTGTCTCTCTTGTTTGATTGGGAATCAATCAGGCAACATGTGTTTTTGCTATTTATTTTGTCCTCATGTTTGTAGGAAAAAATATTCATACCATAACTCAAAAAAAAAAAAGAGAGAGAACTTTGTCTTTTGTTTTTGGCTTTTTTTTTTTCACATTCTAAATAGAAACAAAAAGCCACAAAAATAAGGTTCCAAATGACTAAACTAGTCCTGCTCTGTCTTGTTTTCATCACATAGGTTTGATACCTTGTCTTAATCAATACCACTCCATATTAAAACTGTACATGATGCAACTCCATCCATAAATGTGGCTTGATTAGTTGATAATGAGATGACACCACCCAACTATTTTTTTTGTATGACAAGAACTATATACATCTTTGTGCTGACTGATTGGGTGGCCTGACCCCAGGGATTCAGATAGAAGGGGATTCAGTGGGGCCAACTTCTGACTTCTCTGCAAGTCCATGGTTGTGGGAGGACACTCTTCCCTCTTTGCCTCTCCCTTGTTCATTGTTGGCGGCTCAAGGAAGATGAAGGATGATGTCATTCCAGGTGAAGAAAGACTTGCAGTTATGTGCTCATACTTAGTCTTTGCTTTAAGTTTATTATATCAAACGACTCTGGTTATATCCAAGCTTTTAGTTGTACTAGTTGAGATGTATAAGAATACAAAACACCTACAGTTATGTGCTCATCCTGCTAATGGTTGCTGGGTCAATGGCTCATTGTAACTTGCAAGCATTTAATCCACATCTGCTGCACCCGAGGCCTCAGTTCAGCTTCACATTATAGAATAGTAAGCATCTCTTCTTAATCAACTTGATGGAATCAAAGACTTGGGAAACTTGTAAGCTAGTTGTGGGCATACAACATGGACAATTGCTACCAGATCTGCATGACAACCCAACTGAGGTGCTGCAGTATGCCAAGAGAAAAGCCCCTGCTACATCTCAAGCTCTCAGCTTCCCACGTCGCAGCATAAGAAACATTCAAGTTGGCTACACTATTGTAATCGTCAGAATGTTCTATCTTTCCACCATTAGTTATGACTGTGAAGGTGATGAAAGAGAGAGGAAGACAAAGTTAGAGGGCCACAGTCATCCGACAGAAAAGACACTGTTGACGCAAACACATAGAACAAGGAAAAGTCTTGTATTGAACAAACTTAGCTAATGCTCTCACAAGAACATAGAACAAGTAACAACTGTCAAACGGAGAAATCTCCATGATCCCACACTTTGTTCTGCTTGTTGCTCTCAACCCTTATTGTAACAGTGAGATTAATCGTTTTCAAACAAACGTTTGTTAAACATATCGAGAAAAGATGATAGAAACATCCGATTAGTCCATTCTGCCGGCTTGCTACCCGCCAACTATATACGTCCTCCTCAAGCCAAAAAGAAGTCTCAACATTGCGTTCTAGTCTTTGATTCAAAGCGATAAGATTCAGAAGAAGCCGATGATGGATTTGTCTACTGGAATTGTTAGAGTGTTCCATCTTTCCACCATTAGTTATGACTGTGAAGGTGATGAAAGAGAGAGGAAGACAAAGTTAGAGGGCCACAGCCATTGACAGAAAAGACATTGACGCAAACACATAGAACAAGGAAAAGTCTTGTTTTGAACAGATTTAGCTAATGCTCTCACAAGAACATAGAACAAGTAACAACTGCTTGTTGCTCTCAACCCTTAATGTAACAGTGAGATCAATCGTTTCCAAACAACTGTTTGTTAAACATATCGAGAAAACATGATAGAAACATCCGATTAGTCCAGTTTGCCGGCTGCCACCCGCCAACTGCATACGTCCTCCTCAAGCCAAATAACTCTCAACATTGCGTTCTAGTCTTTGATGCGTGAGGTGATCAAAGCAATAAGATTCACAAGCCGATGATGGAATGTTTTGGCATAAATCCAAGTCACTCAACCACGGCAAATAAGCAAGGTGGCTAAGTTGACGAGTACAGTGGAAGCCTGAGACATAATGGGAACGAGAAATCACGCGTCTACATGTGCCGTTTGCGTCAAGGTTGGACGAAGAACTCTTCACGACGATAGATTTCATCACCTGGTAGTCGTTTGCCACTGTTTGATCTCATCATTCACGTACACCCACTGCAATTTCGTGGCGTCGGCGCATTGCATAGTCAATGCATGGTGGCATCTCGCTACATCTGCATGACAGCCACCTCTTCCTTCTCCGGTCCACCCTCACCTCTTCCTTCTTCCTCTCACCAATCCTTCCCTTCACCTCTGTAAGTTTATGTTTGTGTGCGTTGGTAGAACGAGACTGCTAGAAGAAAGGTGTGAGTTCTTTGCGCTTCTGCACCTGTAGCAGCAGAACCGATCGCAGTTCGACCTCAAGGTTTGATTCCTGCCATTCATCTGGTTACGACATTGCTTGTGTTAGCGGTTAGAGTTCGATCACAGGGACTGGGTTCTCTTCAGCACCTGCAGTCGTCATCTCCATTCACATCATCACAATGAACAAGATAGGAACTCACTTAGAACATGAAACAAAAGGCTAAACCTAAACCTCATGAAGTCGTGTTTGATTGCATAATTCTGGTTGAGATGCATGATGATTTCAGGCTATTGCGATTAGCGCGAATGCATGAACCGATGCAGGGCACGGTGTCAATCATGCGTACGACATCCTATCCTTCACCTCTGTTTGTGTGCGTTTGTAGAACGAGTCTGCTGTGAGTGTGCTTTGAGGTCAAGAATCGTCTCCTATTGAAGTTGAGGTTGGTGAATCTTTTGATGAGAACCGGAAGGAGCGTCGCGCTTCTGTTCCTTGTGCTGGTGGAATGCCTTAGTTGGAAATCCCGCGTGGTGGAAGCGAAGCCTCGCCGGATTGTCTTGGACACGGACATGGATACCGATGACTTCTTTGCGCTTCTGTACCTGTTGAAGCAGAACCCATCGCAGTTCGACCTCAAGGTTTGATTCCCGCCGTTCATCCAGTTTTATGACATTGCTTGTGTCAGTGACGCCCGATCGAAGGGGTTGTTTTCTCATCCCTACCTGCAGTCGTGATCTCCATTACCACAGTGGAGAACAACACTCATGAATCAAAAGGCTAAACCTAAACCTCATGGAGTTGTATTCGCTTGCATAATTCTGGTTGGCATGCATGATCATTTCAGGCTATTACGATTAGCGCGAATTCATGGAGCGATGCAGGGCATGCTGTCAATCATGTGTACGACATCCTTTACATGATGAACCGGGACGACATTCCCGTCGGAGTCGGAGGCGATGGTGGAATACTGGACGACGGCACCATACTCCCACACGTCGGTGGCTATCTCCCCCTAATAGAGCAGGTACACCTACAATGTTCTTCTTCTTATATATTGTCGGCTTCTGGGAAACCAGGCGCTAACCATTGGTAAATCCCAGGGCATGTCGACGGCAGGCGACTGCCGTTATCGACAAGCGATTCCGGTTGGCAGTCATGGAAGATTAGATGTCAACACTAACTATGGCTTGCGTAGGAGCTTCCTCCCTCAGGTACTCAATTTATGGGATAAAAAAAATACTTCATATATGAATAAATATGAGTAGGCTGTAATAAGCAGCAACTAAAAAATTATATGGAAATAATAGTAACCTATAACATCAATAGTTACGCGAAAAACCTCTCTAACATAAAGAAAAAAAATCATGGGATAAGCTAGAAAATCAATCTCGAATCACTTGCCAAAAAACAATTACTCAGTAATCACAAGAGAATAATAGTAAGGATGCAAGGATTTTGTCGGTGTGCACGTTGCCCTTGTATTTTTCCTTTTTCTTATTCTCTTGTTCCTCTGCCCTCAACTACCGCTGCTGCGATTTCTCCCAGCCACGTCCATAATAACTATAAGCCCTCTTTCAATTCTATCTTAGTCGCCATGAGACTAAGTTAAAAGAGAAAGAGTTTAATAGTTGATGTGGGTTGTGTGTTATTAAGGCCCACAATAGGTTGTATTAATGAGCTATGTGATCAATAATCTCCTCTTTCAGCCAATAAACGAGGTTGTTCCATAACTCCATAATATGAAATCATGTCGATTAGTCGTCCACACATCTCCTATCTTTCTTTCGGTGAAGTTTTTGCCAACATGTTTGCCTCATTATCATGTGCGTTAATTTTATGAAGTTATAATTGCTTCTTTTTAAATATATTTTGAATCCAGTAATATTTGACATCTATATGTTTTGACTTGAAATGAAAAGTTGGGTTCTTACATAAATAGATGATGCTCCGACTGTCACGATGCACCACATAATTTTTTTTTATTTCAGCCCCAATTCTTGTAAGAATTCTTTTATCTATAATATTTCTCTATAAATTTTTATAATAACGATATATTATTCCTTTATGGTGGAGAGAGAAATATACCTTTGCAATTTGTATTGCCATGACATAGCTCCCCTAGAAAAGTGAGTATAAAACTTGATGTCGGCTTCCTCGTATCAATATCTCTTATCATATTTGCATTTGTGCAACCTGTCAACATAAGTGGTCCACCTCAAAGGCTTTAACAAACTTCAGAGCTCCCTTTGAGATATCTAAAGACCTACTTCACTACTGTCCAGTGTTCTTTACTTAGATTTGTAAAAAAAATCTACTAGTAACACATACTATATATGCGATATCGTTGTTTCCCAGTGTTCTTTACTTGGATTTGTAAAAAAATCTATTAGTAATACCCACTATATATGTGATGTATAGCCTCGTACATATCATCACATTCATTAAACCTTCGACTATTGAAACATAAGGAACCTTTTGCATTTTCTCTAAGCACAACTTGAAGTGACTTAAAAGAGGAGAACCAATTGGCTTTGTATTCCTCAATCTTAACCTATCAAATACATTTCCGATGTATTTAACTTGTGATAATCAAATCTTCTTATTTTATTCTATTACGAAAAATCTACATGCTCAACATTTGTTTTGCTGGCCCTATTTCCTTTATTATAAAGGACTCACTGAGTTTATTCTTCAACTTATCAATTGTAGATATATCTTTATCAAGGATAAGTATGTCATCAAAATAAAGTAAGAGAATACTAAAATTTTCATCAAAACGTTTAATATACACACAATAATCTAAAGTCATTTTTTGTATCTATTTTCAGTCATAAATGAATAAAACATTTTATTCCATTATCTTGGAGCTTACTTCAGCCCAAACAAACTCATTCTTAACCTGTAAACAAAATTTTCTTATCCTTTAACTTTGAGGCATTCTAGTTACTCCATATAAATTTTCTTCTCTAAAATACTACGAAGGAAAGTCATCTTAATATCTAACTGCTCAATCTCCAAGTCCAGGCTAGCAGCAATATCAAGAGCAATATAGATATAAGATATTTTAGTAACAAGAGAAAAAAATCTCTTTAAAGTCAATACATTTCTTTTTGACGAAAGTCTTTCACAACCAATCTAGTTTTGTACTTTGGCTTAGAACATTGTTCTTGAGTGTTCAATTTGAAAACTCACTTGTTTTTTAAGGTCTTCCTTCCCTTTGGTAGTTGCACCAAATCATATGTGTGGTTCATCTGCAGAGCACCTATCTTTTCTAGTATAGCAACTAGCCACATAATTATCTGTAGAGTATCTTCTACAAGGATGATGTGGTCTAAAAGATCTTCTCAACTGAGGTTATGTGGTAAGATGCTTCTTATCTTCTTCATGCTCAACATGTCCTAGGTAGATAAACATTGGCCTTTGTACCATCTTCCTACACATCTCTCCTATCACCTTGATGTACTAGAGGAGTAACTAGGTAACGACTTGCTAATCCTTCTACATAAGTCTTGGTTGGTGCCTCTTTCAAATCCTCAAGAGTTTGATCTTTAGAGAAGATCACATCTTTGCTTCTAAATAGCTTTTGTCTTTTTAGATCTCAAAGCATGTAACCAAACTGATCATGTGAGTAGCCAAGAAAAATATATTATTTTGTCTTAATATCTAACTTGGATCTCTCAATGTATGAAACATATTCAAATTCACAACAACCACACACTCTCAAGTACTTGTACGAGACATCTTTCTCTGACCATACATGCTCTGTAACATTATTATCTAGAGCTGTATAAAGTGACAAGTTGATCACATCAACTGTAGCCCTCAAAACCTCATCCCAAAACTTTTTATGTAGCTTAGCTTGCGAAACACACAATTGATTTTTTCTATGATGGTGTGTTTCATCCTTTCTGTAATTATATTATGTTGAGGTGTACCAACAATTGTCATATCATGTTTTATGTCATGTGACCTACAATAATCATTAAACAATTATGTGTACTCACCACTATTATATGATCTTATATATTTTAATTATATTTATGTCTCTCTTTTAACTATGGTATAAAAATCTTTGAAAATATTAAAAACCTTATCTTTGGTATTAATAGCATATTCTAAAACTTTCTGAAAATGTTATATATAAAAGTGATTTATGTATAAAACCCCTCTAATGCTTATTACTTAGCTTATGATGATAACACCATCTGGTGTAAAATTACTAAGGGAAATCACTAGTGTCTCTCAATTTTCTGGCAATGAACTAAGAAGTAATAATTCTTGCAACTCATTATCAATATATATTTTCATAGAGGATAACTAGTTAATGATATTCTGTATTTCATTCAAATACTCAACAATAAAATCCCCTTTTTATATTTCAGGTTCATAAGTTTTTAAATCAAGAAAGCCTTATTACTAACATTTTTTATCTCTTAGAGAATTTTTATCTTTTTTCAAAGAGAATGTGCATAATGTTTAGTAAAAATACGGTGAAAGATATGGTCATAGAGCCATTATCTAATAAACTAGATCAATTTTTATCTAATTTCTTCCACTCATCATCTGTTATAGTTGCAGACTTTTCATTGTCCTGTTACAAAGGTTCATACAAATCTTTGTAATACAAGAGGTCTTCCATTCTTGGTTTCTATATAAACTAATTATTTTCGTTCAATCGAACCATGCAGTAAACACTACCGGCCTATATGTTCGGATTCAAAAATTTAATGTCAACAAAATCCACTCTAATACCAATTGATGGGATAAAAAAAATTTATATATGAATAAATACGAGCAGGCCGTAACACACGATAATAAAATTAAATGAAAATCAGAATCACATAGAACACTAAGAGTTACATATGAAACCACTCCACCGTGTAAGAAAAAAATCATGAGGAGAATCAAATTTAATATAAAAATAATAAATGTATAAATCTCATAATCTATTACAAAAAAAAAAAAAAAACTCACTCAACAATCAAAATGAATAATCAAAATGAATAATAGGGATACAAGGATTAAGTTATCGTATATGTTACCCTTGTTTTCTTTCATTTTCTTTTTCTCTTATTCCTTTGACCTCAATTGTCAATGCTTGGTTTCTCTTTCACCATTGTCATAATTGTCATGAGACTAGATTAAAAGAGAAAGATTTTAGATTAAAAGATAAAGAGTTTAATGATTGATATGAAGTATGGATTACTTAGTAATGGATTACTAAGACCGAACTGAATTAACGGGTCATGTGCCTAACAAATTGAACTAGTGATGGTTGAATTCTGATAGATCATGATCATGCTCTTCGACCTTTCACGGTCTTCTCAATGATCTGATGCCTACATCCTGCTTGTGACTGGAAACACCAGGGCCGAAGGCGTTACATTCCTCTTCAGCAACCCACAGCTCAAGAAGTTCTGATTCACACTGTGTCTGCTGGCCCTACTGTGCTCCTTGTCATTGGATCTCACACCAACATTGCTTTGTTTCTCATGACCAACCCACATCTGAAGAAGAACATCGAGCACATCTATATCATGGGAGGTAGTGTAAGGTCGAAGAACCCTTGCTGCACAAACAATGCAAGCACTTCTTGCGAGCCTCAGCACTGTGACGATAAGGGGAACCTGTTTACAGGATACACCAGCAATCCTTATGCAGAATTCAATATGTTTGCAGATCCTTTTGCGGCATACCAGGTGAATAGTCCGTCTTGCATGCATCTGCTTTAAGTTGAATACAGTTCTCCTAGAATCAAGCATTACTGCTTGTGTGCAGTGCATGTTCTAAGTTAGTTTCCATAGGCAGAGAAAGACAAGTTCATTTGATTGTCTACTGCATTGAGACAGGTCTTTCATGCTGGGATTCCGGTTACTCTTGTTCCTCTTGACTCAACCAACACTATCCCCATCAATCAGGAATTCTTTGATGTGTTCCAACAGCAGCAAGAAACATTTGAGGCACAATACTGTTTCAAATCTCTAAAAATCATTCGGGACAACTGGGTCGACGACGATTTCTACACAGTGAGTTCTTCATGAGGTTTCTATCAGTACTGGTCTGGTGCAATGTTTTCTGATCACGGGCAGCTTGTCATTTGGACTCTATTTGCAGAACTACTTCATGTGGGACTCCTTCGCTTCTGGGGTGGCCATATCGATCATGAGCAAAGCTGACAACTATGATGGTGAGAATGAATTCGCAGAGATGAAATATCTGAACATAACAGTGGTTACTTCAAACGAACCATATGGTGTGCGTGATGGCTCCAATCCTTTCTTCGATGGGCGTGCCGTTCCAAAGTTCAATCTAAAGAAGGCTGGAGTGCACAGTGGTCATGTTCAAACTGGCCTTCAAGATCCATTTTGCATTGTGAAGGGAAGTGACAGAGGGATATGCCAGGTAGCTCGAACCTTTACCAAGTAGGGATCCATATGCTGCATGACATAGCTACAGTAAAACGTTTGCAGGCCTCATTGTATCTTCTTCTTCTTCCTTGTCCGCACTATATTGTGCAGTTTCAATTAGTGAAATGAGAGGGGATTACACATGCAGGATGGGTACACCAAGGAAGTAGGTGGTCAAGAAGCAGTTCAAATACTTGTCGCACAGGAAGCAAAACCCAACCGAGATGTTCACAGTCCATTAAACAGGCAGTTCTTCAAAAGCTTTTTGGATGTAAGTGTTTGGAGGAACGAGTGATTCGTTCATGTTACATCCACCACCTTGTGTATAAATGAATGATCTGTTTTCTAGATGCAAAGAAAAGCTTCATTTCAACGTGCTATGAAATGGCAAATTTAAACATATATCTTAACAGACTTCGGATGATTCCACGTCTGCATTGAAGTATATGTATACTTGAAAGATAACAGCTTGGTCACTGTTGAAACGCGCAGGTTCTCAATGTCCACCACAACCGATCTGGGCGTTTCAACTTCACAACACAGTTCCCTTATTACAGAGAAATCCTCTACAAGCCAAAAGTTGCGAATGGAAGCCGGCGGGGAAGGGCTGTGGTGTTGGACATGGACATGAGCGCTGGAGACTTCCTTGCACTCATCTGTCTGCTCAAAGCTCCAGTGGAGGTCGTAGACCTCAAGGTTGAAGTCTGATGCATGAAACATCTGATCTTTAAACTTGATGAAAAAACATGAATACCCCCATTCTAATCCCCCCCTGTTACGGTCATCCTCTTTGTTCATAGGGAATACTAGTGAGCGGCAATGGATGGGCAACAGCTGCCACAATAGACATCATCTACGATGTGCTGCACATGATGGGCCGTGATGACGTTCCGGTTGGTCTGGGAAATCTCACTGCATTAGGCACACCAAGTCTCGGCTGCAAGTACGTGAAGGCCATTCCACAGGGCAGCGGCGGACTTGTCGACTCTGATACACTCTATGGACTCGGTCGAACACTGCCCCGGAGTCCCAGGAGGTAACTACATTTTCTTGCATAAAAATATTTTTACATCTTTATATCGAGAAGCAAATGGCTAAATGTTTCATTCTTGTCTCATCTGGTTCTAAATAAATGCCAACCAAGTATGTTGCAATTTATTCCAGCTACGCAGTTGAAAATTCTGTGAGGTTTGGAGGAGCACAAGGAAACACTGATCGGCCTAAACTTAGACAGGCATTAGCTCCGGAAGTTTGGGAGTCCATCTCGAGGGCAATGCAGGCCGGAGAAAAGCTCACTGTACTGACGAATGGACCTCTTACTAACTTGGCCAACATTATTGATGGGGACAAAAGTGCAGCTGATGTTATACAGGTCAGTCTCTAGTTTCTCGAATCGATCTGGAAAGGATAAAATCTTTGCGCTTCGTGCTGTGATTGCAGGATGTTTACATTGTGGGTGGGCAAGTCATTGATGGGAAAAATAAGACTGGAAACGTCTTCACGGTTCCTTCAAACAAGTTCGCGGAGTTCAACATGTTCCTTGACCCTTTAGCTGCAAAGAAGGTTATGGAGTCAAATCTTAGGATCACGCTTATTCCTCTCAGTGCTCAGCAGAAAGTGAGCTCCTTTAAGCGGACCTTACAAAACTTAAAGCTTCCAGAGATGACTCCTGAGTCCATTTTTGCACATAGATTGCTCTCGTTGCTCTACAAACTGCAGCAGAAGCAACCAAAACTATACCGTCACATGGTAAAAAAAATATTTTTAACCGGCATTCCTCTTGTCATATTTGTATCCCATCCGAAAGCGCACTTACTGTTTGTTCCTTCTTTTTCTTTGTGCTGCTGCAGGAAATATTTCTTGGGGAAGTCCTTGGTGCAGTTTTCTTGGTCGAACATTCTAAACTAAACCCAACGGTGCAAACGAAGAAGGTTACTGTTTTAACTGGGAACGTGAGCCTGGATGGGCAGATTACTGTGGATAAAAGTTTCGGGAAGTTAGTCAACATAGTCGATGAATTTGACAGTGAGGCATATTACAAGCTGCTTGCAGATTTGTTGTTAGGTTATAAGCAGCAGTCTGCGGCGATTGGGAGCTTTGATGAACAGCGGAAGATATGGAGTACACCTAAATAAAGCAGTGGAAGTTCCTTTTGCATCCAAGTGCATAAGAAATCAAAGGTATACGATTTGTAAAACACCTGGGTGTTGGCTCTTGTGGCACTAGTTCTTGAGGATGTTGAGTTTGAATAATTTTCTTATCTTGTATGAGAGCTAACATGACTATATCATTTTGAAGTAATGAATTTGATATATCATTAACAACTATATAAATTAGATTAGATTGAACCAACTTTTTTCTCAAAGGTAAAGTCTTGAATCTTATTTCTCCTTTCAAATTTAATATCCTCAAAAATATTACAACACCCATCTCAAAAATACTTCTTGATTTGGGATCATAAAATTTATACTCTTTAGAATGTTCAGAATAACCAATGAAATAACGACTTAATGTTTGAGATTCTAATTTCTTTTTACTGGGCCTATAAAGCTTTCCCTCACTTAGACAACCTCATACATCAAAGTGCCTTATACTAGGCTTTCTCATAGTCCAAAGCTCATAAGGTATTTTTCTAGTTGTTTTAGTTGGCACTCTATTAAGAATGTAAGCTGCATCTTTATTGCTTCTCCCTAGAGTGACTCTGGTAAAGTAGATTGAGAAAGTATATTTCTTATTATATCCTTAAGTGTGTGGTTTCTTCTTTCAGCTACACCATTCATATTAAGTGACTCTGACATTATATACTGAAGGACAATTCCACACTCTTCTTGGTATAAAACAAATGGCCCTGACCATTGTTCACCTGAGACATCATTTCTATTATAATATTTCCCTTCATAGTCAGATCTAATGCTTTTTATCCTTTTGTTGAGTTGATTTTCAACTTCAGCTTTAAATGATTTGAACACATCCAAAGATTGAGATTTTTCATGTATTAGATATAAGTATTCATATCTAGAGTAATCATTTATGAATAATATAAAATATTATTAACCATTCAATGAAGTAGGAAATGACCTACAAATATCCATATGTATCAATTCTAAGACGTACGTAGCTCTATAGGTACCTAATCTCTTAAGTTTGGTTTGTTTACCTTTAATGTATTTAACATAAACATCTAAACTTAATAAATCAATAGGATCAAGAATCCCTTCTGACATAAGTCTTTCAACTCTATTTCTAGATATGTGTCTCAAACATTTGTGTCATAATATACCTAAATTTTACGTTTAGTACCTAGTAATTCTACATTTAGATATTCATGATAGGACACAATAATATCAAGCAAATATAGATTGTCATAAGCCATAAGTGAACTAGTTCCAATCACATTTGAATTAAAGACAAAGTAAATTGATTGTTTCCAAATGAACAAAAATATCTAGATTTATCCAAATAAGAAATAAAAATTAAATTTTATCTAAATGACGGTATGACAAAAGTATCTATTAAATCCAAATAGTATCAAGTATGCAATAAAAATCTAAATTTGCCTATAGCTTTCACATTTTCCAATTTTTCATCCCCCTCATAAATGGATCTTTCAGCATTATTGGGCCTCCGATAGCTCAGGCAACCATGCATTGGAACACTAATGTCAGTAGTTGCATCGGAGTCTAACCACCAAGTGTTTCTAGGTACTAAAGTTAAATTAACTTTCGAATAAACCAAAGTAAAAAATATACCCTTTTTAGCATGTAAGACATGATATTTAGTACTTCCTTCTTAAAATACATAGGTTTCTTATAGAAAAAACAAATATTAGCCTTATTTTATTTCTTATTGGACCATTATTAGCCTCATTCTTTAACATATGTAAACTATTTAATTTATATTAACAAGTAACTTTATTATGTTTAAACTAATTAGACAAAATTTAAAGGCATTATAGTGAATAATTATGTTACTTATGAATCATTTTTAATAAAATAAATATTAAAGAATATGCTATAATGAGGAGTTCTATAAATATTTCACAAAAAGAATAATGGTTTATAAAAAAAAGAATAAAAAAATATTGTCATCTCCGATGATATAATAAAATCATACTAAAATACTATCAAAAGATGTTAAAATACATAAAGAATATGTCTTGATATTTAGTAGTCGTTGTAGATAGTTTTAATACTATTATTATAAATTTAACATAACAAATATGGATCATACATACTTTATAGATCCAAACTTTTTTGTGAATATTTCTATCAGTATTATTAAATTATTAATAATAAATATAAAGTCCTACAATAATTACAAAACACATTAACATAAAAACGTACTTAATGAATCCATTGAAATATTTTGGATTGATTGACATATTGGTATTCCAATTATATAATTTCCTTTCGGAATCCTTTAATTTCTTTTTGATGGCCGAAAAAAAATTTCATTACTTATTCTATAATCGGGGACCATAACCTCTTTTTATATTCATAAGTCATAATCGTAAGTTATGACTCATGATGTTTCATTTTCCTAATTTATTACGTCATCAAGTTAGAAATATAACTAATGATATCAACACAATTAATTTTCATAATAAATGTGTCTATTAGCCAAATAACTTTAACTTAATCAGATCACTTTAAATTTAACTAACCAAATAATGACATACATTTAATTATAAATTTTAACATGTTGAATGATATATATATATATATATATATATATATATATATATGTAATCTCAATCTTTATTCTATGTCAACAACTAATCAAATTTTAAATTACAAAATTATAATGGTTTATGGGATGTATATTTTATAAAAATGAAGTAAATTTTGATATGTTTATTAAATATCACTTTTCTTGGGTTATTTAGAACCAAATTTATTGACTGTGTTTGCTAAGTTCTTTCTATATTATGTACTTATAACAAAAAAATCTTAGCTAGTGGTACATTTAGATTTATCTTTTTCACTTAATACTTAAATGTTGAACTATGTTGAATTAATATTAATTTTTTAGGACCAATTTTTTTAGATGGGCAGAAATGTAATGAACAAAGATTTCTCTTAGTACTTACTATAAATCAAATAACCATAATTGATGTACTATTTATTTCATCTGAATGATTAATTACCTTATTTGTATAATATGATTAGGAAAATAATTAAATTTGGTTTCCTTTATCATGTGAAAATTTTAAGAATTTATTCGATTGTAATATATTTATTTCCTAATAGGTGATGTAACTTTTAGTAATTAATTATTTCAAATTTTATTTTTGTATATGAAAGTAAAACGAAAAAATGAGAATAAAATTGAATTACGTTTACTTATCGAAGTGGGTTCATCTCCTGAGTTCCTTTTTCGTCATTCGTCGTCGAGGTTAACGACGAAAAGATTTATGAGGGGATACCAAAGAAACGTAGGTTCCCTACCTTTTCTAAAAGTAAAAAAAAATTATTTTTGTAGTTGTCTAAAATTTTCTTTATTTAGATTTAAATCTAAATTATTTTATAGTTGTTTTCATATTATTGATGTTGTGTTTAGTTTATGATGCTATTATTTTTATTAAAAAAAAAGTATTATTACTTGATTTCTTTTATGTTTCAAGTTGATTAATGTATATGTTATTTCCTTCCTTCATATGCAATTTGATCATGTTTATCTACTACCATTAATTATGCTCAATGATTTTTGAGCTACATAAAACTAATTATTTGAAATCAAATTAAACATGAAAGGTTAGTTGAGTCCATGTTTAGTTTAGTCCATAAGTCATGTCTCCCACGAGTCAGGTAGTCCATTGTACCTCAACGCAATGTACAACTAAGGCTTTATATGGATTGATTTAATATGGATTAGCAGTATGTAGCCTAGTCCAATTTCTTTTTCATTTATCGATTTGAGTTCATTAGTTAATTAAACTATGCTACTTCAGGATGTCGAATTAATTTGATCAATTCAAGATGCTTTGAATAATTAAAATCAATTAAACTTAAACTAAACTAGTTATGATAGTGTCAAACCAGTTTAATAAACATTAAATGTTAGGTTCTAGTTGAACTCAATCTAATTAAAGTTAGTGTTTGGAGGAATTTATCCTGTATCTTCATTCATTCGTTATTAGGAGAATGCATCAATTGTATACTTACTTATTAATAAGTATCATTGTCTATTTAATATATGAGTTCTATATTGAATTGAAACGTTTGTCTTTGAATTGTTAATATATGAATCTAATTTTGGTGATTTTTTTTTTATAGTTTTAATCAACTTGTATAATTGTTGAAATATATATTTTTATATTTATTTTCAAAGTGTCTTACTAATTTGTAATAGATTTAAGGATGGAGAAGATTTTTTTAATCATTTATGGCATTCACAAAATGTTACAATGTTTTTTTTCTAGATAAAAATGTTTAATATTATAAAGGCATCAATTTAAAATTAAATTTTTTTATATAAATTATAGATTATGAGATAATGATTTATTTTTTTACAATAATACCTCTTCTTTGGCCTACTCGCACCTAAGTTGAAATAGATAGAGAAAAGAAAAAGATGAAACTACCACACAATGAAGGGTAAGGATAAGACAAAGTATTATTTGTTTTATTAAAAAATTTACTATAATTTAAAAAAAAATTATATGTTTCATGACCCAAATATAAATATCTTTTTTTTTTCAAGAGACGTTTTTTCTTAAAGAACTAATAATTAATTTGATTCATTTTTTTTATAGATCTTTAATGTTTATAACCTCTTCATACACTGAACTTCTTAAATGCTACCTTCTACAAGTTAACCTCCCGCCGGCCTTCACCTCCGTTTGTGTGCGTTCGTAGAAGGAGTCTGCTGTGAGTGTGCTTTGAGGTCAAGAATCGTCTCCTATTGAAGTTGAGGTTGGTGAATCTTTTGATGAGAACCGGAAGGAGCGTCGCGCTTCTGTTCCTTGTGCTGGTGGAATTCCTCGGTTGGAAATCCCGCGTGGTGGAAGCGAAGCCTCGCCGGATTGTCTTGGACACGGACATGGATACCGATGACTTCTTTGCGCTTCTGTACCTGTTGAAGCAGAACCCATCGCAGTTCGACCTCAAGGTTCGATTCTCGCCGTTCCCTCCGGTTTTATGACATTGCTTGTGTCCAGTGACGTCCGATCGAAGGGGCTTTTTTTCTCATCCCTACCTGCAGTCGTGATCTCCATTACCGCAGTGAAGAATAACACTCATGAATCAAAAGGCTAAACCTAAACCTCATGGAGTTGTATTCGCTTTCATAATTCTGGTTGGCTTGCATGATCATTTCAGGCTATTACGATTAGCGCGAATGCATGGACCGATGCAGGGCATGCTGTCAATCATGTGTACGACATCCTTTACATGATGAACCGGGACGACATTCCCGTCGGAGTCGGAGGTGATGGTGGAATACTGGACGACGGCACCATACTCCCACACGTCGGTGGCTATCTCCCCCTAATAGAACAGGTACGTCTACAATGTTCTTCTTCTCATATATTGTCGGCTTCTGTGAAACCAGGCGCTGACCGTTGGTAGAAGATTTCAGGGCATGTCGACGGCAGGCGACTGCCGTTATCGACAAGCGATTCCGGTAGGCGGTCATGGAAGATTAGATATCAACACTAACTATGGCTTGCGCAGGAGCTTCCTCCCTCAGGTACTCAATCAACAAGTAATGGTTGAATTCTGATACATCATGATCATGCTCTTCGACCTTTCACGGTCTTCTCAATGATCTGATGCCTACATCCTGCTTGTGCCGGAAAACACCAGGGCCGAAGGCGTTACATTCCTCTTCAGCAACCCACAGCTCAAAAAGTTCTGATTGACACAGTGTCTGCCGGCCCTACTGTGCTCTTTGTTATTGGATCTCACACCAACGTTGCTTTGTTTCTCATGACCAATCCACATCTGAAAAAGAACATCGAGCACATCTATATTATGGGAGGTGGGGTAAGGCCGAAGAAACCTTGCTGCACAAACAATGCAAGCACTTGTTGCGGGCCTCAGCACTGTGACGATAAGGGGAACCTGTTTACAGGATACACCAGCAATCCTTATGCAGAATTCAATATGTTTGCAGATCCTTTTGCTGCATACCAGGTGAATAGTCCGTCATACATGCGCATCTGCTTTAAGTTGAAGACAGTTCTCCTAGAATCGAGCATTACTGCTTGTGTGCAGTGCATGTTCTAAGTTAGTTTCCGTAGGCAGAGAAAGACAAGTTCATTTGATGTCTACTGCATTGAGGCAGGTCTTTCATGCTGGGATTCCGGTTACTCTTGTTCCTCTTGACTCAACCAACACTATCCCCATCAACGAGGAATTCTTTGATGTGTTCCAACAGCAGCAAGAAACATTTGAGGCACAATACTGTTTCAAATCTCTAAAGTTCATTCGGGATAACTGGTTCGACGACGAGTTCTACACGGTGAGTTCTTCATGAGGTTTCTATCAGTACTGGTCTGGTGCAATGTTTTCTGATCACCAGCAGCTTGTCATTTGGACTCTATTTGCAGAGCTACTTCATGTGGGACTCCTTCGCTTCTGGGGTGGCCATATCGATCATGAGCAAAGCTGACAACTATGATGGTGAGAATGAATTCGCAGAGATGAAATATCTGAACATAACAGTGGTTACTTCAAACGAACCATATGGTGTGCGTGATGGCTCCAATCCTTTCTTCCATGGGCGTGCCATTCCAAAGTTCAATCTGCAGAAGGCTGGAGTGCACAGTGGTCATGTTCAAACTGGCCTTCAAGATCCATTTTGCATTGTGAAGGGAAGTGACAGGGGGATATGCCAGGTAGCTCGTCGAACCTTTACCAGCATGGGAGTCCATACGCTGCATTACATGGCTACAGTAAAAACGTTTGCAGGCCTCATTGTATCTTCTGGTGAACTTTTATTAGCGAGAAGATACAGCTATATATATACATACACAAGATAAGATACAGCTATCAAACGAGAAATGAGTAAAGACAAAATAATATTTTATATCTTACTCAAAAACTCTTTCTTTTTCATCACCCAATACATGAGTTTATATAGTGGATATATTTTATTTTATTTTATTTAAATCTCTCTTTTCTAAAGGACTTTTCTCAAAAATCAATAATTAATTTGGTTTATTCTTCTATACGACTTTAATGTATTTTGTCTCTTGATATCATGAACATCTTTACGATGCCTTGATAAACTTAATTCTAACATCCTTTCCCCCTTAAACTTATTTCATTTAATATGTCAAATTTTTTTGAGAGGTTTATGAGTATATCAACCACTTGTTCACTTGTCTTTGCATGAAGCAACTCTACTTCTTATTTTTTACATATTCTCTTATAAAATAAAATATTATGTCGATATGCTTTGAACTTTCTTGATAGACTAAATTCTCGGCTAAGCCAATAATTGACTTGTTATCAATATAAATCTTGATTAACTTCTCCTAAACACATAAATTTCTTCGAGTAGTTTTCTTAGTCATATAGCATTACAAACATAAGAATGTTCATCAAAATAAAATATAAATTCGATTATACTTTTCCTGTCATCATACCTTTCTGTCCAACTATTGTCACTATATCTAATGAGCTCTAACCTTTTATATGATGAATATAATATGTCATAATCAATTATTCCTTTAATATATCATAAAATTCTTTTAACGACCTTTTAAATGAGATGTCCTATGAGATTTCAAGTATCTACCTACTAAACCAACTCTAAATAGTATATCAAGTCGATAATAAGTTGGATTAATTAATTTATCTTTACCTTCCTTGGTCAAGTTGGTGTGTATATTTGTAGGGTGATAATCTTCCATATAAAGCTCCTTAGAATCTCATTTACATATTTTTTTAATGAGATAAAACTTCATTGATTATCTTATATAACTTTGACATCGAAGAAATAAGTTATTAAGCTCAAATCGATCACCTCAAACTTCTTCATAGAGTATTTTTAAAATATTTAATCATTGAGATATTATTACTTATAAAAATTAAATCATCTACATACAGACATATAAATAAGATATTTCTATCAAAGTTAAACTTCATATAGAGAGCATAAATATATGGACATTTAAAAAAATTTATTTTAAATAAAATAAATGTATATCCAAGAATTTAATACTCATGCGACTTATTTAAACCCGTAAAAAGCTATTTTTAACTTGTATACCTTATCTTCTTGGTCATGAATAATAAAACCATAGAGGTATGAACATATATATCTCTTCTTCAAGAAATTGATTAAGAAATGTTAATTTGATAATTATTTATAATATTTTTCATTCGTTTGAGTTGTTATATAAAATTTTTCATTCGTTTGAGTTGTTAGGGAGATAAGTAACCTATTGTCTCCAATTGAGCAACTAATGCAAATACTTCTTAGTTGATCCCCTATCGTTATTTGTATCCCTTTCTAACTAATTAGGCCTTGTAATCCTCTACCTTTACTTGTGCATTTCTTTTTGCTTTGAAAATTCACTTAACATCGATCACTTTGTGATCTTTTGAAAGTATAGTAAGCTCCTATCTATCATTTTTACTAATAGCATAAATTTATTCATTCATAGCTTACGGACATTTTTATTCTCTACAAGCTTATTCGAAAGTTAATAGATCATATCTTGCAAAAAAAGATAAAATAAAAAAATCTCATCATTGTTATTATCAATGCCTCAAGTCATATCATATAACTCCTCAATCGTTCTTGTCCTTCTTACAATCAAACATCTTGAATCATGTGACGTAGTCAATCTATGTGAGATTAAGACAAAGACAATTCGGTGCTTACTTGTCATCCTCTTTGAAGCTATAACTTTCTTATATTGTTCATTATTTTTATAATTACAAATCTATTGTTCATCAATCTTAACATCTCATCAATCTAACAAGATGCATTTATGACTTTATCCTCGAGTTTTATTCTTTTTTCTTCTAATATCTTATTAAGCGCAACACTTATAAAATTTCTCAAATGATTGGCTCTTGATTTTTGTAAGCTTCATATTTTTTGTAGTATAACATTATCAATTCACCTTATCAAAAATCTATTAAGTAAATAAACTATATAAACAACAACATCTCCCTAAAATTATTTAAGAATTCTTTTTTTTTTTCTTATCATGCATCGTCGAACCATATCAAGTATAGTCTTTTTTTTTTCCTAAGACACCATTTTGTTTAGGTGTGTATGGTATGATGAATTAATATAAAATTGTATTAGTTCTATAAAAACTTTTAAATTTGTTTAATATGTATTCGCCACCCCTATCTTCTTAAACATTTAATCTTGCAACAATTTTATCTTTCAACCAAAATTTTAAATTTTTAAGTTTGTTTAAAACTTATTTCTTTTATCAAGTTTTGCCACTATAATCATTAGTGAAGAAAAAAAAATAACTACTTACTCAAAGTGAGATTGGACTAATAAGACCATAAACATCCAAGTTCACTATATCAATACCATACTCTTTTTGTTCTTCTTAATTTGAAAGACTTTTTTTTTTAATATGTCCACGACATATACTTCATATAACTTTGTAATTATAATCAATTCTTGGTAATTATATCACCATATTATACTTCTCTAAAAATTTTAAGATCTCAAAATTTGAGTAAGTATATTTAAGATCTCATAGTGTAGAATTATCCTCAATATTAGTTTTAAAATAATTTTGATCAATCAAAACTATATAAATGTAGAGGAAACATGATGTTCTTTACTATTTTTATGTGAGAAAAACGTTTTATTTTTATCATGAATTAAGATAGCTATATCTTTTACCTCAATATTGTAACCTTTTTCAAGCAATTGCTATAAACTCATAATATTGTCTTTCATAGCATGAACATAATAAGCATATGAAATGCAAAAAATAGAAAAAATCCACTATTAAGTCCGAATTTTTTTTTATATCTCTTTGTCTCTTAAAGACAAATCATCAAATATAATATTATCAAAATAACTTATATCTATTTCAAAAAATAGTTCTTTGATGTCACACATTTGATTGAAGCTCTTGTATCTAGATATCATAAGTCATTAGCAAAACATTATTTTTTTTTCTTTAACAAAATTTACATTATCATCTTGATTACTAGGATTATAATAACATTCAAAGAAGTAATGTCCATATTATTTGCAAACATAATATTGTATTTCAGGCCTTTTGTAATTTTTGTCATGTCCATGGTCTCAGTCATATCCTCGATCGTAGCAGTGATCTTTTCGGTTAGAATTTTTTCCATCACTTATATTGTTCTAAGATTTTTAATTGGTACATCTTCCTCTTTGATATTTTTATTCATTTTTATTTTCAAGATTAAGTTTGATTTGTAGTGCTTACTTTATAAATTTGTTTTCTCCTTCTTTTGTAATCCTTTATTTATGATATTAAAGAAAACTCGTTAGTTGTTGTAAAGACATCTATTCAAAATCTTTAAACTCTTTAATCAATACAGTAGTAAAATAAAACTTTAGATATAGAGATTTTTTTTTTTGCTACTCTTTGATCACTTATTTGTTCACTATTTCATCTTATTTGATGAACAATAAAAATAATTTTTGAAAAGTAAACAAAAATAGATTCAAAAGTACATTGCTATAATTTTTTAAACTCAACTCGTAAACCTATAGACGGAACTTTTTTACCTTATCTATACTATTGAATGCTTTTGTAGTATTTCCGAAACCTCTTTTGAAGTGTTTACTGGAGTGAAGATCTCGAATATTGTATTATCAAGCCCTTGGTAAATATTGAACAATATTTTTTTCTCTTTTATTCTTTTAGCATTGAGTTATTTTCTTGCTTCTACATTCAATGCTCCTTCTGCTGGACTTGATTCAACAAATCTATCTTGTATAAACTCCTATGATTTGGGAGATTAGAAGAACCTTCATTTGGATGCACTATATATCATAATTTTTTTGTCAATATAAGCTTAACCTGAGCTCTAATACCAAATGTTGAATTACATAAGACAAATAGATAAGAGCTATCACACACAAAAGAAGAGTAATGATAAAACAAAATATTCTATGTTTCACTTAAAAATTTTATATTTTTACGAGAGGTTTATATAGTCCCACCAGATACATTTTATTCATTACATTTACTATAAATCTTTCTTCACCAAGAAACTCTTCACATTAACAGATAATTAATTTGATATATTTTTTTATAAGCTTTGTAATGTATTTTTTATCTCTTGATAGAAAAAACATGTTTATGATGTCTTAAGACAAACTTAATTCCAACATCTTCTTCCTTGTCCGCACTATATTGTGCAGTTTCAATTAGTGAAATGAAAGGGGATTACACATGCAGGATGGGTACACCAAGGAAGTAGGTGGTCAAGAAGCAGTTCAAGTACTTGTCGCACAGGAAGCAAAACCCAACCAAGATGTTCACAGTCCATTAAACAGGCAGTTCTTCAAAAGCTTTTTGGATGTAAGTGTTTGGAGGAACGAGTGATTCGTTCATGTTACATCCACCACCTTGTGTATAAATGAATGATCTGTTTTCCAGATGCAAAGAAAAGCTTCATTTCAACGTGCTATGAAATGGCAAATTTAAACATATATCTTAACAGACTTCGGATGATTCCACGTCTGCATTGAAGTATATGTATACTTGAAAGATAACAGCTTGGTCACTGTTGAAACGCGCAGGTTCTCAATGTCCACCACAACCAATCTGGGCGTTTCAACTTCACAACACAGTTCCCTTATTACAGAGAAATCGTCTACAAGCCAAAAGTTGCGAATGGAACCCGGCGGGGAAGGGCTGTGGTGTTGGACATGGACATGAGCGCTGGAGACTTCCTTGCACTCATCTGTCTGCTCAAAGCTCCAGTGGAGGTCGTAGACCTCAAGGTTGAAGTCTGATGCATGAAACAGCTGATCTTTAAACTTGATGAAAAAACAATGAATACCCCCATTCATTCTAATCCCCCCTGTTACGGTCATCCTCTTTCTTTGTTGATAGGGAATACTAGTGAGCGGCAATGGATGGGCAACAGCTGCCACAATAGACATCATCTACGATGTGCTGCACATGATGGGCCGTGATGACGTTCCGGTTGGTCTGGGAAATCTCACTGCATTAGGCACACCAAGTCTCGGCTGCAAGTACGTGAAGGCCATTCCACAGGGCAGCGGCGGACTTGTCGACTCTGATACACTCTATGGACTCGGTCGAACACTGCCCCGGAGTCCCAGGAGGTATTTACATCTTTATATCGAGAAGCAAATGGCTAAATGTTTCATTCTTGTCTCATCTGGTTCTAAATAAATGCCAACCAAGTATGTTGCAATTTATTCCAGCTACGCAGTTGAAAATTCTGTGAGGTTTGGAGGAGCACAAGGAAACACTGATCGGCCTAAACTTAGACAGGCATTAGCTACGGAAGTTTGGGAGTCCATCTCGAGGGCAATGCAGGCCGGAGAAAAGCTCACTGTACTGACGAATGGACCTCTTACTAACTTGGCCAACATTATTGATGGGGACAAAAGTGCAGCTGATGTTATACAGGTCAGTCTCTAGTTTCTCGAATCGATCTGGAAAGGATAAAAAAAATCTTTGCGCTTCGTGCTGTGATTGCAGGATGTTTACATTGTGGGTGGGCAAGTCATTGATGGGAAAAATAAGACTGGAAACGTCTTCACGGTTCCTTCAAACAAGTTCGCGGAGTTCAACATGTTCCTTGACCCTTTAGCTGCAAAGAAGGTTATGGAGTCAAATCTTAGGATCACGCTTATTCCTCTCAGTGCTCAGCAGAAAGTGAGCTCCTTTAAGCGGACCTTACAAAACTTAAAGCTTCCAGAGATGACTCCTGAGTCCATTTTTGCACATAGATTGCTCTCGTTGCTCTACAAACTGCAGCAGAAGCAACCAAAACTATACCGTCACATGGTAAAAAAATTTTTACCGGCATTCCTCTTGTCATATTTGTATCCCATCCGAAAGCGCACTTACTGTTTGTTCCTTCTTTTTCTTGTGCTGCTTGCTGCAGGAAATATTTCTTGGGGAAGTCCTTGGTGCAGTTTTCTTGGTCCAACATTCTAAACTAAACCCAACGGTGCAAACGAAGAAGGTTACTGTTTTAACTGGGAACGTGAGCCTGGATGGGCAGATTACTGTGGATAAAAGTTACGGGAAGTTAGTCAACATAGTCGATGAATTTGACAGTGAGGCATATTACAAGCTGCTTGCAGATTTGTTGTTAGGTTATAAGCAGCAGTCTGCGGCGATTGGGAGCTTTGATGAACAGCGGAAGATATGGAGTACACCACCTAAATAAAGCAGCAGTGGAAGTTCCTTTTGCATCCAAGTGCAAAAGAAATCAAAGGTATACGATTTGTAAAATGCCCGTAGGCCATACATACTTACATCCATGTATTCGCTTCCAATGCATGACAAAACATCTACTACTATAAGAAAACAGTTATGTTTGTGTTTATATAAACAATTGAATTCACTTCCAAGTGCAAAAGAAATCAAAGGTATACGATTTGTAAAATGCCCGTAGGCCATACTAAGATCCATGTATGGAGCGCCAAACGGAACCTGACCACCCTCGACCGACGGAGGAAGTCGCGGCTGCCGTGCCAACCCCCAACCGCTTTTGGAGGATGATGACCGACCCGCGGTTCCCCTCACCCGCATCAAACCCCGCGCCATTCATGGTCACGACAGAGGCTTTCCTCGGCCTCACTAGCCAGGTCCAAGCGCTAGCGGGGATGGTGCAGACCATAATCTCATACCTACCCCAGCTTGTGCATCCAATGGCTCACCAACCGGCCCCCCCGGCGGCACCCCCGCAAACGGAGTCACCAATGGCCCCAAACTGGGGGATCCCGCCCGACGTTGAGGCGCCACCACCTCGGGTCGCCGAAGTCCTCCAAGCTTCGCCGACCCCGACGCCAACCCGATCTCAAAGTCGCTCCTACAATCCAGCACCGACTGAGCTCGATCTCGACACCTTATCGACCGACTCCACCGACTCCTTGAGAGAGCAAGTTTGCCGAGTCCATCAGCGACTTGACGAAGTCCAGAAAGAAGTCCTCGGATCAAGAGAGGAGAGATGGGAAAGCTCTAAAGGCGGCTCCTCGTTTACCCCCGAGATACAGTCCAAGCCCCTCCCGGCCACCTTCAGGCTCCCAGCACTCGAGCCCTACGATGGCAGCGGCGACCCGATGGAGCATATCGTCACATTGCGCTCCCAAATGGCCCTTTACGACACTTCAGAGGCGCTGATGTGTCGGGTCTTCCCGACCACCCTTAGGGGATCGGCTAGAACCTGGTATGCTCGTCTCAAACCCGCGTCTATACCCTCATTTGACGTGTTGGCAAGAGAGATCGAGTTAAACTTTTTGGCAAGCGCACGTCCGATGCCAACCACAGCCTCACTCCTCGGAATGGCACAAGGGAGCGACGAGCCCCTCTCCCAGTTCGTAGGAAGGTTCACATCACAAGTACAGGGCATCCCCGACCTCCATCCATCCCTGGCCATCCAAGCATTCCTGACGGGGCTGAGGCCATCAAGGTTCTTTTGGTCGCTGATCGAGCGACCACCGACAACTCTGCCCGAGATGTTACAACGGGCGCACCAATATATGGCGGCCGAGACGCTGATAGCTGGCAAGCGTGACGAGACGAAACGCTCCCGGGGGGAACAGTCTCGTGGGCATCTGGCCCCACCTCCGAAGAGAAGGGAGGACAGGTCGGGCTTGCTGCCAGCCAGACCCCCCCCCCCTCCCGATCCGCCTCAACTCGACCCGAACGGAGATCTTCTTCCAAATAAGAGAAAAGGGGCTCTTGAAGGCACCAAGCCCGATGAAGTCGCATCCCGAGCGACGCGACAAGAGGAGGTACTGTCGCTTCCACCGGGAATATGGTCACGACACCAAGGAATGTCATGACCTCTAGTACCAAATTGAAGACCTTATCCGGCGTGGGCACCTGCGGCGATATGTCCGCGAACAACCCCCTCTCCCAGACGGTCGGCCCTCCCGAGACCTGTCTCCTCGACCGCAGGGCCCAGTCGAAAAACAGATCGACGTTATCTTTGGCGGTCCGGCATCAGGCGGCAACAGCTCCTCGGCGTGAAAAGCATACGCGCGATCTGAGGCCGGAAAGAGGCCGCTACATCATGAAGACCTCGACGTCACATTCAGGTCGGAAGATGAGGAGCACCCATCTCACGATGACGCACTAGTAATCTCAATCCGCATGGCCAACGCCTACGTCAAGAGGGTCATGATCGACACGGGGAGTTCGGCCGACATCTTGTATTTCGATGCCTTTCAACAGTTGGGATTGACCGACCTAGACCTCACCCCTCTAACATCTACCTTGACAGGGTTCACTGGGGATTCCATCTCTCCCATGGGAACAACCACGATCCCTGTCACATTCGGGGGGGAGCCGAGGTCAAAGACTCTGTTGGTATCATTCATGGTGGTCAAGCTCCCATCTGCGTACAACGCCATCATCGGGCGCCCGACCCTCAATCGGCTCAGGGCGGTCATGTCAACGTACCACCGGGTCTTGAAGTTCCCGACCCGAGTTGGGGTCGGCGAGGTGAGAAGTGACCCAAGAGAATCCAGGCAATGCTACTTAACGGCGACAACGTTCTTCAAGAGGCCGAGAACTGAACCGTTCAGTGTCATGCCCCCAGGTCCGGAAGAAAACACCTGAGACACCCACTCCGCGGAAAGAGTCATGAGCTGTTACTGAACCCGAACCGCCCTGATAAGTTGGTAAAGGTCGGGTCGGAGCTTGCGAAGAATCAACAAATTCAAATGATAGATTTCCTGCGGAAGAACGACGATGTCTTTGCATGGACCCCAAACGACGTGCCGGGGGTCGACCCAGAGATCGCCCAACATTACTTGAACATCTCCCCCGACGCCCGACCTGTGAAGCAGCGTCCGCGCAAATTCGCTCCAGATCGACAGAAGGCTATAGAAGATGAGGTCACTCGCCTATTGGACGCGCAGCTTATCGAAGAAGTAAAATACCCGACCTGGTTGTCCAATGTTGTACTTGTCAAAAAAGCAAATGGAAATTGGCGGATGTGCGTTGATTATACCGACCTCAATCGGGCTTGCCCGAAGGACTGCTACCCACTTCCCCGCATCGACCAACTTATGGATGGCACGTCGAGGCATCAGCTGCTCTCCTTCATGGATGTCTTCTCATGGTACAACCAAATCCAAATGGCCCCGAGAGACAAAAGAAACACGGCCTTTATCACTCATAACGGCACATATTGCTACAAGGTGATGTCGTTCGGATTGAAAAACGCCGATGCAACCTACCAGCGGCTCGTGAATCGCATGTTCAAGGACCAGGTCGGAAGGAACATGGAAATTTATGTAGACGATATGATAGTCAAAAGCCGGCAAGCTGAGACCCACCTCGCCGACCTGGCAGAGACATTTCACACGCTAAGGAAGTACAAGATACGTCTCAACCCGACAAAATATACTTTCGGCATCACATCCGGGAAGTTCCTTGGTTTTATAGTACATCAATGGGGAATCGACGCCAATCCCGATAAGATAAAGGCAATACAGGAAATGCAGCCCCCCAAGACTATAAAAGAGGTCCAACGACTTGCGGGAAGGTTGGCAGCCCTGAGCCACTTCATTTCCCGAGCTGGAGACAAAAGTTCTACCTTTTTCCGCGCACTAAAGTCGGCAAAAGACTTCAAATGGACCCCTGAATGCGAGGAAGCATTCCGCCAACTCAAGAGTCACATTGAAAACCTACCGCAACTAGCCTCGGTAAAGGATGGGGAGCCTCTCGGCTTATACCTCGCTGCGACCGACCTGGCGGTTAGCTCGGTCCTGGTAACACTCGATAAAGCCGGGGAAAAGCCGATCTACTACACTAGCCATGTTCTGGCGGGACCTGAACTCCGTTATGCCCCCATAGAAAGGATAGTTTTGGCGCTGATCCTGGCTTCCAAAAAATTGATGCCGTATTTCCAAACACATCCCATCAAAGTAATAACCGACCAACCCTTGCGTTAGATCCTCTCCAAATTTGATGTTGCAGGTCGGATGCTCAAGTGGTCGGTAGAGTTAGGGGAATTCGACATCGAATACGAGCCAAGAAAGGCGATCAAAGGCCAAGTGCTCGCGGACTTCCTCTCAGAGCTCGCACCCTCGGAAGTCCCGGCGAACCCGAACCCTGGATGGACTCTGCATATCGACGGCTCCGCCAACTCTGAAAGAGGAGGCGTCGACTTGGTGCTCAAGGATCCCTCCGGCCACACCTACGAACACGCCCTGCGGTTAGGATTTAAAGCTACAAACAATGAAGCAGAATACGAAGCGCTCTTATTCGGTCTGAGGGTCGCGACCGAGCTGGGAGCAGAAGACATCGAGATATTCACCGACTCCCAACTCGTCGCGGGCCAGGTCAACGGAACGTTTGAGACCCGAGAAGCAGCAATGATCAAATACATGGCCGAGGCGCGATGGATGACAGCTCAGTTTCGAAAGTGTACCATCACCAAGGTACCTCGCAGCGAGAACGCGCAAGCAGACGCCTTGGCCAGGCTAGCTTCCTCCTGCGTGACCGATACGCCGACCGGAGCAATGGTGAGAACCATCGGGCCCTCCGTTAATTCGACTATATTGGTTGTTGACGAGGGAGACGGAGGCTGGACCGACGAGATCCTTCACTTCAAACAAGCAGGAATCCTCCCCGAGGATAAGGCGACTGCCCGAAGAATCAGAAGGATGGAATCATGGTATTGCATCATTGATGACTGCCTCTACTGGCGAGGCTTCAGCCGACCCCTACTTCGCTGTCTGAACCCGACCGAGGCGCAAACCACCTTAGCCGAGATCCATGAGGGAATATGTGGAGACCATGTTGGTGCTCACACCTTGGCACACAAGGTCCTCAGGCAAGGTTACTACTGGCCCACACTACGAAAGGATGCCCAAGCTTATGTTCGAAACTGTGAGCCATGCCAGAAGCACGCCTGATTCCAACATCAACCGATGGTACCACTCACGACTGCCGACTGCGCCTGGCCCTTCGCCCAATGGGGAATGGACCTCCTCGGCCCCTTCCCCCCGGCCTCGGGACAGAGAATGTTTCTGATAGTCTGAGTCAACTATTTCACCAAATGGCTCGAAGTCGAGCCATTAGCCTCCATCACCGAGAGACAAGTTGAAGGGTTCGTGTGGAAGAACATCATAACCAGGTTCGGCCTCCCCAGGACCATCATTACAGACAACGGTACCCAGTTTAACAATACGAAGTTCAAAATGTTTTGCCAAAGCTATCGCATCCAGCTGAAGTTCAGCTCGGTTGCCCATCCCCAAGCCAACGGACTGGCGGAGGTAACAAACCGAGCCATTCTTGAAGGGCTGAAAAAAAGGGTCTCCAGCGCCACGACCTCATGGGTAGAAGAGCTCCCTAGTATTCTATGAGCGTCGCGAACAACTCCAAAAACCCCGACGGGGGAGTCCCCATATAGCCTGGCTTTCGGGACCGAAGCCGTGCTACCTCCCGAGGTGGTTTTCCCGACCCTCCGAGTCCAAACCCAACGTCAGGAGGAGTCCGACCAATAGCTCCGCGGAAACCTTGACCTATTAGAGAAAAAGCGTGCCGACGCCCATCTTCGAGCATTGGCTTATAGAAGAGCTGTCGCCAAAATCTACAACCGTCGGGTACGCCCCCGACACGTCCAGAGGGGCGACTTGGTACTCCGAAAGACCGAGGTCAGTGACCCGACCCGGTCCCGTGGTAAGCTAGCCCCGAACTGGGAAGGCCCCTACCGAGTTATCGATGTTATCCGAGATGGGACTTATACGCTGGCAACGATGGAGGGATGGGTGCTGCCAAGAACCTGGCACATCACAAACTTGCAAAAATTTTACGCACGACAATGTCAGCAAAATGACCCGACTTGTATTACGACTCGTACTGAGTAGAAACACAGCGATATTGGCAAAACAGCTTGACTTATATTAATTCAGAACAAGTACAAAAGAGGTCAAGAGCAAAGATGAGGGCTTCCCGACCCGAGTTACAAGCTTCATAAAAAAAAATGAGGGCTCGGGAGGCACCGAGTCGTCAAAATCTTGTTGTCTCTCCATCGGCACCGAGTCATCCTCGGGGTAGATGGTAAACGGGTCTTCTTCGATGTCGGCATCAGGGTATCGGGCGCGAAAGCGAGCCAGTGCCACCCGATACCCGTATTCATAGGTAACCCGACCCATCCGCTTCAAACCCTCTTTGAAGCCGAGGGACCCCTTGTACTAGGCGACCGCCTGCCCTGGCAGTTCGGCTCGGGCATGCTCCAGGTCCTTCACGGCCTGCAGCAGCTCGTCGTCCATCCTCCGGGCCCTGGCTCAGGCCTCCTTCAGCAGCTGCTGGGCGTCACCCAGATGGCCCTGTACTGCCTCTAGCTCCTTCTCCGAGGCCTCGCGCCTGAGGAGCTCCTCGGCCTTTTCCCCCTTTATTTTCTCGAGCTCCTCACTCAGCCTGGACGCACGTTCCTCGGCCTTGGCAACCACCTCGGGTCCTCCCCTAGACTTCAAAGCGTCAAGCTCTTCTTGCAGCTGCTTGACCCGGTAGTCCATGAAGGTGATCAGCCGACCCGCATCATGTTACTAAGGCACAACTCGGGAGGCTTACCAGGACCATCTCCTTGGTGGCTCGGGCCATCAGAACCTCAGACGGGAGCGTGTACAGCTCCCGCGCAAGTTGGGGATGAAGAAGCCCCCTTCCATACTCCTCAGCTGCCGACGAATTGTTCCACACTTTCGTCGAGTTTTTCAGCCCCGCCCACCTGGCCTTTAGCTCCTTCTCGGGGTCTTGATGCCCCAGGTCGGACATTAGCAGGGCATAATAGCCCTGGTCGCCCTTGTGAACCTTTGTTTTGAAAAGGTCCTTCATTGACCTTGGGCGCTCGTGGACCGGTGAAGCGGCCCCCTCCTCGGACCCAGCAAGCGCCTCAAGCCTCTCCGGCGATGCGACGGGCTCCTTACCCTTAGAGCGGGAGCGGGATCCCTCTCGCCGACATGAGACTTGTGCTTTCTCGTCAGCACTTTCATCTTCTTCTGTTGCTTCCTCGCAACTTCTGCCTGCTCAGTCGGGAGGGGAGCTGGCCTTTTCGATGAAGCCCTCAGAGCCTCCCTCGCGGGAGACGCGCCGACCTCACGGGCGGTGAGACGGGTCGGAGAAACCTTGCTGCCAGTCATTCTCGGCATCCCGCGAAGCTCCCCGAGATCCATCCGGCCTGCATCCCAACTTACAGGTCAGTAAGAAGCTAGGAAAGCTAAAGCAAAGCGAAATGCTAGTACCCCTAGAGGCCGGACTCAAACCCGCCTCGACGAGCCAAAGCTCGATCATCTCCTTGATCGCACGAGAAGAAGAAAGAATCCCCTTCAGTCGGTCGACCAGGATGATCTCCTCCTCGGACAGGTAAGGGGGGGCATTGCCGATCGGGTGAGCCAACCAATCGAGCCCGAACCCCCAAGCCGGACCACTAACATAAAGATAGCGGGACTTCCAACCTTTATTACTGGAAGGTGCCCCGCTGACCCTAAAACCGACCCGGACAGTAAGATAGTAACTGCCCCGACTCTTGCAGAGGCGAAAACATGCCATGAATAAGTCCCGAGTCGGGATAATCCCGGCTCCTCGGCACTCGCCCAGGAAAACCACAAGGTAATGCCACGAGTTGGGCGCTACCTGGCTGGGAGAAATTCTCCACCATCTCAGGCACTCCTCAATGAGAGGGTGCAAAGGAAACCGAAGATCGGCCTCCAAAGCATCTATCGAGATGCACATGCCGGGAACGTCCAAGCTATAGGGACGCTGCCCCGGCTCCGGAACATGCAGCCCGTATTCAGTCGGGATGCTGTACCGCTCCCTAATCACGGCAAGTGACCCCTCAGTCACCGCCGTGTCGAGATCATGATCTGATATCATGCCCTCTAAATCCCTCTGAACCCTCGCATCGACAGGCGACGGGGGCTCGGAAGACGCTCCCGAGGAATCAACCTCGGGATCACTCCGACTTGCCTCCCCCGACCCCGAGGGAGACACGACCCTGACACTAATCGAGGAGTCCGAGGAGGTCATCGCGACCTGTTCAAAAGAAGCTACCGAACTGAAGGGATGAAGAATGGCTAGGGTGGTCCGAGATGGAAGCAGGAAGAAGGCAAAATGAATAAGTGAGGTCTCTGCCCAACCCCACAGCTAACTTATAGCGCCCAGGGGAGTCGTTTCAGCTTCCCGAGGTAAGTGGAAGCGCCGCCACCCTAAAAAGACATTGCGCATTAAATGCACCATAACTTTGACCGAAACCCTAGGCAGAGGATGAAATATATATGTACATATATAAATATATAATATAATATTGCCCCATATGTATGATGATATGAACATGGTTATCAAGACCGAGTTCATCTTCTCGGCCAAATCTCCGGATTTGTGCCCGAGTTCATCTTCTCGGCCAAATCTCCGGATTTGTGCCCGAGTTCACCTTCTCGGCCAAACCTCTAGATTTGTGCCCGAGTTCATCTTCTCGGCCAAATCTCTGGATTTGTGCCCGAGTTCACCCTCTCGGCCAAACCTCCGGATTTATGCCCGAGTTCACCTTCTCGGCCAAATCTCCGGATTTGTGCCCGAGTTCATCTTCTCGGCCAAATCTCCGGATTTGTGCCCGAGTTTACCCTCTCGGCCAAACCTCCGGATTTGTGCCCGAGTTCATCTTCTCGACCAAATCTCCGGATTTGTGCCCGAGTTCACCCTCTCGGCCAAACCTCCGGATTTGTGCCCGAGTTCACCCTCTCGCCTAACTCTCCGGATTTGCGCCCGAGTTCATTCCCTCGGCGAAATCCCAGGATTCGCGCCCAGATCCATCCTCGGCAAAAGCCTAACGTCGCAATTCCCGAGCTCTTGCTCGGTCGGATCAACTCTTGCCAAGACCCCAATTCCCGAGCTCCCGCTCGGTCGGATCGACTCTTGCTTCATTACAATTCCCGAGCTCCTGCTCGGTCGGATCGACTCTTGCTACATCGCAATTTCCGAGCTCTTGCTCGGTCGAATCAACTCTGGCCAAGACCGTAATTCCCGAGCTCCCGCTCGGTCGGATCGAGTCTTGCTACATCGCAATTCCCGAGCTCTTGCTCGGTCGAATCAACTCTGGCCAAGACCGCAATTCCCGAGCTCCCGCTCGGTCGGATCGACTTTTGCTTCATTACAATTCCCGAGCTTCCGCTCGGTCGGATCGACTCTTGCTTCGTTACAATTCCTGAGCCCCCGCTCGGTCGGATCAACTCTTGCTAAGATCGCCATTCCCGAGCTTCTTCTCGGTCGGATTGACTCTTGCTATATCGCAATCCCCGGGCTCCTGCTCGATCGAACTAACTCGGACGGATCAACCCCGCACCACTTCAAATCCCCAATTCCCCACTCGGAACTAATTTAGGATGATCTCGAACCAGCAGCTAAGCACAAGACCTCATCTTCGGCACCCTCATTAGCCGCCTCAGGAAGGTCTTCCCGAAGGGGGGGGGGAGAATGATATGACAAATGCTGACCTGGCCGCCAAGTCATGACACCCTCGGACAGCTGGCCCGCCAACGTGGTCGACCCGATGCAGGTAACCAGCCGGATATACGGGGGGCGTCAGTGGTCGTACAGCCGACCTGACACAGGTAAGGTCGGCACCCCCCACCTGCGAACGCACGCCTCATTGCAAGGACAACAATCATGGTGGGAGGGTACGATGACATGGTAAGCCGTAAATGCAGTAAGGTTATCAGGTACGAATGATCTACAACACCCACTATAAAAGCTCCTGCACCTCTACGGGGCAGGGGGATCGCAAAAAAAGAACAAATCCACCAACTAACTTAACCTTCGGAGGGGTCACGTCGGGAACCTACCTGACCCGACCTTCTTGCAGGAGTCAGCGGCCGACCCGAACTGGAGTACTCTCTCTTCACCCGGACTCCACCGCTCCAGCAGCCGACCTCCCAAGCTGAGCTCTGAATCACCACTCATCCGGACGCGCTCCCACTCCGTACCGAGAAGACCACGGACGAGCTAGCGCACACGGGCTTGAACCAGCAAGTGCTTGCTCAGCAAATTCGGAGGCGAAACGTATCGATTAGGCAAGCACCAAATTCGCCCCTAACATGTGTAAATTTATGCCACGAACCATACAGAAGAAGAAATCTTCTGTGAGTAATGAGGAAAGAAAGTGATGTCGCCAAAGTTATCATCGTCTTTTCAACATGGTATGCTATAAACTTTTCTATAGATCTCCTTTCATGATGCCCTACCTCGGACTACTCTTCAGTTGGTGCCGAGTCAGAGTGGAAAATTGCTAAAGCAACAGCTGCACAGAGAGAGAACGGATATAGGTTCGAGAAACAATTTGTAGATGGCATGTTGGCGAATCTTTCATGCAGATTTAAACAGCTCGAATATGCACATAAGCTACATTGTCTGAATGTTGAAAATGGTTGTAAATATTATTTGAGACACATGAATATAAAAAGGTTAGCAACAATAAACTAGTAACAAATAATAAAATAATTAAAATAATAACATCTTTATAATACACAACAATTCTTCTCAGAAATTTTCTTTCATCTCATTATCTTGTACAACCACTACTTGTCGACCTTGTTTGTATCCATCATCTATCCAGAGAATTTACTTCTGTCATTTCAGATCATCTGCATATGCATTTATCTTCAAAACCTAATATAATCAAGCCTTAGGTGACCTCATTAAAATATTTGGCCTTTAGTCTCTTTCAGAAGATATGACATGGCAATCAAAGTTTTTTAGATTTTTTTGGTCAAGCTTTTATAGTAAGCTCACTATATATTTCTGGCCTCATTCTTATAGAGAAATATCTCCCAAAGGACAACTCAAGAATCAAAATCTAAGAACAAACAACCTACAAGCAGAACTTGGAAACAAGAAATTGAAGACAAGTATATTAATAATAGAATTGGTTGATGATGCACAGGACACATGAAATTTCAAATCTTTAGTTGGGAAAAAAAAAAAAAAATAGATTAAGAGTTCAAGAAATTTGTAAAATACCAGCAATTCCTGATGGTTGATAAGGGACATTTTGGTCGGCCGAACATTGGTGCGGCCCGTAGGCGCGCGAGGAATTCTCCGCTTTGGATGTACCCGCACGGTTTTGCCCTTTGTGGAGACTGAGAGCTCTAAAAGGTGCCTTTGAGAGTAAGGGAGGCTGGTAGACTTATGAGCCCTTAGCTCCCCTACTTCTCAACCAATGTGAGACTAAAGATGGCCTTATCATTACTCCCTCCACAAAGGGAGGGAAGGGCTCATGTCCGAGGTGCTTGGCTCGGGAGTACTGGTCGACCGAGGTGCACGGCTCGGGGCCCTCCTTCTAGTGCCAAAATGTTAGTGGAGAATCCGGAGCTTGCCTAGTAGATGCGTTTGGTCTCCGAGTCTGCCGAGCAAGCACTTGCTGGTTCAGGCCCGTGTGCGCTAACTCGCCCATGGTCTCCTTGGTACGAAGTGGGAGCCCGCCCGGATGTGTAGTGATTCAGAGCTCGGCTTGGGAGGTTGGCTGTCGGAGTGGCGGAGTCCGGGTGAAGAGGGAGTAATCCAATTCGGGTCGATCGCCAACTCCTGCAAGAAGGTCGGGTCGGGTAGGTTCCCGACGTGACCCCTCCGACGGTCAAGTTAGTTCAGCGGTTCATTTTTCGATCCCCCTGCCCTGTAGAGGTGCATGAGCTTTTATAGTGGGTGTTGTAGGTCATTTGTACCTGATGACCTTACCGCTTTTATAGCATACCATGCCGTCGTACCCTCCACCGTGCTTGTCGTCCTTGCAATGAGGCGTGCGTTTGCAGGTGGGGGGTGTCGACCTTACCTGTGTCAGGTTGGTTGTACGACGACTGGCGCCCCCCGTATATCCGGCCGGTTACTTGCGTCGGGTCGGCCACATCGGCGGGTCAACTGTCCGAGGGTGTGATGACTTGGCAACCAGGTCGGCATTTCTAATGGGGCTGAAGCCATCAAGGTTCTTTTGGTCGCTAATCGAGCGACCACCAACAACTCTGCCCGAGATGTTGCAACGGGCACACCAATATGTGGCGGCTGAGACACTGATAGCAGGCAAGCGGGACGAGACGAAACGCTCTGGGGGGGAACAGTCTCGTGGGCATCTAGCCCCACCTCCGAAGAAAAGAGAGGACATGTCGGGCTTGATGCCAGCCAGACCTCCCCCGATTCCCCTCAACTCGACCCGAACGGAGATCTTCTTCCAAATACGGGAGAAGGGGCTCTTGAAGGCACCAAGCCCGATGAAGTCGCATCCCGAGCGGCGCGACAAGAGGAGGTACTGCCATTTCCACCGAGAATATGGTCATGACACCGAGGAATGTCGTGACCTCCAGTACCAAATTGAAGACCTTATCCGGCGCGGGCACCTGCGGCGATACGTCCGCGAACAACCCTCCCTCTCTGACAGTCGGCCGTCCCGAGACCTGTCTCCCCGACCGCAGGGCCCGGTCAAAAAACAGATCGACGTCATCTTCGGCGGTCCAGCATCAGGCGGCAACAGCTCCTCGGCGCGAAAAGCATACGCGCGATCCGAGGCCGGAAAGAGGCCGCTACATCATGAAGACCTCGACGTCACGTTCAGGTCGGAAGACGAGGAGCACTCATCTCACGACGACGCGCTGGTAATCTCAATTCGCATGGCCAACGCCTACGTCAAGAGGGTCATGATCGACACGGGAAGTTCGGCTGACATCCTGTATTTCGATGCCTTTCAACGGTTGGGATTGACCGACCTAGATCTCACCCCCCTAACATCTACCTTGACAGGGTTCACTGGGGATTCCATATCTCCCATGGGAACAACCACAATCCCTGTCACGTTCGGGGGGGAGCCGAGATCAAAGACTCTAATGGTATCATTCATGGTGGTCAAGCTCCCATCTGCGTACAACGCCATCATCGGGCGCCCGACCCTCAATCGGCTCAGGGCGATCGTGTCAACGTACCACCGGGTCTTGAAGTTCCTGACTCGAGCCGGGGTCGGCAAGGTCAGAAGTGACCCGAGGGAATCCAGGCAATGCTACTTAACGGCGACAACGATGTGCAAGAGACCGAGAACCGAACCGTTCGGCCCCACGCCCCCAGATCCAGAGGAAAACACCCGAGACACCCACTCCGCGGAAAGAGTCCTCGAGCTGTCACTGGACCAAAACCGCATGGATAAGCTGGTGAAGGTCGGGTCGGAGCTTGCGGAGAATCAACAAGTTCAACTGATAGATTTCCTGCGGAAGAACGACGATGTCTTCGCGTGGACCCCAAACGACATGCCGGGGGTCGACCCAGAGATCGCCCAACATTACTTAAACATCTCCCCCGACGCCCGACCTGTGAAGCAGCGTCCGCGAAAATTCACTCTGGACCGACAGAAGGCTATAGAAGACGAGGTCACTCGCCTATTGGGCGCACAGCTTATCGAAGAAGTGAAATACCCGACCTGGTTGTCCAATGTTGTACTTGTCAAAAAAGCGAATGGAAATTGGCGGATGTGCGTTGATTATACTGACCTCAATCGGGCTTGCCCGAAGGACTGCTACCCACTTCCCCGCATCGACCAACTTGTGGATGCCACGTCGGGGCATCAGCTGCTTTCCTTCATGGATGCCTTCTCAGGATACAACCAAATCCAAATGGCCCTGAGAGACAAAAGAAACACGGCCTTTATCACACACAATGGAACATATTGCTACAAGGTGATGCCGTTCGGATTGAAGAATGCCGGCGCGACCTACCAGCGCCTCGTGAATCGTATGTTCAAGGACCAGGTCGGAAGGAATATAGATATTTATGTAGATGACATGATAGTCAAAAGCCGGCATGCCGAGACCCACCTCTCCGACATGGAGGAGACATTTCGCACGCTGAGGAAATACAAGATGCATCTCAACCCGACGAAATATACTTTCGGCATCACATCCGGGAAGTTCCTCAGCTTTATAGTACATCAACGAGGAATCGACGCCAATCCCGACAAGATAAAATCAATATAGGAGATGCAGCCCCGCAGGACTATAAAAGAGGTCCAACGACTTACAGGAAGGTTAGTAGCCCTAAGTCGCTTCATTTCCCGAGCCGGAGACAAGAGTTCAACCTTTTGTCGCGCATTGAAGTCGGCAAAAGACTTCAAGTGGACCCCCGAATGTGAGGAAGCATTCCGCCAACTCAAGAGTCACATCGAGAACCTGCCGCAACTAGCCTCGGTGAAGGATGGCGAGCCCCTCGGCTTATACCTCGCTGCGATCGACCTGGCGGTTAGCTCGGTCCTGGTAACACTCGATAAAGTCGGGGAAAGACCGATCTACTACACTAGCCATGTTCTGGCGGGGCCTGAGCTCCGCTATGCCCCCATAGAAAAGATAGCTTTGGCTCTGATCCTGGCCTCCAGGAAACTGAGGCCGTATTTCCAGACACATCCCATCAAAGTAATAACCGACCAACCCCTGCGCCAAATCCTTTCCAAATTTGATGTTGCAGGTCGGATGCTCAAGTGGTCGGTAGAGTTAGGGGAATTTGATATCGAATACGAGCCAAGAAAGGCGATCAAAGGCCAAGTGCTCGCGGATTTCCTCTCGGAGCTCACACCTCCACAAGTCATGGAAAACCCGATCCCTGGATGGACTCTACATATCGATGGTTCCGCTAACTCGGAAAGAGGAGGAGTCGACTTGGTGCTCAAGGACCCCTCCGGCCACATCTACGAACATGCCTTGCGATTAGGATTCAGAGCTACAAACAATAAAGCCGAATACGAAGCGCTCTTGTTCGGTCTTAAGGTCGCAGCCGAGCTGAGAGCAGAAGACATAGAGATATTCACCGACTCCCAACTCGTCGCTGGCCAAGTTAACGGCACATTCGAGACCCGGGAAGCAGCAATGGTCAAATACCTGGCCGAGGTGCGGCTGATGACAGCTCGGTTTCGAAGGTGCACCATCACCAAGGTACCTTGCAGCGAGAATACGCAAGCAGATGTCTTGGCCAGGTTAGCTTCCTCCCGCGCGATCGACACACCAACCGGAGCAATGGTGAGGACCATTAGGCCCTCAATCGGTCCGACCATGATGACTGTTGATCAGGAAGACGGAGGCTGGACCGACGAGATCCTTCGCTTCAAACAAGCAGGAGTCCTCCCCGAGGACAAGGCGGCTGCCCGAAGAATCAGAAGGATGGAATCATGGTACTGCATCGTTGATGGCCGCCTCTACCGGCGAGGCTTCAGCCGACCCCTACTCCGCTGTCTAAACCCGACCGATTCGCAAACTACCTTAGCCGAGATCCACGAGGGAATATGTAGAGACCATGTCGGCGCTCGCACCCTGGCACACATGGTCCTCAGGCAAGGTTACTACTGGCCCACACTACGAAAGGATGCCCAAGCTTATGTTCGGAATTGTGAGCCATGCTAGAAGCACGCCCGACTCCAACATAGACCGATGGTACCACTCACGACTATCGACTGCACCTAGCCCTTCGCCCAATGGGGAATGGACCTCCTCGGCCCCTTCCCCCCAGCCTCGGGACGGAGAAGGTTTCTGATAGTCGGAGTCGACTATTTCACCAAATGGCTCGAAGCCGAGCCGCTGGCCTCCATCACCGAGAGACAAGTTGAAGGGTTCGTATGGAAGAACATCATAACCAGGTTCGGCCTCCCTAGGGCGATCATCACAGACAACGGCACGTAGTTCAACAATACGAAGTTCAAAACATTTTGCCAGAGCTACCGCATCCAGCTGAAGTTCAGCTCGGTTGCCCATCCCCAAGCCAACAGGCTAGCCGAGGTAACAAACCGAGCCATTCTTGAAGGGTTGAAGAAAAGGGTCTCCAACGCTACGACTTCTTGGGTGGAGGAGCTCCCGAGTGTCCTATGGGCATTAAGAACGACTCCAAAAACCCCGATGGGGGAATCACCGTACAGCCTGGCATTCGGGACTGAAGTCGTACTACCTCCCGAGGTGGTTTTCCCGACCCTCCGAGTCCAAACCCAACATCAGGAGGAGTCCGACCAACAGCTCTGTAGGAACCTCGACCTATTGGAGGAGAAGCGTGCCGATGCTCATCTCCGAGCATTGGCCTACAGAAGAGCTGTCGCAAGAATCTACAACCGACGAGTACGCCCCCAGCACGTCAGGTCGGGCGACTTGGTGCTCTGGAAGACCGAGGTCAGCGACCCGACCCGGTCCCGCGGCAAGCTGGCCCCGAACTGGGAGGGTCCCTACCGAGTTATCGATGTTGTCCGAGACGAGACTTATACGCTGGCAACGATGGAAGGACGGGTGTTGCCAAGAACCTGGCACATCACAAACTTACGAAAATTTTACGCATGACAATGTCAGCAAAATGACCTGGCTTGTATTACCACTTGTACCGAGTTGAAATGCAACTACATCAGCAGAACAACTTGACTTGTATTGATTTGGAACCCTCTTTGAAGCCGAGGGACCCCTTGTACTCGGCGACCGCCTTCCCCGGTAGCTCGGCTCGGGCATGCTCCAGGTCCTTCACGGCCTGCAGCAGCTCGTCATCCATCCTCCGAGCCCTGGCTCGGGCCTCCTTCAGCAGATGCTGGGCATCGCCCAGATGGCCCCGTAGCTCTCTCTCCGTGGCTTCACGTCTGAGGAGCTCCTCGGCCCTTTCACCCTTTAGTTTCCCGAGCTCCTCCCTCAACCTGGACGCGCGTTCCTCGGCCTCGGCAGCCGCCTCGGGTCCTCCCTTGGACTTCAGGACGTCGAGCTCCTCTTGCAACTGCTTGACCCGATGGTCCATGAAGGTGATCAGTCGACCCGCATCATGAACCCGGTCAACCAGCGCCATTTGGAAGTGCTGGCCCTGCACGAAAGGACAACATTTAGAATGTAAAAAAAAAAACTTACATTGCGAAGGCACAAGTCGGGAGGCTTACCAGGACAATCTCTTTGGTGGCTCGGGCCATCAGAACCTCTGAGGGGAGCGTATACAGCTCCCACGCCAGTTGGGGATGGTGAATCCCCCTTTCGTACTCCTCGACTGCCGACGGGTTGTTTCACACCTTCGTCGAGTTTTTCAACCCCGCCCACCGAGCCTTTAGCTCATTCTCGGGGTCTTGATGCCCCAGGTCAGACATCAGCAGGGCATAATAGCCCTGGTCACCCTTGTAAACCTTTGTCTTGAAAAGGTCCTTCATGGACCTCGGGCGCTCGTGGACCGGTGAAGAGGCCCCCTCCTCAGACTCAGCGGGTGCCTCCGGCCTCTCTGGCGATGCGGCAGGCTCCTTACCCTTGGAGCGGGAGCGGGACCCCCCCTCGCCGACCTGGGACTTGTGCTTTCTCGTCAGCACCTTCGTCTTCTTCTGTTGCTTCCCCGCAACTTCTGCCTGTTCAGTCGGGGGGGGGAGCCGGTCTTTTCGACGGAGCCCTCGGAGCCTCCCTAGCAGGAGACGCGCCGACCTCACGGGCAGTGGGGCGGCTCGGAGGGACCCTTCCGCCAGTCACCCTCGGCATCCCGCGAAGCTCCCCGAGATCCATCCGGTCTGCATCACGACTTACAGGTCAGTAAGAAATTAGTGAAGATAGAGCAAAGCAAAATGCTAGTACCCCTGGAGGCCGGACTCAAACCCGCCTCAGCGAGCCAAAGCTCGGTCATCTCCTTGATCGCACGAGAAGAGGAGAGAATCCCCTTCAGTCGGCCGACCAGGACGGTCTCCTCGGACAGATAAGGGGGGGCGTTGCCAATCGGATGAGCCGACCAGCTGAACCCGAATCCCCAACCCAGACCACTAACGTAAAGATAGCGGGACTTCCAACCTTTGTTACTGGAAGGTGCCCCGCTGACCCTAAAACCAACTCGGGCGATAATGTAGTAACCGCCCCGACTCTTGCATAGGCGAAAATACGCCATGAACAAGTCCCGAGTCGGGATAATCCCAGCTCCTCGGCATTCACCCAAGAAAACCACAAGGTAACGCCACAAGTTGGGCGCTACCTGGCTAGGAGAAATTCTCCATCATTTCAGGCACTCCTCAATTAGAGGGTGCAAAGGAAACTGAAGACCAGCCTCCAAGGCATCTACCGAGATGCACATGTCGGGGACGTCCAAGCTATAAGAACGTTGCCCCGGCTTTGGAACATGCAACCCGTATTCAGTCGGGATGCTGTATCGTGCCCTAATCGCGGCAAGTGACACCTCAGTCACCGCCGAGTCGAGGTCATGATTTGACATCATGACCTCCAAATCCCTCTGAACCCTCGTGTCGACAAGCGACGGAGGCTCGGAAGACGCTCCCGAGGAACTAACCTCGGGATCACCATGACTCAACTCCCCCGATCCCGAGGGAGAAATGACCCTGACACTAGTCGAGGAGTCCGACGAGGTCATCGCGACCTGTTCAAAAGGAGCTGCCGAGCTGAAAGGGCGAAGGGTGGCTATAGAGGTCCGAGATGGAGACAGGAAGAAGGCAAAATGAGCAAGTGAGGTCTCTGCCCAACCCCGCAGCTAACTTATAGCGCCCAAGGGAGTCGTTTCAGCTTCCCGAGGTAAGAGGAAGCGCCACCACCCCGAAAAAGCACTCAGCGCATTTAATGCGCCATAACTATGACCGAAACCCTAGGCAGATGACGAAAAAAAAATATATATATATTATTATCGCACAGGCGCATATCCGGATTTGCGCCCGAGTTCACCCTCTCGGCCAGATCTCCGGATTCGCGCCCGAGGTCACCCTCTCGGCCAAATCTCCGGATTTGCGCCCGAGTTCACCCTCTCGGCCAAATCTCCGAATTTATGCCCGAGTTCGCCCTCTCGGCCAAATCTCCGGATTTGCGCCCGAGTTCGCCCTCTTGGCTAAATCTCCGGATTTGCGCCCGAGTTCACCCTCTCGGGCGAAATCTCCTAATTCGCGCCCGAGTTCACCCTCTCGGCCAAATCTCCGGATTTGCGCCCGAGTTCACCCTCTCGGTCAAATCTCCGGATTTGCGCCCGAGTTCACCCTCTCGGTCAAATCTCCGGATTTGCGCCCGAGTTCACCCTCTCGACCAAATCTCGGGATTTGTGCCCGAGTTCACCCTCTCGGGCGAAATCTCTGAATTCGCACCCGAGTTCACCCTCTCGGCCAAATCTCCGGATTTGCGCCCGAGTTCACCCTCTATATCCGGATTTGCGCCTGGCTTCCCCCTCTCGGCCAAATCTCCGGGTCTGCGCCCGAGTCCGACCTCTCGATCGAATCTTCGGATTTGCGCCCAACCCCATCCTTGGCAAGAGCAATACATCGTAATTCCCGAGCTCATGCTCGGTCGGATCCACTCTTACTGCATTACAATTTCCGAGCTCATGCTCGATCGGATCGACTCTCGATACATCGTAATTCCCAAGCTTATGCTCGGTCGGATCGACTCTCGATACATCGTAATTCCCGAGCTCATGCTCGGTCGGATCCACTCTTACTGCATTACAATTCCCGAGCTCATGCTCGGTCGGATCGACTCTCGATACATCGTAATTCCCGAGCTCATGCTCGGTCGGATCCACTCTTGCTGCATTACAATTCCCGAGCTCATGCTCGGTTGGATCTACTCTCGCTGCATTACAATTCCCGAGCTCATGCTCGGTCGGATCGATTCGTGCCGCATTGCAATTCCCGAGCTCCTGCTCGGTCGGATCAACCACCGCACCATTTGAAATCCCCAAGACCTCATCTTCGACACCCTCATCAGGCGCCTCGAGAAGGTCTTCCCAGGGGGGAAGAATGATATGACAAATGCCGACCTGGCTGCCAAGTCATCACACCCTCGGACAGTTGGCCCGTCAACGTGGCCGACCCGACGCAGGTAACCGGCCGGATATACGGGGGGCGCCAGTCGTCGTACAACCAACCTGCAAACGCACGCCTCATTGCAAGGACGGCAAGCACGGTGGAGGGTACGGTGGCATGGTATGCCATAAAAGCGGTAAGGTCATCAGGTACGAATGACCTACAACACCCACTATAAAAGCTCCTGCACCTCTACAGGGCAGGGGGATCGAAAAACGAACCACTGAACTAACTTGACCGTCGGAGGGGTCACGTCGGGAACCTACCCGACCCGACCTTCTTGCAGGAGTTGGCGACCGACCCGAATTGGATTACTCCCTCTTCACCCGGACTCCGCCACTCCGACAGCCAACCTCCCAAGCCGAGCTCTGAATCACTACACATCCGGGCGGGCTCTCACTTCGTACCAAGGAGACCACGGGCGAGTTAGCGCACACGGGCCTGAACCAGCAAGTGCTTGTTCAGCAGACTCGGAGATCAAACGTATCTACTAGGCAAGCACCGGATTCTACACTAATAATGGTGTAACCAAACAAGACACCTTCAGACGTCGATCTCTGAGAACCAAAATGATGCATCCCACAGTTGTTCCTTTAACCACACAACTGTTGCACACCATAATGATTGGAAGGTTTCTATCTGGATAACTTGGGAGGTCTATAGAAACTTTGTAGCCAGGTAAATGGTAGAAGCTCTTCCAGGCAACATAAGAGTAAAACACAATAGAACCAAATCAGAACAGGAAAGCAACAAACAGTGAACAAATATAAACAAATAAGTGAACACTTTTTATCTTCCTTGGGTATATTTTAATCAGCAATGCAAATGGAGAAACAATTCCTAGCAAAGCAGTGCATGTTCTCCAATATGACAAGCATATATAAGCTGGACTACTGGCAATTCAGTTGGTCCAAAGATGCTCTAAGTTCACCGAGACATCATAGAGAATCAATTGAGCACTCAGAGAGCTATAAACTTGCAACAGCAGAAAAGAAAAGCATCCTTTGAACATGTCAATACAGAAACACTAGAATCCAGACAGATCAATTTAGTTTAAAAATAAAAAAAAAAGAATCTTGAAAACAGCATCTTTAATTACTTAAACGTAAGTGTGTATATTGACCCTCCCCATACCCCGCATTGGCGGGAGCCTCGTACACTGGGTCGACCCATTTTTTAAAAAGAGATATTACTGGAGATGAAACCAATTTGATCTATCCAAGAAAGATTTAACTTCTGCCAAAAGAATGTGTGAAATCACCAAGAAAGCAACAAAAGATATTGAACCACATAAAACAGGACTTTGAACTAGGAGCATACCTGCTCTTGACTGTACAATGGTCCAGTTATAGGCCACTGCCTGAGATACCTCCCAGACTAAACCAGATCCACAGTGGAGACCACTTATCAGGAATGGACAACCCTAGCCACCTCCTCCTCCTGTATCTCCATCAACCTACGCTTCATGAACTTCCACTGCAACAAGCCACCTAAATAATCCTTGAAAAGAAGAAGAGATGAAAATAGCACAGAAACAAAGAAAGAAAGAAAGAAACAAACAGAATAATTATATCCCTAACAGAAGGGATGACAAATCAGGCACCTGTATTCATGAAGTGTTGTTCATCCTGGAGGTCATTCAGCTTTTCAAGGGTGGAGTTGTCAATCCCGGTCTCGGATGGGACAAGGTCAGGGTCGTAAGCATTCACTCACATGCAGACGCAGATGCACACACACCCATACACACAAGAGCATGCAGAATAAACATGTGCATGCATATACACACACACACACAAATACTTGCGCACCATGTGGATGCGCCCGCGCACACTAACTATTGAGAACGGAGACTTTAGACAAGGGAGGTAAATTTACATCAGCTCAGCAACTAAAACTAAGAAATTAAATCTGAAACAAATATGAACCTGCAATTCAATGAAACAAAGTTTCATGGTATAATAACATGTTGCAGATACAATGATTAGATACCCTGTTACATTACAAAAAATATGGTGTTCCAATCCTATGGAATCAAACATATGATTCTTCAGCTGCCACCTTCCGAATCCGAGAACAGCTCAAGTGGACTTCAATGCCAAAGAGCTCATAAACACAATTCAACTGGCAATAGAATATATCTAGGGACTACGGTAACCAACATTTGGAATGAACAAGTTGTATCTCCAGAGAGCATTAGGTACCATACTTTAGTTTATGCAGAAAATATTACACTAGTCTCTGATGACCAACAAAGGCCAGCTGATGGACATATAAAACAAGTTTGAAATTAATTTCAACCATTGAAGACCAGCAGACACCATGAATCAACCGTAGAACCCATTAACAGTAAATCAATCTGTACATGTCAAGATGAAACAGAGCTCTTCCTCTAGGAAGCATGTCCAACTTCATAAATTAAAATTCCAAATCTATAGAATGTACAAGAATGGTGAAAGGACAGGTGGCCTGGGAAGCAGACTTTTAGCTTCCATTTCTCACACTTTCTGCATTGAGTTATGGTTCTCTCAATCAGCTGTGCCCAATCATAAGGTAAATAATACCTCTGGTTGCCAAACGGGAATCAAATAGAAAGAGAGTCTTCATGGTGCGAAGATAAATACAACCTGATTGTATGTAGAGTCTGCATTGAGTTACAAGAATGTTGATAGCTTCCAGTTTGTATGTAGAGTCAGCTACCAAAAATAGAAATTTACTCCTACAAGGGTCTTGAAGCCACTATCTTCTACAGTGCATTATTGAAGGGAGAGAACCGTAAGAAGATAAATACAACCGTAAGTGCTCCATCTTTTGGTGTCAAGGCAAATGTACCAAGTGCCATCAACCTGTTTCACATCATAAGAAGATAAAATATTTGATGCTAACAGAAAATAGAAGAAAAAACACAAAATCTATTGATGATTACAAAATTGTAATATTGAAATACAGATCCACACCTTCTTCGCTAAAGGCAAATACACCTCCCAGCATATTGACATTGTCCCCATCTTCTTCGGTCTTTTCTACCTCGCAATGGCTGCTGTTGCTGTCTGCATCATTAACAGCTTCAGTCAACTCACAGCAGTCATCAAGTCCTGACACCTTACAATAACCCTCATCAAAATATTGACCAAAGTCTTGGGAATCAGCACTTTCTGCATGTTCCATATGGGTGTTGGTAATACATGTCTTTGGAACTTTTCTACTGCCATTATTTTTCAGAGAGTAATTATCTACAGCCAGTCTACCATGATATGACAGGCCACTTGATCTTGTTGACACACCATTGCTGACTGAGTCATCCTTGACAGGATAGTTATCAGTGTTTTTTGAATTAAGTTGGATGCAACTTTTGGCAGAGCACTTTATTGGCATTACGGTTGATGCTTTAAATTCTGATAATGCATCAACATCATTGCTGATAACTGAAGACAAACCATGACCAGATTTATTAGGAATAGGCTTCTCCATCAACGGCAAGCTAACAGGTTCATAAGGCCTTGTTGCATTTAAATCAAGCAAACCTTGTGTGGTTCTTGGCCCTAAAATAAACATATAGGCAAAAAAAATTAGCTTCTGATTACCAAATTCCATGTCAAAGATTAGCAAATTTAGAAATTGTTCTTAACAAAATATGATCCACATGCAAAAGACATAGGCTCAAAGTTACCATTGTTTGTATCAAGCAAACCTGATGATGAAGTTTCGTATCTACCACCAATCCTGCAAAGATGTAACAGTCTGGTTATACAATTATGATGGGTTAGTGTCCATTACTTATTCCGATGTTGCAACAGTTATTTCCCATTTTGTTGAGTCAATGCTCAACCCAGATTTCTCAGATGGTGTCAAACCAAAAGATGCATGCATGCAAATAGTTTCCTACTATGGTTTATGGAGTTTCCAGCATTCACATTCTGCAATTATTTTTGTATTGCTCACTAGCACTGTCTCAATGATTTTAGGTTATACATTTCAAATACATCTTTCTCTTTCAGACATCAAATGTTAAGATGTCAGCATTACCCTATTTCACGACCATCTAACTGCAGCTAGAAAGGATGCAGCAGCTTCAAGTGTGATGTACTGCCTGTGTTAATGAGAAAACAATATTTCAGATCTGAACCTTAAAAAATCTGGTTTCTTCTAAAGATGGCACTTTGTCTTTAAAGTGCCGCTGCAGAAGCAGACAGATATCACAAACAAAAAGAAAAAAGATTGTAACTCCAAATATCAAGTTCACATCTAAGACCTAATCTTTGTGTTGACAGTAGGGATAGAAGGAAACCACAATCAGGAGGTACCTAAATGATAGATGAGAATAACTTTACTCTTCTTTCTTCTCCCCATCTATTTTCTTCCTTAAATTTCCCCTCCTTGCCATACAAAGGCAGATCAAAATTTTGCCTTTGTTTCCTCTTTTTATCATGCTGAGTAAAGATTGTTATGGCTAGATAGCAGATAGAATTCTGCTCACCATCTGTTGCCTATGATTTTTATAACACTGGCCAACTAGGAAAAGAAATACAATTCTGACCTATATCCCTGTTCCTGCCAGATTGATTGGCAACGCCCATTTAGGAAAGAAAGAAACACAACACTGACCTCTATCCCCACATTCTTGCCAGATTCAGTAAGTCGAAAAAGAGAAGAACAGGAAGAGAAAGGAGAAGTAGCAGGACACTGAGAAGACAAATGTATAGATACGTTCAATGGTAAAGATAATGCATTTTAGCAGCATACCCTAAGTTTCACTCAGAAGATACTTGCACTTGTAAAGAGAACGAAAGAAAAATAATGAAGATAGAGTGACGAAATGAACACATCAAATTAAGCTTTCAATTTAAAACTTCACAACTTAACTGAATTAAATAGGAATTGGCTATTAGTCAAATAACCAGATTCTCAAATCAACTGAAATGACTAAAAATTTCAAGGTTGAAAGTAACTCTGAAAGGCCTCGATTGAAACCAAACTTCATATGCTCACAATATTTGAAGTGCCAAATAACATGCCTAGCATTGGATAAGTCTAAATTTTTATCTAGCCGTGATGCAACTGGATGACTGATCTCTACAGATGTAAGGATCAAGAGTTTGCTTTAGTGGGCTTATGTCATAAAGACCATGATTGAAACTGATGCATATTGTGGTAAGTCATAAAACACCAAGAAGAGATATAGTGTAAGGAAAGAGATAAACAACCGCAATAATATGAAGGTTAGAAGCAGGATGAATCATTCAAGAAAGAGAAACTAATCCTTTTGAAATCAAATTTTAAGTAATTAAGAATAATAAACCCTCTCACATATTCTTGATGTATGAAGGATTGTCATTACATGTTACAATACAAAAGGCAATTGGCTATTTCCCACATTTGGATGGAACCAAATCCTAAGGACAAGATTTAATATAGAACTGCTTTTCACGGCTAGATTAGGACTCTTATACATGGAGCTTACTAACATGTGAAACAGTATCTACAGTACTTTTAAAGTCCCTGGTAACATTTGGATCATCTACCCAAGCCAAAATTCCTCGAGGCAGGATGATGCAACAAAAAGGATGCATAACGAGGACTTCCTAAGAAGAACAGGTATTTGAGAAAAGGCATTGCCTGGCTTAGCTAGTAAAAACCTTTACATGCCATCGCAAGGTCCAGAGATCGAAGTCCGTGTTTTATTGCAAGATGCTGGCTAGCTTAGCTTGTAAAGAACATGATATTTGATAGGTCATCGTAAGGGCCTAGGCTTGAATCTCATCCTGATCACTTAACCTTTGCAAAAAAAATAAAATTCCTCGAGAGAAGAAAAGCATAAACTCCCTTCATAATTTTCCTATTCAAGCAAAGGTTTTTGTATATGACAAATGAGTTAATTCTATCTGTGTCACTTTGCAGAATTAGGAAAATTCATGATCCGAACATATTTAAACGACACATGACAAATTAGTTTATTAAATTGGCTTCTTTAATGCTTTTATTCTGGTCAAGATCAAGATGTACAAGAGCAAGCATATCGGTACCATGTCCGTGCTTCATTGCAGAACTCAGTAAGTTCTTGATCAAGCATCCCGATACGAGACTTTGCCAAAAACATAAACGACACAGTAATTGATTCATTCATAATTTAGTCTGGTCAGATTTATGACTTTGATGTTAAATCAGTTCTTTTTTTTTTACTACTGCTGTGTTGTGGGAGCATTAGTTTTGTGCTATACTACTCAATACAATAGAAACAGTGCTGCACTCCACTTCAATTACATAGATTTTGTGACATCCAATTTTACATAAAAGAGTAAAAAACAATCAGGGCAAAGGCCCTTGAATTATGTCTATCGTGTTGTATTAAGCCTATAAGGATAGTACTAGAAGAACAAGCCTTACAGTTTAATTAGTAACAGCAGTATTCTATAGAAAATACCTGTCATTCCAGTCTGAATGGAATCCATGAAATTGCTCAAAAACAGGAAGTAAATCCTTTCGCCTTATTTCTACCTCATTAAAAGATAATTTTTCAATCTCAATTTCTCCATGAGTAAGATTTTCTGCACAACCTTCAAAAGCTGGTAGTGGATCCAACAAACAGAAACAAATCTGCAATAAAAAAAATAGAAGATATTTGTTATCCACCTTTAAGAATTGTCATCTTTATGAACTGCTCAGGAACAAAAAAGATTAATACCTTTGATTTCTGCCATACTGGGACCTTTCCTGAGCTAATCTGTACTTCTGCATTTGAAAAGTACCAGGACCTTTCACTTCCCATTGACTCTGTTCCAGGTAAACCATTGGCGCTTGACAGGATGCATGAACTTGCATTATCTTTACAATCTCCTGAATCGATGACAGTCTCACTATCTTGTTGATTACTAAAGATAAGTAAGGAAACATCTTCCTCTCTTTGAGGCCAATTTGATCTTCGACATGCATCCCACCACTGAACTGGCTCAGCATTTACATGTAATTCTTCTTCTTGAAGTTGCAACAAAGGAGCAGGTATAGCTTGCAAGCTGCTATCACAAGGCTCCACAAATGAAGATAAAAGTAGTTCATATTGTATGACAAGACCAGACGGAGAGTAAACTAGGAGATGTTCCAACGAGTTGGCCTTGGGGGGAACTGGTGAAAGATCATGGTAAAGAGAATTATGAAACATGGCAGCAACAGCACCTGATGATCCAAATGTCTTTCCTGCTGCAGAAGCAGCAACACTGCTAACAGTACTCAGCCAATTGGAATTAACATTTTTAATCCTACTAACTACAGAATAAGTAATTGGAGGTGGATGTGGAGGTGCATGTGACTGTTGATGCATCATGCAACATGCAGCTGACCACCATGGTGACGTTAGATTAGGAGTTAGAACCGGTCCTTCACCATTCATTTTTTGTGGTTGAAGGCTAGCATCACCACCAAAAGGCGATATAACATATATGTGGCAGGTACCCTTAGATGAAACAATTGAAATCCACTGACTATAATGGCTAAACGAGATATCCTGGATGACCTGGTACAAGAAGAAAAAACTATCAATCAAATGTATCAAATAAATGATTTGCCTTAAAAATCATGGCAAAGAGCATCTTAGATTCATACAGCTGCTGTTATCCCACGACATAGTGTGTAAAGATGGACATGCGACGATGTCCAATTGTAACGTGCTGGGCTAGAACCATTTAGTACACGGGTTGGCATGATCCGGAAAATATTTATCTTGTGCCCGTGTACTGAAGCTGTGACCAAAAGAGTACCGCTTGGGTCAAAACATAGAGCAGATATTGAACTGGTATGCGCCCTAAATTGTGAAATGACATCCGTTGAAGTGAAATCTGTAACAACCACCTGCACAGAGTCATAAAATATCATCAATTTACCTTGTGAAAGACTAAATGCATTTAAGATCTGTCAAATATCTCTTTTTGAGGGAGTGTTTGCAAGTATTAGTTTGTAGGATGATGTGTCCAACACTGGCAGTATACAGACCATTCCTGCATTATCAGATTCACTTGGATGTGATGTTGGTGGATGTCTTCCAGATCTCCTGCTCAAATTTGATGGCAAAGGAGAATTACAGCCATCAGGAATTATCTCTTGGCAATATTTTGACCAAGTTTTGTAACCCATATCTCCAAGATTTCGAAATCCAGCAGCCAATGTTTTACTAGATTCCATTGCATAACGAGCAACTAAGTTTCCACTGCTGGGTGAAGTTGACGGGCTTACACCTGGAGATGGAGTAAGATTTTGTGGACTAAGGTGGCCTGAATTTGGTACAAGAGGGTTATCAGAAGCATAAGCTAACCACCTAGAGCCAACAGCCATTGGACCATAACCAATGTTAACACCAGGTGCTCCTTGTAAGGGATAGGTAAGTACGCTGAACTTTTGCTTAAGAGTAACTGCATCGAAACACAATATCTGCCAAAACATAATTCAAGCAATCAGAAAAAAAATTGTAAACCCCAAATCTACTGATGATCAAAATAAAATAACTTATCCTGCTTACTTGTGTAGCAAATAACACAGCAACAATTCGGGGACTGCTTCGAACCATATATACAGCAGACTTGAATTTCAGAACGTGAACATAACTCTGAGATTTGAGCGAGTAGAACCAGACGGCTGTAGGAATTAAGATGCTGTTTTCTACCCGAGGTTCACTTTTGTTCTCTCTCATTGATGCACTCAGATGCCCACCTTGCACCACACCGGTGCCATTGGTTTCATCACCAGCAACAACCAAGAGCAAAGGATGTGATGCTCTGAGTCCTTCAATAGATTCAGATTTGAATGGCATCGGCTGCATCTGTAAAAATGTAGCTGGGCCATCATGCTTGGAAACCAGTTCGCATACACTTGAAACATCCTCCACATCAAATACTTGAAATCCATTTGAATAACCGAGAAGTAGAACATGCTTGAAGGAAGATGGACCAAGATCTAGCTTATCAAAGCCAGCCCATAAAACCTGTTAGAGGAACAAAAATTTATCATCAAAATTTGTATTTTTTTAAAACAGAGATATTAAGTGTAAAAATGTAGCATACACGGAGATCTTCTGTGAACAATTGGTGAATACAAAAAGAGCAAGACAAGAAAGACTTGACCAAGGTTCTATTGGACCCATGTCGGTTCAAGCCAGATTGGTATGGGTCCAGCCTGTGTTGCCATTGCGACCCAATAGGCTGGTACATATATCATACAAATAAGTGGGGAGGGGGTTAAAGAAAATTAAGAAAGAAAAAAACAGACAATAAGCCCTATACCGAATGTGGTTTATGATGGTACATACTAGTCAGTCAAGAGGCAATACCTTGGACTTAACAATACCCAATAAGCAATATATATTAACCAATATAAACACTAAAAAATGATTAAGTCAACACGACACTAACATAGTAACAGCCAAGTTTTGCAATACTGAATGGTACTACCCGTACCGGGCAGTACAATCGATTAGGGCTGTTTCCTCCCCGTTACCGCCCAAAACAGGTTGGCAACGGTTGATTTTGATCGTCACCACCTGCTAAAGAGCGGTATCAACCTGGCTGCAACGAGGGAGAAGGAAGAAGATGGAGAAGAAAAGGAACAACTTGAAGATTCGGCGCCACTCTCCCTCGACGATTTCGATCCGTTGCCGCCCTCCCTTGCTAAACACCACGGACAAGGAGAAGACGTCACCTCCTCCTCTTCTCCTCGTTTGAGGAGAAGACCACATTCTTCTCCTCGTCTGAGGCGATGAGGGGAAGAGGGGGGTGACGTCGCCGAGGTAGCATCCTCAACAACGTCACCTCTTTTTAATTTTTTATATTTTTATATAAAAATATATATTAATATATACATCACCTCTTTTAATATTTTATATTATTTTTATATTATATATATATATATTTTTTGTTCTTGGTATATATATAATATATATATATACCATGGTACGCTTGTAATGTACCATACCAAGCAGAACTCGATATGTAGATATGATACGAAATGACGAACCTTGGTAACATCCACCTCATGGAACATTTTCTTATGCACGAACCATATTGTTTATATAATAATAAAATTTTTATACTAAGTAACTTGCACCTTCATAAACCTCCCTGACATCTATCACTCTCTTCACCTTCCAAAAAATCACAAGCACACAAATGTTCATTAATCTGCTTCTTCATCTTCTAATATCTCATAGCATTTACCAAGGACCACTATATCTATCTTTCAGTTACCAAATTAATCAAGCCCGCTGGCTCCGAAACTACACAGGAAAAAGATATAGTGAAACTTGCTCATTGACGCCATAGAAAGAATTATAAAAAATCCAACTATTGGAGAAATGAAGAAAAATCGAGGGTGAAAAATTGAATATTGTGCAGGTGCATTTTGGATTGATTATCTACTGGCTTGAACCACTTTGGCTGATAACTGCACTTTATCTCCTCTTGTGGATCACATACCAAATTCAATCGTATGAAATTATTCCAGCTTCTATCAATTAACTTTTTCTAGCAGAATCTACAGCTTGTATGCAGAGAGTAACAGTTCTGATAAATTTTAGCATTTTCCAGTAAGATCAGTCAAAGATCTTTCTGTATAGTTTTGGCTCAATCACTGACTCTTTCATGTATATATGACAAAGGTAGGACCTTCCACTTACATAACTTATTCGGAGGTCTTGCACCAGAGCCCATTCGTTCTGAAATATAGACTGGCTAAGAAGCTAGCAGTAAATCTTAAAAAGCAATCATAAGTCAAAAGTGGACAATGTACATTTCTCCTTCAATTAACTTCTTAGTAGTCTGGTCCTCTATTAACCGGAAAGGCTTAGCCAACTAGACTGAGATGATGACGATCCTTCCACTTCAGAAACCACATATCTGCAAGCAACTACTTGCATCAACTACAGATACACGTGACCATTATAGAATCTATCTTGCAAAACATAATGGCCTATACTTGATGGCATTAAGAAAGGGCACAAAGTGCCAGAAATCCCTAAAGCTTAATAATTTGAAAAGACCATCAAGAATAACCAGAATGCAAGTGTTTTTTCTTCCCAGACATAAAATAAAATACCTTTTTTCAAGATAAAAAATATAAATCTTCCAACCCCTGCGTTCTTCCTAACCGAAATCTAGGTAGGGAGGAAGAGCCTTCTTTTCTTCTGAATAGCTAACAAGTCCGTCAGTTGAAATTAAGAAGTCTGAGCCATAAATTTAGTCAATCAAGAAGCCCAAGAACCATGAACCTAAACACTGTCAACTACCTGGTATGCATCGCAGTTCGTCCCCTCTTATAAGAGACAACACAAAAATCAAATTGCAAACCAATCAAATTGAAAGAACAGACGTCCATTTAACACAGATCTTCGGCCCAATAGCAAGAAAGGGGAGATTATTCTGTTTGTACAAGAATAACCTGGTCCTTCTCATCTTCGGCCGGAGCGGCGATCGACGCGGCGATGGACGCCCCTGCGGATCGGACACTGCTAACGACGGACCCCGCGTTTGACGAAACAGTCTTCAGGCAGGACGAAAAGATGCGCATCGACTTCGGGAGTAGGCCGTTCCGACCTTTCCCCTGCTCATCCTCCCCGACCCACCGCCCCCTGCCGCCCATCGCGGGATCCCACCGCAGCAAAATGACTTCAAACGATCTTTTCGCCTACTTCTTCAGCTCTGAAATAAAACCAAGCCAACATCTCAATTTTACTCTTCTCTCCTCGCCGTTACCTTCGTGATCGCCTCACCCCCTCCCTTAAATAGGGATCGTGAAACCGGTTCTGCCGGACCCACCAAATAAGCCGAGGGCACAGGATTAGCATGGCATAACCGCGGCTGACCGGAACGAGATTCCTCTTATGATTCCGTCCCAAAGGCATCATCTCGTGTGAATCCAACACCTCCCTCTTCCTTATTGTGTATATTTATTCAAGAAAAATGTTGGTGAGGAATTGAAATGAAACAATAAGGAATTAATTTTGTTTATGTTAGACATAAAATGCGTTGGATAAATAATGTGCTCATATTCGAATTATATTAAAACAAAAAAACACACATGGAATTGGGAGATCATGTGATGCGTGGATGGGAAGGCTACGGGGGTGGGGGGGTGGGGATGGCTTGTGGGGTTCGTGTGCAGACAATACCATTGCTTACTTTATAATTGCCTACTTTTTTTAATCAAAGATTAGCAGATGAATTAATACCACAAATTATTCAGTTCTTTACCAGTGCGGATGTGTAAGATAAGTGATGGATCATTTTTATTATTTAACAGTTGAATATTTTTTAGTTAGTTAATTTATATATATATATATATATATATTGTAAATTTAATAAGTTGTCACGTTGCTAACATTGGAATGTTCTAAAGTTGGTTTCTTGGATTGCTTAAAGAGAAAAAAAAAAATAACAACAACAACGCGGAAGCCAATTTCATAAGTTAGCACATGACAACACTTGACGTATTTTTAATTTAGCTTCCTGTCTTGCTAAATGAGAAAAAAATGGAAACCATTGTAGAACATATGAAAGAATGATTGAATATTTTATCAACACAGTTAAAAAATCATCTCTATAAATATGAGAACTTATCGATCAAGAATATACTATTTAAATCGAATATGAAAGGCTATAAAAAAGAAAAGAACAAATGATTCATTTGATATTTTCCTTTTTTTCACTTAGAGGTCGACAATAAAAGCAAATAGAATATAATAAAACGTCATAATGGATCAACGAATTAGCTATGTTTCCCACACTATATGTGATTGGTTTAATCCCATATATGTTATGTTTTTCGATCATATGACTAGGAGTGGAGATAGTTATCTTTTTCTTACTATTATCATTTTATGGTTATTACCACTCGTGTTCCCTTCATTTATATTCAAATGGACAGTTAAAACTCGTCCTACATTAATAACTAATCTAAACTCTAAAAACTAGTATTTAATTATTCTATAATATCATTTGTATCCTTAGTTTTCTTTTCTTTTCTTTTTTAAATAGAGATATAAGAATACATTGCATGTTCTTAGGATTTTTCTCCCATAAATCTAGAGAGGTTGTGTGTGTGTATAAAGGAATTTATATTTGAGCCCAGATTAACACAAGAGAACTTTTAGTTTCATCTTCTGGTTAAAGAATATAGTGTTTTTTTTTTTTTATGGACGTAGGTCAAGATTATTGGATCATGTGAATATCGTATCGATCTTTTTGATCTATATTAGATTGTTGATCTCTGGTTTTTCTTTTTTTATTTTCTATCAATATCTTCTCCCCGTAACACTTACCTAGTAAAAATCTTGACATTTTTTATCAATGTAGAAACCATAAGTAGAATGTCGAGCAAAGTCTTTATCATTAACAAATAAAAATTGTTAATCCTATTGATTAAAAATAAAAATTTCTTGGATATATTATAAATATAGTCATAATCAATATTTATATAAGTTTTAAGACATATATGTATTCATGTGGTAATTAGAAGGGGAAATTGTTGTGTGAATTCTCCTCCAATCCCAATATGGAACTTCATTGAGAATAATAAGATACCCTTAAAATATAAAACGCTATACTTCTCTATCCAAAGAAAGTTTCACAAAGACTACTGGACTAATAAATATCACAAAACTAAACCTGTTGAGGAGGAAGATATTGGATTAATGGCATCACCAAATATGTGACCCTATGGGCCTTATGTTTAACATGAAAAGTAGAAGAACAATAGAAGAAAATGATGAAAATTGGTAGATAAATGATTGCATTTCTTATAAGGATGAGGCCTCCAGTGTTTGTACCTTCGGGTAATACCTAGATTAATCCCACATTGACTTATAAATGTCTAATAAATATATTATTATCAATTTTAATTTAAATATTTTAATCAGTATTTCAAGTCAACAAAATTGATAGACTAATTAACCCATCAAGCTCAAATAATAATATTTGATATAGTCGACCTAATATTTGAATATAGTGAGAGGGCTAAGTAGGAAGGAGCCACCATTAGGTTACATCTTATAAGATTTGATCTCGAAGTCCTATATTGAAAGTGAACAAGACTAAAATTGATTTATAAAGGTTTGATAAATGTAATATCATCGACTTTAACTTAAATATTTTGACTGATGATTTAGATTAGACGAAGTTGATAGATCAATTAATCCATCCTTGATGGTGATTAATAGACAACTATACACTAAACATAGATGTGGTTGGATTGTGACCAAAATTGGCAGTCTGGACAAATCGTCAGCAACATATCAATCAAATGGTCAAAGTAAAAAAGACACATCATGCCAGTCATGATATAGTCAGCCGCCTGCAAATTGTTTGTAGATATGCCCCATAGATTGAAACTATTCAGATTTTTATAGTTCGTAGCAATGATAAGAGAACCTAATAAACACTGCCACCATTTACTCCCCACCTAAAGTGAGTTATATTGCTGCCAGTAGAAGCAACTTATTATTTGCAATTGTCCCTACTTGTTCTTCCAGGCATAAAGAGGGTGTCTGGGCTGGACAGGACAAAGCTTGGGCCTCGTTTAATAGAGCAGTAATTCATGACCTTTTGCTATGTCCAATAACAACGAAAACATGCGACGAGCCTAATACTCACCCGATCGCATGCTCATGTCGACGGACATCCAAACAAGATCACAGATATCAGTCGATTAACTAATCCCAAATTGTAAACAAGTGAAAGATGAAAGGACGGACAAAGCTAGCGCACCGAATCTGTCGCGCATAAACGCAAACAGGTTCCCGGCATCTTATTGCCAAACTTTCTCTAAAGAAAAGAAGACTCACCATCCAATTAAAAGGTCTCCACCGGAGAAAGGCGTAGGTCCTCACAAGCAGTCGCATCAACCAGGGGCAAAGTGAAGGGTCACTGCCATTTAATTAGGCTGCATGCACTTTACGGACGCGGGTCCTTCAAAAGGGAAAACATTAGCTCCGCAAAACGCCCTCGAGCACTTCAAACAGGGGCCCTCCGTTTATAAACGCTGCAAGCTATACGGAACAAACGGCGATGTAACGGTGTTATGGAGATAAAACCGAGCTAACCCTGTCATATCGAACAGCTGACGAGGATGCGGATCTTGCGGTCCACGCGTCGCCCATTCAACGATCAGAGATGCTGTGGGCCCGACGCATCGCTCGTCTCCCCACTCCATAAATGGACGCCCTCCTACCCCGGCTTCCTTCACTCTAATTTCTCGTCCGATAGGGACTAAATAGCAAAAGGTTTCGTCTTCCTGCCTGTAGGAGGAGGAAGAGCACGCAGAAAGACGTCCTTGATTCCGACTCGTTGCGAAAGAATAGTACTTTGCTGGCAACGAATCGGTCGATGCCATGGGAACTGAGGTGTTGCGCCCCCAAGACTGCCTCCTCGGCCCCACCCCTGGCCTCCGGAGCCCCAAGCCCCTCCGGAGGAGGAGGGAGGGGTCGCCCAAACAGCCGACCAAGCCCCGTCTGGCCATGGGGCAGGTTATCATCCTCAGGCGAGGAGAGTCGCTGGAGGCCGCGAAGGCAAGGAAGGGCGGTCCGGGCACGGCGGCCACTCCCTCCGCCAGCGTCGGGTGGGATCCGGCGTTGTTCGGCATGGGGCGGCTCGGGCCGGACCCGGTCATGATCCCAAAGCAGATCCGGCTGAAATCGCCGGCGCCCGCGATGCCGCCGAACGTGTACGCGGGGTCGGCGTTCGATCTCTCGCCATCGCCCCGGGCGCTGCCGCTGCCGAGCTTCTCGAGGAGGAAAGAGGAGCCACCGCCGCCGCCGGCGAAAGCCGTCGTGGATTGTTCCGCCACCAAGGATCTGAGGCGATTGCTTCGGCTGGAATGATACGATCTGAAGGATAAATAGTTAAGCCAAAAAAAAGGGGCGAATAATCCAAAAGATGGCTTCTTTCCCTCTTCCTCTCTTTGATGGGATCAAATCCAACTTTTTCTTGTTACTCCGTGCGATTTTTGGAAAGACGGATGAATCACAAGAAGTTGGATGATCTCTGCAATCGAAGGATGAACAGAGGGGGCCAAAAAAAAAAAAAGGAAAGACTTAGATGAAAAGAATGGGAATTGTGATATGTAATTGCTGTGAATTGATCTTTAATCCTATTCATCTCTAGCATGGAGTAGTAGTGGCTTCCAATCCCAACAGAATATGATCACATGTATTAGCCAAATCTTTTGTCCTCTGTTCTTGTTCTCCTCATTTCTGTTCTTTGTTTCCCATACAAGTTTTTGGTCATGTGGCAGCTGTGATGGGTTGCTGGCATCTGCCAAGTTGCAGTTGTCGGTCTTCCTAATTCCTAATTATAATTAACTATTTTAGGAACTTAATGGCAAGTATTGCTAAAGTGAAGCTTCCAAGCAAAGGATGGCTACCTTTGATGGGTTGGTCTGCTGTCTTGTCATTGTAAGAGTAAAAAATGTACTCTAGTTTGTTGAATTTTCTTTGCGATTGAGCAACATAATGATCTTATAGTACCGAATTGTTTTTGTTATTGCTTGGAAAATCATCTAAATAAATCCTTCCACTCATAATGTTCATAATGATTAAAAATTTATCACCTTCTTCCACCTCAAACCACCACCAATTAATATGATGATTTAATTGCATTTATATCTTTGACATCAGGGGATCCGACAAATAATGTGGGTCAAACAAACATCGAATCGTCTCTAGTCAGGCTTAGTTCATCCCATGATCACATGCATAAGATTACATCTAGTAACGGAAGCATAATTATATAATCTCCTGTACCACACCAAGACTTCTTTGCCTGTTTCTAAAATCTAAATTAATCTTTCATTTTTCCTTTCTATACCTCTAAACTAAACAAATGTATTCTTCTGATTGATGTCTCAAAGTTATTTTTTTCTACGGAAATATTGATTATTAATTATGTTCATTGAAAATTCTAATAAATAAATTGAATTAAAAAGACCCCCGCAACAATACAACTTCAGTAGTAATAGAATGATTCAAGAGAGAATACAAATAGAAGCAGAAAGAAAAATAGACAGAAAGAACGTAGATTGACAGATGAAGTGTACACGCAGATTAAGCACTTGGTCCCAAGAAATATTATCTATCATAGTAGTGATAAACTTAATACATTCAATCCTAAAGTTTTTAATCACTTGCCAAAATAAGAAAGTTAGTTCTTCCTTGAACAACAAAGACAACACTAGAAGGGCCAAAAAGTCCTCCAGATATATACCTTATTCGTTCACAAGCAAATGAGGTGGCCACAACCAGCTTTTTGTCATTTGACACTTCATTGTCAACTTCAATATAGCTAAGCTAAGTGAAGCAAATTATGCAAGTCTCAATTTCATTGCAATGGAAGTGTGTAAATGGTTTTCCCTTTGCTACTGAGAACTCATGAAACAAGCAAACAACTCAGTAGTGTTTTCATGTGGTAAAGTCCTTAAAACAAAAAATCACAGAGAAATCTGCTGCGAGTCAGAAGAATAGAGCTTATTATAAGTCAGTAGTATGTTCATGTTTGCGGGTGCTCATGATGTTGTGAGGCTGCAGCTGGGTTATTCACTATAGCTAGTCTTCACTTCTGCTCAGTAGGGTTTCTTCTTGTATGGCATGCTTTTAATGCTTGAACATCTGGTTTAAAAAAATGAAAAAAGATACCTATTTAAAAACAAACTAATAAAATGTCTAGCAGCATATAATTTTTACCCCACTATTATCTCATCAAAGCACTGATGGAACACAAATTTGGCAGACAAAGAACAACATTGTTCATATTAATCATCTTGCATCCTTGATATACTAGGTTTTACGCGTAAAATAAGATTGCTTAGTGAGAAAAAGAAATCTCAAGTGCACCAGGCTCCAGATTTTTGAGTTTCTTTAAAAATCAAAAATCTATCGTCTGTAGAGACCAATGCAAAATAATCAAACTAGGAGAACATACAGGTTAAACAGAAAAATTAGGAAACAAATAATACAATTCAATTGGACCGGAACTCCATTTTTAAGGTAACTAAAGGCAAAACTTCTAATTTATCATCCTTATCAGGAATGTACTACGACTATGGTCTGTTTACCCATATATCTTTAAGAAGCAGTTTCTCCTATCCTAAGTCTTTAACTGCCATAAGAAGATTCAATGTTATGTTTAAAATTTTACAAACTACCATCTAACCATAGGTTCATTAGAGCAAGATAAGTAACAAATTTGTCAAAACATGTTATTTCCATGGTTTAGTATTTGGATAGGTTCCTTTAGAACATGGAAAACAAACTCTTTACTTCAAATAATTTCTCTCATTGCTAAATTTACTCTCACCTACAAACCATGCTTTACAAGCCCATGTGACCAGTGATCCAGAGAATATGGAAGTAAAAGAAAGCATTATTATGTGATCAAAAAACAAAAGACCAAAATCATTTTATTTGTCATATTTGTACTCTGGTTAGCAAGGTCTTTTCAATTTTTGTGATATTATGTTAGGTGATCAGAAAGTATTGTGCTTCTGGACTATAAAATGATTGAAATAAAAAACTCTAACAAAGTCATATCTTAATATACTGATTTAGTTTCTCTTCGTCCCAACTCCCAAGTAACCTTGGTCCTCTCGGCCGAAGTCCACTTTCTTCAAGTTTGGGACCTTTTGGAACTCCATTTCAGAGTCTGAATCAATTTATGGTGAATCAAATATAGGAAACTTTTGTCGCAAGTGCACTTCAGGTCATTTACAGCGAAACAAAATAACCCTTGATATATTTAACAGTTTGCTAATGTCGAGCAAGCCATGATGCAAGATGCCATGTGTCGTGGCTATGGTACAAGTTACGTGACTTCTCAGATTCTTTGGCTGAAAATGTCTCTCAGAATTTGTTAGGGGCCGTTGCAATCTTCTTAAATTCTATCAAGATCATGGTTGCTAAAGCATGGTCTTCCAACTGAAATTGGTCGGGATCATGGTCGCGAAATAAATATCTAGCGACCTGAATTGGTTGGAGACCTGCCTCTACAACCATATAACTCTTCTGTGCCTATAGATAAAAACCATTCCAAGGGCTCCAAGGTATACTGCTTCTTATTACCATCTCGGCGATCTTTAGTTAGATCAACATCTAACTTGAGCATTCGAAAGGACCCACCGGAGGCAAGTTTGGTTTCCTTCCTTCTGACTATGCTGATATCGCACATTTGCACGCCTCAGATCTTGGCAGACTTAAACACCCCGCCCGCCCCAGCCCCCAAAAACCCTCCTTTCCAGTGACCGACTTGTAGGTCGGACCATCCTAGGCTCCAAGTTGAGCAAACTTTAACCTCTAGCTACCAAGAAAACTAAGAATGATCCACTTCTTCCGTTTAAGTTGACTTGTGTGCAGAATCTCAAATATGCAAGTCTTCCTTTACCACAATAAAACCTATGTCCAAGTAGAAAAACCTAATTACAACAAAATACCTCAATGAAAATGTGAAAATTGTTTAAGAGACAGCAATAAGTAAATCAAACCAAAAGGAAGAGAACCAGGCACGTACAGGATTGGCAGGACTTCCAATTCCTGTTGGTCTCGGAGAGGCATTCCTGTTTCAGAAGACAACGAATGATATGGGTATCATCCAGGTCAGAACAAAGCGGTAGTCTATTAGAAGCGAAGGAAGGCAGGAAAGAAGGAAGAAAGGAAGTGTTTGCCTGAAGGGACAAGTAGAGGGTGGCGCACTCCTTAAGCTGCTTCACGTTGTCGTCTTCTTCGTCGGCGTCCACGGCGTGGAGCGGAGGAGGAGATGAACCGGCCGGTGGGAGCTGCGCTGCGCCTGAATCTGTCGGAGACGCCATCAATCGATTTCGGATCCCTTTATTCGTATGTCAAGGGGAAGAAGGAACCGGCGCCTGGCAACACCGAAACGCTCCGCCGTGACGTGAGCCACGAAGTGCGAACCGAGGGCTTTAGGGATTGGAACGCGAGATTCCTATCTCACTCGAGTCTCATGTGAACGGGGCTCCGATTTGGGACAACCTGTTCAAAGCAAGTGATATTGGATTGGGTTTCTTAGCCATTCTTGTATTTTTTGCTTTTTGGAATATAAAAATACATGAATGAGCTAAATTGTGCCCTCATAACTATTAATTACTGGGTATTCCTCTAAAACATTGGTTCTTTTTTCCACAAAAAAAAAAAAAAAAATCCTCCCTTAACGCCTCATTTGCCTTCCTTTTTTTTAACTAAAAAAATATCATTAGGTAGCCACTACCGCCATTATACTGTTACCAGATACCAAGACAACAAGAGACCTAGAAATATTTTCAAGGTCTTTGTGCTTCTCTCTGGTTCCATAAAACAGGGTAAAGCTCACATCCAGCCAGCCGCCGAGCGGTCAATTCAAGCTAATCTTTGCAACCCCATGTCTTAGCCACATTCTTCTACGAATGCATCTTACCATATTGCAGGCCTCAGCTACCCGATCTGGCATTCTGTTATTTGTATCGCCTATGCTGACAGAATTAGCTGGTCATAGAAAATGAAGATGCCAAAGCAAGTCCTTCTAAAGGTCAGGGAGTTTCATTTTGCTTGAAGTGGCTCTGCCTCAGTTGCACGGTGGAAGAGACAGCAAAGTCCATATACCGAGAAGGCCTAGAATGTCACTAATCACCGAGATCAGACCAAAATCTTGTAATCAATGCATTCTAAAGAGTATATGGGTCTTTCTTTGTGCATTCTGCTGTAGGTGGAAGAACACATTTAATTATCCTGCACATCCTGAGGATTGGATAGAGTTAGTAATAGTATAAGTACACAAATTTCTCTGACAAATTCTAATGAGATGGTTGTGCATGATTATTTAACTCCTAACAATGCGATAAGGATAGCAATATAACCACTTACGTTCTAAAATTTTACAAGTCATTAGTAGGGTAGTGCTTCCAAGTACCAAAATTGTAGCCATATATATAGTACCATTTAACTCCAGTCAGTCCGAATTAATCGCTGCCATAACAAAAAAATATCACAACTGAAATGTTGGAGAATATAAGAAAATTACAGAAGAAAGATGTAGGAAACAGAAGGCGTACCATTTAAACGGAAAGACTGAGTTGAAGGGGCAGCACGTGCAGAAATTAGATCCACTGAGCAGTCAGGAGGGCATGACTGCAGCTCGAGACAGCTGCTTTTCTTTGAGAGATTAACTTCTGATCGTGAGACTATGTACCCCTCAGCTTTTAATTTATCTAGATCTAGAGAAGCATTTTTGTTGTCGGTTTGGATAGCTCCATCGTTTGCCACAGCATCTGACTGATACAATTATTTTTGAAATGTTGGAAGCTATTACCAAAACAATGAAGAAAATGCAGATAATGTTATCATCAGGTAATAAAAGGTTGAACTTACATCACTGATATTTCTGATCTGCACAACAATAACTGTTATATCATCTGTCCGGTTTTCATTCTCTAACCACAATTTGTAGGATTCAGAAGCAATTTCGGAGCAGGCATCCTGAGGATCAGCAAACCTGGAAACCTGAAGCCAAAAACAGGTCTCTGAAAGTAGCAAAAGTGGCGTAAACTTATTAAATAAATAGATTCAGCAATCAAAATGTATAACAATCAGATATAGCAAAGGAGACTTATGGATGTTGTGAGTAAACAAGATGAGTCAATCAGAATTACAAGTGTGAAAAGAGTTAGAGTGAGACATTAAAAAATACTAAAAATAATAAGAAAAGAGAGAAATACTCTTGATTTAACTAGAGATATTGCATGTCACAAAATGATGGAAAATATTCATATATCCAACCCCAAATAGTTGGGACAAGTACTGTTGTAATGCAAAACTTTTCATGTTTGTACATGAGGAACTTGGAAGAATCAAAATGTATATTTTTACATTATCCATAGAGAAAATATACAAGAAAAGTTTATGCAAGGAAGAAATTGCAAGTGTATATACCTGCACAAGATGAGCTGATGTGATAAGGATTAATGGATGAACATAAATACAACTCAAAGAACAACAAGAGGTTAAATTGACGATTGATGTTTGTTCCATCCAATCAAGTCTTCTAGTACAAAATAACATGAGATTGACAATCTCATGCCGAGTTCATTCTTTTATTCAATTATAAGATACTCCACAATGAACCAGGCTCTTAATTTTCGCTGGCTCTTAACAACCTCTTTCTGATGTAGTGTTTTCATATAGGGTGGATGGTTATTATCTTTGATATCAGCACAACCATGTTAGAAGTTGGACACTTCATTGCCATCTTATGGCCAACATCATGCTTTGCTTAATGAAGGCCAACAATATTGGAATTTGAAATCTTGTGCTTCCTATCCGAATAGAGTCCTCAGACATGAAGGTCTGACGCTCATATTATCTGGACTAAAGAGGCAGAATCTAATTCGTTAATGTTTCTTTTTATCTCATTCCAATACGTGCTAAGTAGTTTACCCTCATACAACATCTCTAAAAAAACCTCTCATACTTATTTCTGTAGGAAACTCAAGTTTCATCAGACAGTCTACACCTGACTGCAGCAATTATCCACTGGTGAAAGTCATTAAAGTCAATATCATCTTTAAAGAAAGTCTTTGTCCAAAATTATCAGAAGCAATATAAAGAAATTTAATTCAACTATAGAAAATTACAGATCATGGTAGAAATCAAAGGATAGAAACTTAGAAAGACATAACATCCCAACTCAACAGGGCACTGAGGAATTATGCCGATAGCCTAGTCTTATATTAGACAATGAGTCATGCCATAGGAAAAAAAAAAAAAAAATGGACTTCATTGCCAAAGTTCAATTACATTCACCTATTGTGTAACGGGAAAAAAGATCAACTAAAGAAGAAAGTTCACTAGAAAAATAAATTTTGGTGTATTCTAGAGAAATGTCAACTGCAAATTAGTTATTGGCCTCCTCTTTACTAATTCACACACTTATACTATCACATTCATTTTAGTATAGATCTGCAAAAGAGTACGTCAATTAGGTTCGGCAACAGTATAAGTAAAGAATCACAAATGAATGCCCTAAGAAAAAAATGAAACAAAGCAATCCTCTGGGGAGAAATGGAGACTTACCATATCTACCACCGCTTGACTTGATAGAAACTCAAATATGCCATCACTTGCTACGACAAAGAAGAGATGGCTTGGTGTGATCTTCACAGTCTTAACCTCCGGATCAGCGATCACTCCTATACTCTCTGCAGTCGAGTCTCCCACACTCCTTGTGAAAGCTGTCCCTGGGTACATGCCATTTTGCACCCACAGCCTTGGTGGATCCCCATCACCATCCTCCTCGTCACCCCAGCTCTGGATATCAGGATCCACAATGCCCTCCACTTGATCAACACTCAACACTCTCGCCCCGCAGAGCTTCACCCTCTCGTACTCATCCTTCCTGTACGGCGTCTGATCACTCGATAAGTCCTCGGCTATGACACGATTACCATTCCAAACTCCGGCCACAGCCCGTGAATCTCCCACATTCGCAACATAGAGCGTGTTCCCATCTACGAGAACAGTGATAGCGGTCGTGCCGCTCATCGAATCATCGATCTCGCTGTCATGAATCGCCGAATTGGCTGCCAGGAAAGCGGAGTGATAGGCTTCTACGGGATCCTCCGACAGGTGAGCATCGCCGGACAAGATGTCCGCGAGCTTGTCACGGACGAACACGGCGCACTGGGTGCCGAACTGGCCGTGTCCATCGAAGACGCCGAAGAAGTGGAGATCAGGGTTGGCCTGGAAGCCGGTCTTCACGCAGAAGCTGTCCTGGTTAGCGCGGTCGGGCGAGTCAGGATAGTGGCCACGCTGCGTGAGGGACGCGTACCTTAGGCAGATACCGGCGGAGGGGACGACAGCAAAGCCGCCGGAGAGCGCGTGGAAGGGGAGACCGCGCGAGGAGTCCGTTTCGTGGATCCTGAAGGGATCGGTGGCGTCGGTGGAGATGGGGGAGGGTTGGTAATGGCAACAGCTGCTGCTGCAGCGCTTCTTGTAGCGGCCACAGCGCTTGCCTTGGACACACCCCATTCAACCTTTCGTGTCCTGAACTAGGATGAGGGAAGCAAACGGGCAATCGCCTCTTTGGCGAAGCTGAGATCGTATAAAACCAAAAGAAAGTTCGATCAGATCGACCAAGGAAGCAACGGCGGCAGCATTCGAGAGAGAACGGAGGGATCGGAGAAGGGTTTGAAATGGAAAAGATGCGGCGGCCTCTAAGTGTGAAGTGGACGGAGTTGGGGTACGGGGGACTCCTGCAGACCAAGCGATACTGATGGGCGAGTTCACAAAGGGGCAAGTCTTAAAGAGTGATGAACACAAAAGGGAGAAGAGGGAATGGCCCAGAAAGCCAAGTGTGGGTGGAAAGACGATATCAAAGACCTTTTGCGTGTCTTTTTGAAAACTTTAAAAACTCATTTACTTTATCATAATTGCGTACGGTGAGATATTTATTTACAAATAAGTTACAATAATATAAAATTAAATAAATTAAAATTATTTTATAATTATCACTTTACGGCAGAACGAGGTAGCGGCCGACAATGTCAACTCGAATGAATGGGTAATCGTGACGAGAGATATTTAGGATATTAGATAAAACAAATACCATCTAGAAAAATTAAAAACTGATGATACATTAAAAAAAAACCTAAAATGATGAAGTTTTTTCAAAAAAAATCATCTGAAATTTTTTACCTCTAAAACATGCATATAAGAAGCTCGATATTTTTGATTTTGATACTCCCTTACTATTGGTAAATCCTAAAAAAATAAATTATAAATTTAAATTCTACGTTTCCTTGTTTATCGATCTTGTCCTTTTTGTTTCTCATAATCTCTTAACATTTCTTGTTATCATTCTCTTGTCGTGTATCACTCGATATTGCTCATCGCTCATGGCCTTGATCAAATGTGAAGGCGACTAAGTGTGTGATTCTTGTTATTACTTTCGCTAGCTTGAACCGCTCCTCCCTCTTTGTTGTCCTCCTCCCCAACCACTCACTCCGTTGTAAGCCACCTTGTATGATCGCCCTCAATCGCTTTACCCACATCGATGTTATTGTCAAAATATGTATTTTTCTCTTCCACTTCTCTCTAATCACTTTCCCTTATACATTATACTAGCCTTGATCCGAGAAGAAGTTCTCATCATCGTTGCATGTCACTCACGATTAGGAAAATAAGAAAAAAAAGATGATAATAATATTTACATTTATTTGTATAGATATATTTTTAAGATATTAAAATTTCTTAAATATTTTAAATGGCAGAACGTGGATGGACAACCAATAGAAATATTCTTGATCTAATGATGTTGAACGAGACCCTTCTATCAAAATGTTGAATGTTAATAATATTATCTGTATTTGAACACCTAAAAAATTCATTTGATCATGATGTGCTTATGATGGGTTACAATCTCATCCAATATTGTTATATATATATATATATATATATAATATTAATTTGATGATAATGTATTAAATTATTTTACCAATAATATTTTATGAATCAGAGTGTTAGATGCCTAAAAAAAGAATATATATACTTTTATATTACTAAGATGATAATATTTAAATAAATAAATAAATAAATAAATATGTAGAGTTAGCTAAAAAATTATAGTACCAATAATACTTTATGGATCAGAGTTAGATGGCTAAAAAAAGAATATATAATTTTTTATATTACTAAGATGATAATATTAAGATAGATATGTAGAATTACTTGAAAGATTAAAAAAATAAATATTCTTATTCATAAACAATTTGGTATCATCAATATTAGATAAAATGAGATAAAACCATTTAAAATGATACAGATATATATATAGAAGATGTGAAATAATTAAAAGATCTTAATTAAAACTATAAATAAAATTTTAAATATATAAAACTTAACTAAACATATAACTTTTTATTGATCTCAATAGTGCCAAAAAATTCATATATTCAAACAATTCATATAGTCTTGTTATATATATATATATATATATATATATATATATATATATATATATATATATATATAATTAATTAATTAAGAACATTATTTTATAAAAGACTCAACCAAAAAAGGAAAAGCTTTCGTTTAGTCAATCTCTTCATTATTAGATAAAATATATAAATCCCTGAGAAATGAATGTGTTTGATATTTTATTTTCTCAAAGCAGTATAGCATATAACGTGTATATATACACAAAGTTGCCTGAATTCTCATGTATATACTCTTATAGGATCAGCTTTGATAAAGATAAACTTGACAGGTATCCTATATTTGGGGATAGAGTCTACTATTAGTCGATTGCCCATTTCGTATCTATCTCAGGACACTTGGGTGTAACGATGTACTCACTCCTCTAAAGTAATTTCGCATCTCAATTTGACAAATCACCCCTTTGCTAGATTATCCTAACCTCACATTTCCTATTTCATCTCATCAAATATATAGTACAAATCTCTAGTAGTATTTATTATATCTGGCCCCACATGATTTTTACCTTAGACATGGTTTCTTAATATGATATTTCAAAAACCCATACTCAGTCCTTTTTCTTGTACTTCATACCTAAATAATTTAAACGGCAAAAATATAACTTGACAAAATAATAATATATGATTCAAACTATTCATGCGAGTGGTATTATAAAATTATCTGATATTATTTGAATGTGATGAGTTACTCAAAGCATCGAATATAACTTAATATGATATATGTTACACTAATAAGGAATCCGATTGATGTTAGGTTGATAGTCATAGACGTTAGGTTGGCAATAAATTCAATGAGTCACAGGTTGATAGTGATATATATTTATTTAGATGTCAATGTGTCAAGTCCCTTCATATTGTTTTGGTCATCCACACAAACTAATTTAAATTTATAAATAATCGTCCATCCCAACCAATACATCAGGTCTTTATGTAGTGTTTGTTTATATAAACAACTATTTTACTTTTGATACAAAATGAATGATACAATAGATATATGATTGATGGGTTAATAGGATGAGTTGATGAACCGACTAAACAACCATCAAGGAATGCAAGAATCATATGTGTTTGACAAGTAATATGTGATCGAACAATGATTCGTGATCGCACATCATCATAGGGTGACATGTGATCAAACAATCAACATTTTGAACCCATGATTGACACGAGCATCCCACATAGGCGTAAGTTTCGACTAACATCACACTAAATCTCTCATAAAAAAATAGTATGTTTTCTTATTATCATCGATAATAATATAATCGACCTCATAGTCACTTATAAAATGATGGTTAATTATGCATCCGATTACTATTTCATATTAGTCAACTAGTCAAACGGGGCCTGATTTGATTGTTGGAGGTTCGACATATTATGAATAATTATTTAAATAAATATCTATGAGGTTTGACATATTATGAATAATCATTTAAATAAAATGATTTAAATAAATCATTTAAATCAATCACTAATAACTTTGCTCATAGAATAATCATTCATATAAATAATAATAATAATAATTTATATATATGAACGTTATTTTGAATTATGTATACACAAAGCCATTTATACCACAGTTTAAATATAAAAACCTATCAACGTTCCGCCTTTTTATCTAAATCGAAAAAGAAATGTGGTATCCAAATACAAGATCATCAAGCGTCCTGCATTAGCCTCCTGTGCAGCCTCCTTACTTTCATTTGACTTACACTTCGTTCTACCTTTCTCGTGATTCGATGAATTCCTGGTGGGACCCCACATAAAACCATGGAAAACTACGGCCTGGGAAAGCATAACACACATTATAGAAGGTGTTTCGATTGGATAGAAAAAAACGAATTTATTGGAGTGAAAAACCAAGAAAAAGAGACAAACAGAAAACCCTCGCGAGTGGCCTCACCTTAAAACTCCGACGGCATCAACTCGCCTGCTGTCTTGTCCGCCACCGTCTCCTCCTCGGCCTCCTCCTCTTCGAGCAGATCCGGCCAGCACGCGATCCAGGTACGCCTCCCGATCTCGATCTCGATCTGGTCCTTCTCTTTATGTCTGAAACCCTAATCTTGACCTTCAGATTCAGTGATCCCACAGATCTCGCTTGGAGGTCTCCGATCTGAATTGAGTTCAGCCGAATCTTTTGCCTCGATTCTGTTCTAAAGACTGGATTTCTTGATCAATTTCAAGGCCTGAAGGAAAGAAAGGATGGCACGGTACCAGGTGGACGGGAAGGTGGTCCAAGGAGTCGACTTGCTGAAGCGGCGGCACTGGGCGTGGCGTCTCGACGTCTGGCCCTTCGCGATTCTTTATTCGATCTGGCTCTTTGCGGTCGCCCCCAGCATCGATTTCACCGATGCCCTGATCGTTCTCGGCGGGCTCGCCCTCTTGCACATTCTGGTGCTGCTTTTTACTGCCTGGTCGGTCGATTTCAGATGCTTTGTCCAGTTCAGTAAGGTGTGTGCGAATTTGTTATTTTTCCATGTTTAGAGTAGCGGTGCAGCTGAAACGTTATGCAGTAGTTTTATTTATCTGGTCGTTTGGTTCGTCGTCTGCTGTTCTTATCTTCATGTTGAGTTTCATTTTTTTATTATTTATGGCCTATTTGATTTACCTTCCGTCCATGCATCATAACGTAATGACTGTCGGAACTTTGTTTACTCCAATTGTTAAGAGGTCCACCTGCAAGAACATATCTTGCACAGCTCGCTCAAGCCTTGGAAAGTGCAACAAACTAACGATTGCATTTCTATACCATAGGGGCACATTATGTCTCATGGGCTTTTTATTATCAAATTGATGATTGTTGTCAATTGCATTTTGATTACTCTATGTTCAGTGTAGCATCTTTCTATACTTTATGTTATAGTACTAAGTTTGACTTGTGGGAAGTGATTGTCATATGCATTGTTTTCCATGATGATTTCTTGTTGCTTGGATGCATCAGGTAAATGACATTCGTCTGGCAACTGCATGCAAAATAATTCCTGCTAAATTTTCTGGTTCAAAAGAAATCGTGTCACTTCATACGAGGAGACCTGTAAGTTTGTTGCACTTTTGAGAATGCTTTTCATTTTTCTTTATCTCATTTCTGGCTTACCTGCAATATAGCTGTAATGTTGTGGCATCCTTGAGACCCGAATACTTCTTTTGAGAATAATTCCTGCTCATATTACTTCTATGTTACTGAGATAATAAGTGGAAATGATAGCCTTGAGTGTAACAAGGAAGTATATATTTTGAGCCAAAAGCAACTTAGATGTCAAAAATGAGGGTATGGTAACCAATTTTGGAACTTGCTGGACTTGCAACCGAACAACATGACACTTTTTTCTTGCTAAATTGTCTCTGCTAAATAATGTAGGAGTAGCTGAGTAGGGACCTCAGGGAAGAAAAAACTAACATCCAATTCCCACAAGTAAAATTATGATTTCATCCACAAGGTTTGTGATTCCCTCTCGGTTCTGCACCTAAGTATGGTCACTGTTGGGTTGTTTCCTGAGAATTTAATTAATATCTAAAATAGAGTTATATTGCCCTATTGAAGATTTTAAATTTAAAATGCTTCATGAAGCCTTCAGTAACATCCTATCAGCTCCTTCAAATTTTTTGGGTAATTGCATTAATGAGCCTTACCATGAAGTCGCGCGTGCAAGAGAGATTGAACAATCGAAGACTGGTGTAGGGGATGAACAATTTTGAAAATCAACTGGGTATCCCATCTGGATGATCAACTATCAAGCACTTTTTTATTTGGTAAGACATGTGATATATACATAGTGAAGAAGAAAGAAATGCACAATATCTTTCAAAAAAAAAAAAAAACCATGATAAGAGTTCAAACACATATAATAGGATAATGGATATTAGGAAAGAAAATTGTACTTAATAGCAAGGACTATTGTACTACCCGGAATGGTATGGTACAAGTGGTACATATAAGTTCGGGCGTGGGTTGTATGTAGACAACCCTTGTTTTGGATGATCCAGTTAAAATAATAAAAGAAATTTAAAAAGTGATGGTACCCATCCAACTCGGCGTTAAAAACGAAAAATATCACGAGCCCTCTTCTTTGCTTATCATAATTTTTTCGAAGAAAAAAGATAGGAAGTTCAAACACATAATAGTATGATGGATCTTAGGAAAGAAAACTGTACTCAATAGTAAGGATTGTTGCACTACTCGAAATGATATGGTACGAGTGGTACATATCAGTCCGGCGTGGATCGTATTGTCACAAACAAAATTATAAACAGGGTGTTCGATGTAATATGTGTCTGTTCGTGTCTTTTGATTTTGTTCAAAATTATAAATAATCTTGTGTATCTGGGAAGTATTGGTTCATATTTTCTTCTTTGGTTGTCAATTAAGATGTATGTTAACTGCTGGTTGGTAATTTGCAATTCATTATCGTGGAAAACAAATTTTCTTGCTTATTATGATAAATTATTGAAAATAAATTCGTCTTCATGCAGGTGGCAGGATCGTCAGCATCTTCAGCGGGGAACACTGATGAAATATATTTTGATTTTAGAAAACAATGCTTCATTTTTTCAGTAGAAAAGAATACATTTGCCAAGCTTCCATATCCTACAAAGGAACCATTTGGGTATTACCTCAAGAGTAGTGGTCATGGATCAGAAGCTAAAGTAGCTGCAGCAACTGATAAGTGGGGGCGAAATGTGTAAGTTTTGCTATGTTACCAGCTTATTAAATACTTGATGTCGTTTTAAATCCGTGATTGCGATGTTGTCTCTTCTTTACTTGTGCTGTTCACAAGAATGCTTAGATGAATTTAAGCAGGAAAAGCTTGAAATGAACCAAATGAACCATCTTTTGCATTTCATCCAGAGGAGTGTCAGTTTTGACAGGAAGATGTCTGAAGATGTTTGAACTTGGAAACATTGTGAATATATATCTATAATACATCTTTTAGGTTTGTTGATCCCTTGAAGGATTCTATTGATCAGATTAATAGTTTGTTGCAGAAAGATAGTAAGTAGGCTCATTGCCTTAGCTTTCACAATATATTCTTTTTTCTCACTGGTAAGTCAGTATTAACTTCAGGGAATGCATGTGTCATTTTGCTTGCTGAGCACAGTTGAAATGTCTGGAAAAGTTTTCAAAGCTTGTTTTGCTAGCATTTCTCTTGTCATAGGTCTTGTTTACACAAATTTGGACAAATGAATGATAGTGGTTCATATATACCTACAACATTCCTAGGGAGAGCCATCGTTGCTGTTCTTTGGGATTTACCGGGTTGAATCTTATAACTCTTCTACTGGCCTAGTGATCTCTTGCTGGATGTTATTTATTCACAACTTTCTCCTAGTCATGTTAGGAGAGGAGAGGGTTAATCGTGCTCTCTCACTGTCATAATAGTAAATTAGTAATATGCCTATATTTTTTCTATTATTTTCAGGTGTAATTTGACATATTTTTTAGATGACATTTACAGAGTGTTCTAGAGTATAATTTGAAGTTTATATGGTGTTTAACAGTTAATATGATTATAGAAAGGTTAGGCATGTTGTTTACTTTATAGGAGTTGGGTTTGGAGAGTCTTAAAGCTCTCTTTTGGTGGATTTTGGGTAGTGATATGATTCCTAAAAAGGAAAGCTTTTTCTAGCAAGGTCTTTAAGTAGGCTATTATATGAGTGAATGGTTTAGAGCCCTTGAGGCATGTTTGGAAATACCTTTTTTCTTTTCTACTATTAATTTAGCGGTAGTGTAATGGTAATCTAAATCAAGGATTGCCGTTAAGACGTGTACCGCCCGGTACGGGCGGTATGTATTGGTCCACCAACTGATCGGTACGCGGACCGCCCACTACCGGGCGGTGCTGTCGATTGGGGCTGTTTTTGCCCCGTTAACACGCGAAATCGACCGGTAACGATCGATTTCGGGCGGTATCAGCCGAGGGAGGGAGAAAGAATAAGAGGGAGAAGAAGAAGAGGGAGAAGAAAAACTTGGAGTGGAGTCTGACGCTGCTCTTCGCTCACGCTATCTGTCGTCGATGGGCTAAGAATCGCCTGTGCGATTCGTCGCCCGTGGGCGATTTCTTCTCCCCACGGGGGTAGAAGAAATGTCTCTCCGCGTGGGGAGAAGGAACGAGGTGACATCGCCCTTTTTATATATTTTTACTTATATTATATTATATTTCATACCAAGCAGTATGCCGGTACGGACCGGTATGACAAACCTTTATCTAAATATCTTTCTTATGTAAATAGCCTCTCTATTTACAGGGGTAAGGCATGCTACATATATTGACCCTTCCAGACCTCGCATGATGCACTAGGATTGCCTTGTTTTTCATAATATCATTCATTATCTTTTCTTCCCTCTCGTTTTCTCTGGGGAGGTGTATTCACCTCCTTGAATTTGAGAATGCCTTGATAGGTAGCTCACAGCCTATAAACTTGTTCGTAGAGAGAGATGGTCCACCATGACCACCATAATTAACTACACCTTTAAAAAGGTTCCCTGATAAGCTTGTTATGGTAACAATTAGCTTACTGGAGTTAGTTCAGATATCATCCTCAACGGCTGGGAGGAAGTTGAAAACCTGAGACTAATGCAACATTGCCAGGTGCAGTGTCTTCTTTCGTATCATCACATTAGCTCCTAAAAAGTTCTTATGTAGTTGATAATGATAAATAGTATTGAGCATCAGAATTGTGGTCATTTTACACTCGAGCATTAATGAACATCACCGATCGGTTATTCTTTTACCTTCTCCATGCCATATAGTGTCTCATAGGTTCTTTAACAGTTCTAATTTTTGCTGAGAAGTCACTGCAAGATGCTGAAATATCAATTTCACTAAAATTATACTATACAACCTCTGACTGGCAATCACTTCACCTTTTTCAAGCCATAATCAATCAACTGTCGAAAGGTTATCAAATCAAAGTGAGATCCACAAAATTGAAACCTAATGCAACTACAAGATCGATTATTATAACTCTTTTCACCAATCTACCAGAATTGATTGGGACCTGTTGGGATTAGCCCAGAATCAGTCAGCATTGTTTTGGAATCAGAAGGATCTATCAGGACTGATGGAATTGGAATGTGCAGAGGTGAACTTGGATTGGCATATGTGGACCGAAATCTGCAAGATCATGAGCAAGGATTGGTTTGCCTGGTCCATACCGGTATAGCAACCAGCTGTTGGTACAGTATGTACCGAGCTGTACCAAGCATGCTGACATATGGTACACTGAAGTGTATCGACATACTGCACATATTGATCCTCTATCGGACTGGGTACATACCGCTCGTATCAAGCGGTACACTTCGGTATGTCAAACCTTGCCCGCAAGTTGATCTTGAGCCGGATATGCCATCTAGTTTTTTTGTTGTATAGTTATTTGAGACCTTGTTTTAGAAGTATGTACATTTTTCTGTGGTTTTTTTTCATTTTATGTTGATTTAATTTTCTTATGTTAATTTTGTATTCCTTGTGAAAGCATATACAGCTAAATGTTTAATTTGGTCTAGTTATTATATTCTCAGCTAGTGGGATTTGTGATTGTCTTAATTTTTTCCAATACATGGATTCTCAATCTGCTTTGGTTTAATTTATTTATAGATTTGACTACCCACAACCAACGTTCCAGAAGCTGATGAAGGAGCAAGTTATGGAACCATTTTTTGTGTTTCAGGTTTCCAATCTTGTCTTGATTCTGAATGCCAAAAGTTCTGCTACTTTAAAGTTTACGTATCCCCAGCTCTATGTTGGTATTTTTGATGTAGGTCTTCTGTGTTGGACTCTGGTGCTTGGATGAATATTGGTATTATAGCTTGTTCACACTTTTTATGCTATTTCTTTTTGAGTCAACAATGGCCAAGAGTAGATTGAAAACTCTTACCGAGCTCAGGCGTGTAAGAGTTGATGGTCAGATGGTGATGGTGCACCGCTGTGGGAAGTATGTGTTCACTAATTCAAATGTAGTTTTTTTTTTCTCTCTATCAGAAACTTAGTTTCCTGAATTCGTGGATTCAGGTGGGTAAAGCTTTCTGGAACAGACCTCCTTCCTGGAGATGTGGTCTCCATTGGACGGACCACGGGTCAGGATGGGGAAGATAAATCTGTACCAGCAGATATGCTTCTGTTAGCCGGAAATGCAATTGCAAATGAAGCTATTCTCACAGGCGAGTCTACTCCACAGTGGAAGGTGGTTATTATCTCTCTGCCTATCGTGACCTGACTTGGTGCATAACACTTCATTGATTGTTTTAATTGAACATTGTTTGCTCCTACGTCCAATTCATATATTATGTTCAGTTTAGGATGATGGTTTTGCCAGTGACCTTGGCTGAGGCTTGGAAATCCCTAATAGATAACTGCTGTTCTAAAACTTTATTTACTTAGTTTTGAAGATGATATTATAGGTTTAGACTCCAATCTGCTGATATGTAGTGAAAGGACGGTATCATTAAGATGCAGGATAATTGAAAGGATTAAATCTCCACTCTTGAGGTCTGTTACAAGTATCACATTTTGTGAGGAATAGTTTAGTTTTTTGTGAATTTTCAAAATGTTGGAAGAGGAACCCAACTAATTCCAAGCAAAGATTGGGAGTGTGTTTGCTTCCAATAGTGATTGTGTATTGTTAGTTGGTTTTCTGTTGAAAAGTAAAGGTTTTCATTTATTTGGAAACATGACCGTAATGGTTTAGTTAGTAACTGGTATGATAGTTTTATCATACACTTACCAGATAGCAAGTTTTTTGAGGTTACAATCTAGTACTGTATTGGAAGATATGTACTGATGTGGCAGAGTTCCGTTACCAGTATAGGATTGGTGTTCTGAACCTTGCTTGAAAAGCAAAATTTTGTTTCCATTATGCAATGAACAATAATATAAAATCTTATCAAGATGCCATTCCTCTTAGAATGAGTTTTAGCTGAAGGTTGTTGAAGATTTTCCTCTTTGTTTATTCACCAGTCACTGATCACTTATGTGCAAACAAGAATAACACATCTTTGCTTTAGGATGGTGAATCATTTTTGGCAAAAAATTCAAGATACTATTCATATTTGGTTAAAGTTGCTGACTTCTGTTGTTTGAAGCTTGTAGATCTACACAACATTCCTAGTCTGATTTATTATTTTTGTACCTATAAGGATTTTTGTCTAGGCATGTTTCTCACGTGGTTGGCCAATAACCTTTGAAGACTGACTATTAAGTTCAATCTTCATTACAATGTAAATGTCAAATTGTACACGATAACTTGGAAACGGGTTGGCTACTAGTCTGGGTGCGTTTAGGAACACATTTGAAATGTGCTTTGAGGCTCCAATGCATATTTTAAATGAGAATTGATGTTTGATAAATTATTTTTAAATCGTATTTGGCCTGGATATTCCATTGAAAATACTCAAATAGCTGATGCTATCTCAAGATAGCATTAGTAGGATGCTGATGTAAATTTTTAAATTTCGAAAGAATCATGTAACTTTATCTAAAATTATAAGATTGCCAAAATGATTTAGTGAGAAACCAATATGATTTATATTTTCTATAATGTTAAATTTTATTTATTCATTTTCAAAGATTATTATATATATATTTATATGATTATATTTATTTATTTATTATATATGTGTCATAAGAAATTTTTTATAAGATTATATTTATTTATTTTTCAATTTAAATAAAAATATGTACTCACTTTTGAATAAATATTAAAAATATTAGAAGGATAAATTTGTCACAAAATATTCAATGGACCTTTTGAAATACAATTTTACCAAATAAAAGTAATGTCAATTCACATTTAAATTATAGTTATCTGTTGTTTACCAAACACCCAGAGGATTCCCCAACTGCACATTCATTTAAGCCCCTTTCTTAAACTGCACATTAAAAATGCAAATGTGTTCTCAAACGCAGCATTTATTTGGCTAAACAAAGGTTCCTCCTAACAAGCTACAATGGCATATTGTGGTGACCATTAAATTGTATTCTTATATTTTCCTTTTCAAGATAGTTTAGGATTTTGTTCATTACTTCTACAAGAGTGCTTTTTGACAATAATCTCCAAGCGTTCTTTGTCGACTTTCACAGTTTTAAGTGGCATGATACACCACTTGTGGACCAAGGGTTATTACCATTTGTTATATCGTGTTCATATGATAAACAACTGGTGTAATTGCTGTTAGGCATAAAACCTTGGGTAACTTGATGGAAGAACGCATAACAAATTTGTCCTTTAATTGTTACATTACATGAATATTTTATTTACATGATATACACTCTTTTTGTATTTAGGAATTCCTCTAAGTAATATTATGCTGTGTATTGATGAATGATTATGCTGTCATGAGTGCCTTTCGGCTGGAAAGAAATATATTGTTATCGAGATTCTTACTTCTTCAAAGGACCACGGCAATCTAAATAATGATCTATAAACTTGTTATTAAGTTAAATGTGTCTATCAGTGCTGCTTAATTAGTAGAGAGCGATCTTAGTTAACTTGGAATAATACTTTGAGAAAACCGAGCAGCATTTTTCATTTCAAGGTTTACTCTCCTAAACTTGGAAAATGTATAGGGATATAGGGCATATTCCATTGAGGTGGAAACAAAAATCTTATGACTGAAACTAGAGAGAAATCCATTAGATCTAGTTAAGGCTTTTTTTAGGATAGTTATGAAACAAACATGATTCAGTTAATACAGCAACTTCTACTTTTCACTGTTCATAGCTTCTTTTTTCTTATGATGATAAATTAGATTAAATTTTTAGGATCCAGGTGAACACCACATATTTACAAATACTTATAGTAGTTTTTTCTTCCACAGGCAAGTGCCCAAGTTTTTCTTGCCTAGATTATTTAGTGAAACTCAGAAGTAATTACTATCTCTATGACTTATTGTTTAACCTGCTCTAGGATATTCCTTGTGGGATGCTGTTGTGCACTCTGGCACTCAGTGGAATTTACAGGTGTATGTGTCTGTCACAAAGAGAGAATTAAATGGTCGGTGAGGGCTTCACACTGCAAATTAAACTTATTTTTTCATCTGTTAATTTGGTCAAATTTATATAATGGTGTATTTGTTTTGACTTGGCAACAGCTTGTGCATGTTTATTGTTCGTGTATGATCACAGTGGAGAAGATTGCATGCTATTACGAGGTCTATTTGCTTTTCTGCAGGCAGAGTTTTTCATGTTTTGACTACTTGTTCTTTGAATTTCAAATTTGTTCTAGGTTTCAATTGCTGGTCGAGGTCTTGAGGATAAATTGTCTATTAAAAGAGACAAAAATCATATTCTCTTTGGTGGAACAAAGATACTGCAGCATACTCCAGATAAAGTATGTATTGGTTACACTGCAATTATCTTTGCTTTCAATTAGAAACTTTATCACTTTATATTTTCTTGATTAGAATTCTTTGCCCTTTTCTTTGCATTTTAGAGTTTTCATCTTAGAACACCTGATGGGGGATGCCTGGCTGTTGTGCTGCGAACAGGATTTGAGACGAGCCAGGGCAAATTGATGCGAACAATTTTATTTTCCACCGAGAGGGTAACTTCTGATTCTCAGTTAAGAATCTGCCATGAGTTGTAAGTGGACTATGCATGTTTAGTCTAAGGACATTCTTTTGCAAAATTGGTGTTTCAGGTAACTGCAAATAGCTGGGAGAGTGGCCTATTTATTCTATTTCTAGTTTTTTTTGCAATCATAGCTGCGGGCTATGTTCTTAAGAAGGTACCATAAGCTTTTATTTACCTAGTTATTCGTGGGAAGTGAAGTTAGTTTAATTTCTCTTTTTACAATTGTAAAACCTATTATTGTTCCTTATTTGTGATGCTACATTAGCATTTGTTTAACAACGGAACTTCTGCATTTAGGGATTAGAGGATCCAACAAGGAGCAAGTACAAACTTTTCTTGAGTTGTTCATTAATAATCACTTCTGTGATACCCCCTGAACTACCGATGGAGCTATCTATAGCTGTTAATACTTCTTTGATTGCACTAGCAAAGCGTGGTATTTTTTGTACAGAGCCATTCAGGATTCCATTTGCTGGGAAGGTCAAAACGAGTACCTTACACATTTTCTTGCATGCCAATGGTATTCTTTCAATGATTGCTTTGTTAACAAACTGAAAATTGCTGTAGGTTGACATATGCTGTTTTGACAAGACGGGAACTCTTACGTCAGATGACATGGTATGACAAATGAATAGTATGTCTCTTCTTTAAGCTGTTATCATCTAATTTAAAATACTTTGATTGAGTTCCAGGAATTCCAAGGTGTAGTTGGTTTGGATGATACTGAAAATTTGGAGACTGATATGGCTAAGTTGCCTGAGCGTACTGCACAAGTTTTGGCTGCCTGTCATGCTTTGGTCTTTGTAGAGAATAAACTAGTAAGTGTTTTGTGACAACTAGAGTCCAGCAAATGATGATGCTGTGTACTGATAAATTATCGAGTATTTCCTATAATCATGATTTATCCTTAAATCATGGATTGCAGGTTGGTGATCCTCTTGAAAAGGCTGCACTAAGAGGAATAGATTGGATATACACATCTGATGAGAAGGCCATCCCCAAAAAGTAAGCCATTATATAAAAAATATAATGTGGGATGATGATAAACCTAATTACTTATTCAAACAACTTATAGAAAAAGCCTTGTGTTTTTACATTTAGCTGTTTGCTACACGTGGGAGTAATTAGATGCTTTTTCATCTGAGGTTAGGACTGAACTAAAAGCCTATATTTGGTTCAGGCAGGTTTCTATACGCTGGAACTCTGCATTAATTTATTAGTTTTACTGTGAATTTCACGAAAACTTAGTTGATCTGATTGGAGGACATATCTAGTGACAATGGACCTCAGTTATTTTATTTTTATTTTTCAACACTTTCAGGACATTTCTTTTTAAATAAGCTGGCTAATCTAAAACACTTCTATCATGATAACCAAGTAATTGACAATTAAATCAATTGGTTTGGTCCTTTTGGTTTGATGTGAGTTGGATAAGGGCTTACTAGAGATGCCTTCTATTCCCTAGGAGCTGGTACTAGAGATGCCTTCTATCATGATACTTGAGATCAAGGTTTGACTTACCAGTCCGTATCGGTGTACCGAGTTTATCTTGGTACCGTACGGTACTGGTACCAGGCAGTACATACAGTGTGTACCACTCAGTATATTAAAATATAATATAATATTATATTAAATATATTAAAAATATTAATAAAAAAAGAAAAGGGGCAATGTCGCCTCAACCTTTCTCCCTCAATCGACCGCCGACGTCGATTTCTCCCTCAATCGACTGCCGATGGCCGAAATCGATCGTCGACGGTCGATTTTTGGTGGAACCGCCTGGTAGCGGGTGGTCCGCGTACCGGCAACCTGACGGACCGGTATGTACCACCTGTAATGGGCGGTACAGGTCGAAATTGCAAAACTTGCTTGAGATGCGGTTTGGTCATTTTCCCTACGAACTTGGTGGGTAATTTTCCTTCTGTTATATCGTGATTTCCAGAGTCTAGACAGACAGGATAATGCTACCAAGTAGTCACATCAAAACTTTTTGTGAGGAAAGATACAAATCAGTTGATACTGAACATACACCAATGATTGCCATCTTATGTATTGGTCCTTGGGACAATGAGTAGGTATTGGTCAGTAAGCATGTGTCTGCACACCTTTGGATAGGGATGAGATCCCGACAGCTGTCCATGTCTGACTGATGCATATGGAAACATTAACAATTCTTTGGTGGGACGATTACTATCAAAAGTCTGTTATGGGCTTTTTTTCTGCTTGCAGAATAATAATTACCACTATATACACAGAACTTAAGCATATATTGGATGGACAATTTCTACTTGAACAATCCATGATGTATCTCATTATGGTTGGCTATTTTGAAATTTAGGAGCTATATCTGAGGTTTCAGTTACTGGCGACATGAGCTTGGCAGCACAAGTATTATTCTAATTTCAGATAGAGAATTCTAATGTCAGATTGAAAACTGCCGACCTACAACGCATCTGCTACAACTTGATTCAATGTTACTTATCTGAGCCTAAACTCTGTTTTTCCCAGGTTGTTTGCAGTCTATTCTTTCTTGCCAGTTGCTGCATCTTAACAAGGCAATTGGCTTGAAATACATGATCTCCATGTAACAATACTTCTCACTTTGATTCACCAAATATGTCTTCTCTTTTCTGCATCCTTTTTATGCTACAACTACAATAGAGATCTCCTTACCTCATTATGAATTTTGACATACCAAAATATAACAATAGAGACATTTCCTGTTTAATATGTATTGCCACTCTTGCATTCTCTTTTTTGCTCTTTTGTGCTTAACCTTACCGGTTTCAGCACTCATGCTCTATTTGCAACCACTTCTTGATGAAAAGGGGGCTAGCATTATTTGGTCTTGTGTTTGCACCCCTACTTTCTAAGCAAATAGTTTACTAGACGAGGCAGTAAGCGGAAGCATTGCATAGTGTTGCTGTGTATAGTGTGCGTTTCATTTTGTGACAGCATTTTCAGAATGACATGTTATTGAGGGCACTGGAAATTTTGCTAATTCCAGCTATAGGATCATGTGCCATTAAACTATATTCTAGTTTGACTTGAATCTTAAGTTTTTTGGGGATGATGTGTCAATTTAATATTTTGTCTTCACTTGAATTCCAGGTCTGGTGGTCATCCTGTGCAAATTGTACAGAGGCACCATTTTGCCTCTCACTTGAAAAGAATGGGTGTTATTGTTTGTATTCAAGAACAGTTTTTTGCATTTGTGAAGGTTGGTACTACTTGATAATTTATTTTTGTTTTTTTCCTTTTGGATCAATTTATGATGACCACGTTAGTGTCTATGTATATTCGTTGCACTAATGTGTATGTGGTCAAAGGTTTTGATAAGCTGGTTACTTTTACTTCATGTCCATACCTCGTAAATAATTTCTGGTTCTGTAAAATTCAGTTATTCTTTGCCCACTTGTCCTTAGGAATTATTTAGTTCAAAATCATATAATATTTCGTTGCTTGTATCTGATGACTGTGGAAGCTGCATGAGTTTTCACATGGTTGCCTGAAAATCTTTGGTCTATGGAAAGAACAATCTGATTATGATGATTAACTGCAGTCTAAAGATCACTTACTAGTGTCTTCTTTCCCTTCATTATCTGTTGCTTAATTGTATGTGATTCACTACTTAATTAGTTTCTATTCACTTGGTGTTAGGCAGATGTTTGTAGATGTTATTACAACTTCTGTTATTAGCTGAAACTGTGTTAGAATCTTGAAGCAGAGGCTAATTGTTAATGACAGGGTGCACCGGAGACTATTCAAGATAGGCTAATCGATGTTCCTGCAACTTATGTCAAGACATACAAGAAGTATACACGGCAGGGTTCGCGGGTTCTAGCTCTGGCATACAGGACGCTTCCAGAAATGACTGTAAGCTTAATTATGTTGTTGTATATGCTCTGTTACTTGTGAGATAATAATTGCATCTAAGAGATGTGCTTTTTTATCCTAGGATGTAAACTGTTGAGATATTTAACCATATATCGTTTGTTAAAAAGAAAATCATATACATTGACACTTTTTGAGTTATTGTACCGATCACATTTATATTTTTCTTTACAATTTCCTTATTATTGGTTATCTTTGCTACTCTGAGGTTGTTAAATAATATACAAGTATTATATTTATATCTTCTGCAACAAGTATATGTGCTAATACACCTTGACGAGGGTATTAACTTGTGAGTTTGTCATGTCCAAGGCATGAAATCACTTGCAATTTCTCCACTATAAATAAGACTTAATTGAATGAACCATTGCCATGTGCTTGATGGTCTACTACCTATATGTCATGAAACTTGTGCTGGCTTCTAGCATAGTCCATATCAAAACTTGGCATGATTTATTCTGAAAGCACAGGCTAATGTGATAATATTGCGTGCTACCACATTATATGAAGGTAAAGGCCCATGTGAAACATTGACGCATGTGGATTAGTTGTTAGATTAGATTCTTTGTTGAAAGGAACTCATATAGCAAAAACTACCAGTAATGGTAGTCTTTCACTAATGGTTGGTATTTTTCCTGTAAATCTTAATGGTACATCATTGCTTGAAACTAGGTTTTCTGCCACAAAACAAACATCTTCGACTATTTGTGCTGCCCGGCAGAATGGGGTTGTGACAGAACATTTTTTCATGATATGGTACTATATCATGCTTTTGGGCATGCTGTTGTGCTAACCAACACATTCAATGCATAGACATGTGATTTAAATCCTTTTACCATGGCACACTTCAAACTACATGACATCATTTCTTTTTCCTCCAAATTTCATCGTAAAGAACCTAATGGTTCATGTCTTATAGTTTGCTTGTCTCTCCTAAGTAAACTTACCATATTTGATTTACTCCTAATGAGATAAATATGTATCACAAAATGGAATTATGGAGAAAATCCAAGGGTAGTGACATTGTGCAACATATGCAGTGAAATAAGTTCTTATTATCATGTTTTAATCACCTGCATTATCCAAGTGAATTGCTGGATGTTCAACAGTTAGAGTATCCTAAATTTTTAGGGTTTAAATTTGGACAATGAATTCTGTATCAGTCCTAATCTTATTACCTATAGGCAGCAAATGTATAAGGTTCCTGCCAATGCTAGGTTTGACAAGTGTCATTGTGTGCAGCCTTACTTCTGCGAGCAGATAGATTGTTTCCTTGACATGAGAAATATTACTATGACAGGAACCCATTAGTTATGATTCGTAATATATAATTTTCTCCTCGGAATCATCTCCTAGAATGGTTGAGTAGAACACATTATTTGACTCCATCTACAATCCACTTGAACTATTTAGATTTATTTGTCATTCTGCTTTTTTGGTATATAACCTTTTATATATTATTTGGATAATATGGAATCATTCTTTTTGATAAATTGGATGTGATTACTGTCCAGCTATATAGTGTAGTGACCAACATAAATATTAGATTTTTTTCTTAGTACAAAGCACTATTTTGTTACAAGAATGTCAAATCTTATGACATCATCTTATATTGACATGACAGGTAAGTGAAGCTAGAAACCTTGAAAGAGAGGTGGTGGAGAATGGTTTGACTTTTGCTGGTTTTGCGGTAATGAAGCTTACAGACTTGCCATTTATGTTTCCATTTCTTGTACTCTGCCCTTAAAGACAAAATCTTTGAAGTACTGGTGACGATCATAATGCCGTTCAAATTACTTGTGGTTTGGTCTTAATACTTAACAGGAATTGTCTATTTACAGGTTTTCAGTTGTCCAATTCGTTCTGACTCTGCCAATGTTTTATATGAATTGAAAGGTTCATCACATGATTTGGTATGTCATGCATTGCTTGGTTTGATAAGCTCAAATCTTCTGATTTATTTATTATTATACTATTGAATCTTTTTTTTTCCCTCTAATCAAAACATAAATCATCTCAATGGTGGCAAAAACCATGTAGCCGACTCCAAATAGTTAGGAGTTTATTTTTTACTGTACCTTGGAACTCTGTGAGTTGTCAGTTGAATTGAGTTTATCCGTGATGAATGTAAATAGGGTAGCTATATCTTGTTTTATTTTAGCTTTTCTATCTGACTTTTTTCTTTCAACTTCCTGTGAAGTTTATTTTATTGACGTAAAATTAGTATAGAGAATGTGAATTAACATCTACTACACTATAGATGTATAGATGTTTGTGATAGTTTAAATGTGCCATACTGGTTAAAACCCATTTCTTAGAGAAAGAATGAAAAACAGCAAGCTCTTAGATGATTTCCTGTTGTCGAGTCAGTTCTATCCCTGTAGCTATCAGAAATTAGTGGACTTTGTTTCTCTTTATCAGTATTTACTATTTCAAAGGAGGATGGCACCTACAGTGCACAAGAGGACAAAATGGAGAAAGAAAATAATGAAAACCATGCTCAAGACTTAATTAGGAAATTAAATTGACATCTAATGATTAAAGAACATTTGTGATGAACAAGAACATGTTCTAGTGCATTATGGAAAGAAACACTAGGAGCAAGAGAAAGGGAAGCTAGAAGTGTTCCTCTTGTTTTCCCAATCCTTGCTTATTGTATGATAGATGATTTCGATCATACTCCAGAATGTTTTGTCAGCATTTGGGTACCAAGTGTTTGCTATAACAATTGATGCAAAAAATGGACTATATCTCTTATAGGAGTAAGAGTCCTTTGCATATGGCGGTGGGCTTTTATCTTAGTATCTCAACTTTCTACTTTGATTTGTCATCATGGTAACATTAGTCTTCTATAAGGCTTGGTGGGATGGTATGGTAGAAAGTCATGGTGGGAAGAGAAGGTTAGAAGGAGAAACAATCTTGAGGAAGAAGAAAAGATATCTGCTGACCAACTGGCCGACGAAACAACTTCATTTTCATTATAAATAAATTACACAATCATTGTCTTTCTCTAATGTGGATACCTATAAATATATTTAGACTCAGTAGTAGAACTTAGAGGAGGACCACAGACCACTGAAAGAAGAAATAATATAAAGGGATAATTAACCTACTTTGCTATCTATCCTTTCTAGAGTTTTACTTATTCTTGGACTTATAAATGTTACCTCTATTGAATATTATTAGCTGTGTTCTACCTTCCTGTCTGATTAAGAGTTTAGGACATCTGCAGAACTGGCTTTCCTTTGCATAAATTGCCCATGCCACTTGTTTGAGTCTTAATAGGATTTTTTTTGAGACTATATGTAAGCTAATTTGATGCCATGCCATCCATCTATTCTAGAGAAGAAACTGGAGTCTACCTTTCTGTAAATGGAGGTTCTGAATCTTACCCATAAATGAAATCTAGACCATACTGTAACTTGTTTAGTATGTAGCTGTTACCTCCACCAGTATTAGGTGGAAACGAGCTATCATTTCCTACTAACAACAAGCCGTAATGGCATTTTCTGTTATAATTAGGACTATGCTTTTTAAAGTCAGGACTTTGTGAATCTGATCTGAATTTTAGAACTATTAGAACTTATTGTAATTTGACTCCAAAATGGATCTACACCTGAACATGACTAGCTTTACAACTAGATAAATACAACACAATGTTGATTCAAACTTTATTTTTATTATAACTCTTGCATCTTGCTGGATCATTCATCTAGTAGCATTGGAAAAGAAATATTCGAAATCTTTGTATTAAAAATTTGATGTTCTATATGCTGACAGATATATTTGTGTCAGGTGATGATTACTGGTGATCAAGCTCTGACAGCTTGCCACGTGGCCAGCCAAGTTCATATTATCTCTAGGCCTGCATTAATTTTGGCCCGAACAAAGTGTGGCACTAGCTTTGAGTGGGTGTCGCCTGATGAAACTGAGATGTTTTCCTACAGGTAAAAAATTTGGTCAAGTATTGAGTCTCAGCTACTTGCACTTTTTTAGGTATCTCAAGTAAAAATTTGTTCATAGTCGTTGGCAAAGGATTACCTTATCATATAAATTTTGCTTTAATATCTTGTTTCCATACACAATACCTTGTCAGTGATACTTGCTTTAAAGAAATCATCTATGATCTTTATACATCTCATTAAGATTTTCTTGAGATACATAATTCTTGAGTTTGCGGTTGTTACAGTGAGAAAGAGGTAGAAGAGCTGTCAGATACACATGATCTTTGCATAAGTGGGGATTGCTTTGAAATGCTGCAGAGAACTGGGGCTGTTTTTAAAGTTATACCTTATGTGAAGGTTAGTAATGTCATCACAGTTTTCATGCCAACTTACTGTATATGCATCTCTTTTTTGCAGCTGATCCACTGCTATCATTTCAGGTTTTCTCACGGGTTGCTCCGGAACAGAAAGAACTTATTTTGAATAGTTTTAAAGCAGTTGGTAGAATGACACTGATGTGTGGAGATGGAACCAATGATGTTGGAGCACTGAAGCAGGTAAGATGTCTTTTTCCGTTCCATTTTGTTAAATATGAAACTGTTAGTATGTAGTCCCTGGTTGAACCGAGAGGCAGGCCTTGCTTGTACCAGAATACTGGCACTCAGTATGCTGGTACATGCTGTGGTTTCAAGAAGGATGGGGGAGGAGAGGAGAAGGAAGAGGAGGTGGTGGAGAAGGAGGAGGTTATGGGTGGGCAGGCTGGTAGCAGCCAGTAAGAAGGCAAAGGCATGGGGTTGTAGAGAGAGCGTTTTCTTGGCACATCATTAAGGAAAAAGGAACCAGGTGTCTCATTGTCATCTAACCAAAATGTTCTACACTTCAGCATCAAAGACAACTAAATTTAGAGAATGTAAAACTCATCTGACAGATGTGAACCAAAACGCAGTACAAGAAACATTACCAATTTGAGAAATAATGTCACAATTGGGGTTTGAAAACCTGCTTGCACTGACATGAACCAGGTAGTAAATAGCAAATACCAGTTCGATGGAGACCCAGGCTGCAGACCGGCCCATTTTGGGCGGTTTGGGTCCAGTTCAAACTTCAGGATTGTTATAAAATAACCCTGGCTATTTGTTTATAATGTACAAAGCTGGTTTTGTTCTCTCTTTGACATGGGCCATGAAAAAAACTAACTATTAATTTATAAAACATTTGCTGTCATCATTACAGTATAAGCTATGCTTATAAGTTTTACGAAACCAAGATCGCGATGTTGTCTCCTAATTTCATTCTTCTCTTTTTAGACTAAACACCATTGAATTTCTTTCTGATGTTCAGGCTCATGTAGGCATTGCTTTATTGAATGCCGTACCACCAGCTCAATCAGGTGATGCATCATCACAGAAGCAACCATCAAAACCTGAAAATAAAGTAGGAAAAACTAAAAAGCCAAAGCCAACAGCTGAGTCATCTCATTCAGCTGAATCTGTCAAAAGTATTACAGCAACAAGCAACCGTCATCTCACAGCGGCTGAGAAACAGCGTCAAAGAGTGCAAAAGATGATGGATGAAATGAATGCGGAGGGTGATGGTCGTGCTCCAATGGTTGTCAAACTTGGTGATGCCTCAATGGCCTCACCTTTCACAGCAAAGCACGCCTCTGTGGCCCCCACTCTTGATATCATTCGTCAAGGTCGGAGTACACTTGTGACTACACTCCAAATGTTCAAGATTCTTGGCCTGAACTGCTTAGCAACTGCTTATGTGCTGAGTGTCATGTACCTGGATGGTGTGAAGCTTGGAGATGTTCAGGCTACCATCAGTGGGATATTCACAGCTGCTTTCTTCCTTTTCATCTCCCATGCTCGTCCTTTGCAGACACTCTCCAGTGCTCGACCTCATCCCAACATCTTCTGCGCCTATGTCTTTCTTTCCCTCATTGGTCAATTTGCCATGCACTTGTTCTTTCTGATTTCATCTGTTAATGAAGCCTCCAAGTTCATGCCAGAGGAATGTATCGAACCAGACTCCGACTTCCATCCGAACCTAGTGAATACTGTATCGTACATGGTGAACATGATGATCCAGGTTGCAACCTTTGCTGTTAACTACATGGGCCATCCATTTAACCAGAGCATACCTGAGAACAAGCCTTTCAAATATGCACTATTTGCTGCTGTCGGTTTCTTCACAGTAATTACTTCAGATTTGTTTAGGGATCTAAATGACTGGTTACAACTGGTGCCTTTACCAGAAGGGATGAGGGGGAAGCTGATGCTATGGGCTACCCTCATGTTCCTGGGTTGTTATGGATGGGAGAGATTACTAAGGTGGGCATTTCCAGGTCGAATGCCATCATGGAGAAGGCGGCAAAAGCAGGCGGCAGCTAGCATGAACAAGAAGCTTTTGTAACTCGTTTTTCTAATTAATATGGTATAGCCACAGGATGTTCACTTTGATAACTGATCAACAGGCGCAGACACATTTGATGAATTATGAGGGTGTTGCTCTGCCATTTCTAGTATAGCCTGACAATTTTGTTATAAATTTGATGAAATTGATGTTAAACAAGCATGCATTGATCTTTGTCAAGGCCCAGATTGTTTTACATTCTCTCACAGATATGCCTGCCTGTTTCTTTTTCTTTTTTTTTTGCTTTGTATTCCCACTGTTGTGAGAGGGAAATCATATGCGCACAAAACTGAAGTGCAAATGCAGCCTTGTTTTACCTATTATCGAAAACACAGCATTCACTTGTTGTTTCATTCCAAATTAATGGTTAAACTTATTTGTTGTCAGTATTTGGCTTTTTGTTGCAAGTGAACGGTGCTTAGTTGCCTTGTTAGCAGGAAGTTGATTGCCGATATTGATTGCTTGACATAGTTTTGTTTTACTTTCCGGTTTAGGCCTAATTGAGCTTTTCTCGACAGGATGATTCAAACAGACAAAGTTCAGCTTGCATGGCTTGGCTATTTTCTACCGTCTTCCTATCAAATAAGTAAATTGCACTATTGAAGGGCTCTATCTTTATAATCTCCTCAACAAATTATTGTAAAATCAAGTTTCTTATCTAAAATAATCTCTAACTGAGATAGATTTAATTGACCAGTACAAAATAACATTCACTTTAAGTACAAAGTTAATGAATCAGACGCACAAATCGATCTCCGAGGAGGTAAAAAAGGCACAAAGAGAGTAGCGTCCAAAACCTACACCATTTCAGAGAGGATTGATTTATCGCCTGGAAATTTGGGACCCACAAAATTGCCACGAGCTGCGATAATTGAACGTGCCATCTCAGCACGCATAGCGCGGGCGTAGAATCTGCACGCACGAGCAGCATTTTGGGGAACACAAAAGTAGATCCTTCGTCGCCCCATCTCTGCCAACCCGACCTCGACTTATCTCGCCATGGATTTCTTCAAATCCGTCTTCTCCGCCGACCCGATCTCCCCAAAGGATCAGCATCAATCTCAGCCGGAATCCCCCCACCGCTCCCCGGAGGCCGATGAGCAAGGCGATGGCGCCCGCGGAGCAGGCGGTGACGGTGGCGGTGGTAGTGGTTGGAGAGGGCTCATGAAGACCTTCGCCACCAAGTCCGAGTCGGTGATCCAGACCTACCGCCGGGATCTCGAGGAGTTCGGGTCCGGCCTCAAGAAGGAGACGGCGGCGATCCGGGAGGCCGCCGCCCGTGCTGTCCTCGACCTCCCGGGCTCCCTCGAGGCCGGCGCCTCCGCCGCCCAGGAATCCCTCGAGTCCGTCGGCCACGCCTTCGACGACATCGGCGGCACCGTGTGGCGGGGAACGGCTGAGATCATATCCCAGGGCAAGGAAGCGATCCTCTTGATGGAGGCCGAGGCCGGTGGCACTGATCAGTACCCAACTGACCATGGGTCGCAGAGCGCGACTCCTTCGAAGAGGTACAGCAGATTCGAGGCGCAGGTGCTGGCGATCCAGTCCGACGTGAATACGTTCTCTGAGGAGCCGGAGGATGCCCAGGATTTCAATAATTGGAGATCAGGGTTTGATTTGGCCGAGGAAGAGGAGGAGATCGATAAACTGTGCTATGAGAATGCGGCTCTGGAGGGGTTTCTTCAAAAGCTTGTGCCTCGATCGGTGGATTACGAGACATTCTGGTTCCGGTATTACTACCGTATTCACAAGCTTAAGCAAGCAGAGGATGCAAGGGCAAAGCTTGTGAAAAGGGTGATTTCGCGGGAAGAGGAGGAGGATTTGAGCTGGGAGGTAGATGATGATGCAGACGAAGAAGTGAAGAAGGATGACAAGAGAGATGAAAAGTTGAGTGAGAACAAAGGAACAAAGGTAGAAACAGAAGAAAACAAGGATGAGATTAACACAGTGGTGCAAAAAGAAGACATGAGTCCTGAGCCCATGGAGCTGCCCAAACATGCTGAATCCCCCCATGTCGAGAACTTGGACGCTTCAAAAGAAAAAGATGATGAGGAAGTGACGTTGAGTGCAGGAAAGGCTGAAAACTCTGAATTAACTACCGAGGGGATGAAGTCGAAATCGGACGACAAGACGGATGAGACTACAGTGCCAGAAGGGAAGACGGATGTCGTAGGGACATTCAAGGACAGTGGCACCTCCATTGTCTCGAGCCAGCCTTCAGTGCCGGAGGAAGATGATTTTGAGTGGGATGAGATTGAGGATCTTGGTGAACACAATGAGAAGAAATCTGGTGACACGAGCGCCAGTCCTCTTAGGGTGGATTTGCACAAGAGGCTAAATGTCGTCGAGGATGATGAGGATCTGAGTTGGGATATCGAAGATGATGATGATTCTACCAAGCATTGATTGAAGGGTATTGGAATGCTAAGAACTTCCCATAATTGTTTGTTCTTTGCATTTATTAAGCTTGGTTTGCTGTTTGGTTAGTAATGTTTCTCGTCTCATGTAGTGGATTTTAATGTGATAAGTTTTCTAATATATTGAGATACTACTTGTTATCTAATAATCTATTTTGCATATTCAAATTTGGAGAAGTTGGTTGTGGCATCCTTGGCCTTGAATTATATTTTCTTACATTGTGTTCTTCAGATTAAAACATGAAATATTTTCTTCAAATTGTCGTTCCCATACGACTCCTATCACTTACATGGTTGCCAGTTAAAGATTGAACTAGTTATTGATGTTTCGGTGCGCTATTTCTTTTTTCTTGTACATGCATTCATTTAGACAAATTTGGACTTTTACCGGAGCATTAGTTTGTTTTAGTTAAAGTATGTATTCTTGAGCATGTTTTAACTCTTCGTTCTCTCTTATGAAGAGTTATGACCACTTATATTCAAAGATGTTCCGACTTTCTGTTAAATTGTGGTAAATCTCTGGGCGGTTGCCGCAAAGTTGTAGCTCTTCATGTTCGTTAAGATGAGTTTCTTGTATTCTGAAAGCATTATTATGGTTGCTGTTTAAGCATACGTTCAGCTTTTAAATAATCATCATGGAATAGGTCATGTATAGCAAAAATTCTTTATGTCATCCATAACCTCAAATGCTTGCAGATTAGTGTAGTGATGTACCTAATCATATATTTATTAGGACATTTTTCTAATGCATTTGTACTTTGACTACCTTAAAGTGTTGGGCTAGACTAGTCTATGGATGCCATATTGTGTCATGGAAGTTTTTGATTAATATCTCCAATAAGCAGCCTTAAACTCGAAACCATAGTGAATTCAAGGCAGGATCATACAGATCAATCTAGGAGGCATCATCAGTCTATAATGGCAGTTGCAGCAACCTCATAAAATCTCCAATTTTTAGGTGGAAAAGCTATGTTAATGGGAGATGTTAGTTATTCCTTCATACTGTAAAGAAGAGAGATAACACTAGGTTTAAGCTGTAATAAACAAAGGAAACCACCAAACTGAGAAGACTTAATCCCGCTCTGACCTTGCTTCTGAATTGATTTCAGCCTTGTGATGGAAACTTAAAACCACAGGTTTCAAGATTAAGAATCAGGAGCTATTATGATGTGGTATTATTGCATGCTTGCTTGATCAGATGAATGGCATGGGCATGTTCATGGTGGTGAGTTGGTTCTACAAACTTATCATGACACTATTATGATTTCAGAACCATCATATGAGGTGAATTGCAATGGTCTTATTTCATGACAGCTTATGACCTCCCCCAACACTTGAGATGTTGATTTCTTTTCACCATAACTGGTCTCTGTCTGAGTTGATGCTAAAAATATATAGCTGTGTCAGCCAGCAATAATTTGATATATGTAAAAATTATTACCTCGCCGTCACTCCTTAATGCTCTGCAAAAGCTAATTAACAAACTCTCTTTAATGGAAAATGCACGGTATTAAAGTGATTCTTATTAACTCTTCAGTAGGAATATTACAACAAGCTTCAACTTGTAAACTAAAGAAATGACAATTACCAGTTACAATATAGGAAACTGACTGCTGAGCCATGGTAATCTGAAAGGATTCAAACATGGCATTTCATTAAATTCTTGTAACATATAACAACAGAACCTGCATAGATTTTCATTATGTTGACATGCAATTGAACATATGTTAGATCATTAATCAACACGAATAACTCAAGGGTTCATCTAAAACTTTAGTGTCGGAGCAAATGGCATCTTGTCTGTGAACGGTGGGTCGGCAAATTTCCCAGTGAGTATTTGAGATGATACATGATGATTCGCAGCCTCCGTATAGTGTATGCCATCCCAATTAACATATTCTGTAGCGTCATCGCATGCTTTAGCCGTCACCAAGACTCCATCCAGAACCTTTGTTTGTCCACAAGAGATTCGACTATCATAGTTTAAAGGCGGTCCACCATATCCACAGCATGCAGTTATTTTATTCTCAAAACCTGAAAAAAAAAAAACAAATTGTGAAGCAAATTAGGTTCTTTTGTTGAATCCACAAATGCTTCTGATAGAACTGGAGCATACACACAAAGTACAGCAACCAAGAAAAGATTGTTCAGGAAACTGTAACTAGTTGCATGATATGGTAAACTAGTTGCTTTTGAACCTGTTCACTTTTGCTCTATAGAGAAGCTTACAGTTTTATGGCTGGCTATCATATTTTCCCAGAATTCCATAACAAATTGAAGAGCACACGCTGCTCCTCTTTATAGTACAAGAACTTAAGATGGCTCAGTGCAGCATTATTGAAGAGATAAGTATAACTATTTAAGAAACATGATGCCTTGAATCATTAAGAAACTTCCACACAAGTAACATAAATAAATTTCCACACAACATAAATAAAGAATGATTGATTGCTTTAGTACAAGAACTTAAGATGGCGAAAGAGGCAAGCATAACCATTTAAGAAACATGATGCCTTGAATCATCAAGAAACCTCCATACAAGTAACATAAAAAATAAATTTCCACACAACATAAATAAAGAATGATTGATTGCTTTAGTACAAGAACTTAAGATGGCGGAGAGGTAAGTATAACTATTTAAGAAACATGATACCTTGAATCATTAAGAAACTTCCACACAAGTAGCATAAATAAATTTCCACACAACATAGATAAAGAATGATTGATTACTTACCATAACGAGAATAGTTTGCTATGAGGTTGAATTTTATGGAGAACACATCGATGTAGGTTATAGTAGCATCCGCGAATACACCTCGCAGCTTCGTGCAAAGTGCATGAAGCTGTAAATTGAAAAGCTTAGCAGCTTGATTGTGAGAGCTTACACATCCGATCTCATCAAGCTTTGATGGATCCTTGGCAAAGAAGGCTATGTTTTGAGCTAAGCACCCAAGTGGACCAGTATTATGAATCCAGAAACTCCTGGCACCTTGTTCATACAATTTCTGGCAGCATAACCAGAAGGCTAGGTTAAAACCATTACCACTAAATAAATTAAATCATTCACATCATAGATCAAGTACATTGAACTCAAGATGTATAAAAGCATAAAGTAGATGAATTGACAAGATAGAAGAGATTCAATAGTTTCAAGTGTCAATTAGGACAACAAGAGGCAAAGTTTAGTATACAATTCCATACAAACTCAAAACACTGCTTCTATAATAAAAAGAGCTACTGTGGCAGCAAAAAAAATTCTTGAAATAAACATAAAGTGAACAACACCTTTAATCCATTTTCAAATTCCAACAATATTGTTGGAATAGAAGCAATGACTTGGTCCTCAGTTTTGTAATAGAATGCACCAGCAAGATCATTTTGGCCAATATCAAACATGTAAAGCCCTCGACTAAAGTAATCCGCTTGGGGAATGTACTTTTTGAACTTTTTGCCTGCAACAAATAAAAGAAAATAGCTGTTATCCCAACAAGTTCAAATGCTTCTGTCATTATTCATTAGTGTTTAGGAAATGCATGAAGACAAGGGATTTTGACCAAACAAAATAATACAGTCAAGAAAAAAAAAAGACATTTATCACTGACTGAGATCATACAGCTACTGCAGTTCAGATCAGAGTTCATGTTTTTCCAGATTTCAATCTGGTATTCACCATTACTCCATTGGTTATATATAGTGGAATGATTTGAGAACATTTCCGCGAACCTTTGGCTAGTAACTGAAGAACTCTGTCTTTGAACTTAAAGAATTGAGCAACCTGCACCCCGAAAGAGAATGGGCTGATCGAATTTGCTGTTGCTGGAAGAATAGTAGATCCTGCTGCGGCAAAGTTGCAACCTTTGTGAAAAATTGGTGCACCGATCGAATCCAAATATGCATTAAGCGGCGGCATATCCACAGCATCCACTGCAGAATTAAGAACGAATCAATGATGAATCAAAGCACCAAAACACTGTACAAAGAGAACATCTTGCAGGTTGACATTATAAATGGCAAATATAGTTACAAAAGGTCGAACATTCATCCTGTGTCCCAACAAGTTAGGTCTTTCAATGCTTCAGCTGATCAATCAAAAGAAAGGTCGAGCATTCATCCTGTGTTCCAACAAGTTAGGTCTTTCAACACTTCAGCTGATCAATCAATAGAGGCAAAAGGACTTCTAAACCTAACCGAAGAGTTAATTAGATTGCTCACGATATTAACACATACGACACTGAATTGACTCCACATTTTTGGTGCAAACTTTTAATTTTTTAGACCTCATTAAGCAATTAATGTATCCTAGCTTCTGATGACTTTTAATGGGGCTGAAGAACACCAAGAACTTCTAATCTTGTGAGAAATCAGACTTCTAACAGCCCATTGTTATCGATGTCTCCTGGAATTTTGTCCCTTTTCTTTATCCAACTAAAACCCTAATTTATGGCTATAGAAAGTTGCTGACTTAAGTTTAATCCGAACTTATGAACGGGGAAATGGAAGGGCGGAAAGAGAGTAGATGTTACTGAGGAAGTCGATGATGAGGCGGCCGTCGCAGAACCTCCCAGCCGGCCTGGAGAAGTAGGTCTGCCCATTCGGCGGCAGTAGGGGTTCCCCGATGCCGGCGGCGACGAGGTCTCCCGTGTCGGAGTTGGAGTCCCCGAAGTTGAAGACGGCCGGGTAGTTGAAGTCCACGGCCGAGGCCAGCGAGAGGAGGCAAAAGGCGCAGATTGCGGCGAAGACGGAAGTAAGAGAAGCCGCCATCGTGGCTCCGGATGAAGGAGGAGGCGATGTCGGGAGCTTTATAGTGAGGCGGCGACGGTCGGTGGCGAGTCTACCGCCCACCCAACTGCTGCTGCTGCTGCGAGAGCCAGTGGATTGGCACGAGGGGGGGTAACTGACAAAGCCATGCTTGTAAGAAACAGGTGCCAGCCCGAAGTAGGCAGCACGGCAAGGAAGGCCAAAGAAGAGTCACAAATGAGAAGTTACTACAGTGGAATGACAGACTTCAACCACCCCGCGCAGGCGAGGCGTCACACACACTCCATTCCGCTCGTGTTCCTATCGATCAAATGGAATAAAACCAGTGGATGTTGGGAAGAAAGCGGATGGTTTCGACAAGAACATCCCATTTGCTTGCTTGGATTTCGTTTCCTAATTTGTTTTGTCTGCCCAGTTGGCATGCACTGTCGGACGGAGACGAGATTGTCCATTAAGATCACACAATTATATGATATATAATAATAATAATAATAATAATAATAATAATACAGAAATTAACACTAAAGGTATCAGTATAAAATTGGGTTACGGGTCGACTCCCGCGAAGAACCCATAGCTTCGACTCGCGTCTTGCTGCCGTCGGGGGATGGAAGCCAGCGTTTTGGCGCCGCGTGTTCCCTTCCTCTTGCGCTCGCCGCCGCCGCCAAGACCATCACTCCGACCGAACGGTCTCCGCTCATGTCGGCCCGCTCTCAGACTCAAATCACCTCGGTTCGCAGGTTCTTGAGAACATCCATCTAATTGCTTGGCTTCTCCTTGCGCCGAGCTTGCTCATCTTCGTTCACACTTGCCTTTTCGTGTTTTGTCTTCTTTAGTCCCTGCAGCCGCTCAGAAGAACGCGGAAGAAGCGGTTGGCGCGGGGGATGGTGAGAGCGCTGGCCTCCCGGAGGAGTTTAATGACGATGTGCGTGCTCTTCTGACCTCGTATTTCTCTCCCTTCCTTCATGATTGAACAAAAATTCAGTTGGTGTGCGGTCGGTTTGGGGTTTTCTTGTTTCTTCAGTCAGGCATTTCGTCAACTAGATTGAAGCTGACTCACCATTGCGACCTTTGGTGACGATATTGCTTGTTATGTTCTTTTGTTAGAAATATTCTCTATATTGCACCTGCACCGTTAGATGGCGTTAATGTGGTGTTGCATAGCGTGGAGCTTTTGCTGCTAAAATATTTAGATGATAGTTGGAAATTTTCTTTAGGAATTTTCTTGTTTCAGAGTTTTCTTTTGATGTTATGTGTTTGACTCTGCACTAAATCCTGGAAGGTCGTCGGCTCATAAGAATCAACTTTGCAAGCGTATGCACGAATTTATAATTATAATAAACGTTTAGCTACTTGCATCAATATGCTAGTATGCTACAAAAGTACAAATCATTAAACTTCCTACATAGATGTACGTTGTTTCTGGTTAGCAGTTGCATAGGTTTCTAAAGCTTCCTATGGCTCAGCCATCTAGCGACATCTGGTCACCCGGTTGAATTGACCAAGTTCAGATCCACCACTTCCACAAGTGTTGAAATCTTAATGAACCATCCGTGCATAGATAGTGTTGGTCTTTTTCATTCTTGATGGATTTTCAATTAAGAATTTACTTGTTTCAGTTGGAGTAGCTTTTGCTGTAGACTACAATCTGTTCTGAAGGTCCTGTTTCTCTCCACTATCTTGTTACTCCAGTGCTTGGGTTCTGTTTTGCAACCTGCTCCGAAAAATCCTTCATGCCAGTCATTATAGAACAACGACACAGGCTCGGATTGGCTAGCACATTCTTCGAGCTAGCTACCACAACTTGACTTGGTCTCTAGCCAGTTGGTAAGGGTGTCTAACAAAGTTGTGTTCTCAAATTGCCGCAGTCTTGGAACGACATCAAGCCCCATGCTGCAACTATGCCAGTAGGAGCTGATTGGCATCGTCGACACATACTACTCTTTATCTAAAGTGATCTAGAAGTTGAAATCCTGTGCCACTCCCTAAAGTTAGTGTCAATGTTGATACATCGTTATTTATAATATGGTTTCTTTGCTTGATGCCTTTAAACTGAGATTTCAAGGTTTCACAATGCTGGACATGCAAATGACCTCTTCTGGTTTCATCACTTGTCATGCCCCATGCTGCTACTTTCTGGTGAGAATTGATCAACACTGTCTACCTTGATGAGTAGAAATTTGAAGTCCATATTTTCTGAGCACTCTCTAGTATCTTAAGTGATGATGCATCTGCTTCATATAACATGATTTCTAGTAATAAATTCTGGCAAATGAAACCTCAAGGATTTTTTATTGCGAGAAGCTAAACATGGATAAAAGGCCTTCTATTAGTGTTTGATCATTATTCTCCTTACAACCATATGGATTATGATTTACTGTATTTGACTGTGTTTCGGATGAGCTAGTCAGATTTTTCTTTTGATATTTTAGTTATCCTTGCACATCTATATTCCCAATATTTGTTATTGACATTGTCCTCTCTAGGAGTGGCAAGCACGCCAACGAGAAAAAACAAAAGAGTGGCATGCTTATCGACAGAAGGAGGAAGAAGAAGAAAAGAGAAAGACCAATGAGTATCGGGAAATAGGCATACGCTTAAAGGGATACCCTGAGGAAGAAGTTCGCAAAGCAAGGAAGTTAGTTTCATCTTTTATAAGATCGGCCGAAGAAGTTGAAGAGGTAATTTTCCTTGTATAAGTAATTATTGAACATTCTGTTCATGGTCTCATATATTTTTATGCCAAAAGTTGTGAGTTTTGACTAGAAAGAGCCGAATGCAAGAGAGCCTTGACAAGTTGTCTATGCATGTTGGTTTTACTATGCTTACATGTATCTTTGCTTATTACTAGCTAACTTTTTATAAAATCTTGTAGCATGTTAGTGACTATATCACTGGAATTAGCACTGAGTTGTCTTCAGGTTTTGGCTTACAGATATAAGCTATCATCTTGTAAGTTTCTATGAAATAATGTCTATGAAAGCCATAGTTGTGATGAACAATTTTTAAGCCTTTACATTCTCCTTTCCTCATTGCGGAAAGATTTTAAATCATGAACATGTTGATCAGTAAAACGTGGTTTTACTATAATGTTGATAATTTCGTTTCACATCATATTTCAAATTGGTTTCCCTGGTAATGTTTGCATCTACCTTTTTGGATTAAATTTGTATAATCTTGATTGACAAATTAGGTGAAGGGAGATGTCCACTCATAATTCTACTCCAACTGTTGAGAGGAATTTTGCTAATATTACTGTTTACAACCTGTATTATTGATTTTTGCATTAACCTTTCGGAGTTGGAAAATGGTTGACCCTGTAACTTGCATATTCGATTATCATATAAGCATAGAACATATGGAAGTATCTTAAACGATTGTGTCGCTTGAGGGAAAGAGTTTGGAAGTGAACCACAATGCTCCGAGTTAGTTTTTTATGTTTACATCTCGCCAATCTGAATCATTATAGCAACTGCACAAGGACTGAAAATCACTATAGATATTACCTTATTGATAACACCCCATCATCTTGTATTTTCTTTCATGAAAGATATGACAAGTATGTGCTAGAGTTTTCGTGCATATTAACATAGAGGCTGCTAGGTTTAACTTAACAATTGCTATTCTTAATAGCCACAAAAATATTCTATTGCTGCTTTTAGTAATTGCACATGTTGATATTGTTTTATGGAAAATCAACATGTTATTAACTTTGTTCTTTTGTTAAACACGGAATTTATTTACAAATAACTTGACTTCAATTTTCATTCCATCTGTTCTGCTTTATTTGAGAATAAACTTCTTTAGATATTTAAATACATTGTACATTTTCCTGAGTCTAGTCTCAATTTAACTTTCTGGATCTATAGTTGTCTGTTTTTCCTGATGTCTTCATAAATATAGGATTAGGTTGTGATATTCAGTCTTTTTTAAATATTTAGATGAGCTTTTATTGTTTATTTGCATAAGAAATCTGAAACTTTATGTATGTATATTAGTAATATCAATTTGACTTGTGTGCAGAAAATTGAGGAAGCTGCTGAAAAAGGAGAACTTACAGAACTTGTTCTTATGGTCATTTGGAATCGACTTGATCTTGCTCGAAAAGATGTGTGGGCAGTTTTAACTTTTTCTTTTGTCTTAAATTGTCTTTATTACTATAAAAGAACTTGGTTCTTCTATTGTCATGATAGGAAACTCTTAATATTGTTCTTGGCACCATTGATACTGTAGGTGATTGCATAACAGTTACGGTATGATTGCTGTCCTTTGTTCAGGCATAGTCATCTGCTGAATGTAACATGATACTGTTAACATGGACCTGAAACCTGACCTATGTCCTTGCCCTCTAAGAAGTTTCTAGTCTTTGTGAACTTAACAACCATGATTTTATGGATATTAGGAAAAATATCAGTATGCAGAATTTCCTTGATTCTTGAACACTATCTTGGCTGAAAGACAACGTTGTTGAAACATTTTTCAATGGTTTATACATAAAATGTTGAGAAACAGGTCTGACTTTAGTGCTATTTATGATTATTTTAGACTGAACAAAAGTGGCTAAATCTTACCAATATTTAGTTTTAAAGATGCTGCTCTACATACATATTGCAACTTCCATCGTACTAGCCCATTGTATGCCCCCGCTCAAAGAACAGAAAATTGGCTGATCACCCTGGTTGCTAAGTTGAATCCTATCTCTCCACAATCCAGTTTCCAATACTACTAATAGGGTTTGACAAAAAACAGATGCGCATGTTAGATAATATTTGTCAAATTAACCTTTGAGTATGCAAATACCATCATATTTTTTCCACCTAATGGTTTATGCTGTTCAGTTTTGCCTTATTCTGCCAGATGGCTGCAGTAACTTATGCTATGTGCGGTTGTCCTTGTGTTAATATAATCAAGCACTATTATATTTTCATTTCCAGGATGAAAAGGATGTGATTAGAAGCCTAGACCTCTTGTACAGAAGGATAGAGGTAAGAATTATGCTTGAAGATCTTCTCCATGAATCAATACACGTAGTATACTTTTACCATTTTCTTTTTCTTCTGTAGCATAGTTCTTGTTCATTTTCTTATTCTAACCAACAAATTCTTATGTTAGTTATCTGTGTTAAAGTTGTTATATTACTTTCGCTGGGGAATGCTTGATTCTAAATCCTCAAAATATTAACATATGTAGACAGAGATTTTGAAGAGGGAATCTACACCTGCTATGAGATTGCTCAATGACCTTCTGAATCTGCATGATGGATTTGATGATGAAGGGTGGGTCAAGAAATGCAGGAAGTGCATGATTGACATGTTCCCAAGAGAAGATCCTTTCAGCATGCTAGTGCCTTCTGGGTTCGACATGGAAAATGTATGTCCCCTTCAAGTTTGTAGAGCCTTTTACTTGATCCTGTTGGCTTGTTTTAAGTTGAATCAACCCTTATTTAGTGAGTTTTACATACATGAATGGACCATATGGAAGTGTTCTGTCTGGGTGCTTAAGATTAGTATGTGCAATGATGAACCTATTTCCGCAATTAGCACAACAAATTGTTTTCATCGTCTTAGATCTTAAATATTAAATATAATGCCTTTTCATCTTCTTAGATCTTGGATCTTAGCAACTACATCATGTCTCCATGGAATGTGACTCGAAAAAGAATGGTTTAGCGGTTTCATTGAAAATTAAACTTCGAAAATGTAGAACAATATATTCTGCCCCTGATAGATTCAAAATCAATCTCCAGTATCAATTAGCAAATTGTGCCTAGTCTACAAGATATTTCCTTATATAGTATGAATAAAACTAGTTATCCAGAATATCTTGTTGACTTCAATTGCACGGTGTGGGCCATAATTATGCATGTATGTTGCTTTCAAGTAGACTTCAACGTCATTTGCTTCACCAATTTCTGTGGAAACTAAGAAGCAATACAACATAGGTAACTTTTTTGGCTGTTTGATGTATCCACGATTGGCAACTTATAGATTAATTGGCAAGTGCTTCTCCCTTATTTTGATTTGCACATTCTTTATGCTCCATATATATTCTGGTAAACCTACTATTGGTTGAGCCTTCATTCTAGCTGTTTTTTGTTTTAAGCATTTACATAGTGCTGTCCCCCCTCCCTTTTTTCAGCATCAGGGCCGCATAGGACTGCCACCTGAGGATGATGATGTTCTACTAAGGGTTGATTTTGTCAGAGAGGTTGATTTATTATTGCAGGAGGTCCGAGCCGAACAGCAAAATTTCCAACCTCCAGAGGGATTCGATCCTGAGGCAGTTGCAGCCAGGTTGAGGCAGCAGGAGAAGCAGACAACTATTCAGCAAGTAGAGGCGCTGCTGGAGTTGGCAATTTCATTAAAGTGGTGAAGCTGCAAGGAGATCACAGCAAGTCTTTTATGTGCCGGCCAACTTTAGATTCACCTCAGATGCTTCGTCTCAAGAGCCTTGCAGAGAATTGGATCTAATTTATGACACCGGTCATGTTCTTAGGCATACATGGGTGATTCGGTTCATCTTGTTGCTGTTTCTCAGTTCGTCGGCATTCCCTGATCTTAATGCCTACAGAGGATACATTTCCAGTGATTAGCACGGGTATATATTTAGTGAAGTAGTTGAGGGTTAGATTTCTGTTGTTACTATCTGGTGCACACACTGTTATGTAATACTTGGATCAAACACTGATATATTATTAGATTTCTAATAATTCTTGGATCCTAACCTCTACTTAGAAATTCTATTTCATTGGCCTGGAGAGATCGGACTTGCTGTGGTGAAACTTATGGAATTAGAAATAACGGAAAACAACCAGAATGTCTCCTCCCTATCTATATCCCGTCATTAGAATCCATTTTTGCTTATCCACTGTCAGCAAATCAACAAGAACCTTAATATTGTCCAACCGATCTGGTTGAACAATTCAGCGATTAAAACAGATGAGTTTGAGGCGCATCCACCTCATCGTTTGAGATTAAACTCGTAAGCGATTTTTACTGAATTGGCAAATAATGAGATTTATTATGTTCTAAAAATTACTTTTCCTTGTACCTTAATTTTTACTGGAACATCCACATTTACATTTTTTTTTTTCTTTTTGAAGACAATTAGACAAACGTAAAAGCAACATGATACTGGTCCTTTTCATCTCATAAATAAGGAAGATTTTTTTCTGAACCAAAATAAGGAAGATTTTAATGCATGCATTGCATGTTTGGATTTTGAACATTGGATGCATACTACTATGGCTTTATATCAGTCACCATACAACAAAAAAATAACAACCATCACTAATTCTTAATTTAAAGGCGTATATTTATAAGGACAATTGTAGTGATCGTTGTCTCATCCAAATGAGAATGGGCAAGTATCTGAACGAAAATTATTTTATTTTCATAAATATGAATTTTTCAGTAATAAAATAATACAACAGTCTTTAGAGGCCGCTGCTTATATTTGACACGATGTTTTTTTTTCTATTTATAACCATTTAGCTATATTTATATTTTATCCCGTATTTGTCGCGTACATTTGTATAGTACCAAAGTGAGCGTATGGGTCGCCCGTGTACATTAACAAGTTGACAAAAAGGCATGGAAAGATCCCCTCGCCGCTCCGCCTCGGCGCACAAAAAGCAAGGGTTGGTACTCGGTCGGCCACTATCGGCACCGAAACACTCACTCCCTCCCTCCGTCGTCGTCGATTCGATGCTTGCGCGCCCCTCCTCCGTCCGCCGAGCCGTGTCGCCAGTGGAAAGCTCTCCTTTTCTCCGCGAAGAGAGGAGGGGAGATCTCCCTGGGCGGCCCCAAGACCCCCTCTTTAGATCCCGGAATCGCATGACCTAGCCTTAGGCGGTTGGGTCAGCGGCTGTAGTCCTCTCGATGGGGTCCTCTCGGAGGAAGGGATCTGGAAGAACCGCCGCCGCCGCCGCCGCCCAGCAGCAGTGGAAGGTCGGCGATCTCGTCCTCGCCAAGATGAGGGGATTCCCCGCGTGGCCGGCGATGGTACCGTCTTGGTCCCTTGATTCCTCCTTTTTTGCCCCTTCCGAGTTTAATCGTTTTTTTTTTTTTTTGCTGCGCGCCATTTTCTTGTGATTTCGCGGTGACGCATCTTTTATTTAGTTTCTTGATCGGATCAAGGGAAGAAAAATGGTAAGCCGTCTTTCGGGGCTACTCTTAGTTTTGATTAGAGATCTGGATGAAACAAAATTTGCTTTTGTTGCCTTAATGCGGCACTTGCACTTTACGGTTTTAACTTGTTATGGAGATAAACCAGAGTTTCTTGTCTAACCAAGACGCTTTCCTCTTGTTGTGACTACGATGTACATTCTGTGGAATATATTCTTTGTTTCTGGTGTGATTTGGATGTTTCTCCCTTGTTGTGGATACCAATTTTGTTAATTCCTTGTCGATGACTACGAAGTGCACACTGAGGACTGTACTGTCAAATCTTGCAGTAATCTTTTTTCGGTTCCTTATGTTCGTGTGGGTGGACATTGACATACTTTGCTCGTTGATATTTTTAATGGTTGGCAGGTTAGTGAACCAGAGAAGTGGGGCTTTTCCTCTGTGTGTAAGAAATTGTTTGTTTACTTCTATGGAACTAAACAGATGTGAGTACTTTCAAACCAAATCTTATGATATGCCATTTAATGATTTGGTAGAAGTTTACTGGAAATACATCGCTGAATTATTTGATAAAAGTTTACTGGAAAGTTATGGTAGACAGGTTTTAGTCTACATGTTACTGGAAAAAATAATGACTGAATTTTTTTTCTCTAGTTTTTAGTACATGAAATGATTATCTTAGATGGGTATTTTTGTGTTTTAACATCGACAATATCTTTTTATGTAAAAATCAATATAACAAATATCATGATCAGATTTAACTGTCTGATTCCATGTATGGTTCCATGTACTCCGATACTATAACTTGGATTTTCTTAATAATTGTGATCATGTGGGGCCTGAACTGTTCAACTAATGCTTCTGGCAGTTCAAAGTCACTAGATATGGCACATTGTGGTTTATCTTTGGAAATAAGTTTCAAATTTGTTGGTGCTATATTCTGATTTGTTTGTTTCTCAACAATACTAAATGTGCATCACAAGGTTTGTGTTGGTGGAAGAGTAAGACAAGGTATTTACCTATTGCCTGGTTGTAAACTGTTTTTTGAAGTTCGATGGAAGCTTTAAAAGTTAAAACCTTAACATCATGGTTTTCTTGAAAGGAGCTGAATTAGGCCCCAATTTTGGAATTTTGGAAAAAATAAAGATATTAAATTTTTTTATTGGTATGAACAGTTTTTTCTGTTTTTTGTCATGTCACACATTTTGATGTATCTTTTATGTCTCAACTTACTAACAAACCTAACAAATATAAGGTGTGTACAATACCTGGTTTCAAGGAGCTCATTTCATGCATAAGCTTCTATTAACTTATTTCTTACTTAAAGTGGTATAAAGTAACACAATGATTTGGAAGTCTAAAAACTTTAAATTATATTTTTTGACAGAATTTTTAAGTAACGGTAACATTCTTCATGAGATTATAATACTACCTGCCCTAAGGTAACAACTAACTCAATTAATGATGAATCATGTTTCTTGCCTTCAGACATTCCTTTTCTGAATTTTTCTTTAATGTAGTCCAAATTGTCATCTCAAATGTAACAGCCTTAAAGTGCTCACTCCCAACAAAAATAGCTGCACTTGTGAAACTGAGACTAGCCTTTACGCAACAGCCTTACATGTTATCTGTTATTTAATGCTCCGACATAAATGGACTTGTTCCTTGTGGCATTTATATCATTAATCTTGAACTATTAGCTTCCTTTGATTGTATGTTGTCATCATATACTGTTCATGGTTTGTTTCACTTTTTTTAATGTCAATAAATGTTTATGGTAATTGCATTATGTACCTAGTTGCTTGTAGCTCTGTAGTACACTTCTTTGGAATAAATATTTTTAGGTTATCATCTTGTTTCTGATGGTGGAACATCTTTTAGTGCCTTCTGCAACTATGCTGATATCGAAGCTTTCACTGAGGAGAAAAAGAAGTCCCTTTTGCTTAAGTGCCATAGTAAAGGGGCTGATTTTGTGCGAGCAGTTGATGAGATAATTGATATCTATGAAACTCTAAAGAAGCAGAATCTTGATGAATTTAATTCAGGAGATGAGGAAGTCAAATCAAATGCAGAAGATTTGGAATTTGTAGGAACTAGAAGCAATTTATGTGGCTTTAGGAACTGTTCAGAACTTTGCTTGCATACAGATGCCAACCATAAGTTAGAATCTGCATGGGTCACAATAGAAACCAATAGTAGGGTGGGTTCACAAGAAGTTTCAGCAACCTCAACTGATGATGATTCTCAAAAGAATTTAATAATTGATGAGCCAATTCAAATGGTAACCATCCTTAATCAACCTAGACAGAACTCATCAGCTACTAATATTACTTCAACGAAAAGATTAAGCGACGCTTCCAAGCATAACTCAATTTTACAGAAGAAGGTGTCATCACTTAAGACATCCAGGAGTTCATCAATTGATGTTTCCTCAAAAACTCAAGTGTCAGCTTCAGTATGTGATTATGATATGTCAAGTGATTTGATTTCTGATGTGATTCAGAGTGAGAACACAGAATGCAGGTGTAAGCAGAACATGTCATATACACTTAATTTTCATCTTATGGATATGCCTTGTACTGCTAGTATGCCTTTAAGTGGTTACAGGGAGGAAGTCAGTGCTGAAATAGCAGAAAAAGATCATGAAGCCTCTACTGATGGAGACTTGGATGATGAAGATAGGTGGAAACAAAATCTCAAATTCCCCACAAATAAGAAGAAAAAGAAATTAAATAGAAAACAAGTAAATGATGCTTCAGAATGTGCTGTGTTGAACAAGGATGATGACTTACAAGTTGTGCTTAGTAGCATTCGGCCAAGTCCTTCCAATGAAGAAAAAAACGTAGTTCACAAGACAGACGGAGATGAGTATCTTCCTTTGGTGAAGAGAGCTAGGGTTCGGATGGGTGAACCAGTGTCAGAGGTGGCACAATGTGGTGATGAGAAATTGGAAACATCATTGATGGTGAATAATTGTGATGGACATCATACATCTCCTACTGCTGGAAATAATAATTTTCTCAACAAGATATCATTAACAGCTAAAAAAGATTTAAATTCATCATCACTAAATAATTGCTCTCCACCATTAGGGGAGACCCTTGTGTTCTGGGAGACCAAGTATAAATTGAAGGGTCGCATACTGGATCTTGAATCAGCTTTGCCTCCATCAAAACGCCTGCATCGTGCGTTGGAAGCGATGTGTGCTAATGCTACTGAAGCTGCAGATACTTGTGCTGAATCTCCAAGGGTCATTGACACTAATGTCCCGATGGACTCTTCTAAGATGAACTTCCTGCATCTTTCTTCTGATACGAAGTCTGAAAGCCCTGTAAGATTGCAGGGTATACACTCTTCTTGTAACACAAATGTGATTAGTCAACTAGGATCTCCCTTGCAGAATTTGGACATACCTTCATTATCTTGTTCAGAAGTGAAAACTGATGATATTCTTACTGAAATTGTTAGGAGCCCACAAAATAAGGACTGCAATAAAATATTGAAGGATGTTGATGAATGCTATGGTCTTAGTATATCCAAAGCGATCCTTGGTACTGCTCAGAACGGAAGTCAGCCTTGTCCTTCCAAATTCAGTAGTACTTCTGCTGAAGGCATGGGTGATAAGGTCTGTTCATTGTTGGATAAATCAAATAACAGTATCATAGAAGACAAGGATGCAAGTCACCATGTTTGTGTGGACCATACTAGTAGAGATGAAACTGTTGAACCCATTATACATCATAAGCAGAATGCTTTCTCCAAAGCTGAAGGTGGTGTTCACTCTGAACTTCCTGATGGTGTTCTGTCTGTATCAGCTGCAGATATGTTTTCAGTAGCAAGCAGTACATCTGAGGCCACTATGTCTTCTTTTCAGTCTGATGAAGAGAGTCAAACTTGTGACATGTAAGCTTTTAATATTTGGATTATGTTAGCTAACAAGTTTTGTTTAAATTTGTATGTTCATTACTGTAAATAGCTTAAATTAGCTATTTATGTACAACTCTTTTGTGTTTAATGATTGAGTGTTTGAGGTTTCTTAGTAGTGCAACATTTTAGAGAAAAAAAGGCTTAGAGAAAAAGGAGATGATGTGTGCTAGTCCATATTAAAGTTGTTTTTAGGTAATAAAAAATCAGCAACAAGCTTAGAATAAGCTAGAAATTTATGGAATTAGTGTATGCTTACATTTACTTGATATTTCATTGTATACAAGTCATTCCAAACTTTTTAGTTTTACCCCCTTAAAAATAGATTTTTGGGGATTTTGTTAAACTAAGTTTCTAGATAAATTTGATATATTTTGATCTGGCATAAACTCGTGTGGGTGAGATGTGAATTGTAGATCTCAACACAATTTTGGTGTAACTGTCACTCACTCCATCTGGAATGCCAAAACTGCGGAGAGCTTGGTCGACTTTTCAAAAGTTTAATACAGGTTAATGAAGTTAGTGACTGTTCATAATGAATCCAAGTTTGAGCAAACCATGTCAAGTTTATGGCAGCTCTGTGGACTGTTTTCTCCTGGATGGTCTTTGTTTACAATCACCATCACCAAAAATACAGTGGTACAGCTAAAGAGAAAAAAACACTTTTAAAAAGAAGAAGCATGTTAACACAACCTGTGCCTATTTATTCACTCAGTATTTTGTTAGTGCCTAATATGTAGATAACTGCATGAATTATTATTACTGTTAACTCTTTTTACAATGAGCAGCCTACTATTATGCTTTGAAACTACTTTTTTGTTGCAAACATTTCATCTCTTATGGTATCCATGCCTACTATTATGCTTTGAAACTACTTTTTTGTTGCAAACATTTCATCTCTTATGGTATCCATGGGATTGTTTCACAGAATCAGTTAATTTATATTTATTGGGCTTAAGAACAACTTGAGTTTCAAATCTATACTCAACATGAAACCTGTTTCATGCATGAAGTCGTCCCAAGTTCTTTAGCTGATGACACTTGTAATTTAAGTAGATCCAGATCTAAGAATGAGGTATTCCAGGAAAAGATAAAACATCGAGCAAAACATTAAATTTCCAGCCACTATTGTACAATTTATGGGAATCGCAAGCGAATATGAAAACATGTCTACCAAAATTTTAATGATCAGCTTGTATTTGTTGCCATTTTGTCCAAGCATGTTTAAATAGGAAAGAAGCATAGTTCATGTGCTCATTGAAGCTTAACACGAGTAAACAATATGAAGCTGTGCTACTTACAAAAATGCTGGGTATGAATTTCGACTTTCATATCCTTGCTTGCTGTGAGCTTGAAATCATAAAAAATTAATGTTCAAACTAAAATTAAAATAATAATATTTTAGATGGTGATTTTTTATCTAGGAAGCACAGATACATCGTTTTGGCTAGCGGTTACGTGTAGGACACAAATACGTCATCGACATGGCTTGTCACATGTCCTATTTATTTATTATTATTTTCTTTTTTGGGACACAACGTATCCATGTTGTACATCTCTCGCGCTTGTGCCCTGATGCTTGCATCCGGCACCGAGTCATGTGGTCTTCACATGAGGACGGGGAGGATGGAGGAATTTGGTGAATCCGATGAATTTGGGGATTTCTCGCCGAACGTAGAGGATCGGTGGCATTAAAATTGTGGCCTTTGGGAGTTCGGGGAGACGTGAAATCGAGGAATTCTTGTGGAAGGCAAGGTGTGTGAACGCTAGCGACAAGTCGAAACATATTTAAAATAGCTAGATTGTAGCGGAAGTAGTAGAATGCCATATTGCAGCTGCAATGGTGCCGCTGCAGCTCTGCCCTAGTGGCCTGAGCCTGCTTTCTTTGTCCCAATTGTCGCGCGGCGTGTGCCCTCAATGACCTGTGCAGCTGCGCCCTTGACGACCCATTGCTTATCACCGCATGTGCTCGATGTCCCTTACGCCCTCAAGAACCCATCGCCCATCATTGGTGACCTCGCTTGTGAGTTTCTCTCAACATCCCTCACATCGATCCATCGCCGGCAACAAGGATTGTGGGTTTCCCTTAGCATTCCTCTTGTCGACCTATAGTCGACCGTGTGTAGAATAGGCGACCCATCTTTTGTGATTTCAATCCTTCTACTTGTTTTAAGTATTTTTTTAAAATTAATTGATCAACTTTTATATTTGTCTTTAGATGCCTGCCTCTTACTATAATGTCTAAAAATTATAATGTCAGCCTTTATTCATAATAATTCAGTGTATAACAAGAGTAAGGTCTTACTATTATGCTTTTTTATTGCTCCCTCTTATTTATAGTAGGTTAGATCTTATTTATTATGTTTTTTTAGCTGTGATATATGTTACGTTGTGAATATATAATGAGTATTGCAATATAATTTTTATTTTATTTTTGCTTTTATGAAAATACGTATAAGGCATATATTGACATGAAAATTCAATCGGAAATATAATTAGATTTTGATGATTTTAATTATTTAAACTTGTGTGATGATATTTATATGTTCACATTGCTGAGTCTATAAAATTTAAAAACTCATGTTAATTAATTAATTATATATATATATATATATATATATATATATATATATATATATATATATATGATCCTCGCCATATCCGTATCCTAAATTTTTTAAAATTGATGTGTCACCGTGTCTATGTCATGTTGTATCCGTGTCCCATGATCGTGTCCGTGCTTCTTAGTTTTTTTGTAGGATGATGTGGTTAAAGATTTATCAACAATTAATTTCTATAAACAGCACATCACAAAGAGTACATTAGTTTTATTATAGTTGCATGTGATTAAGGCCGAGTATTTCTTTTAGGGCTTTGGACTATTTGTTGTTTGTGGGCTTATATTCTGTTATTCAGTTGCATTCTTTACATGAATCGTTTAGTACCTGGTGCTCTGAATTATGAGGGAACATTGCTTGTCTTGGCATTTAGGCAAGGTGCTGCAAAAGAAGCTCAACACAGACAAACTTCAGATGCTTGGTGCATCTCTTCTGATTTGACACCCATGAAAGGATTGATTGCTGCAGCTCACGCCAAGCGATTTTTGTCTCATAATTATTTAGATGGTAAGTTTGTTCCTGATGCATTGATAAGCCCATCTATAGTTCATAAAGGAGATTCTTCTGGGCAAGGTTCTGCTCCAAATAGTTTGGTCAACCACACATGTACTATTGATTATAAAAATGGTGCTCTTCAGAAAGATGGCAGAAGTCCTCACATTGGTTTGCAACTAAAAGGCATAAACAGATCTAACCATGCAGAAGCAAGTGCAGCATGGAGAACTTTCCAAGCTTTGCTTTGTACACTGTCAAGAACGAAAGATAATATAGGCAGAGCAACACGGCTTGCAATTGATTGTGCCAAGTATGGAATGGCTGGAGAGGTTAGAGCATTATCATTTTTCTGTCCTCTGCTGCTGGCCTGCTGCTTGTTGAACAGTGTTTTACGTCTTTCTAAATGTTTCAGCTTCTCCTGCTACAACTGTTTAGTCTCATTCTAACTTTACATTAGATTATACAGCTTGATATTTGCATTTTTTTTTCATATAAGCCTAACTTTACATTCTATCATTCTAACTTTACATTAGCATAACAATTTATCAATGTGTAATAGATTGTGGACTGGTACATTTGTTAATGTAAATAATTAAGGTTTAGTGTTTAGTTTGAAGACCATTAGTTGGGACATGACTTCTTCTTCTTTAGTGAACTGAGTACACGGTAGAGGAACTGTGTACTAGGAGATCTTCAGTGAATCTAATGCGGCCACTGCTATTTGTAGATTAAATCATAAATTTGGAAGTGCACCTCCTTTGGCTTTCTGCAGATTTACACTCCTAGGAAAAATAACTCTAATACAATTTATCATTTTTATAATTTAGGAAAAGCTTTTATTATGAACATTTCGTAGCATGATGTTTGTTATTGCATATGCTTGAATAGTAGTGAAAATTCTTGCATGCCTACATAAGCACACTGTTTGTTGCACTGTTCTGTGCTATGAAACAGGGCATGGACAAACAGATTTTCTGCATAAGTTCATGATATCTTGTTTGTTTTTATATGGTGTTAATAACATGAGCATATAAATGTCAGAGAAGCTAGGGAACTCCGAGAAACAACATGCTTAATTTTTGAATTTAATGGCTTTATGATTAGGAATTGGAGAATGATTGACCTTACGACCACAGTCTAAAAAGTAGTTGAAAGCTGAATAAAAAATGCCAAGAAGTTATCACCTGATTACTATTTTCTAGAACTGTTGATTTTTGCATGATCAGCAGCTGGTTTGTTGTCCGAATATATTCTTAGCTAATGCAAGTTGATTTAAGCTCATACTTGTATGATACAATTCGAGCTATAAATTTGAAGTTTGAACCACTCTTTTGTTGCTGATCTGATGTCATCTTTGGCGTCACAAGTTAATTATCATGTTCAAGGTATTATTTGAAGTTTGAAATAATTTTGACAGCCTCTGCTTATCAGATTTGTCCTTGTTGTCGTGGGCGTAGTTGCTTACCATATGTTTTTGCGTTAATATTGACAATATCTCAACTATTTATGTTAATATTGTACCAGGTAATTGAAATTCTTCTCCAAAATCTGGAAAGAGAACAGACCTTGCACAGAAGGGTAGATCTATTTTTCCTTGTAGATTCAATTACTCAATGTTCTCGAAATCATAAAGGTACTTTATTGAAGCTATTCTTTTCGAAATCACTATGTTTTGTGTTTAAATAGCCATACATCTAACATTTGCATCTCTAAATTTCTAGTTGGAGTGGGAAATGCCTACCCGTTACTTGTCCAATCAGTGCTTCCACGTCTATTGTCTGCTGCTGCACCTCATGGAAATGCTGCATCAGAGAACCGTAGACAATGTCTTAAGGCAAGAACATTAAGCAATTGCATTTTGATTTTTATTTACCATGCAATGCTATTGCTTATCATTTTCTATTGTTAAATAAGGTTTTGAGATTGTGGCTTAAAAGGAAAACTCTGCCAGAATCAATTGTTCGACATCACATGCGAGAACTTGACTCCACTTGTGAACTATCATACAGTAGTGCTTCTTCTCGATGTCCATCAAGAACAGAGAGGGCTATTAATGATCCTCTTAGGGAGATGGAGGGAATTCTTGTTGATGAGTATGGAAGGTACAGTTCTTATGTTTCTCTTGTCAATTTTCCCTTATGTTTAGGATATACAGAGATTTTTTTTGTTCTGCTTCATGCAAAACTAAGTGAACTTTATTGGAAAAGGGTGTCAAAAAGGTGAATACTGGTGCTCAGCTCCCTATCCTTGTTTCTCACTTTAAACATGTTGCTTCTGATGCTATTCAAAATTGCTTTGAATATACAACTTCAAGGATACTAATGGCAAGGATTTGGTACCAAATTGGACCAATGTAGGAGTGACCTTTTATACTGATATTGTTTCACCACTGGTGGGTATGAATTAAAACTAATAAAAATGACCAGAAACAAAATTTCACACACAATCTCTCTATATTTGCATATATATACCTCTGTATTTTTGCTTGCAGGCTATCTATTTACACCAAAGAAATCTGATTTTGGTCAGATCATTATATGTGTGGGACCAGACTGGTGTGTGGCAGATGTAGAACTGTATCCCTTCTCTTATTAATGATTTATCTTGTAGAAATTATATGATTACCTTATCAAATAATATTCTTATAATGCAGTAAATTGAAAGTTAAGCAAGACAAGAAACTAATATACTTATTTTATTATTTTATGTTTAGATTTGACGACTAATATCCAACAGAAATCACTAGCCTTTTTAGAATAATTTTCACCATCAGCAAATCATTCAACTATCATCTAACATGCAGAATAGGATCCTGGTTGTGATTCTTTATTTAAAAATTATCCATAGTCTGATGCTGAAGCTGTTCACATGGATTGGCATGGATTACTGGTTGTCAAATGACTAGGTAGAATGAGTTTGCTACTTATGTTTAATATGTTACTTGATTAAATTGTGTCGGTTGTTTGTTGATGGTAAGCAGATGGACATCAGGTTAGTTAATTTTGGGTAAACGAGTTTGCTACTTATGTTTAATATATTACTTGATTAAATTTTGTGTTGGTTGTTTGTTGATGGTTAGCAGATGGAGATCAGGTTTAGTTAACTTTGGGGACATGATACTTAACGAATATCTGTAAAGGATTGCTGAGATGAGATATGTAACCTGATTTGCTTGTTGGTAGGGGTTCCTGGATATGGTTCACACTATGTATTTGGTCCTTGGGTGCAAATTTAAATTATTTTAAGATATATTTCTTGAAATATGTTTTCAAAGAGAGACACTAGAATCATTGTTATCTCCATGACATTGTCATTGTTGCCATCATCTTTTCATCATTGTAGTTGCTTTCTTTTAGGGTTTTTTTCAGCTTGTGACAAAAAATTATCTTTTAGACTCAAGCAGGCTTTACATAATAACTAGCAACAAGCCCCATGCTACGCATGGAACAAAGTGTCCTAATTTACTTAAATCAAAAGGGATAGAAGCAGTATAGTATAGATATTGTATGGGAAGCATGGCTTTTCAAAGGTTCTGATTATGAAATACCCTAGACAAGGTTCTTTGTGCTAGCATTTTAAAGGATTCTAGTGTAACATCCTATGCAGAAGATACACTCTGCAGATACTTCTAAGAGAGTGTCCTTATTAATTGTATGGCATCATGATATTTAGCTTACTGTAGTTTGTTGCAGGCTGTAGTCCGATTGGGTGAAGTAACAATATTTGGCAAAAATGAACAAGGTATCTTATGATTGAACTTTATTACATGAAGGATATGATTTTTGACATGTTTGACTTGTAAATTCTGTGAGCTAATAATTTCATTAGGAACCAAGGATTGTAATTTCGACATTTACCGTTCGGTACGGGTGGTACATACCAGTCCGCTAGGTTGCCGGTACGCGGACCGCTCGCTATCGGATGGTTCTGCCAAAAATCGACCGTCGGCGGTCGATTGAAGGGAGAAATCGATTGCCAACGGTTGATTGAGGGAGAAATCGACCGTCGACCGTCGATTGAGCGAGAAAAAGAGAAGAAGAAGAAGAGGAAAAGAAGAAAAAAAGAAAAGAGGAGAAGAAATAATACCTAGCGCCTGCGCGCGGTCCTCGCCCGTGCGCCGTCGCCGCCGGCGGGTCGCGGGCGCTTTTTCTCCCGCACGGGGAGAAAGATCGAGGCGATGTCGCCCCTTTTCTCTTTTTTTAATATTTTTAATATTATATTATATAAATATTATATTATAAAAATATTTATATTATATTTTAATATACCGGGCGGTATGCACTGTACATACCGCCTGGTACCAGTACCATACTGGTACTGAGATGAACTCGGTACACCGGTATGGACCGGTAAGTCAAACCTTGTTAGGAACATCATTCTTAGTGATAATTACTCTGATTACATGTTTTATTTGGGGCTATCGGTTCACAGTTATGGCTGCAGACAGAGATGTTACTTGAAGTCTGTGCTTGTAGTAGTATATGTCAGTAGTGTGGTTTGATGGTGTATTGTAATTTGTGTTGGCAGGCTTCACGTGCAATTTATTAATACTTTTAGGGGATATTATAGAGATTATTAGTGTGTTACAATATCATTTTCTATGATCTTTGCTTATTCTTTTTTTTTTCATGTGGACTTAAACTGCTAATCTTTTTTTATTTCACTCCTGCATCAGTAAAACGGATCCTTTAACTGTAATTCATGGTTTCCTTTAGATATATTAGTTAGATATATGCAGAAAGATCATTTGCACTATCTTTTTCTTTATCAACATCAGCAACACCAATTTTCAACTTCCACGCCTGCTGCATGCTAATGTGCTCGAAGATGAAGGAAATGCTTTTGATGATAATAGTTTCGAGGCTGTTACTCCAGAAAGATGTACCCAAATTGATAATGAGAATGGGGCAACTCAAACTTCTACAGAGAAGAATCGGCATGTCTTGGAAGATGTCGATGTTGAGTTTGAGATGGAGGATGTATCTCCTCCTTCTGAGGTGAATATGAACTCCACATGTGCAGGAATCGAGACCATCAATTCCCATCATCAAATCGATCAACACTCACTACCCGTGGCTCCTCCACTTCCAGAAGACAGGCCACCATCTCCACCCCCTTTGCCATCATCTCCTCCTTTTATTTCCCCCTGTTCAATTGCACATGCTGTTGTTCCACAGTGGCGATCAGGACTGGATGCCCTTGCTGATACTGCTGATTTGCACGTGCCGGATACTGTCCCTGTGAGTATTATGTGAATGCATTATCAAAGGAGATCTTATGGTCAGAGTATTAGTTGCCATTGTTTTAAGCATTTTTGTTGTGTGCAGAACATACAAAATCAACAATCTAAGTCTATTAGGCAACGACCTGCTAATCAAAATGCCTGTTTGATGTCTTGTAAGCCTGCTCCATATTATGGTCCCAGTTATGGATGTCTGCCTCGCCAGATGCCACCACCTCCTGTTTCTTATGCCAACATCTCTGCTTCTCATCCATCTATTCATTCTCGGAATGATTTCCAGTCTTTAGCCAGCACTTCTTTGACAGATACAGGTTATCACTTGCAGCCACCTCCACCAATAGTTTCGAACCAATTTTCTTATGTTCAGGCTGAACCTCAACTAAGAGCACAACCTTGGAGTAATTGTTCCATCCCTGAGAGATTTCAGTATTTACATGACGGCCATAGAGTCAATTTTCATGGTGATCAAGGTACAAGGAGGCCATTCCATAATGAGATAGTTGCAGAAAACATGCGGCCTGGTAAGTGTGGTTCCCTTTAACCAATCCCTTCAGTTTGTGCTTTTTGTTAACACTGTATTATTGCTAACTATGTACTTTCCCTTTTTAGGTCCATCTGTTAACAAGATTGATGCATCACCTGCTTCACTGCCACCTTATGGCTGCCAACCTGAACCCTCATTCATCCAATGCAATGGCTGGTCACTTCGTCCAAGGATGTCAAATTACTCTATACTTGCTTCAAGACCATCAGAAGAGGGTACAACTCCAACGATGACCGGAGGTGAAACAATTGGAAATCACCTTTTCATTCTTTCTAATAATGTTTTTTATATGTTTCATCATCTGACATTCAAATCATCTTACCTTTGTCATGTTAGTTTATTTCAAAAGAAAATCTTCTGGGAAGATTCAGTAATCTCTCTCTTTTGCAGCATGCAACTACTGGAGACCAAGATAAGCATGTTGTCCGCACTAAGTGGTATGTTCAACACGACCATTACTTTGGCGTACTATTGATGCAGTTTTCTTGTCATGTTTTTCTAATAAAATCTCGTTGATGTAGGTGTCTTTAAGTCTCAGATGTGAACTCAATACCTCACTAGTGAAGCAAATTCTTTTTCCTTGAAAAAATCCGGGTTCCCTTTTGAGTGAATTGGAGATTCTCCCACTTCTGGAAGTTGAGCTTAGTGATCAGCCTCCTTGTACATATTTATTTTAGCGTGTTATTCTTCAAACTAACGCAGAGGTTGGAGGACAGGCATTGTGGGCCGAGATGTATCATCTCTCCGTAGGTTGCCGGTCTTGTATCATTCTATTTATTGGTATATTTAGTTGGATAGTCTTATACATATTTCCTGAAGGATCATGTACTATATATAGCAACTGTGATTTTGGCCTATCAATATGTATCATTGAAAGTTCTGCATCAACACTTCTTTGAAACTGTCAATATTGTGGTGGTCGAGTCAATACCAAATCCAACACTATAATTAGTGCCATGTGATGTTTATTGACAAATGCTATATATAGTGTCTTCTTTGAAACTGTCAAAATTGTGATGGTCAAATAAATAAATACCAAATCCAACACTCCAGTTAGTGCCCTATGATGTTTCTTGGCAAATGCTATATATAATGTTTTGTTCAACAGAAAGAGTACGAGAGAATAAATGGCCATTAGTAAAGTCCTCATGGTGGAGAAACTAAGATTTTGACCGTATGGTGAAGCACAATATAAAGCAATCGTCTCAAATCGTGACCGGACAACTCATTTAGGAGTTGCTAAAAGTTTATAAACTTTTTTATAAAAATAATAGGTATGTCACATTGTTTTCGAATAGAAATTAAAAAATAATATAATCGGGTCTACAAGAAATATTTATTTGGAACTTAAATACAAAGCACAAACTCAATCTTGCAAGGACTGAAATTAGTAAAACTATCTTTTTTTCAAGGTATAAAAATAATAAAATATTTTAATCCTTTGTAATTTATTTTTTATTTTTTAATAAGATTTAAGGGTTTTTAGAAAACGCAAGAGTTGAGTTGCATTCTTTTTTAATGTAGGTATAATGTTTTTGAATATGATCTAAAAATAATGTAACTCAGGTTACTAAAAAAATTTTTTCTTTAAATCTTCAGTGATAATATTAAAGTGATTTTTCATTCAAATGATTGTAAATTCAACTTAAATCGGATAAAGTTTTAAAGAAAGCATAAATTTAACCTTTTAGGCTAAAATCAATGAAAATACTTAGTTTTGATAAATAGAAAATTATAATTTAGGTATTTGTGAGTTTGGTTCAAACTGAAACCGAATGAGCCCGGAACCTAGAACGAATCGATTGATAAAATAAAAAAAATTAAACTAAAACACAAATAGGATCTCCATTGGTCCGTTAACCCAGGTTCAAACTTTGGTGGTTTACTTTAATTTTCTTCCTTTTTATCGATCAAAATCAGTGGGTCACATCAAAATCGAAACTAAATCCATCAGTTTCGATTTCGTAACGAACCGAGCGTTTTAGCTTTGTAACTTTCTGGAATCACTTCAATTTTGGTTTTAAATTTAGTGACATCCAAATGGTCACTCATGCATGTTAGTCTTTTTTTTTATTTTTATAAAAATTTAAAAATTTTAGGGTTAAGGTTCATTTTAGTCATTGTAGTTTTGGTTATCGACTATTATGATTTACTCGTATCTAAAATAACTCATATACTTCAAATTACATAGCATATAAGTCCCTCCCATCAAGTCTGAGTTGACAACGTCAAAGTCTAGACATACTTACTCATAATAAACTATTAATATAATGATACATATAATTTAAGTTTTAAAAAAAAATTCATTTTAACTCATGTGATTTTAGTCGTGGATCATTTAATTCCTTATGGTTTTGCTTATATCTAAAATAACTTCTACGTTTTTTAAAACATAGCATATAAGCCCCTTATATTAAGTCTGAGTTAACAGACGATAGAGTCTACATACGTAGTATGATTACTCATCATAAATAATTAATATAATAATATATAATTTAAATTAAAAAAATTAAAAACCACCATTAATTGCGAAATGATGCATCGTCATGGAAACGACCACGAGCAACAACATCGAGTTGTTGCTACTTAGCAGGGGGTCGTACGCACACAGCCTCTCTCGTGTTGGTGATAAGCTTAGGAGCTTCCGATCCTGCTTAGTAGAAGGTCGTACGCATGCAGCCTCTCTACACCAGTCTGACACTAGGCACGTAATGATCTCCAGGTCCATCTTCTTCCTAAGCATTTTCGTCCCTACCGCCTCTCACTTCGTCCTCTCCTACGCCCCCACCCATCGTGCCTACAACGTGGTGGTCTACCTCTCCCTCACCTCTACCTCCGGCCTCTCCTACCTCTACCTATCCGTCTTCGTTTGACACTACGGTCTCCGTCACCTCTTTTTTCTCGATAAAATAAAAAAAAATTAAACTTAAATTATACGTGTTATTATATTAATGATTTATTATGAGTAAGTATGTCACATTAGCATACTCTAATGTTTGTCAACTTATATTTGACTAGAGGGACTTATATGCTATGTTTTTAAAGATATATGGGTTATTTTAGACACAAATAAAATCATAAGAGCTTAAATAGTTTATAACCAAAATCACAATGACTAAAATAATTTTTTATTTAAATGATATGTGTTATTATATTAATAGTTTATTATGAGTCAACATATCATGTAATTAAACTCTAATGTTACATTTTTTAAAATATATGAATTTTTTTTAGATACGAGTAAACCATAAAAGCTTAAGTGGTCCATTACTAAAATCATAGGACTAAAATGAACCTTAACCCAAAATTTTCAAAAAAGTGAGAGGTGAGCCGAATGAGATTACATTATTTTTATTATATAATTCCAATAAAAAATAATGTAACTCAAATCTTTAATATTTCTTTTTTCATAGCTCCATAAAACCTTCTTTGTTCAAATGTTATTTTTTTTTGGCGCAAAGTGATTGTAAATTCATCTTAAATAGGGTAAAATTAGAAAATATGATTTAAAAATTTAATGGTTAAAATTAGTAAAATACTTATTTTTAAATCTTAAAAAATAAAAATTATCATTTAGGCCTTCATAACTCATGTTCAATTTTTAATTTATTATTTATTTATTTAAAATAGATAAATAAATATTATTATATTGCGTTTTTGTATAAAATAAATTTGACTTTTATTGTTCTATAATTCGTTCATTTCAATAACACATTATTTGAAAATCTAAGAACAATTTTATAGTAATAATTTTATACTTTTGTTAATATAAATCCATATATATTAGTAATATTTATTTTTTAAATATTATTTATTTTGAAACGGTCTAAGCTTTGGGTTAATTAAACCTGCTTAATTGAATTGGTTGGCTCAGTTTGAAAAGGGAAGAAAATAAAGAAAAGACAAAGGTGTAACCGAGAATAATTTTGTCCGACCAAAAAAATAGGAATGCAATATTAGAAAAAACTATAATGCATGTATATAATTATAAACTTAAGTGCCCTTTATAGGAAAATAGATAAAAATATAAGGCTTTCTACAAAAATCATCCTATATAATTATAATAGTAACGCATGTATAAAAAATACCTAGAAATAAGAACAAAATTAATAAAAAATTATCTTTTCTACATCAATCATAGTTAACATGAGCGAATGGCACGAGAGATCGAGACTAATATTATTTTGATATTAAAAAGCTTTTTATTAATTGCTATGTACATATATACAGGTTGCAAATGGTATTTACACAAAAAAATAATTATTAATTATATGGGTGAAGGAATAGAATTATATGGCATTTACAAAATCACTGGAGTTGTGAGGAGGCATCGGACAAGTGGATGGTCTGATCGGGTATCCGATTCACGATAGGATTTCCCGAGGCATCAACATCAAGCACAAGAGTGTCTTCAGGCTTATAATCTCCTGCAAGAATTGCCTCACTAATCACATCCTCGACGAGCCGAGTGATCGTCCTTCTCAAAGGCCTTGCGCCATAGCTTCTATCGAAACCTTGTCGACACACCAAATCCTTGATGGCATCAGATACCTGTAGACCAAATCCAAGAGACAAAAGCCTACTCTTCACTTGTTTCAGCATTATATCAAGAATCTCCATCATCTGAAAAAGAATTGTGATAAATTGAGTATAATATAATGACACAGATATTGCCAACTTGACAAATCCAAATCTACGTGTTGTAATAAATCTAAAATTAAAAGTAACATTGACAAGCTAAGAACAAACCTGAGTTCGCTCAAAGGAGCGGAAGACAATGACCTCATCAATTCTATTAAGTAGCTCAGGCTGGAAATACGCCTTCAACTCTTCCATCACTAATGCTTTCATCGCAGCAAATGAGTTAGACTGGCCATCTTTTGAAATCAAAAAACCTATGCTCCGTTTACCCTTGGAAATTGCTTCTGACCCCACATTGGATGTCATGACAACCAATGTATTCTTGAATGAAACTCTCCGACCCTATTGAACATGAAGAAGTGACTACAGGCAGAATATATTTCATGCAATACAAACAACTTCTTAAATTTCACAAAGAAAGAGTTCTTAACTATCTCAAAGAAAATGATGAGACCTTTTAGATACAAGGGTGAAGTATAGGAAAAACAATCAGAGTATATGACAATATATTGCACGGCAAAGTAGGGTGAAAAACTTAGCAAGCAATGAATACTTGAAGTACCACATGCCCATAGTCAATGACACCTGGTAAATTCAATTGAAAAAAATAGTAGTAACTAAGCTATTCATGTTCATCAAAATAGAGAAAAAGAAAGAATAAAGAATTTCTGTGGCATCATAGAGATAATCCACAATGATAGCATCATGCTATGATAAGATATATAAGGGGAAAATGCCTATTTGAAATATATGACAGATGCTAAGTATCTGTGGCAAGAATTAGGGAACAAACATGTAGTGGGCTTTTGTCATGGAATTCATTCTTATAGTATGCATCAATATCATTTAGGACCTAAAAGCACCTAATAAAAGACACGTATACAGCGTCATATACCTTAGTGTCTCCTAACTAAAGGTGATTTGACAAATTATGCAACAAAATGCATGACAGGCGACAGCTAATAAAAGACATCCATGTCTAGAAGTATAAAACTAGACATGTATACAGCGTCATATACCTTAGTGTCTCCTAACATAAGGTGATTTGACAAATTGTGGAACGAAATGCATGACAGGTGACAGCTAATAAAAGACATTCATGTCTTACAGTAGTCAGCTAGTTAAGATGTTGGTCCATTAGACAAGATCATCGAAGCACATGGTCAGATGTCCGATAATAAAATTAAGGTTCAGAAAATCTTCATGCTATAGTTGACATTCAACAAGATGCAGAAGGATCACAATATTACTGTCTCAGGATTTATAACTTCATAACTTCACACAGAGTATTGAGATCCTGAGAACTTCAGTATGCTGTTGTCATATAAAGCTGTGAAGTGTGTTTTGTTATGCATGAAAGTATTTTTTTTTTTTAACAAGTTTCAACTGTTATTATGTCAGTTGTTAATCGAGTAAGTCATAAACGTAGTTACAGGTAAAATATTGGACCTATCAAATGGGTACATAGAAAAATGAAAAAACAGGACATGAATAACTGTGACATTGTGCTAATTACTGTGGAAATTAAAAAGCAGCTTCCGCTTAAATTTTTTAATCAAGAACACATTAATATACTTGACAAGCTTTTGCAGATAAAGCCAAAAGTATAGAGCAGCACAAAGACAACATCAACAAATCATTAATTAAATTTATGGTTAACAATCTTTAAGCACCAACCTGAGAGTCAGTCAGGTGACCATCTTCAAACACTTGCAGAAGGATATTAAATATAACAGGGTGAGCTTTCTCTATTTCATCAAGCAATATTACTGTGAAAGGTCTTCTCCTGACTGCTTCAGTCAAGGTACCACCATCTCCATACCCAATGTATCCAGGCGGAGATCCTATTAGCTTGCTCACAGAATGCCGCTCCATGTATTCGCTCATATCCAAGCGGAGTATGGCATCCTCCTTTTTTGTTAAAACACTATATCAGACCATAGCCAAGAGGCAGCAAAGTTTAAATGGATGGAAAATCTTGCATGGCTATTGCAACACAAAATGATCATCTTAAAACTTCTTTATTTTTTTGCATTAATTCAATACCAAATTATCACATAAAAACAGAAACCATACGATTTATTCAAGTGCATATTCAACAAGGCTACCTACTACTTATATTATGGAACTTATCTTCCATTTGAAGGATCCAATGCCGATATAGTAATTCAAATGGCAAAAATAACTAACTCGCTATTCTGATATGCATACTGATAGATGGTAGAGATGAGGGGGAAAGGACAATACCGATCCAAAGTAGGATGCTGCTAAAGCTTTTGTCAGCTCGGTTTTACCGACTCCAGTTGGGCCACAGAAGAGCAATGCAGCAATAGGTCTGCCAGGATTGTTGAGGCCGACACGTGACCGCTTAACAGCTCTAGAAATGGCACTAACAGCATCATCCTGGCCGATTACCCGTCTTTTAAGTTCTTCATCCAAGCCAACTAGAAGCTTTCTTTCATCAGCATTGAGCCGCTTGACTGGGATTCCTGACCAGAGAGAAGCAACCGTGGCTATTTCCTCTGGTCCAACGGTAATCTGTCTGCATCATAGACCCAAGGGAAATAGTTGTGGAATTTCAGATGATTATGGCTGCCCATTGAGTCACAAATATAAAAAAGTGAAATATCTTACTCATCATAATTTATCGAAGAGGAAATAGAAGACTCTGAGGAATCCTTCACATCACCCATAATTTTGGATTCATCTGTGACTCTAAGATCCGCAGAATAATTCAGCTTATTTGTCAATACCTGAATGGTAAACAGGATTTCACCATTTACCATTGAACAGCAAAAAACAACTTGAGGAAGGCATGGTTTTTAGTTTCACCAAAATGATCTACCACAAATATACAAACTGAAACTCAAATCAGGGTAAGGCTGATAGAGATACCATATCAAGATATTCACTAACTCATGACACCATAGCATTTACTTGTTTTATTAAAGTTACATACCACTCCAAATGAAGTTGTACTTTTGGTTTATTTATGTCTGCCATTCAGATTATACTATTTTAGTTTATAATATATAGAAATGCCAAAGAATTCAATTGGATGGTTGTATCACCTATAATGCATTAAAATTTACATTGTTTTACCATTTTTTCTAGTATTCTCTCAAATCTGAGTTTTACTATAAATCTTTACTGTCTATGACACAAGAATGGCCAAAACATAACTTGAAAACATTGTGACTGTTGAAACCAACTAAAACCAAACTGAAATTGAAACTGAACAGTAAAGTTACCATTTCATGCATTGCCTGGACAGCCCTAATCTCTTGCCAGTATTCTTCTGGTGACTTCGAGAGCACAGAAATCTGTTCCTCCTTCTTCCTCTTGAATGCATCCATGCGAGCTCTACTACCTGCTTCATCTATCAGATCGATTGCCTTATCAGGAAGATGTCTGTCTGGAATATATCTAGCTGAAAGGTACACCGCAGCATTTATGGCTTCCAAAGTGAATCTGCACTTGTGATAAGTCTCATATTTCTCACGCAAACCCAGTAAGATCTTCACAGCATCCTCCTATAGCATTTTAAGTGAAAAAAAAAACATTGGAGAAAGATAACAAAACCAAGAAGATTAAAAGGGAAGAACACCTAGCATACCTGGCTAGGTTCATTTATAAACACTGGCTGGAATCGGCGAGCTAAAGCTTTATCCTTTTCAAAGTGTGTCTTATGTTCATCTAAAGTTGTGGATGCAATGCACTGGATACATCAACTGATTTAGTACAAAGCACAAATATAAAGTCCAACATGTTACTGAACACGTAGATAAAGTCTATGCACAAAAAATACTGAATCAGTTCAACATACAGGAAAATTTCAACATCAGACTACTGTAAACAGATTGTCAACAAATCTACAAAGATTTTCTCCAGGTGGAGAAAAAAAATGGCGAGTCCTGTAAAAAGCTGTAACACTTTACAGCAGGTGAACTTTTGATTGATACAAATATAGCAAATACAGAACCAAATTCAGATTAGAAACATAACGATCACATAAGAATGAGCTGAAAAAGAGGTTCTTTTATCCAGATAAATGGGATCCTCTACTGATATGTTGTTTATCTGAATTAAAATGAATGTGGATATTAGGTGGCATCAACAAGAAAATTTTTGGTGGTAAGCTGGTAATAGTAATTATTGTGGGGAACTGTACCTGCAATTCACCTCTACCAAGGGAAGGCTTCAACAAATTAGCAATATCCAGACCAGAACCGTTGTTTCCTCTCCCAACAATCCCAGAACCAATAAGTGTATGGACCTCATCAATAAAGAGTATAATATCACCTGCATTAGGCCAAACATTTATAATGATCTCAAAACACAAGGTTCATATAATGATGCTCAAGCTAACCTGATTTTCGCACTTCACGAATCAAACCAGTAACCCGGGCTTCCAATTCTCCCCTCTCTTTAGCACCTGCCATCAATAAGCCCACATCTAGTGACAATATGCGTTTTGCCTGCATAAAAGAAAAACCTACAGTTGTTAGTTCATAGTGATTTGAGCAAACATATATAAATTCTAATCATAAAGCAAGCCCACCTCAAGAAAAGAAGTAATCTCTCTTTTAACAATACGAAGAGCCAATCCTTCAGCAATTGCAGTTTTTCCAACACCAGCATCCCCCAAAAGAATTGGGTTGTTCTTTCTTCTTCGGCATAGGATCTGAATAATCCTTTGAATCTCTGTATCTCGGCCAATTACTGGATCAATGAGCCCTTCACTAGCCCGAGCAGTCAGATCCACACAGAATTGAGTTAACAGACTTTTCACTGGGAAAAAAAAACAAAAGAATGACAAGTTGAATGACTTTGTTTATCACAAGATATTCAAGAAGCAATTATTATGAGACATCATATGTCTATGGTTCTTGAAGAGGACCAGCAACCTTTTGTTTTCTCTGGGGACTTCAAACTTGCAGACTTTCCAGCAGGAGATTTCTTTTGTATCTTGCCAGATGATGCCAATGGTTCTCTACCATCCTTGGCAAGCTCCCCTTGGAGCCTAGAAAGTGCCACCAATGCTAAGTGACTGGGATCTGCACCCAAACTAAAATAATAAACCACTAATTAAATCATCATTCGATTATATGGAAACTGGTGCTTAAACTCTCAAATCTATTTGAGAAAGTTTGGAAGAAAATGTTTCAAACATTCAGTGTGAAGTATCTTTGTGAAGCAATTGTTTTTTAAGAGAAAGTTTAGCACAAAACATCATTGTTATCATCTAAAGAAAAGTAATATAAAGAAATCCTATACATAGCATCAATGCTATGTATGTTATAAGCTTGACTCAGTACTCATGATGTTTTATCACACAATGCTGACTTGTGTATACGTTGCCACAGTAATATTCTACCACCATGAGCTTAGTGCAACTTCAAACAGTTATATCCATATAAAACCAAATGAGTGTGCTTTGGTTTATTGGTTCTTTTGACCAGGTTTGTACAGCTCTATGCAAAATTATCAAACTTACAGTATCCATCTATATGTGTTCTTGTGCTGCACAATCATTTCAGTCAACCACATTGCCACATACAAGATAAGTAATATCTCTTCAAATGAAATATAATTGATTCTTCTATCCCGACATAGTCACCACAGTTCTGCTTTTCACTACAACACTTTCCTCAATCAGTAAACTTGACTAATTGCTGGCGTGGAATAAACATAGCTAAAATTACTTGGTTAAGTGAGCTTAAATGAGATGGAACACACGAAAGAATCCATTCCTTTGATTGTGAGGTGAAGTTAGTCAGTGAAGATCTTAATATGAAAACTTGGATATCTTAGGTTTTTTATAAAAAAAAAAAAAATACTGGTTCTTGATGATCCTTTTACTCCATTCAATCAATTGATATGATGGGGTGGTTGGCACTGTGCAGATGAGGTAGGAGACTATACTACCTTCTGAGCACCTGTGCAGCGCTGCCGTCAACGGCGTTGAAAAGACCGATGGCTATGTGCTCGGGACCGATAAAGTTGGAGCCCATGTTCCTGGAGCACTCGACCGCGGCCTCGAACACCCGCTTGCTGCTGATGGAGAAGGGCACGTCGGTGGCCAACCCGGAGGAGGGGGGCCGCATCCGCGTCGGATCAGCGGCGGCCGACTCGGTCCAGATGTCGCGGACGGCTTTCCTGGCGCGGTCGATGGTGATTCCGGATCCGAGGAACCCGCCAGGGCCGCGGTCCTCGGCGACGAGGCCGAGGAGGAGGTGCTGGTTGAAGACCATCTCCTGACCGAGTGCCCGCGCCTCCCGCTGGGACAAGATGACGGCCTCGATGGCGCGCTCCGTGAACCGCTCGAACACCGCCGAGATCGCCCTCCTCTGCGGCCGGCACTGGTGGCATCTCTGGGAGGAGGGCAAGAGGAAGGGGAGGGAGGCGGTACGGCAGCGCCGGAGGTCAATTAGGGAGAAGGAGGAGGAGGCCTTGAATCCGGCAACGTAGAGATGGGGGGCGGCGACCGCGACGGCGAGTGGGCGGCTGTGGGCGGAGGAGGGGCGTAAGCTGTGGAGTGTGAGGAGGGAGGCAGCGGAGGAAGAGCAAGACAACGTAGTAATGCACGCCGCCTCCATTACTTGAAAAAAAAAAAAAAAACTCTCTTTTTCTCTCTTTCTTTTGGAGTGGTAAAGCAAGACAATTTAATTAGGCGGCCGCGCAGAGGGAAGAGAAGAGATGGTTGGAGGAGACTCCGATGATTAATTTCGCTTCCCGGAAGATGATATTCTCATGACAATTGCTTCTTTCTTTCGCTTTGGCGTCACAGCCTCCCCTCCTCGCTTCTTCGCATATAGTTCTGAACGTCATATACTTTGCTGTCGATCGGCGACTTGGTCGGCGGGGGTTGTGTTACTTTTTTCCTCTTATTAACTGATATGCTTGTCTCATTAGACCTGACGTCGGTGTGCGAAGAGGAGTGGAGAGCAGGGAAGGGCTTGCAGTGGCAACAAGGGAACGACAAGGAACCATAGGGAGGAGGAGGGTATCGCACGCCAGGGATAGCCACCGCGCGTAGGTTTCTTTCTTTCTGGTTTTCTTTTGTTCGTTGGGCCGGCTCGGACAAGGTGTGCAAAGCCAGTAACCTTTCATGGGGCCGCCGGCCGTATCTTCTGCAATTTGTGTGGATGGATCCGACCCATCGACGAAAGGCAATCTTAGTGTTCGCGGTCGCTCCGATCTCGATCCAATGATAAAAAGCCCAGAATCCTGTCGGACCAGACCACACCACAGCAGCGATAGGCCATGCAACTCTCGTGTATCTTGCCATGCCCTGCACTTCACTGCACTGTTCTCTCCTCTCCCCTCGGCATGCACACTTTTTCTTTCTCAGTCCTGAACGAAGACGCACGTAGACAGTTCTTCCGACAGCCACCCCCGTGATCAGAAGAACTACTCGTGTCGAGTGCAACAAAAAAACAAAACCGAGCTGTATTGAACTGCTCGTGTGCTCGCATGGAGATACTTTTTCCTTACCTCGTGGAACCGTTCATGTGTGGTTCCGATCGATGATGGACACTATAACTGAGTTGTTACTGTCCGATGGCGGCAATCGCATTCGAGAAAGATGGACCCGTCCTCGGTAGAAGAACGAACATTAGAGGTAGAGCTTCACTTTTCACTCTATCCATTCATCTCACTGTACCTCCCCGTGGTGGAAGACGAACGAGGAGAAAAGAGTCTGACATTGAAGACCATGCCTCTTATCACCACCTTTTATTTCTCTTTTTTTTTTTTTTTTTTGTTGGTTCCTTATATTTGTTTACCATCACTTGTTGTGAGTGAGAATATTCATAATTTATTCATAACAACAAGTCTAATCAAGCATTATAAGAGCAATGACGAAGGCAAAGATAACATCAGGAAGCCATCTTGCGAGTGTCCACAGTGTTCGTTAGGTATTATTGGCTGTCTCGAGAATGACGTTCCTCCTCTTCGTTTCCGAACTCAAAAGCGATTATTTTTGGACATCTCTTTCCCCTTTTTTTCCAGTTAGCCAGTGGCCTGTTCACGCACGATAAGAATTAGGTCTAAGGAAACAATGGCATCTTCCTCTATGGGTTGCTTCACTCGTCAGGAAATGGCTGCCACCGTGGTGCTGTGAATGGATGGAGTTGGCAGCGGCTTATCTGCCGAACGCCGGAGTACGTCCCTCGTTTCTGATCATAAGCTGGAGTATATCAACACGTTACACCTAAGAATGCTAGAAAAAGAGGAATACATGTGTAATATTTCCTAGTATAAGCTTCTTCCAAACTTATGGAGAAGAATTCATGGAAACAATCCAATCATCCATAAGCCAACAAACTTTCCGCAGTGGGTCGGACGAGCTAGTTCGTTCTTTAGAACCTCATCAGCCATCCAAAATCTGTCAAGCTCGTAGCCCACCCAAAACCATGGATGGCTATAGGTCACACGGTTCGATTACAGCAGCAGCTACTTGAGCGTTGCTTGCGGACAACCTAACTATCCTTTCTCATGCAGCTGCTCTCAAGGCCGACCGCGGATGGCGATGCGGGCAATAAAACCAAGAAACCAACGCCGGTATGCCATAATAAAGCATATCACTTTTGTCGAACACCTGTCAGCCTCATGTGGATTACTAAACTCCAATAACATCGGCTGTTTGGTTTCTCCCAGCTCGTGCCATCGCCGTACGATCCCGCACAATGCCGCCATGGAGCAGTTGTGAGAGTAGGTATGTCGGCTCACCGTGGTGAGGTGACGGGCACTCATCACTCGACGAATCCGGTTCGATCGGACCGAATCAGATCGGTCTATCGAGGATTGTGTTCGAACCAGTCGTCCCTGGATTTACGACCCAACATTCTACCTCCTCATCCCTACGGTCGCCGGTAGCTGGACTCATAGTTGACCATTTTGGGGATGTCGAACTAAAACCTGCTAATTTAGCAGTGGCATAGTCAATCTAAATTTGGCGACAACACAATAGTGTATAAGATGTTTGGTCGCAGATGAGGCAGCTGAGATCGTCGTCAAAATACTATAGAGAATTCCGTTCTCTCCCTATCGACCTAACAAATGATGTGAACATTGAATTCTGTAGATAATAATTATAGCTCGAAGAAAGACGTATAGCATGAGTTAATCCTTTTTTTTTTTTGCTAATCGGAACAGAAGATACCTACCGTTTGAGGTAAGCTTAATTGGTAACACTCTTATGACATTAAACTCTAAATTATTTTGATATTCCAATTTTTCGTACGTCCAAATCAATCTTTAAACGCTTCTTTATTGGAGTTCATTATATCTAACTTATCTGGGCACCTTCTTTTTTTCTTTCTTTATGCTGGTAATACACAGTCTATATATATATAGTGGCAAATGATATAATATAATTTGAATCAAATCTTATCTTCTAATGTAATAAAATAACTTGATATGATGTATTTTAGTTTGTTCAACATATAATTTCATGTAGTCTTTCAAAAGCTAAGTAGACATGATCGACTCAGCTAAGATCAAGATCCCGGAAAGGAACACTGTCCCTGACCATCATCACCTATCTTCACTGTGATGTTTTCTTCCGTACATCTCCTACACAGTAGGAGGACCCATTTCAACTCAGACAACAACCTATAAAAGGATTGTGCTTATTACCAATACGAATAGTGAGAATTGATAAACAAGTTGGGAGTTCAACTAACGACTAGCATACGACGCTGACCTATCATCCAAACGCATTAACCAACTTTGTACGATTTCTACCTCCCTATATAGTATAAAAGGTATCTAGATAAATGAGCAAGAAAAAAAACTTTCTTCCACGATAGACATAATACACATAACAATTTACTTAGTTGATTTGACCATCAAAGAGGCTGAGTTGGGACGATACATTTCCCCCTAACCATGGCTTTAGTATAGGCATTGATGATCGAAGAACCAGTTGAGAAGCGGAAGGAAGGACACACTCGTAAAGAGGAAAGCTCCGCCTATGGAAGCTACCCAAATAAGGTCCCCCAACTGAGGATAATCAACTCTCCCCCTTGGAACATCGCAACAGACTCCACCGGGCGACTGCAGCTCTACCGAAGACCAGAAGTCGACTCCAGCATGAGACGATCGCATGGGTTCTCAATTTATCAGTCTACATCCCGAGGAGTCTGCACATCACTCGAGCGCCAACGAAGAATTCATAGACACGTAGGTGTATGCAAGTAAAACTAAATTGATATAATATCTTAATTTTGGTACGTAAAATATATAACATTACCACATCATCTATAATTGATGATTGTTCGTGCCGGTGATGCATACCGAGAAAGAAAAACATGGGAATAAATCTGCTCCCTGATCACTGAGCATAATGCTGTAATCCCATGAACGAGACAAAAAATCATGTGTCTAAAACCAAGTCCGAGCGACAATGAGAACGGTAAATGCCGCAACTTATTATTCTCGGTCATGAGGAACTTATTCGCTCGGGCGAACGCGACGTGGACGACTTGCCGCTCTTTTGTTTTAGCCCGCATGGAACATAACACCGATGTGACTGGCTCGGCTTCTCCATCCCTCATATCCTCCACGTTTGTTCTATCATACAGCGAACGTAATATGGCCTAACTTCTCTCCTTAATTAATCATGAGAAAATAAATAGCAGATCGTGTTTGCTACAACTTGTTATGATGGTAAATGTTAGTCACACTAAGTGTTCACCATTATTCATTAAAATGACACGGTTCTACAGGTCGGCTACCAATATAAAGTTAGTTAGGCTACCTAACTTGGTTTGAAATAGATAATTTTTTTCACATCAAAAATTTTTTTTTCCCCCATCCCATAAAAATCAAAATTGGCTTGACAAGTGCGACAGCTTTTTCACAAACTGACTCGACCCATTACGACTCCGAGCATATATTCTCTCCATTATCAACCGACGCTTCGCTTACCATCGGATGCGAAGCGGCTGATGCCCCACCAATGATGGGTGGGCCCCGCTATTTCAAATATCTATGGTATTAGCACGAACTCTTCTTCAGAAATGCCTTTTAGGGGCGTGGAAAGATCCAATTGGCCGTCAAACTGGTCCCATAATTTTCTCTGCCTTCCCCTTCTTCTCCTCGTTGCGTCCTTCTCGTCGTGCATCGATTCGATGCCCCTGACATCATCAATCAAGTGTCGTCAGAGCTGTTTGCTCTCCCCGGTATTCCTTTGCTACAACAACATGGCATATGAAACGATATGTGCGTTATGTCTTACGCATATCATTTAATACGGTTTATATATATCACCTTAAAATACAATTGGTTTATGTATATACGTATAAGACAAGGAAATGATGGTGGGGTCATGCAGTACTGCTGCTTATAAATGGCAGGGAGGAGGAAGAGGAGCAGGAGCAGGAGCAGAGGGAGGTCACGGCATCCAACCCACGCCAAAAGAAAAAGGAAAACGAGCGGTTAGCAACACAGAAAGCAGGGGATCCCTTCGCTGCTTCCCTACCCGCCTCTCCTCTCCTTCAGGGAGCGATCGAGGAGAACTGCTCATTCTCTCTGCCATTTCTTCTCTTTCTCTTCCTCCGATCCGTATCAGAAGAGTCTGAAGAGAGATATGGGGGTTTACAAGCTCATCAAGAGCGACGACCGCGTGGCGGCCGCTCCATCGGCCGAGCCCAACAAGCTCGTCCTCGCCGTAGTCGACGACGTGCTGTTGTCTCCGCACAGGGACATCGAGGCCGGCACCAAGCACAGCCACGAAGCCCCGCCGGAAAAGGAGGCCTCCGCTGCCGGGAAACGCGGGCAGCGCCTCCTATCGCTTGACGTCTTCCGAGGACTCACCGTCGCGGTATGTGAGCCGCTCCCTCCGCATTGTTTGGTCTCGTCACTATTTCTTAGCGCCTATTGAATCTTTGTTTTAATTCCGAATTCTCCTTCCATTTATTACTCATCAATTAGGTCAAAAAATTACAATTATTGCACGATTCGATCCGGATTCTCAACTATTTCTCTCCATAAATTTTATTTATTGCGGTTTTCCTGATTGAGTACGGCCCTCCCGCTTCCGTTCTTTTTACTATATTTTGTGACACTCATCCTATCAATGAATTCTGTTTCCGCAGAGTAATCCCTAAGAATATTTGTGCTTCTCTTTGGTGGACTTCCCTTTCGCATTTAGTTTTCCTCACTGTTCCTCGGTGCCATTGTTTTCATGGGTGCCATAAAATATGGCGACTAATAATTCATGTCATGTCCCTTTACATCGAATCGAATTCCGCTCGTGGATAGCATTACAATCCCTGGGAATTGTATTCTCCTCCTTTTTCGGCCTCGCGCTCATTGTCCAACCAAACTAGGGATGGGAGGTGGGTGCACACAAGAGGAACCTTGTACGTGTTAAAAGGCCCGCTCCCTTCTCTTTCGTGGCTTTGAATCCATTGCTTCCTTTCCGCGTCCATGATCCACTTGTGTCGGCTCCCATCCTGTTCGCCGTCCAGCTTCGTTGCAACAACGACGAGGAGGAGGCGAGAAATTTGTTGTGTCGTCTCCTATCGTGTCGTTTTGATCTGCCGACACACATCTCGCGTTTTCCAAGTGGTGTCAATCGGAGGTTTGATCGGAGCCGATCGATCTCTGCGTCTCAGCCGCTGCCCCATCTACGGCGCAGGGTCCCACCATAATATTAGCACACGAACGCGTTTGAATCCGTGCCATGAACCCGTGGACCCACCGGTCGATCCATGGTCCCCATCTGTTTAGGTCGCCTCTCAATTCTGGCCACCTAATAGACAGAACATAAATCGTTTCCATTCATCCTTGAATTTACATTCATCGCATGCACTTTAACCTATGCTGTAGGTACTTAAACTATGCATGTCTATGTACTTCATGGCGACCTCGAAGAGCCAACCGAGCTCGAATATGATTCGTGTGGACGAATCCATTGGATGTAGACTTCGTCATGTGCTCCAATCTTGTTTTTTGCTTTCTTAATGATTGGAACACAAATTGGGAAGGTGGAAGTCCTGCTATTTTTCATATCATGGAACAATAGCAGTGATGGCATAAAACTCAGACCGCAGAAGTGGCGTGTCTCTAGTTCATTTCCCTCAGAACGTAACTACTGAGCGCTGCAGCAAGCTTCGAATTCTGGGGCAGACCTCGAGTGGATGCGCGGTCATGTCATAGAGGTTGGCACGCAAGTCATCAGTGGCTACCATTGGAAAGGTCTCTCTCCAGTACCATATGTCCACTCCAACTAAGTATCGACAGCGTCAGAGCCGCCCTTCTCCTGCTCTGGTTTGCTTCCCGACCCCCACCTTCCGTAAATAATCTGTACGTATAGCAGTTGCAGTGCCATATGTCAAAGGACTTTCCTTCCATGTAGTTATTCCCACAGTCAACCTGTTCAAAGCCTCTCAGGTATCATGTTCTAGTTACGGTCGGTGCTTTCCCTACCTAAATCCTCTCTTTCCATAGGACGTAGAGTTGTGGTGTAGAGTTTCCGTAAGGCAGAGCACCACCAGGGCAAGTTCCTTTTTGTCTGCAGAGGTGGGGTGGGGAAAGTATATGGCTGCTGCAGACCTGATCTCATCCTTTTCTTCTTCTGGGCCGCGGCTGTGCCCATTAAAAAGTGGAAGCTCCATAAAACAATCACTCTTCGATACCTGGATCAGGATTTGGCTCAAGGGCTCCTCGACCTCCCATTCCTGAACTTTCGGCCGCGTGATTTGATCGATGTTATTGCTTTTACTGTCGTTGCAGAGCCAAAACATAATCCTGGTCCCGAAAATGAATACAAAAGTTCGTCAGAGTTGCTTTTTGAGAAGCCTTTCTGAGAGAATGGTCCCCTGGTCCTTCGGTGAGTTTGAAGCCTCAGTTTGGTACCGTTCATAGATTGAGATTTTGACAATTTTTTAGGTTTTCTATATTTAAAATAATTAGAAAGCTGGAGAAATAGCAAAAACATTCTCATGCAATGTAGGCCTTCAAACACAACCAAATAACTATCAATTGAATATGAAGTCTATGATACCTATTTTTAGGATTTCTGTGGGGCAATATTAAGTTCATAGACATGACACTATTTCCTACATCCGACAAACCATGAAAACTAGCATTTATTTTGAGCCTTTGATCTTTGTTCAAGTGGTACTTGATAAAAACCAACAGGATGTTGGACAGTGTCCCTTGACTGTTTTTTCGCTGAAGGTGTTCCATTAATAGCAGAAATTTTGGCCGAAATGATACTATCTTTGAACAATTGACGTATGAGCCTCATAAGGAATACTCCCATTTACTTTTTTATGTCTTATAATATTGTTTCCTGTTTTTTCTCTTTCTGATGGAAATTGTGATGTAATTCTTAGTCACATATTTACTGCAGCTGATGATATTCGTAGACGAAGCAGGATCATTTTTTCCCGTGATCAACCATTCTCCTTGGGATGGTGTGGCCCTTGCTGATTTTGTCATGCCATTTTTCTTGTTTATAGTTGGAGTTGCTCTTGCACTTACATATAAGGTAAGCCTATTGCTTTGACCAAATGCTTAATCCTATACTGGATTCTACATATTAGTGGATTAAGTAATTTAATTTGGTAGTTAGAAAAGAATGTTAATGGATTATAGTTACAGCATGTATCTTGAGTACAAGAAAGATGCTATTTACACTTAGTTTTGTGATCAGAGAGTCTCAAACCAAGTCGTAGCAACTAGGAAAGCATTACTTCGAGCACTGAAGCTCTTTGTTGTAGGTCTTGTTGTTCAAGGTATACAGCCCTTCCCCTCTACTACTTCAAAATACACTTAATATTTCTGTGAACTTATCCGAGGAAATTTGGTTCCTCTTTTGTTTTTGTTACCGTATTGTGTATTTGGTTACTTCCTAAATTCTTTTATTTTCTTAGGTGGCTATTTTCATGGCCTTCACAATTTAACTTATGGAGTTGATATTTTGAGCATGAGATGGATGGGCGTACTACAGGTAGGAAATGCACCCTGATGCTCAAAAATAACATGTTTTACACAGTGTCATTAAGCTTTATGATGTTTTGTACTCGATCATTGTAGTTACAATTTTGCTGACAAAATTTAGCAGTTATGTCGATTTCATCACAAAAAGCATTTTTCTTTTTAAATGGATGAATTTAAGCACATTCTAATAATTTGCATTAGAGATGAACATTTGTGTGCTCATTAAAATCTTCTTCAGAGTCAGCTAGACTGGAGCCCACCTATTTGATTTGTCTAAACGAGTGAAATCTAAACAAAAAGGCTGAGATGAAATCTCTCTGAACAAGGATTCTGTGTAATCTTTAGATGCTCCAATTAAACTACTTAAGAGCCCACAGCCATCGGTCTAACATAAATCTTATAGAGGATATACAAGATATCTGCTGATAAGATGCTAATGATCATATCCACTACGTTTGCAAATAGTGAAATTTATATTGTCCACTAATTATTAGGCAATCTTTTTATGAATTACTGTGTCTTTTGTAGAGTTTATCTATTCAGCTAAAGAATCTTCCTTGCAGAGGATAGCAATAGCCTATCTGTTAGTTGCAATATGCGAAATCTGGCTTAAAGGTGACGATATTGTTGATTCTGGATATTCCTTGGTCAGGCGATACCGAGTGCAATTGTAAGTATGTCAAGTGTGTTTGATCAATCTTTCTAAATTACTCTCCAGTCAAGCATCATGGTGACTGTATCAGCAAAAGTGTTTCAGAAAGCTAAAAAGGCTTAAGTAAACAAATGAAAAAGAAAGAAACAGATACAGAGAGAGATTGTTGGAGAGTTGAACAAAATGTGTAAATAAGTATTAAAGAAAGCTAGATAGCTAGACCAGTCTATAATTGCTGCCTGTATTAGTGATGCTGTAATTGGATTCAATGCAAATTCCTTGTTTTCATGTAGGCTGGTGGGTTTGATTCTTACGATCACGTACATGGTTCTTCTCTATGGTTCGTATGTTCCTGATTGGGAGTACCAGATACCAGGGCCGGGCTCCACGCCAAAGACTTTATCAGTAAGTCGAATGCGAAAAAAAACAGAAGGATGCCTAGACTGTCATTTTGTACCTTGTGATCTCTTCCAATGATGAGTTTCTCCAAGTATATATATTCCATTAATATTAGTATATTCATAAACTCTAGGTGAAATGTGGAGTGAGGGGTGACACAGGACCTGCCTGCAATGCTGTGGGAATGATTGACCGCCAAATTTTTGGCATTGGACATCTACATAGACGTCCTGTTTATGAAAGGACAAAGGTTTCACATACACTGCATCTACTTCAGTTGATCAATCCATGAGGTTTCCCCTCCATAACTTTTTGTAACTCCTTCTTCAGCAATGCAGCATAAACTCACCAGCTAGTGGCCCACTACCACCTGATGCTCCTTCATGGTGCCAAGCTCCTTTCGATCCTGAAGGACTACTTAGGTCAGCTTTTCTTTTGTCTTCCTTGCTGAGTTTTCTTTTGATGTAAGAGCAACTAAAAGTGAACAAGTTGATGCTCTGCAGTTCTGTGATGGCAATCGTGACTTGCTTGATAGGTTTGCAATTCGGACATGTTATCATACATTTTAAGGTGCTGATAGTTGATATTTGTACACTATCTCTGGATAAAGTAAATTTTTGTGGTGGTGAATACTTATCACTGTTGAAACACTGCAGGATCACAAGGACAGAATAATTCAATGGATGATTCCTTCCTTTTGTCTGTTGGCCTCGGCCTTCTCATTGGACTTCTTCGGTATCCCCCGGATTACCTTTCTTAATGTCATTTTTTGTTTGATGTGTACAATCAACTAAACTCATATTTGTTTCAGGAATGCCTATGAATAAGGCTCTGTACACATTAAGTTATACATGTGCCACTGCTGGAGCTGCTGGGATGCTCTTCACTGGAGTATATGTGCTGGTTGGATACCCAAAACTATTTTTTTCTTCTTTTCCGAACACTAATTATTCTGCTTATATCTGTAACACTGCTTAATCTTTACCATTTTTGATGTCCACAGGTTGACGTCTGTGGCTATAGGAGACCAACCTTGGCTATGGAATGGTTGGGGATGCACGCACTTATGATCTACATTCTAATAGGCTGCAATGTCTTGCCAGTTCTTATCCAGGGATTCTACTGGAGGGAGCCTCAGAACAATCTTGTGAGTCACCTACTCCCGGTAAACTCTTCCCTTCATGCCAGCTTCTGCTTCCTGTATGTGCGTGCTAACCACGAGCACTTGTTTCCATGGTCTATAAACAGTTGAAGGTCATTGGCATTTCCTAGGCCTCAATAGGTGACAAAAGGCATCAGATTGTTGCCACATTCTTGTCGAGGATCATGATCTGTCTTCTTCTAACCCTCGTCTTCACTTCACCAAAGTAGAGCCATCTCAAGCGTCTAATGCTTGGGAGACAGACTCTAGATGTTGTAGGCTCTGGTGTGATGCCACAGAGGTTTACCCAACAATGCTTTCTCTGAGCCTATTATGTGGTGCTTGATAGATAACTCGAGTTGCAGACTACCGAGTTGTTCTGTCATGTAGTACCTACCACCACTTCTGGCTCTGAGCATTTTCATGCAGTACATGCTGTATACCCAGGAACACCAGACTACTAGATTTTTATTTTTACTATTGATAAGAGTTCTTCTACCTGGAGGAAATTATTTATCCATGAGAGTTTAGCACTTGATGGCAGCAGAAGGGATGCTACTAAACAGAAGGAGGGGCAAAGTACCGGAATTAAATAGGGGAAATATAACTCAGTAGACCAATCATCTGGAGCAACAAAGATCAACAGCTGCTTGATTTTTTTTTTTTTTGAACAAAAAAAAAAAACAACTTCATTGAATCACTGAAAACATCCATAGTCTGTGTACTTCAACTTAAGTAAAAACAGTGTTGGTACAAAAACTTATTAAATATAAAACAGTCTGTAATTCAATTTAAAATCCTCCAAAAAAAAAAAAAAAAAAAAGAAGAAGAAGAAGATTTCTCTTAGGATAACTTAATTATGAACTATTTCCTTCATATTTCTTTCTACTAGGATAAAACTTAATAACCCGACAAAAACTGACAGTGACTCTTGAGATGTCTTTTGAGGACCAATTGCAATGACCTTCCTTTGTTGTACTACGCAATGCTACGAGAATAGCTTTGCACAAAAAACTCAATTGTAACTTATGATCATTAACTCATCTTCCACTTGATATATGGCTTCCTTCCCTATCTATCTGAGACTTACAAATCTCTTTGTATTAGCCAGACCACCACCTTCTATTTGGAATGAGCTTCGTAAAGTCTTATTAGCATCCACAATAAATTTTTAATAAAAAAAACAACGTAGCCATCTTGCCTCCTAGTTTCCAGCTTTGTTTCTTATTCCAACCAAGCCCCCCTGGTACCATTGGTTTTGCCCCGTAAGGCTCCAAAATTGTTTCTCAAACCTGCATTCAGATAGAAAGTGCTTGGGCAAAAATCCTCAAATAGCTTCCAAGTATGCAGACCTCAATCTGACTTGGTATATATATATATATATATATATATATATATATATATATATATATATATATATATATATATATATATATATATATATTGACCAAGTATTCGGACGTCGACATCTAATTCCATAACAACTTATATATCTTCTTTACTTTGGGAGGGACAAGCCAGGTTCCACATATGTTGCTGCTCTACTTAAGAAAGAAAGCAATAAGTCTTCTTAGTTGTAACTTTATCATCCATCAGCAAATGCCCATATCCATCCATCTATCTAAGGACCCCTAGGGAAGTGTATATACCTCATTTTCTCCTTAAAATAAGGTCATCTGTTAGTCTAGGATTCCACTCATTCCCAATCATCCTCCCACTCTCTTAATTGTGCTCCCTCCCTTAGTATTGACAAAAGTTGGCTATCTATTGATAGATTTTTGGTCAACTCTAAAAAGAAAAAGAGCAGCACCACATTACATCATCGGCATATACCAAATGAGAAATATGAACTCCCCCTGACATTAATTAAAAGGCGTGATATGTCTGTCCTTTTCAGTCTTATCCTAAAGAATGCATGCTGCTTAGTGTCTATTGTACTAATATGAACCAAGTAAAAGAGACAATCATATTACATAGAGCATTAGGTAGGTAATCACCAGTGTCAGAACATTTGGATTCTTTTAGAAATAAAAATAAATAAAATAATACCAACTTGTTTGATAATGAAACTTATTAAAAGATTCAAGAATGATATCCTTGATGATGTCCCAATAAGCTCTAAAGAATTCGATAGTGAACCCATCACACCCCAAGCTCTTTCCAAGACCCATTTCATTTGTTTAAGTAAAAGCTTTTGGATAAATCTCAATGGACTTCACTAGATAAGCAAGGAGGATTAGGCAAGAGCTTGCTTGGTATCCCAATGGATTTTACTATTACCTCCTCATAGATTCGTGTACCAATCAATAAAACAAATAAATATTTCATCCTCATTCTCCACCTTAAAACCATCATCCCTCATAAAGAACCAGATGAATGAACTTATGAAAACAACTTATCATGTAGTTGATGATTAAGAAAGAGCCAAGGTTCTTACTATATTGTTGGAGATAAATTAAGGACATTTCTTCCCTATTATTTATTTAAACCCTTCTGATCAGTCCTGTCATTAAGCTTCTCATCTCACAATCTATTTTCTCTAAGCTTCTGCTTAAGACTCTCCTCATGCCTCTGTCCATCTCATAATCAAGCCACTCAGACCATTAAGAATGCTATAAACAACATGATCTTTGCACCCCCCCAAGATATGATGAGTCAAAAATCCTTTATAGTCTCTCTAATATCAGGACTTTTAGCTCAGTGAGTCTTAAATCTAAAAATCTTACTTCTTTTTCCCTCCTCAACCCTACTTTTAGCCTTCAAAAAAAGCATGGAGCAGTGATCAGAAGTAATCCTACTGAGGTGGAAGGCAACTTCAGTAAAACTAAAGGCATCCAACTAGCTATTATTCACAAAGACCCTATCTAATTTGACAGAAATTTTAGACTAACCGAATCTATTATTATACTAGGTGAACCTAAGACCATGAAAGCTGACATCAATTAAACCAAAATAGAGATTAAATTCCTAAAATCCATAATAGGAGTAAAAGAAAGGTTTACCCCTAACTTTATCCTCATTTGAGCATATGTCATTCATGTCTCCATACAAAAAACTCACAAGAACCAAGTAAATCCCAAAGATTAATATGATAAAAAAAAAGTACCTGTATAAATTATTATAAAAATCTAAGAAAACTTACATGTGTTGTTGAAGTTGCTCCTCATCCCACATCATTAGGATTTAAGACGCCTCTGTCTGAGTGAAGTCACCATTTCATCTTTGTCTCATCGAGGGAAGACGCCTCCGACGAAGACGAAGGAACCATATAAGTCACGCACGCTTGAAGAGCCAAAAAATACTGCTGACGGAGGAGGGTAGGTACATCACCCTCAACTCACTCTCTTTTTTTTCTTTCTTGTAGGGAAGAGTTATCTTACTGAAAAAAATATTTATTAATTATATTAAGAATATAATTTGTCTCTATAAAATATATGATAACAAAGATAATAAAAAATTGACTTTTGTCAATCGTACCGAATAATTTCGTGCACTTTCCTGTCATATATAAATAAGAATTAAATAGAGAAATTTTACATCTAGAATGTGATGTGGTAGATTGCATTACATGGGATCGCCTGCTCTAGTCAATCATCACCGGCAACTTGTCAAGCCATGCAATTTTTCATTTGCAAGTACTGAAATAATGAAATTAGTACATATGTGCCACAACCATTGAAGGTTATATGGGAACCAACCTTGAACTAATTAATTCAGGGAACCCGAGTGACAATGATCTCACACATTTGTTTACTCTGTTAAAAAATTCTCCCGGCAGGGCAGCAAAAATATCCATGTATTTTGACAATCACATAAAATCACACCACAAGTGTGTTAACACTCGAGAAAATCCATGAATGCCAATTATTTTTTACTAGCAATCACGGAGTGCAATTAGTTGGTCCACAACACTGGGGTCAGCAAGTGTGCTGGTATCTCCAAGCTCGTCCAGCTGCCCGGATGCAATTTTTCGTAGAATCCGTCTCATGATCTTTCCACTTCTCGTTTTTGGCAGTCCGGGTGCCCAGTGAATTTTGTCGGGGGCAGCAAATGCACCAATCTGACAAGAAATCCTTTTAGTTAGTAAATCGACAAAGTAGCTCATTCATGTTTGTGTTAGAGACAATGATAATGATCCGTAAGTGGAATAAAAAAATAGTTATCGAGGTGATACTGTGCATCCATATTCTGAATGTGAAGAAGTGAATAAAGCAATTCTATTGTTGTTCATTAATAGTACGATATATAGGTGCAATCTTCTAAGAAGTTGTTGGTTGGTGGTAATCAAATAGTTATTGGCCACTTTAATTTTGAGCTCAAGTACATTTTAGATTAATGAAACTATACCTGTAGTTGGACTTTTCTATCAGATCAGTTTTCTTGATTAGTAAGATACAAAGTTGTACAAGAAGAGTGCACCTGGTTTCTGACTGCCAAAACGAGGCTTTTCCGGAGCTCTTCACTGTATGGAATGCCCTCCACTAAAGTGACAAAAGCATAAATGCCTTGCCCTTTGATCTGATAACGAGAATGGTTAATGAATCAAAGGATGACATACAACTGATGCTTAACGCTTTCTTGGGTGCATCAACCAAAACTGTAGGTATTATCATACCTCATGTTCAACACCAACTACGGCAGCTTCTGCACATTGGGGATGCGAGACCAGGGCAGATTCTACCTCTGCAGTGCCAATACGGTGTCCACTGAAAAATAATTCAAACACTATAATTTGTCGAGGTCATAAAATACAGCAATAGCCAAATCGTGGAGAAATGCTGTGGCTTGATGAAAATCTGTCTAATTGTAGTGATAATGCTAAGCATGTGTGTACCTCACATTGATGACATCATCAACTCTTCCGGTGAGCCAAAAGTAACCATCCTTGTCTCTACCATAATGATATAATAATGGAACATTATAATAATCAAAACCAAGATTTTTTTTTCCAAATTAAACTATGTGGAGATCAGCATTCAGTAAACATATATTGGTGGAGATGAAAGAGGAACTTTGGATCAATTGACAGTCTGGAGAAAGTTACCTGCTGCATCCATCACCAGAAAAATAATAACCAGCAAATGGTTTAAAATATGTGGTTTCGTATCTTTCATGATCACCATAAAGTGTACGGAATGCACCAGGCCATGACTTCTTAATGCAAAGATATCCACTGCATTCACCTTCGATCTCATTCCCTTTCTCATCAACTATGACTGGCTGCAATAGTATCTCAAACAGTCTTAGAAAATTAAAACAATATTTCACATTTAAAACCCTTATTTCCATATGTGAGTTACATTAGTAACATACCTGGATTCCGAAGAAAGGAAAGGTAGCAGAACCGGGCTTCTGGGGCCAAGCACCGGGTAAAGGCGTAATCTGGACACAAACCATAGAAGTTTAGCCATCAGACTTAAGACTGAAGGAAAACAATTAAGTTGTGATTTAAATAAAAATTCACAGAAAAGCATACACATGTTACATCAAAACAGCTGCTGGCCATCAGCAAATACAAGGACAGGAACATTCACTTACCATGAAGCCACCAGTCTCTGTTTGCCACCACGTATCTGATATAGGGCATCGTGAATCCCCAACAACATTGTAAAACCACCTAATTTGATGAATATAATACATTTAAGAAATTTTTTAAACTACAAAAGCAAGACATAGAAAGGTAGTCCAAGGAGTCGGGCTGAACCTCCATGCACTAGGATTAATTGGCTCGCCTACACTACCAAGAATGCGCAGAGACTTCGGGTGGTGGCGAGTGACATACTGCATCAAAGCACCGGTGGGATCAATAAAAATACATACTCGGATAGTTAAATGGTTGAGGAAATATGTATAAAAGAATAAGTATTCTATTCTGCATATGAAAATTACTTATATAACACGTTTGTAGGGTAAATATATCAAAAGAAAGAACATTTACCTTTCTGCCCCAAACAGGAAAACAAATTAATATACAGAAGGTATAGCTAACTCTGTCATTTTCGTAGAATAGGTTATTCTATTGGAAAAGACAATAATTAACTTGTCAAACATATCCCTTTGACCAGTCAGAACAAGTTCCAAAAAGATATGCTTATTTGGCAAGTTATTACAGGTTATTCTTATTTCATCACGTATTCCACAATCAAACGGCCCCCCTATTACCTAAATAATGGACAGAGACACGATAGTGTGATTCAAGGGAGCAAACTCAACAAAATGGTGTTTCTTGAATGCAATTTATAGTATAAAATGCTGGCAAAGTCATTGAAGAATGTTATAAGGAAACACATGAACAGTAGATGGCATGGTTCGTGGTCGAAGAACTTCATAAGAAATTATAAGATGAGAGGAGGGAGGTAACTTATGCAGGAACTTCCTGGGTATTAATGAAATGCTCAAGAACCTACTTTAGTTTATCAGGCATGTAATAAGACACACATTTAGGGTATCATCTGACAGACATAGCATATACTGGAACAGGTACTGCTACTGCTACTGCTACTGCAAATTATTCCTGATATGTCAAAACCAAGCAGATATCAAAATCTGAAGCAAAAATGATATAGAACATTTGAATATGAAACAAACCAAAAAGTGCAATCATGACAGATGAAGTACCCCAAGGTTATTACCTCATCACTCTCACGCATCAGCGAACGCACCAGGGTTGGGGCTGTGTAAAATATTGTCACCTTGTATTTATCAACAATGTCCCAACAACGTCCAGAATCGGGATAGTTTGGGGCCTGCAGATATTATTCACAAGGTGTTAACAAGATCAGAATACCTCGTTAAGAAGAAAAAATAAAAGCAGTATTGAGGGCCAAACATCTAGTATATGATAAGAAAAAAGGTGAACAAGGTTCTAAATTTGCAAACAGCCGATGAGCTGAATCTAAAACTTTAGGAATCAAAACTGGGGACATTGCGTTCAGAAAGGACATCTTCTCAACTTCTTTGTCGTTCAAAAAAGGAAAGGACTATCGCACATAGTTACCCCTTCAAATACCACAACGGTGGCACCATTCAGGAGAGGGCCATATGTAACATAGCTGTGCCCTGTTATCCAACCACAGTCGGCAGTGCACCTGAGTCAGAAGGATAAGAGAGAAGAAAGCGTTGCAGAACATATTGCAAAAATGGCATTAAACATGCTTTGGAACAACCCGTGAACACAAACACCAGCATACCAGTATATATCTGATGGCTTATAGTCAAATGCATACTTGAATGTTGTTGCAGAATATACCATATATCCCCCAGTTGTGTGTAGAACCCCCTGCATACGAAAGCATAAATAACCCACACTCAGCATAATAAAAAGGCTGAAAACAATTAAGATAAGAAAGCTCTGAAACCTTTGGTTTTCCAGTGCTGCCACTCGTGTACAAGAGAAATAGTGGATCTTCTGCATCAACCCATTCCACAGAGCACTTTATTGGAAACTGTGGGACAACATCCTGAATATTGCAATATGGAAATGGAAAATGGAGTCTCATGTACAAATTGCAAATTAGAGAATGCAATCAAGACACCAGTTTTGTGCCAAACATTCAATGGTAAGACATTTCATCAAATAACTCAAAGTTCATCTGAAGTATGCTGATACTAATCAACCTATCGGACTGACCTGCCACCATACATCTCTTCCTTCCTGCCACTTGCTGTCTTCCCTCTTCATGGCCGACTTGTTTTCGAAAGTCAAACATAAGCCTGGTCAACCCAAAAGAAACAGACACGAGTGTGATCAGTAAAAGGAGAAAAGAATATCACTCAAAGGTGAATAATGCAAAGTATAGAGAGCAAAAGCTGACAATAAATTGAGAATTCAGCTCGAACAGATAAAAAATCTTTCTATCATATTGCACACAGAACATCAAGATTCCTTACCATAACAACTTGACGAAACTAGATAAACTTAGTTTAATCCCATGGCAATTCCAAAGGACATAAAGGACATGCAATAATGTCGTTCTCCATGTTTCTTTAAAACTTTGCATTTAATACTCCTTGTATACATCTTAGCCAAAATAGATAAATCAATTTGGTAGTAAATTAAATGGATTATTGAAAAACACTCGAATATGGATGTAAGTCATCTAGGATGAGAAAGAACTGTCTATATTTAGAGGCAGACAATTCAATGACCTAGCACGATATATGTGTATTGCTCCATAGCATATTAAAATTACTCATTTTAGAATACTAACATACCTACGGAGACTCCATGTTTGACAGATTCGATTAGAGCATTGTCAACAATCTCTTTGAGGTGAATTGATTTGGAACCTCTCCTCACAGCATTGCAGGTAATCACAACTTTGGGTTTGCAGTCAACAATCCTTTGTGCAAGGGACTCCGCAGAGAAGCCAGCGAACACAACCTTAACAGAGACTCCAACATGTCACCTTACCAACACAGATCTCAACTCCATTGCTCCTAAGGAAAAAATCCATCAGCTTACCGAGTGGACTGCACCAATTCGCGCGCATGCTAACATTGCAATTGGCAACTCCATTAGCATAGGGAGGTAAATTACCACGGCATCGCCTTTCCGAACACCAACATGTTTTAAATAATTGGCAAGCTATCACAGAATACACAAATGATCGATTAAATAGGACAAACTCACGGTTCTTTCAATCAAACTTGGAATGGTTCACAGCGTACCTGGCAAACCTTCTCCAATAGCTGAGCATAGGTCAGCTGCCCATCATCACCTGGTTCATTGCCTTCCCAGTAGATAGCAACTTTTCCACCATTCCCTGCCTCAATGTTCCGATCCAAAGCATTATAACTTATGTTCGTACTGCCTCCTTTGAACCACTGCGATCGGCAACGACAATAACACATGAGGTCTAGTGCAGACGAGCAGTTCAAATCGACCAAGCTTAAACGTCACACGCTTACCTCGAACTTTACAGTCCCCTTCCTCACATCAATGTTCTCGCTGTAGACCTCCGGATCCCACTTATTATTCCAATAGAACTGCGAAGCAATCTCCGACCAGAAACCCGCAGGATCCTCTATCGAGCTCTCGTACATTTTTCGGTACTAATAGTTCATCAAATCAATGCAGAGATCATGAGCATGCAGATTAGTCGGAGAAGAAAAGATTTGCTAAAATAGAAGATATCATAATCTCTTTCTTTGTTCCCAAAAAAAACAAGAGTTTTTTTCTTACGGAAGGAAAAAAAAATCTCCATAAAAAAACAGGATCTTTAAGCTAATAAACCAACCTTTTCGTCGCGACAGCCCGGAACGAGGGCTTTAAAGGGACGGGACGGGACGGGACGGGACGCACCTGTTTGGGGGAGGAGACGAGGGCCTGGCGGGAGAAGTCGTGGGAGGGGAAGACGAGGTCGTTCTCCTCGGAGGCGAGGGACTCGCCGAGGATGACAGCGTTGAGATGGGAGATCCGTCCGGCGCCGGACGGCAGCTGGGCCATGGACTCCACGTGCCGGAGGTCGACCGAGGACGCCAGGCTCCGACGCGAAGATACCGCCGCCTGACCTGCCGTCATCGCTAAACGAAACGGTCACGTCGACCCACCGCCTCGGCGGAGACCAAGAGATGTGCACGGGAAGAGGAAGGAGGAAGGCCTCGACGGAAGGAAGGAATGCAAGGAGATGCGATGTCCATTCGGAGCAAGTCTTATTATTTATTGCAATCGTGATGCACCATTCCGCAACACGATTCAAATATAGGTAACATTCATTTAACTATTTTATCTCTGAGATTTACTGAACAGAGGTGGGGTGGATTAGACACGATAAAGATTGGGTTGGGAGTTGACTTGACATTAGATCACACGACTCGGCCAGTGAGGATGGAGCTGTGTGAGAACTGGAAAGTCAAAAGAGGATATAGGTGACGGTCATTGCACGGACTTGAATCCTTGTTGGGGTAGCGGTAGGAATGCGGACATCTTGGATTCCGGCGTTGAACATTTGGGTCGGCGACGAGTGTTGTGGCGAGGATTTGTCGATGCGAAAGTTAGCTGAAGTTTACATCAACTCTCGAGCTAAAGTTTACATCAACACTCGAGCCAGAATCGAATTGGATCCGAGCATCATCGATATCTATCTAATTTATTTTAATATGTACGTAATCAAATTATATATATATATATATTGACATATCTGATATTATTATTTTCTTTTTTGGTATAAGAAGAACGAGTAGTGCGTGACGGAAAACCAAGCGCACAACATGCGGAAGAGTCCCAAAGGCGTTAATTGTAATAATGGGAAGGGATCTCTTATTGTCCTGTCTTTGGATGGCCCAATTTTTAAGCAATAGGGATCGGATGTGTTCGTGTCACTTTAGCTATTGGTGTTAGGTGGATCCCCAAACCTTCAACTACTCACCACACAGCATGCCATCTTCCTCTCAAACTCGTACGAATCCTTTGTTTTTTAATTGATTGGGTACGGGGGGCTCTATGGTTGGTGTTCTAAAGCTGATACGTTTGGGGTTATTGAAGTCCGTCACTGGGATTATTGAATCATGACATGTCATGGATGGACACAACGTACAAACACTTCCCTCTAAACTGGGCCTTCATTGGGCCGTAAAGAACGACGCCAATTCGAGAACAATGTCTTGAATTCGAGTAAGAACTCCGAGCACATTTGTGGGGCTGATTTGATAGAATATTGATCACATCGTGACCATCGAATCACATTGGTAGCAGTACGAAATCATACCGACATACGATAATCCCGTCGAGCGAGGTTTCAGGAACCGATGAAGATAACGGTCGGTATAGAACCAACCGTACATGCGGGGTCGGTGGGGAGGTACCGCTCTCGTTAATGATCTCAGTACGATTTTTCTCCGCTCTTCACGTATAAATACTCCCATTATAGCCAATAGGAAGAAACATTTTTGTCGACTTTGATCCCGCATCTTCTCGATTTTCTTTTCTCACCTCTAAAGTACTTTGCCATCGAAGATATCACGTTGGCAATAAATACACCATCCCGACTTAGACCTTTTTGTACGAACCAATTGAGGATCCAAATACTCCACCACCGACGTATCTTCCGACCTCGAGTTATACCAATTAACATCGCTCGCTTCAAGATTAATCGACTTTTCGACCACGATATAAAGTCCGCAAACAAACAAAAAGTTCTGTACAATGACAGAGATGCCGAAAAATCTCCAGCAGAGGGTGCAGGTCACGGCCGCTCGACTCTCTATTTCTCTTCGCCGGTGACTGACCATTCTCTTGCCTCTTGGCAAGGCTGTAAGGCCAGTGGGAAGGAAGGAAGGAAGGAAGGAACAAACAGCTTGTTGTTATAATTAGGATGCCAATTTGATCCCAAAGAGAAGCACTAAATATATATTGGTCACCATCAGATCTGAGCTGATACTTTTTGTCCTGTACCTGCAACCTGTCTGTTGTCTTATTATCCAGCAGGAAAAAAATGGTTTTTATTTGAAGCTGCTTATGTGAGTCCAATAGCTCCATGTCCAGTGGTCGTTTCTACTGTATTATGATTAATTAAAGCTGTGGCAGTGGCTATCAGTCAGATCAACATTTTACTGCCTTTTTTTTATTGAGACAGAATAATGTCATGCCCACGTCGAGAGAGTCGAAAATATTAATTAATAAAGAAGTGTAATTTAACTAAGAGATATTTTTTTTATTCTATAAAACATTGATAATTTTTTTAATTTAGATCGGATCGGATCATATTAAACTTTGTTGAATCTATAAACCAGTCTAACTCGAGTATAATTAAAGTAATTTATCAAACTAATGTAATTTTTTTTTAAAAAAAAATCATTGGCAAATGATTCTAAAATATCTACTATTTTTATGATTTTAGAATAAATAAAATTTTAAATATAATATTTTTTAATTTAACTCATTAAAGTTTTACCCAATCTTTTCAAGCTTCTCAAGAATTATTAGGGTGATATGATAATATCTTCAGTATTCGTTTTTTATTTTTATATAAATTTAGGATAATGGATGATCCGAGTGTAACATGATTATAACTTTGAGTGTAATTATTTGAATTTTCATCTAATCTACTTAAATTTCTTTGGAATTGCTGGGATGAGATATTAATATGTTTAATATTTTTTAAATTTGTGTATGAATTTAGGATGATCAAATTTTAAAATATTATATTTTTATGTTAAATATATGGTCGAGTATATATAACTCTATCTAGTTGGGTTCACCTAAAAAACCAGTCCAATTTAAAAAAAAAAAACTGAGTCACGCATAGTAAAAGAAAAAATAATTTTATTATTAAAGTCTGAAAAAAGAGGTGCACTTTGCACTTTTGGCACACATCAAATATGAGGGCGTTGTCTTGTAAAAACCATTAGTGGAGGTTTTTTTTTGGGTAAATTACTAAATAAAAAAAAAATAGTACAAATCAAATACATTAAGCAAATGTATACAAAAGTCCATCGGATTCCTTCTCAAGGTCGAATCTTATCTTCTTACCACCTACAAATGGATTCAAAATACATGTTTTAATCATATACGTATAACCCATCAGAAAAGTTTTCCTAAGAACAAGAAATTGTGTTATATTGTCCACCTTCTGAATGATTCCCTAATGGATGGCATGTGAATCAACAACAGTAGTAGTAGTATAATGAGGAAAATTTCTATTCTTCTAACCTATATCTATCATGTTTCTTTAGTTTATGGCCATCACATAATTACACCCACTCTTTCTATATAAACGAAGAACAACAATTAGTGGAATCGAGTGAATTATTTATTGATCACCGAAGTCCCTAATAGTACAAGCAATCGTAGTCTTCCTCCGTATACGATCGAGTCATCAACGGAGTCATGACAAGAATAAGTTGCTGAAAGCAATAGTAGAACGCACCCATCGAGGAAAAGGGTCGAATCCTTTTTCACGGCTCTGTCGTATTCGATATGACACTTTTTACATCATCTCATTTCTTTTACGCACCAAAAGAAAAAAAACGATCCGAGTCCCACGAAATATGTAATATACATCAATTATACCAAAAGAATTAGGGTTGACTAATTATATTTAATATTTTGATTATATTTTAAAAGTATTTTTATATTTATAAAAATAAAATATTTAATTTTATTTCTTCATATATCATCAATTCTATACTTAGATAAATATTATAGGATTTATTATTAACTACATATCTATATTTTACTTATTTACCAACATAAAAATTTACATATACGTGCATGACGTTGGTGTTTCTGTTACGGTGCATCTCTCTCCTCTGCGTGGGCTATCCTCGGCCAGTCGCGGAGGTCTTCGGGTCGCAGGATTCGTGGCTTGCATGTCGCGGTGCGTGTGAAGGCGAAGCCGCGGCCCGCCCTCGAACCTCGCTCTCTCGTCTTCTCTTTGCCCTCCTCTCCCATCGCCTACTCGCCTCGCGCAAAGTCCACTTTTTTTTTTTTTTTATTACTGATTCTGATGGATTCCCGCGGCCCCGCGACTCGATCATTCTGTCCCGACGCCGAGAGCGACCGATGTGTTCGATCCCATAATCTAATCTCAAGTTGATGGGCTTTTTATCAAGCAATATACGCAGTGGAATCCAACACGCATCTTGGGAAGCTGGTCAACCGGTCCTTCTTCTCCCCTATTTCTTCCTCCCAACCACGGACTCAGCCGAAGCCTCCTCCAGTCTCCCAGAAACCCTGAAACGCAACTCGAGGTTGGCAGTCCCTGCACAGCGTCTCCTTTTCGTCTGCGCGTTGTCCATCTTCAGGTGAGTCCCTCGTGAGCCTGTGTTACCCTTGCGCCTGATTTCTCTGGATACCTTGTGATTTGGTTTTGGAAGTTGCTGTATGCCGATAAATTTGTGATTTAGACGGAGATTTGGTTTTGGAAGTTGCTGTATGCCGATAAATTTCTGTTTTTTTTTTGGGATATTGTGTCTCTGTAAGCTGGAATTTTGCTCACTACGATAAATGTTTGCGACCCAAAATTTCATGTGCCTATAGAAGGAATGGTACTCTGGCAAGGTTTGCTTGTATGTCGTATTTGTAGTTATCGGAATCAAGGAAAGCTCCTACCGGCTACCACTTCGATCTGCTAGAGCGATATACCATGGGGCAAGCAGGGCATCTCCATCGTCTAATGATGCGTGTGATTTGAGTTGATGGAAGCAGTTGTACATGTCTCGAATCTGGTCTCGTTTCCTTTTCGCACCATGTGTTATCGTTTGGCTCTAAAGTCACTCTCTCGCTTTGATTGCAGAAGGTGTCTCTTAAGAAATCAGGTGCTGGGGCTGTTCTTGCTGGATCTTACCCGTGGGTTCATTCGTTAAGCAGAAGACCCCCCTTTAGTTGGCAGGTGATGCTTTTTGCCCCTAATCTGTTCGCGTAATTTCCTGTATGGAGAGGATGGAATTCAGGGAAGCAGAGGTTTTCTTTGAGGATATTGTCAAGGTTTTATCATTACTTTTATGTTACAAAAGAGTGAATCTCAAAAAATTAACATACCATTATCCTCATCTAGGAAACATGTGTTTGCAATATAGAGAACAGTCTTTCCGTTTTTTTTTTGTGATGAATTGCACGATTCATCAAATTTACATATATTGGAGGAGTCTATTTAATTTTATCTCAGACTGAGGGATGCTTTGTTTCATATTAGAAGATTGTACAGCAACTTATATGTTGGCCTCTTCATCCACTTTCCTACATATTTTCCCTTCTTTCAATAGCTAGTTGAGGATCATAAAAAACTGATACAATAAAACTTCCACCAAAGGCAAGGTACTTTTGCGGTTTACCTATTGAATCCATATGTTGACATTATTTTGCAGGTTATGTGTGTTTTTGAGTACAAGCGTAGAAAATTCTGTCATCTCAAGAAAAATGGGATCAGAAATTTCTCTTGAAGAAAGAGCCAGGCACAACCATCAATGTACAAGAAGCCTTCCATTTCTATGTTCTGAGAAAATGGAGGAATTTGAGAAAAGCCCCAAATCTTCAAGTGAGCTCAATGTCAGCTTTGGCTACCAGTGCAGTGCCTATCAAAGCAGTCTTTGTTCTTCTGAAGCTAATTATAAGTTTGAACTCTCTTCTGGTGTTAATATCCAAGAATCTAACATCACCAAGATGCGGAATAGTTCTTTCTCTTGTTTGTCTGGTGCTGCACTCAGTGCAAATTACACCTTGGCAAACACGAATATATGCAATGGTGTCATTGGAGAGGAGATTTTACCTGAGCTAGATTCACCACAATCTTTCAAAAGGGTGCTATCTTCTGCATCTCTTTCAAGGCTGGACTTGCATTCACCATCTTCTCCCTCTGACAGTGGCACAATCGAGGGGGTTCGATCATCGAGCTTTTTAAATGCTATGGATGTACAAATGGCTGGTGGAGCAGCTGGGGAAGACCGCGTACAAGCAGTATGTTCTGAGGAGAATGGATGGCTCTTCTGTGGAGTATATGATGGTTTTAATGGGCGGGATGCTGCTGATTTTTTAGCTGGAACACTTTATGAAAACATAGGCTATAACTTATTCCTGTTGGAGTGCAAGATTAATCAACAAATTAATGAGAAAAATGTTCAACATCCATCCGGAGGACGCACCACTAAAAGCAAGCTGTCTTTGGACATCGAGAGCTTGGACAATAAGTTGAAGCCAAACTTGTCGCTGAATTCTACAGAAGAATGCTCAACTGAGTCATTTCGGCTCGGTGTCCTGAATTGCCTTACCAGCGCCTTAGTCCAAGCTGAAAATGATTTCATGTATAGGGTTGAGCAAGAAATGGATGATCGCCCTGATCTAGTTTCTGTTGGCTCTTGTGTCCTAACGGTGCTTCTTCATGGGATGGACTTGTATGTTATGAATCTAGGAGACAGTAGAGCTGTGTTGGCTACAAGTAGTCTCATTAAAGATGATCCACCTCGACCTATTCAATTAACTGAAACCCATACACTTGATACTGAGGAGGAATATAGAAGAATTTTAGCTGATCATCCTGATGATCCTTCACCTGTAACTGGCGGAAGAGTGAAAGGAAAGCTGAAGCTTACTCGTGCATTTGGTGTTGGTTATTTGAAGAAGGTAATGTTGTTACCGATTTTTTTTTTTCTTTTTTCAGTTTAAAATTTTGACCAAACAGATGTATCAGTGTGATTCTTTTTAATGTGTTGTGCAGAGAAATTTAAATGATGCTCTCATTGGAATTCTTCGTGTTCGCGACTTGCGTAGCCCACCATATGTTTATACTCATCCATTCACCACAATCCACAAGGTTTCGGAGAACGACTTGTTTGTTGTTTTGGGAAGTGATGGATTGTTTGATTTCTACACAAACGATGAAGTTGTGCAACTGGTTCATCGGTTTATAGAGGATCATCCATTTGATGATCCAGCAAAGCATTTGATCGAGCAACTTTTACTAAGAGCTGCAGAAAATGCAGGTATTTCACAGTTCATAATGTTTTTTGATTAATGATTCATGTACATATTAATGATATACTAACATATGTTGCAAATCAATAATTATATATACATTATTGTATAACTGATTTGATATCGAACCGAAGAGAATATGCAGCAATAGACACAAGTTTCGATACATCTGCATCAAATTTATGATTTACAGTTTTGTTATGCAACCTAACTTTATAATTTGAAGATTTTAAGCCTAATCATATGGTTTGTATGCTTCATCACGGTGTTAGATTAAGGTATTATTTGTTGTCTCTCTTTAGTCCTTTTCGATCAACCATATAATCACCTCCTTTGGATAAACCACAACAAAAGCTGCAGTGAGTAATAAAATAATCTTTCAGATTTTCTTTCTAATAAACATGGATTCCTTTCATGTATAATTTTCTTATTTAGGTTTATATTATTCTTTCATGTAATTTAGTAACTTCTTTCGGCAAACAGGTCTTACCACTGAAGAACTGATGAACATTCCTGTTGGGAGGAGGAGAAAGTATCATGACGATGTTACCGTCATCGTGATCATTCTAGGTAATAAGCAAAGAACTTCGACGGCATCCACGTCAATTTAGATAAGCATGCATGTTAGCGTGTTAGTACTATTATCCTGGAGACAGTTTGACGGAGGAGCTTTAGCTGATGAGTAAATGTTGTCGTTGCATCTTCATCGAGATGTCTAGCGATTAGTGCCCTATTAATAGGTCTCATGCTCGATACGTGTTACGAGTATCACACATATTGCTTTGTTTTCCAAGACAAGTTATCCATCAGTATCTGGTGTTTGTTTGTCGCTTTGTTTTCCAAGACGAGTTATCCATCAGTATCTGGTGTTTGTTTGTCCATTTGTTGATGTAGCAATTGCTCCAGCCTAGTGTTTAGTTAAAGTGGTACTTAAAAGATTTTGTTTTGATTGTGATGCTGCCAAGGTAAGAAGGGTTGGATAGGAATGGCAAGTGCTGATGGAACGGTTGATGAGGATGATGGTAACGTGGGAGTGGCAAACCATATACATCACTTTTTCTGGTGCTCAAGCTTAAACCCTTCATAGAAAATCCACAATGGCATGCTCACAACCTGAAACGAAAAATCCAATGAGAACACCTGAGACAGGTTGATAGATCCATGGAGAAGTGGCCACTAATACACTCCACGATGATATAATTAGAAGAGTGCTTTGCTGCACGACCTTTCAAGTTGCCCATATGCGCAACATTGTTGTTTCTACAGAGGCACACACAGAAGCTTTGAGATAAAAGGAATCCAGCAAACATTAATCAAAGACCTCCAGCAAAGTCTATTCGCTGGAGAACGGATGATTTATGATTACCTTCAAACTTGTTACCAACCAACAAGACCTGGACATAAACACTGCTACCTGCATCTCCAATTCAACACTGTACCTGTCTCGCGGAGCAGTGAGACAGGTACACACTGCCTTTGGGCTATTCATGGACTAGCCCGAGTAGATAATTTAGAAGAAGCGTTAGTCTGGCATTCTTTTGAGGAAAAGAACACCAGATTTGTGTTTGGGCGCTCCATGTTACATAAATGACAGAATCTGCTTCACCATCGAAAACGAGGAAACAACCGCATGAAAGGTTGGAGAACTTTTCCGGAAGCAAATCTTTTCTACGAAGCTTGATTTTCATCAGCAGCTGCTTCAAATGTCTCTCCAGGCACCAGTTCAGGGACATCATCTTCGTCGTCATCATCCTGCTTTGCAGCGGGACCTGTAGCCGGTGCCTGTTTCTGCAAGAGCTCTGCAAGCCTCTTCAGGTTCTCCAAGTTATCGGACCCTGAAGAAAATAGAACATTAGCATAGTGTATCGTAACAGATCAATCCGAGAAAAATGAAATGTTTGCAAGTGTGAGATTGCAAGTGCGGCAGTTTAGATAAGCTGTTCACCAGTCCTATAGAAACAAATGCAAACAAAGTGGAAATAACCACACAAATTAGTTAGCGACCGAGGAAATTTTGCCAGCATTAGCATTTGGCAATTTGAAAAGTAATAGACATAGTAAACATGAAATCAAAATACTGCAGCAAGATTAGACACAGACAGCTCAGCAAGGTCACTATTATGAAAGATATATATATCTTCAAGCCATGATGCATGTGCATTTGCAAATTAGAAGATTAGCAGAGATACACAGGTTGTGGTGGAAACCGAAAATAAAGTCCAACTCTTTGAAGAAAGAATGGCAAAAATGGGCTGGTGGGAGTAATAGTACCGAGTTGGTTAATGATCCCAGGTAGCAGATCTTGAAGTTCTGTCACCAGAAAATGCCATGTGTAAGTTGTACCCAAGAATTTCAGGAGAAAACAGTTCAACAAAAAATAAATAAATAAAATAAAATTCTGTTCACTATCTCTTAACATAAACCAAAATCAGACTATTCCGAGAGATATTTATGTACTTTTCGTCTGAGGAGAGCCATTAATAACCCATGTATTGGCTGCAATAGAAGCTTGCACTGAAAGATAAATAAAAGTAGGAAAAAATCATTAGCTCCTTTATCAGACAATTCAGTGTTTTTTTAATGCATACAATGTTCATTACCCTTAGGGTTAACAAACTGAATAACAAGATCATCCTTAAAAATGTTGACTTCTTCTATAGCAGGAATGGCATTTACGCCTATTCTTTTCAATGTGCTCTGTAGCCTCTTATCATCTGTTGTTGTAGTCTTGTGAACTGCCTTCTTCTTCCTGGTCAAAATGCAGGTAAAAAGAAGACATTTACAGTGTGCTCTAATTAGCCTCTAAAGATAATATTGCAAATTGCAGAATAAAGAGTTTCAGCCTCCTCCTAACTATACAAAAGTAACTAGTGAAGGTGTCATCCTTCCGAAGAAGGTGTGAAAACAATTAAAACCTGCGCATACTGCCCTTTCCGCCAGTGCGAACAGCACCGGCCATCTTCATGAGCTTCTCCACATTCATCTGTAAGAAAAAAAAACATCATATGATGATGGAACTAGAAGGTGCTATTGTCAAGCCCTGGGGAAATTGAAAAATATCATATTCCAACTAAAGCTTTCACTGACTGCATATGATGATCACTCGCATAGGATTAGGACGATCTTTACCAGAAATGAAAAGCTCGAGTAGCAAAAGCAAGAATAAGGACTTTCAGATAGGGATTAAACATGACAAGGTGTGGCTCTCAACCAATGATTGAGAAGTGGTCATCAAGCAGCTATATGAGTTCTTGATTACATTACCATTCATAGCATCTCCATTTGCTTCAATTATTTTTCAGAGAACAAAAAACAAAACATAGATAACGATCTCTGCTGCTGACTTTTAATTATTCTTATACATCACAAAGCTTAAAAATCTTTAAGGTATACATATACGCAGCAAGAAGATTAATTTGGTAGACCACGAAGCACTCTACACACTCGAGAGACGCCTTTTGCCCACGCCTGTGAGATACTAGCCCTTAATGCACCAGCTCAGATAAAATGGATCGTTAAAGAAGCCCGAACTATCTAAGATTCATCGTCTCGAGCAGAGGTAGGACATAACTATGCATAAAAAAATGACTAAATAAAGATCAACATGCATTCCCCATTCATAAGATGACATCAAAAGTAGTAACCCCAATAGAGAGGATCTGGAAACGAATTCCACAGTCAAGAATGACGTGAGATCAGAATTCAGACACCAAACCTTTTCCAGATGGCTAAATAACCTGCAACATCTAGTGAAACAGCTAAAAACCCTGAACCCTAGTAAACCAGGAATCAGTAAACCCTTCGAAGCAGTGGTTAATTTAGTGAAACGAGGACATTTAAAGGTGAGATAACAGGAATCACCTTTGCAACGGAGGGAGGGAAAGACGCGAAGGACGAAGCAGAGGAGGTGTTGCCAGTGGACGCCGACGCCGCAACTGCGCTATAGGAGAAGGGTAGGGCGGACGGAGCATAAACGCTTCGTCACTCGACCAGATTACTGAGGTGCCCCGGTCCTTGATTGGAATTACGAAATTGGTCGATTAATTCATTGAAATCCGACCCCCCCCCCCCTATATATATATATATATATATATATATATATATATATATATATATATATATATATATATATATATAATTTCTCATCTTATTTATATATTCCTGTTAAAGAGGGAGGGAAAAAAACTCCCCTTGATATTAGTCGGTGCCTTAAACATTTATTGGTGAAAGGGTGATACGTCCAATTGACATATATGCCCACAATTCCCTGTACTTATATAAAAAAAAAATACGCGTAGCATCCATATTATTAATGAATTTAAATAATTTCTTAGCAGACCGTAAGTCTTATATCCTGGGCCGGGTGGAGAAACTTCTTTTCCAGACCGGCCCGGTCAAGGTCGGTGCCTTCGCATGGAAACACGTGGTACCGAGGCGTGGCCCATTCAAATTCTGTAGGTCTTCCGTGTTGTCCATGAGGCCATGCTTCGTCTTGGTGACAGAGCGGGAAATGGCGCTACGGAAATGTTTCCGTCTTCCCTCCGTCTGTTTCTTTCTCTCCGACGCCGAAGGTTTTTCCTCTAATTTACTCCAGGTTTTTTCTTCTTTTCTTGATCGCTTTTTCTATCTCTGTTGGTTGTGATTTATGGATCTCTGTAGATCTATATTGGTTTTGGTATGTGAGAAGCCGATGATGACGCGCGATCTTGGATCAGTCGTCTTTGGTGATGGTGAACTCATGATTCTTTATGATTATATATGGCCCTCAACATAGATCTTAAATCAGTTGTATCTTCTCTTCGATGTTTCGTTTTCCGGTCGTTATATGGCGACGGTGGGGCAGCTTGGATGGCCGGCATGGCAACCGCGGCAGCCATGTTTAACTCTTCGGATGGGATTCGGTGGAAGAGCGAAGAAAATGCAACATCGCTTCTCCTCCGCTGAGAAGAGTGGTGAAGATGCAACATCACTTCTCCTCCGCTGAGAAAACGGAGAAATGCAAGATCGCTTGTCCTCGTTATGAACAAGTAGCGAATCTGAACCTTCCCTATTTATTATTATTGGTATCAGATCATGAGTTATGGCACTCATGTTGGAGTTCAGTCTGCGTCCGCTTCTAATTATGCTTGCTAAAACAAATTTCCCTGCGTCCACTTCCAGCAGCTGCCTTTCTCCAAGCCTAATTTTGGCACCCATGTAGGAGTATAGTCTATTTGCTCATATGATTGTTTAAGGTAGCATTTTGCCCCGGAGCATCAAAAGCCCTTTTGTTTTTGCATTTGGTTGAAACAAAGGTTAGGCATGAACCTGGGAGTATCAATTAATGTTGTAGAATTTTTTTTCATTTTTCCAAGATTATTAAGGATTTAATAGGTTTAGACCAGGATTATCCTATCTAAAGTATCTATTTGCTCCAAAGGTTGTTCTATTCATTAGGAGCTGAATCAGATTTATAGGAATCCCTTTTGTTACTCCACTCAATTGTTAAGTGTAATACTCTATTAGCAATGGTCGACATGAACCATGTTGATTTAGTTATTATTGCCTCAAACATGTGATGTTTGAAGAGGAAGAAAAAAATTAAGCAATCACTTTGTGTGTCTTCACTCTTAGGCAACGGAGTCCTGGTTTTGTAGAAGTATAAAAGTTGTGTTGGCTCTGGATGTTGTCATACCGTCCTTTAGACTAACAGAGTCTTTTGGTTTTTCTACATATATATGATTTTTGCTTGATTCTTTACAAATTTTCTGCATTGACTTCATTTTTTTTTACTCGCCACTGCTCCTTATCATGTTTAATTTCTCCATACAAATGATGACTTTAGGCAGCATTTGAATATGGGGGAGTTAATTGGTCGTTAAGAAGTTTATCCGGCATATTGTGGTAGGGAGTAATTATAAGCCAATCAAAGTTATTAATGATGATAGTTTTAGTTGAAATAATATGCCAAAGTATGGTTGTACTTTTAGCATGTTTAGAAAACACTTCATGTATACTTAGAAGTTTCCTTTGAATATTGTTGGTGTATACCTTCATCGTATTGGAATTTTTTGCAAGCTATAAATTAGATTGTTGCAATGGCATGCAACATGTTCAAAAGATTTACTTCCAGTGTCAATTGTAGATCTCTTGCACATAGGATTTGGCATTTCCATGGATAGTATCCAGAGATTATTAATGATTGGTAAAAACACACGAACATTGTTTAATGTCTAATGTTTATGTTTATGTATGTATCTAATCAAGTGCAGACATGATAATCAACATGTTTGCAAGATGTCATGTTCGTTATTACTGTCGGGGGGGATCTTGTCTTAAATTTGCTTTATTTTTGTTACACATGGTGTGCCCTTTGAAATTGTCAATGCGATGATAATGGGTGATGCCATGCTTCATGTGTTTGATCCATGTCTTTCCCTCACATTAGGTCTTTGCAAAGATGTTTTGGCAACTTAAGTCAAAACATGTGTTAACACATTTTGATATTGGCAAAGTTTACTTTTTCAGTGACAAAATGTGTTACCAAAATGCTGCTGTTTCAACTGGGTATCGAGTAAGGACTTGATTGTAATTCATGAGTCTTCTACCGTTCCTCCAGTGTATGTATGCCATCACAAATTTTCAGGAAATAGAGCTTTATTCATGGTTAAAGTCTAATTATCTTGTGTTGGCCATGCGTGCACTTCATCTTTTTTCTAAACAAGTCACTGGCCTCTCTTCAAGTTTAATTTCCTGGCACTCATGTCAGACTACTGGCTCTAAAAAGATTAATATATGCATTAGTTGGATCTAGGAGGGTTAATTACTGGGTTAGATATTTGTCTAGCATAGAGGTTGCGATGGATTTGTCAATCGACGTAACTTGATGAGGATGATTTTGCTTGAAACAATCCATCAGGAAGTGAGGTATTGTTAGTATGTTTACTATGAATTTCTATCATTATAAGTTTCTCAAGGTTATAGGTATATGTATTAGGTATATATGAAATTTTTGCTGGTTGTACATACTTCTTCTGCAATTAATATATTCTCTTGCTGAGCAAGATTTTGACATTTAGATGGATAATCTCTATAAAAGTCATTTGTTGTATAGTGATTCAAGATTAGTGTGAACAGATGCAGAATTTAGTTAAAATAATTATTTTCTTGCTGTTCTTTTTCTATGGATAACCTCTACCTTTTCATATGTTCATATATAGGATTAGTGTTAAGAACATGCACATATCTAATTTAGATACATGACTTCTTTTTCTTTTCTATTGCCTCTTGTAGTTCTAAGAAGAATTGCACTTCATATTCTGTGAGTAATATTCTATAGTAGTAATATCTACAAATGTTCTTTGTTCGAAGGATCACGTAGGATTGGTGTAAAATGTTCTTAATTTAGATATCTATCAGCTTGCTTTCTCTTTTTTACCTTCACTTTTGCCGCTCTCCTCTGTGTTGGTGTCTGTTTATTTGTATATGATGTCTATCAAGGATTATACGTACACAATTTACTCTAAAATATAGAACACTTGATCTTAAATTGCATAAGGATGACTATGGTAGCAAAGTATTTGAAATTTATATACAGATACTTAAATTGATTGCTTTATGATGAACTGTTAATAGGGTTTCTTGCTATCTCAAACTTAGTCATTATCATGGGCATGTCTTTTATATTAAGTAATGCAATGTTAATTGTTGATTCTTGTTTACAGATGTTTCGGCTCATTAGTACCTCAAGTCAAACTTCTTTTTCAGTTTTGGTGCATTTTGCTTGAACAATACCTGTGCTTATTGTGTGATAATATTGGTATCATATGCTAGCATGAGTTGACATTTGATATAAGTCTAAATTTATACAACATTTTAATGAGAATGCACTGTCACAATGCAATTTGGATGCTGCTTTAGGCCTTGATTTGAAACTTGCCTATAACCATAATTTTGCATGAGATACTACTTGCGTTGGGGAAGCCCCGTCTTTTTGTTAGATATAACCTCTGTGAAATCATTAGTGCAAGTACGGCTGACATTGTTTATAATAATCTTAATTTTCTTAATTTAGGTCCCTAGCAGCTTGCTTTTTCAAGGAGAAGAGATGAGGATTTGGATAGCCCATCCCGCAACGTATGGCTGCAAGCCCGCCTCCGCCATCACATCATGCAGTGAGTGTAGGGCTGCAATGCCAACACAGCTTGGAGCCCGCTGAAGTATACAAATTCTGATTAATCATTAGTACTATTCTGATACATCCACAAAACGATTGAGCCCAATTACCTGACAACACAAACAATTGCATCAAATTTGTAAATTATTTTGGCTCCGTGATGGTGAAAAGTGTATCTTCCGTTGATGTTTACACACGATCCCAACAATAGGTAATTCGATCGAGATCATGCGCTCTAAATTGCATAAGATATGATTTGATTCAGCGTCAATAGCAGGGGGATGTACTAATCGTGTTAGGGACTTGCAGGTGACCGAGTTCGATTGAGCTGAGCTACTAAGAGTCTAAGAGCACAAGTCGGGTCAGGTCCAACGTCGTCTGGCGTGACGCGATGAGTCAGGTCAGCTTATTCGGGGCAATTGGCTGATCCATGGCTGCCTGTTCGAACTCCAATCGTATACTCGACGAGCGAAATGCTTGACCCGAACGGAGAACCCGACTTGCCATAATTCTAACTCGACCCAGTAACGCAATCGAGCCTTCTGTTGCTGGTGCTGTTTCCATGTCCTGCATCACTCGCGGTGTCGGTCGTCAAATTCATATGGGCGGTCACCTTCGGGTTCGATCGCTCCTCCACAAGGCGCGCCCGAAACTTCCAAGATTGGACCTCAACAAATGACCAGACGAGCGGGAATTAGAGGTTCCATCATCCTTTCAATTCCTCCATTTCTTCGTTCTTTTCTTGCATTAATCCCATCTCCTTGCTCCCATCCTAACATTGAATCCTTCTTTTCTTGGAATTTTTAGTGTTTTTCTTGAGTCTGGGGAATTAGGGTTCCATCTTTCTTTCAATTCCTCGTCTGTTTCATCGGTTTCTTGTGTCAACCCCCTTCCCTTGCTACCATCCTCGCATTGATTCTTTCTATTCTTGTAACTTCTAGTGATTTTCTTGTTTCTTTAATCGGTTTTTGTTGCTGATTCAGTCCTCCTTGATTTTTGTTTGTTATTCCTATGATTCTTGGTGTTCTTTATGCTTCTTTGATTCATTTCTCTCATGGAATGCAATGAGAGCAACAGCGACCATGGAGCGAAGCGGGATTGCCAACCCTCTAGTTTGGGCTTCGTTCACCTTCGACCCCTCGGGGAGCCCGCCGGCGATCTCATCTGCCTGCGATCCGACCGGGTCTACACCGTCGGCCGGGGGCGCCGCCATTGCGATCTTGTCCTCCTCCACCCCTGCATCAGCAACCGTCATTGCCAGTTATTTCTTGATGGATCCGATCGTAAACTCCGTTTGATCGATGGCTTCCTTTTTACCCGTCGTTCCCATATCCGCGATATCAGGCGAGGCTTTCAAGCCGGAAGCCAGTGCTCGAACGCTAGGGTTTCTCTCAATGGCGTCTTCGTTAATGGTCGCAGGGTCCGGCAAGGCGCGGTAGCAGAATTGTCGGTCGGGGATGAGATGTTGTTTTCTTGCAGAAGTGGATCGAGTCATAGTTGTAGAATTAAGCGTGGGTTTGCCGTGGATAGGGTATTTTTCACTGAGGTTAAGATTGTTCGTGAGAATCGTTCACTCTCCACGTTGGAGCACGGTCCTTTGGCCCCACGATCATGCATTCTGCTGAGCCAGCTGAGACTTATACTTGCCAGCTCCGATCCAGTATCCTACCTGAGGAATTTACTTGATTTGCAACAAGAAAAACATGTAACACTTCCGTTGGCCTTGGAAATTGGATCCCCTGCTTCTCCAGATTCTGTGGGACGCAGTAAGACAGATGATTTGTGGATTAATGGTGCACCAAAGATGGTCAGTTCCAGTGCAAATGTTCTGAGTGATGAGCACAGAAACGCCTCTGTAAATGCAGTTGAAATCATGGAAGTCGATAATTGTGAACTCCATCCAGATGATGATGGGGTAAGTTTTTCGGATGGCAGCACATTCTTTCTGAACCATCTCAAGCCCACTGGTCCTGGCACATCTGTTCACTGTGATGGAGTCACTCTGCCTGAGCTTTTTCATCCGGTGAAAACACTTCTTCGAGTTTTTATTGCAACATTTACATGTGATGTTTCTTGGTGTGTTATATCTCTCAGCCATTCACAAATATTTTAATATGATCTCGCAATTCTATTATAAATTTTCTTTTGTCCCCTATGCTGATATTTAACAAACATGAAAGTTTGACAGGTTTTTGTCATGTTGTCGATTACCAAACCCCCTGCCAATAACAATCGCATGCCACAACAGTGAAAGATGTTGGAGTGCTTGCCATGATAGTAGAACTTCAGCACCTTATATTAATTATCCAAACCTATTGTTGGTGTATGTATCTTTCTATGACTACACTTAGTGAAGTTCATTTCATTTTTGATGAAAAGTATATATCTATTTAGTAGCTCGAATTGGTTTTCATGTTTATTGCTTTTTGTTTGCAGTTATCCCACTTTTCCAGATGTAATAGCCTTTGGAAAAGATCGAAAGAAAAAAGGTGTTGCATGTCATCATCCGAAGCTTATTATCCTGCAGAGGGATGAAAGTCTTCGAGTTATAGTTACTTCAGCAAATCTAGTTCCAAAACAGGTAAGTATAGATGTCTTCATGTTCGCTCACCGTATACTAATGTAAGCATTGCTCTCTGTACAATGTATTATTTGGTTTCCTCTTCCCATTTTCACTCATTTTTTACAGGGTATTAACAAACCTGGTTGCAGAATAGGTGAACAAAAGTAATTTATACCCTATTTTCTTATCTTCATAAATGTACACATTGCACTCTTCAATGTGCATGTCAATCATCCACATGTCCCAGTTCCTGTTCATTAACAATAGTGCCTTGTACTTCCTTCTAGACGATTGATAAGGTTCAAATTCTAGTGAAGCTTCCTCTGGTTATCATGCTCCTTTTGACTTTGTTGCAACTAGATCGTTTTGATCATATTGGTTGGCGTTTGTAAATGCATGCCCTAGTACACCATATGAAAGGCATTCTGTCGGTTACAAATGCTATCTTTCTACTTTGGATTTCCTTAAAGGTTCATTGAAAATGGTTTTCCCTTTTTTCCCACCTTTGGCTTGCCATTCACCATACTATGCAGCTTCTTCAGGTGTCTTCTCCAGACAACATCGCCCTTTAATTCTTTTTAGTGTAACTATACTTTGAATCCACATATCAGTTCTCTTTTTAGTATATCTGGTTCTGTATCTAGCTCCTTTATTTCAATGTTGACTAGGAATTTCTTCCTCTAGTTTATTATTGGAATTTGTACTTTTTAATCAGACAAATATTGTTCATCAGTTAAGATCTCTGATTATCATAACTGTGCTATCGTACTTAAAATACCTGCAATCTTGTCCAACTTTTTAATCAGACAAAATATTTTTCCTGTTATCACTATTTGCTGCATTCCTATTTGAACATTGGTTTTTTCTTGACAGTGGGACTATACAGTGAACATTGTTTGGTGGTGTTTTTTTTCCATTATGTTTTCACTATATTCTTATTTGTAAGTAGGTTTTTTCCTGACAGTGGGACTATGTGACGAACACTGTTTGGTGGCAAGATTTTCCTCGTAGAACTACTCCAAATTATTCAGCTTTTTTTGGATCAATTGAAGGTTTAAAATCTGACTTTGTTGCTCAGTTAGCTGGGTTTGTGGCATCACTTATTGTTGATGTGCCCAGCCAAGCGCACTGGGTCAATGAGTTGGCTAAGTATAACTTTGGACAAGCTGCTTGCCACCTTGTTGCTTCATTGCCTGGAGTCCATACACAGAGCTCTTATTATCTTGAGGCTGATTATTGCTTATCGGTGAGTAATTGTAGAACATCCTGATGTAAATTCAATGTCTGGTTAACTGCAAATTGGTGGAGTATCTTAAAATAACTTCTCAGATATGGATAGCATTGTCTACATTTCATATCAGGCAATGTAGAGGATGTTCAAAGGAAATGTAAGATAGAAATAAAGGATCATTTACCATTTGAAAATATGAGAAAGAACTTGTGTGATAAAGCATTTGGGGAAGTATGAGAGAGATCTTAGGTGATAAAGCATTTGGAGCAGCATTTTTGTTTATTTTACAAGGATGATAAAAGGTATTCCTTGAGGTTCATGACAATTATGAAATACAGATTGTTAAAATTGCTTGCCATAACTGAGATACTTACATGATAGTTCTTAGATAGGTAGAGGTACTTTCTCAGAGTATCTGTTATTAAACAGAAATTAGTAATATTGTTAGATGCTTTTAGAATACATTGGGATACCCTTTGGAGAACTGTTTAATGTACGGTTGTTCAACTGTTTAATGTTGTTTCTATTGATAATATATTTATGATTAATTATTAAAATAATGAGCCTACACCAATTATCAGAAGTCATTGTTATTTTACATTTCTCTAAGTTCTGTTTGTTGAAATAATTTTTTTCAGTTTGCATGCTAGTTAAGTACCATTGAAGTATATGTTGCTATGTGATTTAAGTATCTGTTACATAAGTATTCATGATATATTTTATTCTTTTCTTGATTCAAAATTGAATATATTGGCATGTTCACATTGTTTTATATCTGATCTGATATCTATGTTTAGGCATAACAAATGAGTATTAAAATGTTTAACAAAATGGCTTTAGGTACAATTTTGATATGTAGTTAATATATTTATGCAAGTGCTTTACCTTGGTAAAAGATTGTTTTCTTATAAATGAAACTAAGTGTGATTGTTGAGATTCATTTGAAAGGAAGTATCATTTATATGTGGTCAGAAACTGATATCCAAGGTCATATACATCAGACTATCAGAAGAATGTTTTCTGTCTCAATGCATATATCAGTGTTAAAATAATACACTTTATGTTTGATGATCACCTCTAGTTGATAGAGTTTGTGTATTTCTTTCTGTTTTTTAAACTAATTAGAATATGCAACATTTGGTTTAATGGGAATTAAAGGTGTTGATGTTAGCTTTGTTATATCTATTCCTTGGCAAAATATATTAAGCTGAAAAAATGAAATAATTTTGACAATCTTATTGGACTGAAGGAGTGTAATTTCCTCCTTCATTGATTCCCTTGTTCAGGCAAATTATGTTTTCTTTTGGATGCTTATACTTTATGGTTCCTTTTATATACAATGACTCCCCATGTATAAGCCAGTATCATGCAGAGTGTTTGATTTATCAGTATCTATTCCTTTCTCCTATGTGTTGATCCTTTACAATCCATATCAGATCACATGAATTTGTAAAGAGTGCTTTCTCCAATATGCTTTACTTCTCTTTACTACATCATCATCATTCTGAGAATGGTTCTTCTTGAGTTTGATTTGTTAATGCAAGACTTACAATCCAAAATTTACTTCCTATGGCATTTGAAATTTTGATATGCTCTGTCTCAGTTATCTAGTAATCACTTTTTTTTTCATAACGACCACTGAAATTAGCCTTTGCTGCAGGCTAAACAGATCATGCAATGTAAGACTTCTGGGCATTTTTTTGGTTCAGTTCAAGCAACTGTAGTTGGTTTAAGCCATCGATTTCATGCTTCCCCTGACCCAAATGGTGGACAATTAAAAGTTTTAGCTTCACTTTTAGGAAAGTGTCGAGAGAACACTAGTGGAATGGTAGAAGTTCTCCTGAAAAGAGCTACAAATATACCAGCAGATGCTAACGCTGTGAGCGTGGTTGTTGCTGCAGATTTGGATAAATTTTCTGAAGGAGGTAAGGGCTTTGAATCTTTTTTACAATCTGGGTAACTTTTCTACTTGGTCATGCAGCAAATGTTTACAGAGTCTGAAAAGCATACCTAACTCCAGCATTTCATTTCTATGGATGGGTGAAAGCATCTAACTGTTGGTGTCTGATAGAATTGAAGTGTGTTGTGTATATCGAGCAATCTTCTTGCAATTGATTTATGCCTGCATTTTGAGATCAAACATGTTCTGTCACATACTTATTCAAGATATAATTAGTGTGTTCAACTTCACTGCCACGTTAACTCCAAGATTCAACTGTTACCAATTCATTTAACAGATTCTGTGCAACTTGGTTTTCTGCCTAGAGATGTTGCAAAATGGTTGTCTCCTCTCAGTGACATTGGGTTTTTTAGTTTTTCGGCCTTCATCTATCCGAAGGAAGCCCTTGCAGCTGCATTTGGTGGAAGCAGCACTAGAGTTCAACTGTTAGTTTCTGTCTCAGAGGCAAGTTAGTTTAACATAATTTTAGGCATGTCAACAGTGATAAGATTCTCTTTGAAACTGAACTGTTTTCATCCATAATGTGCTTTGATGGAATTCTAGATACTTTCTCTGACTGCTACAGTTGTCATGTGATACAGGGACCAACATTTTCTGAAATACCAGGATTGATCTGTCCTGAGCATTACGTGTCTTTGTGCTCCCTTGTTGCTTCTGTGCAGAGGTGTCTTGGTCTTTGGCGTTTAAGAGAGGTACTGATAGTACCTTGAAGCCTTTCATCCTAAATCTATGTGATATCTAGTTCATAGTGTTTGAGTTGTGCATAATTGTAGCAAGGAAAGAAAAATAAGTTGCTGCAATGCTGATTTCTGGAAAAATCTTAGTTTTAATTCTTAATTAGGAGGGAATGCATGAGTTGCAATTTTAGAAATGATGTGAACATAAGAGAACCAATTAAATTTAGAGAATATCAGATACGAGAACTGTGGACTGATAGATTTTACTTTTAAGATGTTGGATCTAGATGACTATTTGGTTTACTATCTGTAGTTTATAACTATATTGGAATACATGCAGTAGTTATGGAGAAATGAATTATTCAATCTTTCTTTTATATAATATGTTGTTAATAGGAGGAACAGGACAAAGTTATGAACAAAAAGTTTTATATTAATAGTGGACATCGTATTATTTTTTGGTGGTTGTTTCTGTTCAAGAGGTTTGTGGTATTGATCTTCATAGGTAGGGGTGGGTAGGAAGGTAGACAAGTTTTTTGTTCCTCTTTGGCACCATTTCAGAAGCCCTGGGAGTGGCATGTGCCCCGCACCTTGGTTTTCCTCTGGCCTTGATCACTACATTGATGACCTACAGCTGTTGGGTAGATAATTGATGATTGTTAAAATTCAGCAGTTCATGACTAGTAGATCTATCTGAAGTTTGTCTTAACATTTGTAGATTTTCAGTCTCCAGCTGATTGCTAGTTGATTATCTCTGCCCTTACGGATGATAAGCAATTAACACCACCGTTGGCAGACTATTGTTGATTGACTCCTTTTTTGCAAGCTGAGATGATCATCAGTTTTTGGCTGGCAATTTGGTAGATCATCAGTAGCTAATAGACCATAGATTACTGCTCGTTATTTGCTGGTGATTGCACGTTTTTGGCTGCCTAGTGGCATCTAATAACTGCAATCTACAAGTGGTGGCCACAGCCTGCTGCTGTTTGGCTCCAGGCAGCCACATTCTACTTTGGATGACTCTAAATTCTCCATGGTGTAAGGTTTGTTAAGTAGAAAATTAGCTACAAAAGCTCATTTATGAATTTTCAATGGAAGTGACTTTTAAGTTGACTTCTGATGAACCAAAAAACTTGGTTGCCTTTTAGGAAGTGCAATGTTTCTATGAATCATAGGATCAAGGGTTTGAATCTTTCTTCGTTTTCAACCTTCCAAAAGAGCAGAACCTTTCCCTGTGGGGGTTCAGGGGAATTTTGATCGGGTTAAGCAAACACAAAGCTATTGAACTTACATATGCTCTTCTGTCAAAACTGTTGGTTTTACTTTTCTTATTTTATTAAAGTATACAATCATCACATACAGTGACCATGAGCAGAATTAGCATGTGTTTACACCCGTACTTCTTCCTTAGGCTTGGGCAGAATAGGAGAGCATATACATTTATTAATAATATGACAAATGTGTTCTGTGTTAGTGATGTTTGCTGACCGACCACATGCTCTTTGATGTTATTGGAGAAGTTGCAGTGGTTGAATTGACCAGTGTGGAAAGTTAGTATTGGAGAAAATGGTTTTCAATAAAGTGTTGAATGTCAACTTGCATGCATGTTGAAGAAATGAATCTCTAGTTGAAATTAATAGCTGGTTGATCAGCCTTCTCTTTGCAAGTATATGTTGTTGCACCGGCAAACGCAGTTGAATTTGAAGGTGATCCTTGCAAGTTTTATGTTGAGACATGATTCATGTTGATAAGGATTTTTCCTCTTTCTGTTCCCATCCGCTGCAAATGTTTTGTAGTTATCCATGGACTTTCTGTCAGTTGGATTCTCACCAGCTAGTGGAGCTCTTTGACAATTCTCCTTTTTACTGCACAATCTATGAGAGTAAATCTGTTGTTTCTTATATTTGGTTTGCTTCACTGTAGGTATTGTCGCGATACAAGTGGCCTGAGTCACTAGAGGTTGATTTTGTGTATGGTGAGATCAGATAAGCAATGTAACTCTTCTTTGCTTAAGTGAATAATATAAATAGTGCCTCATCTTTACTAGTGTGTTTTCATATTGTAAAGGTGCATCCTCAATTGGAACTTCAGTCAATCTGCAATTTTTTTCTGCTTTCTCAGCTGCAGCTGGGAAAAAGTCGTGTCAGTATCCTGATTCCAATGAGTCTGACCCAGGGGTAATGTAACCTTAGGTCTTCTGTTGTGATCTGGTTCTTGTTGTTCTGCAACCACTTATAAGCAGTTTTTGTCAGTGGGGTTGCTGGACTTATGCTGATGAGCTAAATAGACCATCAATTAAGATATTATTCCCCACCATTGAAAGAGTGAAAAATGGACGGCGTGGCGTTTGGGATTCTAGGCACTTACTTTCTCTGTCAGAGGTACAAAGTCTTTTTCTTTATCAATTTGTCTGCCACTATCAGTATTATGTCTGCCAAACTACGTGTTGATTTGATGCCATGTTGAATTTCTTGAAAATGTTAGCTCTGATAAAAATGTGATTTACTGCTAGCTAGAAAGAGTTTAATAATGCTAAGTGTATAATTTATGTGCTCAAAGATAACCTGATCCTAGATTCTTTGTCACTGTTGTTACCCAGAGAACCTGGCAAAGGTTGACAACTAGTGGTATATTTCATGATGCTATTCCTTATCCATGTGAGAGGCTCGGATACCCAATGCATGTCAAGGTATCTTTTCCACACCATGAGTTAGTTGACTTGTGATTTTTCTGCAGTATTTATTACATATCTGTGAGAGGCCTGTGATTGAGGTGTTTATTATTTTTTTATTTTATTAGGTAGCTCAGAGACGTTTCCAATCTGGAAATGGTATGTTCTCATTTGGTTGGATATATATTGGGTCACACAATTTCAGTCCTGCTGCTTGGGGAAACACATTGCTTTCTTCGTCAGAATCAAAGGCTCCAAAACTGCATATTTGTAACTATGAGCTCGGGATCGTCTTGATTGTGCCCCCGCCAGATGTTTCTGTTACAGATGGTAGAAACAGATTTAATCTTGATGATTTCGTTCTGCCATTTGTCATGCCTGCACCAGAGTACCAAGATGGTGATAGGCCAGCTACAGCACAGGCCATGCGAGAGGCCTGTGTCGAAGTCACTTCATCAAAGGAATCCGTGTCAGAAGATGCAACGGAAGAGCTGAATGAGGAGGATATCGTAGATGAAGAAGAAACTTTCGAGGAATCCGACTTTTGCATCCAGCAGGAGAGTGAAGAAGAGAGAATTTATGCGGAGATGCTTTGGGGTCAAGTGGACTCTTGCTGAAATCTCCCTTTTTTGTGAAGTAATGCAGTTTCTAAATGTAGATACTGAGGGAGCTGAGAATTTAGAGTCATCCAAACGGCAGCAAAGCTGTGGCCACCACTTGACTGAGAAATTTTTATTTGGTTCTCTTCCATTTACGTCATTTCTAAAATTGCAACACATACGTTCCCTCCTAATAAACTGAGAAAACTAAGATTTTTTTTTTCAGAACTCATCATTGCAGCAACTTATTTTTCTTTCCCTGCTACATTTATGCACAGCACAAACACTATGAACTAAAAATATCACGTAGATTTAGGATGAAAGGCTTAAAGGTCCTATCCTTACCACCGTTTGGGTCTGGGGAAGCATGAAATCAATGGTGAACAGAACCAAAACAATGCCAAAGTAGAAGTCTTACATTGCATGCATGATCTGTTTAGCCTGCAAAAAAAAAGGCTAATTTCAGGGGACATTAGGGGAAAAAAAAAAAAAAAAGTGATTACTGAGACAGAACATATCAAACTTTCAAATGCAATAGTAAGTAAATTTCACTACATGATCACCATTCTCAGAATGATGATCATGTAGTGAAGAGGAGGAAAGCATACTGGAGATAGCACTCATGACCAAGTCATGTGATCTGATATGGATCGTAAAGGCTCAACACATAGAAGAAAGGAATGGACACGGGGAGTCATTGTATATACAAGGAACCACAAAGTATAAGCATCCATAAGAAAACATAATTTGCATAAACAAAAGAATCAATGAAAGAGGAAATAACAGTCCTTCAGTACAATACGATTGTCAAAATTATTTCATTTTTTTCAGCTTAATATATTTTGCCGAGGAATAGACACAAGAAAGCTAACATCAACATCTTTTCTTCCCATTTAACCAAATGTTTGCATATTTTAGTTAGTTTAAAAAACAGAAATACACAAACTCTATCAACTTGAGGTGTGATATGCATTGGATATCAGTTTCTGACCACATATCAATCATACTTCCTTTCAAATGAATCTCAACATTCACACTTTGTCTCATTTATAAGAAAAAAAGATCTTTTACCAAGGTAAAGCACTTGCATAAATATATTAACTCCATACCAGAATTGTATCTAGAGCCATTTTGTTAAACCTTTTAATACTCATTTGTGATGCATAGACATGGACATCATCAGATCAGACATAAAACAATGTGAACATATATTCAATTTTGAATCAAGAAAAGTATAAAATATAGGGTGGATACTCAAGTAAAAGATAAATCATATAGCAACTATATACTTCGATGGTACTTAACTAGCATGCAAACTGAAAAAAATTATTTCAACAAACAAAATTTAGAGAAATGCAAAATAACAAGAACTTCTGATAATTGGTGTAGGCTCATTATCTTAATCATTAATCATAAATATATTTTCAATAGAAATGACAATAAACAGTTGTCCAATCATACATCCATCTTGCCTAAAATCAACTTGTCCAAAAAGTATCCCAAAGTATTCTAAAAGTATCCAACAATATTATTAATTTCTTCCTCATGGAAACCTTTTATCACCCTTGTAAAATAAACAAAAAGGATGCTCCAAATGCTTTGTCACCTAAGTTCTTTCTCATACTTTCAAATGGTAAATGATCCTTTATTGCTATCTTACGTTTCCTTTGAACATCCTCTAGATTACCTGATATGAAATGTAGATAATGCTAGCCATATCTGAAATTTTATTTTAAGATACTCCACCAAGTTGCAGTTCAGCAGACATTGAATTTACATCAGGATGTAATACAATTACTCGCCGATAAGCAATAATCAGCCACAGGATTATAAGAGCTCAGTGTATGGAATCCAGGCAATGAAGCAACAGGTGGCAAGCAGCTTGGCCAAAGTCATACTTAGCCGACTCATTAATCCAGTGCGCACTTGGCTGGGCACATCAACAATAAGTGATGCCATAGACCCAGCTAACTGAGCGGCAAAGCTAGATATTAGGTCTTTAATTGATCAAAAAAAAAGCTGAATAATCTGGAGTAGTTCTATGAGGAAAATCTTGCGACCAAACAGTGATTGTTACATAGTCCCACTGTCAAGAAAAAAACGTACGTTCAAATAGGAATGCAGCAAATAGTGATAACAGGAAAAATAAAAATAATTCATCATGACTGAAATGGTTAAATATCTAAAGTTGGACAAGATTGCAGGTATTTTAGGTACGATAGCACAGTTATGATAATGAGAGCTCTTAACTGATGAACAATATTTGTCTAATTAAAAAAATACAAATTGCAATAATAAACTAGAGGACATTGAAATAAAGGAGCCAGATACAGAACTAGATATATTAAAATGAGAAGTGATATGTGGAATCAAAGTATAATGAGACTAGAAAGAATTAAAGGGTGAGGTCGTCTGGAGGAGACTTCTGAGGAAGCTGCATAGTATGGAGACCAGCAATCCAAAAGTGGGGGAAAAGGGGAACCATTTTCAATGAACTATGTAACCAACAGATTGCCTTTCATGTGGTGTACTAGGGCAAGTATTTACAAATGCCAACCAATGTGATAATAACCATATAGTTGCAGCAAAGTCAAAAGGAACATGATTACCAGAGGAAGAAGCTTCACTAGAAATTGAACCTTACCAATCGTCCAGAAGGAAGTACAAGACACTATTGTCAATGAACACGAACTGGGACAAGTGGATGATTGACATGCAAAAGAAGAGTGCAATGTCTACATTTATGAAGATGAGAAAACAGGATATAAATGACTTGTGTTCATGTATTCTGCAACCATGTTTGCTAATACCCTACAAAAAAATGTGAAAAATGGGAAGAAGATGGAACCAAAGAAGACAATGTACAGAGAGCAACGTTTATATTAGTAGATGGTGAGCAACCATGAATCTATCTATACTTATCTGTTTTGGTACTCGAAGACTTTCATCCGTCTGCAAGACAATAAGCTTCGGATGATGACATGCAACACCTTTTTTCTTTCGATCTTTCCCAAAGGCTATTACATCTGGGAAAGTGGGATAACTGCAAACAAAAAGTAATAAACATGAAAACCAATTCGAGCTACTAAATAGATACTTTCTTTTCTTAAAAAATGAAATGAACTTAACTAAGCGTAGTCATAGAAAGATACATACACCAACAATAGGTTTGGATAATTAATATATGGTGCTGGAGTCCTACTATCATGGCAAGCACTCCATCTTTCTCATACTGTCAAATGGTAATTGATCCTTTATTGCTATCTTACATATTTCCTTTGAACACCTGATATGAAATGTAGATAATGCTATCCATATCTGAAAAGTTATTTTAAGATACTCCACCAAGTTGCAGTTCACCAGACATTGAATTTACATCAGGATGTACTACAATTACTCACAATATCAGCCTCAAGATAATAAGAGTCTCTGTATGGACTTCAGGCAATGAAGCAACAAGGTGGTAAGCAGCTTGTCCAAAGTCATACTTAGCCAACTCATTAACCCAGTGCGCCTGGCTGGGCACGTCAACAATAAGAGATGCCACAAACCCAGCTAACTGAGCAGCAAAGCCAGATTTTAAATCTTCAATTGATCCAAAAAAAGCTGAATAATCTGGAGTAGTTCTACGAGGAACATCTTGCCACCAAACAGTGTTCGTCAAATAGTCCCACTGTCAAGAAAAAAACCTACTAACAAATAAGAATCTAGTGAAAACATAATGGACAAAAAACTAATAAGTCCCCAAGCAATGTTCATTGTATAGTCCCACTGTCAAGAAAACACCTACGTTCAAATAAGAATGCAGTGAATAGTGATAACAGGAAGAACACAAAGAATTCATCATAACTGAAATGTTAAACATCTAGAGTTGGACAAGATTGCAGGTATTTTAAGTACGATAGCTCAATTATGATAATCAGAGATCTTAACTGATGAACAATATTTGTCTGATTAAAAAGTACAAATTCCAATATTTGCTAATACCCTATAAAAAAATGAGTGAAAATGGGAAGAGGAAACCAAAGAATACATTGTACAGAGAGCAATGCTTACATTAGTAGATGGTGAGCAAACATGAATACATCTATACTTACCTGTTTTGGAACTAGATCTGCTGAAGTAACTATAACTCGAAGACTTTCATCCCTCTGCAAGACAATAATCTTCAGATGATGACATGCAACACCTTTTTTCTTTCGATCTTTTCCAAAGGATATTACATCTGGAAAAGGGGTATAACTGCAAATAAAAAGCAATAAACATGAAAACCAATTCGAGTGACTAAATAGATATATACTTTTCATCAAAAATGAAATGAACTTAACTAAGCGTAGTCATATAAAGATGCATACACCAACAATAGGTATGGATAATTAATATATGGTGCAGCACTCCAACATCTTACACTGTTGTGGCATGCAATTGTTATTGGCAGGTGGTTTGGTAATCGACAACATGACAAAAACCTGTCAAACTTTCATTTTTGTTAAATATCAGCACAAGAGACAAGAGAAAATATATGATAGAATTGCGAGAGCATATTAAAATATTTATGAATAGCTGAGAGATATAACACACCAAGTTACATCGCATGGAAATGTTCCAATAAAAACCCGAAGCAGTGTTTTCACCGGATGAAAAAGCTCAGGCAGAGTGACTCCGCAGTAAACAGATGTGCCAGGCAGGACCAGTAGGCTTGAGATGGTTCAGAAAGAATGTGCTGCCATCTGAATAACTGACTACCCCATCATCATCTCAATGGAGTTCACAATTATCGACTTCCATGATTTCAACTGCATTCACGGAGGAGTTTCTGTGCTCATCACTCAAAACATTCGCATTGGAACCGACCACCTTTGGTGCAACATTAATCCGCAAATCATCTGTCTTATAGCATCCCTCAGACTCCAGAGAAGCAGGGGATCCAATTTCCAAGGCCAATGGAGGTGTTACATGTTTTTCTTGTTGCAAATCAAGAAAATTCCTCAGGTAGGATACTGGATCGGAGCTGGCAAGTATACTTCTCAGCCGGCTCAGCAGAGTGCATGATCGTAGGGCCAACGGACCGAGCTCCAACGTGGAGAGTGAACGATTCTCACGAACACTCTTAACCTCAGAAGAAAAAGACCCTATCCACCGCAAACCCACGCTTAATTCTACAACTATGACTCGATCCACTTCTGCAAGAAAACAGCATCTCATCTCCGACCGACAATTCTGCTACCGCGCCTTGCCGGACCCTGCGACCATTAACGAAGACGCCATTGAGAGAAACCCTAGCGTTCGAGCACTGGCTTCCGGCTTGAAAGCCTCGCCTGATCTCGCGGATATGGGAACGACGGCGGAAAAGGAAGCCATCGTTCAAACGGAGTTTACGATCGGATCCATCAAGAAATGACTGGCAATGACGGTTGCTGATGCAGCGGTGGAGGAGGACAAGATCGCAATGGCGGCGTCCCCGGCCGACGGTGTAGACCCGGTCGGATCGCAGGCAGATGAGATCGCCGGCGGGCTCCCCGAGGGGTCGAAGGTGAAAGAAGCCCAAACGAGAGGGTTGGCATTCCCGCTTCGCTCCATGGTCGCTGTTGCCCTCATTGCATTCCATGAGAGAAATGAATCAGAGAAGCATAAAGAACACCAAGAATCACCGGAATAACCAATAGGAATCAAAGAGGAACGAAACAGCAACAAAAACCGATTAAATAAACAATAAAATCACTATAAATTACAAGAAAAGAAAGAATCAACGCGAGGATGGTAGGAAGGGGAGGCAGGCGATTGACACAAGAAACCGATGAAGCAGACATGTAATTCCAAGAAAAGAAACAGCCAACCAAATGTGAGGATGATAGCAATGAGAGGGGAATGAATGATGCAAGAAATAACGAAGCAACGGAGGAATTAAAAGAATGATGGAGCCTTAATTCCCGCTCGTCTGGTCTTTGCTGAGGTGCAACCTTGGAAGTTTTGGGCGCGCCTAGTGGACGACCGACCGAACCTGAAGGGGACGGGCATCTGAGGTATGTATGTATGTATATATACATCGAGCTACTCGACCACCGACTGATGCAGGAGATGGAAACAGCTAGCGGCAGCAGCTGAGGACCTCGAGCGCGAATCTCAACGCAAATCTGGCGGGCGAAATCTACCTGGACGTGTTTTGTACGATCGATTGCGTTACCGGGTCGAGTTAGAATCACGGCAAGTCGGGTTCTCGGTTCGGGTCAATTGCCCTGACGAAGGTGACCTGACTCATCTCGCCACGTCAGATGAGGTTGGACCTGATCCGACTCTTGTGCTCTTAGTAGCTCATCTCAATCGAACTCGATCTCCTGCAAGCCCTTAACACGATTAGTACATCGCCCTGCTATTGACGCTGAATCAAATCATACATTTTTGTGCAATTTTTAGGGCGCAGGATATTGAGCGAGTCCTCTACTGTTGGGATCGCGTGTTGTGTAGACATCAATGTAAGATACATTGTTCAGCACCACGGAGCCAAACTAACTTACAAATTTGATGCAATTGTTTGTGTTGTCAGGTAATTGGGCTCAATCGTTTTGTGGATATATCAGAATAGTGCTAATGATTTATCAGAAGTTGTCTTGTTCCCTCGAAATCACTTGTCGTCTCGCATCAAACCACAGCCCCGGAGATGTACATATGTGAGTGAGCTCAAGGTGAACCACGACCAATCAATGATACTTCAGCAGGCTCCAAGCTGTGTTGGCATTGCAGCCCTACACTCACTGCATGATGTGATGGCGGAGGCGGGCTCGCAGCCATACGTTGCAGGATGGGCTATCCAAAATCTCATCTCTTCTCCTCCTCCGCTCGCTCCACCACCGCGTCCACGCACCACAAACTTCCCTCCTCTTATCTTCCCCTTCTTATAAGCTCCCCTGTTTCTCTTCTGCTGCTGCCGCTTCCCATCCTCTCACCGGCATGGCCTCGGCGACGCTCACGGCGGCCAATGCCTCTCTTCAGGTTCTCCTTTCCTACTGCTCTCACTTAAAATACTTCAAATTGCAGGTTAGTTCTTGCTTCTGAGAACTGTTACATGTTGCATCTGTGGAGGCAGGGCAAGGGATTCTCGGACTTCTCCGGGCTGAGGAGTGCTTCCTCTTCGATCCCCTTAAGAAGGATCAACTCCTCCGATGACTTCCTTTCCGTCGTCGCTTTCAGAACCACCGCGGTGAGCTTTGTCTTTTCTATCTTGCCCTCCCTTGCATGCTTCCTGCACAGCTTAGGTACTACTTCTTAGTGTTCAACACATCGTCCAGTGAATTCAATTTGAAGTGACGATTGCCATGGTGGATAGTAAAATCGTCAGTATCACCGGTTGTCTTATGTACACTTCAGATAGTAAGGTATCGAACATAGGGGTGGGGGGGGGGGGGGGCGTAAGAGCGATGCTTCACGTACAGAACTGTAAGTCCAAATTAGAGGATGTGGGGAACGAGCGGGTGTGGAGTTGGAGAATGTGCACTACTTAGGACCCGATTCGGAAATCGAGTCAAAGCATTGCTCAGACAAGTAGTATATACATAATAATTACGTTCTTACAACAATACATAATAATTCAGGCGTTCGAATGTATCTTAATGTTAATTTATGCAGTGTTATAGAATATATGGAAGTAATTTATCAATCTTGGGTTGCTTCAGTCCTTTAATTTGTTCTTCTCTCCCGGCGGGGAAGCCTGACGAAATGATTATGGGTTTCTCTGGTGGTGGTGGTGGTGGTGGTGGTGTGGGAACCGGCGGCGCAGGTGGGCAGCAGCGGAGGGTACCGGAAGGGCGCGGTGGAGGCGAAGGTAAAGGTGGCCATCAACGGGTTCGGCCGCATCGGGCGCAACTTCCTGCGGTGCTGGCACGGGCGCAAGGACTCGCCCCTGGACGTGGTGGCGATCAACGACACCGGAGGCGTCAAGCAGGCCTCCCACCTCCTCAAGTACGACTCCACCCTCGGCATCTTCGAAGCCGACGTCAAGCCCGTGGGAGACTCCGCCATCTCCGTCGACGGCAAGGTTATCAAGGTCGTCTCCAACCGCAACCCCGCCAACCTTCCGTGGGGGTATGTTCACGTCCCTTCCTCTCACTGCGCGCATGCTCATTCGTAGATCGCTGCAGTAAGCCAATGCTGTTGGTGTTGTCTCTGTCTCTCCTGTGTGTGCAGTGAGATGGGAGTGGATTTGGTGATCGAAGGGACGGGGGTGTTCGTGGACAAGGAGGGAGCAGGGAAGCACATCCAGGCCGGCGCCAAGAAGGTGCTCATCACCGCCCCGGGCAAAGGCGACATCCCCACCTACGTGGTGGGAGTCAACGCGGATACGTACAACCCCGATGAGCCCATCATCAGCAACGCTTCCTGCACCACCAACTGCCTCGCCCCCTTCGTCAAGATCCTCGACCAGAAGTTTGGTGAGCCTTCCATCTTTGCTCTGCTAGCCTGCCTATTAGGAGATGTCATGACCTCTGTTTACAGTTGCTACATGTCTTTGTTTACACTTGGGATCCGAGGTTGAACCTATAAGAGCCCTTTTTAGCTTCTTCAAGTAGTATAATAATGACAGAAAACTTCCATTAGTTCATCACTATCATGAAAGGTGTCCTGTTCGTGTTTAAATGATACCCTGCTTTTGCTGCTTCTAAGAACCTGCTCGTCATTCTGCTGCATACCTTTCTTTATGATGAGATGCAAACTTTGGTCCAAGAATTATAATATTTCTACTGATTTGTTCCTTTATAGAGGAGGTTATGTGCTTGAATCCATTGGATGTATGCTTCTTGAAGATATTGCGCATTTGTTTCATCTGCATGGCTCTGCACCTTCTGCTGTCAGACTCACTTTCCCACAAAGGATGGTACAGGGGATGGACACTTAGAAATTTGAACTCTTCTAATTTGGGAGTTCACAGAGGAACTTCTCAAAACATTCTCTCGGGAGCATTAAATTCATTGCATTACATGAATCCATAAATCCCATTTTAGATTAAACTGATGAACTACAATTACTTATTACATTTCTGCGGTTATCAAGTTAAACTCCACCCTTTGCAAGCTCACACTGAACATTGGAATAGAGAAGAGATGTCGAATAACTATGTTTATACTTTATATAACCATGTTCTATTCTGCATGGGCATCAGGTAAGCTTCCATTAATGTCAGTCACTACAGACAAGACTTGTGATTCATATTTCTTGTCCATCAGAAATGTCATGTAGGAACTTCTCCATGCCCTGTTAGCTGTTGATAGAAGATGCGCTGTTGTTAGCTTTTCTTGTTGCATGGTAACGTAACATGGTTTCTGCCATCCAAACCCATGACAGGAATCATCAAGGGAACCATGACCACCACCCACTCCTACACCGGGGACCAAAGGCTGCTTGATGCGAGCCACCGCGACCTCCGTCGCGCGCGAGCCGCTGCCCTCAACATAGTCCCCACCTCCACCGGCGCCGCGAAGGCCGTCGCCCTGGTTCTCCCCTCCCTCAAGGGCAAACTCAACGGAATCGCCCTCCGTGTGCCCACCCCAAACGTCTCGGTCGTCGACCTCGTCGTGCAAGTATCCAAGAAGACCTTCGCCGAGGAGGTCAATGCCGCGTTCCGAGATGCTGCCGAGAAAGAGCTGAAGGGCATCCTCTCCGTCTGCGACGAGCCTCTGGTCTCCGTGGACTTCCGCTGCAGCGATGTGTCGTCGACTGTCGATTCGTCGCTGACCATGGTGATGGGCGACGACATGGTCAAGGTGATTGCTTGGTATGACAACGAGTGGGGCTACTCGCAGAGGGTGGTAGATTTGGCTCACATCGTAGCCAACCAGTGGAAATGATCGAGGGGCACCAGAATGGACGATTAAATTGCCAGCTTTTTGCTACTACTAGATTTCGTGCTTTCCCCAACACTGTGATGAGAAAGAAATCCATCTCTTTTCGGTCTCTCAGTATATTATCCTTGTATAACTCTAATCTGTATCACGTAAACTCATCACCCATCATGGAACTGTAATGGGGCATTGAAAGTCCATGTCATGTTCGATGTGCTGCATTCAGTTTTATCTTCAATATCTTGTTTTCTTCGGTATTGATTCATAAAAAAGTTATTTAGATAGTTAACATAATGTACATAGCGATTCTCATGATCTAGATACTGGCCCGTGATTTTAGAATTATGAGGTAGTGACTACATTTAATCATGTGTGAGATAATAAAGTGAGGTAGTTACTATTATGTCGTATAAATAATAACGTAGTCAATGAAACAAGGAATAGTATGTGTATTTGGAGAATATCGTGTTATATTATCTCAAGTTTCTTGATTAAAATCATTCTCGTTTAATTATATCGTAATATTCTATTTTTATTATTTTCTTACGCCTTCATCCCCAACATTTATCATATTAGAGTTATGTTTCAATTTAAATCAGACATTATATCTTTTAATGGTAATTCTATATCTCAACCCTTTAGTCTCATCTTCTTAATCAAATGCTATAAATTTGGAATATCAAGATGAAAACTATATTCAAGTCTCAAAATCTTTGAGACTTAATATAGAATAGATATATAGATCCAGATAAAGAAATCAAGTTAAGAGAAAATAGAAAGTACTCAAATGCATTGTTCTTTATTCACCAAGATGTATACGAGACAATCTTCTCAAAATTATAACAACGACAACCTCAAAGCAAGCTTGGTTGATACTTTAAAATTAATTTTAAGGCTCATTGGGGGTGATTACGATAAAACTTCACATCTTTCGTCATGAGTTTAAAATTTTGTTCATGAAATATAATGAATTGGTGTAAAATTTTCTTTCTTGAGTGACTGAAATTGTTAGTCAAATAAAATCTTATAATGAATATCATCATAATCATATAATCGTTGTAAAAGTTTTTAGAAGTTTAACTCTAAAATTTGATATTGTCGTAACCGAAGAGTCAAAATACTTATCTACCTTTTTATTTGATGAACTTATGGGTTCCTTACAAATACACAAAGCAAGGTTGAATATGTCACTTGAAAAAAGTGAAAGAAAAATATTTTAGGTTAAAGGGGAGTCTTCTACTTCAAAAGAAGATAAAAACTCAAGAGGAAGAGAATGTGGTAGAGTAAATGAAAGAATAAAATGGTACTTTGATGGGCATGAAAAACAAAAGTAATTAAGTTATATTAAAAAAATTACAATAGTATAATTCAATATCGTTATTGTAAAAAGTTTAGTTACGTAAGGTAGATTGTTGAAAAAGAGAAAAGTAAGTAAGCTATGTGTAGAAAAATGAGGATAATAGTAAGTTATTTATAACTCATTCACAAGTTAATGATATCTTAAATAATATTTGATTTTTATATAATGGATATTTTAATCATATGTGAAGCATAAGATTAATGTTTAGATATATTAATGAAACTCACAAGTTGAAAGTTAGACTTAGAGATAACAATCAAATCCAAGTAGAGGAAAAAGGAACAATTGAGATCAAAATAAATCAAGGGAAGGTAAAACACCTTGATAATATTTTCTTTATTCTTAATTTATCATATAACTTGTTAAGTATTAGATAATTAATATATGACATATATTAAGTTATATTTGATTATGGTTCATGCACTATTAAGATAAGAATTTGATTTGATTATAGTAAATATTTATATGATGCAAAACAATATGTTTCTCATTAATGTTTCAAATATTAAAAAGCATGCTATTGTTGCAACTTAAAAGAATGACTCTAATTTGTGATATTTAAGATATGGACACCTCAAAGTTAATGGTTTATGATTGTTAAATTGAAAATAAATGGTTTTTAGATTTCCCAAAATTAATAAATTTGATGTATTTGAGAGATATATTTATGACACAAAATAAGGAACTATTTCCTTTTAAAAAAGTATGGAGAGTATCTAATTGCCTTGAATTAATTTATACTGACTTATATGGACCTTTGAATATAAAATAATTTGGTGAAAGTTGATATTTTCTATTATTTACATGATTATAGCCGCATGAGTTGAGTATATTTTCTGAAATTGATATATGAAATATTTGATGATTTTTAAAAATTAAAGGCACTTATAGAAAAACAAAATAGTAGATGCAACAGAGATATAGATATGATGAATTTTTGTCTAATGAGTTTAATTTTTTTGTAAAGAAAATAATATTCGTAGGAAATCAACAACATCATATAAACTAGAGCAAAATGGTACAGAGTAACGTAAGAATCAAACTATAATTGAAATTGTAAGAAATTTAATTAAAGGAAAACATCTTCTAAATCAGTTTTGGGGTAAAAACAGTTGCAACAGTAATTTATTTTTTAAATATTTTATCGACAAAGGCTATCATGAATCTAACTCTTTTTGTGTTTGGTATAGTGTAAAACCAAGTGTAAGCTATCTAAAATTTTTTTGTTGTATTGCTTATGCTTTAATAAATTCATAAATCTATCATAAGCTTAATGAAAAATCTGAAAATATATCTTAATTGGTTATTCCTTGAAATCCAAAGAGAGTGTATAATCCTATTAGTGACTATGTTATTATTGACATAAATGTTGTGTTTGAAGAAAGAGGCAAGTTTAAATTGGAAGATCAATGAAGGTATAACACAAATTCGTATTCCAGTATAACTAGTCACTATCAACTGACATACTCTGCTCCAACAACTTCATTATCAACCTCACAAAGTAGTAGTTTAAATTTATAAAATGATTTCCCAAATGAAACCCCTCTCGGAAGATTAAAATGACTAATGAAAATTTATGATTCAATATTTACTTTGTTTATTTCAAATACTATAAGTTTTGATGAAATAATTATAAAAAAGGAATAACGCAAGACAATGAAGGAGAAAATTGAGTCAATTGAAAAGAATGAAACTTATGAAGTAATCGATCTATTGAAAGAAAAGAAAGTTATTTGATTGAAATAGGTGTTCAAAACAAAGTATAATGCAGATGAAAATATCTAAAAGCATAAAGTTTGCTTGTAGTAAAAGGATATTCACACCAACAAGGTATTGATCTTGATAATGCTTTTTCTTTAGTTGGTCGATTCAAAATCGTAAGAACTTTCTTAGCTTTAGTCGCTTACTTGAGTTGGCCTGTTTATCAATTTGATATGAAGTCTATGTTATTAAATCAAGATTTACAAGAATAGATTTTTGTTACTCAACCTAAAGTATTTTTAGCTAAAGGATATGAAAAAAGGAATATAAGCTAAAGAAATCTCTTTAAACAAGCTGCAAAATCATGATACAATAAAATTGATTATTATTTTCATCAAAATAGATTTAAGAGGAGAATCAAAATAGATTTAAGAGGAGAATCTATCTTTTATCTAAAGAAGGAAAGTGAACGTAATATTATTATAGTTTGTCTTTATGTTGATGATATTATATATATAGGTTTATCTAACTCTTTTATGATATAATTTAAAAAATATATAATGAATAAGTTTAAAATATCATATCTAGTCTACTATAATATTTTCCTGAATTGTAGGTAAAGTAAGGATCAAATTAAAATTTTATTTTACAAAGAAAATATGCAATGGATCTACTCAAAAAATCTAATATGATTAATTAGAAAGCTGCAGCAACACACATAAACATAAATAAAAAATTGAAACTTAAAGATGTTACATATTTAACAAATGCAAGATACTATAGAAGTTTGGTTGGAGATTTGATTTATCTAACTCATACTCAACTAAATATTGTCTTATTGATTTGTGTAGTATCCAAGTTTGTGCATAGCCCAAGCAAACATCATCCCGGCTGTTAAAAGAATTATATATTATATTGTTCATACTATAACATGGCATTTGGTATTATCATAATTTTAAATATAAATTATTTAGTTTCACTGATAGTGATTATGTATAAGCTTTGAATGATAGAAATAGTACTTCATGCAATATTTTTATCCTATAATCAGGAGCTATATCTTCGAGTTTAAAGAAGCAAACAATAATTATATTATCGACATCCAAAGTAGAATATGTAGCTGCAACATTAGTAGTCTACTACGCAATATGGCTCAAAATATTTCTTAAAGATCTTCATCATTAATAAAAACAATTAACTAAAATATTATGTGACAACACAGCTACAATTGTAATAACGAAGAATCAACATTTCATGGAAGAACGAAGCATATAGAGATACACTATCATTTCATCCGAGATCTTATAGTAAGTGGAGTCATAACAATAAAGTATTCTGGCACAGATGAATAAATTATAATTATTTTCACCAAGTCACTTTCAGTTGAAAAGTATTTTTTTTTCATGTCTGAAATTGGTGTATATAACTATCAATCAAGGGGGAGTATCGAGTATTGATTAATATAATTTATTTAAGTAGTTAAGATATTCTAGCTAGTGATAGGCATGTTATAGATAATGACCAATGATTTAGGTGTTGTGGGAATAATTGAAGTGAGGTAGTTACTATCATGTCATATAAATAGTATAATAGTTCATGAAGAAAGTAAGTGTATGTGCATTTAGAGAATATCTTACAAGTGTTATATTACCTCTTATTATTACTATGTCATTTTCTTGATTGAAAACATTCTAATTTAACTACATCATAATATTTTATTTTTATCGTTTCATTTTCTCCATCCCCAACATATTTCTCAGTCTCTGTAAGGCTTACAGGATCGATTTTGAAGCAGACTTCCTTCTATTACCAAAAAGGACCTAATGACTCTCCAAAAAACTTTCGCCTAAAATATCCTATATATATAATAGGGGCTATAGATGCCATGATTCGACATCGGTAAGTATAGTATAAAAAGATTAACAGCTGATATCTAGAGTTCAATGCTACTATAAGATTATTATTTAGGCTTTGATTAGGGAGATTACCCTCCACGCACCTGAATCTCAACATTCATCATCATCTTTGTCGTCAACGTATGCATCTACAGGTTTACCAGATCGTGCGGAATGAACCAAACGAACACAGACTTGCTTGATGCTCCCAGCATTTCTTGTTTGCTTTTCTACAGAACTTCAGGGAGAAGGAGAAGAGAATAGTAGAGGACACTATGAGTACTTTCAATCAGCAGTCTGCAATGCTTTGGAATGAACCAAGAGCACCTATTTATATTGATTAAAAGACAGAATACATATATTTTAAAACACTGAAAAATCTATCACATATAAATAAATCTTATCCTCATCTAAATTAATCACATCATCATCTAACCAGATTTAGATTTAAATCTTTATCTAATCCTAACTACTTAACTTTATCTTAACTACTTGGATTATTTCTAACACACCCCCTTAATTCAAGTAGTTATAATTTAAAATTATTTTCAAAAAAATATTATCTTCGTCAAAAATTTTGTGAAGATGTCAACGAGCTGATCTTTGATGTTGCAGCATTTGTCTTATGCTTTTTCTCTGTCCATAGATCTTTGAGAACTTCTGACCTGAAATATTTTATCGTTTCTCTTGACATTTTTCTCTTCGGTAGCCATCTTTGATGATATGATAGAGACTCTATATTTATAGGATTGAATCTCTTTGTATGCGGAACCTTCATTTTTCTTTTATTTCTCTTAGCTTTCTTCACATCATCAAAAACTTTTAACATCTCTGTATGTGTACCTTCATTGTTGCCCTTGGAGTTTAAGATGTCATCCTTTTCCTGTAGATATGTTTTATCAACTATAGTTTCCAAATGATCATGACCTGCAACATTTGAGATAGTTTGTATAGATCCACAAAATTTTAGATGATTACAACTATTTTTTCATAATGTTGATTCATCAGTAGGAGTTGTAAAATCTGAAAATAATAAGGCAAACATCTTATTTTTTGTCATCCTTACAATTGCTATCAATTGACCGATTTTCTTATCATAAATCAGGTAATTTTTTTATCAAAAATAACATAATATCCTTTTCTCATTAGTTGTCCTATACTAATGAGATTTTATTTTAAATCAGGAATAAATAACACTTTATCAATAATTTTTTACTAGAATTTATGTTCATAGCAACTGTTCCTTTTCCTTTTACTTAGCTTTTTTACCATTTTTCATCTGCATAGTAGAATCATCAAGCTTCTGAAACAGACTTTTATCTCATGTCATATGATCACTATATCCACTATCCAAAGACTAAATAGATCTAGAATATTTTTGATCACATGCTATAAAAAAAATATTTTCTTCATCTATTTTGTCATCATTATTTTTTTCATGATAGTTTGTTTGATTTTTGTTCCAATAATTTTTTTCAAGATGTCTATATTTTCCATAATAAAAACATAAAGGAACATTTGGATTTTTATTTTTGTACCAACAATCTTTTTCAATATGCCCTTTTTTTATAATAAAAATATTTTTGAGTTTCTTTGTTACCTGCATTTGATTGGCCTCGTCCTCTGTCCTTTTGATCTCTCTCTTAAGATCTGATTTCTTAATTCTCTTTTTGATTCTTCTTCTGATTTATCTTCATTTGAAAAACATATTTCAAAGTTTTATCTGAAGATCTGTTCACTTTTTTTTCATGAACTAAAAGATAGCCCATTAATTCATCAACAGACAATATACTTGTATCTTTAGATTTTTCTATAGCAATAGTGATCATATCAAATTTTGAAGATAAACTTCGTAAGACTTTTGAAGATAATCTTTCATCATAAGAGTCTTAAATTCACGTCGAAGAATTTTAAGCTTTGAAATTTTTGCCTTCTTTGTGCCTCCAAACATATTTTTTAATTTCTCCTAAACTTCTCTTGATGTTGATGCCATCATGATTCGGGGAAAGAATGAATCATCTATTGATTGTTGTAACATATAGAGGGCTTTTGCATCTCTTTGTATATATTTTCATTCATCTGATGCTTTTGATCCTTAGTAATCTTAGGATCTTGCAAATCAAACTCAATAAAATCATTTTCTACCAACTTCCACAATCTTTGTGAAATAAGGAGAGTTTCATTTTAATAGCCCAAAATTAATAATTATCAGTTTTGAAGATATGAAGAAGTTGATTAGAAACACTTACTGTAAGGCTCACCATCTTTTCTTTTTTCTTTTCCTTTTCTTTCTGATGTATATAAATATTTTAAAATAATGAAAAATCTATCACATCTAAATAAATTTTATCCTCATCTAAACTAATAACATCATCATCTAATTAGATTTAAATTTAAATCTTTATATAATACTAACTAATTAACTTTAACTTAACTAATTACATTATTTCCAAAATTTATGGCACATCTGTCACAACGCCAGATCTCACGAAACCTTAGCAAAGTCAGAAGCAAGAACCTAACATTACTCAGAATCAGATAGCAGTTTGAGATAGGTCAAAAGTCAGCCAAAAATTTCAGCCTGTCTGACTTCCCAGCTGCTTTCGTCTCACTAGTGCTCTCTTCTGACTCTTTCCACTGGTCTTCTGCCATTGCCTAGCAATTCAAAGGTCAACGTTCAATCCTCAATGTGTTTCTCCAGCTCTGTCATACCATCAATTTCTGAAAGGTAGCAGTAGGCATGCAGTCTTATAAGACTTTTTCACAGGTATTAGTAGTTGGATTTCTCACAGGAATGGAACTATAAATGGCCTTCCTTTACTGCTTCGACGTTGTCGAGATCACGACACCTTACGACTCAAATCTGTTCAAGACGCGCGTCATGTACAAAATGATTTGCATCTGGAAAAAAGATGGGGTCTCAGATTGCAGTCAGCTGCCGTGGTTTCTATGTTGGTTAACAAATTGTACAAGTAAGAGAGATGTAATGATCAGTTCTACAAACTTTCTGCATCAGATGGTGCAGCTCGCGAAGTTTTCTGAGAGACCCACTGATTCAGAAACAGCTTCTTTCTGCCGTAACCTCATACCAGAGGGATCATAAACTCGTGAAAGGTGACTCCTATCCATCTCTGGGTAAAAACTACGACTTCATCGCAAAAGGAAACATATCACGTTCAGCGAAAAATTTGCTGTTGACCATGCACTGCATCACTCCGTTTCTGTTTGCGTCCGGCACCGGGAACCCACCCCACTGTCCACCATTGACACCTCTGCGTCACTGGAATTTATTTTAGGAGCCACCATGGACCATCTCGTCCTACACATGCATCCACCCTCCTCAGGTCCTGTCTGCAATGGTGACCTCGGAGGTGGTCCTTGGCATCAGTCTTTCATGAAGGCAGCCTATTAATTGCAGTCTAATCGACAGCACGTCTGCGCATCTTTCCAACTGTTGTGGGCTGTGGCAGTCCTCTCCTCTCCTCTCTCTCAGACGTCCCTCCACCTCCTCCAGTGCTGCAGCTACCGCCCCTGGCTACCGTCCAAATGACTCTCTATTGGTAGCACGTCTCTGTGTTGTCCACCGTGAGGAGCTTGCATGCCATCATATTTTATTCCAGTGACCAGTCTCCATCAGTGTTTTCTCCCTTGCTCACTGGCCTTGTATGAAGTTTACCACTGCCTCCCTTTCTCCTCTTGTGCTGATGGGACGAAGTTTCACAAGATTAAGGGTCATTGAGAGGTACTCGCGTATTGGAATTACAATTTGCAGGATGGAACACGGGATAGGACGCAGTTTGGTCCCAACTGTGATGCATTTATTCTCTGGCGAAAAAGTAAATGTCCATGAGAAAGAACACATCGATGAGGCCAGAAGTCCGGCTGATAGAACGCTCAGAAACTCGAGGACATATGGCTTCTGCTGCTGCATGATTATTATTCATGAGGGAGATGGATGTGTTCGAGGACAGTACTGCCTGATACATATGCACACAGCTCTCACTACAGCCACGTAATAAAAAAAAAAGAGTACGAAAAGGCTCTATCACATGCATGCATTGAATCCCATAGCAATCAAATATAGCCCACCCATATTTTTTTTTTCTTTCTCTCTCTCTTCTTTATCGAAAGATGGAAACGATGAGCAGAAAAAACATCTGTGTAATGGATGTTCTCAACCCAGTCCCCCTCTCACCACAGTTGTTGTCATCTTCCACGTTCCCATGCACGGTCCATGGCTTCGTATTGAACCCCGCTTGGTGTCACACTCCATCAACTAACTGCTAAGAGTGGATAACTCCTGGAAACAAAGATCTGAAAACTCTCTCTCTCTCTCTCTCTCTCTCTCTCTCTCTCTCTCTCTCTCTGTTGCTTGTTAGAGAGATTTTCCATCACAAAAAAGTCTAATTTGGGTGCTGCAACAACTTTTAAAAGAGCCCTGTGATGTCCGTAAAGGAAGCTGCCTTGAAGAGACGAAAAAGAGCAAGCTTGCCTCCCCAAACAAGTGTCTGCTCTTAAAAATAATAGGAGAAAGGACATCCCACGCACCAAGGCAAGTAAACACTCACAGACTTTGGGAGGAGAAGAAAAGGTGGACCTTTTTCTATTGACAAGGTTGTGAGATTCGAGGGAGACCTCTTTGCATTAGTTTTTGGAGGTTTCTTGGTAGCGGATAGCGGTACCCAACTGGAGCGAAGGGGAGGCGATAAAGAAACCCAGCAGCACTCCGGCCTAAGCTTCAATGGCCAGAAACCTGGGGCAAAGCTACAGGACATAGAGCAGGACAGATCAACAGATATCCACGTTCAAACAACCTCAGCCGATCCCCCATGGACCCCCACCACAGAAAGCCAAGGGTTTTCGATGAGCATTGTGTACGCCCACCCACTGAGTGCAGGAAAACCTGTTCATCTGTCTTCTTCTCAAGGCGTTTTCCATTCCCCATGCAAATTAGGGTTCCATTCACTCGCTCAGCTTGGGTCAATTACCACCACCTACCAGTTAAGCCAAGGAAACTGCCAGAAGAGTGTCGGAGGAAAGCAAAGTGCTGCTTCTAATATATTGTCACGAGGACACCGAGATATGGGTGATAACTATATATTGCCTTTTCCCTTCATCTTTCTCCACCGAACCCAAGACCGAGAGGAAGAAGAGTTGGTGGGCTTAATGGGAGGGGAGTGGGTTTTAGCTTTCACCACTTCACATGCTATGGGGCATTACTCTAGTGGAAAATGACATAATGCATGCATATGGTTGAGCGAAAGAAACATGTATCGGTAGTCTAAAGCAAGGCATGTGAGGGCTTTGCCGGTGGCATCTGATGCCATAAATGTGAGCCACATCACTTTTCCTTTTGTCCTGCTCCTCCGTAGCCTTCGAGCTGAGCTTAGCCGAGAGAGAGAGAGAGAGAAAAAAAAAATTAAAAGGAACAAAGAAGAGACAAGCAAAAGAAAAAGAACATGTTTTCGAGTCATGGAAGGTTTCCACAGACGCTTTATCATCTCTCTGCTCTGCACCCTCTGCGGCCACTCTGATACAGTGTTTCAAAATGGTTCTGTAGGGTGATTGCCTGCAACTTTACGTCGAACTTTTCTCAGTGCTCAGGACGACAAGGTTGAATGATACAGTCCAAAACCCATCCAATATCGTCACCACTGCATACAATTTCTGAGATACTGATTGAACCCATGTAGTACTAATCGCCAACACGATTCAGGACCTCTGCACGTCGGTAAACGTAGATGAGGACAGTCGACCTGTGAGTTCAAGCATGTACGAAAGTTTCACGTCCGGTACATTGGTATTAATTGTGCTTGGAAGAACCAGCCCAAGTTGCATATACCATCATGTCGCATGCATCTCCCTCGGTTGCTTTTATTTCCGGTGCTTCATGCACCAGTAGCTACTTATGGTAACTGTTCACGTCGACCACCGCTTGTCATCAAGGGATGAAAAGAGATCGTTCCCAGGGCTAGCCGATGAACAGTGTGGTCTCGTAGTAAAACTCCATGCGAGTTTTACTAAGAGATCGTTCCCAGGGAGAGGAACCCGTACTCACATGCTGCACAGTTAATTACTTCGAATATGGTGTCTCTACGATGGTATATTCATATATATATATATATATATATATATATATATATATATCGTCGTCTAGCTTTGACCAGATTCATCGCAATCAAATGCGCTTCCCGAGGAATATGTATGAAACGTTAGCAACGAGCGGAAACATCGTTTAAGCTCCTGCAGGTGTTGCAGGCATCAAATCTTGGGGGCTCCTCCTCCTGTATTAGTAAGTCGAATATCTACGTATATACATAATATATATATATATATAGACTATAGAAATACTCGAGATTAACCATGGAAAATTCATGAGACATCTGCCACCGAACAATCCAATCACCGAATTCATGAGATCCTCCCTCCACCAAATGCCCCCACCGGAAACCTAAAAGCAAAAGAGGAAGTGATAATGGCACCACGGTGCGGAAGTAATGGATGGCATGGGATAAAAGGAAGTCTCCCCATGAACACCACCCAACACCTTCCTTCCTTGGTTGTCTAAAACAAAATTAGTGGCGGAGTGCAGTGCATCCCATCTGTCGGCCTGCACGGCTTGGCCATGACACTAAGCGTCCATTAACGCCTGACCAAATCACATGAGGCGGGCATCATATAATACAGATAGAATACTGCCACTTTTGGTGTCCCCCCCCCCTCCCTCCTTCCCCCATGTCATTATTCTCTGCTATAAAGCCTAAATAATAATGGAGCATATCCTGAACCCATCATCCATTACTTGTCTATAGTACACAGTCCGTGACGGGCCCCACGAGATCTTTCCCTTTCCCTTGTGCGCGCTGCCCCCACCCCCGTTGCCCCTCTTTATTAGGGTCCATATAATTCTCCATACAAACACCGTAATCCAAACCAATGGTAGAATACCCCAACAGCTGGAGAGGCTAAAAGAATCCTCCGAGGGCAAAGCTCGGAAGAGATCCCTTCACATCCCAATTTTGAAGGCAGAGACCAACGCATCAGAGAGTTAATTTTGTGATAAGAAAAACAACAGAACATAAATGCTTTAAATCTAGAAAAATTTTAGCAAGAAATAAAATGTGCAGATCTTACAAAGAGGAGTCCATACATAACAGGACTCTTAAAAAAAGAGACCGAAACGGACGGCCGAGATTATCCCGACATAACGATCTGAAGGCACGCGTTCTTGGCGGAACCACACACTGGACACGCGTCTATCAAGGACTCGCACGACTTGCATAAGCAAAGGTGCCTGCAGGGGAGCAGCAGAACGCACACGTCCCTTTCGCCGCACGACCTGCACGCCTTCCTCGGCCACCGGCGGACCTCCTCCGCCTCTGTCGCCGCCGACGTGGCGTGCCTCCTATCACCCACCGCCGAACGGCATGACTGGGCATCGTCGTCGGTGTCGCCGTAGCCCTCCTTGACCAGGGCTGCCGCGGCGTTGTGGAGGAGGACCTGCTCGAGATTAGCCCGCAGGCTGGCGGCGACGGACTCGTTGTTTTTGGCGACACCGAACCACATCTCGGTCTCCGCGGTCAGCTGGCGCACCGTCTCCTCCAGCTCCGCGTTCCTCCGCCGTGCCTTCTCCAGCTCTGCCTCCTCCTCCCTCAGCCTCTTCGCCACCCGCTGCTCCACGCACCACAGCAGCGCCTTACAATGCCTATTGTGCACCTCCTCCAGCCCACTCCGCAGTCGTTCCCTCTACAAAGGGATATAGATATTGATGATTTTGGCACCCAAAAAGACGAAGAACAAACAAAGTATTTACAGAGACGGAAAAAAAGAGGATAAGGTAGTTGTAATACCTGAAGGCGGATGAGTTCATCGATCTCGGCATTCTGGTAAGAGAGATGGGAGACGAGATCCTGGGTGAGAGGGGACGCGGGCCGACCGCTGGTGGAGGTACCGCCGGAATCGAGCAGGCGGGTCTGATGACAGCCGGGGGCGGATATGGTGGCGGCAACAACCCTCTCCGGGACGGCTGTTACCGCCGCGAGGTTAGGGTAGCAGAACGGCGGCAAGATGGACTCGAGGTTAGATTGGAGGGCCGCCGCGGGCGGCTCTTCCCGCGCCCGCTTCCTCGTCCCGGAGGCAAAGCATGTAAGCTCGCTCTGGGGATCGCTGAACACGGTGGCATTGTTAACGCCACCGAGGTGGGTGCTGTACGGTCGCAACGTATCGTGATGTTCCAGCAGCATCTGGAGCTCTTCCATTACATTGTTCCCGGCCCTGCACATATATACACATACATATTGAAGCAAGAAACGAAACGAAGGTAAGTAAAAAAAAAAAAACCGAAACGCTTGGAATTATATGATCGACCCAATTACGTAATAAGCATTCCTAAATTGAGGAGAGGTACACAGGATGCAGGATATGGAAACCCATGCGACAAGGAATGAATCGCTCGAGAGCAAGTAAAAGTGGGAAGGCAAGGTTGGCTCACCGGCCGCGGAAATCCGGGGAGAGAGCAAAATTGGAGGGATACTGCGCCTGCACGGCCATGATCTTTTCTGTACGTGGTCGATCCAAATCAGGCTCCCACCACCACTAGGTTATGCCTCGCCGCTGCTATATGCTGTTGGTAGCGGAAGAGGAGGAGGACAGTTTCATTCGAGAGAGAGGGAGAGAGAGAAGAGGAAGAAAAGAATGAGACGAAATGGCGTGAGGAAGGTGTGGTGGAGCACTATTTATACACGCACGAGACGAGAGAAAACGGGCAGAGTAATTGTTTAATGAGAAACCAAAGAAAAGAAAATGAAGTTATGAGTTACTATTTTGATTAAGTATTTTCCTCGGAGTTTGGGTACTGACAGTCGCACGTTGCGGGCATAAATGAAGACGCCGGAGAGAGGCGGTCAAGCCAACAGGGAAGAGAGGAAGGACGCACAGGAGATGATGATACGTGAGTTGGGGGGTCGCCCATCGCCCACACCTTTCAGACATTGCTTTTACGTATCCGGTCGATTAGAACGATGAATCCTACCCCTTGCCGCCGAGAAGAAAAGCCGGATTGTTAGGAGAGGGATCACAGTCCATTATTATAATTCAATTGCTGTGTGTTTTTGTCAGCTTCGTGCAGGTATTACTGAGCATCTATTTTTCAGCTTTGTCTGCCGGAGAGAACTGCTTGAATGGATGGGAATTCCCAGACGAGGTGTGTCGTTTTCTACTGAAGTTGATTGGCGTTCTGTCTCATTACAAATGTAAAAGAGAGATTGTAATTTAGAATGTATGCTTGTCTGGATCGCTGGGACAAGTAAAATCTATGGATGCTTTCCATCGCCAAGCTATCACAAGTCACAGGCCTCATTTTTGCTACATCTGTTCTTTATCGGGTTTTGTGTTTGTTTTGTGAGCGCAATAATTGAGAATTCAAATCACAAAAATAAACATAGATCATGATTTTTATGTAATTGAGTTCGTTAATGAAACAAAATAATCAAGATATGGAAAGCGTTTAATTATTGATTCGCAACATGAAATCCACAGGCTATCGGATTGGATGTCTTTTATAACCTTTCGAATTAAAATTTGTCTGTAATCGAATCCATACACCCATTTTAAATTTCCATACACCAATTTGATCGATATATTAGGTATAGTAACAAAAAAGAAAAATCTAATGTATATAAAAAAAAGATGTAAGTAGAACAGAGGGTCTGCCTTGATGCAGTGTACGAATAAATTCAAATCAAATCAGATTAACATTTGGGAACCTAACCAAAAGAAGCCAAATCAAGGGAAAGAAAGATTTTATGATTTGGTCTGATTTATATAGTAGAAGAATAAAGTCAAAAGGTTGGGTGTTGATAAAAAAAAAAAAGGAAAAAAAAAAATGGAACACAGGTTGTAACAGGACAACAATTACAGAGTCCCCAAACAAGTCCGTCCAGGAACCCAACACAGCCACGTCCATGTCACGTCGCCGGCGGGGACGCGTCCGTGCCTTGGCCACCACGGAAGCGTGGCGGGGCTGGGGGTCCGCCATCCCCAGTAAACGGTGGTCTCAAGGAAGGAAGGAAGGATGGATGATGATGATGGGGCGGTCGCTGCACTCATCGCTCTCCCTTTTAATGCTCCGCTCTCTTTTCCTTTTTTTTTCTTTTCTCTCTCTCTCTCTCCCTCCCTCCCTCTCGTTGACACTGCTGAAAGGTCTTGGAATGATGATTCGTATGCTTCTGCTACCCACTGACGCCCATTTGTACGGACGCTAAGACCAGGAAATGCAGCAGAGAAAGATACAAAAAAAATGTGTGCAGAGAGAGAGAGAGCGGGGCTGGGGCATCTGCCATTACTGTTCTTAAGCGCCTGCTCTGTTTCTGTCTGCTGCTGTACAAAGTTTCTCTGTCCATCAATAGTATTAACCATTGCCATCGATTCATCTGCGGCCATAACAAGTGGGTGCTTTTGTTCTTACGTTAGAACTGCATCTAGAACGGCAACTCCTGCAGAGAGCCGTGAGGAAGGAAGGTGGGTACTGTTCCCGAGTCCTTTCACCTGCTTCCCTTTACTTTAACTGCACACCTGCCCTCCTCGGGACTCGTAAAATTCCATGTCTCCGGCAGCATCAGCCCTTTTTTTTTTTTTTTTTCCTTGTTCCGCTTGCATGCAGTAAAAAAGACTTAGGAAAGGAGTGATAAAAGAAAGTATTCATTCATGTGCATGCAGGCATGCATAGGATGAAAAGTACACTGGACCAGGATTCATCAAACGCAATGGAGATCTGTCCTTCACACTATATATGCACAACGAAGAAGGCCTCGCCCACATCAGTGCAAATGAGGTGTTTCACCGAATACTCATGTTCTCCCTCACCATTATCTGGTGACACTGCAATCAATACTTTTCTTCCGGGAGACAACCTCTCACGTCTCGCCGGTGAACCCAAGCGCTGGATTGGGGTGGCGTGGCTTAGCGAGCAATGGCTTTTGTCGCCACCGCCAACGTTGCACTCTATTAGAAATCTACTTGTCTCCTTTCCCCTGGTGTATTCTTTCGCAATCGCTGCATCACATGCGAGGCATGGTCTCCAAGGCGTCACATGTACGTCCATGGCGGAAGCCAACCAAAGAGGACAACATATCTCTTCACCTCACCTGTCTCTTTCCTGTCTTACATATCATCTAATTCAATCCACTTGACACTCCTCATGCTTGCCAACTTCGCAAGCCTTCCTCCTTCAAGCAACTCTACTACGTGGGAGTTGAATCTTTCTGGTCTGACACGGGCCCTTTCCCCAACCTAACACCGAACGAGAACACACGATGATGCATAGACCTTACGGACGAAGGAAAGAACACGCAGGTGATACCATTTAGCTCTTTGGAGATTAGGATGCCACGAGCTCCCATCATCCACACGGCCTTGTATTCGACGGGAGGGTCAATGATATCAAGTATAGCGTCTTCCATGGTACGATGCCTTGAGCGAAGGGGCAATGGAGGATGGACTTGGGTAGAAGAAGCATAGTTTTCCAAAGAAAACTAAGAAGAAGGATTAATTGTGATGGATCCCCTAACATCTTCCTAGGGGAAGAGTATATAACCTTTAATGCTCGTGATAATGGTAGGCTGATCTAGTGCTAATCACAACTTATTTGCAAGGAAATATATTTGTTCTTCTCGGCCATTGACTACAATTTTCTTTAGATATATAAAACATCTTTTAACAATGCATGTTAGCTTAAACTATGATCGACCACGTTGGTGTCAATCATCGTGACGATTCGATTGAGATGTTTTGTCCACTCGTATAATTCACTGCCGTGGGGCCCGTAAGGTGGTTTGAGGTCAATTAGCGATGATATAGAGAGGGGTGGGATGCATTGAACAAATATAGCCAGCCTTCCATGGGGCTGCAATCTTATAGCGAGTGATCGCAGCCTCCTTGTGAAATATCTGCGAAGCACGAGATAAGGGAGAGAGAGAGAGAGAGAGGAGATTGACGAGCGGAGGGGGCCACAAGAATTGAAGGGGATTGATGACCTGCTTCACCACGCCGAATCGTATATATCCATCTAATGCCTCTCGGTGAGTGGTGCTTTTGCCTCCAAATGTCATCAAGACTCTCTCAATCCGGCACTTGCCATGCTGTTCCTGTTCTTAATTGAGTTTGACTTCATTTCCAGGCAAGACAAGAATGGTGCAAAAAGTTTAATGACATCGGAATCAGGCAATATAAATCTAGCCCACAATAATGGAAGTTCCATAATGGACTATCAAAGGATTCGTCGAGCAAATAAATATGATATGTTTTCCGTCAACCATCCATCACTCCCAACGTTTGTTTTCCTATTCTTGGAGAATCAAATCTTGGGTAGAAAATTGACTTCAAACTATGTGGTTGGTCATTGCTGGTTATATGGTATAAGCATCACGTTTGAATTATACTCTAAGCTAAGATCCAATCGGAAACACTGTCCAAAATTAGGTCTAAGTTGCCGTCCGGTCTAAGAACTGCATCTGGAAATATATATATATATATATATATATATATATATATATATATATATATATATATACAAGCTTCAATTTACACTATCTATAATTTAGTCAAATACGCATACTATCGATATTACGGTATATACGAACAAAAACAAGACTGTCGTGATGGAGTTGGCTACTGATCAGAATCTTATCATGCCTGATAGTACTTCATCTTGGAATCGATTGTGTATATTATTCACTTTATTTTAAATATTTCGTTCGCCGTGCTTATTGTTTGTCTTGTTTCGTCTTCAAATTAGCTACGATGATAGCTTTTGTGATTTCCTTTCTATTAAAATAAGCTAAATCAAATCCTGGTGTGATTTGCTTTATAGTGGTTAATTTTATCTGATGATTTTTGAGTTGATACAATTATTATGTTATTTACTTGCATATACATATCTGGAGTCGTCTATTGCAACATAGGAAATATTTCTTTCTTGTCCTGATTAAAGAGATTATTAGATGAAGTAATAAATATTATGCCCTACTTAAGAATAGATATTCCTAGCTGGAAAGATCAAAATTTGGTTCCAATCTCAAGTGGAATTATAATATTGTTCGACGGGGCCTTCCGTACAATTTTTTCACATATTTGTTGTCTCGGTTGGAATTATGATACACTTATATATATATATATATATATATATATTATTTATAAAACCAGGTCAGGTCATTGTGTGGTAACTTTAGAAGTCATCATGCAGACTTTGTCCCTCTCAAGCCATTCTGCGTTAGCTGTTCACATATAGAAGAGCGGGCAAAGTAGTGGCCGCCTGTGGTTTGGTTTTTTGGTAGTGGATTGATGGCTTCCTTGCATGTATTGGTTTGCGTGACATCCCCAGAAAGAGAGAGAGAGAGAGAGAGAGAGAGAGAGAGTTTTGCTTTTAAAAATATATGTATCCCACCACCCATCACGTCACGTAGGGCCGGACATGACTGCCTCCTCTCTCTGTCTCGCTCTCTATACATACGCAGAGACGGACGGCATGGGAGAGCAGAAAGGGATGGCCATGGCTGTCTGCTTTGTCCTGTGGAGGTGACGGAGTCCTCGCCCGGCATGCACTTGCAGTGGTCCTCTCTCTCTCTCTCTCTCTCTCTTTTCCAACTTTGATCAAAAGTGACAACATCTCCGTCGGTTTCCTCGTGGATTCCGTCCTTGGGAAACCCAACGAGAGGGCTTCTTTACCATCCGGACTTTTCCTTTCAACCTGATGTGTACCCTTCAGCCTTGCTCGGAACGGACTCTCGGGTGGCCACAGACGCCGAATCGAAGACGTAGAAATAATCCATGGTAGATAAACGTTCTTGTTCTCTCGTGATGTACATACACATCAAAGAAACTAATGCTAGCGAAGATGTTGGGTGCGTTGACAACTCCACATTGGCTTCCACGGCACGCATGCATTGACCTTCTCGCTTGCTGTATCTATATCTCCAAACGTCAGCAGGGAATGAGCAGAAATATTAGGGTTAGGAGTTACTGATAGGAAAAAGAACAAACACTCATGCAAGCTTTGCTTTTGACTGATACAGAAAAAAAAAACAATCCATCTCCATCGTCCTGCCTTGAAACAGTAGTAGACTTCTTTGGTGGACTTGGTTTCTTTCAGCAAGTTGATGATAACATTCATGGATTATTTGTCTGCTCCAACCACAGCTCATGGCATTCTCACCCTGCGTCTTCCTCGCCATTGATTGTGCCACTTTCCATACCAATTTGGCAGCCATTTGTAATCTCCACCGAGGAAGAAGAGTACAAGCGTGCAAGAATGCTTGATTCCGTTTATATTGCTTACACCATGGTCATAATGAATCCGACCATAAGAACAGTGAAAAGATAAGAGGAACACGCAGCGCCTTAATCTCGAGATATCTTTCAGATCCAACATTCGAATCCATCATGTCACACCAGAAGGATGGGCCATCATGGTTTCGGAATCACTGCACGTCAATCGGCACGATCACCATCCTTGTCTTGATCAGCTTTGGACCAAAGCACGAGAGTAGGTTTGGACCTGCGAAGGCTGTCGGTTTCCTTCCTTCCTTCCTTCTTGTGGTCTTTCGAGATATATCGGATGATAATAATATGCATTCCGATTGAGGTGTCGTGTTGTTCTCAGTTCACAAACTTTGACCACTGCAGTGGGCTGCATCCACCTCCGAATGAGATGGTCGAGAATATGGTTCCAATCAACGAAGGAAACTTCGTAAATCCTTCTCGGCTGGACTTCATCAACTAATGTTATATGATTGCTAACACGAATAATATGTGGTACGATTTCCAGCCGCCTGCCTTGCCTGCCACCATCATATAAACACTATTCTTGTTTCTCATCATCATCAATACAGCAAATACGTCGAAAGACATACAGGTAATGGCTTCTTGTTCTTTCATCATGGTGCACGCTTGGTTGTTATGGTGCAATTGCAGTCTTCTCCACCAAAATACGATTCTTCTGATCATGTTTGCAAGTATATCCTTCATGGCGGAATGTTTTTGTTTTCTTCAAATAATTTAAAAGAGTATGCCCGACGCATGCAACCCCATCGTAGTAGAGTTAAGACAAGGATATATGTGCACCACATGCGCCTTGAACATATGCGACATCACCTAAGTCAACCCCTTCCTATTGATCTTAACACTGTTTGGTAGAGCATCATCGACCACATAGAGGAACCCTAGATGTAAAGACCAAGTCAAGCAACAAGAAGGGAACATCACGAAGCCATCAGTGCAAGAAGCCATTAGGTAGTCGCCAAACAAAAGATACAAGATCGAGGATAGATGAAACGACGAATCGTAACAAGGGAGGCGAGGACGACGACGACGACTTGAATGGATCGGGACAGCGAATGACAGCAAATGGTAGATAATTCCAATAGCAAGGTGCCTCGCAAGAACAGGAACAATGACCTAACACGCTGCCTAATCCATTATGTCACGTAGCTTATTGGTCATAACAACGTCTGGGATTTGCTAAGCTAAGATCCTCGGATAAGCTTCGTCGGCATATGGCAATGGTGTCGCTTACTAAGTTTGGTTGAATGAATGAATGAATGAATCGGTGGTTGAGGTAATAACAGGTTGCATCTTAATCAGGATGACGAACACATCCTAATCCAACAAGTATTTTGAGGATTGCATCAGTGAGCGAAGGAAATAAGAGTAACAACAAAAGTCGCGAGAAGTAACCGGGCCCTACAGCATAGGTCACGCGAGGATAAAGAACAAGTAAAAGAAGAGGAACAGAAGAATAGTCAACACCTCCACCTCCGCCGCCTTTGTTGTATTTTGCTGTGCGTAATGGCAGTTCTGGTGGTTCACCTAAATGTCGTCTTCCGATCCTCCTCTTCTCGTTCTGCAATTTTTCAGGTTGTGTACAGGATGGAAAAAGAAAGGAGACAAACCTTGCTGGGAATTCCTCGAGTTTTACTATGATGGCGGGGAAGTTTTCTTTAGGTTTGAAAAGAAAGGAAGAAAGGAAAAGCAAATAAAGACACTTCCATCCCTTTCTCCACCCAACCCCACATCACGCGCAACATTTTCACATTTCCGTTGCTTTCCACTCTCTGTCTCACAACTGGGCACCACACCAAATTAAAGGTGCCATCAATTAATTACTCGTGAGGAAGAGAGAACGATCGATGTGCATACATATATATATATGTCATATTTGAGAGAGAAGGAGAAGAAGAAAGAAAAAAAACAAGAAGATAACAATAAAAAAAGGGATTTGGATTCCTTCGTGACAGGGAAATGACACAAGATAAAAGAGATATATATGTATATTCATGTGGGCGTCTATATTGGAACAACACAGCACTGCAGCAAACTGTCCTCTCATTCAAATATTTTCAATTTTTCGTTAACAAAAGAAAAAGGAAAAAAGAAATCTCTTCCTTCAACACTGCAAGTGACATAAACATGTTTTGATGTATAGACTTTGATTCATTAAGGTTAAACTTAGAATAATACGCAGTATACCTTTTTTTTTATTTTTTATACCACAAGTCATGCCGGTGTTTGTTCCTATAAATAATTTCTTAGGCGTCAAACCATCACAGTAAAGTCAGCACTGCAATCCCAAGCACTAATTACCATTAGAACTTTGGACCTTCAAAAGACAATTCTGCAGAATCACATTATTATTTATGATTCTTAATTTTCTGCTGTAAGATAATTTTGGATCATGGTCAAGCTTGGATCATAGGCTGCTTTCCTGGAACGTATCTATCAACCAGTGCCCGTCTTTGGTGGTGTATCCCTCCCTCCCTCTCTCTCTCTCTCTCTCTCTCTCTCCCCCTGTCAGTTCACAGACCGGAGAACTCTCATCTCTGTCGAAAGTTCTCTTGATGACTCATGCCATTTCCTCCGCCTGCACGTCCATCTCTAAACTATTCATTTTGCGCACACAGAGATAGACCTATGGTAGCTAACATCAGACACAGTACCCTATATATATATATATATATGATTTATCTTCCATGGAAGTTAACTGGAAGAGAGTAGATTCATCTCATCCTTCTCCCATCCGAATCTTCTTTAAATGAATGATGCGTATCTGTTTCTTTAGCGTTCTATTAATCTGGTCTCATCTCGATGGATATGTATAAGGATTGACCTTTCGTTAGTGCACATAAGATAATATAGAGGAAGAGCTTTTGTGGTGGCGGGCATCACAAGGAGTGCTCTCGGTCGAATCTTATGACTTGCAGAAACAAGCAGAAACGTGGAATGATGCTCCATGACTTCCTATTGTAATTGTTGATGGTAGCTTGAATGGGTCAGCCCCATTGTTCTGACTGCCATTTCTTCTTATGATGATTTGTACAAGTCGCCCTCACTGTTTAATGGATCGATAAGCATATGTGTGTGTCACATCTTGTCGTTTTGAATGCTACACAAGACGTGATGCATCAACTAGTGATTCCAGTAGAAGGCAAAGCACAACCAAACAAGTATTACTCGAGCAGCAACAGGTGGCCATCCTCTCAGCCTCCGGTCCTTCCGCACCAAACCCAACACTGTCGTGATGGATTCTAGAATTCATATCAGATAGCATACATGTCATGGATCAATCTTTTAGAGTCGATAAAACTTATTATAACATATCTTTTTCACCCTCCCTCCACATCATGGATGGCAGACTGAGATCAGATCCAAAAATTCCATCCATAAAGCTTCAGACACAGAAGTCAACGACCGGGCTGAGGGACTCCCACCACCAGCTCCTCCGCCTTCGGCAGCAGACGATGTATCCTTCTTTTCCTTTCCCTTCCTACCATTATGACGCTTTGGATGGATGGCCATACAAGATTTGTTCGCTTCGGATGCTTCTTCTGATGGCTAATGGCCGTCATCTAATCTGGTTGAGTTGGACACACCACCGACGAAAAGCATTACTATCAGTGCTTTGTGGATTAGAGACCAGCGGTCAGCACATCTCCAGTGATTGTTCACATCATGTTCGTAGCTTAAGTTGCATTACGCATACAGCCGATCTCCCACAAACCGACAGCGATGACAGAATCGCAAAGTTGAGGAAGAATGGGGCCAAAAGATCACGCCCAAAGAAATCAAATGAAGGTGGAGAGCCATCTTTTTTTAACTCGGACTCGTGGTTCCTTCCAAAGGAACCGATCCGAGGAGTTGGTGGCAAACAAAGCTTTTGGTTTCACAAACCTAATGTCATCTTCACCGTAGTCTCTGCATCTCCCAACCAAGTTTAGATATGGCCTCCGCATGTGCTGCTTATACGAGGAGGTAACTACGGGCCACCGCTGTGATGATTAAAGCTTTACCGGTGTGGTGTTCCGCACTTGCTGTGGTGGTCGGAAAGAGCACGAAACGCGGAGCTTCTTTGTGTGGAGGTCAAAAACGGACGACGGGAGAAGAACAACAGTAAAAAGTGGTGGCCATTGTGATTCCCTATCGCGTGGGTTGCAGTAGGCACTGATGATGACCGAGTGCACTCCTACTTCCCCTGGTCATGCCATTGGTAAACTACGACTGCGTGATGCCGTGGTGCGTTGAAGTCAATACGCTTACAGTAATAAGCGGGATCGAGTGTGACGCCACAGACATGTAGAAATATCACATGCTGTACGTATGTATAGCAAATTACCAACCATACAAGCTTTTTTGGAAAGTAACACAACTGCAGATGACCAACATGAAGAGCTAGCTAGCTACACATAAGCAGTCTTCTCACAGTGAGTTATGTATACAGATGATATATGTGTGTCTACGGGGGATCGAAGACGCTCTTCTCTACAATGGCCAGCTGATGCTTCTTTCAAATATGAAGGCTCGATTAAAAACCCAAAATGGGAATGGGTTGGATCGATATTTCAAAGGAATCACATCTGACCGTTGTCGAACAAATGCACCTCGGCCTAATCTGATCGAAGTATGGGCCCATAGGCCCAAAAAAGAAGTCCAAGCCCAGGCCTGCGAAGAATCTTTTCTCTCTCTATGCGCTACTATAGATTGTTGTTGTGGTTGAAGTGGGGATGGAATTGTGAGGTCATCAAGCATTGGTAAACATTGCATAGATATCCAGACAAAAATGATGAGAAAGAATTGGATTCGGAGGACATTGTTTCAGGTGTTTGGTCGCCGTTACATGACCTTTGCAGTGACAATGATCCGTGGTTACAGGCTTTTTTTTACCCATTTCGTCGCAACTCGAGAATTTTTAGGGACACAATGGAGTATAGCGACGAAATCGGATTTGTTGAACGGGGTTTTAGAGTGATGTTGAGAGGATTCGTCTTCATTTGTTATGTTGGTTGTTTTAATCTAAATGAATTAAATATAAAGAAAATTTATAATCATATATATATATATATATATATATATATATATATATATATATATATATATATATATATATATATATATATATATATATATATATATATATATGTATGTGTATATATATATATATATATATGATCAGTCAATCTTGACGCGTTGCTAAAGACTACGTAGGTGGATGTCCACCTCGACAACCCAATAACCCTGACCACACCAGGCCGAGGGCCACGTCATGTCACGGACTTAGCTGATTTTGCCCAAGCCGTGCGACACCCATGCATATCCATCTACAAAGGTTAGCCTTCCCTGAGATCTCCTATAGTCACTTAGACTTACAAAAGAGAAAATGAGTCAGAATAAATAATTCCAACGTGATCCACAAGCAACTGCTCAAGCAAATACTTTATAAAGCCAATACAAATTACACCCATGGATAATATAAAATCGGAAAGGTTGAACACAAAGGATAATGGTTAATTACATACTGAAATCCCTACAATTGCTTACAAGATACACTCGTATTTATAAACCACAATTGATCACAAAGCAAACCAAACTAGGGCTGTCAAGCCTACTACAAGCCCGTTACTTGCTGTACAAGGTATGTACACAAACCGAAGGACAGAGATAAACATGACTATTTCATTAAATACCTTATTTATATTTTTGTCCGTGACAGTCGTCACAACCAGTCAGACTCAACACTTCAGCCCGAGAACCACATGGACATCCACAATGGCGACCCAACAGTCCAGATGCACTAGGCTGAAGACGACGTCGATTACTCTAGACGTTGTACTCACGGTTGCTAGCCTCGCCGATTAAGACCCTGGAAATCGATGAAAGCGTCGCCCAATGTAGGGTCGTACCCGCTATCAGGCCGAAGGCGCCGCACCAATTAAATACTGCGGTATGACCCTCTTTTGCTCGGTAGGTATAAATATCATCCACTGTAGCCTACAAGGGGGATCTTTTTCCATACTCCCAACCTTTTCTCCTAAAAATCGCTCGAGACCTTCAAAGTCCCGGTTAGGATCTCCACATCTAAACACTAACTTAGCCATCGAGGGGCCTAGTTGGGCACACCCCCTCCCGCCCAACGAATGCCTTCTTGTAGGTCCCGGACGCCTCTTGAAATCAACCCGACCGACTCCTAGACCCGAGGAGCTGCAACTTCACAGAGCCTAGTCGCTTCGTCAAGTTTCCCCGAGTTTTTGAATCCTGCATACACGACCTGAACCATACCGTGTTAACTCATCGTCCACTGCACGAAATCCAATAATAATATATATATATAGAGTTGATATCAAAATAATAATATGATGGACATCTCATTGTCATGTGGCTGATACCTTGGTGTCATGAGGTCGATTACAATCGATACTTGGTTGCTGGTTGCACCGTATCCTCTAGATTTAATATGGTATGATTACTTTTAATATTGATACATTTAGTATCAAATATACGATGTTAAGTCATTCCATAACTCTTAGCAGCCTTGATACATTCATTAGTATTTGAAGCTTTAACATTCAACCAATATCTAACATCTTATATTTGATGTTGAGACAAACGTATGATCGGCTCAGACTTAACATCTCAATTGAATAAAATTTATTTTTTTTAACAAAAGTATGATTACTGACATCTCATTGTTTGTTATATTTAACAAATAAATAAAGTTGATATCAGAATAATGAAATAGTTGTGTTACCACATCATGTGACTCACATTATACCTTAATTGTGATGAGGTCGATTATCTCTGACACTTAAATTATTGCTCGTATCATAATCTCTAGATTTAACATAGTACTTTTGAAATTGAAGAAGACTCATAAATATTTGGCATTAAATTATTGGTTAACTATTAGACTCTTTTACCTCGATACATTCAGTATGCGAAGCTTTGATATCCAATCAATACCTTACACTCATATAATTCATTTTCTTAAGGGTATTATCAAATATGCTTTTGACTTAGATTTGGTAATGTTCAACACATTCATATCAAGTAGATTTGACGGTTTCTGTCTCAAGTTAGACAAACGTAGAATAAAACTTTCGTCGACTATATATATATATATATATATATATATATATTTTGAACAAAGATACGATTCTTACTCCTATAATTCTTCTAACGATATAATTCGCCTTAGTCAAAGACTAGGTGAATGAATCACTCGGTAGAACTTGTGTTCAACTTATCCTTATAATTTGTTTTTTTAAGAATGTTGAAAAATCAAAGTTTGAACATCTCATGTATCTCGCCTGTCCATTAGAACACCATTGACTTCCTTCGAGGGCTTATCTCCTACTATTCTAATTTTACTTCTTCTTGGCGTGCTTTTATTGTGACAATCTCATATCAACACAACCTTCCATTTATCCATGTTTTACAGTCAGGTATGTTAACAATACAAATCAATATACCGCCTCTCATTCTCATCTATAAAATTAAGCTTCTAGATGCAACATATTAAATTACATTAGAGCACAAGTCACATTCATATTTTTATATATGTACATACATATATATATATATATATATACATATATATATATATATATATATATATATATATATTAAAAAGTAAAGACAATGATATAGAACAAACATTTCATCTTTTTTTTTTTTCACCAGGACCCATGATTTGATGTCCATATGAGCAAGAAAATTATTGAGGTCGACTTCATTCTGACTCAACAACACCATTAGAACTAAATATTGTATTTTAAAATGACTCTAAAAAAAGGTTTTGATTCTAAATTAATCTCCTTCGAAGGTGACAACCATCGAGGATCTGCTCACACGACACCAGTGAGTGCAAGCATGCAAGTCCACCTCCTTCACTACGTGTGTTTCTTCACCTAATCCTTGGAAAGCCAACCGATGTGATCAAAACCTCCTTCGAACACATCTTCTTCCTCGTAAGGTCTGACATCTCACCAACCATTGACAATTCAGAGGGAGGGCCGTCGCTTTTGCGTCATGAGAGTGCCTATCGTTTACTCATCGTAGATTACGGTCTAATGTCGCCACAACGAGACACAACTGTAAAAATTCCCTATAGTATCACCCGCCGTATGCAGCTCTCGCACTTGAGGTATCAATACACAGATAGAAAATAACAATGCAGCCTGGTATTCCATTAATTTTATATCACTCTCAATCTACCAACTTTTTAGGCATATGTCTTTTGGTGTGTTTGGTTGATAGGAAATATTCCAGCACCAGTCGCAGAACAAGTCGGTGCCGCTCGACAGAGGACCAAACAAATCCACCAGAGTCGTCGGAAGTCGTACATGCTAGCGTCGCACGGTGAGCAACAAGACGAATCGACCCATGTAGTCGTGAAAGTATGGGTTAGCCACTCGCATGGCCGAGCTAAACAAGGACAACGACGAACATTAATATGACTCGCGCACCATTGGATCGTCTCCCTAGGTATAAAAAGTAAGCCCCTTAACACATGGAAAAGGGGATCGAAACTTCGAACATCTCTAAATTTACTAGCTAACTTAAGCTTCAAAGAGATCGAGTCGAGAATCCCCCTCTCGACATCAATTTGTCGTGCAAGAACTTGACGTCGACGAAGCCTATCAAGCCTCCGTTTTTTATCCTATTATCTCTACATATGACCGAATCGTATCGACTCCCATACCACGGCACATAACAGTAGCCATGCAACTCGAGCATCGAAGTAAGGTAAGCATACACACGTGCGCACACACACGCACGCATTTTGATTGGACAACTTTGGTCATCTCTTGCCACAACCCGAAGAGTATAATTTCCGTGTGTAAGGGAACCGAACAATGCGAATGGTGTCTCTCAAAGTAGACGCTATGTTTCTTGAGCACACTCCATTGCTTCCGTCTCTTTGTTTTCTTGGCCAAGCAAACTAGTCAAAGTTGATCGATATGGACTAATAGAAGGTGTCCTTTTCTTGAGTGTACATATGTCTATCCAATGACTATATAATAATAATAATAATACGAAACAAATGGTTTATCCACAATCAACGATGATGATGGAAAGTTATTTGTCAAAGAAATAAAATTAATGCCACCACATCCGATTCAATAAAAAAATGAAGTTAAGTTTGAAGGGGTTACCTCCGAAATTAATGATTGCATACATCTAAGAGATTGCTTGTCTAACCTTCCATTTGTTCTATCTACTTTCGCCGAGGAGCAGGTAAGGAAGGACTTGGCGGTGGCTGTCTTCTTTGACGTGTTATCGTAAAGAATGAAATCGAATCAAGCGATCACTCTTTGTTGATAGTGATTCCTTCGGGCTTCGTTTTTTTTTTTTTTTTTTGGGAGGAGTATTATATCCTTTTATTGTTTGAAATATTGTAGTTTCTTTTAGTTGGTTTATACTTTTTGGCAGATTACAATAGAAAATATTTCTTCTGCAAAAATAATCGCAAGTGTCCAATTTAGAAGTCATACATGCTTAGATTTTCTTTTTTTTTTAAAAAAATTAATGCTACAAATGTATATATAGTTGGAGAGATTACAGTGACTTTTTTTTAGGTTTAGGTTATTATATGATTGTTCCAATGCTTCTCCCAAAGGGATTTCCAACATAAAAATTAGATGGTCAACGAGTTATAATCGACATTTGGAGGATCCTCTTATGCATCATCCTGTCCACATATCGGTCTACAAAATAATAATAATTATTATTTTTCCATGGACCTACCAATCTCGACCTTTAAACATGAACCCGAATTAATAATGATGAGAGACTTGTATAAAAACAATTATTATTATTTATATCTAAGCTCATCGTCATGATTCTTTTATTCCAACACAATCCGAACAAGTTGAATAAGAAGAGAAAGAAAAGAAGAAAGGAAACGTCAACCCTCTTATCTAATTTTCAAGAATGATTTGGACGGGCCTCACTATTTTTATATAATTTTTCTTTTCTATTTTAATTAGATCATCAAGATGGTTTAAGTTGGGATCGATATAATATTCTATTATATATCAATTGAATTCAAAATTTTTAAATTTTCAGATTATAAATCCAACTTAATATATATAAATTGACTCTTTCAATTTATATCTCACATATATACATATATGTATATATGTGGAATGAAGTATATACATATATGTATATATACATATATATATATATATGGAATGAAGTATATATAAACAGTGTTGGAGAAGTTGAATGCATCGACACAAGTGAGGAGGGGTTTCGTTTCTTCCTCGTGAAAGCTCAGCGTTGACTTATGCTGCCGAGAAAGCAGCGCCGCACTGTGTATGATCTTCCCACACACCTTCCACGACTTGCAGAAACGGGCAAATCTTTGCTTGCTCGATTCATCAATTAGATGCGGGTAAGATTTCTCTTTTGATAACAGAAGTTTAATCTCGTAAAAGTTGACCAGGACAACCTCGAGTGTACCACGAACGCTCCATGAACACGAACAGGGCGTGAGGAAGAAGACAATCGAAGTGCTCTTGTGCTGACTGACTGAAACAAGATATGACCACCTTTCTTCGTGATGATGAGCGGGGTGGGATTGTCGTCTTCAAAGAAGCGAGCCGAAGCTCCAAAGTTGCAAGACTTCATAACTAACAATATTTTGTGGAATTAAGTATAACGGTTAAGAATATATATATATATATATATATATATATATATATATATATATATATATAGTTTATGTTGTCTGTGAAGTTAATGGAAAGATACGAAAGAAAAATAATATTTTTACTCGTGAAAAATTATGTATTTCGTTAAAGAATTTTTTTAAAAAAAATGATATTAGTATGTCTGTCTGTGAGGGGACCTCCAAATGGAGACGGAAGTAGGATGGCATAATTGAAATATGAGTGCAATACTTTATTTAGTCTATCCATCCACGTAAGAGGAGACAAGTGTTGGGACATATTATTATTATAAAGATGCAGAAAATAATATATTCCGACAGATTCGGGTAGGCCTTCGCTTCGCATGGATCCGATTGCGAGTCCAATCCTGCTCGCACCGATGCATTCGACTACGAGTTGTGTGAGTCACTACGAATCGACCGATGTCGTCTGATAGATTCGAGAAGACCTTCGCAGGGGTCCATTTCCAGCATCGAGTGGTGCGTCACTACGAGCGGCTGCTGTTATCCCCCTCTCCCGAGCTGGTGGGCCCCGCAAGCGGTAACCGTCGTCCCATTTTTATCGACCGCAATCCCACGCCCCCCTCGGCTGGTCGAGCCGAGTCACACGGTTGATTGGTGGGCCCCATCGACCTCACTCGAATAAGATAAGAGATCGACGTCGAGGCCGTGCGTGCCACGAAGACATCCCTCGGGTTTGGTAAGCGGTCGGTCCGCAAAACCGAACCACACACCCCCTTTTTCCAATTAAGACTAAAAGCGCGATTTGATCGATCATACAGCAACAGTACCCAAATCGAGCTTGGGACTGTGACCGAGCCCAATCGAGTCGTTCCGTAGCATTAATATGGCTGTACTCGGGTAAGATACGATCCGATCGTGCGGTCTAAAACCCATCATGATCGATTCTACGGGATGCAAATACGGTGGTCAGCACCATCCCCAGCTTTGATCGCATACGCACCGAGGACTAATGAAACGAACTCAGCACACTAAGACGACGTTTGAGATTATATTTATATTTTACATTTAAATAAATAATAGATGAAAACTATAATTCAAATAAGTATTATATTTTAAAAGTGTGATAAATTTATCCTTCTAATATTTTTGATATTTATTTAACAAAATATATTATTATTTAAAATAAAAAAATATAATCTTATAAAAGATTTAATATGACCCAAATATATAATAAACAACACAAAATAAATTTTAAGAATACATAAATAAAAGTTTATTTTTATAAAAATATAAATCATTTCGATTTTTTTTTTTGCTAAATCATCTTGATAATCCTATAATTTTAGGTGAAATCATATGATAATTTTAGATTTTAAAAATTATAGTAACATCCTGTAAATTAGATATAATTTTATACAAATTTCATAAATATTTAGAATATATTTTGAAGTGCACAATTCATATTTCAAAAATGTTTCCTAACGTCCGTGTGAGGTGAGAGTGCAGAAGATAAGCTTGCACCGGGAAAGGTCATCCCGCGATGGGCCCCAACTATCAGGGCTTGTTTCGAGAGATGGGGTGGGGGTGCACATGGAGATGAGAATTCCATCGGAAAGGTAACGGACCGGTGGACGACACAAACGCGCACACAACATCGAGCATGATTTGCCATCACCAACCACCGCCTCTCTCTCTCTCTCTCTCTCTCTCCTTTCCCAGCCAAACACAGGAGGAGTAAAAGCTCCAACGCTTACTCCTTCCAACCTACAGCTATTTATTTACAGAAAAAGTGGGATGAGCAGCCATTCCCTTCCCCCCCCCCCCCCCGCCTTCCCGAAAGTGTAAACCCAAGGCGGGAAGGATAACCAAGATTTAGCTGCTCCTCCACTTCTTCCCCGACCTCTTCTTGTCTGGTCTCTGCAGATTTGAACGCCATACTTCGTTTGTGTTGCAATCCGTCAGTGGGATTCTTCTAGTTTTGGTTTTTGTTCAAGTCGGATTGGAGATTTTGGGACTCGCAGATCTCTGATCGGGGATGAAGAAGATGGGCCCGAACGAAGAGGGGAGGTCTGGGGGCGAAAGTCCGACGGATGCGATCGAGGTGGAGAGTACCGGCGGCCGCATCTCCTTCAGTGGCCCCTTGAGCGGGCCTCTCAACAAGAGGGGGGAGAAGAGCGGCGCCCGGGTTAGCTTCCCGGGCTCGCCTTCGTCTGTGGCGTCGGTTAAGGGGAAGGAGGAGGAGGAGGACGACGACGATGACGCGACGTACGTGGAGATCACCCTGGACGTGCGCGACGACACGGTGGCGGTGCACAGCGTGAAGGCGGCGGGGGCCGGCGGGGACGCTGCCGGGGACCCGGAGGTGGCGGCGCTCGCGCGGGAGCTGGAGAGGCGGTCGGCGTTCGGGGCGTCGGTGATGCGCACGGCGTCGTGGAGGTTCCGGCAGGTGTCGCAGGAGCTGCGGCGGCTGACGTCGTTCGGGCGGCGTCCCGGGGCGGGGAAGTTCGACCGGACCAGGTCCGCCGCCGCGCAAGCCCTCAAGGGCCTCAAGTTCATCAGCAAGGCCGACGGCGCCGCCGGATGGGCTGCCGTCGACCGCCGCTTCGATGAGCTCGCCGTCGATGGCACCCTCGACCGCTCAAAGTTCGCTCAGTGCATCGGTCCGTTCCCCTATCACTTCCGATCGTTTCCCCTCTTCAACCACCTTCACATCTATTTCCGTTTATCGTTTCCTTTCTTTTTTTTTTTTCCTCGAAAGAAAAAATCGTATGGTTTCTATGCTTTTACAATCTAAAAAAATAATAATAATTTGAAAGTTGGGATCAATTAGGAATGAAAGAGTCGAAGGAGTTCGCAGGCGAGCTGTTCGATGCGTTGGCGAGGAGGAGACAGCTCAGAGGGGATACCATCACTAAGGCGGAGTTGCGAGAGTTTTGGGATCAGATATCGGATCAGAGCTTCGATTCCAGGCTCCAAACCTTCTTCGATATGTAACAATTCAAACTCAGTCCTCTGTTCTATAGAGATTACAAACAGAAAAAAAAAAAAAAATTCATGCAATCATTGATTCGGCGTCCAATGCACAGGGTGGATAAGAACGCGGATGGAAGAATCACGGAAGAGGAAGTCAGAGAGGTGATTTAGTTAAAAAGTCACTGTCGCCTTCTGATGAAGACGAGCAGATTACGTATCGCGTAGTTCTTAATTCTGGCATCATTAATTATACTATCGAATTATTAGTGTTCATCTATACATACATGGTTGGCAAACAGATCATCACGCTGAGCGCTTCAGCCAACAATCTCTCCAAGATTCAAGATCAGGCGGAGGAGTATGCGGCGCTCATAATGGAGGAACTGGACCCCGACAGTCTTGGCTACATTGAGGTAAAGGATTCGGACGGGGCACCGGAGAAATGGTCGGGGGGTAGATTGGGTTATGTTGGTTTGATGGTCTGGGGAACCGACTGACGGTGATCATGGCCTCAGATATACAACCTGGAGATGCTCCTGCTGGAGGCGCCCGGCTACTCGGCGCAGCTCGGCACCACCAACAGCCGAAACCTGAGTCAGATGCTGAGCCAGAAGCTGAGGCCGACCCGGGAGCCAAACCCGCTGGTCCGGTGGTACCACGAGGGGCGCTACTTCCTGGAGGACCACTGGAAGCGGGTGTGGGTGATGGTGCTGTGGCTGTGTGTCTGCGCCGGCCTCTTCGCGTGGAAGTTCGTCCAGTACCGGCGGCGCGCGGTGTTTCACGTCATGGGTTATTGCGTCTGCGTCGCCAAGGGCGGCGCGGAGACCCTCAAGTTCAACATGGCCCTCATCCTCCTCCCGGTCTGCCGCAACACCATCACCTGGCTCCGCACCAAGACCAAGCTCGGCAAGGCGTTGCCCTTCGACGACAACCTCAATTTCCACAAGGTACGAAGACGACGACGACGACCCCCCTCCCCCTCGGAATCGGTCTCCCTGAAAGCAAAATGAATAGGACCGGGATTCGTGTCGTTGGCGTGATGCAGGTGATCGCGGTGGGCGTGGCCATCGGCGTCGGGCTACATGCGATCTCGCACTTGACGTGCGACTTCCCACGCCTCCTGCACGCGACGGACCAAGAGTACGAGCCAATGAAGCGCTTCTTCGGGGACACCCGGCCCAACAACTACTGGTGGTTCGTGAAGGGCACGGAGGGGTGGACCGGGGTGGTGATGGTGGTCCTGATGGCCATCGCCTTCACTCTCGCCACCCCCTGGTTCCGCCGCAACCGGCTCAACCTGCCGTGGCCCCTGAAACGCCTCACCGGGTTCAACGCCTTCTGGTACTCTCACCACCTGTTCGTCATCGTCTACATCCTCCTCATCATCCACGGCATCTTCCTCTACCTCTCGAAGAAATGGTACAAGAAGACGGTTCGTGATCGGTAACCCACACAAAACGAGTAGCGTTCAGCTTCCTCGAGCGACGATCCACTGAGACGCTCTCTATGTTAATTCCTTTGCAGACATGGATGTATTTGGCGATTCCGCTCATCCTCTACGCCAGCGAACGGTTGATCAGAGCGCTCCGATCGAGCGTGAGGGCGGTCAAGATATTGAAGGTGGCGGTATACCCTGGCAACGTCCTGACTCTTCAAATGTCGAAGCCACAGGGTTTCAAGTACCGAAGCGGTCAATACATATTTGTCAACTGCGCAGCCGTCTCTCCGTTCCAGTGGTAAACAGCCAGACACTAAATTTTCCATGCCATTCCTGTCAAGATTAACAGCGACCTCGGTCGGATGAGCTTAATCAAGTCTTGTTGTTTGATTGTTTGCCTTTTACCCAACGACAACAGGCACCCATTCTCCATCACGTCGGCTCCGCAAGACGACTACATCAGTGTTCACATACGGACGCTGGGGGACTGGACCAGGCAGCTCAAGGCTGTTTTCTCTGAGGTATACTTTGCTGCCGCTGTCTGCGCTATGCCGGTAGAATTTTAGTAGACATTATTGACAGGAGGATTAAGCGCTTTATTTAGTGATCTGCGAATGTTTCGCGAACCACGTACTCTTTTCTTGTTTTCTTTCTTTTTGGTGGGCGCGAAGATGAAGTGGGTTTGGGTTTTTGGTTGTTTGTAGGTGTGTCAGCCACCGACAAGCGGCCAAAGCGGTCTTCTTAGATCAGACTACGACAGCAACAACAACCTCATGTAAGTTTACTTGCTGGCCTCTTCTCGTAGGAGTAACTTAACGTGTTTCATTATCCCAAACTATTACTTTAATAATCATTACAAAGTCTCACTAATCACTGATACCCATTTACGAATTGTTACCCGCCCCCCGTTTTAACATGCTTAAAAAAAAAAAAAAAATAGTAGGACATACCTAACGAATAATTGGATATGTAGCTTTCCAAAGGTGCTGCTCGATGGGCCGTATGGAGCACCAGCCCAAGAGTACAAGAAGTACGAGGTGGTACTGCTGGTGGGGCTGGGAATCGGCGCCACCCCTTTCATCAGCATCGTCAAAGACATCGTCAACAACATGAAGCAATGGGACCCCGAAGAGTCGACCGACGGCGACGACGACCGTGACGCGTCGGAGGGCGGCGGCGGCCACAGTAGCAGCCACCGGAGGACGCTGACGTCGTCGTTCAAGACGAGGAGGGCCTACTTCTACTGGGTGACGCGGGAGCAGGGGTCGTTCGAGTGGTTCCGGGGGGTGATGAACGAGGTGGCGGAGACGGACAAGAAGGGGGTGATCGAGCTGCACAACTTCTGCACCAGCGTGTACGAGGAGGGCGACGCCCGGTCGGCGCTCATCGTGATGCTGCAGTCCCTCAACCACGCCAAGAACGGGGTGGACATCGTGTCGGGCACTCGAGTCAAGTCCCACTTCGCCCGCCCCAACTGGCGCAACGTCTACAAGCGCATCGCCCTCAACCACCGGGATCAACGAATCGGTACGTCCGCTTCCTTCTCAAACCTCCACCACATGGAAACCCACAACATTGCTTTAAATTAATTCCTCCCGGCTTTCATCCTCCACGCGCTTACACATATATTTTTTCTTTTTTAAGGGGGGGAATTGAGTCTAATAGTTAATTCCATCGAGGTAAATTAATTGACCATTCCTAGTATCATACAAGTCCTAAGACATTTTCTGATATTTGCAGTTAGGTAGGTGGTACTCGACGATTTCTCCACCAACTCTCATCTCCATAAAATAAGCCTAATAAAACAAAGAAACTTATTGCATTTTCTACTCCCAATTACGACTATGCCATGTGGACCAAATAATGTAATAATGGTCCTATGGTTGCATCTTGTGTAATATAAAGCTAGGATCCCCATAAACATATACATTGGTGCCTACATTTTTTCCTGCTGCTTCTCGTAATAAAAATATCTAGTAGAGAGAATCTTGTCCTGTGGTCAACCGGGTATCCTTAGTCGTGTTGGTTTATTGCCACTAATAATACCTGTTTTCATCCTTGAGCAGGTGTATTCTACTGTGGAGCCCCGACCCTGACGAAGGAGCTGCGCCAGCTAGCCACGGATTTCTCAAGGAAGACCAGCACCAAGTTCGACTTCCACAAGGAGAACTTTTGAAACCATTCGATGCCATCACACAATCACCAAATCCTTGCAAAGTCACTTTCTCCTCCTTGTATAGCTATTTAATACAACCGCAGTTGGTTTCCCCCTTTTAAAATCCTAGGGCGGTGGCTGCGAAGATGAATGCAACCGCAGACACTGGAGAGAGTAATGTAGGGTAGGATAGTATTTGCCAGCCCAATTGGGTTTCCTTTCTTGTTGTTTCCATTATTTTTTTTTAAAAAAAATTATTTTGGCCCCCGTCGTATTACCAGCTATTGTTGTGTTGTATAATAAGGCATGCCCTACACTTTTTTTTTTTTCAATCTCTAATAATTGGAGATATTCGAAGTTGTTGTTCGATGATATGGAAAATAATTCACAACGCGCACAGCAGAGTAAGCAGGTGAAAGGAGGATTTGGCTGGCAAAAGATACTTTTTCCATAATGTGTTCACAGTTTCAATCAGTATTCAAAGGCTAAAGTTAATAAGGTGACTACATAACGGTGAATTGTATCTATTCATCTCCTTCAAATAACGGAAAGAGATGTCCACATTCCAAGAAAATCCAATGGGTCCTTCAAGGGAACATCTATGGCCCATTGAAAGAATGCATCATGTGAAGGAACAATATTCCCCAAACTTTTCCACGGACTCGAAGGAGCACTACATGTGGCACAGTGGCTAAGTTCACGATTATTGGCTATAATCTAATAATCTCAAGGAAGTTAGCATCGTGATTGGGCTATTTCTAATCATCCGACTTCATGCCTAGGTCGAGTAATAATAGAGTAAATATTAGGTTCATCGGCTCGATCTAACCCGACCACATCAGCCCGATGATCACATCGGCTCGATCTGTCGGTCTATCCATGTATACCCAACAACCATATCGACACTCCAGGGCTCTCGAGCCACATTGACAATCGTAGACGACGTCTTATGCAGTGTCGTCAGCCCAGTAAACTATACTAATAGTCGACAGATGTCAAATAAGATCCCGAGAACTGACGAAAGCAACGCCGCGTAGAGTCGTACCCACAGGTCGACCATAGTGGGGAGACCTTTTGGCTGGGAACTTTTCCTCAAAACTCCTTTCATCTTCTCAGCATCTCGATTTCTAGTTTCTATACCTCAAAGCTAACTTAGTTATCAAACGGGCTACGTTGAGCACACATCACTCCGACGAGAGCCTTCTTGTAGGATCCGATCGAGGACCTAGGCCAGTCTCGTAGACTTTTCGACCCGAGGAGCTGCAGCTAAGCGACGCCTGACTTCCGCTTGATCCTATGCATATAGATCAAATCGTACCATACTGAATACTCAAAATTTACGACACAAAATCAAATAACAAGACTACTCAACCCTGTCAATAATTTAAACTGACTCTCGCCAAGGCAACTAGGTTATAGTACTGTCCTACTTTGGTATGACAAAACTTTGTTTAACTCTAGTCAACGTAATTTTCAAAATCATAACATTATCCAGCATCAACTTATGAAATGACAAGATTGACCATAATCTCAGTTCAGTGGTTTCCTAACCGAAGCCGGAACCGATGACAATGATAGGCCACTGGGTGCCAATAAATAATAACTTGCGGGGAGGTCAAAGCGGAAACCAATGAGCATCGAGTGGCTCTAAAAAATACGACGGAGGAGTTAGGAGCAACGTCACTAAGAAAGGCCTGCTCCACATGTAGTGCATCCTAATCTGGAGTCAGATCATGCACTCAGTCTGCGTCATACTAGAGATGCTGTTCCACGACGGTGACAGCCCCAATGGGCAAAGCACCGCGTGAATGAGAGCACTAAGAACAGACAATGAAATCGTAAACAAAAAGATCATGGCTGAGGCCAACACGCACTGCCCGTAGCCAAAATAGCCAATTGCAGAACGCAAAAAGTAATCAATATCAGTAGGACATTATTTGACTGGGGTGTATCAGGTCATATAACTATGTCTTTTTTATCATTTTTTTGATGTAGAATCCTAGGATTTGTTATCATGGATGGATGGATTTGAAGCAGGTAAGATATGGCCAGACATCTTTGTCAAGCAAAAGAATAATAATTTACCTGAATCTTGAACTCCAGTAAAGTGATGTCAAGCCAATTTCCATAAAGCTTCAAATCATCTCTTGGAGATACGTGAGGACCAAAACCTACCGGAATCATGATTGCTTTAGACCAAAGAACAAAGGGGGGTAAAGACCAGGTACCTTGTAGCGACCAAGAAAAAGTAGAAATTAGTTAAATATTGTTAGCGTTTAAAGAAGAACAGCAGTCTTAAGGGAGAAGTCCACAATCAAATTTGAAAACATTATTTGCGGTCCCGGAAATTTTCTGTCCATTTTGGAGGCCATGCAGTTTCTAGGAACCACTCACCCAATGTGGAGACACATAAGATTGGAAACCATTAGGAAACTTCGGGGTCGTAGCCAAGGTGTCAACATGACTTGGTTTCACCCGTATGCATAGGCTCATCCACATCGTTTGAGGGGTTGAGATCTCCAGCTCGAGTCAAATCTGTCTTGGGGATCTGTGTCTCGGTCAGACTCTTTCGGAAGCAGCTCAGGTCGGAGGCCAACCATAGGGTCTCGCACAAAGGCCTCGTCAGGATGGAGGTTCCTGACGTGACCCCTCCGACGTTTAAGTCAGTCGGTGCATAAGCATGACGTGAGGGTACGATGCGCGCTACGCAGCATTGATGTTAGGACCAATTTGTATAAGCATAAACACATACATAAACTAACGATTCCATGATTCATTTACAGTTCCCCTCAAAGTGTCGCGTAGCTGAAACTTTAAACTTCGGTCTAAGTGGCTGACCAAAGCTTGAGTTGAAATAATACATAGATGAATATTATTATCTAAATAAATTATTTTTAAAGTTTGTATTATGTGTGTTTATATAATTAAGAAACAAAACAAAATAAATATAAATTTTGGTTCATCTAATGAACAATATTGATTGATGCCTGCTACACCAATAGCTGTTCCTTTCTAATAAAGGGACTTCCATGGAGGTGAATCCCTTCAGATGATGAAGCCCCATATAGGAATAAGTATATTATTCAAAAATATTTTTTTTTCTTTACAAATATTCTATCTTTATGTTGTTTTTCTTCATTCTGTATTAATTTTGGTTTACAAATAAGGTTGAATCGAATATATTATTACTTCACATGTTATACAAGCAAGCTGAAAATAAAATTTTCCTGTAATCATCTCCAAAGATAACTTTCTAGAATCATTTTGTCTAACCCTTCTAATAATTTTATTTTTCTTCTCTAATTCTTAAAAATCTACTTTGATTTTTGTTGTATTTATTGTTCATAAATTCTGCATAACAGATACAATAAATTTATAACAGAAAATACATCCTTTAAAGAATAGAAAAGTTTTACCACAACAAGTAGTACAATAGCTTATTTTTATCTTCACACTTGAGAAGTTGCTTGATAAGATTTTATGTTTTTGTTGCTTCAAAGCTTCCAACCTCTAGAAAATTCAAATATGGAGATCAGTCTGATCTGACAAGTTTGAAGTTTGAATATTAGACTTTGAAGTGCATCATTTGTCTTCATCTTGAAGGATAAACTATACTAGGACACGGACATAAGAATCAGATTATGATGCGATATGCATCCAAGTTTTCAGCATATGGATTACAGCACATTTAGGACAGTTGTCTTTAATGGAACGAGAAGGTCAAAATGAAAAAAATTGAAAAATAAGAAAGAAACAAAATTTCTACAGATTACAGCACATTAAAATCAATGTCAATAGGTGACCTCAAAGGGTGAAAGAAGTCATTCTCATTTGATATATAAGATATATAGCCAAAGATTTAAAAAATTGTCCAACTCAGGAATATATACATGAACACATATATAATCATATATATAGGCATCAGATAGTGAATGCAAAATGCCACATAATTATAGCTTCTTCCATTCCATGATGCAAAAAAATATATTTTCTGATACTGAGTTGACTGTGATCATGAAAAATCATATAGTTGGATTGGGTATCTCACAAACCGGCTTATATGAATGTTCTATCATGCGACAAATCAGTTAAATAGCCTAAGATGGCTTTAACACCAAATTTTGAATTCCAAGAAGAGGTAAAAGTGTTTATTTATTGGCCTTAGACACTGGAGGTTTAGTAATGTCTAAGATGTTTCAATGATGAGCCACACATACCTTATTTATAGTTGTAACCCCTTGGCCAATTCGAAGTAATCAGTCAAATTTTGAATCAAGAAGAAAGAGTAAAATGTAACCAATAAATAATTTTGACATTCAAGAAATAGTTGTGAAACAGAACTATTAGTTGGATTAACAATGCAAAATAGTATCTACTATTAGTTGGACGCTTTACAACTAATGCAACTAATAACTGATATAGTATCTCCATATTGCACAAAGTTAAGCTTTCAAGATTAACGATTCTCTTAAACTTGCTCTTACCTCCTTAAGAAGTGCTTCCTTCTTATAGGTATATAGATGGGTTTGTACTGTTTAATCTTCACATATATGAAAACACATTGGATATTCAAAATAACAAAGGTCCTTTAGGCCTTGCTGCTCTCTGTTTCTCTTTGGATTAAAAATTAAGGGCACCCTGACAGATCCAAGTGGCAAGAGGAAATGATTGAATTTAGCCCTTTAAATCAGCTGAATAATTTTCCAACACCATGTATCCTATTAAAATCAGAGTGCATAATCTATCAATCAATGAAGTAAGATGCCTTTTGTCCCCCGAACACCGTCCTTGATCGACTGATTGCAAATGTAAGAATCTGAAGACTCATATGAATCAGGATGACGATGTCATAATTGGCTTGAATGTTTGCACTCTACAAAGACCTCGATATAGCTAGCAACACACGATCGTACATTCTCGCCTTCCGCTCAGTATCCAATAAAGCAACTAGGGTATCGAGTCTTTATATTTCAGTTTTCTCTTCAAGAACCAAACTCATGTTCGATGATCTTACGAAATAGGGATCATGACATTGTTTAACTAGTTTGCGTACCGACAATATGTAGTTCAGATTGAGATCACAAACGCATGGAAACAGCAAAAAATGATGGGCAGTAAGCAATTTCTTTCTGAGATACAAGAGGCCAAACCTTAGTATACCCCCATGAAAGATTCGGTCACGGAAATCCATAGCAAGAATCGGAAGTAGGAAGCCTTACAGCATCGAAGATCATGGTTGAGTAGGGGGAAAGATCGTAAAATCCGATCGAAGAGATGGAACGAAACGATGAAAGGTTCGTAGCGAGATAGGTCGGATTACCTGTTTCGATCGGGGAGTCGAGGAGGGCATACGGCGAAAGAAGCGGCGAGGCGTTCCTTTACTCCCAAGCTGCGACCGCGCGATTCAACTTTCGAATTCAATCAGCCCGTCTATTTATATAGCTCCTGCTGCCTCGCCTTGAGATTCGCGTACGATGTGTTTGGCACAGGCCGAAGAGATATAATCTGTCCGCCAATTGGCCCAAATTCGTAAGGTAGCCCATTAGTTAGGATAGAAATTTTATTTGGGGCGCAGACAAGACCTCAAGATTAGAAATCTTCAACAACCGTATCTCCAGCTTGATGACGCAAACACAAAAAGAAGCCAAAGTCCCTCTTCAGCTCCCGTTCTTCGGGAACAAAAACCTCACACCAAATCAATCAGAACACAAATAAATCCCAAATACTTTCAGCTAACGTTCCTCTACTGTTTAGCTGGAGATACAGTTGCAAAGCATCCTTCACAGTAAAGACTAGCTTGCAAAGCAAGAAGAAATCAAATAGGAAAAAAAAAAAAGGGCACAATAAAAGCATGAAAACTGCCCTTGATGGCTCAATTAATTGATAATTTCTTCTTAAGTCCAGACACTAAATATTATGAGCTCTGGATGATTGCTGAACATGTGAAAATGAAAATAAAATGAATTCATTTTCAACTTCTTCTTGGTTTTTCGGTAGCCTTATGGGATGAGGACTGCACAGAATTGATCCCTCCTCCTTCAGTGCTCTTAGCTGATACAGGTTGGTTAAATTCTTCGGCAAGCCCAGATGAGTACTTCTTTATCCTCAAGGATATGAGAATACTGGAAGCAATTCCAAGCAACGGAAAAATGTATGAGTAAACCTGAGACTTAGAGCCGGTTGTTGAGGCTACAGCAGCACCGGCAAGGCTGCCAAGAGATGTGTTCTGGAGGATCATTGGCAAACAACCAGTAACAGTAGGAAGAAGGAAGTCAACAAGAAAACCAACTTCTGTGGCGGCCAAACCATAATTGATGACATAGGATGGCAAGGGAGAAAACCGGGCAAGAAGCACAAATCTCCATCCGTCGCGTTCAACTCCTCTGGCGAGGAGATGGAAGTATCTGCTGCTATGTGCCCATTCTGTTGCTGATTTTGAGCTCCTAAAGATTGCCCTGGACAACAATTAAAGAAACCTCACCATTAGGATACCAAGGCCATGACTGTAGATATCATGTCATCTAAAACGGGAAATTGGATTTTTTTACTTAAAACGGTATATCAGGGTCAATCCATTCAGCCATATTGTGTTTGAATCGAAGAGTCTTACTGAATACACATTTGAGATTCTAGGTTGAATAAAGTGTATATCATTCACAAATGCAGACTCTATGGGCTTCTTTGTCAGGCACTTTCTAAGTCCAGCCGAACCTTCAATGATTGGCTCATCAGGCTCTATTGGCAGCAATCCATGTCAGGAAGTTGTAATTATTACAGTAGAAAGATAAACAGTATATAGACTAATGCAAGAAAAAGACAACAAAAAGAAAAATTCAATGCACAATATAACAATGAAAAATCTGACTAAGATCAAGACTTTTAGACATTTAAAGACAGATGGTACATAAGCTATCGACAGGAACTAACAAAAAATAGGAGCTAACCATCAAAATTATCATTTTTGAAGATTATAAATAACAAATTAGTAAAGGCTCTTTCACCAGCTCAACAGGATTAAAAGTTCAAAACTTGAATACTTAGAAGAACAGCGATCCATCAAAATTGCATCCTCCGCTTATCAATGCCTAAACTAAGATAGGATGATAAATATATTCAAATATGCATCTGAAAACTAATAAGATTTCTCATGCTGCAAGGATGCTATCAGAGAAATCAACCAACAAAAGAAAACAAACTTTGACTAAATCTATTCTTATTAAGAAAATTAGACTAAAAAATGTTATACAAGGCATGCCGATAAGTTCCATTGGCCAATGGCCAATTGATTGTGACCATGCCATCACCTCTCACTTTGTCTGCATATCGAGTATCAGATCATCGAGGATCAGACCCAGGCAGAGGAATTATTCTGCCACTGCAGCTATTGAATTCAAGGGATCTTAGGTGCAGGAATCAGAAAAATTTTAAATTCCTATCTGCCATTCCATTAGAAGCTACTTAGACCTAAGTATTTATGCACAACTAAGAATACTGCACCATCATGAAAATATCCAACTAATGAGAAGAAACTCTACCAAGTAACAGATCTTCAAAAGTTACCATCTAGTTTTTGGTACACTCTTCAGGCGTGTTTTATCATAGTGTAGCATAATTTTCTGACCTTATATCGACTCACATATCTTATGATCATCGAGCAGATTAACCATGTCACCAAGTAGGCTGCCTAATTTTGCAAATCATTTTAAAAGAATCCAGGGATATTAGTGATCTAATCCACATTATAGAGGAGAAGAAGCCCTTCAACATATTGAAGCTTTGTGAAAAGACGAGTAACAGTATGATTGCTTCAATTCTTTCTAAACAAGAAGTCATTGTGCCACAGTTCGGAAGGTAACATATGCAGATGGACAAACTCCTCAAGGGCAAATCTTGGAATGAATAGCTTTAGTTGAATAAACCCAATGACCAAAACATATTTTATGTATCAGGAAAATTATTCAAACCACATAGCTAGGTCACCTTTGTTCCCTCTTGTTCAGCAAAAAAACAGGTTCAATATTCTACAGTGAGGCGGTAATTTCTCTTGATGAGTTGTGCAAGCATAATGTCCAACTAAACCCTTATTATTATTCAATATTAGAGAGGTCTATTGCACACAACAAGAATAGTAAGTTTGGGTCACGGAACAAGAAAGCTTAGTTCTTTTCCTCTCAGTTGCATCGAACAAAAGAAAAAGATCAAGAGAACGCCAAGCATTAGTAGATCAAGCCCTCCCCTTCATCTCGGACAACAACCAAATCACGGATGAAGACAAAGAAGGTAAAAGAAAGACTAAAACAAAGGGGGGTTGATGACAAACCGTCCGATCCAGAAGGATAAGGAGGCGCCGAGGACTTTGGCGGAGAAGACGCTGAGGACGGCGGGGAGGAAACCGAAGAGGAGGGAAGCGCCGGCCTCGAAGAAGACGGCGTACGGGAGGCAAAGCGCAAGGGTGAGGGTGTGGGCCGCCACGTACACCGGGATGGCCCACATACCCAGCCGCTCCTCCAACTGCCGGAACGGCCGGAGCGCCGCCTCCGCGTCGAGACCGTACCGCCGGCCCGCTCCCACCAGCAACGCCACGGCTCCCACCGCCACAGCCAGCCCGATCCACCCCTTCCCCATACCCCTCTACTCTCTTCCCTTCCCTTCGATCTCCTCCGGCCGCAATTTCTCACGCGCGATGGCTGGGCGAGGCTCTCCTTCTCTTCTCTCCTCCTCCTCCTCCTCCTCCTGCCGCTGCTTCTTAACTTGCACTACGAAATAAGGTTTCCCATTCCGGTGCAGAGGCACACGTTTCTCTCCCTAGTTTTGATTGGACGATATCAGTGGGACCCGATAAAGGAGTTCATTTCATCCAATAGAAAGGCAAGTGTAACCAGTGGAGAACTTAACCGGGTAAGAAAAGGTCTTTCCTCATCACCGCTGCGGACCTATGGACACGCATTTCGGTGAAGGGGACAATAGAAGGGCGACACGTAATTGACGTTTGTGTCAAATGACTACTTTATCCCTGTGATTAATTCTACCCGCTTCCTTGACTGCTTGTTCACCCGCACTTGTCAGTTTGGATAAATTTTTTACATAATAAAAATTATTTTACGATTCTGAATGATCTTTTACGTAATAAAAAAAATATTTGATTAAATATTTTATATTTAAATTTTGCTAATGCGAGGTTATGGATCGAAACCTTTTTGTAGATCCTATCCCAATGGCTCACCGCCACCCCCGGAGATCACCCACCCTGTCCCGAAGATTCCAGGGAACACGCCGTTTACGTTTGCCAGAGGCAGCGGGCCCTCACAAACAGCGCGGTGTCCGGTGATACCTGCGTTCCCTTGGCCGTCACAACTCAGGCGATCTCCGCTCCGCTCCGTGATAGCGATGCCTCGAGAAGAGTTGACGGTGTCCGGATGATGTGACGGGCCCACAGCGTGCTCGGGTCCCACTCACCACGGTTGCTCGACGTGACAAGCCAGCATCGAAAACGGAGTGAGTTTGACGAAAATATTAGTTTTCCCAATCTGAATTTTTATAATTCATGCTTTGATCTCGTGCCATTCCTCGATCGAATCTGATCAATCTCGAGTGAATCGTATCGGACTGGTTCCATGCTTTGAAATTACCGCCCCTTATCTGATATATTTGTGAATGTGTAGGAACCATTTTACGGACGGGCAAACATAGACCCATCAGCGGTATATTTTAACCAAGATCCGAGTTTGAGCAATAGAATTTAAGGACCGGAGTTATGACTTCATCTCCTTCGATGTAGTTTGAGTTCCTCGATGTATGTAGTGGCGCACCGCAATCCCAACGCACCATAATAATTCAGTTCAGGTCACCATACATCGGCAAGCCCCAACTTTTGTTCTTTTCCATCCATTGATCAACTTCCCGCTTGTATTTTTATTTTTTTTTCCGGAAGCTATGAAGTGATAAGTTACTTAGTCAAACATTATTGGTGCGATCGAGTATATTTCCTAGAAATTATCTATTTTGGATGATAAATATATTTATATTTTTTTATAATTTTATAATTTATATAATTTTATAATTAAATAGTTTTATTACTACTCCCTCTTAAAGTAGAGTCAAGGGTTGATAACCTTTTGATTTTTAGTATTAATTTGACAAGTCATTTAGTTGATCGTCGTTGGTGTGACATACAGGATCGCGATGGATTATTCATTTTAAGTGATCAGGGTGTTCATATGGTTTTATCGTTTCAGAGTTCATAAGCTTCAAAAGACGTATATGAAAATAAGGAAGATTCGATGACTTATGAGCCATTTGTTTTGCTTATGGGAGGAGGGAGTATTGATAAGGTTATTTAGTCTTACATTGATTGAGGAGTAGAGAATTCAAGGGTTATGGAGTCTTTCTTATCCTCATAGATGACTTTTAAAGCTCATAGATTATGAAAGGATAAAATCGTATAGGTACGCTCATTGCCTAAAACGAATAATTTCTTACGAGCCTATGGAATCACACTAATAGTAGTCGACTAAGTGACTTATCATATTGACACCATTGACTCTCCTGTGAGAGGAAGCAATGATAAAATTATTTAGTCCCATATCGATTAATGAGTAGAAAGAACCATATATCTTATTTATCCACGGAGTAGGCTTACGAGTTGTTTTCTTGAACAAATATACATCAATACCTTTCTTTCTTTCAGAACATGGGAGCGCGACCTTCAGCACCGTCGCACACGCCTCAGAGACCCACCTGCGTGGTTTGGTCTCGGGATAAATAGACGACAGCGTCTCATTCATTGCGTCATATTAACTATTGGCCTTTCGCCGATGCGTAATGTAAACGAACACTTGTTGAGAGACCATAACAAAGCGTGCCTCCAAAACTTGTCCGTTTCATCCATCTATGCTGTCTTGTCAATTTGATTTTTTAATAATATTATTAAATTAATTCATCCAACGGTTAAGATTAAAAGGTGGGGATGGATGATGGACGTTTTGGATATTGTACTTATATAGTTTTCTGATTCAAAATATGTAAAGCTATATTAATAATTATAAATGCATCTAATCCCTTATAAATCAACTCAACTAGTAACTCACTTCTGACAAATCAACATACACTGCAAATATTTTAGTTTCGCAGGATAATTTTGTTGAAGGAATATGCATGCATGTCTGTTTTTTTTTTCTTTTTATTCAGACAATTAGCATAGATTACTTACTTTCTATCATCTTACCATAAACAAATTAGACTGTTTTTACCAGCTTCAAAATTTATTCGATTAAATCTCGAATGTTAAATATTTGGTATGTAAATTTAGGACATTATAAATATTCTAAAATGATAAATACCAACCCCCAAAATTCTTTGATTAAATTATTCTAGAGTCTATCATTTTGATTGGTTTCATTACCTATACGTCCATATTATATATATATATATATGCATATATATAAGAGGAAAAAAAATCTATAAATAGTGCAAAATATACATCAATTAAAACTAAAAAACTGGGAGATTCATCCGATCTTTTGAGAGGGATATAAATGCCATTTGTGAATTGTCGTAAATATATAAATACAAAATTTTCCGGACCAGCGTTCGTTCGCTTCTTCGTCGCGGCGGAGTTCTCATCGAGACCACCCCGAAGGATCGCTAGCATTCCTATCGGACTCTTCCGATCCGTCGGAGACCTGCCTCTGTCGAGATCGGATCGAGGTAAGCCTCCTCTCTGGATCTTATCGATTGTTACGAACTGGACGGCGCCTCCCTTCCGGGAAAGACACCCTTTTTTTTTTCCCCTTTGATCGCGAAGAGATTTCTTATTTCTCCGAGGGGATGACAGGAGTTGCGTTTTTTGCGATACTTCTTCGTTTTGCATGCGCTGTTTTGTTTCCATTGGTGCCCATTTTCTGCTTTACTGCTGGTTTCTATTTTTGTTCGTTTGGATATCCCTTTCAAGGCTCCATGGATGGTTATTTTTTCCGATGTTATGGAGATCTCATGTGATTTTGTATCATATCGATTGAAATGTCATTGTCTCCTCCAGATCTGTGAAAAGATAATAATTTTATGCGCGTCTCATGCTCCTATGAAGATGTTATTGCCAGACGTTTGATACGAAAAGGAGATCTTTTCGAGATACACGAGAGCTAGATACTTAATTATCTCCAGCAACACTACAATTTGGTTGATTTTGCATGATTTCCCTGTCTTCTCATCCCTTCTTTGGCCTATAATTACAGCAGATGAGTTGCTGGTGGTATCTTTTGGTGATTGTTTGTTTAACAAGATAATTTTATCCCGGGTTGCATGATCGAAACAAGAATTGTGTTATGAGTGAAGAGGCTTGTCGGTCGTTCTTGGATCCTATTATACTTTCCTTGTCGTGAAATTGTGTATATTGATTCTAGGGCTTAGCTCTCGACATGGCGTCCACAGCAGGAGCAACAGGCTGGCTGAGAGGGAAAGTCAAGGCCGTTCCTTCAGGGGATTCTCTGGTTATCATGGGAAGCACAAAAGCAGAGATCCCTCCCGAAAAGACCATCACTTTGTCTTCTCTGATCGCCCCTAGACTGGTATGAGTGTACAGTATGGTTATGATTGTTCTCTGACCATTAATTATGAGGACAAACAGACCAATCTGTGATTTGTTTGGTTCTCAGGACATCCTGATTATGGTAATATACATTTAAGAGGAAAATTTTCAGTAATCATTTTCCAAAGAGTTTTGATTCTTTAAATCAATGCTTGAACATGTCATAGTTTTCGTATTTTCCCCCTTAATATGGACTTCTTTGCACTAGAAAAAAATTGTCATTTCAAGGGAAGTATTACTTCTGCCTAATGCAATATTGGATCGTGAATTAGGCTCGTCGGGGTGGTGTGGATGAACCATTTGCATGGGAGAGTAGGGAGTTTCTGAGAAAATACTGCATTGGAAAGGTCCTTAAACTTCCTTGATTTTCGAGTATCTAATATATTCTTCAGAAGTAAACATACACCTCATAGTCTTGATTTCTTCAGGATGTCACTTTCAAGGTGGACTACACAGTTCCATCTATTGGGAGAGAGTTTGGTACTGTTTTTCTTGGAGATAAGAATGTCGCCTACTTAGTTGTTTCTGAAGGATGGGCAAAGGTAATAATAACTTTACACTCTTTGCTCTTTTGCTTTATGCTTTATATGCTTTTCCAACAATTTCGCTGCTGACATCTGATCTGTGTATTTTTCTTCATCAGGTTAGGGAACAAGGCCAGCAGAAAGGTGAAGCAAGCCCATATTTGACAGAGCTACTGCGTTTGGAGGAGCAAGCCAAGCAACAGGGCTTAGGTCGCTGGAGCAAGGTTATCTTGCTTTTTATCTGGTTCTATTTGTTGTTTATTTTGACTGTTTCCTGTAAAGAAAAGCATCTTTTTCTCTTCTCACAAAATACATGTTCGCATCCTTTGGCTTGTTCATCCTATATGCAAAACCACGAGACCATCTAAGTTTGGGCTTGCTGTGGATGTTAATGGCTCTTGAAATTCAAACCTTAGGGGTCTGCTTTTTTTTGAGTTTAGCTCGTGTTTATAAGATATATGACAACAACCAACAAGCATTAGAACATGTGCATGATAAGTAAGGATTGGAGGAGTATCACATGTTTCTTATTGATCAACTTTTTAGGTACCTGGTGCTACCGAGTCAGCTGTAAGAAACTTACCACCTTCAGCTATTGGTGATCCTAGTAATTTCGATGCAATGGGGCTGCTAGCTGCAAACAAGGGCAGACCTATGGAGGGCATTGTGGAGCAAGTCCGTGATGGCAGCACTCTTCGTGTCTACCTCCTTCCTGAGTTCCATTTTGTTCAAGTTTTTGTTGCAGGGGTTCAGGTATGTTTTAAAACCTGACCAGGAATATTTTATTTTAGATGTGATTTTTTGAACAAAATTGTGGAAAAAATGTTTACTTTATACTCTTTGTTTTACTTGATGTGGCAAAATTGTTTTCTTAATAATAGGCTCCTTCAATGGGAAGAAGGCCCACTAATGACACAATTCCGGAGACTGAGGTCTCTACTGATGATACAAATGGAGAAATTTCAGGTGAATCTCGGCAAACACTGACATCGGCCCAGAGGCTTGCTGCTTCTTCGCCGTCGATAACTGAAGTTGCACCAGATCCATTTGGGAGGGAAGCCAAACACTTTACAGAAATCCGTGTTTTGAGTAGAGATGTAGGTTCTTTTTTTTGTTTTTAGCTGTCTCAGTGCCAAAAGTTCGATTGAATTTTTTCTTTATTTGTTTTCTATGATTTATCTCCACTGAATTTCGAACTGTGCAGGTCAGGATCGTGCTAGAAGGTGTAGACAAATACAGCAATTTAATTGGCTCAGTTTATTATCCTGACGGTGATACTGCAAAAGATCTTGCACTTGATCTTGTGCAAAATGTATGTAAGGTTATGCAATCATATAGCAAGCAATGATTACTGCCTATGTGAGAACACTGAAACATTGTGGCACAAATTTGATTTTTCTAGCGATAATATCACTAGGGATGGAAATGGTTTTTTTTATTTTCTTGTAATTACCAAATGCTAATTTGGATATGAATTTTAGACAGACACCAGATACATTGTAATCATATTTGCTTAAAATGCATATGGTGTATATGAATCACACATGTGACATTTATGGATTTAACGTGAATGTTATATAATCAGCCACAATATCAACAAATGGTTAAGAAAATTACTTGAATATATTTTTCATGTTGTCTGGATAGGAAAACTCAAACATATGTGACCAGAAAAAATAAGAATGAAAAAAGAGAATACACTGAACAAAAGAACAAATCAATTAATGTATTTTGTGGATTAATGTAGGTAAGTTCAACAGCTCAATATATATTTGGATATCAAATATGATTAATTTAAATTTGCATGCGAATATGTCATACACATTTATGCAACCACACAGTGAATGATTGTGAACATATATTATCCCACCCACTTTTACCCAAGATATTATACATTTTTAATGTTGTGTTCTATTAATTCTCCTCATTGACTATTATTCTTTTAAATATCCTTGTTATTTAAGTGCATCCTCCCTATGGTCTCTAGATAAACTTGTACGGTACCATGGTGTAAGGCATCTATGGTAGTTTCTAAACCTGTATGTTAACATTATTTGTTCATGAAATAATAATAAGGATGTCTACAGTGTTAGATGCTAGACTGTTAGCTCAGAATACAGATGTTCTTTTGTGTGGGTTTGTTGGGAAGGAGGGGACATTGAAACCTTAAAATTTGTTTTCCATTATGATACTTAGATTGCTAATTATGGGGCTTGACTTTCTGATGACCTGTAGCCTAGTCAATTCCTCTGTTGATATTGTCAACCCTCGCCAATGATATCACACCGGGCCAAATAATTTTCCCAGATGATTTCAAGCTCTGAATTGAGGCCTCTAGAGGCAAGGGTGTGTGCATACCCATTTACACTTCTTGGAATATCCTATAGTTAGCAGAAATTTAATAATAATACAAAGACTAGTCTCATCACCTGAATGACATTCATTTTAGGCAGCTTATTCTTAGACAAGGTTTATCCCTTGTTTTCTGTCTGAGAGCTTTTGTTTAGGTGATAAGCCATTGTGCTTTGCTATGCATTCAACTACGCATGGTATGCATACTTCTTTGCATTTTGCAAGAACCTGTTGTTGAAACTGCAAATAGAGGATATCAGTGTTTCTATGTGTTGCTTGATTTTTTAATCTTGTCATTCTGTCGAGTGATGCTTTGGCATTTCCTTTAAAGTCTGGTTAGAAAGGTAACTGTTGTCTGCATATGAGTTTTTTAATTCTGCGTTAATATATTTACTCATACATCTGAATATTTTGATAACAGTTACTTAAATGCTCGTTATATAAGACAGTTCACATTGTTTTCCTTCCTACAAAGGGGTTTGCTAGATTTCTGGAATGGAGTGCAAACATGATGGAGGATGAGGCCAAACGGAAATTGAAGGCTGCTGAGCTTCAGGCAAAGAAGGATCGCCTGAGAATTTGGACAAACTATGTTCCTCCAGCTTCAAATTCGAAGGCAATTCATGACCAAAATTTCACAGGAAATGTATGTGTTTTCTACCCAGGTCCTCTTGAAGCTGATTACATATCATTCTTATGCTTGAAGTCTGCAATTGATTTGTCAACTTTAGGTAGTAGAGGTTGTGAGTGGAGACTGCATAATTGTTGCTGACGATGCTGTTCCCTACGGCAGCCCCTTAGCTGAGCGTAGAGTTAATCTTTCAAGCATCAGAGCACCAAAGATGGGAAATCCTCGGCGAGAAGAAAAGCCAGCACCCTATGCCCGTGAGGCCAGGGAATTCTTACGTACACGACTTATTGGCCACCAAGTATGGTTATTCACTTGACATATTGGATGGAGAAGATATATAAAGTTAGTAGTCTCATAATGCATCTGTTGTCAGGTAAATGTGTCAATGGAATATTCTAGGAAGGTTGGCGTGGCTGATGGACCCAGTACAGTAGTATCTAGTTCAGCTGATTCTAGAGTCATGGATTTTGGGTCAGTCTTCCTTGTGAAGAGTGAGAATGATGAAACCCCTTCTCCATCTGTTAACCAACCAGGAGTTACAAATGTTGCCGAGATGGTTGTCTCACGGGGTTTTGCCACTCTAGTCAGACATCGAGATTTTGAAGAAAGGTCAAATCATTATGATGCTTTACTGGCTGCTGAATCTCGTGCAATTAATTCAAGGAAAGGGATTCATTCTGCCAGGGATCCTCCAGTTATGCATATAACTGATTTGACAATGGTCAGAAATGGAATCATTATTTATTACATTACACAATCTTTGTTTGTCATGGTATATAATAAAAATTTCATGTTATCTGCACAGGCATCTGCAAAAAAGGCACGAGATTTCTTGCCTTTTCTGCAACGGAGTAGGAGGCATGCTGCTGTTGTTGAATATGTCCTTAGTGGTCATCGATTTAAGTTACTGATTCCTAAAGAAACATGCACTATTGCATTTTCATTTTCTGGTGTTCGGTGTCCTGGTCGGGAGGATCCTTTTTCAGATGAAGCTATTGCTTTGATGAGAAGGAAGATATTGCAACGGGATGTTGAGGTGCCAATTGTCCATTTATTTAGCTTGAGGCATACCCATTCTCATTACTAAAATAGATCTCATGGTTATGTTGGGCAGATTGAGGTGGAAACAGTTGATAGGGCTGGGACATTCTTAGGTTCCTTGTGGGAATCAAGGACCAATATGGCTGTTATACTCTTGGAAGCTGGATTGGCTAAACTTCAAACCTCCTTTGGCTCTGACAAGATTCCAGATGCTCACCTCCTGGCACAGGCTGAACAGTCTGCAAAGCGCCAGAAGCTAAAAGTAAGTTATGGTTATTTGTTATTGAAGCTTTGTATATCATGGTATATAACTTTTTTCCTCTGTAAGATCTGGGAGAATTATGTTGAAGGACAAGAAGATTCAAATGGTTCCTCTACTGAAGCAAAACAGAAAGAAGTGCTCAAGGTGATCTTCAAGAAAGAGTATCTAACTTGCTTGCTATTCTGACACATAACCTATAAGATGAACATTCGTTCCCTGTTGATCAATTCAGGTGGTGGTTACAGAAGTTCTTGGTGGTGGAAAATTTTATGTCCAAACTGTTGGTGATCAAAAGGTGGCTGCCATCGAACAGCAGCTTGCTGCATTAAACATTAAAGAGGCTCCAGTAATTGGTTCTTTTAATCCTGCAAAGGGTGATATAGTTCTGACTCAGTTCAGTGTAGACAATTCCTGGAATAGAGCCATGGTACGTTCCAAGTATCGCTCTGATTTCTTTCATCTATTTGTTAGTTGGATTTGATTGTCATGGTAGTGTTATTTAAGATTGTTTTAAGTGAAATATTGTTGTCATCTTTGCTAAGACTGGTCAATGACATTTTTATTATCTTGTAGCGACAAAAAAGTTCTAGGGTCATGATACAGGGCAGGGTGGCAATTCAAAATAGCAAGATGACAGGACAGTGTGAAATTTGTATAGGTCAGCCTATAACCTGTACCCATCAATGAAAAAGATTAGACAAGCTTAACTGAGATGCTAGATACAAAGCTCCATGTAACTATAGTTTTTTTTATCCTGGCTCAGCCTCTCTAGAACCTGAGATTAGAGGGAAATCCTGATTTTCAAATTTGATGTGCACTTCAGAAAAGGTTCTTCATACCATATACATAAATTCAAGTTTCTGCTCTATCCCTGAGACCCATGGCCAATTTGAGGTATCAAGATAGGAATTGTCATTTGCTAACCCCTCATTGACCTCTATGATGAGGTCATCAAAGAGGACCTGCCCTTGAGCATTATAGTGTACAACATTGGTCAGTATATGTAATGGCATTGCCACAACTATTAAACATTACATTGTTCAATTTAGTTAGCAAACTAACCAACACGTTATAGGGAGACATTAAATGGAAGCTACATCGAGAGCATGTTCCTTTGCAGCTTGCAATATTGATTGTTCAACATTAAGTTTTATTTTAGAAACATGTGCCACACCCTGTGTTCTAGTCCTTGACTGCATGTGAATGAAAATTTTCATTAGAATTTTTTAAATGGTTTCTCGATGTCTGCCTCTGTAATTACTTCAATGCATGCAGATTGTAAATGGACCACGAGGGGCCGTGAAATCACATAATGACACGTTTGAAGTCTTCTATATTGATTATGGAAACCAAGAAATTGTCCCATATAGTCGCCTACGACCTCTCGATTCTTCGATATCACCAGCACCTGGTTTGGCTCAACTTTGCAGCCTTGCATACGTAAAAGTGCCTAATTTGGAGGACGATTTTGGCCAAGAAGCTGCAGAATATTTGAGCGAATGTACATTGCACAATACAAAAGAGTTTAAGGCTATGATTGAGGAAAGAGATGCCTCAGGAGGGAAGGCAAGAGGACAAGGAACTGGAACAGTGTTAGTGGTGACTCTTGTTGATGTTGAAGCTGAAGTCAGTATTAATGCTACCATGCTACAGGTTTGAGCACCCGATCTTATCTGAATATATTTTTTCCATTAACTTGATTTTTGGTCATCTTATTAAGTAACTCCATTAGAAATTAAAACTAGTTCAACCTTTAATAAGTCTGTAGGTTAATAATTTAAATTGATTTGTTGGTGTCAATCATGGATTGGACTCTTGTACATATCCGATGCTGTCTACAGTAGAACTTCATTTATTTGATATGTTTGGTCTGGTAGCAATTGAAATTGCCATTTCCTTGGAGGTTTTTTGCGGTTCTGTATGACAATGTACAATTGTTCTATGGGAATGTTATCTTCTTGGCTTTTAATTTGTACCACGAAATACTTCCCTTTCTAGAGAACAATGGACTGGATGGTTCCTTGTCTGAAAAATGCTTGGGATAATACTTGGGTGCCACCACCTCCACAAGCATAGAATCTCTTCAAGATGATGCAAACCGACCAGAATGCCAAGGCCTGGCCGATGGTGCTATTTCACTAGCCAAATTTCTATATCTGCAGCAACAAATGACTAGAAATGCAATTTGCATTTGCACTCCCCCTCTTCTAGATATATAGATTCTCCTACGCAACTCCAAAAAAATTTTATTGCTTTTTACAAATTGAAAACGAACATATAGGATTTTATCTCACCCTACTGGCTTGTTCTGATCTGATGATCCT